>JAKLWY010000003.1:0-1470365 GCA_023512815.1 Cercospora zeae-maydis | reverse complement strand
GAAAGCGCGAGTAAACTCCTCGGCGGCGCCGTCAAGAGCACCACCGAAGCGAGAGCCGATTGTGAGCAGACCAGCGACAAGAGATGAGATGAGATCCTTGCCGGCACGGGTCGTGATGATGGTGTTCATGGCACCAGACACGGCGGGACCGTGATCGGCAGTAAGCATGAGCACCATCTCCAAGAACTTGGAAGCGTATTTGGGCAGTCTGCGGCGGAACCACAGAAGCGACATGACACCACCAATGCCAATGTCCTCCTTGAAGACTTCGGTGATGGGGATACCAGCGTACAGGAGTTCTTGGCCACGGTCGTCGGAGATGGTGGAGATGAAAGCAGCTGGCTTACGGATCAGACCAAGCTCCTGGGCCCACGAGTAGTCGATAGGGATCTTGGGAACAGCTGGCTCTGGGGCAGGCTTGATCTGGCCCTCCTTGACAAGCTGTTGGTAGACCTTGGAGAGCTCCTTTGGCAGGTCCTCGAAGGTTTCTGGGACGAAGATGCCAGCATCTCTCATGGCCTTGTTCTTGACGGCAGCTTGCTCGAGCTGTGAGTTGGCCATGGAACCGGCGTGACCGAACTGGACCTCGGTCTTGAGCATGCTGGCGACAGTACCGATCGCCCAGGCGACGATTGGCTTCTTGATGATGCCAGCCTTCTTGGCTTCGATCACACGGTACTCTTCGACACCACCGACTTCACCGAGCAAGAGCAGGATCTTGCACTCGGGGTCGGCCTCGAAGCGGAGCATGTGGTCGATGAAAGTGGTACCCGGGTATCTGTCACCACCAATGGCAACACCCTCGTACACACCATCGGTCTCTTGTGCCACAATGTTGTTCAGCTCGTTGGACATGCCTCCGGACTTGGAGACGTAGCCGACGGAACCCTTGCGGTAGAGCTTGGAAGCCACAATGTTGTCCATCATCCCCCCCGTGTTTCCGATCTTGAAAGCACCTGGCTTGATCCCACCGACGGTGGCCGGGCCGATGATCGTGACGCCCTTCTTCTTGGCCACGTGCAGGATTTCACGTGCTCGTCGCTCGGGCACACCTTCAGCGATGATGGCAATGGACTTGATCTGTGGGAACTCCATGAGCTCCATGGTGGATTGGTAGACGGATCGGGAGGAGGCGAAGTTGACGACGGTGTCGACATCGCTGTGCTTGGCCATGGCGGCCGACACTTCCTGGTAGACGGGGAGGAGAGTCTCGGAGGTGCCCCAGTACATCTTGCTGACGAACTGGCCACCGAAGGTGTAGATGATACCGGCCACGGAGGGAGTCTTGCGCTTGCAGATGAAGTCGAAGTCGAGCATGCCCTGCACGGCCTTTGTTTGCATGCCGCTGCGGAGGAGTCAGTATTGCCATTGCGTGCCCATGGGACTCCGACTACACGTACTAGACAAAACATCTCGTCTTGGGGTGGAAGAGCGTGTGCTGTGGAGTGGGGCTCAGAGGCCGGCTGGGAGCAACAAAGCGCTGGATGTTGTCGTTGGCGGACAGGCTGTTATCCTGGTGGGTGCCATTGACGCCGTTTGCGCCATTGGTGGTGACCATGGTGGGCGAAATCAGTCCCGTGCGAGTGGAGGTGGTTTCTCGGAAGCTGAAGGTCGACTCGTTAGTAGACGTTCTTCTGTAGTAGAAGTGCTGCGTCTCTGCGACTGCCACGTCTGCGATCGCGATTGCCGCGGGATGGGTGTTTGACGAGGGCAGCAGGCTCAAACCACCCGAACGCGGGCAGTTTCGAGCTGTGGCAGTCACGGCGGACATGTGACGTTGCAGGCTGATGAGGGCGAACTTACCACTGACGGGATTGCAACGTGCCTCAGAGAGAGAGAGAGTGTGTGTGTGTGTGCTTGTGTGTGATTGAGGAGGAAGATGGGAGAGGGAGAGGGAGTGGGAGTGGGAGAGGGGGAGAGAGAGGGTGAGGGTGATTTCTTGTCGTTGTCGGACTTTGTGTCGAGAGAGAGAGAGTGTGTGTGTGAGTGTGTGAGAGTTGCAGCATCCCTGCGTGCTCCCCAAAGCATAACGGCTTCTCATCACCAACGTACCTCACCCGAACGCCGGTGGGAAGATGCGCCATCTCATCGGTCCGTCGTTCTCGTGAAGGACGGGAGGAGGCGCGTGGCCCACACGCTTGCTCACCAACAACCACATCGTACCATCCGTGCTCATCTCAGCACTTCCGCCATGCCGCCCTTCACACACAACCCGAATCATTGTTATTAAAAGTCATGCGCGGAGCATTTTTGCCCACGCGAGCCCCGCCCGCTAGTGCTCGTTCTCGCTTTCCGGCACGCGGCTGCCCTGGACGGTAGACTACTGTACAGTACAGTACAGTTTGTATGGGCATCGAGGGGTGTTTTTTTTTTTGCTGAGCGGAGCCTCCACTCCACGGGCATTGATATCTGTCGCCCAAATAAAAAGTGCCTTTTGCATCCACGCGATGCATTGGGGACGGGGCTGCGCGACCTGCCCACCCGGCCACGCCCGTTGTCGTTGTGCAACGCGCATTTCTGTTCTGGCTCAGGCTTGCTGCCGTCTCATGCGCGCAGGGTCCTCACGGTGCGCGCTGGGGTTGGATTGTCGATCGCCGACGGGAAGCTTGCGCGTGGGCCTGCATCATTTGCGCCCGCGTCTAACTTAGCGCACCTCATCGTCTGGGAGAGAGCTTCAACGTTGGTGATGATGTGTCGAGAGACTGATGAATCCCGAAACCCATTCTTGTCCTGCCGCCCTCTGTCTCTCTCTCTCTCCCTCTCTCTATTTTCCCCTCTCCTCTCCCTCGTACTCCTCCTTCACACATCCTCCATTACATCTCCTCTACTAATCCCGGCGACTCACTCCTGCGCAGCGCCGCCGCACGACTTTCAGCCTCGAGGTGCGTACGTACTGTAGTCAGATTTTATTTTTAAAAGCTCCCGCTGGGCCCTGCATTCCCCGTTGAGTGCTCCGGACTTCTGTTCACCATCCGTCCCCCGACTGCACTCCTCCCGCGCTCAGCTGTTCGCCTGTGACGAGAGGATTTGCAAGTGTGTGAGCTGCGCAGAAAGAGCTGAGATCTGCCACATCCACGGCAAGAGAAAGACAGTCGCTGCACCAGAAACACGTCCAGCGCCAGCGCCAAGCTGCCACCGCAACTCTGCCGCCGGCACCTTCTCCCCCATTGTGCAGCCTTCTCGCTAAGCTTTCCTCCACCCTCACCCGCAGTTTCAACTTTGGTCCCGGGGATTATCAGCCAGCTTGCCGCAGCTTTTCCTGCTCCAACAGCTGTCTCGTCCGGACTTCTGCTTACCAAAAGCCAGCTATCAGCTTTCTGACCATCTTCACTGGTCCACAAACCTGCAAACACCACCGACATGTCTGCAAAGCCCATCACCGAAGCAGATGGCAAGGCCATTCTGAACTACCACCTCACCCGCGCCCCGGTCATCAAGCCCACTCCTCTCCCACCTTCAACAACCCACAACCCACCCGCCAAGCTCGCCACAATAACTTTTGCCGATGGCGACGATGTCAACGGCGTTCTGGACGCCGCCGAGGCCAAATACCCATTCCTGCTCCAGCAAGGTGCCAAGTTTGTTGCGAAGCCCGACCAATTGATCAAGCGTCGAGGCAAGTCCGGTCTTCTCAAGCTCAACGCGACATGGGCAGAGGCCAAGGAGTGGATCGCAGCACGTGCAAACAAAATCCAACAAGTCGAGCACATCGAGGGCGCCTTGCGGAACTTCCTCGTCGAGCCTTTCGTGCCCCACCCTCAAGAAACTGAATACTACATCAACATCAACTCCGCTCGTGAGGTATGCAGCAGTACACTGCTCGCTGGTTGCCGAATTTCCGCTAATCAGACTCCCAGGGTGATTGGATCCTCTTCTACCACGAGGGTGGTGTCGATGTCGGAGATGTCGACGAGAAGGCCACGAGACTGCTGATTCCCGTCGACCTCAACGAATACCCAAGCAACGAGGAAATCGCCAAGGCTCTGCTCCCAAATGTGCCCAAGGGCGTCCACCCAGTCCTCGTTGACTTCATCTCGCGACTCTACGCCGTCTACGTCGACTGCCAATTCACCTACCTCGAAATCAACCCGCTCGTCGTCATCCCCAACGCCGAGGGAACCTCCGCCGACGTCCACTTCCTCGATCTTGCAGCCAAGATTGACCAGACCGCAGAGTTCGAGTGCGGTGTCAAGTGGGCTGTGGCTCGCGCTCCAGCAGCCCTTGGCATCCCAGTGCTGTCCACCGGCGCCAGCAAGGTCTCGATCGATGCCGGCCCGCCGCTCGAGTTCCCCGCTCCTTTCGGACGTGAGATGAGCAAAGAGGAGGCATACATTGCAGAGATGGACGCCAAGACCGGCGCCTCGCTCAAGCTCACCATCCTCAACTCACAAGGACGTGTGTGGACACTCGTTGCTGGTGGCGGTGCCTCCGTGGTGTACGCCGATGCCATTGCGTCTGCTGGCTTCGCCAGTGAGCTCGCCAACTACGGAGAGTACTCCGGTGCTCCAACCGAGACCCAAACCTTCCACTACGCACGCACCGTCCTCGACCTCATGCTGCGAGCACCACAACACCCCGAGGGCAAGGTCCTCTTCATTGGTGGTGGTATTGCCAACTTCACCAACGTAAGTTTCTCCATCATGTCCGTGCTGAGCTATCCAAAGTCCCGCACTAACTTCATGCACAGGTCGCCAGCACATTCAAGGGTGTCATTCGTGCACTTCGCGAAGTCGCACCTCTTCTCAACGAGCACAAGGTTCAAATCTGGGTGCGTCGTGCAGGTCCAAACTACCAAGAAGGCCTCAAGAACATCAAGGCCGTGTTCAAGGAGCTCGACTTGAACGGTCACGTTTTCGGCCCCGAGATGCACGTGTCGGGTATTGTCCCACTTGCACTTATTCCTGGAAAGTACCACGATGGCATCAAGGAGTTCGACGGTTAGAACTTCTTCTCCTCGTGCTGTATGATGCTTGTTGCTGGAGTTCGGATGGATGAAGCGGCTCGGGCGCTGGTGTTGCTGCGGGGACATGAAAAATGCTGAGTATGAATGACACGCCGGATGAGTACGGACGATACAGGCGCATACTTGTGTGTTGCGCTGGGAGCATTGCACAGGAGTAGATAGACTTTGTACGCGGATACCACTTGCTTGCTCTGATGCTTCTTCTGCCCTCGCCAGTTCGTGTATGCTTGTGATCGCAGAGGCTTTGGAGGAAGCCGTTCAGTTACTGCAGTAGCAATGCATGTGCGCACTGCGCCTATCAGCTTCCGATGCTCCGATCCTACCGCAGAGCTCTGTGCTGGATTATTAGCCGTGTTCATCAGTGCTGAGCCAGATTCGTGCCTCAGGCCACACTTCCGTCACGGTGTCGCGCCTCGAAGCTCCGTTCTCCAAAATCTCCACCAGCATTATTCAACAGCACCACAAACAGCACCTTGCTCCAACACGACCTCACGCCCTCCATCTTTCTACATCCCTCTCATCCGCCTCGCGCACCGCGCGCCGCAACACCACAACCATGAGCGTACGTTTCCTTCACCGCACGGCACCCATCCATCCCCCCCCCCGCAACCAACCAACCAACCAACTAACATCTTATCCGCAATCAGTTCATCCCCCTCAACCCGCGTCCCATGCTCCAAGGCCTCGTGAACAAAGACGTCATTGTCCGCATCAAATGGGGTCAAGAATACACGGGCCGTTTGGTGTCGGTCGACTCGTACATGAACATCCAACTCAGCGGCGCGGAAGAAAAAGCGGCGAATGGACAGGATAATGGCGTCTTGGGACAGGTGTTGATTCGGTGTAATAATGTCTTGTGGATTTCGGCAAAGGATGCTGCTGCTGCTGCTGCGGGGAAGGGGGAGAATGGGAATGGGAATGGGAGGGAGGTGGAGATGGCTGGGTAAGGTTGAGAATGAATGGATGGGTGAAAGAGGAAAGGGGAAAGACGAGGTTGTGAAAATGAATCGTTGCGAGCGATCGCGTCGAGCGCTCCTACAGGATGGATGGCAAGAAGGAAGGAAGGAAGGATATGCATGCGCTGGAGAGTTCTCTTGCGGCGAAGTTTGGAGAAAGGACTCGGAGACTTTGATGGGGTTGAAGTCGGTCGGTCTAGAAACGAGCAAGGACACGCTCCGCAATGACGAGACCAGGCCGTGCTTGGTGAACAAGCAGGTGGAAAGACGCCGGTTGACCATTCATGAAACCCGGATTGCGTGGAACGCTACGATCAGGTTAGTAGCATGCAACGAACGACGACCAAATATTTCACTTTTTGTGCTGAACAGCCCATTTCTCTCCTCAGCTACCCATCTCCTCCAGGACCGAGTCGTGCGACGATAAGTCACGTCCACTGAGACCGCCGTGAAGTGGCAGAAATGAATTTCTGCTCGCAACGACAGAAATTGAAGCCGTTCATTGAAAGGGGTATCACAGAAGAGTATGTACAACTCGCATCGTTCAGCTCTTCTCTTCTCCGCGTGCATTTCGCATCATTATCATCGATCATCGATCATCGATCATAACATCATATAAAAAAAAGCAACTCGTCCCTTCTCTTCCACAATAACACCAAACTTCCTCAAACATGCTCTCTGGTCTGCGTAGGTCGAATTCCATCCGGATCAGCAAACGGATCATGTCTCGCCTCCTCCATACTCGGCCTCAAACTCGCTGGATCCTGCTGCTGCTGCTGCTGCTGCGAAACGTCCAAATGGTTCCTCCCCGCTTCCGCATTCTTCATCTCCCATGATCCCACTCTCTCGTGCCCGCGCGGCTCTTCGACCACGGAAGCGCCGACCATGGCTCCGCCCTTGGGAATGGTCAGATCTTGATCACTTTGCATTTTGGCTCCGCCTTTGAACCCTCCGAGATCGTGTTTCCGGTCGCGTTTTTCTCTCCGGACGCGCACGCCGCCGATGAGCATGGCTAGTGCGAAGAGAAGCCCTGCGATCACGAGCGCGATGATCGCGCCGACGACGCCTGCGACTGCGGGTGCGAGGCCGCTGCGGCGAGAAGAACCTCGCGAAGCAGAATCGGTTTCGTTCCCGTCTTCGTCGAAGGCGGCGCAGAAGAGGGTTCGGGAGCCGCATTCGTTGCACCAGTTGCCGACGCCCGACAGGGCGATGTTGCTCATCTCGTCGCGGAAATCTTCCCATGTCATGTCGCTTTCGATGTTGGCGCGGCCGAAGAGAGGGTATGCGCGGAAAGGGTTGGAGTCGTCGTCTACGGTGCCGTTGCGGAAGAGAAAGCGGACGTAGAGGTCGTTAGTGGAGGGGAATGTGGTGGTGTCGTTTGTGATGCTGAAGAGCTCGAAGACGACGGACGAGGCGAAGTTCGCCGTGCCGTAGAAACGTGGATCACGCTGGGGGAGGCCGGCGAGCGCGAAGAAGGATGTGAGAGGGTGGTAATCGGCGAAGAGAAGGTTGAGCTTGTTGCGGCCAAAGTCGGAGTAGTTGATTGCTCCGCTCAGTAACTCCAATACGCGCGCGGCGAGTGTGTTTCCTGCAACTGTGGAGATGCTACCTTCCACGGGCTGTTGCTGCCTGCGTTGCCGGCTTCTCAGACCCTGAGCTGTGAGGTTTCCCAGCTGGCCGTATTGTTGCTCATCAGCCAGCCAGCGCAAGGTGCTGAGGAAGGTGGCGTTGGTGGAGGAGGAGCGATAATTGGCCAAATCGCTTCTGACCGTTTCATTGTACGCGTCCTGAAATCGCAGGTAGTCGTAGATGGCATAAGCATTGTCATAGCTCCAGTAGCTTTGATCTAGGACGCCAATGAGTGCCGCACTGCCCACCGCGGCGTAGGTGCCGTTGAATTCTTCATCCGTGCCATCATTGCCTCCGGCGGTATCAGATAGTTCTGCGGCGATGTCGAACGACGGACAACCCAGATTGCCAGAGAGGTAGATGTAGTTTGGATCGTTCGGGCCGGCGGATCGCAGCTGTGGGTATTGATAGCCATTCAGTGGCGTTCGAACCTAGCATCCTGTCAGCAGTGGCAGCAATTGAAGTCCGAGACGACTCACGACCGTGCCGTTCGCAAGTGTGTACACATGATACGGGTCGGCGTCATCGTCTGTCCCGTTTGCTGGCGTGTATGCAGGATACAAGCCTTGCATGAACGCCTGCTGTGTGGCCAGGTTGTACTGCTGCTCCAGCGCCAGCGAGTAGGTCTGACCTTGGTCATATCGGTTTTTGTCAAGTCCCACGAGCTCGCCACCCGAGGCTTCGTCGCCAACGGTTCCATTGCTCACTCTCATATAACGGCTGCGAAAGAAGCTACCAGCTGCGTAGGCTTCCTGAGCACCGGTGGAGGTGAGCTGCGGCGGGGTCTCGCCCAAGATTTCTGGTGTTCGTTCGCCGGTCCTCGTGAAGACCACGCTTGACCAGACGACATATCGTGGCGCTGCGCTGTTATCCTGTGTGTCTTGTGCAGACGCCCCAGGCGCAAGCAGCAGTGTTCCAGCAAGAGCTGCAATGGTGGCGAGCATCTTGACCGCTTCCAATGGCTGGCAGTTGGTTCGACGATCCCACGACTGCCAGCAGCGCACGCCGAAGATAGAGAACGCCGAAGATAGAGAGAGGATAGAAGACTTGACGGCAATGAGCAGGGAAAAGGCTCACCTACCTGGACGAGAGGTTGGAGCTATACGACTTATTATCATGCGCGAGCTCTTTATCACGGCCGACATCCGATCCAGGTGTCAGCGCCCAGCAGGCCATGTGAGTCGAGGCAAAGCATCGTGTGAGCTCCCAGCCGCACGTCTCGCAGCACGATATGCAGCTACGAGCCATGAAAGGC
The DNA here is from genome assembly GCA_023512815.1 of Cercospora zeae-maydis. Lineage (NCBI taxonomy): Eukaryota > Fungi > Ascomycota > Dothideomycetes > Mycosphaerellales > Mycosphaerellaceae > Cercospora > Cercospora zeae-maydis. The sequence goes on along the minus strand of JAKLWY010000003.1, from coordinate 1,461,562 downwards.
TGAAAGAAGATGAGCTTGACCTGTTCCAGAGTGTCTCTGCGCCGTGCCGGAGGTGGGGGGGAGTGTTGGCTCAGGATTGAGTTTGTGGCATTGTGGCGATGCGTTCTGGGTCCGTGGAACAAGTCTCTCGGCCATGCAGCGATGCTTTCGTATAGCAAGGCTCGTGGTGTCAGGGACCAGGGCCCATGATGCGCTTTCGTCATATTTTTGGGCTCATCAATCGTCAATGTTGGTTGTCGTGTTGGCGAAAGACCAGTGCGATGGTGAAGGATCGCAGTGGGCTTTGCGGGGTGAACGACTGGACTGGACTGGACCGGACGCCCGTCGGCAAAAAGCTCGGACACTCGGATCAATGAGAGAGGCTGGTGAACTTCACTTTCACGTTCGATACCATGACACCGCACGATTTTAGTGCCTCTTGCAACATGGGTGACTTTCGGCCCGTCCACAAAGGCCACGGCGTGCTGCCAACATTCCGATAGTCTCCATGCTGTGCTGAGATGGGAGAAAAACGATCCAGAGGACGGAATGTGAGACCATATTCTGTTACTGTAGCTTGTTTACGTAGACTTCACCAAGCCAGGTATGTGGTACTGTATCCCGTCACCACCATGCACCTGGTTCACACGTGCTCTAGCGGTCTTGTGTGGAATACGCTGTATGCTTGTCAGCCTGGACATATCGTAACTTCTAGTAAGCGGCATCGCTTCCTCCATGACGGAAACGAAGTTATCAAGTCAGAGACCTGACGACTTTCGGATGCGAAGATGTCCCCACACCCAGCAGAGCCAGGACTGATTTGTGATTGTGTGTTATGTGCAATCATCAGCTCCACTGACTAACTAGTGTTGGTGGAAGACGAAACGTGCCGAGGCTGCACAGGCTGCAAAACCCTGCTGCACGTTTCCGAGTTAAAAAGCGACGACCGACATACAATAGTAACAACCCAGCAATCCACTCCTTAACCAAGAAACAAAAACCTCTACTGGACACTGATCTCGAGACTGTCGCAAAAATGGCCTCAAACCTCAACCTTCCCCTCGTCTCCATCCCATTCTACTACGTCCTGGCCATCTTCCCGCATGGCTGGGCAATCACGAAAGCAAGTCAAGGCGACATGAACCGCCACGATAACCGCAACCCAAAAGGCACAACTTTCCACGAATCCTTGCGCAAACGACTCACCTCGGCCGAATTTGCCGCTTTCGAGCGGGCAGAATCGTGTCACCGAAACCATCTGGAAAACATGCCTTTGTACGTTGCTGCAGTCTTCGCGGGGCTGCTCGCGGAGAACAAGCTTGGCAAGGGAAGCGTTGGGTTGGAGAGTTTCGTGTATGGCTGGAATGCAATTCGTATCTTGTATACCGCGAATTATTTGACCACTGAGACGAGGAAGTGGAGCTTTCTGAGGAGTCTCTTGTATTTTGTGGGTACAGGATGGGCGTTTGCGGTCCTGTATCGTGCTGCGAAGGCTGTTGGAGAGCAGAACTAGTAGGGAAGATCTGTGGACCAGAGCCTTTGGCGCAGGCTCCGTGGAGCTCACCGGGCTTTCAGGCCTTGAAAGTGCACAGTGGTGGAGATCTGATGGATTTTTGATGAAGACCAATCGCTACACTCGAAGACTGCGAAGACTAAAACGACTCGATTTCACTCCTCCAATCAGCCAGCACTAAGCTTTGACTCTGTGACAGCCACACTGCCCGAGCAATACAACGTGCGACCGCCTTCACCAAGCCAGGAAGCTCGCCATGGCTTCAGGATCCTGTACGCTTCGCATTTGATTGAGCTTCTCGACCATCTTCAAACCCATCGTCCTCCCGCCGTGCGACAGTTCCCGTCCGCCTGTGTCGTATCCGATCTAAAGGACGAACATATGTCTTGTGGACAGTCTTCATCCTTGTGGTCACCGCAGCCTTCCCACTCGTTCGCGTTGTGGACACCGGCCTGTCCTTGCTCTTCTTGGTCGGCTTTGGTGTTTTCTGTGGGAGGCATTCGCTTATCCGATATCCCGGCCGCATTCTGAGCTTTTCACAAGCGAGATATGCTTCCACAGCTCTCTGAGCGTCCTCGACTGGGATTTGACGTTCCGGCTCCTGGATAGCATAGCCTTCTAGCCCATTCTCGAGTTGCGGATCGGCAGTCGGTATTCTGAATAGCTCGTGCCTGGTGATGTTGAAGAATATCCTGTAACCTTCGATTGTCTCTCGGTTCCTCCGTGGAAGGCGAGAAAGTGGCCTGTTTGGTATAGGCTTCCGAGACCATAAGTGGCCTAATAGACACCCCCAAGTATGCAAGTATATAATGATTGAGACCGACAACATCAAAAGCCATAGGATGCAGAAGCGATGCATGATGACGATGTCACTCCAGACAGATAGTCGTTGCTGTATGATGTGATCGCAGTGAAATTGTCAGAATTTTGGACGCAAGAAAGTGATTCAAATACGCACAGAGGATATGCCGGAGAAAAATGAATTTTGTGGATGTTGAGGGAGATCTGAGCTGGAAAATGTGAAAAGTGCATTTTGCAGGTAGCTAGTGGTTGCTCACAAAGCTAACCATACTTTCAACAACGCATCTCTGAGAAGCCTTGAACGCGCCACGCCGATCTTCTCGACCCAAGTTGGCTTCCAGTTGTCATTCGACTTGGAGAATATTTGAAAAGAATAAAGGTATCGCTAAGAGATTTTGAAGACGACGATTCGATGCTTTTCAGCCTACGCCGGCTTTCAGCCAGAAGGCAGTTTAAAAGAACAACCTTGAGCAAGGCGCCTCTGCGGACCTCCGAGAGCGCCGTGCCGATATTGCTTGACCTTCGTTGGCGTTACTTCGGAATATGGACTCGAGGACAAAGCCATCTCGGCAGAATATGGCAAGCGACGCTTTGGGATGTCTCGAGTCCAGTCGGCTCTCGGTGCCAGTGCTATTCAGGGCACTACGAGTTTGTCAACCACATATTCATGCTACTCTTTGGTCCGTGCCTTACAATTCGCAAAAAGCAAACTTCCATTGCGTCGAGTGATTTTCCTGCCCCATAAAATCGAGGAGGGCTGAGGCCTCATACGTCCTCGTCCTCAATCCCGCCCCTTCTCCTCACTCCAATTCCACCCAAATCATCGCTCGCCGATCGACGGCCTGCAGGACAGCCGGGATATTCTCCTCCCCAGCAAGATTGCCCGTGACCTTGGGCTGCTCCGACCAGCCGATCGACTTGCTCGGGTCTTGATCTGCCACCTCGCTGGCTCGGTGGCGGCACCATTCTTGAAGAGTCGCGAGACTCCTAATGTGAAAGCAGGCCGGTGCTGCGTGTATGCGGCGGTAGATTTTGCCGGTGGAAGTGTGCACGATGGCGACGTAGTGGAGGAGGGCAGACATATTGGCTCGGTGTTTGTGTTTGGGGTGCCTCCAGTAGGTCTTTTGTTGGAGAGTGGTGATCGAAGGTCTGTCTGGTATATGAGTATGTCTATGAGTCTGCTGGAGAGAGCAGGGCCCGTGATATATTGGAAGCAAAGCACAGGTCTGGTACTGAGGACATTCGTTGCTGCTGCACAGTTCGGTACTCATGGCCAGCGTTTTCCTTCGTTCTGGGAGTTGGCCTCACCCAATAGCGTTTGTCCTCAAATAAACAGTTTATGCGGTACAAGATGTGCTTGATACCTGAGTCACACGGTGTCAGAATTGATCAGTAGCCATAAATACCACACGCCTCAAGTCTCCTTGCACCGCACCAAAAATTCATACCACACAAGCTGAGAGAACAAACCCCTTCGAATCACCAACATGTCTCAGAACTTCTTCCAGCCTACGCCGGCAACTGGAGTCAGCGAACACTTCCAGCCCACCACAGTCTACTTCAGAGACGAGGCTTACGCTTCACCACCACCACCACCACCAGAACACAAGAGGAACGCCCTTATGGCCAAGCTCCCCAAGCTCTGCCGCGATAGTAAGATCGCAGTCAAGTGGCATTTCCGTCGCTTGATTCCCGGCAAATTCTCATCTCTCGTTCGCGCTCTTCGCCCGCAGACCCAAGTCCGAGACGTCACATACTGGGCCGAGGTCACGGTTTTCACGGACCGTCTTCAAGAGCGAAACGCCGGTTGCGGAAACACGACTCTCAGACGTACCCGAAGATGCAGACAGATTCGTCCTGGAAGTGAAAGGCACATTGTCCAGCTAATTCAAGCGGAGGAATGGCTCGAGGAGCAGAAGGAAAGGTATCAGGATGTTGAGACTAGGATGGTTATCGGTTGGAACGTGACGTCGCGCGTGGTTGCGCGGGAGGAGAGTCGGGCGAAATGGGCGGGAGAATGGTGGGAGGCGTAGGAGGGTTGAGACATCCGGCGAAGGGCAAGGCGATCGCGAATGTGAAGCTGTGATGCTGCTTAGCTCCCCTGTTTCACCATACTGTGCAGATGCCAGTGTTTTGTACGGTGATCACATTTCATGCTCTCAGGTTCACACTGTGGCGGCGGCACGCAAAGCCATTAAAACACATGTCAGCGCAATTTTGCCACTCTCAACTGTAGCTGAAACCCGATATCCATGCTTCAGATTGTGGTGAACAGCGTGAACAGGTGAGAATAAGGGTTATATAGCGTTCACTGCAGAGCAGGTACATGTGAATTTTTCGTCGATACCGCAGGGTATATACAAACCCTTTGCAATGCCTTCGCAGGGACGCGGCCTAGGTCTCACGCACTCTACTTTGTCCGCACCTGCTTCAACTTCTTCGGGCTGTGAATGAACTGGTCCGCATAAGCCTTGGGTACAAACTTTCTGGTGTTAGGCTCCTGCACAAAGTATTCATAGCCTTGCTTGTTGGCGAATCGGATGGCGTCTTCCTTGGAGTTGAAGTTCAAATGTGTGCCTTGCATGAAATCTGAGGACGATTGCCAGCCCATCAGAGGGTTCTCCCAGCGGTGGCCTTTGCTGAGAGGGTCCCAGTCCATGCGCCATGAGTGTCCAGTCCAATCGCCAGATTGAGTTGCGGTCTTAGCGGGTTTGAAGATGCTGTAGGTTATGTTAGTGGAGAGGTCTCGAACTTCTGCGCCGCGGATGCTTCAACGTACCGCACGGTGCGTGCCTGCAGCTCGACTGGTGCGCCTGAAAGCACAGCAGCGGGTGTGTCAACACCTGGCTCGCTGCCGTCCATGACACGGAGCGGTACAGGGGAGAAGTTGCTATTGCCCTCACATCAGCACCTTTCGTTCGCTGGTTCGCACAGTCCTCCTTACGATGTCCTATAGTCCACTGCCACATTCCAGTCGGGATGGTGTCGAGGTTGTCCCTCCGCCGCTCCTTCTTGCCGGATGGTCACACTCGATGTCGAAGCTCGTGCAGCTGGCGCGGCGTCGGTCGACTCTGGGCGATTGTCGCGAGACTGCTGGTTCGGGGCGACAGTATCGCTGCTCTGGAAGCGCGCCAGGGCTGGAACTCGGTACGACAGGGCAGGTCGTACGGCCGCGGCACGCAGCACCGCTGTTGTTCGGAGTGACGCCATGGTGGAAGATGTGTAGGTGTGTGTTTTGCTGTGCTCTATGTGAGGGTCATGGCACATTGAGGTCGGCATGATTGGCACCCGGCTGGCGGTTCATCCCGAGGAGCGCCATTGGTGATCTCGAAGCAGACATCACTCAACTCTTCCCTTGTCAGCGACACAGCATACACACCAACGCAGTCATGGTTTCCTCGATAATTCCTCCAAAGGTCTGTCGGTGTGCCAATTCGTTCTGAGATCTTTACTGACTGTTTTTGGCCAGGTTGCTTCGCCAAACGTACGTCCGCCTCCACTCCCATCCTCTACCGCGACCACTTCCAAGCAGCGATACGAACCCGTTGCTCTTTCCTAGAGCTCCGAGACTACCCTGCACACCGCTGTAGTTGCACAGAGAGTGCATATGGAAGCTAACATGAGCTGGAACAGGCCATCGGCAGCGCTGGTGACGCTGCACGCATGCAAAACGTTGTCGGGTTTTACGAGAAGCTCCCACGAGGCAGCGCACCACAGGCCAAGCCAAGTGGCCTCCTTCAGAGATACCAGGCCAGATACATGGGCAACAAGGCTTCTCCATGGCGTACGTACCCGCCCGTGGCTGTGAAAAGGCAGCCGTAGCGGAGCTCGAAACGAAAGCGGAGGGCTGACAGCTGAATAGCACTCGTCCACGTTATCGGCACTCTTCTCGTCATCGGTTATGCGCAGAACTACTACTTCCATCTCCGTGAGTAAAGTCAGTTCGATGCACTCCGAATGGCGGCTGACATGATCTCAGGTCACCACAAGAACAACGCGCACTAAGCGAATCATGAAGCGATGTGGTATAGAGGGGTCTCTAGAGCTATGAAGCAGACTCTGTGTATATAAGGATATGAAGCTGCTCCGAGCGAGTTCTTTTGTACCATGATCGCACTTATCATCATGGTTCTCAAACAAGTCACGTGACCGCGATCGAGCAGTTCTCGTACGCTGTCGCGACTGAGACAGATGGTGTTGAGAAACGAATGATACGATCCAGTCATGTCTGTGTAGGTCTTGACTCATGGTGAGTCGGGCAGAAGTGCAGTGAACGTGGTACGACGTGACTTGGTGAAGCACCCCCGTGGGCTGCATTTGGCTTTGCGCGGGAGGCTGACTTCGCCGCCCGAAGACTTCCAAGTCCGGATCCTCACCTCCGGTCGGCCACCTCACTTCCTCCTCCCCCCTTCCACACACATCCCACACCACTCCTCTCTCCGCGCTCAGAGCAGCCGGATAACCGCAAACGAGCCGTCGCCGAAGCGCGCCCTCCGACACCGCGACGACGAACACGAACTCGAACAAAGGCAGCGCATAGCGACCGGCGGAGCACAGAACAGGCTGCATCCGAGCCACCACCCACCAGAGCACGCACGCTGGCAGTCTCAGCCTCCTTCTGACCCTAGGTACAGTGTCGCCTCTTTTCCTCATACGGCACCGAGACTGCTTTGGCGCAGCGCGCGACACTCTCCCTGCCGCGTTGTCACCGAGCAGCTGCGCCGGATGCGCGCAGCTTGACAGCTGTTTCGCCCCCAACTTAAATCTGCTTTGGCATGTCAACGACATTTTCTGACTCACTTTTGGCTGCCGACACAGATTTGGATACTGTGATGGCAGAGCAGACCGGCCACAATGTGGTAATCAACTCGGAGTCGACGGGCGCCGCTGCGCCAGTCGACACTGCTGCGAACGCTTCCACCACCAACTCCGCCCTGAGCGGCAAAACGAACAGCAACTCTCTCCCCGACGCTTCTAACGCTGCAACGACTTCCGGATCGCCAACTCAACCCAACGGACCAACTAGCGGTAACGCAGGATCGGATGCGCCCTTGGTCGCAGCTGAGCCAAGTGCTGGTGAGGCTGCAGACCGAGCTGCGTTGAAGCCTGCAGATGCAAAGACGACGAGCAACGACAAATCCCGCCCAGCGCATGGCGATTTAGTAAATGGCGTGCACGAGGATGGCAGTCAGGCGGACGCGCACGCGGATGACAAGAGCATGACGGGCGTTTCTGTGGATCTGAGCGTGAACTCGGACACGGACAACAGCAAAGCAGATGCTGGCGAGAAAGGCGGTCATACTCGCACAAACTCGACGGTCAAGAAACCTGCTGCATTTAGTAAAGTCAATGCGACCAAGAGCTTCCTGAGCAAGATTGCACCATCAGCCCCAGCCACACCGCAAACTGGCGACAAAGGTGAGAAGGGGAAGCAGAGTGCTGCTCAGAGTGCTGCTAACCCCAAATTAGCCTCTTCGGCATCGGTGACACTTCAACCTGCGAGTCGGCCTCGACTCATAGCAAAAACTGGTAGCTCTCAATCGATGCTGAAGCCTCGTGCAGGTCCTGGAGGCTCAGGCGCACCTGATGCGAGCAAGGTCTGGAACAAGAATCAGCCCGTAGCAGCACCTCCGCCGAAGCAATTGACGGACGAGGAACTCAAACAACAATTCGGAATTCACCTTGCGACTCGGTTGCAGACGGATGGCGACAAGAAGGACTCGAACTGGGCAGATATCGACGATGATGAGGACGACTGGGCGCCAGAGACTGTTGTCTGGATGGATGGTACTAAGTCTACTGTTCCGAAAGACGCAACCCCTGCGCCTGTTGAAGAGCCACAAAAACCAACTGTGCAACCTGCCACCAAGCCTGCCGAAGGTGTCAAGCCAACGCTATCTGTCAAGCAGCGATCTGATCGACCAGAGCATCCTATGCGGATTTTGAAACCCGGTGCTGCTGCGACGCAACAGAAGCAGAACGGAGCCGCTTCAGCCGCTTCGCCTGCAAATTCCAAATCGCCATTGACTTCCAAGAGTCCAGCACCTGCTCCGGCCAAGTCGCCGTGGGCGCCAGTGCCCAAACCAGACACTGTCGCTCCCATTAACCCGCCAGTGCAGGCGCCGCCGCCACAACGTACTCTGCTCTCTCAAGATGCACGAGCCAGCGAACCAATGGGCTATGCGCCAGCCCGAGAAATTGCGGCGGATACTTTTGATCGGTCTTGGCAGCAGCGCGATGGTGGTGCTCGCGAATTGTTCAACTCGTCCAATGGCCGTTATGAACCTGCTCCTGAGGGGCGGCGCGGTAGTATGCGCCAGGACAATGCTCGTAAGCCAGCCGTCCTCCAGCGTCCTTCTCAAGCACTCTCGCCTGCGCCTGAACCCTCGCCTGCCTTTCAGTCTCGGAGCAGCTCGCAGATGGACGGCAGCTGGGCAAGCAGACGCCGTGGCTCTAGCGTAAGCCAAGGTAGCATGCCACCTCCACGCCGTATGTCAATGAACAGATCCGACTTTGGTGCGACTCCTGAAGCGGCTTCGGGTCCCGGTAGAGCTGATCGCGCACGGCCCAACTTCAATCAATCATCTGCATGGGACAAACAGATGCCGCCGCCACCTCCAGATGCGCAACAGGCTCCCGAGGGTGAGCCCGCGCCACCTCTGGAGGATCCAGTCAAGATTCAAGAGCGTATCATGCAAGAGAAGCGCGAGGCTGCCAAGCGTCGCAAGGAGGAAGAGGCCCGGGAAGAGGCAGAGAGGAAGGAACGCCTAAAGGCCAAGCTTGCCGCCCTTGAAGGCGCAGGCAAGTCCCGAAGCGAGCGAGCTGCAGAAGCCGCAGCGAAGACATCCGAGCGGCAGAACGAGAAGCAAACTCAGAAGCAGGTCGAGAAACCCGCTGAGGCTGCGAAGCCGACCGCCTCCCTGGAGACGTTGCCTGCCAAGCCATCCGCTTCTGCTAATGCACCATCCACGTCGCCCGCAATTGTGGAAACACCTGCACCTGCGCAGCAGCCAACAGAGAAGCCCATCGCATCGTCAGAGCCGCAACCAGCTCTGGCAGGACTACCTTCTCGCGAGGATCAAAATCGAGCAGAACCAGCGGCTTCACGTCCGCCAACATCGCGCGCACCTTTTGGGCAACAGCCGCCTGTCTACCGAGCCCCAGCATCTTCGTACTCCTCTCCCGGCGAGCGCAAATCGCAGCCAGCACAGCTCGGAAGATCACCCGTTGCCAACAACGACGCCTTCTCGCCTTGGCCTACTACGACGAGCTCTAACAATAATATCTGGGGTAGTGGCTTTGGCAACGGCGTATTCGAAGGCGGCAGTGCGTTCGCTCCAATGGCCACCTCGCAGCAGAACTCTTCGCTACCACCTCCACCGGGCATGTCTCGTGCATCTGCGTCCGCCCGCATTCCCCCACAAGGCTTCAGTCAGGACAGTCGCTCTCCTAATCTTGGCCAGCCGCAGATTACGGAACAACAGAGAGCGTTCCCTGCTCCTGGCATGACCGACCGCTCAATGCCATTCGGGCCAGCACAGCCACGGCTGACCGGTGTGTCACCGCAACATGCTCCTGGGTTTGGTCGTCCTCACCCTCCCGGCCCAATTGGCCCTCCATCTCGGACCCAAACCCAGATCCCGCAGCAACAAGCTCAACAGCCACAACCGCCGCCAGAGATTGCTGCATGGAAGGCGGCGGCCAATACGATGCACCAGCAATACCACGCCCCGCCTCCGGCAAGCAATGCCGCGGCGAGCAATGAACCTCTTCCCGAGCATCGCTTCAAAGAAACGTTCAAGAAGACCTCTGCTGAGCAAGGCAAGCTCGGAGGACCACGGAGATACGACTCGATTGAGCATACTATTCACGATGGGGCTGGTTCCCGAACAGTTTCGAACTTCAGTCCTGCTCCTCCAAACACGCAAACGCAGCCAATTGCGCCCCCACCAGCCGCATCGCCTGCGCAGGACGCGCGTGTGAACACTGCAATACGCATGCCAGACCCTTCGCGAAACCCTGCGCACGTAGGATTGCCACGACCGATCGAGCCGCCACACCGTCGGCATGCGGAGCGTCTGCAGCAGCAACAGGACTTAGCTGCTGTCCCACTCGCGCCCAATGTGTCCTCCAAGGAACAGTTTGCACCCCCACCGGAGATTGAGAGCCATCCCGTCTTTGAGGGCAACTCACGACAACCACAGGTCAAGTTGCCGAAGCCACAACCCCAGGTGCGGCTCCCACCACCTTCGCCGTCTGCGACATCACCACAGACGCAAAGCCGTCACAACGGCTCCGTAGTGATGCCACAGCGGCACTCGTTCAGACAGCCGTTCCCTGGTGCACAGCAGCCAATCGTGGCAAACGAACAATGGCAGCAGAGATTCAATGGTTTGTTTGGCCGTGCGGAAGTGTCTAACGAAGCACCCCCTTCGCCACCTAAGACGCCGCCCAAGTCCCAAGGTCCGTCGCTCGCCGTGGCTTCCTCTAGCATAGAGCCAATGGCCACGCAGACCGGGGGCGCCACGGTATCTCTGCCACAAGGCGAGAAAGCGCAGCATGGTCGCATCAAATTTGAGCCAACATCGAAGCCTGAGATCGACTTCAGCAATGAGCGCAGCTTCGGCTCCTTGCCTGTGGTCAAGGTGCCACGCGCTGTCCGCTATGCGGCTCACGTCGACTCTGCTCACCCTAACAATCTGTTGAAGATGGCTCTCGCTCCTAAGTTCCCAAAGACGATGGAGACTGGTTATCGTGAGGAGATATTCTTCTGGCGGAATCCTGCTGGAATATTCGTCAAGATCCTGAATACGCCTCTGAACAACCGACTGTGCTATTCTCCGAATCAAGTGTCACAACAATCAAGGCAAGGCCGGAATGAGCGAAAAAACCCTCCATCCCAGCCGCGAAAGCCGCAGGCGCTCGGATCTGACCAACAGCTGTCTGAGCAAAACAATCGCAAGCAGCATCGTGCCGCTGAGCCTCAAACAGGCTTGGGTCACCGCAAATCGAGCCATACTTCCAAGGTTCATCAACAGGCACCTCGAAACCCCGAGGATCGTAAGGCTTCGGCGAAATCTGCCAACAAGAAGTTCGAAAGCCGCGAAAACGCCAAAACAGCTGCAAACGAAGCAATTGGCGCAACGACAACGGGAAAGACATCCAGTGGTCCTTCGTCCAAGCGAAACAGCGTGCAGGTGGCCAAGGACCAAAAGCCATCGACACCTCCACCGGCGAAGTCAACTCCGATGTCTGCAAAGGAGGCAACTACTGAGAAGCGCAAATCGGGGGTCTCCAAGGCAGCTGGTACGCCAAGTGCCAGCGCCAACCGCTTCGACCTGCTGGCTGCCATGGGTTCGCCGTCTAAGAACTGAGTTCTCGTGGACGAGACGAGGATGTGGCCGCAGAGCGCAGGCCCATGTCGGACAAGCACGCAGCGATACGTTCGACGCTGTGCCACAACAAATATGACAAATGACGCAAGCTGGAGGTCTTTGAGGTCTGCTGGATACTCCTCGAAGCTTGCTGAGCAGAAGAAGGAGAGGGAGCAGACTTGAAGCGTCACATGGATGGCTCGCTTTTGATGACGAGCTGTATTGTAATTTGTAGCATTACGTCCGTTTTCGAAGCGAAGCATGATATGAACCAGACCATCGTTCCACAATTCCGATATGCCGTTTGAGTAGGTTCGGCCTTTCGAACTTTGTCGTTGCCTCTTTGCTTGAACCTGCGCGCAGCCGTTGTGCTCCTACTGTGCCGGTGCAATATGATGTTCACTCCGGTCCTGATAACACACTTTGTCTGTACTTTAGATCTGTTTCTTAGATACGTGCTTACCTACGGGCGGGTACATGCCGACTGCGGGACCCCGATCGATTATGAGGGTCAGCCCGTCCACCTCGATGGCAATGACGAAGAGCTGACAACTGTTGAACGACATCAATTCATCAGTCTTAACCAGGGCCGGGCCGTGATCTCAGCGCATTCCACCTTCCCCCAAGGTTCAACAGCGAAGGTAAATGCGAGCCAAAGAAGCCCAATGATGAACGCTGTCAATCGACGCCCCGAGACAGTCGCTGCGCTTTGGCAGGCGCGAGGTTGTACCTTTGGACGACCCAAAACGGGTTATGGATGCCATCGTCGAAGCTCTTACACCAGAAAGTAGTCCACCAGATTCACAGAGCCAGCGACCTGCCAGCTGCTGCGGGATTTGGGCGAAGCTGCCTCGGCCGTGTGATCGCCACGACGGATGAGATGGATTGATGCAAGAAGATAGAATCAGGGTAGACGCAAGCTTGACAGCCACCGCGTGTCACACTCGCAGATGCGTAGTTGAAGAGCTTTGCCTAAAGTCGTGGGTTGGCAACAGCGACTTTCGTCTCGGGATGGCGGAATTGAGACCGCGCTCGACCTTCCTTGCACAGCGCCTCCGCTGGGCTGCGGAAGCAGTGAGGAACCATGTCCGCGACGGAAAGAGTTCAAGTACTCGAGCTCTCCGCTACCAACCGCCGCAGTAGCTCTGCGCCTGCAGGCAAAGAGAACTCTCTATAAGGTCACAGCGTAGGTAAAGCTCCTAGACAGAGATTACTCCAACCTCTCTTCGCAGAAGCAGCACGAGCAGGCAACATGATTTCCTCCTCAATCCAATTCCTGCGAGATCAGCTACTTGAACACAACTTGCGATTCGTCGTCGTTCTCCTCTTTCTCCTCCCACTCATCTACGTAGTCGCCAATGAGCTTGTCCGTTACAAGGCCCGAATCCCCTGCTTCAATGGACCGGCAGGACTACCAATCATTGGAAACATTGCCGATATCCGTGTCAATGCGGCCGAGAAGTACCGTCAATGGGCGAAGAAGTACGGACCAGTCTACCAGATTCAGCTGGGCAACATTCCCGTGATTGTGGTCAACACTGCCGAGTCGGCGCGAGTGATCTTTGGTCAGCATAGCCAGGCGTTGAGTTCAAGACCGGTCTTCTATACGGTGAGTCCAGGGTTGGCAATCGATAAGTTCCTCACATGCTGATAGCATCTGCAGTTCCATAAGGTGTTGTCGAACACGGCAGGCACCACTATTGGAACAAGTCCTTTCTCCGACTCGCTGAAGCGAAGAAGGTAAGCAAAGTTCGTTCTCGTATCCGTAATTTGCACAAATGCTCACATAACAATAGAAAGGGGGCAGCCTCAGCATTGAACAAGCCCAGCGTGCAGACCTACCTCCCTCATCTGGACATCGAAACACTATCCTTCGTGCGGGAAGCTTTCAAATATGGCTCTTCCGGCGCCAAGCCAATCGACCCAATGCCACTGATCCAACGCCTCTCACTCAGCCTCTCACTAACCCTCAATTGGGGTACTCGCATGGGCGACAGCGAAAATGCTCTGTTCCACGAAATCACCCATGTCGAAGATGAGATTTCCCGTTTCCGCTCTACAACTGGGAATCTCCAAGACTATATTCCCTTTCTCCGCCTCAATCCCTTCAGCTTCGGCACGCGAAAAGCTGGCGAAATGCGACGTCGTCGAGACGTCTATCTCAACAAGCTCAACAAAGACCTCGACGACCGAATGGAGAAGGGTACTCACAAACCTTGCATCCAAGCGAATGTCATCTTGGATAAGGAAGCCCGTCTCAACAAAGAAGAGCTTACGAGCATTTCTCTTACAATGCTCTCCGGCGGACTCGATACCATCACGACACTGATGCAATGGGCCATCGCTTTACTGGGCCAAAGACCAGACATCCAAGCCAAAGCCATCACTGAAATTCGAAAAATGTACAGTGACTCTGCCGAGCAAATCCTCTGTGACGAAAACGACGACATGAAATGCGAATATGTCATGGCGCTGGTCAAAGAGTGCTTGAGATATTACACTGTCCTCCGACTCGCCCTTCCCCGCGCCACTGTCCGCGATATCACGTACGAGGGAAAACTCATCCCAGCTGGTACGACGATTTTCTTGAACGCATGGAGTTGCAATATGGATGAGACGGTTTGGGGGCCTGATGTCGAGGAATTCCGACCAGAGAGATGGTTGGAACAACCCGACGCTCCGCTTTTCACGTACGGTATGGGATATCGCATGTGCGCGGGCTCGTTGCTGGCGAATCGCGAGCTGTATTTGGCGTTTATGAGGATGTTGTCGTGCTTTGAGATTGTGGGGAAGAAGGGAGATGTGGAGGTGCATCCTGTGAGGGGGAGTGCGGATCCGACGAGTTTGGTGACGATACCGGAGAAATATGAGGTGAAGTTTGTGCCGAGGAATGAGAGGACCTTGAGAGAGGTTTTGGAGAGGAAGGAGGAGGAAGGGGTGTTTGAGTAGATTTGAAAAGAAGAAGAATTGAGACATTTGATGGCCTTCGTCGTGTTTCGTGATATCAGTTCGTACGCGGCAATCTCGACGTGACTGAATGCACGCGCTTCTTTCCTCCGCTGAGCTTTGCCTTTTACCGATCGATACCTAATATCATCTTTTCGCCTCCCACATTAAGCCGTTGAAGGTACCGAAGCCAACACCAAAGAGCTCATTTCTGACTCGGTGATGAGAGCAAGCGAGGCCGCGGCACGCCCCCTCGAGTACGCCAGAGAGGAATACTTACTATATACCAGGTTGTGCCGGTCGTCATGGCATTGCAGCTCGGAATCGAGATCAGATACAGCCGCATGCCCATTGATTCGTTCCCGGAAGGGCTCTCAGATAACGCTCACGAAGTGTACAATGCGTACGCAGTGGCGTGCTCCGAATACGCCATCGATCAACTCCTTCTTGAACCAACGCGGCAGAAACCGCTACGTTGTTGATATTGCTTTAACCACCAAATTAATTTGTTCATGATCACGCTGCCGCCTCGTCTCAGATGCTTGACGCCTTGATCAATACTGCCAGAGAAGTTGGTAAACCAACCACGTTCTTGTAGGCGAAGCCAGTGTCGCCGCTCTTCCAGCTTTTGAGAAGAGGGGCCAAAACGTATCCTGGCAGTCCGACAACGATCGCACCTCGGTAGACCGACGATCATGGCCGTGCGGTACGGCTCTCATGTGGCGGGTACAGGAGTCAAGGCAGCACCGATCGAGAGCGGCGGGCGTTTCTACCTTCAAGAGCAGCGAGGGACGAGTTTTTATTTTCCGAGACATGCCTGTTTCTGGTTATCTCTAAGCAACAGAGACCTCGAGCACTGCTGGCATTTCCATCCTTACGAGCAGCGAGGGATGTATCTCGGCAGAGACAGGAGATGGTTCGGTTTTCACTTCAAGAAACGCTGAGCTTCTCAGTCGTGCCGTGAGCCTACTCTGCAGAAGCACGTGTGATCAGCTCGAATGGCCCAGCGGTCTCATTTTGTCGCATGACTACAATCGTTAGCTTCACAGGGCACATTAAATCAGAGAGACTAGGAAATAGGAACAGTGAGTTTGTTGAATTCGCTTTTATTCGTGTCATCTAGTCGTGCCAAGCAATTGGGGGTATAGAGCGCCAGCCTATGCTACCTAAAAACGCCGGAAAAACAATCGTGCTGTGGTCCGTGCTATCTACTGGACCTCCGTGCCAGTGACTCTGACACGGTACAGGCACGTGTGGTCTGGCGACCCCCAATTGCTCAGCACGCGAATGGCGATTCTGTCGGAGGCCAGGTCTGGCCAGATGGTGAAGCTTTGCACAAAATTGTGCCAGTTGACGTCGTATTGCTCACCAGCCAGACAGACCCAGTTGCTCTCGCCATTCGGCGGCTTGGTCTTGCACGCCTTGTCGACACTGGTGTGCATTGAAACCAGGTCGACGTTGGAGGCATTGATGCGGTCGGCCTCGGTTTTGTTGGCAACCTGAGCCCAGACTTCGAAGTCACGTGGTGCTGCAGAGACATCGCGGGTGCCTGAGGCCGGAATGTGCTCAATTGTGACCTCAGTTGGGTTGATCTTGTGCGCGGTCTTGACAGTGAGCTGTGCCATAGCCTTCTCGTCCTTTGAGGTCTCTGCGCACCAGGCATCTGTAGCTTCTTCCCAAGTCGTGAGTGCCATGGACGGCGGGTGTGGGTACTGTCGAGCAAAGCCAGAGATGTGGAGGAGTGACTGCCAGATGGTCGTGGTGCTCGGCATCTTTGTAGCAGAAGTGTAATGAGGATCGACCATGGCGCCAAGACCGGTGCTGAAGTAGTTGATCTGGTTCAGCTTCTTGTCGAGGTTGTAGACGTAGTTGGCATGACCAAGGGCGCGGATTTGCTGGCGGGCGAGAGACATGATCTCAGACTTCTCGAGGACATCGCGTGCAGCAGATCGTGCTTCTTCGAGGACATTGAGCCTGAATTTGCGAATGATTTGGTCGAGATCGTGGTGTACCGAAAGCGAGTGCTTCGAAAGCGCATCGTGAAATTCGCCTTGTGTCAGGAGGTGGTGAGATTTGGCCATGTCTTCGAAGTTGCCAGCCATGACCTCGTTGCTGTAGGCGCGGTACTTCTCTTCATTGGTGCTGATGAAACGCTCCCATATCGGCGAAGCGTCAGAGCTCTCCATCTTTTGGGCAAGTGCTTGCCAGAATAGCTGAGGGATGACCAACTCGCCGTTTTCTTTCTCAAGCACCGTCGTCATGGGTAAGATTTTCTGAAGCTCGGCGACCATGACATCGTTTGCAGCTTGATGTTGCTTCACAATCTCCGTCTGATTCTCAAGGCCTTCAATGCGGCCGAGGAGATGCGCGTTGATGACCCATTGATACTCGGAAACGTTGACTTGCGGCAGAAGATGGGAGAACATTTCATCGTGGGTAAATCGCTGCCAGCGAAGCTCCAGCTCTTGCGGAGGTCGGTCGTAGCCTGGCAAACCGACGATCAAGGCCGTGCGATAGATGCATGCGGTGCGATATGGTTCCCAGTTTGCCGGAAGAGGAACCAAGGCAGCACCAAGCAAGCCGAGGAAGAACAGTGCACAGGTCAAGAAGATGGTGAGGAAGAGGGTGAGAGCGAGAAGAATGGTGCGACGCCAGCCTTGGCCGTAGAACGCTTTGATGTAGCGCGGCATGGTGTGAAAGAAGACGGTGACCAACCATGGCTGGTGGGTGAGTTCGTCGTCGGGAGAGGCATCAGCAGGCGGTGGAAGGGTGCGAGCTGGCATGCGCTGCGACAAGGGTCGAGCAGGGGCGACGAATGGTGCATTGATGTATGCTGCGGAGTGCTGGAGAGAGGTGCCTGGTCTGGCCTCATCGTCGGTCTCAGCGGTCTCGTCTTGGTCAATGACGCTGCGAGTGGAGCCGTTGATCTCGGGAAAGTCGTCTTCTTCTTCGATCACTGTAGCGGCAGTCTTGGACTTGCGGCCAAGCTTGGTGGGTGGGGCGGGAGTGGCAGTGTCGTGAGAGAGCTGACGAGTCGAAGTGCGCTGCGAGCGACGCGTGGTAGTGGTGAAAGCGGCATTGACGTCGGCTGCGGAGGTGGTGACCTGCTGCTCGAGTGCTGCTTTGCCTTGGGCGCCGTATGCGTGGGACTGACGCGAGGGCACTGCTGGGAGAGGCGTGCCGTTGCGCGAACGCGTGGCGCGAGGCGTAGCACCTCCTACCATGGTGGATGGGCGCGTTGTGCTTGGTGTGCGTGTGGTTTGTGCTTGGTGTGCGTGTGCGTGTCCTTGATGTGTGATGGGGCTGGTCTGCGTGTGGTGTGTCGAAGGTGCCAAAGCAGATTCGAAATTCGGCCTTTCGTGTGCTGAAGGAAGTGAAGGACAGTGAGATGCGGATGGCACTGAGTACTAAGTAGGCGCGACTGCCCCTCGGAGGCTATTGTTGTCAACGCGTATTGTCGAGTGTGCGCATAATAGACCAGGCTGTGATTGTCGAGGGTAACTTTCCAGGTTCTGATGACAGCCTCAATGGCATGCTGAACAGGCAGGCGACGATTGTGTGCTCGACAATAGCATTCCGAGTTCAATTGTTTTGACGCGGCAACCTTTCTGGAGATCCCCTAGTCCCGGATTAGCAGCGGCCGGCGCGGGCCGATGCATTCCCGTGTCGCCCGCCAAGCCACGCTACGCATTGCAAGTCTTCTCGGGGTTATGCTATGCTGGCAAATCCCTCGATCTCATTAGATACGGCGATACTCCATCTCTTGCTACACGGATTGTGTCATTATGGAGCTCTACGCTCTCTGACAAGGCACGACTGACTTGAAATGCAATGCGTGTGAGCAGCACCAGCGGTAAATATCGCATTCGGAATGAAGTACGTGCATCTTTTGGAACTGGTCTTCTTGTCCACAGGTCGGGAGTCTCTCTGCATGGTTGCCCCTGCGTACCCCGTACGGCGAATTTTCCCAAATACCATATGTCCAAATTTCCAGTCCCGCCCAACCACTGGGCATTTGCTAGTTTCTACTGAAGATAGAAGTACCATCCCTGGTCCTATCACCCTGCAGAGACTTAGTTCTGGGTGCGGAGCTGACATGGATATTCGTAAAGCGAGTGGGACTCTGCCAAGCAAAGCCTCTATCGTTCCCGCTACCATGGCTCGAGACACCCAGCATGCAAGTGGCTATATGTCGCTCGATCAATGCCTTCTAGAAGAGACGAAACTACTCTCACTGTTACGGCCCCGATGATCTCGACCTCACAGCTCAGCGGACTCGCAATTCTACGCCTGAAATCGAGATCGGTCAAGCCAACTTGGAGATCTCCTCATCGCTGGATGAGAATGCATGCCTGAGTGAGTAGAGGGGCAGTTGGGACAGATTGAGCTACGAATGACACAGACAACTACAAATTCTGCTTATGACTACAAAGGTCCCGCCAACTCCATGTACGGATCCAAGTACTTTGATCAATACAAGCAAAGTCGCTATTTCCCATATGCTGGCGGCGGGTCCTGCGACTCTTCCTCGAACGAGGGTGTACTGTCCAGTTGAGCAATCCAGTCGTTCTGCTTGCGCTTCTCGTCGATCCACGGCGGTATCTCATCTGCCTCTTCCTGATTTGAAGCACTCTCCGGGTTATCAACTTCGTCTGCAGCATTCTGCAAAACAGGCTCCAGGCTTCTTCGACTCACCATCTCTCCGGCTTCACATTCTCTCTGCCGCTTCGCCTCCTTCCTCGCTCTCCTGTTTCTCAATTTTTGCGTCAGCGCCTGACATCTCCACACCGCGCTTTGGAAGAAGCTCAACACCCATAGTGCCACGCAAACAAGCCCGACGGTGACACTGGCCTTCATCCTCTTTTCACTCGCCAACTTCGGCCGCCCAGCATTACCCATGCCGTCATCCTGCCAGTACAATATCCCAAAATATCCGGCTTGTGCAGCCCACAGGATCGCAATAGCGAAATCCACCATCAGTCTCAAGACTCGATGTGTGACGTTCACGAAAGCGCACCACAGACAGACGATTATGGAAAGTGCCGCGACAACTTCGGCGTAGATCCAGGACGCTGGGGCTGTTGCATTCGCAGCCGTGAACTGTCGCAGGTCCCGGCTGTAGAGAACCATAATCTTCAGGGCCAAAGCAAATTGGAGCAAGCGAATCCCAACGCGGAGGCCGAGATCTTGCGAAGTATTCTGGTACCAGTTCGCGAAATAGCGGACAATGGGCGAGTGGGGTTTGGGCTGTGTGTGCAAGGTTGCCATGGTGGATTGTCCGTGGATATCAAGATGTTCCTGGTCAAGATTCTTCGAAGTATGTCGTGGCGTTCTTGTCATGCAGACAGCGAGACTGTGTGTTCGAAGGAGGAGTGGGAGGAAGCGAAGGAGGGGGATTTGGAGAGAAGAGATGCAAAACGAGATGGGAATTCTCACGCACCTTATTTGAACCGAAGAGATCAGCCACATACATCAATGCCGTCAATGGTGAAAGCCAGTCGGCTCTGTTTCATTCAGCGTTGCCTGGGTGGAGTATGATTTGCAAAGCGTACGCGAGTATGCGAGAGCAGCTATACGAATACGATGCCAAGGCCGACCCTTTTCTCGGTTACCTCGTTCACAAGTGGTTTGACCTTTCGGTTTCCAGAACTGCCTGTCTCGATTCCGGAACTTCATCTTCCTCAACATGCGGAACACAACAAGATGCCAGAGCCGTCTGGCAAGCCTTTTTCGAAGCGCGATGGGAGGCACGAAAAGTCCATGACGATATCGCTAAAACTTATCCTGCTGCTCAGTGCCATTATGAGAGCACTCAGATCGATGCATAGATCAGGTAAACGGAAGACACTCTTTGATCCTTAACCACGCAAATCAAGAATACCCAACCAAACATATGGTTGGCAACTGGCACTTCGCCCGCCCTTCCTAAAGCTTCTCAAAATTCGTCTTCGTCCTCCTTAACCCACTCATCATTGCCTTCTTAACATCATCACTCTGCACCATCGCCGAATTCCACGCAGCCGTAAAAGCCAACCCATCCGCCACCGACCTATCCCTACTAAAATCCCAAATCGCCTTAGAGCTCTGCACCGCCACAGGACTCTTCGTAGCAATAACCTTCGCAAGCTCCAACCCTTCCCGTTCCAACTCCTCCTTCGACCCCAAAACCCTACTCACAAACCCCACCCTCCCAGCCTCCTGCGCCCCAAATTCCCTCGCCGTATAAACCATCTCCTTCGCCCACGAATAACTCACCCCAACCTTGGGCAACCTCGACAAAGTCCCCACATCCGCCGCCAACCCCACATCAACCTCCTTGACAGAAAATCTCACGCCTTCCGCACAATATCTCACATCCGCCGCCGTGGCAAGATCCACCGCCGCACCATACGAGATCCCATGGAACAAGCCTATGACCGGTTTCTCACAACGTTCGACTGCCGAAATCCCATTCTGGTACGACACCATATGTCTGCGGACTTTCCACGTCCGACGCGCGATGTCTTCGGATTCTGCAGCTTGACTAGAGGACGAGGCGCCAGTGACGTCGAGGCCGGCGGAGAAATGGGGTCCGGAGCCTGAGAGGAGGATCACGCGGACGTCGGGGTCGAGGGATAATTTGTCGAAGACGAGGGCGAGGTTGTGGAAGATGCTAAATAACAGTCGAAGGGTTAGTGTTTGTTCATATGTTTCCCCCAACACTGAGAAATTCCTTGCTAATCGCTTGCAGGTATGTTCATTGTGGAATACATACGTGGAGTTGATAGCATTGTATTTCTGAGGACGATTCAGCTGGACATGAGCAACGAAGGGAGCCGGGAATTTCGTTTGTAGATCTTCGAAAATATAGTCTTTGGCCTTGTCTGGGGATGCCATATTGAAAAGTTTACATGTATGTTGATAGTATATCGCGTGCCTGCCCTTTTTATATGGATTTCGTGCAGTGTCAGCAGAGAGGACGTCTCCAGATCATCCCCACATCAGGACAGCCGCAGCTCGGGCCGGAGTTATTCACATGATGCCGAGATCTAGACCGAACAGATGATTTGCCGAAGATATTACCATTTCAAATAGGGTATCATTCTATAACCATTGCCGCACCCCTCTATGCCCGATGGAATACCTATTTGACTCCACGCACCTTCTTCTTCATGGCCCTCAAGCCTGGCAAGGTACCTTCCTTTCCTCGCTTTCTTCCCACCTCAATCACGATCATGCGAATGAAGTCTCTCAAGCCCCAATATGCACTGTGCGCGCCAAGCATCGTCAAGTACTGGATCTCGAAAGTTCCGCCGCCATACTTGACAAAGTAATCGATTTGTCCGTTGTCGTTCAATAGCGTCATCCTCTTTTCTGCAATTTCTTCTCTGGTAAAATTGTGCACATCCATTTCAACATTGCTGGGAAGACGCGGTAAGACGGGAATATTGCGTGAAGAGACATCGCCAGGAGCGGTCGTGGGATAGCCATAGCCGCCTCCAAACCAGCGCTTGGTATTGGAGGTGCCGGGCGGGAACCAGTAGGAAGGCGTGTTGCTGGGGATAAAGGCTTTCCGTAAGCTCCCAGAGTACTCCGAGTCCACTGCGGCATTCATTCGATACGCAACAGGGTCGTAGCCATTGATGATGTTGTATATATTGTCGACGGCAATGCATCCGTACTGACCGCGTTCGCCACAAATAGTTCCTACATTGCTCTCTGGGTCAGCTTGTGCTTGGGCGGATGGGCTGTCGATGCGAGGCCGTAGCTGTGAGCGTCGAAGCAGGACAAAAAAGCCGGCTGGGCTTCCTGCGAGGAATAGAGAGGAAGTGTCGAAGAGGAAATGGTCAATCTCTTCTCCATCGCTGTCGATGATCGTAGGATCACTCAAATGTTGTGGCACCACGGTTGGCTGTTTAGAAAGGATGTCGATCGCCATGACACTGCCTAGCGAGTGTGCGATGATGTGGACTTTGCCATGTTTGGCAAAGCCAGGATTGTTCTGGCACCAGAGTTTGTAGACATGATTTGCTTCTTTGATCACCGCCGCGATCATCTTCGGCTGATGGTGCGACATGTAATATGGAATATCCAGCATGACATCGGAGACGATGCCACGTACAGAAGGAAGTGTATCAGGTGTGATATCCTGCAAGGTGAATTCATTCACCGATGTATCTTTTGCTGTCGTCTCTTCCGAACCATCGTCAGGCCTATATCCTCCCTCTTCAAAGGAAAGGGAATGCCGCCAGTTGATCGGGAGCACCATGATCCCTCCCATGTCCTTTCGAAAATGTGTTTTGACTTCTCTGTTGCCGCATTCGACTTGCATCTCTCTACGGAAAGCGTTGATAGCGTGTGTGAAGTGAAAGCTTTCCATGCGTTGACTCAGCTTTTGCCCGATGCCGTGAATGACAAAGACGAGGTCAGTGACCTTTGGTCGATCGCTGGCTGCGAGGTCGGGATCAATTTTCGATCTCACATTGGCGCTTGCGCCTGAGGTTGACACGCCATGGGCTGCTTTCGTCGCCTTGTCGCCTTGCTTGGGAGGGTGGAGCTTGTCCCATACTTGCTGATCGAAGCCACGCACCACTGGAATTCCAATGGCATGTCCTTTGCGAACATAATTGGCGAGAGGGCGCCGACCGTAGTAGGCGGAGGGGAGGAGTGTGGGTCTCAGGATCTTTGCTTCTCTATCATTCGCGTAGAGCACGCCACACGTAGCATATTGCCGCACCGCTCCGGCTCGGCCATATGTAGACTCACCATATGCCTTGTTGTCGGCCGCATCCCCAGTAGACGCGTCAATCACGTCGCAAGCCGCTTCAACGGCTTTTGCTCGGTGTTGCTCCGCGCTCTCTGGTTGAGAGGAGTAAAGAATGCTTGCAGCCGTCTCCAGCACGGTCGTGTCCTGCGTGCTTCTGATCGAGGGTGCCCTACTGTCCCTGACCCTGGTCTTCTGCTCGGGCCAGAGCTTGTGCACGATCTTCATCTCACCCACAGCTCCAACCTCGACTGCACTGTTCAATTCGTCTTTCCACGTCTCAGTCCAGCATTGCAGATCGAGGTAGCCAGCTTCGAGCATGTTTGCCACGGGAGTTTCCACCGGCAGCATTGTATCTTGGTAGAACCATGTTCCTCGCACTACTTGTGCGGTGTCATGCACAGGCGTCCAGTAGATAGGCGTCATCTGCAGCTCTGGCATTTCCACTTGATGCAGTCGTGATACACCGACGGCGACTTTAGTGCGAGGTGGCCGTTGTTGAGGAGGACGAGGCGAGGGTGCTGCACTTCGCTCCGCAAGCGGTGCTCGATCGTCCCATTTGTAAGTGTCTCGATGCTGTGCTACCGGCCGTGAGGGTCTATCCTCAGGTTTGCGCAGGGTATCGACCTTTTTCCTGGAAGGCGCGCGTGCAAAAGGCGTTCCCGTCGTGTTCGATTCGAGACTGCTCGCCAACTCTGTGGCACTGTGGGTGGAGTCGGGCACGCTGGACGGCTCTTCATCGCCTGCCCCTTCGACATGGCTCAGACCAGAGGGCACATGAGCTCCAGCTTTGGCTCGCAGTACATCTGCAGGCCGTGATTCCGAACCTCGTCGTTGGCTGCCTGACACATTCGACCCCTTGCGAGGCCTCGCCCGACTGCCCTCCTGCGAGCCTGCCTTCTCACCTCGCTCTTCATTGTAGGCAAGGATCTTCTTCCGCAGGTCGGTCCACGCTCGGTCGAGTGCATCGTTGTCGTATTCGGAGAAGGGCTTGGGAGGCTGCCTCGATGCGGCAGTCGTGGACGAAGCGGGTGGAGGAAGCGGGCTCAGCGGGTCGTCGATGGGAATGGAGCTGGTGTAGAAGAAGCGGGCTTGCACAGGCGGAGGCGGCTCGTGGAAATGCAGGTGCTGGCGGACGTAGCGATTGGCGGCTTGCGAGCTTGACATGGCTGCGGTGCTGACTGTGCACTACATTCGGCCTCCGTTTCGTCGGAAACTCGAACAAGCGCGGACGGGCACAAGGCGGTGGGCGGTGGGCGATGGGTTTGGGCCGGCACGCATGGCCAGCGCACGCACGTCAACAACCACGTCAAGGGGAGAATGGTGGGAGAGGTGCCTGCTTTTCCTGACGTGGCATCGGCACACACACCAGACACCAACACGCCTCTCCTCTCCTCCGCGGATGCTGCCTACCTCCCTTCCGCCCACCACATGACCCGCGCACGTTTGCTGCCCGGCATCGTGGCCGCGCTGGGATGCGTGTTCGCGGAGATGCAGTCGTCGGCAGAACGCCAATGATCTCATCTGGCGCGCATGTGACAGCGCGCAAATCCATGTCCGGCGACCATCGGGCCACATCGTCCACACACAGCCCAACGTCTTGCATTACTGACACCTTGTGCCGCCTCCAGATCATATCCGACCTCCATCTCGAGTCACCCAAGGCCTACGACGTCTACGAAATCACCCCCAAAGCGCCGCATCTCGCGCTTCTGGGAGATATCGGCAATGTCTCTCACAAGGACGAATTCCTGAACTTTATCACGTCGCAACTCCGCCAATTCCAAACCGTCTTCTTCGTACCAGGCAACCACGAAGCATATGGTTCGGACTGGTCATCTACCCTGCAAGCCCTCAAGGACTTCGAGCGAGAGGTCCAAGAGCAACGTAAAGAAAACAATGGCAAAGAAAAACATTAGGGCGAGTTTGTCCTTCTGATTCGTGGAATCTTCGAACTGCCACCAACGTCTGCTGGAGAGCAAGTCGTCATCCTAGGATGTAGTCTTTTCTCCCACATCCCACCCCATCGTGCAATCGCTGTTGAGATGGGCCTTGCGGACTTCTTCCAGATCAACTCCTGGGATACGCGTGCACACAATGAAGCGCATGCGCGGGACCTGGAGTGGTTGAACAGGAAAGTTCGGCAGCTGGAGGGTAGAAAGGCTCGAATTATTCTACTAACTCATTGGAGTCCGACGACGGACTCGCGCGCGATTGACCCAAGACACACAAATAGTCCCATCACGGCTGGATTTTCTACCGATCTGTCCAGTCAGCGTTGTATGACCAGTGAAAACGTTGTCCTCTGGGCATTTGGTCATACACATTACAACTGTGACTTCGCCTTCCAGCGGGAGAAGGGCATGTCGCTGCGACTGATGACGAATCAGCGAGGGTACTATTTCGCTCAAGCCGAAGGCTTCGACCTGGACAAGGTTGTTGAGCTCTAGAAACCATTACGTCAGACGGCTACTTACGAGCTGTAGCCTGAGGTGATGGCAGCGGGACCGCAAACCCCGTGCACAATCTCTGGCAGAATGCGGCGCAAAGAAGGTAGGCCTTCTATGTGAGTTCAGTCGACTTTCACGAAATCTTGCTTCGACTGCTTTGGAACGCCATTACAGAAATGGCAAGCTAACACTGCTGTAGTCTCTATACATGCCTTCCACGGCGATCAAGTTGGAGGACTTACCTGCCAACACGATTCCATACATATCTGTCAGCGATCTAGTTGTTTTCGAGATTTATTCTTGTGGAATGAGAGCGCAGCCTAACAAAAGACGTATTGACGCCGCGGACGCTGAAGCACTGCTGTCACAAGCGACGGCTGGTCTGCCGCTTTCACTCACTGATTGGCAAAGATCTCATGTCGAAAATTGCCTGGAGGACGTGATTAAGCACGGAAATCGCGACGAAAAATGGTGGAGAGAATGCCTTGGTTTGCCTGCACGCAAGTAAGTTCGGGTTTCTGGCTGTTTAGATTGACATCTCAAATCCTCGTGGCATCTTGGATTGGAGGAGCCATGGCTTGATGGAGACTACAAAGCTGTGGGGCACCACTCTGTGTGATTCGATTGTACGTGGCAGTCAACTTAGATGTTCCATCACTTGCACTTACTTGTACGTGAAGTCTTAGTGCTTCTCATGTGACCGGACACCGGTTTTGTGAAAATTGCTGGGCCGCTCAACAATTACCCCATCATTCGATTCTTCTCAGTGCAGCGGAGGGACGCGTCCGCTTCGAAGTACATTTCTTGCAAGGGGTGAACCAGGCGTAGCTATTCTCTCTCTACGGTCCTATTAGCTCTTTGGAGAGCTCGAAGCGGCAGGTTGACACTGCCGAGGACGCGCACTACATGTACAGTATACCGTAAGCTCGTGCGACGCGGTCCTAAGAGCAAGCCATGGCAACCGAAGTAATAACGCATCAAAGAGAGCTTCCCGGGACAGCCTCAATAGGGCCAAAATGTTTGATGATGGCATGCTGACCCGTTCAGATATCGCCGAGACGTAGGATTGCAGGACGAACGAGGGCAACTCCTCTCTGGCTTGCTTAGTAGTCAGAACCTACATCATCTCCACATCACCTGTTCCAGCACTTCTCACAACTCTTGTTTTCCAGTATTCTCTCGTCAGCCCTCTTCACAAAAAGATTCGTTCCAACAGCAGCAACGCTTCCTCCACTCCGAAGCCTAGCAAAGGAGATAATACAAGAGCCCCCATCACACACAATGGCACCCCTCGGCCTCACACCTTTCAAAACGGCCGTCGCAATTGAAGTCCTAGCCAATGTAGTTTCTCTTCCATCTCTCCTCCTAAATCCCGACCACGGCCTCTCTTTCCTCGTGCGAGGCCCAGCACAAATCACCCCAGCAACACGAACTCTCGCTCAATGGTTCGGCGGTAAGCAAGACTTGTTCCGTCACCAAGATCACCACCAACCTTCCAACTAAAATTGAATCACAGGTCTCATAGCAGGCCTCACAGTCCCACTTGTCATGTCATACGCCACACCAGCGCCTGGTCCAGCTGGCGATGCTCAGAGAGGTTTCCGCCGCGCGACGTATCTGGCTCTCGCCGGTCCGGAAGTGGCTTTTGCGGCGATTATGGGAGGCGCGTGGCTCAAAGGAGCAGATGTCGGGATGACCGAGACAGCACTACTGGGAGGTGCGATCAATATGACCACTTTCGTGGTGCTGAGATCTGTGTTTCTATTTTGGAAACCGCATTTGTTGGAGGAGAGAGATGTGAAGAAGAATGTTTAGATGCTTGCAACGAGAAACGCAGAATGCATGTTTGTTTGAGTAGTCTTGGTGACGAGATGTGGACTCCACATCTTTTCGACTAGACGAGTCAAGAGCATTGTCTACACTCAAAAATTCGAGCTTCCCCTCCGGCTACTATCCACAGTCTGAACAGCAGGCGCACTCATTACACCTCTGCCGAACCAGTCTCCAATGACACCGAATCGTCCGCCTTCGCCCGGATTCTGCAAACTAGCTTGGAATAGCTGATGTCGACTGGCACTCTCCTCTTGTGCCTGCCTCGTCTGCCGCACGATATTATTTTGAGGCGCACAAAGTGGACACTCGATTTCCACTTCATTTTTGATGTCGATACCCTCGGGGACATTGAGACAACGTTGGTGGAATGAGTGCTTGCACAGGAAGTGCACAGTCGGTAAATCGAGTGTCGCACCACAGCTCGAACATCGCGTCGCAGAAAATGATGCGGGTTTGGTGGTAAGTTCCGTGATTTCGCCTTGCTTGGCTACGGTATCCTTGCGGTAGGATTGGATGAGGTTCCTGTTGGTGTCGATCTCCGCTCGTTCGCGTTGGACAGTGCCGGACAGGTATCGTTTGACCAAACCCATTGTGGCAACGGCGTTGGTGGACAGAGTCTGGATCACCTGGAGCGGAGCCATGAGCCCGTCCTCGTCGATCTTCTTCAGCACGGCATCGACCTCATCGCCGGCTTCGTGGAGCACTTGAGGAGAGCTGGTGAAGTATGCAAGTGCCGCTGGGTATAGTTGTGGCTCTTCGGGTCCATACTTGCGCAGCGCTCGGATTGCACCCTGTGTATCATATGCTGCGGTATAAGACCGGAAGACGTCGAAACGAAGGCCTTGTTTCTCGCTGACTAGGATCGTCCCGTCGCGGAATTTTGCGAGATCAGACAGAAGCAGCACATTGGAGGTATCAACTGGCCCTTCCTTCTCTTCAATCAGGCTCTTCGCTTTCTGTTCCCATGTTGCCTTATCGTCGGCTTTCGTCGTGTTTGCCTTGTGTAGGCACATCTCAAACAAGGTGGTGTGCAAGTCTGTGCGGTGCTCGGCCTTAACACCATCACTGCTGATGCACGCGTCCAAAAATGTGATGAATTGGTCAGGGTGATCAATGAACGCTGGAAATGCGACTCGTGGTTTGGGCACTTCGTACTCGATGTACTCTCCCTCTGTCTGTGTCTCGATGACTTTTGCTTGCTGTATTGTCGATGACTCGTCGCCATTCCTTGGGGTCTGCACAGTGCTTGTATTCATATAAGGCAACGGAATGAGCGACGCCAGATTTTGTGCAGCTGACGAGGCCATGGTTCCAAAGCCACTGCTTTGCTGGGTTGCGGGGGTCTCTTGCACGATCACGGCATCTTTCTTTGGTCTGAAGTTACCGGTGAAGTAGTCGATGAAGAGCTGAGTAGCTTCCGAAGGACAATGCTCAAGTAGGACCGTGCCGTATTTCATAAAATTCGGGTAAGCCTCCTTTGGCTCGAGGCGCACGATGTATGCAAGCGCTTCTGCATACTTTCTCAAGTCCTCAATCAAGATCGAGATCACGAGCCCGTGCTCTTCGTGCCGCCTGGCCAAAAATGCTGCTTGGTCATAGTAGCCACCCTGCCGACACATTATGATGGCAGTGTCCAGGTCAAATTTGAGTTCACCAGGCTGTTTGATGAACTCTTCTAACTTGTCAACATCTTTGAGCTTTGCATAGCAATTCAACAGCAACGTCGTGTGATCGGAAGTAGCTTTGTTGTGCTCGTGCAGCTCTTCCAGGTAGTCGATGAGGTTTCGTATTCGCTGGTTATCAAGGAACTTTCGAATGATTTTCGAAGGCTCTGTGTTGTCAATAGCGCGAAGGTACTGCTGCATGGCAGTGTCATAGTCGCCTTTTTGGTACAGGTAGTCGCCGTACTTGCGAAAGATGACATTCTGCTGCACGGCATCGACGTTGTACTTCTTGGCCAGCATTATTGCCAGCAAGTACTCTTTACGGCTATACAGTTCTTCCAACTTCTGTTGAAACGTCCTCTCGTGGTACCTGTAGAGCTTGCCATCGATCGTGAGAAGGAACACGTCTCCCCATATCGTGAACACCTTGTGGATTTGAGTCGATATGGGTTTTGAGTACGCAGTGAATTTCAGATCAGCATTGAGTATGGAGAAGGTGCTGGTATTGAAGATCTCGTCCGCCCGGGCAGTCCGAAAGGCGCCGAGCTTGGAAGCCTGTCCAAAATTGTTATCGGGAGGCGACGCCACCAGCACATAGTCCTTGTGGATGTTGACCAGTTTCTTAGCACCTTGACATGCAAACGAGCTGGCCTTGCCTTTCGGCCCGTAAGAGTATATGGCATCTTCGCGCGCCACAACCACTTCGTTGGACTGATGATCTAACGTCATGCACCCGACCGCACAGCCGTGTTCGTCCAGCGTTCGCGCTGGCGTGCCTTGCGCCTTTCCAGATATCGCAAGTGCTAGGATCTTGGATACAGTGCCTATGTAGAGTGCAGTGGTGCTCGCTTCACGAAATTCCAGTCCAGTGATGGGCTCCTCCGACTCGAACACGGTCCTTTGTTTGGTGCCTCGGTCGTGTATCAGGTCGCCGCGGACGACCGTCACAGCGCCATTTCCAAAGCCCACCGCGAGCTGCGCAAGGTCGCTCGTAACGGCAAATGCGCTCACGGGAAAGTTCCTGCGGCCGTTCTGCACTGTGAGACTGCACAAGCATCGCGGGAAGCCGGTCTTCTTCTCATTCTGATCCAAAGTCCAGACCTTGAGCTCCGGCTCGTGCTGCAGCGTCTCGGCCAGCGTGATCAGGTAAGCAGTGTCGTGAACCTGCACAATACGGGTGACACTGCCGGCATCGTGTGCTTTCCATGACCGGACTGACTTGAATGCCTGGTCCAGCAGATGTACGTGCCCAGTGGGCATTCCTACAAACACGTTGTTTTTGCCGGAACTCACTGTGCCGATACTCGCTTGCTGCGGCTCGTTAGTGAAGCATCAGAGGTTGGCAGTGCAGCTCGCGCACCTCCAAGGACAGCGAGCCATCGCCATCTGGTAGCCGCACTTGCGATACGTCGAAGAAGTGGAAGAGCTTCCACTGCAGGTTGTTAGCGGAATGCCGCCAGTCAAGGCGCCAGAATGCATACCGCAGTGGGAGCTATAGGCATCGTTGCCAATCCATGTCACTTTGATTGTTGATGGAAGGTGGAGTGCATGCCTGGAGTGCAGTGCCCACGTCGTCACGCTCAAATGCCGAGCTTCGCCCGAAGTCGCGTTCACCTCGAGCTTCGACCATTGCTTCACTTTCATTCGCGACGAACACACGACCAACCCACCAAAATGGAGGACGAGGAAGACGATTTCTATGGCGGAAGCGGCGGCGGCATCAAGCAGGAAGAGCAGACGAGCACAAACGCTGGGGAACGTGAAAAGGACGCCATGGACGTATCGGAGGAAGGCGAAGACGACGATAGTAGCGACGACGTATGTCGCAGCGCGTAACCGCTCCTGATCATGGCTGACCATCTGATTAGGACGTCCAGTTCACCTTAGAACGTCCAGACGGCGCCAAGGCAGAACCACCGTACGTCAAGTCGCATGCTATTTAAGGCCTTCAGCTAACGCCTTGCAGTCCTGGATCGAAAGCAGCGAAAGCGCGGAAAAAAGAGCCTCCCTCAAAAGCGGTCAAAATTGAGTCTGACAGGCGAGGTGGTACACCCGTGAGGAGGGAGGATGCGCCTCGGGCTGGCTCAGCAGCACCACCCACTGCAATCAAGGGTGTTCTCACGCACAATGGCAAAGAAGGTAAGGACTTTCCCGAAGTCCGCACAAGCCAGCTGGATATCAATCAGATCCCAGTCTGGACGAACGGGAAACCTATCGTAGCAGTGGACATCGACGCCGACCTTGCCGAACACTCGAAGCCGTGGCGGCTACCGGGCACCGACCAGACCGATTACTTCAACTACGGCTTCGACGAGTACACATGGACGCAGTACAGCCTGCGGCAGCAAGAAATGTCCGGTACTATCGGCCAGCTCAAGCAGGAAGATGCGCAATTAAAAGCCATGCTGGGCGTGGGTGGACAACAACAAAGCGGACCGCCGCCTGATATGATGGGCATGGATCCGCAGATGATCGCGCAGCAGTCCGGGATTCCACTGGAATTCGTGCAACAGTTCATGTCGCAGGGCGGCATGCCTCCAGGCATGGGAGGGCCAGGGATGGGTATGCCGCCAGGAGGTCCACAAGGCTTTGGTCAAGGGGGAGGAATGGGCAGTGAGAATGGGACGTCACCGCACCCACAACCTGGTCAGGGCTTTCAACCTCCATCGGGACCTGCTGCAGGCAATATGAGTATGGAAGGGCTCAGTCCGCAACAGATGGCCATCTTTCAGCAAGAGCAGCAACAGCAGATGGGTGGTGGTAGCGGCGGCGGTGGGGGTGGTGGACATCGGGGAGGTAGGAGGGGAAGAGGCAGGTGGTAAGGCGTGCTTCAGCTGGTAGAAGAAGCCGGCGGCCTTGGAGCACATTGCGCTGCAAAGATACGTTCTGCATATTGCGAGACGTCAAAGTTCCCGACTCTCATGGAATGATCGCACCTCGAACGCGCGGAAAAGCATACGAACGAAATACCCAAGATTCATGATTCGACAATGATACTTTCAAAACCGGCAACATTCAGACATGCCATGTTTGCAAGCGCCGCCAAGATTGCTTCTCTCGTCCGCGTGACCATCCTCTCGGCAAGCAATGTTTGCGAGAACATCGATTCCTCGGGATTGCGAGGTGAGAGGTACGAGCCAGACAGTGGGCCAGCCACCGATAGCATGGTTGCTGAGCGGATGCGGGATATCAGACATACAGGGAGGCAGGACTTGAACGCTTGGCCACTGTGAGTTGTGTGCCATGATAGATCGATGACTGCATCGACTATACACGCTGTCGTCGACTGTCGCATGACTCTCTTCTTTATGTTCCTGCTACCTCCCAGTAACCTCGTCGAGGCCCAATGATAGTCAATCATGCAATTAAGCCACCCAGTTCAGCCACCAGGCGCGTCAAGAAAGAAGCTTAAACCCTGCATGATCTTTCTATGCCTGCCAAGACACTTCCATGTCCCGAGACAGCAAGTCCTGACAGATCGCACGTTGGTTGACGCAACTCCCAACAGCTGGGATGTCCCAAGCTGACCAAGCTCAGCAATGCTCATTGACTCGTGAGAACGCAGGATCCGTCGTATCCATCGACTTTAGCTGGCAACACATGCCAACCAGGCTGCTATGCGCCGGATGGCACTCGCAAGGGACGAGGAGATTGGGAAACGCGACGATGACTTCTTCCGCCCGAGACGTTCGCACTCACCACCGGCTACGATGACGGCGACCTGCCCCTTCAGATGGCGGAGACGTAGAGTGATGGTAGTGCTGGGAGTGCTATTCCTGATCTACGTTGTCCACTTGTATGTCCCAGGAGGCATGGGGGCCAGATACGAGACAGAGAGCTTCCACGCGAAGCCAGCCCGCACATTTGCAGGATACGATACTGCGAAATCAAGAGAACCAAAGGGCGCTCCTCCCAGGGAGGTGAATAGTGCGGAAGACGAACAATCCAAACACTACTACGATGGAGCGACCAAGTTCTACAGACTCGGCGGGTCTCTGCAGAAAGTCGCCAAGTCAATGGGCTCATACCAGTACAATCGCAATGTCCTCTTCGCGGCAGCATCCATGAATAGCCTCGCCAATCTCGTGCCCATGGCTTGTGAGATGGCTAGAAAAGAGAAGAATGACGTGCAGTTCGCAGTCTTTGGACGCAGCCCGATTCCGATCGACGACCTTCAAGAGCTGAATGGTATAGATGGGAGCTGTGGCATTCAATGGCATGATGCGCGTGGAGACTATGCAGAGTATAGCAGCGACGCTCGCGTAGAGTCAGCTGTGAGAGGAGCCATGAAGCACATTCAGGAATATATGCACCCTCAGGTCGTCGTCATGGACGACGGCGAGCAGGAAGAGGCGTACTTCACAAAAGCAATGCACACAAAAGCCAAAGCCCTGGATATACCGGTGATCGAGATACCACGTGGAAAATACGAGGAATTCCTGTGGCTGACGAGACTCAGTGCCCCCAGTCTAGCACAGTGGTGGAAACCGACGGTTGATGTCGTGATTCAGGCTCCTCGAGAAAGCTCTGGCCGGCTGATACGTCTGCTACAAAGTCTCTATAATGCAGACTATCGCGGGCTCAAAGCGCCGAGAATCAGCATTGAGCTACCTCCTGAGGTCGAGCCCGCGCTGCAGAATTATTTGAACACCTTCTCTTGGCCTCCAGGGAGGGGCTCTTCGTCACAACCAAACCTGCTCACGGTTCATCATCGCGTCCCATCGGAGCTTATGAATCCACAGCAGGCGTCTTTGCGCTACATTGAATCTTTCTATCCTGCCCAGACACATGATCATCACGTCCTGCTTATGTCGCCACAAGCCGAGGTCAGTTCCATTTACTACCAGTATTTGCAATACGCCGTCCTCAACTACAGATACGCGGCCTTCACTTTTGCGCCATACGAAGAGCTTATTGGGATCTCGCTGGACGTTCCACTCCAGGGCCTTAATGGATCGATTGCCTTCAAGCAGCCAATTGTGTCCGATTTGGGCTCCGGGGAGACCATGGCGGATCCAGAGACTGATAAAGATGATGCCGCGCCATTTTTGTATCAAGCTCCGACGTCGAAGGCGACTCTAGTGTTTGGCGACAGCTGGGCAACGTTCCATGACTTTCTCACCAACCGTCTGGAGGCGTCACGCTCTGGAAAAGTGAAGAAGCGCGCCAAAATGGTAGCTGAAACGGAGCCTGCTTGGTCGGAGTATTTGCTGGAGATGATGCGCGCTCGCAATTTATTCGTTTTGCATCCATCTGCGACCTTTGTCTCACTGCACAGCGAATTGGCGCAGATACCAGAAGAGTACGTACGAACGGCGGCCGACTCAGGTAAGGCTGCGAAGTTGAAGCCAGAGGTTACCGATGAGGAGCCCTTCCTCTTATCGGCAGAGCAGCCCGTGTTGACAGAACACGTTGAGGCTGAGCCGGAACGAAATCAGATGCCCCTGCACAAAAAGCTTCCGTTCGCAGGAGAGCTTTTGAGTATATACCAACTGCCGTTCGTTGGATACAATGGTGAGCTGGCCACATTATTTAGCCATACTGAGCTCAGCAAAGAGTACGCGGCGACATTTCGCAAGACCATTGGAGGGTGTACGGGAGAACCTGCAACTCGCGCACGGAAGATCGAGCCTCTAAAAGCGACTGATCTCTTCTGCTTGCCTGGTCAAACAATCAAGTACGCGGATCAAGGTATGCCTCACTTCGATCCGGATGAAGATGAAGAGAGCGCATCGAAAAGTGCTCAAGACAGCGAAGCGGATGAGGAAGATGCACAACCCGGCACTGGCGCAGCAAGCGAAACAGCTAACATGGTGAAATTAATCATTCCGGACGGCGCCACGAAAGCCAAGGACGATGGCCTGGGTAGTACATGAGCCGGTCGCACAATTTAGAAAGACCGTATGAAGGCTCACAAGGCTCTCATCGTTCAGAATGAATTTGACCTCTTGTGCTTGACTGGCCGCTTTTTGTGATCACAGTTTGCAGCATTCGAGAACCAGCAATTTGTGTCTGAAGACTGCATTGCGATATTGCAGCCTGAGGCATTCTGAAGTACGACCAATCGTTGCAATAGATATCAGCAAAGCAGAGTAATAAGCATACAGTCGGGCAGTTCTTAGAGTTGAGACGGACTAGATGCCGGAGGGGATCCGCCTGCAGACGGCAATGTGGTGACGATAGCCAAGGTTCCGCGGAGCATCCGACGCATCACAACATCACAATTGCTGCTAGCATCGATCACATCGACGTGATCAGTGAGAGGAACCCAGCCACGTCCGTGGACCTTTTCCATCAAACGCGGCAAAGCGGCTGGTGATAGATTGTTCCTTGCTTGGCTCACGTAGCACAGGTGCGGCAGTAGTGCAACTAGCGACTTCACATCGCCCTATCCGCGCAAAAGCATCTTGGCTCCATCCATTGCGTATTGATATGGGGCACGGGTTATAGAAGCATGTGCACCCATTCTACCCGCTACGAGACGTGTCTGTGTACTTGAACATTGCCCTTTTTTGCCACGATGGCTGTCAGATCAACTTTCACTGCTGTGGGCCTAGCACTGCTCGCAACGGCACAGAACAACTCAGGCAATGGACTCGACTACAGCCAACTCATAAGCGATCCAGGTGTCTACGGCCCAGCCATTGAGCTCGTACACCTTTACAGCGGCGATCCTCAGTTTCCCACAGGCATTACTGTGTCCCGAGAAGGTCGGCTGTTCTCAAACTATCCCGGCGCTCTCGATCCAGCGAACACCAACGATGGCACGAATGGGCGTTTCACCATTGCTGAGCTTATCAATGGCACGACTGAAGTCGCCTGGCCTAGTGTAGAAATCAACAACCCACCAGGAGGAGCAATCAACTACACTACCACACCTCCTACCGGCGCGAACTATGAGAACTACCTGATAGGCTCTCAATCAATTGTCATCGATGCTGCCAATCGTGCCTGGATCCTTGACACTGGTCGGGTCGCTCTTCCAAACGGAGTCATTGTCAGCGCCAGTCCCGGTGGCACAAAACTTGTCGGCGTACATCTGAACAACGACACCGTGTTCCAAACAATCGTGTTCCCACCTGATGTCGCATACCCAGACTCGTACCTCAACGACCTTCGTATTGATCTCAACCCGGAGGTCACCGAGAGCGGTAAAGGGATAATTTACATCACCGACTCGTCTTCCGAGGGCCGCAATGGAATCGTGATGGCTGATATTGGCACTGGCGAGACCTGGCGTCATCTAGACGGCAATCCGAACGTGCGTGTCCAAGAGCAATTCACCTTTACCCAGTGGGGCAGTTCTCGATACGGCTTCACAGCGCCTTCAGGTCCATTTGCCTACACAAGCTTCGGCGCGGACGGCATTGCTCTCTCTGCAGATGGCAAGACTCTATTCTGGAAACTTGTTGCAGGTCGCAACATGTACTCGATCCCCACTGAGCGTCTCCGCGATCGATCAAGCACTTCGGAATGGCTCGCGCAAGCTTACATTCAGAACTGGGGCGAGACGGGTGTGTCTGATGGAATGGAGACTGACACGAACAACCTCATCTACCACGGCCACGCGGAGGCCAACGCTGTTGCGGTTTTCAATCCTGCGAATGCGAGTCACGAAGTTTTCGTGAGAGACCCACGAATCAATTGGCCTGATACGCTCTCTGTGAGCTGGGACGGATATTTGTACTTCACGAACAATCAGCTACCGTTCAGTGCAGGATTTGCACCGGGTGAGGACCTCAGACGGCCGCCTTACTCTTTGTTGAGAGTACCTCTGCCGAATGGCGGTAGCAAGATTGGCGTGGACGTTGCGAGAGAGGCGGGTTATTGAAGAGGTTTGGCAGGTAGCAAAAGCCCAGAGTGTAGCACAGCACGTAGTAATTGACTTTGTGATTCAAATGAAGGGAGTTTCCTCGCTGCAAACCTCACTTCTCTCGAAATTTCGGCTGCTTGTTTAGGCTTTGCTACCGCTGCTGAGCTAAAGACTTTGCAGCAAACAAAAACAACGCACGTAAGAGGGCTACATGACGTCTTAGCCACCAAGCGTTTCAGCTAGCCATAGCACACCTACACAATTCACGTCAACGTACGGCGCCACAATATTGAAGCCACGGCACTAAGACATGTCCATGCAATACCCAAGGCAACTTCCCAATCTTCATACAATGCGCCTGGCACACCCGAACCCGCCGCTTGTGCAAATGATACGCCGGCCGAGCTCAAACCAGATATTCTGGCTTTGACGGCAAGCATGGGGTATATGCAGCTCAACCCCAGCGCCGGTGCGTTGCAAGACTCTCGCCGCGTGATGCAATTGGTGGTTCGAGCCAGAGGTGCTGAGGAAGATAAGTACAGATCGATAGGAAGAGGTGAGGACGGAACCAGAAGCTCTCGCTTGGGCAGTTGGGCGTTGCGGATTCATCATGTATCTGTCGTTCATGGGAGACCAAGTGTTGAGGACGACGGGAAGTTGCAGTGGCGGTTGGCTTGAGTAAGATGTGACGTGATATTTTTAAGGGAGATACGAACGAGAGCTCATCGGCTTCTGGGTATGGAGTCAAAGATGGAGACATGTCGTCGAGAAGACACGGGAGTCCTTGGCGAGCCAAACTGCAGCTTGTTCGATACAAAGGCCATGTTGCGGGCTTCGCCAACTGGCTCTTGACAGTCCTCGAACAGTTTGAGCAGAGCTCAGAACGAACTGCAACGGATCTACTCGAATACAGAAACGATCGAGTCGACTCACGCTCGCACACCACAATACCAAACTTTACCTCGCGCCAATACTCCTTCTCGTATCCGCGATGGGTTTACAGCTTTGTGATCATCCATATAGCAGCGAAAGAATCTCCTTGGCGGAGGAGGCGAAGCCGTACGGCCCCGTCCAGTGTCCCGTCAGCCACGGAAGAAAAAGAGCGGGAAGGATGCAAAGCCTTCTCGTGTCTGGTCAACCAATGATGTTCCCGGTCCGTCGACCATGTGCCATTTTACGCACAATGTACTACGCTGCGGCTGAAATGGGAAATTGGTCGTGTAGTCACTCGCATGGCGCGTCCTGCGAAGCTCTCCCTGTCCGTGGCTGGCCGGACGTGCAGAAATCTGATACAGTATCCAAGTGGCAACGAGCTTGAAAGAGGAGGCGAGACAGTTTATTGGGAAGTTGCTTACTGAAGGTTGCATTGCAGATGCTGCACAACTTTGAGGCTCGCTCGTCATGAGGGAATTTGGAGGTACATGTATGACGGATGCAGCTGTCCTCAGTAAGCCGGATGGAGTGCGAATCGAAATGCGGCTGTGCGAGGCAGCGTGACATTTGATGGGCACCACACATGGCCAAGATCGATGCTGAGCTACTGGTATAATAAGTGCTATGCAGCCTTCTCGTTGTTCCTGCATCAGCACAACAAGAACACCAACGCCTAACATCAATCCTCCCATCGCTCGGTGTTTCCAACATGTTGTCGAAAGTCGTTCCAGCCCTTGCTCTTGCAGGCGCAGCAAGCGCCCGCATTGTCGGCCTTGCCGCTCCGAAGGTTATCGTCGCGAACGAAACCTTTACTGTGACTTTGCTCACCGAGAATTACATCCAAAGTGTCAAGGATCTTGTCGCGGCCTTTGCACTGACTCCAAGAGCTGATGCAGACGGATATATTGGGACAGAATATCTTGGCTCATTCTACCTGGGCCCAGGTAAGTGATTCTCAAGCGCTGAACGATGGTCGCGGGCTTACGATCTTTAGACAAGTCAAATGTCCTCACTAATATTACCTTCGAGGTCACTGCTCCGGCAACGAATATCGGCAACTATCTCAATGGTGTAGTCACCTCCCTGTATGGTGTTTCGAATGGAGCCACGACGATTCAGTGGACTGTTCCGGTCACATACGGCGATGAAGTGAGCTCGGAACAGGTTCGCTCCATCGAAGGCAACAATGTCTGTTCCTCGAGCACGCCGACAGATCCTGGCAGCAATAGCACCACAACACTGCCTCCTACCACAGACCCGACTTCACCTCCGGCAACAGGTATGTGTTGCATTCGTCTGAAGTTGCAGAATTTCTCGAAACATGCTTACCATTAAAATCAGGCAATTGCTTCCCAACCTCAACACAAACGCTCATTCAGTCGTCGCTCGTCTATGCCAATGCTCTCATCGACAGTATAGTGCAGTCGAACAACCAGACCGGTCGCCAGAACCTCGGCGAGCTGAATGGCTTCCTTGGAGATGTCTCGGCAGCAGTTGGCGTTGGTCGCGGTGGCGAATCTTGTAACAACGTAAGTGGGGTCCGTCCAGTTAGTCAGCGTCGAGTGTGACATGTGCTGACTCCTTCGTCAGCCAACTCCGTCAGCTTGGCCGCCGCTTTCACCAGGTAAGTACAACGAAACACAAAGAAGTCGTTGCTTGTCACGCCTCCTAACAATCTTTCTAGGCGACTCACAAGTCCGCGCCATTTCGATCCTTCGCAACGTCCAAGATGCGCTGCAGGCCGAGCAAGGTGCGATTTTGCAGTGCGATGAGGCCCAGGCAAAGAGCATCCAGTGCCAAGTTTTGAGAGTGGTGAACAATCTTGACGACTATTTTTCTTGAAGGCCCTGTGAGAATGTGTTTGACCTGTGAATCTGTGATAGAGTGTATTGCGTGACTTCTGGTAGCAGTGTTGTTTTGTAGCGACGAAGTTCAATGTACGCGGCTCCGATATTGCTTTTACGCACTGCATGTGGTCTTCGGCGAGGTTTGAAGCTTCGGAACTTCACAAGCATCAACTGTCAGGCTTTTGATAGTGCTCTGTACGTCGGGCGGCCGATCGCAACGTTGAGTTGTCTCCATGTCGAGTCGGTTGTGTCACAGCTCCCTCCGTATTCCTGAAAAACTCCACAGACGGCGGGGCTTCGCCATTCGGCAGTGAATGGCATTCAGTCAAATGAAACTGAACGATTGGATGTCATCGGCGGAGAAGTCGTTGCCAGATGTTGATTGAAGTACGACAATCCCCCGAGAGAACCTTGTCATCGGCACAAAGCGACCCCTGCCTCCGAACAGCCTAGAATAGAACTAGAGGTAGCATTATCCCTTTGGAGATTCGTCGACAATAGTCAGTTCGCGCTAGTAACCCTTGCAGCCCACTTAGCTGAGCATCATCTAAACCAGATTCAGATTGCCGCGTCTCGCTAAGCACGATTCTCGCCTGGCGGAAGATACTAATCCGGCTTAGAGTAGACCTCAGATTAGCGCTAGTAAGGGTATGTGTTCGTGCCAAGTCACCATGATGACCACCAAAGGGATGCGGGTCCATCAGTGGACAGGTTCGCCATTCGCCGACGTTGCTCCTCCCAACACAATGTTGGTTCAGCAGTATCAACGCCCTGTTCGACACTCCATGTTGACACGTGTGTCGGAACATCAGCAGTGATCCAATTTCAATATTCTATTGCACCCGTGCTTCTCCGAGACAGTGTTCCTTCTAAAATTGCGTATTACGGATGATCTGGCCATCAGCACAGTGAGCAAGATGAAAAAATAATCATCAGTCGTGTAAATAAGAAACATGATGAGCAGAACAAGCTTGTCCAAGCAAAGAGAAGCCTGCGGGCTCAGTGCAGAATGATCGAATCGAGCCGCCGACGTCTTCACAGGCTGGAGATAGGCCGAGGCGCCATTACTTGCCTATCTGTGCACTTGTTCCGAATCCGGGAAGTTAGATGTCTTGCCCGAGGCCGATCCCATGCTTGCAACGAGCTTCGCCAAGTACTGTAATTGGATTGGGATTGCCAAAAATGCAGGTTTTGAAGATGGAGAATTGCTTCGCCGGAGGCCCCAAGTAGCTTACAATCCGACCTCATCGTGACAGCGAATCGTCCTTATCACGAAATCAGCTGTACCATCTCGGGTTCAAACGTTCTGTCTTCGATCTCAAGATATGTAGGTGCGGCCCTTGCTGCTGGATCTAGCATGTTTCCCGGGTATCTCGTGTCATCCATGCGACGAACACATGGTCTGCGCCGCACCATGTAAAAGCTCGATCCTTCGAGCCTGTTGAACAGGGCGACTATCGACTCCATCAGCCAATAGACGGTGCGAGTTATTCTGGCCACGTCCTTATCGCAGCTAGCCTTGCCATGCTCTTTGATGCCTTGCTCACTGGCTTTGTCGTTATATCCCAGTTGGGTAAGCTGATCGATAAGTGTTTTCCACCCAGGAATCTAGAGGTCATGACTGGCGAATGCATATGAAGGGTGTCGCTCGTGCGCGCGCCGTGCAATCTCATGCAACTTCGCGTGCGAGTTTCTGCCATCGTACAGTGGTGAAGCAAACCTTTGCTCTTTGAACGTCCTTCCATCGCTCAAGCGTGACCAACGGCGACGAGCAGGATGTCGGCGCCGACAGCTCCGGCATTCAACTCCTCGGAGCCCTGGGGCGGCGACCCGTTGACGACTGATGTCAATGCGCAGTATACTGGGCTGGAGTTTCACTACGTCTATCTTGCATTCTGCGGATTCATCGTCTGGCTCATCATTCCAGGCATCGGGCTCATGTATGGCGGCCTCGCCAGGCGGAAGAGCTCGCTTTCTCTTCTCTTCCAGTCCATTATGGTCATAGCAGTCACGACCTTTCAATGGATGTTCTGGGTGAGTCTGAGTCTGAAATCTCCAGATGCGCGAGCGCTGACGTCTCCAGGGCTACTCGTTGGCTTATTCGAGGACCGCAAACGCGTTCATTGGAGATTTGACCAATTTCGGCCTGATGAAAGTCAGAGCTGCACCGAGTCCTGGGAGTGCAGTGATCCCCGAGGTGAGTGAGGCGAGGCGTCAAAACCTTTGAGGGCAAGCAGTCGATCTGACGGGTCGCAGATCGTCTTCTGCCTCTATCAACTCCTCTTCTGCGCTTGCACAGTGCAGATCGTCATCGGCGGTTCTTTCGAACGAGGCCGAATATTGTCCTCGCTGATCTTCAGTTTCTTCTGGGCAACAGTGGTATACTGCCCAATCGCTTGTTGGACGTGGAACAGCAACGGCTGGCTTTACAACCTGCCGTCCCTCGACTTTGCAGGAGGTGGTCCCGTCCATATCTCCTCGGGATGGGCTGGTTTGGCATACGCATTGATCCTCGGCAAGAGAAGACATGCCGGGGAGAAGTCGCACAAGAAGCCGCACAATACCACTCTTGTATTCCTCGGAACAGTATTGATCTGGTGAGTGCAAATCGTGTACCTCGGGAGCCTCACGCCATTATCGAATTATTTGCTGACCAAGTGCCTACAGGTTCGGATGGTTTGGTAAGTGTTGAAAATGCTGGTTATGGTCGCAGCAAATGGGGAAGTTCCGCCCGCAAAGATTGTGGCTGACGCCTACGCAGGTTTCAATGGCGGTTCAGCTTTGAATGCGTCGATTCGTGGCATGTACGCAGCCTTCAACACCAATGTCGCCGCAAGCTTTGGTGTTCTGGGTTGGGTTTTGGTCGACTTTATCCGGACCAAAGGCAAGTTCAGCGTCGTTGGTGCTTGTGAAGGCGCAATTGCTGGCCTTGTGGGCATCACACCGGTAAGTACATTCTTTTGTCCCTTCTGCGATCCACGCTGATCAGTGCACAGGCGGCTGGATATGTCAGCTTATGGCTAGCTGCCGTCATCGGATTCGTGACCGCCGTGGTGTGCGCAAGCTTGCAGAACCTCAACGACTGGCTCCATATTGACGAAGGACTCGAGGTCTTCAAATTGCATGGCGTAGGAGGAATGGTGGGCTCCTTTCTCACCGGAGTATTTGCAGATCAGACTATTTCCGCTCTGGACGGCAGCTCGCGCTACCCAGGTGGAATCAACGGCAATGGCGTGCAAGTGGGGAAGCAATTCGCAGAAATCACGGCAATCAGCTCATACTCCTTCGTGGTCACCTGCATTTTGCTTGTGGTGTTGAAGTACGTGCCAGGATTGGGGCTCCGCGTAAGCGAAGAGGCTGAGATGCGAGGATTGGACCTGGATCAATTCTTTGATGAGCAGATTGGAGATTGGTCGGTCTTTGAGACTTTTGCGGGAAATCACCAGCTCACTCATGGCATACCACAAACAGGTGTATCAACGAGCAGTGCGGAGAGCATGCATGGAGAGCAGGCAAAGGCCGAATGACATGACGAGACCGTAGACTAGAACCCGACACATCTCGTCAGCAGAAAAGCTTCTTTGCACGACATAGACCGTATACACTTGTTGACGTCGTTGAAGCTAGGCTGCGATCTAAGTTGCAGTTTCAGAATCCGAAGCACAGGAGCGCGTTGGGGCCTGCGTACGAGGAGGATCTGGAGAGCTGCCGTTTGCTGGCAGGCGCCGTGTTGTCACTGTTGTGCGAAAGGAGCGACAGCGTGGTCAACATGTCGCTCGTCTGCCGCT
The DNA here is from genome assembly GCA_023512815.1 of Cercospora zeae-maydis. Lineage (NCBI taxonomy): Eukaryota > Fungi > Ascomycota > Dothideomycetes > Mycosphaerellales > Mycosphaerellaceae > Cercospora > Cercospora zeae-maydis. The sequence continues at coordinate 1,417,878 of JAKLWY010000003.1, read as the reverse complement.
CGCGAAGCAAAGAATGAGATGGTGTTGTGTGTAGTGTAGTGTGCACAGTTTGCGAGAGCAGGGCTTGTGGTGTGGAGCGGAAATGGACCCTGAACAATACGTACAGTAGTCAACGCGCGGCTCATTCCCGCGATGGCCGCGGCGCCAAGCGCTGTGTGCACAATTCGGGATCATGTGAAAGGGCAAATCCCGCTGCAGCCTGCACGGTGTGCGAGAAGGACATGTGCAATTCTGTGTGTGTGTGTGTGGTCAACGTGGTCGCTCTCGTAAAGCCCCGACGCACGACAACGCGCTGAGTTCGGCAATTGCGCAGTCCTCTATCTCAGCCGGATCGTCACCGCTGCCATGTTGCGTGCGTTTGATGATGACTGAGGTGCCAATCGCAATCGGTCCTGCTCTGTCACGTCGGCACAACCGTAAGGTATATATCACTGCCGCGCCCCCGCCAGACATCACTGTTCTGCCTTCCGAAAGAGACCCAATCTCATCACCCTGCCCTTTTGGCATTGCGGCGTTCATAGATCAGGCGGGTGTGGCTCCTGCGACATACACTTTGTTTCGGCCCTGGCTTCGGACGATAGTTGTCCTTTCATTCACCACCGCTTCGTGTCGGCGGTCGGCCTTCCATAATCCCTGACATCAACACTCGGGCGCTAGCCGTGTCACCCCACCGCCACGGGCGTCTTCGATCCGGCATCTCCCAACAACTCGCTGCCAGCGGAGCGCACGGCGGGCAGCAGCAGCGCAGAGGAGTCTTGGACCCATTCCTGGCCCCATCTGGTCAGCAGAGCAGGTGGGACTGTTGGCCGAAGCCCTGTAAATTACAGTCACAGTCAGCGCCTCAGTAGCGCAGGACACTTCGGTCAGCCGCAGCCAGCGACGGTGAACGGAGAAATTCGAGGTTGCCAGGCACCATTAGTGCACCACGCTCACACACTTGCGCCCGGACAACGGAGTCCTACTTTTTTCAATCGCACCGCTCGTCTTCACCCTTTCCCCTCCACCTGGCCTGTGACTGCATCGCCCGAGCAGAACGACGGCGACCATGGCCTCTTTGGACACCCTGGACATCATTGTCCTAGCAGTCCTGCTGCTTGGAACTGTTGCGTACTTCACGAAAGGCACCTACTGGGCCGTCCAAAAGGACCCGTATGCCACATCACAGGCCAATGGCGCTCTCAAGGCGGGCAAGACGAGAAACATCCTCGAGAAGATGGAGGAGTCGGGCAAGAACTGTGTCATCTTCTATGGCTCGCAGACCGGCACGGCGGAGGACTATGCACAGCGGTTAGCAAAGGAGGGTTCTTCGAGATTTGGCTTGAAGACCATGACTGCCGACTTGGAAGAGTACGACTTCGAGAACTTGGATCAGTTCCCCGAGGACAAAATCGCCTTCTTCGTGCTGGCAACCTACGGCGAGGGCGAGCCAACGGATAACGCTGTCGAGTTCTACGAATTCATTCACGGAGAAGAGCCACAGTTCAGCGAAAAGGGTGCCGACGAGTCACCACTGTCCAATCTGAAGTACGTGGCTTTCGGCTTGGGAAACAACACCTACGAGCACTACAACTCCATGGTTCGCGAGGTCAACAAGTCTCTTACCAAGCTCGGTGCTCAGCGCATCGGCGAGGCCGGCGAGGGTGATGATGGAGCGGGAACTATGGAAGAGGACTTCCTCGCCTGGAAGGAGCCAATGTGGGCTGCTCTCTGTGAATCCATGGGCCTGGAGGAGCGTGAAGCAGTGTACGAGCCCGTCTACGAAGTCACCGAGCAAGAGCACCTGGCGAACGAGGCCACCGTGTACAAAGGCGAGCCCAACAAGAACCATCTCGAGGGTACTCGGAAGGGACCCTTCAATGCACACAACCCGTACATCGCCACCATCGCCGAGTCCAAGGAAATCTTCAACGATAAATCGAGAAACTGTTTACATATGGAAATTGATATCTCCGGCTCCAATCTGTCGTACACAACTGGTGATCACATCGCTGTCTGGCCCAACAATGCAGGTCGCGAGGTGGAAAGGCTGTTGAGGATCATCGGACTTTCTGAGAGGCGTGAAATGCCAATCAAGGTCAAGGGACTCGACGCCACAGCCAAGGTGCCGTTCCCGCAACCCACGACATACGAAACCGTCTTCCGATATCAACTCGAAATTTGCGCACCTATTTCTCGTCAATTTGTCTCCACTCTCGCTCAATTCGCACCCAACGATGAGATCAAGGAGAAGGCTACCAAGATTGGGAATGATAAGGATGTCTTTGCGGAAGAGGTTGCGAAGAAAAATTTCAACATCGGACAACTTCTCGAACACTTGAGTGGCGGCCAAGTCTGGGACAAGATCCCTTTCTCGCTGTTCATTGAAGGCATCACCAAGATCCAGCCCCGCTACTACTCCATCTCCTCATCATCCTTGGTCCAAAAGCACAAGGTTGCTATCACAGCCGTTGTCGAATCTGTCGAAGTGCCTGGCGCTCCACACGTCGTGAAGGGTGTCACCACAAACTACCTCCTCGCCTTGAAGCTGAAGCAGCATGGTGACCCCAACCCGGACCCTCACGGATTGAACTACGCGCTCAATGGTCCACGAAACAAGTACGATGGCATCCACGTCCCGGTCCACATTCGACACTCGAACTTCAAGCTCCCCTCGGATCCAAGCAAGCCGATCATCATGGTTGGCCCTGGTACCGGCGTTGCTCCATTCCGCGGTTTCGTCCAAGAGAGAGCACATCAGGCCAAGAATGGCGAGAACGTCGGCAAGACAATCCTGTTCTTTGGATGTCGGAATCGCACTGATGACTTTATTTACAAAGACGAGTGGGAGGTGAGTCATTTGTCCTGGTTGAATCACTTCTGAAGTAGTACTGACTTACACTCTCAGCAATGGCAAAAGGACCTCGGCGACAAGTTCGTCCTCGACGTTGCTTTCTCTCGCGAGACCGAAAAGAAGGTCTACGTGCAACATAAGATGAAAGAGCGAGCCAAAGAGATCAACGAGCTGTTGGAGCAGAAGGCTTACTTTTATGTCTGCGGTGATGCTGCGAACATGGCGAGGGAGGTCAATGAAATTTTGGCGACCATCATCTCGGAGCAACGAGGCGTGGATAAGAAGAAGGGAGAAGATGCTGTCAAGAGCATGAGGGCCGCGAACCAGTACCAGGAGGATGTGTGGTCGTAGATCTTGTTAGATCTTGTTTTCTTTTGCTTCTGATCTCAAGAACCCAGAGGTTGCGTATGGAAAGCGAACATATGGCGATGAAGGCGGCGTGCGGTGACACGTGGGCGCTGGCGAGGAGTTTTGTAGCTAGATCATGATCAATGAAGTCTTGATTATATTGACTGCTGGAAGAGAGGTCTGCGGTGACGCTTGAAACATGGCGCATGGCGCAACCTTACGAGCTTGGGCCTGTCATTGAGCGGAGGTGAAAGTGGAAGCCGGGTAGTCTTTGACTTCACATGGTCAACCACCACCTGATGCGCACACCTGGACAAAGGGAACCAATCTCTCTGACATGCCACATGTTCGCTGTTATGTCCGATGCCAGACAGTGTCACAAGGAGAAGGTGATCCACCCTTGAATTTCATGCAGTCGAGACAATTCAGCTGCGCGGCCGCTGCAGAGAGCAACAGGAGATGAACGCGGGTTGTGCGGTTGCATCACGCTGTGCTGTCACTTGATGCCGGGCGAGTGATGAGTCTGATGATGAGGACTGGAGATGGCAGGTGCTAGCGCCGCTCGCGCCGGCAGAAGCGCCGGCAACGAGTATTCGAAGATTTCCGAGAACCTGGTTCAGCAAGCTGGCCGTCAAGATGTGTTCCCTGCATCTCAACATTGTCGTTGCAGAGCTTCTCATGCGGTGACCACCGGGAGCTGCGCCGATAGAGCAAGACATGGCCACCGTGGAGATGTGACATGGGAAAATGATGCGCGACTGCGCAATCTGTCATCTGGGGAGCGACCGAGCGTGCAGCTTGCTGCAGACCCACGAGCATGCATTGAAATGAGAGGAAGAGCATGACCTTTTGCAGTAACAGCGGTTGTACGAGGCGCACTGTGCCGCCGGAGCTGTCGCGGTACCTTGCATCACGGTGGAGGAGGAGGACAACGCACAACGCACGACGCACGACGCACGACGCGCCAACAAGCTCTCGAAGTTGGCGATGAGTGTGGGCGCGGCCGCCGACTGGGCCCGGGCGGCAAGACGTGCTGCGAAAGAAGACGCTGAGCGATATAGACGCCGATGCAACGCTGTTCGGCGACGTTGGCCTTGACGCTGAGGAAAGCGGTTTCATGTAAGCGGACGTACCAATTGGGACGGGCAGGTCACGTATGATGTGCGCATTCTTCAGGTGTCCGCTCAAGTTTGATCGTCTTTGCAGCTCAGATGCGCCCTGAGCCGGGATAGCAAGGACAGGCTCACGAACGGGCGCAGGTACAGCATGCGATCCGCAATGCCATGGCTATTTTCAGGCAAGAGCAGGAGATGAGAAGCGTCCCCACAGAGGCAGCGGGCGCAGTTCCTAGCGGTTTCGAAGATGTCGACGACAGGTGAGAAATGGGCGTGAGGGGAGATTGGTATCGAGTACGCGGGTCCCGAACAGCTGCCGGGCTCGAATGTGATGGATCGCATTGTGAGAAACGGGTCGCGGCGGCACTGCGCACGCAGGACCTGGCTTGTGGGCGAGCGATGGCATCCATCATGCTCATCTCGACGCTTCGTGTGCGCTGCCTGGCGATTCACAAACAACGCTACGAGCGTTTGTGGCGTTTTTGAACCGTTGCGCAGCAGCGCTCTCGTGTAACCTGGAAGACAGAACAAAGGCGGGAGGGCTTGCATACTTGTGACAGGTCAGCAGCAGCAGCAGCAGCAGCAGTGGTGATTAAACTGCCCAGGCCTCTGCTACCGGCACATATCCCATCAGCCTTTCTCGCGTACATCATCATTGCCATCACCCTTCGACGAGTCTGTAGCATCATCCATCCTCCGCACGTCGCCATTTCTGCCATTGTGCGCATCTGTGTCAGACTGACCGATCGAGACCCCAGACGACCGCCGCCGCATCTTTAGCACGGAATCGAAGGAGCGACAGGCGCGCGTGTGCCTTGAGAAGCAACTCGCCCTTCGTGTACAGCAGCGCACAGTCGAAAACGGGTCGTCTCGCCGTCTTCACTTCGACTTCGACTTCGACTTCCTTCCGCGATTTCAACTCGGACCGGCACGCGTGGATTGCCTGCCACTTACTTCGACACGCCGCCCCGAGCACCGCCAATCTTTCCTCCGGTATCGTCGACTCCATTACTACTGCCGCTGTCGGTGCGCGACGGGCTTGCCGGAGACACGACCAGGTACGCTCTTCCCATATCGCACCTTCCCTCGCACTTCCACATCGGCAGGACCGACGCTGGTCTTCCCCTCTCGCCCAACTCTTCCCGCACGACCTCTTCCCTCTCCTCTTCTCTTCTTCCTCTCCCTCATCCACCACCCAGCGACGCCCAGTTCTTACACACCGACAGATCTGCTCTTTTTCATTCGTGCATTCGCCGTTGACATTACCGCCTCTGCTAGCTTAGCGACTCGACCACCCCTCCTTGCTCTCCCTCCGCCGTCTGCCTGACCGGCACCAGCCTTCCCAACCAGCACCCGCTCGCACAGGTATGTCATGGCCTCTCCCTTCACTCTCAGTAGCCGCCTGGTCCCCAGCGGTTGCTCTGAGCCCCACATCGAAAAGACACCACCGACACAATCACCTGCTGACGCCGTTCTCCCGCAGAGACCCCACGGCCAGTCCTTTCTGCACTCCGTTGGAAGCTATCCATCCACACCAGAGCTCACCGGTAAGACCTTCTGCCTCGTGCAACGTGCCATTGACAGCGGCAATACCGTGCTTGGCGATTTGCACCTTGGTCGAGCTTCGTGAAGATATCTTCATTGGACACCCCGATCCATCCTCATTGCCCTCCTCGAAGAACGGCATGGCTGCTTTTGGGCACCCCAATACCCACAACTTGCTCTACGGCAAGCAGCATCGTCGTCAGACAGTCGCTGACCGCGGCTACAAGAACATGGCAGCCATGGACCCAAAGAACACCAACTTCAGCCGCCAACAGACCGGCTACAACAACGCCAACATCTACGGCAGCCAGCAGTACGGCAATCGAGGCCAGCAAGGTCAGGGCTACGGCATGCACCACAATCCACAGTCCGATCCCATGGGTACTCTTGCTCATGGCTTCCAAGGCATGAACATGGGCAACCAGTCCTTCGCGGCTCAAGCCAAGAACGCCATGATGTCGACTGTGGCCAACAACGGCTACGGTGGTCTCCCCGCAGCAACGTCGATGCCGGCTTCGATGTATGGAGCTGGTGGGCAGTACATGTACCCCAACGGCTTCGGTGCTGCTGCCAATACCCAGTCCCCTGGCATGTACACCCCTCACGCCTCGCAGTACATGCCGCAGCTCACCTACGGAGGCTACCAGCAGCACGACAACAGTCCACTGTCGCAGAACTGGACGCCAACCACTGCTGGAGCCACTGGTGAAGTCCCAACTCTCATCACTCCACGCCGTGGTTCCATCTCCTCGAACGAGAATGACCAGCCAACGACCCCTTCGTACGCCGGCTATCCCTACGCCGGCAATGGCGTCGCCATCAATCGCTCGCCGAGTGGTGTCTTCACCCACAGCACTCCATCCCCGACGTCCATGATGGCTCCCTACGGCATGCCCGTTGCCAAGCAGCCGGAGCAGAGCGAAGTCTCCCCACGCATCAAGATGCTGGTCACCCGTGACCCTGCCATTCCACGTGCCATTCCCGCACCTTCATCGCCACTTAAGCCCCTCGATCGTGCCCTCGAGAACCAGCGCGGTGAGACCAATGTGTACATCCGTGGCTTGCTGCCAGAGACAACAGATGAGATGCTTGAGTCATGGGGCAGTCGTTTTGGTGACATTAAGAGCTCGAAGTCGATCATCGACCTCAATACTGGCCTTTGCAAGGGGTATGTACACATTCATCGTTGTCGATCGGCCTGACTGACATGTCACAGCTTCGGTTTCGTCAAGTACCACAACTACGAGGACGCCGAGAACTGCATCCGTGGCTTTCACTACCTGGGTTACGAAGTGAGCTTCGCCCGCGAGTCTTTCTACTCGAAGCTCAAGACCTTCTCCGACGAGAGCAACACCAACCTCTACGTGTCCAACCTTCCCAAGTCCATGAACGAGCACGAGCTCGCGAACCTGTTCCAGCCTCACAAGGTCTGCTCCTCCCGCATCCTTCGTGACAAGAATGGTCACGGCCGCGGTGTTGGCTTCGCTCGGTATGTCGTCCTCGTTGACAATTCGATTCCATCTTAAACTGATCGTGATCACAGCTTCGAGAGCCGAGATGATTGCGAGGAGGTCATCAAGACCTTCAACAACCACACCATCAAGACTGCCGGTGAAGAACTTCAGGTCCAAATTCGTTACGCCGACACTCAGGAACAGAAGTCTCTGAAGCAGCAGACCCAAGCTGCGCGCCAGTTCCGGTCTGCAGAATACGAGTATGCAACACAAGCTTGGCGCCAGGGCCGTCTTCCATACGCGGGCTCGACGGCGCACGACACCAACCAGAACACTAACGAGTTCGACCAGTACCTTGGCACCTCCCCGGCCGTGCCCATCCAAGGCCAGCGTTGGGCCCAGTCCGCCATCCGCCAGGCACCTGGGCGTAGCCCGCTCGGTGCAGTGCCGTACACCAACACCTCTCAGCCACCACTGGTTCAGATAAATGTGGCTTCGGGAGCCGAGGGTCAGACTGGAACGTCCGAGACCACCGTCGATGCGAAGCCCGCTACCACATCCCCGGCCACGGCTCATGCCCACAGCCCGGTCGACTCTGCTGCACCATCCACCGAAGAGTAAGAGTCATGCATCCTGGCATGCTCGAATCTTCATCCCATCGCTACTGTCAACGACACGAATGCACTCTGTACACTATCACGAGTAGACGACTGGCGTCACGATCCCACGAATGACTACGACTGCATGCACTTTCTGCACTCGGAGCTTTGCATTACTACAGCACGCTGATGCTTCTGTCCAACTCTTGTCGTTCGCTCTCATCAACAGCATGGACATCTGAACAGAGGAATATGGTGGCATCTACAACATGATCATCAACAATGTGTGTTGGTCATGCCACCCGGCTGGCTTGAAAGTTGTCTACAATTAGCTTTTACGACATGTCATCGGCTCTTGCTTGTTCACATCGACGGCGGCAGCACAGCTCTGCCATGAAGACTGTAGCCCTCGCGGGCACCATCGGGTATTCGATGGCATGGATGAAGACGCGGGAGAGTAATGGTAATTGTTGCTGCGATGTTTCATTCAAGTGTTCATGACTCGAATGCATGGAAAAGTAGATACAGTGGTATTGATCTCTGCTTGTCGCTGACATGTTCACCGCCGTTCCTCTCGCCGCCTTTTTCGTGAACAGTAAGTACATGGTGCTCTGCTCTATAGTCTGAATGACACGACCGGCTGGGGCGCATCCGTCCACCAGACCGCCTTCTGAGCAGACATGTGTGCATCCATGGAGCCCACCACAGCGATGGAGCTCCAGTGAAGTCATCGAACCGACCTCCGGCAAGCCGACGCCCGTTTTAGGTTGGCATGGCGGTGCTCGGCCACGGATCGGCATTCACGGAGCCGTTCGACTGGGTAGCCCTGGTCTAGGTGCAGCGATGAAGAAGCTGAGACCTCCTCAGCAGAGAGTGTCGTTCCTGGATGTGACGATGGAGTTCTTCTACCTCGTCGGCGAGTGATTGAGCAGAATCTAATAATGGGATGCACACGGCGAGGGGATGTCACATCCAGCTGCGAACATGCATCGGAGCCAAACTCACTGTGCACACGGTTGCATCGGCACGTGCTGTCGGATGGCTAGCGAGCCGGAGACAGAAATGGGAACGGAAAACGCGACGTGCAGAGGCTGGTGGAGCGAAGGGTGCGTTGCGTGGCTGTGGACCGCAGTGCGCATGCAGCCACCATGTCATCAGGAGTGCGTTGCTAGGAAAATAGCTGGTGGGAGGGAGGGTTGTGGGTGGATCAAGTTGATTCGTGAGGCTGTTGTTGCACGCGGTGCCCAACTAGGAGGTGGTGACGGCTTTGACAGGTCGGCGCCATGCAACGTCGGGGGCCCCTTTTGGGGCGTTTGGATCAGGCGATGCAGCATGTTGTTTGGATGTGTTTGGCGTCGGGCGCCGGTGTCGTTTGGTGTGAGCTGTAGAGTATGCGATTCGCCCGAAGGGTCTGCTGAAACGGTGGGCGAATAGCAGACTAGCGGCAGACAGAGCTGCCAGGTACGGCGAGGTACCGGCTCGCTAGAGGGCCCAGCGGAGAGGTGTGACGAGGTGGGTGGGTGCCGAACGACGACATTGCGCGGCGGCAACGGGCCACCACCGCCAGCCAGCACGTCGCGCCCTCTCACCCTCGCCCTCCTCCTGCTCCAGCATTCTGCTCCCTCTTCATTTCGTTGGGCGACTGGCGACTGACTGGCCGACGACGATGGACCCTCGAGGCGGCGAGGTCCCCCTCGACTGAAGCACTCACGCACGCACGCACACACGCACGCATTTCGACCTCCAGTCTCTCCTACGTTTCAGCGCCGACCAGGCACGCCCGGGCTCCCAAGGCAGACGCGGGCGACACGCTTCTAGAAGACCCTCTTCATGGCATGCGATGCGTGCTGGGGACAATGAGTAGGTTCCGTCCGAAATTGCCTTCTGCTCGACATTTGTTGGTCGTCGTCACATGTACCGCCCGCCGCCCGCCCGCCACACGTACCGACGTACATGGCGCGCTGCTGAATGCCCTCTTCGATGCGCGTGGACGTGCCCATACTGACCGTCACTGTCCCTACAGCCGTGCCCTCGCCCGCCGATGGACGCACTCCCGTCAGCACCGCCGTCTCTCCGACCCTCTACACCGACCCGAGCAGCAGTCCACCGCCTGAGCCGCTGTTGGTGGCGCCACCGACAGCCCCATTCGTCTACCCGCCGCCGAACAACTCGAGCGCCTCGCCCGCGCCCACCCATTCCGCACACTCCGCCCGCGAGCCCAGTGTCACGCGAGGACGAGCACTGAGCGCGACTGCTTCCCGCAATGCATCGCCGCGAGCCCTCACACCGTCGACGCGGGCACATGCACCCAAGCAGAGCGTGGAAATCGATCGCAAGCCGTCCGTGTCGTATAGTCACCACCGACAAGCGAGCATCGTGCATGGCGTCCAGCACTCGCGCAACCCAAGCCTGATGGCGTCGGCGAACAGTAGTCCTTTGAGTCCGACGCAGATCGTGTCCGCCGCGACATCAGCGCCCCAGGACCATGGGTACTCTGCGAATCTGAACAAGAGTCCTTCCATGTCACAGATCGCTCAATTTGGAGGTCCGCAGAGCAATGGAAGCAGTCCCGGGAATGCAGCAACCGTCAATAAGAGCTTCGAGAGCGTTGTGGGCGGACATCGAAGGCCGGAGAGAATGCATAGTGGACGCTTGAACAGGGCGAATGGGCACAACCGATCGCATTCGCGAGCACATGGCAGCGGCAATGGCCAAGAGCCGAAAACCGTGGGGGAGTATGCGTTGCACCACTTGTTCACCTCGTTTATCGCCGAAGCAGATGAACGCATCGAGCGATGCATGCCGAAGCCCGGTGAGCCCGAACCGCGCATCGAGAATATATGCGGTGCGGGGGCAGATCTGGCTTTTGATCAGCTCATCTCCTCGCTTGGTCATATCAATCGACACAAGCCGAATTCCTTGATTGATTCCGTTATTCATTGGCGAAAGAAGAAGGCAGATGCCGCGAATAGTGTTTACACTGAGTTGCGAGCGATGCGAGAAGCGCTGGGCCTGACGCAGAGGACGATTGGCAGTGGCACATACTCTACGCCAGCCTCACCTAATGGACGAGAAATTACGGATATGGAGCAGAAAGTCGCCATGGCAGACCGCAGATCGACTGTTTCAATCTACATCCTCTGTCGTGTGCTGATTGAGATCATCGGACAGACAACACTGAAGGCCCTCAACGGGCCGGACAATTCTTATAATACTGCCGGAAGACTGGAGGACGTGATATATGGGCAACTGCAGAGCGCCGACCCGGACCTGCTCGCAACATCCTCTGTGATTCGTGCGAATTGGGTGATCCGAGGACAACTGCTCGGCGTGATGAGTGGGATCAGATTTGAGCAAGTGGCTGAGCGCTTTCTTCGAGATCTGGAGGCAGCGCAGAAACGGCTCGGGCTCAAAGGCGTGGTCGATCACAAGCTCGCGGCGAAGACTTCACTTCTGGTGCAAAGCATGCGATGGCTCAAGGTTCGATCACAGCCTGAGACGGAATGGATCAAATCATGTGAGATGCTGCACCTCCTGGCGAAGTTCTTCGCCGAGGTGCACGGTCGAAGTACGAAGCACGCGTATGCGGAGCTTTTCGAACATCTCTTACTCCCGGTGGCCGCGACCGCAACCAGCGAGCTAAATCATCCCAAGTGGAAGGAAGTGGTCGCTATCATTCAGCCCAAGATCACGCAAATGTTGTCGAAAGCGGACCACTGGCCATATGTGTATCCGCTCCAGGCTGTTCTACTGTGCGCATCTCCCGCCGAACAGTTCGCAACGCAATGGCTGCCCCTCGCAGTGACTTTCCAGCCGAAGTCCAGAGATCGGACTGGACGATCCCATGCGCTCAAGGCCCTCTGTCGACTGACATGGCGATATCTCTACCGATTGGCGGATTCACCAAACGCCATCATGCGAAAGTTGGAAGAGATCGTCAAGCTGGTGTTTCAGGGCGGGAAGAGAGTGCTCATATCAACGGATCCAATGATCGCAGATCCTCTCATCCAGCTCATCCGCATTATCGGATTCAAGCATCAGGACTTTTGTTTTCGATCCATCATTTTTCCACTCATGAATGCCGAGCTCTTCTGGGGACCCGAGAAGGAGCTGAAGATCGAGAATCTGGATCCAGAGAAGACTGTGATCGCCATTCGAGCGTTCCTGGCCATCATGAGTGATCTAGAAAAGGGCGAGGTGCCTCCATTCCCCGTCCGCTTTGAGTGTGATGCACTAATGGACCCCTCGTCGAGATCGCCCATCACTCATCGACGGACGCGATCGCAGGGGTTCGCGGTGTCCGCTGGACGGACGGACCGCTTATCACGACCAGTAATGACTACGAATCTTAATGACATTGCAAAAGAGTACTACGTCAAATTTTGCAAGATGCTTGGCCACTTGACGATAATTTGCGACAACACGTTCGGTGGTCAAGCGGTGCTGGATGAAAAGTTTGCCTCACAAACCACGCCGAAGACCCCTATGGCCGATGCCTTCACGTTCAATAGGAGAGACGACTTCACGAACCCGACCGACCTACGACAAAATTACTACGACCTGCTGCACGTCGCTGTCGAGGCACTGCCACGTTGTCTCTCGCCGCATTTGCCCATCAATTCTCTCGTCAACCTGCTTTGCACCGGCACGGCGCATGTACAGCCGCACATTGCTACTTCGTCTGCACAGTCACTGAAGTCCATCGCACGACAATCTTATGCGCAGCAGGTCACCATTGGCTTCGCTCGCTTCATCTTCAATTTCGATGACCGCTATTCTACCGTGTCGGACGGCAGCCTCTTGGGTCCAGGACATATTGAGAACACGCTCAAGCTCTATGTGGAGCTTCTGCAGATCTGGATCGATGATATCCAGCAAAGGACGCGCAAGGTGGCCTTGGAGCCAAATGACGAGGATGAGGGTTCGAAGCCATTGCCTCTCGACTTGTCCAGCATACTGGCGCACGTAGACGAAGTGGAGTCGCATGGTCTGTTCTTCTTGTGCTCTCCATCGAGGGCTGTTCGTGCTGTTGCAGTGAACGTTTTGCGACTGATCACGAAGTTCGATACGGCCTTGGGAAAGCCCAGCAATCGCATCATAAGCATTTTGGAAGGTGGCTCCCACCAAGTCATTGATGTCAACGATGAGCGACTGACCTTGGCCGAGCGGAGTCGTTTGCAGAAGGGTCTCCGCAGGAGCAATGTCACCGGCAGTCTTGTGGAGCTGTGTAGCAGCGATGTGGCTCACGACCAGAACCTCTGGTTCAAGGTGTTTCCGAACTTAATTCGCCTCAGCTCGGAGATTTGCTTGCACGCTGTGGCGTTGACGAGGGAACTCGTGTGCCAGCGACTTTCTCACAGCTACCGTGTCATTGGTTCTCTGGCGGACGGGCAGAAAGCAATGGAGCAGGCACTGTCCAACGGCAGGCCCGGCACACGACTTCACAGCACAGCTCCCGAGGTTGTGATTGAGCAGTGGAAGATCCATCTCATCTTTGCTTGTACGACATTGACCAATATTGGCGGCTCGCCGACTCATCTAACGGTATCGAGCCAATCGGCACAGCATACTCGTAAAGGCTCCAAGTCCTCCGCCACGAGTCAAGAACGGATTGCCTCTGCTTCGGAGCTTTTTTCGAGAGTAGTTCCGTTCCTGTCTGTCCCGAACGCAGCCATCCGGCATGCAGCTGTCATTGGACTAGGCGCCACGAATGCCACACTTTTTCAAAGTCTGCTCGAGACTTTGCAGCCGTATGTGCTGGCATGCACCCAAGAGGCCAAGGAACGAATGGCTGCCCATCAGCGAACCATGAGCACAAGTATGAGACGAAGCAGGCGCACTGACTTCCTTAGAACAGAGATCACCCACCTGCTTAGCCTGACTGTGCATCTGCTGCAGAGTACAGAGATCTCCAGCGAGGAGTATGTGATGCACTACATGATGGATTACACAAAACACCTGCGGATTTTCTTGAGCGACACGGAAATACAAGGCGAGCTTGAATTCCAGAAACTGAGGACGTATTTCTGCTTGCTCGTCGAGGGCTTGTATGAGTGCATTCGGAATCTTAAGGACGGCTCAAACTGGATGTCGTTCCAAGCAAGGCAGGCAACGTTCTCGCTCATGGAGAACTGGTGCGGCTTCTCGCCCAATGAGTCGCAATTGCGCCGCCAGCAGGACCACATTCGACGCTCAATCTTGGATCGTGAGGGAGACATGCGTAGCAGAGGAATTATCAACTCTGCTATCGAGAAGGAGAAGAACGAGCTCAGTGCAGCCGCACTCAGCTCAATGGCCTCGCTCTGTGCTGGCCCGCTTCGATTCGTGGCGGATGGAAAGGTCCTTATGCAGTTCGATGTCCGCCGCCTGCTCTCATGGATCAGCGCTATTTTCGAGGCTGCCAGCGACCGCACTCATTCTCTCGGTCGTAAGGCATTGCGGAATCTCATTGTTCACAATCCTGATCAATCCACGTTGATGGCGCAAACTATGCGCATGTGCTACGTGGCTCGAAGCCCGAAAGCCCTCGCTAGCTACTTCGAGGTTGTGACAAAAGTGCTCACAGAGCAGAGCAATATTGCTGCGCCGTTCTGGAAGATCTTGTGCGCTAGCCTGTACACCCTCGGGAACGAGAACAGCGAGATCCGAGTGAAGTCGGTCCGGTTGCTGCGTACACTCGAAGAGCGACAACAGAAGACCTCGAAACTGCAAGACCTGGATATCAGTGTGTCTGACAAGACAACAGCTGTATACAAGCTGGCACAGTTCGAGATCTCGCGACGCTTAGCAAGTCAACATCCTGAACTTGCTTTTCATGTCTTCTCCGAGTTCTCCGCATATTTCAACGAACTGCAGCCCGACCACCAACGGAACATGGTCTCTGGAATGCTCCCATGGATTCAAGCGATCGAACTGCAATTGGATCCTAATGGCGGACCAACAGGCACATCATACATGCTACTGGTCAATTTGTTCGAGATCACTGCAAAGACGGGCATCACTCTGCACAACGAGATCCAGGCTCTTTGGCAAGCACTTGCTACGGGTCCATACGCTGGCAACGTGCAGCTTGTGCTCGAATTCATCATCAACATCTGCGTTGACAAAAGGGAGCAGAACTTTGTCATCTACGCCAAGCAGATCGTGGTCTTCTTGTCCAAAACGCCTGCGGGTGCTCGGGTTGTGGAATATTTGCTCATGCAGATTTCGCCGAAAAATATGGTCGCAGAACGGCGTGGCCCCACGCAACCACCGCTGGAGACACACCACTTGCAACTTCCATACGTTGCAGACTTGGCACAAGTACTGCCGAGCGGCGCGAAACAGAGTGGACTGTCACTTGGGCAGCTCAGCATGATTCTTCTAGTCGATCTACTCGTCTCGCCACTGCAGCTTCCAGCCGACAAGATTCCGACTTTGCTGCAAGTGATTCTCGTGCAGTGGGATCAGCATGTCAGTATAGTTCAAGACCAAGCTCGGGAACTTCTTGTCCACCTCATGCACGACACTGTCATCTCTAAAATCAACCCAGGCGCTACTGAGCCCGACAAGCAGTCAATCGAGGACTTCATCGAATTGGTGCGCCGACAAGATCCCAAGATCGCTTGGTCTTACACAGACAGCGAGATCCGTGCTGGCGAAGAGGACAGTCGCGCGGTCTCCGAGCCCATGGCATATGTGGTGGACGAAGTTGTGCGCATATTCTCGATCGCATACCCTGGCATCCGTGAGGAAATGGGCAAAGTCACAATGAACTGGGCGACGACCTGTGCTGTGCGGCACGTCGCCTGCCGGAGCTTTCAGGTCTTCCGATGTGTCTCGACCACTCTCGATCAACAAATGCTGGCAGACATGCTTGCACGGTTGTCGAACACGATTGCGGATGACGAGAATCACGACTACCTGATCTTCTCGTTAGAGATCTTGACCACGCTTCGTAGCATCATTGCGGCGCTAGAGCCGCTGAGCCTGCTTCAATACCCTCAGCTCTTTTGGACAACTTGCGCTAGTCTGGATACAATCTTCGAGCGCGAATTTCAGGAAGGGCTCAGCATGCTCGACCAACTGCTCAAGAAGATGGACCTGAGCGACCCGGCAGTTTTGAACATTCTGCGCGGGAGTCAGCCTGACAAGTGGGAAGGAGGCTTCCAAGGTGTTCATGCGCTCGTCTACAAAGGTATCCGCTCCAGTAGCTCCATGGCGCGCGCTCTGCAAATCATGGAGACGCTCGTAAAGGTACCATCGAGTGACATTGTGGGCTCCGATGATCGACTCTTGTTCACGACGATTGCGAACCTGCCAAGGTATCTGCACCATTTCGAGGACGAAAGCGATCTGACGTGCAGAGACTCCGCGAACACACTTGCATTCGCTGCTGAGAGTCAGAATTATGTCGGCCTCGCAAGAGTCCTCGTCGGGTTTGTGGAAGCAAAGTACAGGAGCAGTAACGACTTCCTCGGCCAATGCATGCAAGCCCTGCGCAATGCTTTCTTCCCAGCGCAAGAGTTCAATACACTAGTCTTCCTGCTCGGGATGGTGAACAATGCTACGCCGTGGTTCAAGGTCAAGACGATGCAAGTGCTCAACGTCATGATACCTGACATCGACATGCGCAAGCCGGAGATCACCAGTCACGGTCCCGACCTGATCTCGCCGCTCCTGCGCCTGCTTCAGACCGAACACTGTCAGCAAGCGCTTGGTGTTCTGGACAACGTGATCGATATGACAGGAACGCCGCTTGACAACAAACATCTCAGAATGAGCATGGCTGGCTCGCATTCGAGTCGCGCCACTCGCAAAGAATACGATAGCACAAAGAGCTTGTACGGCATTCCCGAAGAGTCTGGTTGGTCGATTCCGATGCCCGCCATCCATTCGCAGCAGACGAGGACGAATGTGCATGCTGTCTTCTACACATTAGCGTATGCCGGCATGAACGGCATGCAGGATACTGCGCCACAGCCAACACCGGAGATCGAATTTGACAAGGATGAATATCAGGAATCTTACTTTGGCGATGGTCGCACATCAACCATGATGTCGGACGACACCAGAGTGGCGGACATCAATATGGGAGAGCTAGCGGAGAAGCTTGATACGCTCGATGATTTCTTTGACGATGGGGAATCGCCTCAACCATCGAGCAATGGACAAAGCCTTGCCCGATACCCCGTCGATGAGCGAGAAGAGCTGTACGACCAGCAGGCATTGCCCATCCTACATCGATCTCTGAATCGAAACGCGAGCATCACCTCGTTCCAAACAGGCTTCGCGGAACTGCGGTGTCAGGCTCCTAACCTGCCACCCATCATGAATCCAGCCGCTTTCGCTCAGTCGGCGCGACAACCTACGCAGCGACCGGGTCTGCACAACCGCAGCATCACGTCTCCCGTGATGACCACCAAGGCGGCGCCGGGTCCACAATATGAGGTGCTGTCCGATAACGAAGCAGACGTCGAGCCATTCTCCGATGGTGACGAGGATCAGTCAATCAGCAGAGCCAACACCAACGAGGAGCAATATCAGCCGAGTCAGTATACCACCAAACCTGTGGCTTCGGGCACCGGGAGCTTCAAGGCGCTCAGATCTGGGCTGAGGAGATTGACGAGCAGTGGCGGCAACAAGGAAGCACGAGAACAATTGCGAGCTGCTGTCGCCAACCCTAAGAGTCCCAACCCCAAGGTTCCGAAGATGCCTGCAGGGTATGCCATGCTTGAGAGGGCGAATACTACTCCTCAAGGCCCGTTCAGTGCTGAACCTTAGAAATGTCGAAGGCGCAATGGAAGTTTTGGTTGTTGTGGGTTTTTGTGTTCGATGGAGCGCCGCTGGAGCGGCATGGCATTATTGTACGAATGAGAAGTTTGTAGATCGATGATGCTTTTACATACCCGTTGCGAATTGTTGCATGTAGGATAGTATAGATACCCGAGGGGCCGAGAAGAGGCTCGAAACGATCGTTCTGATGTATCAAGTGTTCACATCAATACTGATGAAAGACGGTCGGTGACGGTGGTAAAAAACTGTGTGAAGGTGAGGTTCTGACTCCTGAGACGAAAACGGAAAGGAGGCGGCAACCACTCCGTCATCACTACCTCCAGAGCTCCACCCATCAACAATCATGACGACATCTTTGTGTTCTCGAATGCCGAGGCCGCCATTGGATCATGATTGGCCATGCTTTTCTGTTTCTCTGTCTCCCTTCCTTCCTCCACCACCTGGTACTGTACTCTTGTACATCCTTCCTTCTTTCTTTCTGCCGCAGCCGAAGATCGCTCTATACCAAGCCGCGTTCCTCGAACCTGGAAAGTGTAATTCGGTCTAAGCACCATTTGAGCTGTGAACGAAGCTTCTCATCAAGGGTTGCTGTAGTTTGAAAGTTCGCGCTGAACATTCTTCGACACGAAACGATACGATACGAATCGGAACGGAAACAAAATCGATTACAGCCATGCCCGCCGCCGCCGCTACTGCTATGATGGCTACGCGAAGAAGCTTGTTCTCCTCCTTCCAGCAGTCCACCGGAGGAGCAGCAGCTTTCCGCGCTGCTGGACCTGCCGCTGTTGCATCGAAGCGAAGTTTCCAAACGGGCAAAATAGTGTTTGCTGGGAAAGAGACGAGTATCGGTACGTCGTTTTTGTGATCCGAATCACAACCTAGGGTTGGCAGGTCTGTCGTGATTGGTACTGATTGATTGGATGATTGGATGATTACAGGAAACGAAGATCCCGAAGCGCGCAAAGCAGAAATCGAACATCACAAACAAGCGCAATTGAAGGAGCAGAAAGAGGGGAAGAATGAATGGAGAGAGGCTATTGCGAGTGAGAGTGAGAGTATAGTGAGTTCTTTTTTTTTTCTTCGCAACTTTTGCCTTTGTGCTGCGTTGGCTTCAGGGATCCTGTGTTAGATGGGAAAGAGAGACAGGTGGACGACTAATAACGTGTTGCTATCTATCTAGGCTAAAGCGGATCGAGGCGAGTTGAAAGCCGACAAGGCGAGTATTAAGGAGTTGCAGGAGGAGAGTGTGAAGGCTGCGAAGAAGGAGAGGTCGTGATTGAGGGAGGATGGGGATTTGTGATGGAGGTGAAGGGAGAAAGAGATGAAGACAGAATGCTGTGAAGAGGCTTGGCAGGCAGGAGATATACCAGAACGCTTCGATTGAAAAGATAGAAGACCTTGGTTGGGATCATGGGATGGGCTCTCGAGTGACTGGATCCGGGACAAAAAGCATCAGAAATATGCCTGGTAACACTTCGACACAGCGTTGAGTTTCTCTATAGTTGCTGAAGCTACAACAGGCTTTTCGGGTCGCGTGACAAGACTTAGTCCTACAGCTCTCTGAGAGCGTTCGTGTAACTTTGAGGATCCTCGAGCTTCACGCCTTCCATTTCTTCTCGCACGCCCAACATGCTCACCTTGCCGCCGCCTTCGCCTTCGCCTTTGAAGTCCCATCCATCGAACAACTGCTCAAGAGCTTGCACAGTCTCGGGCTTGTCTTCGATGAGGAGGGTAATGGCATCGTAGCCACCGGCGCCGGGAACCACACCTCCGATCACGCCAGGCACTTTCTCGCAAGCGTCGAGTAGTTCGGTCTGGGCAGGAGGTTCGATGGGCACGCCGCTCTTCTCGGACATGAGGCGGATCAGCTGCCGGATGCGAGTAAAATTTTCGCGCAGTTTGGAGTAGTCTGCTGTGCCAGCAGACGTCGCAACTGCGCGCAGTTCAGCCCCAAGAGCGACGTTCGCTTCGCCGAGATCTGTCCAGATGGCGTTGGCTTCTTGTTGCTTCTCCGCGCGCCATGCAAGGACCTGCTTCACCATGCCTGGGGTCTTGGAACCGCAGGCGACATCGCACATGACAAGTCTCAGGCCCTTTGGTATGCGCACGTGGTCCTTGCGGATCTCGGTGTCCCATTCGGAGCCATGAAAGGTCTCGTCGACGATGTCTCGAATCTCGGGTCCAAATTTGGGAGTTCCGGGGCTGGCATGTGAGGCGAGGATGGCGGGTGAGAAGCGGCGGTAGACCATGGTGCCATAGACTGCGGAGGCGACATCGAAGCCGGATCCGACCTTGCCCTGTGCTGCGCAGTGGGCGGCTTGAGCGAGGTTGTGTAGTCGTCGTTTGCCCGAGTCTAGGGCGAGGTCGAACTTGGAGCGGGGGAGATAGTGGGTGAGCAATGCTGCTGTGACAGAGGTGACTAGAGCAGCGGATGAGCCCAGACCAGTCTTGGGGGCCTTTGTGATGGGCGTGGCGAATTTGTGGAAGCGTGGTCGTGTCCCGTTCGGGTCGCTCGAAATCGAGGCTGGTGTTGAATAGTAGTCATTGTCGGCGAGGATGGTGATGGAAGCTGGAGTGATTGTCGGGCCGTTGATGCTGGTGATGTAGCTGAGGGCGTAGGCAATGGTAGTCTCGATGAATGGGTTGCGGTTCAGGTTCAGGTCTGCGTCCCTGTTCGATGGGCGTTGAGTAAGTGAGAGTCTTTCACGGACGGACGGGTGATGCAGTGGGGGTGCGCGCGCGCGATTGATCAATTGCGAAGCAGCAAAATTGATCGCTGGGCGTTTCGATGATGGACACGACAGGATGAGAAAAAGACAGGCAGGCAAGGAGAAATTTGTCGAGACGACTTACACTCTCAAGGGCACGACCTGCACGCCGCCGTCTCTCTCGGTCAAGCGGTAGCCATACTCCCAGATGGCGTCGAGAAACTGCGGCGACTTGACGATGATTTCGTTGAGCACAATGCCTTTGCTGGTGGGAATGTCTTCGATGACGACGTGCATGCGCGCATCGAGGGCGAAGACGAGGGCAGTGTAGTTTCGGTCGAGCACCAGATATCCGCCCGCCAGGAACACTTTCCCCGGTGCAGACACGGCCACGGCCACGGCCACGGGACTGGATGATGAAGCCATTGGGAGGCGCAGCCCGAGCCGGCCGAAAAGAGGCACGGCACGGCACAGCACGGCACGGTACAGCACAGCACAGCACAGCACAGCACGGGAAGCGTCGAAGAGTCCGGGTGCTGCTGGGTGCAAGCGAAGGAAGAGCAGCTGACGGGAGGGCGAGGAAGAAGATTCGCGAAGCCTGTTGCACTCGGGCGAACTTGGAGGATTTTGCCGAGAGGGCGGAGCGGTGGCAAGTGGCAGGTGAACCGTTTCGTCGTCGAGTCATCTACTCGCCGGGGAAGCTGGCTTGGCCTGCGCTCCCGCCGCGCCGCCAACCGCTGCAAGTAGTCTACAGTAACATACATAGTTTTAGCGAGTCCATGACCCTATCCTGCCTGCTGCCTCATCATTTGCCTTCTCTCTCCCTCCCTCCATCTCCCATCCACCTCCACCCATCGCTTCCCCCTCCCCTCCCCATCGCTCCGAGCAGCGCGTTTGTTTGACGGCATCGCTCGTCAAATGAACCTGCAGTCCCGCGCACCTGTAATCCTAATCATTGTAAGCTTTTCCCGCCGTCCGACACGTCTCACGTGTGCCCTCAAATCTGACCGTTTCGCCTCGCACAGTCACATCCTTCAGCATCTTGAGGGACCTCTTCCATCAAGTAGCTTGATGCCTTACGTCAAGCCTACCGTGCACATTACGCGACTTGCTGGCAACGCCTTCAAAGCACTTTCCCACGGATACGCCCAGACCGTCGTCGCTGCATCGCAAACCAGCTATGCTGCGCAAAACACATCGGCTGCCCCGCTCGCCGACCATTTAATTGGCCGCGTCTTCAAGAATGAGAAGAACAAGAAACACACCTATGGCGTGCGCCACGCCAGCACCGCCGCCCCGACCCAAGGAAAGGCCGAGGTCAGCCATGAAGCCGGTCTAGAAAAGTACTACGAGGCATACAAGGAGGCCCAGCGCAATGGCAAGAAGGAGTGGCAGCAATACCAGTTTGCGCGCACCATTGAGTGGAAGCCGCCGGCCGAGGCCATCTTCCACGGCAAGCTGCAAGAGGTGGCAGACATCGACGAGGTCCAAGAGCCGGAAGACTTTGTCGCCCCCAGCCTGAAGCGCTCCTACACCACGAGTGCCCTCGACAATTTCTCCAAAGCCTTGTTGAACGACGAGGCCGCCGAGGCCGCCGCGCTCGCGTTGGTCAATGATAAGATCGCCGAGGAGATCGCCAAGTCCAAGGAGGAATCCGAGGACGACGTGCTTACCGTTCGCGCCAAGTCTCCATCAATCATCTCGCCTGAACCTGTCGAAGCCGAATCGCTATCGTCGGACCCCCGCTCGTCCAGCCCGGCTTCAGTCTGCACTCCCACCGACAGCTTCTCCAGCGTCGAGTCGGCGGAGAGCGATGCCTTCACCGCGCAGCTCCTGGATCTGGTCGAGAGGGAGAAGTTCCACGATGTCCCCGCCGTTTTCCAGGGCATGTTGCACGCGGGCGTGCAGAAGCCATCCCAAGCGGCGTACCGTGCGTTGCTCCGAGCGGCCGTCGAGGTCACCCACGATAAGCATTTGAAGACGCCGCGAGCTTTGGAAGTCTACTCTGATATGCTGAAGAGAAAGGTCGTGCCTGATGCGGAGACGTACGGTACACTCATCTCCATGCTTTCCACGCGTGCACTGCAGTCACTCGTATCGAGAAAGGCGCTGGACCAACGCCTTGCCCGCTACGGCGGCCTCGATGCACCTGGCAAGTTCATGTTCGGGTCCAGCCAATCTGAGTATTCGATGCTGGTCGAGGACAACTCACTGTCCATTGCGTTGAAAATGTTTGACCGTGCTCGCGAGACCATCTCTGCCCTCCCCAGCGATGCATGCGCCGCGCTCGTTATCGCAAGTGCAGAGCAGGGGCGCATCGAGGAGATGACCCGCGTCTACGAGTACATGGAGTCGAAGTCTCTGGAACCACAATCGGAGATCTTTGCACCAATGATCACTGCGTTCGGCAATCTTCGCGACCTGCGGAATGCGGTGCAGAGATACGACGAATACAAGGAACTGGCAATTCAGAACAATGAGCGCAAGAACGCCATCGTGCGTCTGGACAATCAAGTCTACGCTGCCGTAATCAAGGCATACGGCACTGCCGACAGACTCAAGGGTGGCTTGAAGTTCCTGGCAACCATTCAAGCGGGCATTGCAGACACTCGAGAGGTCGAGAAACTTCGGGAAACTGTGGCTCTGGAGGCGTTGTTGCCTCTGGCTCTCCAGGATACGACATTCCGCAACGCCTTTGATCTTGCGGGAGCTCTCACAGGCCATGCGTACATTAGCGCTCTGTCCAAGATTGCTACGACGGCAGCAGACAAGAACATACCAGAGGTTGGTCTCCGCGCGTTCGAGACCCTCGCACAACACTCCCAGGATCTGGTCGAACCAAGCATGGCCATGCTGGCGATGCACGTGCGGAACGCAAACGTCGAGGCTGCTGAGCCCTTCTGGCGCGTGCTCGAAGCGGCTCCGGTCAGCCTGGCATTCATTGAGCCCACGACCATGCGTGCTGTTGCACTGATCGGGATCGGCCAGGCTGAACGTGGGTTGAGACAGAGTCGCCGCATGTTCTCGCGAATCCGCGAGGCCACCACGGAAAGTCAGCAGGCTCCCGTTTCTCAGCGCATTGACGAGGCCATCGAGCTCATTGGCAACTTCACGCTCAAGCAGGCGACGCTTCTGCCTGAGACCAGCATTGAGGTTCTCCGCATGATGATGGAAAATGGCAGCCTTGTCGCACCGGTCGCGGACCACATGGTGGCACGCTTTGGCCCCGAGCACATCGCCCGCCTCAACCAGGCTGACCTCGAATTCCTGACCCGCGTACAAAGCAGCATGATCCTCGAGGAACACTCGGCAGACATTGCTAGTCCGGCCCGCTTTGGGTGCCTGCTCGAGAACATTGTTTCCCGCTCCATCATGCCGTCTGCCGAGACGGAGACCTTGATTGAGAAGACTCTCATCAACATCGACCGCGCCGGACTTTCCAGACTTTGGAACAACTACCGCTACCCCTCCACTCCGGCTTTCGCAGCTGCTCCGTTCACGCCCGTCGTGCCTTTCCAACCGCCCGTCGCTTCGTTCGAGGACACATACGACCCATACGCCAACCGTACTGACGTCAAGGGCTCCAACGTGATCAATGACATGCTCGAGCGTCCACATGGCCGCCGCATGGCTGAAGCGTTGAGCAAGTTCCGCAACATGCGCCGTGTGGGCCGCGTCCCACGCATGTTTACGTACGGCAAATTGATTGAATCAGCTGCGAAGGAGAACAACCTCAACCTCGCACGCGACATTCTGGAGATGGCCAAGCAGGACGTTCCCTTTGATGCTCGCTACCGTGTAGTGCGATTCGGCTGGCAGCAAATATTGGACAACATGGTCGCTGCTTGCTTGAACGTTGGTCGACGCGACCTTGCGGGCCGTTATCACCAAGATATGATCGACATGGGTTTCGCGCCATCCGCAAACACCTTCGGACTGTACATCACCACGTTGAAGGAGAACACCAAGACCTTTGACGAGGCCAGCGAAGCAGTCAAAATCTTCCTCCGCGCCAAGGCTGAAGGTGTCGAGCCCACCTCCTTCCTGTACAACGCACTTATCGGCAAGCTGGGCAAAGCTCGGCGCATCGATGACTGCCTGTTCTACTTTGCTGAAATGCGCAGTCTCGGAGTCCGCCCTACGTCAGTGACCTACGGTACCATCGTCAACGCTCTCTGCCGCGTGTCCGACGAGAAGTTTGCGGAGGAAATCTTCGAGGAGATGGAGGCTTGTGCCAACTACAAGCCACGTCCTGCCCCTTACCATTCCTTGATGCAGTTCTTCTTGACCACGAAGCGTGATCGAAGCAAGGTTCTGTCATACTACGAACGTATGCGCAGCAAGGGCATTCAGCCTACTGTGCATACGTACAAGCTCCTCATCGACACGTACGCAACGCTTGAACCAGTGAACATGTCCGCCGCCGAAGGCCTTGTTGCAGAAATGCGTACAGATGGTGTGCAGCCCGATGCTGTACACTACGCATCCCTCATCCACGCCAAGGGCTGTGTTCAACACGACATGGACGCCGCGAGATCTCTCTTCGATACTGTCATCGCCGAAGGCAAGGTACAACCAATGCCAAACATGTACCAAGCCGTCTTCGAATCATTGAACGCCAACCATCGGTCTGCCGAGTGTGAGCCGTTGCTGCAAGACATGGCTCGTCGTGGTGTGGATTTCACCCCCTACATCGCGAATGCTCTCATCCACGGCTGGACGTTGGAGAAGAATATGGAAAATGCCAAGGAAGCCTTCGATCGTGTGCACATCTCTCGTCGCGAGCCGAGCACATACGAGGCCATGGTTCGTGCATATTTGGCCGCTGAGGATCGCGACGCCGCCAAGGATGTCGTCCGCGAGGCTCTCTCGCGGGGCTACCCCAGTGCGGTCGCCGGCAAGCTTGTCGAACTCGTGCGCTAGGCAGCACGATTTCCTTTGCATGGGCACGGAGTTTTTTGCTGTTTCTTGTCGAGGCGACTGAATGACCCGTGGATCGTCACCTCTTCCCTTTGTCACTGCATGGCATGGAGGTAACCCGACGAAGCTGTTGCGGTGATTGCAGAAGAAAAAAGAAACACTATGGGTCTTGACAACGGCTCTTCTTTAGCGAAGGAGTTTGGGCGTGCAGAGAAAGAGAATATGACGCGAATGAGGCGGAAAGTATTGTGAGTTTTTGGTGCTGATGGGAAGATCGCCCTCCTGAGAACAGAATCTTTTCGCATGGAGTGAGGCGCGCTGCCGGAAGAAGAGGCATGCGAGACTGGGGGGTGTTCTTTTTATGGTTGCCGACTTTGTGTGTACTATTATAGATACCCCCTCCTGCGGGAGAATCTCTACTCTGCTGGCACGACGATAGAAGGATTTGGCATGTGCCTCGATGGCACACTTGGCAGATTCTAGTGCTGGAGTTTCCTTTTTTTCCAGATGAAAAAGAAAAAGAGAGGAAATTAATAGCAACAACCTTTTCTGCAAAGTCTCTTTCAATACTTTCTGGGATTTGTGTACAACTTGTGCTTGAATGGCCGGACTTGTTCACTTCACGAAATTTCATAGCTCACAGACCTCTGCCACCCCCCGGACGCAAACTGTAGAAGGTGGCAAAAAATGATATATGTTGCTTCGATAATAGAACATAAGTACAAGAATTGAATATAAGTTGTCGCCATATCCTTCCCGGGTATCCATCCATCCATCCGTCAAATTCAAGTACCCAACTCCCTGGGATTCCATTGGCTCTCTGATGATGAAAAAAAGGCAGAAGAAGGAGATCATGATTTCCCTATAAAAAAGACACCAATTTTTGTCTTTCGCGCTATTGTGTCGTAAAGTCGTTGACGTCGTGAAAAAGGTTATTTCCAGAAGGGGGCCCGAGGAAGGGTAATGGATAGAAGCTGTATCGTTGGTGGGGGGGGGGGAGGGTATTCCTTTCGTTCATTGTGGTATGTGGTGTTGGTGGTGGTGGTTCATGAGAAATGAGCTTTGCTGACGTGATGGCTCACGGCGGCTTCGTCTCCCTCGAAGATACCGCAAACGGGGCATTTTGCGCTTATTCTGGCACCACTGGATGGTTGCTGAGGGGTGCCGTATGACGACGCTCGTCGAGGGTCTCGAGGAGGCTGGAGGGCGGGATGTTGTGAGGAGGAAGAGTCTTGCACGCTCATTTGGGAGAAACGTTGGTGGTCGGGGATGATGTCGCTGTTGGGTCGCGAATTGGGATATGGGGGGCCGTTGGGGTCGGAGTAGCGGTGTGCTGTGAGGCCGGAGGAGCCGTTGTTGTTGTTGTTGTTCGTGGTGTTGTGTTCGGGTGAAAGATACGAGGCATTGTTTTGGCTATTTTGCGAACTGGTGCTGTAATTCCGGGCATGGGCGTCGGAGGTTGTGTACGCGTGGTATACGCTTCCGTTTGTAGAGGTTACGCTGCTGCGTTGGGCAGGATGTTGTTGCTGTGGAGCTGAATACGCGTGATAATGCTGAGCTTTCTCGAAGTCTGCTGGTACTTGCCCCGGTGAGGGTTGCGGTGAAGAGCCATTCGACGCGAAGCTGCTGTCTCCGGGCAGCTCTGAACGGAAGACTTGGCCTTGTGCCTTGAGCGGTGGCTGAAGGCCTTGCTGTTGATAGTAGTCTCCCGGCAGCTCGTTGATCATAGGCATATTCGGAGCGCCCGGTCGCGCATAATCTGGTCCATTATATCCAGGCTGTTGATATGCTGGCATGTATTGACTCGTCCTATGCTGGCTGTTGCTTCTGGAAATGTCGTGGTAATTGCCATATCCTTTCTGATCCAACCTCGGCGCAAATCCTGCCGCCAACATAGACGGGCTCGGGCTGCCGGGAGCGAAGCCCGGGCTACTGGGACCACTGCTTTGTGCATCGCCGTGATCCACGAATCCGCTGGGCTTGGAAGTCTTGAGTCTGCCATTTTCAAACATGGCATATAATTTTCCTTCATCCAACAGCTCTGCTTTCTTGGCGAGGCGCTCAATCATCTTACCCGTTGCTTCCTTGGTCTCTTTCTTGACGAAACTCGCCAGCGCAAGATTACACACAATCTCCACGTCCTCCCGCAGATATAGCCCCTCTGCTGGCGTGTCGATGCCCAGCTCTCTCGGCTCGCGTGGTTCTCCAGGCTGATTGCCGCCTATCCGATACTTGTTCCGCAGATCTACGCCCATAGGAGCGTACACGTGCGATTGCATGCCCCACGGCTGGTCGTGAAAGACGCCCTTGAAGGCAATCTTCTTCTTCATGCCAAACCCCCAGGTGATGATTTCGTCGATGAGATACCATTGCGAGAAGTACTCGTCATTGGGGCTGTCGCGCGGGGTGTCGATGGCCTTGACGCCAGTGACCAGCGGGTTCAGCTTGATGATTTCCTCGTGCGAATGCAGCAGTTCGATGGCCAGCTGGCGTGGGACATTGGACGGCAGCGGTGTGATCTTGGTGTACACGATCTTCTTCCCCATGGCGATGACGTCGCGGTGGTGTTTCGGGGGCGGACGCGGTGGGTCAGTATGTGTGGTATGGCGGTGGCGCCGGTGGATGGGCAGCTGGACGGCGGAAAGGGTGAGTCGGGCGGGCGGGCGAGCGATCAAAAGAATGATGAGTCTGATGGATGAGCAGCTGCGTGGGCGCGCGCGCGCGCGGATGATGACCCCAGCTACTAAAGTTACTGCGCTGGGCCAGCCAGCAGCCAGCAATCCTTCGCACACACACACCACGATGGGCACTGCCTTGCGCCACGACGAGCGTCAGACAGTGCCAAGCGCGTCGCTTTCAATTCCCATCCTCTTGGCTTCCAGTATCATGCTCATCCCTCATTCGTCCGTGTCGCTGCTGTGTTTGCGCCACGCATCCGGATCCGAGCGCTCCCGGTGTCGAGTACAGTAACTGTAGAGTAGAAGACTGTAAACTTTGTATCGTTGTGATGAACATCACCATATACTACTGTACAGTATATACAAATAGCTCCCGTCGTCATCAGCGCGCAGCCGCAGAGTCAGCCTTGTGGGTCTGTGTGGCTTTGCCCTTGCACTGCTCGGACCACACCACACCACACCTCTAGTTACCAAACAACGTGCTTCGTCAAGTCCAATATTTTCATTGAATGCACACTGCACATCCCCGAGGTCATCCTTGTCATCCCACACGATGGATATCCAGACCTTTGCGAAAGACCATGTCGCCCAAATCAGCGCCACTATCGCCCTGGTCACTTATGCCACAACGAGAAAGAAGCTCACGCCTGCGGGCATCCTATCCGGAATCATCGTAGCAATCATTCACATGATCCATCCTTGGCAAGCATTTTTCTGGCTCCTAATGGTATTCTTCCTCCTCGGAACTGTAGTCACAAAAGTATGCCCACTCTCTCCAGTAAGTTGAACAATACTAACCCTTCCTCTTCTTCTTCTTCTCCCCAGATCGGCCACGCCAAAAAAGCCCACCTCACCCAATCCGCCACGGGCGGCACAGGTGGCGAAGGCGCCCGCAGCGCAATCCAAGTCGTTGCAAACTCCGGCTGGGCCTCTCTTCTCATCGCCATCCACGCCTACCTCCTCCACACCAACGCCCCCTTCATCTCCTCTATTATCCCCGGCCAATCCCCCGGCCCTCACTTCCCCGTCCTCAAAAACCTCCTCCCCATCGGCATCATCGCGCAATACGCCGCCGTAGCAGCCGACACATTCAGCTCCGAGCTCGGCATCCTATCCAACCACGAGCCCTTTCTCATCACCGCGCCCTGGAAAAACGTCCCCAAAGGCACGAATGGAGGCGTGACGATTGACGGGTTCAAATATGCGGGCCTGGGCTCTTCTCTGCTCGTCATGGTAGCGATTGCCTCTCTGACTCTTGCGCCTCCGCACGTGGACGTCCAGCCGCAAATTACCGTCACGTTGATCGCCGCGGGGATCGCGGGGAGTATGATTGATTCTGTCCTGGGCGCTACGTGTCAGGTTACGGTTAGCGACAAAGGGACCGGGAAAGTTGTCGAAGGGCCCGGAGGGACGAGGGTGAAGGTTGTGGCGGGGGGCACGAGAGTACAGGTGGGAAAGGATTTGTTGACGAATAATGGGGTCAATTTTGTCATGGCGGCGTTGGCGAGTCTGGTGGCGATGGCCGTGGCTTTGGTGGCGGGGTTGGAGCTGAGGGTTCTGAAGGGGTAGCAGACTCTTTGCTGTGCACTTGAGCGAGAGTTCAAGACCTGTTCTTCAGTCTATTTCTGCGGCACAGACGTGCACAGGGGCGATACTGATGCATATGGAAAGGCACGTATCTTGAGGATCGCGGAAGGGAAATCGCAAGCACAAGAATTGAAGTAAAACAATTGTCAATCCGTCTCGCTGTCTACCAATCAAGCATTGTGCTTTGGTTATAGGGAGGTCGATCCTTCGCGACACCTGAGCAAAGCACTGCAAGTGCACTCATCTCCTGTGATCAAGCTTCACCCACCAAATGTTTCCTGGTGTGGCCCGAAGGGGAAGTGCCATTGACCAAGTTCTGACTGACGCCCAATCAGAGGCGTTCATCCTCGTTGTCTTCTGGCTGTTCAACCTTGATCTTCGCCGTGCCAGTCGGCTCCTCTTCGTCGTCATCAGCAACGGGCGTGTGCACCTTCTTCGCCGTGGCTTTCTTGTTGCTCTTGGACGGCGTAGCATCCTCAGCGTCGCCTTCGTCGACTGCACTCACGTTAGCTGGCACGTCAACCAGATGGTCACTGGAGCAGGCTACCCACCAGCTTTGCGCTTGCGAGAAGCTGGGGTCTTCTTTGGCTTGGTGCTCGAAGTTGCGGCGGCATTCTCGTCGCCGGAGCCATCTGCCTTGCCACTGCCTCCGTCGACGAGCTTCTTTCTCACAACTGCCCACTTGTCGCGAGCCTGCTTCGGTGTGTTGAAGTTGGCGATGCGAGCTACGTCTGGCCAGTTCACCTGCTAACGATCAGCACGGAGGACAGCCAAAGGTTGAGTGGGCGGCGTACATCGGCCTTCATAACCTCAATGACTGCGCAGAGCAGCTCCTGCTCGCGGGTGGTGATGTTGATCGCGGACATGGTGCTAGGAGGATAAGAGTCGATGCCTATGTGTGCGCGGTGGTAGAAGTGGATGTGCGTCGGGGTAGGACGAGGTTGTCGGAGTGTTTGCTGTGGAAGAAGGGGAAGAGACCTGGACTGAATAAAGTGTCTAAAGTATATGTAGTAGCGCGCGCACTGCCTTCACTTCAGTGCCAATAACCCGTTTGCGCTGCAGGTGGGGCAAACCTCAGAGCAGTGCCATCAAATGCAGTTCACTGTTGCCCCCACGGTCGCATGTTTCACTTCACATGCGCCGTCAACGGTCTTACAAGCTTTTCTCGCGCTTAAGCAAATCCCCATTGTTTACAGCATCGGCCTTTATTGACTTGTTGCGTTCGGATAGTACTGCATATCGGCGGCCGATGCAGCTGGATACGCACTCTTGCAATATCTAAAGAAGGTCTAGCAGCCACTATGTTCGCCCCTTCTCAGAGCTGATGTCGACAATACTTCGGTTTTGGTAAGAAATCGAGCATCGAGCAGGTTGAGCGGGCCTTCGACCGTGCTCATTAATTCCCAAGCAAATTGGTTGCCCATTGGTAGCTCCCCAAGAATACAGCGCCGCCGATACTGATCCACATGGTCCTGGGGCCGATACCGCTGAAGAAGACGCGACCCCCTTCCTGCTTCCAGATGCGCGCAGTCATATCAAAGACATTGACACGCTCTTTCGACAGCATCATCCTGGTCTTGAGAACATCGAGAGGAGTGGTAAGTCCAGCAGCAACGGCTCCGGAGACCGCTCCGTATATCGAACTTTCCGCAGCCGTGACATCTGAGGGCCGCGGGCCCTGTCTTTGCGCAAGTGACCACTTCTTCAAGCCTTCCCATAGCGGAAATTGTATGATGGTGAAAGGCACCTCACGCATGACTGTGATGCCCCATCCGCGATATAGCTCTCGCCACACGTGAGGCAGACCATGAGTCGCTCTTTGTCCCAGAATGTGCTTCAGCGCGCTCAGCGAGCTCGGATGCTGCTTTGCCTGTGCTCTTTGCTTGACCACTTCTGTCGGAACTCGCACTGAACATGCTGCGATTTCTCCCAGGCTTGCCGCTGCCATATGCATGCCCGCTTCGCTCGACGCACTCTTGTTGTAGGGAGCAAGATATCTCTTTGTCCCCTCGTATGTCATAAAGAACAGTGCAGCTCCAGGCGCGGAGCCGACTGCTGCAGAGCCTACTCCATTGTATACTCCACGAAAGCCGCCAGATGCCCAGAAGCCAGCGGAGGATTGCAAACGAGTCTTGAGCGTGTCGAGCGGGTAAAGTGAGATGTCTACGGTGGTACCTGCTATGCCGCCTGCCTAGGAATGTTAGCTGCAGGCTCGACCTCAGCTCAGCTTCGATGCTGCTGGGGAATGCATACGATGAGAGATCTGAGATATGGCGATTCTACCAAGCTTTGCGATTCCATTACCACCCACCGCTCGCGCCCAACGCCTCGTGCAATGCAAGAATGAGTGACGGCGAGTGGATGAGGGAACGATGCAGACTTCCCCAATGTCGCGCGACTCGGAGCGATCTCGGCGACGGGAGTTGCTGCGCTGCTCTTGGCGTCAACCAGACCTCACCACTTCCGAGATACTAGAGCATACCACATTGAATGCTCTGCCGTGAAGACGCGCCCGTCCAACCTCTCTCGAAAGCGAACTTCGCGCACCTCTACGTAATGCAAGCGCGTGACCATTTTCGTGTTCTAGAGTATGGCCTTTGTCGACACGAGCCTCGGCATTCATTGAATCGTCTTCTCTTTGTGCCACGAAATTTTGTCCGAGTTCACAGAAGTTCGCCATACAAAGATGGGCTCTTTGACCTATTCCTGGCGCTGTGCTCGTCAAAGGAATTTGACACTGCAACGCTGTAATGGCATTAAAGAACTCCACACGTCTACTCGCGCGCTCCAACCACTCTGGCCTTCCAGTTTCTTGTCTTCCTTTTCGTGCTTCCATTTGCATTCACACGCTCATTGAGTCAAGAGGCTGGTCCTCCATCAGCTACCAATCAATACACACGGATATTCTAATTACCAATCCCTGAACATGACCCAAGAAGAGAAGATGGACATCGATCAAGAGGTTGCTAAGGACAGTGCACCGGTTGCAGTGGCCGAGAACCTCGAAGAGGAAGCGACAAGCGTGCAGGACACGCATACTGAAGAGCCAGCGACGCCCTCTGTACAGCCTAAGCCTACAGCTCCCGCACCCTCGAACACTGGAGATGAGACCGCTACTTCCCAAGATGTGAAATCAACCAAAGAGGCTAAAATTCAGGCTGAGAACCCACCCATTCAGCAAGCGATCGATGAGGTGGATGGTGAAAATGATATCGACATGGCGTCAATAAGTGTTCCTGTCGAGATACAACCATCCGAAGCAAAGACCGAATCGCCACGGGACAGCTTCTTCGATGACTCTGACAGCGATGAAGAGGCTGAGCTTCCCAAAGTCAGCAAACTTGACGGAATTAATGTCATACCAGCAATAGTCGTGGATGGCGACAAGCCTGTGTGGAACAGACAGCGAGCGGTCAAAGCTCGCTCAGCCGGTAGACAGCGCGCGGCCCTGTACGGCAGGAAACACTACGATATGCCATACGTACCTAGTGGGCTGAGACTGAGTTATACACCTCAAGAATATTGTTTCGACTGCGACGCCGCAAGGGTCGCAAAGCTGACCAAGATCGACACAAGTCTTCGACCACAGAAACGTCCTGGGTCTATCGATTCCAAAACTTCGTTTGAGCAACCACGAGATGCTCCGAGTCCCATCAAAGCTAAGGGCCCTCGCAGATCGAACGCCGTCACCAATGCAGCGTTGCCACTCCCATCGCAACAGGCGATGCTGAATGACTACCGTCGCAAGTACAGCCAATATCATCAAAAGTTCTACGACTGTAGAGAGCAGCTTCAAATACAATGCCAGCAACTGAAGCGTGAGCGGGAAAGCCTTCGACAAGCGGAGAAACTGGCAAAGGATAAGGATCGGCAACATGGTGAAGACATGAACGACCTTCTGGAAGAGGTCAACGATGCTTGTACTCAACTCAGAGTGAGCAAGGGGGACTACGAGAACAGACTCGACCTCCTGCAGCAAAAGCTCGATGAGTCCGTTGCCAACATCAAGCAAATCGAGGTGGACCGTGATGATGCCAGAGCATCGCTCCTCGCATTGCGGAACAGCCTCGAGGAGCACAAAGCCGCATTGGAAGCCGCAGAGACACAGATCACAAAACTTCAGACCGAACAAGACATTCAAAAGCAATGTCAAACGCGCAACGACCAGCTTCAAGTCCAGCTGAATGCCTTCCTCTCACAGCACCAAGCCTTCGAGCAGAAGAACGAACAGCTCCAAAGCCACCTCCGTCAACTATCTCACCAGCTCCACGGCACGCACGACATGATCGAGAAACTCCAAACAGAAAAGGCCGAACTGGAACAAGCCAACCGCCGACTCGAGCGCCAAGTCGCTCTCAGAAGCATCTCCGAAGCCCGATCGGTGCCCTGGGAAAAGCGTCGACAAGCTTGGCGTCGGGAGCCGGCCTGGAAAGAACAGCACAGGATTCTGGTGCAGCGAGCCAAACGCGAAGATCAGCAACGAAGGGAATATGAGATGGCGAGAGAATATGCTTTGGAGGATCTCAAACTTCCTCCGCCGGATGCTACGTTTTATCACTATCTCGCGGGACGTGTGACGGGATCTGCCAGAGGCGAGCAAGTCTCGAATGCGCGGGAGGTCAATGCTCGACGACCGACGTGGCTTTCGGAGTGGAGGAAGCATCTGAGTCCGAGTCTTTCGTGGTATTGGTGATTTGGGTCATGACACCGTAGCTTTGTCATATCATGGTATTGAGTTTTGAGATATATCTTTCATCAGTTTCTTCGTTGCATCTGGTGCGCTCTCCTGTCACTGCATTTGTTGCTGCAAAATTGCGTATGACACTCAGTAAGTTTGTAGAGACTCTAATCTTCTGTCACTTCATGTTAGTCCATGTGAGCGAGCACTCGCTGATTCGAATTTCTGCAAAGTCTTCATGACCAACTCCACTGCCATCAATGCACATGCTTGTGCAAACAAGAGCGCACACTCTCCATTTCTTATCCTCCAAATCTTTGACAAGGCTTCCTCCAAACCGTCCACCCTCTCATTGACCACCTTGCTTCACGCCAAAAGTCTCCCCAGTCTTCAACCACTCCTCTTCCTCCACCGTATCCTCCCTCCCCAAACACCGATTCCTATGCGGAAACCTCCCAAACCTCTCCACAATATCCCGATGATCCTTGAAAGCTTTCACACTGACTGCCAAATCCTCCACGACCTCCTCATTCCCCTTCTCCCGAGCTTCATGCTGCCAACTCTCCACCTCGACCTGCGCTTCTCCCTGCGACGCCAAATCTTCCGAATGAATCAACGGCATCTGAAACCAATTCTTCCTGACAAGACGAGCATGGTACCAAGAACTTCCGAGCGGATTATCCTCAAGCGGCACTGTAGAAGAAGCAGAAGACTTCTTGAACGAACGAAAAAGGCTCCACGCCAGCCTGTCGTAATGCCGATACACGACCTGCAACTCCTTTGGCGCGCGGAAAATGTGCCGAGGCATTTGATCTAGTAACAGAATCAACGCGAGCAAAATATCTGCTCTGTCTTTGCTGCTTTCTTGAACTTCGACTTCTTTGATAAACGGCGCAGCAATCTCTCCCACGCGCTCGGATTCAAACTCGTATCCTTTCCATTCCGGCAAGTAGAGAGTTTCTGGCCCGATGGAATGGACCGCTGGACCGAAGAGGTGGAGAACTTGGCGGTCGATTTCTCCGAATTCTTCGTCGCTTCGTCCTAGACCCCACCATCTTCTCTTCGTCGTGGCGTTTTGGACTTTGGCATCGAGGTCTAAACCTTGGAACCAAAAGTCATGGACGGAGGCGTAGAGGGATGAGTTCCAGATTTTGCGGTCGAGGGTGAAGTTTTGTGAAGGGATCGCAGTTGCCGCCATGGGAGGGGAGTTGGAGACAATAGTTCGAATGGGAGTTCTCAATGGCTTCAAGTGTGCCGTGCGTGGACATGCGTTCGATAGCCGCTGGGCCAGTTGTGGTCGTGGTCGATAATGGAAAGGCATACTTTTGGACTTGAGATACTTTCATCAGGTGAGATTGACATGTTCAAGCCGCCAGCGCGTCATGGCTATTTTTTTGGCGCGCGTCATACTGTCTCTTCCAGTAGATCTTGGTTCCTCTGGCGACGACATTAACTTCGTAACTCCGAGCGAGCGTTGGCAGCTGAAGCGATTGACATTCGGGCTGCATCTCGGGCATCTCGAAATTGGTGTTCGTACCTTTGCGTGAAGACCACCAGCTTGATGTCATGGCCGCACGGGCAGTTGTCGAGTGAGTACTGTACTTTGTAGAGGGTACGACTGTGGTGTGCGGCTCTGATTCCGCGGGTGCGGCCCAGAAACCAAATACCATAGCAGAACGATTATAGCAGAGGATACGGCACTTGCAATAGGCACACGAAGGTAGCAAAAGATAACGCAGAGATATGTGAGAGGGAGATATGAATATTTTTGAAGCTTTTTAACTTTTTACATCGTCAATCCATAGCCTCATCAACTAGTTACATGAAAAGCATCCCAGCATTCGTTGGTATCGCTTAACCGAAGAGAGCATCACCCAGGCGGATGGACACAGTCTTGTATTGAATGTAGTTGTCAATGGCGTTCTCGCCGAGCTCACGACCGATGCCAGACTCCTTGTAACCACCGAATGGCAGCTGGTGGTGGAGGGTGTTGTAGGTGTTGACCCAGACGGTACCAGCCTTGAGGGCGTTGGAAACCTCGATGGCGGTGTTGAGGTTCTTGGTGTGGACAGCGGCGGCAAGGCCGTATGTTGTGCTGTTGCCGATCTTGATGACCTCCTCCTTGGTCTTGAACTTGGAGATGGAGCAGACTGGGCCGAAGATTTCTTCCTGCATGATTTGCATGTCTTCGGTGACGTTGGAGAAGATTGTTGGCTCAATGAAGTAGCCCTTGTCTCCCTTGCGGTTACCACCAATCTCGACGTTGGCACCAGCGTCCTTGCCAGCCTTGATGTAGCTGTTCATCACTGTTAGCCGTGTTCCCTAACGTCGGTCTTTGATGGGATACTCACTTCATGATGCGGTCAAACTGCACCTGCGAGACTTGTGGACCCTGGAAGGTATCTTTGGCGAATGGGTCACCGACGACGTTCTTGGCAGCTCGCTCCTTGAAGCGCTGGATGAATTGGTCGTAGACACCCTCCTGCACGTAGATACGCGAGCCAGCACAGCAGCACTGTCCGTGGTTGAAGAAGATACCGAAGTTGACCCACGAGATGGCGTTGTCAATGTCGGCGTCGTCGAAGACAATGTTTGGTGACTTGCCGCCGAGCTCGAGGGTGACCTTCTTCAAGTTGGAGCCAGCAGCAGCCTTGAGGATTTGTCGGCCAACAACGGTGGAGCCAGTGAAGGCGACCTTGTCGACGTCCATGTGCGAGGCAATAGCGGCACCAGCAACCTTGCCGAAACCAGAGATGACGTTGACAACTCCTGGGGGGAAGCCAGCCTCCTTGATGAGGGTAGCGGCAACGAGACCACCAAGAGGAGTCTGCTCGGCGGTCTTGATGACGACAGTGTTACCGGCAGCGATGGCTGGACCAATCTTCCAAGCCCACATGAGCAATGGGAAGTTCCATGGGATGATTTGTCCGCAAACACCGATGGGCTCCTTCTTGATGTAGTTGAAGGTGTCTGGGGTGGTGTCCACGACCTTGCCCTCGATCTTGTCGGCCCAGCCGCCGTAGTATCGCAGGCAGCCAGCGCACATGCTGATGTCGACCTTGGCCATGGCCTGGGCCTTGCCGTTGTCAAGAGCCTCGACGGAGGCCAAGAGCTCGAGGTTCTTCTCGAACAAGTCGGCGAGGCGGTTCAGGAGCTTGCCACGGTTCTCGGGGGTCTCTTGTCTCCATGGACCTTCGAATGCCTTGCGGGCGGCGGCGACGGCGATATCGACATCCTTCTCGGTGGCCTCGTGGACGGAGGTGATGACCTGCTCGGTGGCGGGGTTGATGACCTCGAAGGTCTTGCCGTCCACACCTTTCACGAACTCATTGTTGATGAAACTGGGGCGGGGGCGGTGGTCAGTTCTCTCGTGCGCATTGGTCACGCGGCTCGGTGCTCGACTTACAGTCCGGTTGGCTGCGTGTACTTGCCAGAAGTTGGCGTCTCAAGCTCGACGGACAGAGACATGGTGTGCAGTGCTGGTCAGATGGACGAGGGGGGTTAATCTCAATCAACAAGTAGAAGCGGTGCGGTGCGGTGGAGGTTTCCTCGGATCGCACAGCGATGAGTGATAGGAGAGAGGAAGGGCGGGCGTTGGAGCGTGGCGAGGGGTTTATAACAGCGGCGGCGGCTTGATCTCCAACAATTCGAGGTGGGCGGGTACAGTAGCTACGACACCTCCAACCTCCACTGTACCGCTCCACTTGTCCATGCACTCACACACTCGCTCACAAGGATCGCTGGAAGCGGCGATGGTTTGCACGGCGGTGCTCTGTGAATGGCTCTCGGCGACATGGCTGGCCTGCATGTGCGCGCTGCTCGCTCATAGCGGGGCAATGGAGCTGGAGCGGGGAAAGCTACTGTAACTTAACTTTTTTACCGTCGGCCTTCTGTGCTTGCGCCTTCGCTGCGCGGTGGCGGCGGCCAATGCAGACAATCTAGACCACACTGCCACTGCCGTCACGAACAGGCACAGATCGGCGGAGGCTCTGGCGTTAAGGTATCATCACTGTCTCATCAATTCCAAAACCGCCCATCCGGTCGTCAGCAGCACTGCCACCTGCCTCCTCGTCACGCCGCTCGCACCACGCCATCTGCACTGATGAAAGCACCGTGGTTGTTAGTGCGCGACATCCCTGTTCAGCAGTGACGCTGAGCTCGGTCTGCTTCACAGCGAGCAGTAGTGATGATGATGATGATGATGATGATGAGACCCGTCTGCACAGTTCCACTCATCATCACGATT
Source organism: Cercospora zeae-maydis (assembly GCA_023512815.1). Lineage (NCBI taxonomy): Eukaryota > Fungi > Ascomycota > Dothideomycetes > Mycosphaerellales > Mycosphaerellaceae > Cercospora > Cercospora zeae-maydis. Next base: position 1,379,396 of record JAKLWY010000003.1, on the reverse strand, counting down.
GTTATTGCCAGGACAACGGTCGGAGTGAGATGCGCTTTCCCAAGTTCCCATTAAACTTCCCGCTCCGCGTTGCCCGCTCATGTGCGCATGAGGGGCTCCAATTCGACTGGAATTCGCGTGCACATGGGTTTCGGGGATAGCTCGAGAAAATTCGGACGGACACCTGGGCCAAAGGACAGTCGCCCAGGGCAGTCGTGTGCGATCGAGCCCTCTACCGATTACCAAGCATACCAGCCCTGTTGGACACGCCGACGCCTGCGCTCGTTTACACTGCCTCGATGGAACTCTTTCCACACAGTCGACGCAGGGCATCACTAGTGCACCCGCCTCCTAGGCAGGTACTTGTGTGTTGGACTTCAGTGACGAACAAGCTTGGACCTCTGGCTCGCGGTGGAAAGCGGGTCGTGAAAGGAAAGAAAAAGTCGTAGTCGCCGTCCTATCTGATCCCTCTCGCAATCTGACCCACCACGTCCAAGTCCGCAGGACCCTCCAAACCCCCCCCGCATATCGTACTCGATACAATCTCAAAACTGAACAAAGTCGGAGCAGTGTCGAACCGCCGTGTGAGAGAGGTTTGGGTCGTCCGCTAATGAGCAGGCATCATGCGCCGAATGAGTGTCTTTCGTAACAATCGTCGTCCTCGCTCAACCTCCATCTTACATCACCTCGTCGACCATTCCAATATCGGCTCCATTCGTCGCGGCCGCCGGTTGTGCTGTACCATTGGCCGCAGCAGCGCCAGCATCGCCGCTGCCAAAGTAATCCTGCATTTCTGCATCCAGCTCTTCTGCCGTCTTCGCCTTCGGCTTTCCTGCGCGACCAGACTTGGCCTTCTTCGTCCTCTTCTTGTCGGCCCCAGCTGCATTGGCGCCGGCCGCGCCTTTTGCTGTGGCGGCCTGCTTCGGCTTGTCCTTCGCTGCGTTCTTGGGCTGCTTGCTGTTCAATAAGTCAGTGGATGAAAAGACAGTATGCTATCGTGGACACTCACGTCACGCGCTCGGAAAGTGGCTTAGGTGGCTGTGGTGCTGGGACGGCCTGAGCGCCCATGAGGATCTCGATCTAGCGGTTGTCAATATTGCGACTTCAAAATCAGCGCCAGTCATGGGAGCATACCCTCATCTTCTTGCCGTCGACGACCGTGCCGTCAAGTTGCGCAGCTTCAGCAGCAGCTGTTGGCTTGCTGAAGAGAACAGTTGCTGATCCGCGGCTACGGCCATTTGGGCCGTAGTTGAGAATGACCTTCTTCACTGGCGCGACCGACTGGCCAAAGTAGTCCTGAACACAAATCCATGTTAGTCGACACCTTGAGCGGATTTCGAGCGGCGCCCAACAAAGGAGAGATCGGTCGTGCGGCGTTCTGGCGGAACGTATTAAACCCGGGCGGGAGGCTCCACATGTCAAGACGGCAGTACTCGACTCAAGAGGGCAAGCAGCAGCTGCTATGGCAGCGGTCATGGTTCTCCCTTCGTGCTCTTCCATCGTTCGGCCACCCGTTCTTGCAGTTGACTAGCGTTGTATCCTTCAAATGTCCGCTTCGCGGCTTGTGCAGTGCCTGCAGCCAAGTCACGGTCACCAACATGAGCCGCAGAGAGATGTGCGCCAACCGTGCGATTGCTCTTTTCAGGACGGATGTCCGTCCCCACTACTTTTGCAACCTCCGAACGACCATGCTGCTTGCCCTCAAAAGTTGTATTGCTGCTGCTGCTGTGTACGTCTGCATCCTACACGCGCGTGCTTGCCAGGCATGCGTTTCGTGAGGATTCTGCGCGAGACGTTTCAGGGCACTCGATTCTCGCGATAACGCGCTGTGCTTCATAAAGCGGGCGTGTGCGGAGAAGAGGCCATTATGCCAGTCCAATCCTCGGGAAAAGATGTCCTCATCGCAGACCGAAGTATCCATTGTTCCAAATAATGAAAGGAGCGCGCATCATCGAAGCATGATGTTGCGGCCAAACGTGTACCGTGCAATCGGCGCGGTCAACGTACCTTAATCAACGTCTCCGTCACATCCGTGGGAAGGTTAGAGACCGAGATCTTGCTGTCTCCCGTGTGCACAGGCACAACAGCGGGCGCCTTCGTTGGCTTGGCGGTCCTGGTCTTCTTTGCGATGCCGCCAGCTGGAGCGACGACGGCCGTGGTTGCGGCTCTCGACTTCGCAGCGGCCTTGCGCGGTGGCAGACGTCCAGGTCGTCCTCCTCGGCGGCTGCCGGCTGGCCGGTCCTTCATGATGGCATCGAGAGATTGATCTAGCTTTCCGGACATGATGGTGGGTTGGGTTTGTGTGTTCCAAGGGGCCTGACTGTCGAATGTGTGGAGCGGTGCCGACCGAGGACTGGTGGTGAGCGAGTCGGCTGATGAATTAAAAGACTCGAAAGCTGAGACGTAAGCGCTGGCGAAGTCGATGATGACAGGTCGCGAAGTGAAGTCAATAAGGCTGTTGTGGTTCGCAAATGCAAGGTGGCAGTGACTTGCGCGTGGTCGGATGCGGCAAGCCGTTGATGTTGATAATGTGATGAGCGGCTTGCGTTGTCGATGGCAAGAGCGCGTCTGAAGGTCTTTGACGCTGCGCGGTGCTGACGATGCGTGTGGGTGTGGTTGACGCGCGCGGTGATGTCGGTGATGGAAACAAAGAAGGAGACGTCCAGCACGAAACGAGCGCGCAAGAGCGAGTCACGGCGGGAGGCGGGAGGCGGGAGGCTGGGTCCGGAGACTGCCGAGACCGTGCGCTACGCGTGGCCTGCCCAACCCTACACGCATCCGTTCGCCTCCTCACACAACTCGCTCACCACCTCCGTTGCTGCCTGAGGTGGTGCGCTGGGAGGCTGCGTGCTCGTCACATGAGTCTTTACTGATGATCGTGTCTGCAAATGACTCCTTTGACTGTGCATACCGGCAAGCATTTACTCTACGAGCGCACCTCATTGGCTTAAGAAAGAGCTATTTATCCTCCTCTTATCTGCCACTGTCCTCGCGCGGTGGCCTCGTTTGATCGCAAATACACCAAGTTTCCGCTCGTTTCTGCATCTACATGTACATCATCCGCCCCACCATCAAACCTGACCTGATAGCTTCCAGCGCGGCGTTCAAGGGATCACTCATCCAGCGGAGCTGACAACTTACGAGCAACCTCGCCTTCAGCACGTCCGGTCTCAATACAATCCCTCTCTTTGCGAGACGATCCCGCAAAGCCTCGAGCTTTGCATCTTCGTCCAACCCCGGCAACTCTCGAAATGCAGTCCGCCAGCTCCCAGCTTTCGTGCATGTCTCGGAAGTATCATATCGCAACTCCGGAATGACCTCGATGTGCTTGGGGCTGAGTGTCGTCAGGCGCCGAATACATACATTTGGATCACCGAATTGTAGTGTCGTGTTTGCGTAGAACATTCCGCTGCACTCCGCGCGTAGTTGTCGACATGTCATCAAGACTGCAGGCTGCATATGTCTTTCGCAAAGATGGAAAACTTCACGCTGGCGGCTCTCGAACAGCTCATAATATATCTTGTTTCGAAGTTCCGGAGGTAGGAGCAAAAGAGGCGACTCCTGCGCGCTGATGACCATGTCTGTCTGCGGTATCGACTCTCGTCTCGGCCGCATTGGGAGCTCCAGCTGCTGCATGCTGTACTTGTGCCTACCAGGTTGGTAAATGTGGTGGGCCTGTGGCGCGTGCGTGCCTGTGGATCCGGCATTCAAAGCACTTGTCCGCTCTCATCAGTCGAATGAACTTCGCGTAGCATTCTTGCGTCAACCCAGAGGTGCTGCGAAGCAAAGGGAACTCAGGTGGCTTCTGTACTTATCAGTCTAGTGGAACAATGAATGATTGCGCGTATCGCGGGCAGGCGGCTATGACGCTAGTGAACAAAGAGCTCATGACCTTGGGGAGGATTGTGGCATCAATGAAACCACCAGCTCGGTCAACCAGCTCGGTCCACGATCATGCAGGCGTGTTTCCAGCCTCCCCAATTGTTGGGCCAAATTAGCTGCATTGTGCTGGAGACAAAGATCTGGGTTCTCATCGATCTCTGGAAACGGAGCCGCGGCTGCAGTTGTGGCAAGCTTAACGCCATGGGCAGAGCAGCAGAGCGCCACAAGTGGCTGTCTGGGTCTCAGCTGACACTGAGACCGAATACATGACCGAATCGTGACAGTAGAGGTCAATTTTGTTCTATGCTCGTTTGATGTCAAATTTGATGTCCTTGATGCTGACCTCTTCGCCAGCCTTCTCATCATAGTCAAACCATTCCCCTTCTGTAAGGTCAATGCTTGTGAATTTGGTACCGCTTTCGGCACCGCTCGCTTTCCATTCGCCCTGGCACGTGTTAGTGAGTAAGCGGCAGAAAGGTCTTTATAGCGTACGTCGGCCTTGAATTCCACAAACTCGAGACCCCTGCAATCCATCGTGATGATGTTCTTGGGTTTGGGAGGGCTTTGCTGCTCGTACGTTTGAGGAGAATCGACAATGTTGGCAGAGTGCTCCCTCTGCAAGGAAATCAGCACAATTATTTGGCTCAACAGATGGCTTGCTGCTCAGACCTTGCAGTTCTTGCACTTCCAGACAAAATTCGCTTCTCCCCTGCTGCCAGATTGCTCATTTTGCTCCTAAAATTTGGTTAGCGAAGCTCGAGGTGCTCTGGCCAGGTGTCATCGCACGAATCGGCTAATAGAGACCCAATTAGGGTGTATCTCGCGACATGATGTGCACTGGACCTTGAACGTGTAGTAGAACGGAGTCGTTTCTGTGTCTTCTGGAACCAGGTCGGTGACGCTGGCTTGCAATCAGCGGGGATTCTGTGCGCGATTATTCTATCAATTAATACCCTTCCAGTTCGGCCGAGATAGTAAGTGCAAGCATGTTGGCGGGATGTTAGTTAGTGAACCATCAATGTAATGCTGTTGAAGACGAGGATCTTCGAGCTAGAGAAAGACGTCTTGGCGAGCCGAGTGAACCAGGCAGCTTCGACACGATCTTTCCACCTTGACATTGGTTCAATCAGCATTCACTCTTGATCTGGCTGCCCCTCCAGTTTATCAATTGCGCATTAGCCTGCATCGTCATGCTCACCGATAAGCGTATCCAAAAGCTATTGACGACGCGCCCACAACGCGTCATTCACGAGAGCTTTGGGTAGCAGGTCGAGTGCCGTCGATATGCCGCGAACGCTTCCGTGGTTGACGGACAAGGCCAGCAAGAAAGATAGGCTACGAGCGGACACGAAGACGAAAGCGAGGCCACGTTCCGCTTCACCAAACGACCTCGTAGGCTCGGACCTGGACGACCTTCATGATGAGCAGCCAGCGCGAGCAACGCGGGCGGACAAGAGAAAGCAGGTCTACCGCGAGCCCTCATCGTCGCCTCCGCCGGCACCAACAGGCCCTCCGCCAGTCGAGTACATGAAATCGGGATATGGCGCAGACGACATCTGGATGATGGTCGAAGACGAGTTTTACTCCACAGCGCAACTGTACACACAACACCTTCACCAGGCTGAGTATGCGCGACTCAGGAAGTTGCACAAATCGCGTGGGCAGGAAACGCTGGCAACACTCGCGAGGGCGACAGATGGCAGGACTGCTCAGAGTACGGAGTTGAAGGTGAAACGCCAGCAAGAGGAGAACGAGAGGAAGCGGAAGCAGGCTGTGGTAGCAGACAGTGATAGCGGGGATGACGACGAATTCATGAAGGTGCCTCAACTCGCAAGTCTGATGACAGGCTCACAAGGAGCCACTGGTCATGCGCAAACCAGATCCACAAAGTCGAGGTCGAGGAGAGCATTGGCAGAAGATGGAGACTCAAGCTCGGAACCGCTACCGGAGCCAGATCTACCCCCTATTGGTGAGGTAGTAGAAGAAGAAGACGAGGAGACTGAAAGTGACGACCTCGATGCCCCGTTGCGAAAGAAGAGCGCGCAAACTAAGACCACCATTCCACGCCTAGCAACTTCAAGCAGCCGGGCCTCGTCGTCCTCCCTACCAGCACCCCCTCCAAGAGCGACATCCACCTTTGGGAGAGCCAGGCCGGAAGGGAAGAACGATATCAAGGAGGAGTCAGAATCGTACTCACTACCCTCTTCGCCACCTCCGAGATTGGCAGCGCCTTCACGAAAAGTGTCCACTGAACACAATGTTGCAGAAGATGCGCCGCGCTCAACGAATGGACTCATCAGTTCCAGATTCTCCACGATCAAGAGGGAGAGGTCAACCTCTCCTGTCAACGATGAGTTCAACACAGCTTCTGTGAAGATCAAGAACGAACCTGGTACCCATCCCTTGACTTCACTAGCCAAGCGCCGTGCACAAAGGGACAAGGAGGAGGCCGAAGCAAAGCGCAAGGAACTAGAAGCGAGCATCCCGACCTTCCTGTTTTAAGCAGGACGAACACGGGCGCCTATGCTGCTCGCTCCGAAAACAGCGCTCATAGGGGTCAGTCTCATTGAATTACTTCACTGTATCTGGAACATGAGTGGACTGCACGCTACTTCTCCCCGTCTACCATTTCTCAAGCTGCGGCCTGATATCAATCTCGTTCGTGAATGCCCTCTTGCTTTGGGTGTGCAGACTCCAGTAACTTTCGGCAATATCCTCTGCGGCGATCTTAGCCTCTGGTGGCTGGTCCTTCAACCAGTCTCTTGTCCTTGGGATATCGATAACGCCATCGATCACGGCATGGGCAACGTGGACTCCTTTGGGCGCGAACTCTTTTGCAATCGAAGTTGAAAGAGCACGCATGGCAAACTTCGCACAGGCAAAGCCGGACATTTGGGCATTGGCTTTGACCGAGGCTGTTGCACCAGTGAAAATCAGACTAGGTGGGTAATTGCCACTCTTGACGTTCGATGCAGTGTCGGCCGAGGGGTTCGCCTCGACGTGCTTGAGCAGTAGAGGCAGGCTATGCTGTGCGAACACGAATGCTCCTTTGCTGTGGCCGTTTGTGAGCGTTGTGTTCTCAGGTCCGACAGAGATGACTTGTGCGTTGTCGACTTACACGCTGACCTCGTATCCTGCCATGAAGTCCTCCACACTCAATTCCAGCAATGGCTTCCTCACAAATCTTCCACTTGCATTGTAGATCGCCGCGGCGATTGGAGCACCCGGGAACTCGGATTCAATCTGCTTGAAAGCATTCGCGATGCTGGCATTGTCCCCCAAATCTGTTGATATTCCAATAGCTTTGCCACCCGACTTGTTGATCTCGTCCACGTAGGGCTGAAAGTTCTCTGAATTCCGAGCGAGCAGGACTACAGGGTATGCTTGAGCAAAACGGCGAGCGACTGCCGCTCCAGTGCCGGCGCCTACACCTGCTACGATTGCGATTGCTTTGATGGCCATTGTAGATGAGCGTGAGTGTACTTCACCAGTTTGAAAGTGCTTCACTTGGATAGATAGAGAAGGGCTTGTAATTTCAGTAGGAACTCGAGCTATATGTGATTACAGGAAGCACGAAAGCACGTCTTCGTGATTACAGAGCAGAGCTTCTGGAGCTCCGACGGATGAACGCATTGGGGTTGATCAAGGACCAATAGACTGGCAATGGGAGTGCCGAAAAAGTGGGGCTTGCATCAGTAATCGTGCAGTGCTTTTAGAGAGCTCTATGCCGACCGAGGACGAGGCGCTCCAGATCTGCTCTGGTCCGATTGAGTGGACGCCGCGAGAGCATCGACAGCCAAAATGCTCCATGAGATGCCTCCTGCTGCCATATCAACTCCAGGCCTCGTTGTTCACGAATGCCCATGATCACCACCTCAAACATTCCAAGACATTCCAACTGAGAGCAAGATGAAGCAATGTCAACGTGATGAATATCATCATTTCTCCATTTTGAGACCCCTTCATCGTGCACTGCATCCTCCTTGCCTTACATCGCACTCAATGCGAGGAACTTTTAGATAAACGCTAATATATGGTTGAACCACCAGTTGTACAGCTCCATCGCCACCATTTCTCCTCCGTCCTCCCTCTCTCCATAATACCGAAGCAGGTTCGTTTCATCGTGGAATCACTCGCCTCGCCTCGTTCTGTTATCACAAGAAAAGTTTTGGTCGTAGAGACCGTGGTTTTACACTCGGATGGTTTCTTCCCTTGGCCCCCCTCATTACTGTCATCCTCCACATTCATCAAAAATTCCCGTCAATCGTACATCCATCAATTGGGCGGTCGAGTAGCGTGGTCAAGGTGGACGTTCTCGATGCTTATTGCTATATTCTGTGGTCACCGCTGCCTTTGTGACTCAGGCCTGAATCGTATCGCTGATAGGATCCGCGGTCGTCGCTCTCGCTCGTCTGACCGAAGCTGTCATCTGAGTTTTTACCATCTGCTCCACCGCGTATGGTTGTTGAGATTTGTGTCTTGCTGTTGTTGCTTGGAGACATGAGATGGCGCATTTCCACGTGTGACTCGTCATCGAAAGGAGAAGGCCCGTTGCCATGATTGTTGTTATTCTTGCTGCTTCGGAAACTGTCAGATATCTTTCGTGAATGGGCTTTGACGCGGTCGAAAGTGGTTGGTCCGTTGTTGTTCTTAGGAGGCAGCGGTGGGGGCGACGTATGAGAATCGTAATGGTTGACGTAGAGGCTGTCGCTCCCGTAGAAGCCAGACACTCTGTTGGCGTTCCGGATTCCACCTGGACTGGGAGGTTGACGTGGGTTTGTTCCGAAGCCAGGGGAAGACGGGTGGATGGGTGAAGAGCCTGGCGTTGGAGCTGCTCGAGGCTGAGTAAATTGTTCATACGAAGGAAACTCTGGTTGGACGGGGCGTTCAGCGAAGGTTCCAGAGGGTGAGGATGACAATGGCCGCAGGTTGTGGAACATGCGCTGAGCATCTCGCCGCGACTTTTCGCGAATTTCGGCAGCTCTGTTGATTCAAGGTCAGATATGAGATCTTCAAGGACGCGGAGGATTGCATTTGTTTGCCAGAAGGGGCTGTGGAAGCGGCAAAGTGGGTGGGTAATTGATGAAGAACTTACTCTTCGTCGGGAAGACCAGCAATGTTTACGTCCTCTCGTCTAAAATCTGTTGGCATGCCCTGCAGCACGATGCATGTCAGCTTCATATGCACACCCACTACCTTGGTGAACCCTTCCACGCTTACAATCTGGATCGATCTCCGTGGACTCTCGTATTCCTCGTCGTATTCTCCACAGCAAAACATGGCTCTCATCTTCTGTCCAAACGTCAGGCCAGCTGGTTGAGGATGATCAAATTGTGTGTCGGCCATCTTCGAGTTCTAAGCCGGATGCTACAATAATCTTGTGGTTGTCTCTTGACTCGGAAGCAAGATGGAGACGCTAAGGTTTCGGACGATGGCTGAATCGAGGCCTGGCTGTCTTGCTGTTTTGTGCCTCTTTCACAGCAGAGACACGCGAGCTACAACATACGCCTCAACGGTTTGATGGTGCAGTGCTGAACTCGTTCTTGAGCGTGGAGGGTGGCGCCAGCTGCTCGGAGACACGGATGGTTAGGTGGACAACGCAATGGAAGGACAGTGCATCGTCTCTGGCAAGAAGTGTACAACGAGGTGATGGGTGAGGATAGCTCTCCCTACAGCAACCAGGAGCAGCGTTCTTTTGACGAGCCGTCGGCGTGGAGCGCAATGCTGCGCAGCGTTGGGCCTGTCAGAAAAGAAATTACCGACCAAGGCAAGGTCAATCCAACAGCTTGAGCTTGAGCTACGTCGACAGGTGAGCGTTCAGTGTGCCCTCGCATGGCGTGAGCAGTTGCTGTCCGAGACCAGACACGCGTTGGTACATTCCTCATGTCAGGTTGCCGCCGGCCGGAGGGAATGTGGCATGCGAATTGATATTGGGCCCTTAACCTTTTACTATTAGGCCCCTAACTTCAATCCTCGGCGTAATGTCCGCATTACTAAGGGCCTATACTATAATCTAACCGTAATCTAAGACGCTATGTTTCTTAATTTGTATCGTTGCTGTCTATTCTATATAACTACCTCTTAAAACTAGTTGCTACGCCCTACGTATATAAACTGCCGCGGAAATAGCTATAGACGCTTAAACGGAATATAGACCGGCGCTATTGCTAGCGGAGCTATTTGCTGCTAGTTTTGCTAGTTAAATTGCTATTAGTTCGACGAAGGTAGTCTATAGTCCGTAAATTAAGTGCTATTTTAAGCTATAGTTATCTATATAGCTATATTGCGGCCGGGCTCGTCTATATATTAGTTTACGGACGCCTATATACTTATAGACATCTTTATTACCTTAACTCGCCGTTATAACTAAACGCCGTTAATATTTACGTAGTATAGTTTAGCTTAGTAGCAGTTATTATTATAGAGTATACTATAACTATAGCAGCCGTAGGTAGTATTAATTCTATAGCTACTCTAGTAGCCGCAACCCTTCTTCCTAGCCGTAGAAGGGTTCTAAGTACTTAATTATATTAGTTTTAGTATACCTAACGCCGGATAGTTTATATTTGCGTACTTAAAACTATACTAGTTACGGGTATTAGCCTTACGTTTGCAAGAGCTAGTATTACTAACTCGGCGTATATTAGTAATAACGTCCGGCTCGTACGTACGGTCGATTATTACGAGCTGCCGTATTAGTACTACCGCCTTATTTAGGTACTAGTATCGATTAAAGTATACGTCTAGATCGAGTACTTATAGCGTAGTATCTAGTATTATATCTAGTAGTTAATAGCGGTATACGATACTCTATACCTTTCTAAATTAGCTATAGCACTTTAATCGTAGTTTATTTAGATCGTTCTTTAGCTTATTAAATTCCGCTTAAGCTAGTTATTATTGCCTATAAGCCTTCTATAAAGCTATATAGTAAATAACTCCTTTATAGGCGTTATAGAACGGCGTATATAGTGCTATAGGTATCTTAATAGCCTCTTAAGCTAGGGCTATCTTAATAGCAGTATATTTAACTATCTACTATAGCGTAAGCTTATTAAATAAGGTAAGAATATTATAACGTTTGCTAGTAAGCTATACCTTTATAGTTACGTATACGCCTTTAGCTCGTAAAGTTATAGATTAGCTATAGAAGGCGTGCTTATTCTACTAAAAACAGTAGACTAGCTAGTCTCTATAAGGCTAGTATTTACGCTTAATATAGGCATATAAAGCCTTAAAATTAGAGTTATAGTAGTTCCGCATTTTCGCGTTATTCTCGCGGAAGTTATTAACTATCTTCGCGAATATAATACTATAGAATAGTACTATAAACTCCTTATAAACTAGCTAGTTACTATAGCTAGTTAGCTTGCCGTCGTTATTATAAACCTTCTATTAAGGCTATCGCTTCCGTACCTAAGCTTATATATTCTTTATAACGTACTACGCATAAATTAGGTAAGGAGTAGTCGGATAGATAGTATATATAGCGGCAATATAGCCTCTATTGCGATCGGATACCTAGAGGCCTAGCTTAGGCAGGTCGTTCTAGGTATATAGGGTCTTAAATTAGCAGAATATCTACTTAAATATAACCTCGTCTTCCCGTTCGATTATTGTATACCTAAGGGGTATCGTAGTACTACTTCCTATACCTCTAGCAATATTAAATAGCGGCCGATTATAGCGATTAGTTTTATAGGTATTATCGACAATTAGGTACTCGGGGTAGTCCTTATAGAGGCTAGCTATTTAAGGGTAAATAATTAGCATTTTATCGAGCTTCTAATCCGGCCCTTTCTCGAGCTTATAGTAGAAGCTCTATTTAGTTAGAATCTTTACTAGCGCGTCTACGGCAGTTATAGAACCTTAAGCGGCTCTATAAGTATAAGATCTCGCGTTATAGATATCTCTAATAAGTTATATGCCTAAAGAATAGTTAATTAGTATTAGCTCTAAAGATAGCTAAACTTCCGCGGAGGTAGTTAGAGCTCGCTCCGGCTACTACTAATTAGCTTAAATTGTCTCGGATTTAGGATTACTAATCTTAGTAGAATTCGAAGAGAATATACTTACGGTTACCTCTATTTAGCAGCCTCGCTAATAATAATAACGGACTATAATTACTCTAAAGGTTATTAATAATTATCTTTTAGATAACCTTAATACGCGCGCGGCGCTAGTAGATTGCAAAGGCTTCCTTAATGCCGATAGGAGGATAGTTATACTCGTTATAGTAGGTATCGATTCTCTAGCGTCTATTAGGGTTATCTCCGTCTTTCGTATATAGAATATAACTCTACTTATAATCTAACTTAGTTATAGTAGAACGCCGCTTACTAGTTGCCTAATATTAGCTAGTCTACTTCCTTTTCTTACTTTATTAGTAGGTAAGGCGTTTACTAATATACTAGCCGAATATAGCCTTCTTCGTAGAAGTATTACCTCCGCAAATATAAATATAGTAACTATAGTTACTAGCTATAAGAGCGAAGTAAAGCTAGAAGTTAGGGGCCTTAGGCCTTACTAGTACTTAGCAAGCGGCTGCTGCCGTATTACTTAGCGTATAGTATTCGTATACGCGAAGTATACGATATATAATAACTCTATAAGAATTAGCGCTATCTTCGAACGGAGGTCTAAGGTAGTCTATACGTTACTATATACCCTCTAATAGTTCTAATTCTTTAACTCTATATAGGGTAGCGGCCTATAGATACTAATATTAGACGAACGAGAATCGCGAGCGCGTCGTACCGAGAACGTAGGCTCTATACTACGAGCTCTACTAATATAGAAACTAAGCGAAGAGACGCTAAACCTTAAGAAGATAATAGTAGATAATAACGTTAACGCAAAGTATAGGCAACTTAAACGTAAGATAAAGGAGCTTCGTAAGCGACTCGTAGTATATATACTTCGAGAAGAGCGTAAGTATCTTAAGCGCAAGCTCGCTACGATACTAGAAGGCAACGACTCTCCTTCCGGCGGATCCGAAGCCCGCTATACGTAAAGTAGCGTAGAAGGGAACGCTAGAGAGAAAGAAGAAGAAGCTAGCGACGCTAGTACGGCTAATATATAGAGCGTACGCAACGCGCTATCGGGAAGCTCGTTAGTAAAGGGCGTAAAGATACGCAATTTAAAGCTATTTAAGGGTAAAAGCGAAGATAAGGCTCGGAAGTTTATTCGCTACCTTAAGATAATCTTCGTTAATAATCCGATAATATACTATAGCCCTTATAAGAAGGCGCTATATACTATTATATAGCTCGTAGGCGAGGCGAAAGATACGTAGCATAACTAGTACGACGCTAAAAATCTTCTAGCTAAGTATAGCTAAGAAGACTTCTAGCAGTTTATATACGACGTAGTTAGGGATTAAGCAAACTATACGCTCCTTACTACTATTAAGTACGAGAAGGCCTATTAGCGTAAAGAGCAGAGCGTACGATAGTTCGCGAATAAGTTAGCCTATCTTAAGGCGTAACTTAGCAACTACTATAAGCTATAGCTAGTTCGCTAGCTACTCGCGAAGTTAAAAGCTCCCTTATAGAGGAATATTATTAAAAACTATAATACGATAGGGTTTAAGAGAGCCGATCTTATAGCGCTTACGATATATTTAAAATAGGCCGAGAAGGCTATATTCTTATAGAGCAACTATAAAGGTTTATTAAGTAAAAGTAGGCTAGGTAAGTATATCGGACGCGAGATATAGGCAAACTATAAGCGCAAAGGCAGCGATAATACTACGGTACGATTTAGAAAAGAGAGATTCCGCTCTAGCGGGTAGCGTTAATCTAAGAGGAATAAAAACAACCTAGACTAGAAACTTAAAGCTAAATGCTATAGATATAAGGAAAAGGAGCATATCCGGTCGGAATGCCCCTAGCTAGACCTATAGGAGCCGCCTACTATATATAGGGTAGCTATAGGCGGGCCGCTAAAAGGCAAGGTATCTAAAAAGACCCGTAAGCTCTAGATACTATAATAAGCGGGATAGATTACCTGCCTATATAGAGTAGGCTAGCGATTCCTATTATAGCCGAAGTTAAAACGGATACGGGCTATATACGAGCCGAGTATATACTTAATAGGGGCGCTAATATTAATATAGTCTCTAGATCCTATGCTCTATAGCATAACCTTCTAGTAAGGAAGAATGCTACTTTGCTGCTAGCTACGTCCTTTACTAAGCAGCTAAGGTACTACTACGGTACGTATTATATACGCCTACGAGCTACCGACTCTAAGGAAGCGACTTATATATATAAGGGCATCTTTTATATATATAATATACTAACTCCTTACGTCTTACTAGGCCGGCTATAGCATATAGCCTATAGAGTAATAGAGGATACTAGTATAGATAAGTAGACCTTTAGGTTTAGAGGCAAGATATATGCGGTATAAGTACGTAAAGCGTATAAGTTTTATAAGGACCTCTAAAGGGCCCTATATATCTTTGCCGTATTACTCTAGAAGGTAGATGCTAGCTAAGAGCCGCTACCTACGGAGTTCTAGGACTTTATAGACCTCTTTAATTCTATAGAGAAGATAAGGAGTATACTAGTCGAAGGCGCTAAGTATATAATTAACCTACTACCTAGTACTAAGCCGCTATTTAAGCTACTATATTATTAGTCTAGCCGCAAGCTTAGTAAGTTAAGTCGTTACCTTTAAGAAGCGTTAGAGCACGATTAGATCGAGTAGAGCGAAAGCGAGGCGGGTACGCCTATTCTATTCGTTCCGAAGAAGAATAGTACCCTACGGTTATATATAGATTACCGTAAATTAAATAAGATTATAGTAAAGAATCGCTATTTCCTACTACTTATTAGCGAGACGCTTAATAGGCTTATAGGAGCTATATAGTTTATATCGCTAAACCTCGTAGATACGTACTATTGCATCTATATAAGGCTAACTAACTGCTAGAAGACTACGTTTCGTACGTAGTATAGATACTTCTAGTATAAGGTAATACCTTTTAGGTTAACTAACGTACTAGCTACCTTTTAGGGGTATATTAATAGAGCCCTCTTAGGCCTCGTAGATATATACTATATAGTATACCTAGATAATATCCTTATATATAGCGCCTTATATAAGGCCTATATACGAGATATACGTACCGTACTAGAGCGACTCCGGAAGTTCGGATTATATACTTAGCGCGTAAAATGCTACTTCTTTAAGAAGGAGGTTAAGTTCCTCGAATTTATTATATAGCCCGAGGGCGTAACGATAGATCCTCGTAGGATCGACGCAATTATAGCGTAGCTAACGCCTATAACGCTTACTAAGGTATAGTTATTCCTTAGGTTTGCTAATTTCTATCGGCAATTTATATATAAGTACTCTAGGATTGTCGCTACTTTAATAGTACTATTAAAAGGGGCTAAAGTAAGCAAGAAGCTAGGGCGTATTAGCTAGGGTAAAAGCGAGGAGCTTATATTCTATAGAATTAAAGACGTATTTTAAGCTACTCTACTACTAAAATACTATAACCCTACGGTATATACGCGAGTTAAAACCGATATATCGAACTTCGTAATTATAGGTATCCTAAGCTAGCTATTCGAGAATAGGAACTAGTATCTAGTTATATTCTTCTTACGGAAGATAATTCTAGTAGAATATAACTACGAGACTTACGATAAAGAGCTTCTAGCTATTATAGAAGTATTTAAGGCGTAGCGGCTATATCTCGAAGGCACCTTATATTCGGTTACCGTACTTATCGACTACGCTAACCTTAAAGCCTTTATAATAATAAAGCAACTTATAGGCAGATAGGCTCGTTAGGCTATATTTCTAGCCTTATTTAATTTTGTAATTAAGCATCGACTAGGGAAAACGAACTTAGCTAATACGCTATCGAGACGTAGTAACTACGTACGCGAATAGACGTATATATCGAACCTACTACTAATATTATAGAAGAAGCTCTAGGTATATAGTATAAGAGCCGAGTGCGGCAATTAGGCGTTCCTCCGGCGTATTGCAATTATAATATAAGAGCAACTCGTAAGTATAGCCTTAGAGCAGCTCTTAGAAGAGTACGTATAAGACTACTTCTTAAGTAGCGTACGTATTATACGCGTAGCGGTTACTATAAAAGGACTATACCTAAATATTTTAGACCTAGTTCTTAACTTTACTAAATCGCTAACGCTATAGAAGCCTAATATAAAAGAACTCTTCGAGAAGGTATAGTATAGTAGAGGCGAATATAATAGGTATCGTATTAGGAAAGGAGTACTATATTATAGCGATTAGCTATATCTTCTTAAGGACTACGTACTGCGAACGTAGGTAATCCGCATATACTACGATAATCTACTTGCTAGTTACTTTAGTAAGGATAAAACTACTAAGTTAGTATAGTAGAAGTATTACTAGCCGAGCGTATCTACGGATATTAGCTAGTATATCTAATTCTATTAGAAGTATTAAGTATCGAAGGCGAGACGCTATTAACTATATAGCGAGCTATTAGCATTACTATAGCTAGAGCTTCTATAGAAGAAGCTAACTATAGACTTTATTACGGACCTACCGCCTAGTAAGCGAGACGTATGCGTATATAATACGGTCCTAGTAATTATCGACTAGTACTTAAAGATAAACCTCTTCGTGCTAACTACTAAGAAATATATAAGCGTAGATCTTATATAGATCCTAATTAATAGGGTAATTTGCCGATTCGAAATGCTATATAGAATTATAAGCGATAGAGATACTATCTTTACTAGCTAGTTCTAGTCGGACTTCTACTTTAAGTCGCATATAAACCGTAAGCTATCTATAGCCTTCTATCCGTAGACTAACGGGTAGATAGAACGTACTAACTAGACGCTAGAATAGTACTTGCGTATCTTCTATAACGATAAGTAGGACGACTAGGCGACGTTGCTACCTTAGGCGGAATTAGCTTATAATAACGCGGTATATCTAACGTTTAAAATAAGTCCGTTTAAGGTAGTATACGGCTACGACGCGGAGATTACGATAAGTACGCGAGTCGCTCGGGACGAGCTCTCTAAAAGAGAGGCACTAGTAGCAATTAACGCTATAAAGCGACTACGAGAAATATATAAGGACCTTATAAAACGCTAGCGATACGTAGCTAAAGCGCAAGCTAAATACTTTAATACTAGGCATAAGCTAATAGAGTTTAAGGTTAGCGATATAGTATTATTATCCTCGAAGAACCTCCGCTTAAAGGTACCTATAAAGAAGTTAGTACCGAAGTTCGTAGGTCTATTTAAGGTAATTAACGCAATTAGGAAGTAGGCGTACCGCCTAGCCTTACTAAGTATATAGCGCGTTTATAATATATTCTACGTATCTTTACTAAAGCCTTAGAAGAGCGCCGTATATAACGCGGATACGGAAAGCATACCGCTCGTAGAAGAAGACTTAGGCAAGTAGCAAGTTAAAGAGATCCTAGATACGTAAGTTAGATATAAGAAACGTTAGTAGTTAGTTAAGTAGATAGGCTAGCTAGAAGAATATAATATATAGGAACTAGTCGAGCATATTAGAGAATATAAGGCACTAGACAAATTTAAGGTAACGCGTAAAGTAAATAAGCGTAGCCTAAAGGCGACGTAACGGTGCGCCGTATATAATACGTAGGTATAAAAGGTAGAATAAATAGCTTTTTATTCTATAGATAAGCTTTATATTATTTATAAGAAGCTAACTAAAATATTTATCGTAGCGTATTATATATAGCGCGCGTAAGCGGCGTATATACGGAAGTATAGAGGAGCGTAAGAAGCGCTAGCTTAAATATCCTCTATAGCTAGCTTATACTTAGAGGTCTCCTCCTCTAAGAAGGCCTCCTCTACCTTATTCTCCTTCTCTAAGGATAGATAGAGGCTAATAGCGGCGTTAATAGCGTCCCGCTCTACCGGGACGCCGCTATACTTAGCAATCTACGAGTATAGTTAGTATACGATATAAAAGCGATAAGCTACTAGATATACCTAAGTAAGCAGCTCTATTATACCCCTAAGGGTGCTATTAAGCTAAATAGCCTTATAGACGAGCGCGCGGGACTTCTATAAAGCGCCGCTGCCGCTCTCCTTCTTAGTAGGCTTACCGCTAGCTAGCTTACTATCGTTAGTCTAGAGACGCTTTATAACCGTCTTAGTCTCTATACGTATAGTTAGCAAATATAAGACGCAAGTAACGCATACGCTACGCGCGACGTTAAAGGAAGAACTTACTAGTATAGGCAGCATCTAGCTAGGCCTAAGCATTCGCTACCGCTTACTAGCTATTAGCTCGTACTATATCGGTCCTATAGCGGCCGAGCTTAGTCTAGCGACGTACTAGCGCGTTATATATATTATATATATAGCGCACGACTATCTTAACTACTTCGCGGTAGGTCTACTTATAGGCATACTTGCTATATATATAGCGTATGCACTTCTTAGTATTAATATCCTTAAGTAGCTTACTAGAGTACTTAGCCTAGCCTATACTATAGTTAGTATATAAATAGAATGCGACGAGATAGCGAGTAGAAAGGAACTTACGGTTGCATCTACCTAGATCGCAGTTATTATAAATATAACGATTATACTACTTAAGGTACTTAGTCTTAGCTATACTAATATAAGGAGTGCTAGAAGCCGGGCCGAGTACGGCGCTAGTATATAGTATAGTAGCGGTACCTACGAGGCGTTAGCGCTTCGTAGCTAGCGTATAGTTAGAAGGGGCTATAGGTCTATTAGTAATAAGGTCTAGTAAGGAGCCTAGCTCTAAGAACGAGAAGCGAGCGCGCTTTATAGGCGCACCGCTACTAAGTAGGAGTTAGGCTAATAGCGACCTACCTAGCGCGCGCTTACTCCGGCCTCTACTTATTATTAGGCTAAAGCTAATATAGTTACTATTATAGCTATCTTCTTTAAGACATCTAGTAGTATTAGGGGCTAGGGATAGGCTTAGCTATAGGCTATTACCGGGGGTATTAAGGCTCGCCTAAGGCAAGCGCGCGCTACGTATACTACCTATCTAGTTGCCCTTACCTAGTATAATACTGCCTAGACGTAAAGGAGGGGATTAGCTACTAGCTAAACTTAGGGCGCGGCTACTAGGCGTACTAGTATTTCTACCGGTACGCTTTAGGCCTACCTACGAGCTGCTTAATAGGAAGGCTATAGTAGCCTCTTTACTCTTAGGTAGATTCTTACTCTTCTTAGAGCCTATCTTATAGTAGTTCTTAAGTACGTATATAAAGCGTATATAAAGAGTATAAGGAGTATATATATATATAGTAAGGCGAGGGCGGAGCGCGTTTATAAAAAACTAAAACAACTAAGTATTAGTATTATAGAAGAAGTTTAGAAGCGCGTAAGCAAGAATTTATAATACTATTACCGCAATAAATATAATAACGCGCGTTGCTATTAATAATAGTATATAGCAACAACTTACTTACGTTATATATACGAATTATAATAGTAACGTACAATAGAACTTAATAGAAGGCCTACGAGCAATAAGAGATACGCGGACGTAATAGGAACGCCGCGTATACGAGAAGACTACTATCCGCCTATCGAGCTAGAATAGCTTAATAGGGGGAGGAAGGCAGTTATAAGAGCGAAGTAAAGCTAGAAGTTAGGGGCCTTAGGCCTTACTAGTACTTAGCAAGCGGCTGCTACCGTATTGCTTAGTATATAGTATTTATATACGCGAAGTATACGATATATAATAACTCTATAAGAATTAGCGCTATCTTCGGACGGAGGTCTAAGGTAGTCTATACGTTGCTATATACCCTCTAATACTAGCCTAGTCGAAAGCTGCCTTCTTAGCCTTCTAATATAATTTATAACTCTTAAACGGTAGGTTTGCTAAAGGTACGTTATTTACTAGTACCTTACGACTAACCTCTTCTTCTTCCTTAGAAACTACCTCCGCCGATAACTCCGCCTTAGCTACCGCCTTCGTAGCGGTAGTAAGCTTATTTTTAGTTAAAATACCTTCTCTAGCGTTCGCTACGATAGCGATATTCTTAGAACCTCTATCTTCCGCTAAATCGTCGTTACTATAAACCTCGCGTTTAAGCGCGCGATCCGCTATAGAATCGTCTACCTCTAACTCCGCGTCGCCGTTACTATCGCTATTATTAGACGCGTTTATATCTTAGAAGAATTTAGCGGGCTCCGGCTCTAGTATAGCTTAATTAAACTGCGCCTGCGACGATAAGGTAGATTCTATAGTAGCTAGCGATAATAATAATACGCGATAAGATAGTAGGTAGCAATAATAATAACGCGATAAGATAGTATTTTAATAAAGATAGATTTCTATAATATAGCGGGAACGCTCCCGAGCCTATTACTAAAATTAGGTAAGAAACACGGGATAATTTAGGAACCCCTCCCGCTAACGTATATTTAAAGTTAGGGGCCCAATAGTAAAAGGTTAAGGGCCTAATATCAATTCGCATGTGGCATCTGCGGTTAAAACACAATTGGCCGTGCTCCCGAGCGGGAGTCGGGCCAGGAGTCGGGCCAGGAGCAAAGGAGACAGGCTGTTGGAACTTTCAAAGACCTGTCATCGGCATAAAGGCGACATGTTGAAGAGTTGCGTTGGTGACGCATGGGCAGTGTTTCATCTCGCCTTTTTAGGAAGCCGTTGGGGAAGACAGAGTTTGTAAGTCGGGAGGAGTTAAATCACGCCGGCCAGGGCAGCCTACAGTTCGCAGTAATGCGCTTGTTCGCGCTGCACCACATTATTGCACATCTTGGTAGGCGATTGTGTGACACGCCTTGCAGGGGGCGCTCGCGTCCCCAAGTGTGAAGCTTCCGGCGCTATTCTCCTACCTTCTACCTTCTATCTTCTCGCTAAGTAGACGGGGCCTAAGATCTTGTTTCACATTCATCCGCTTCCGGCATATCTACGTGTCGGCGCCCGTAAAAAAAACAGAGTGTGGCATGCAAGCACCAACCATGCTGCAGACGGGTGCTTGCCGTGAACGCTGAATTGCTGGGTCTCTGGCATCCGCCCTGGCGGGACTGGCAGGGTTGAGCAATATTAGGCTGGCGACGCAAGGCAGACTGCATCAGGACTCGAATACACAGCCAAGAGTGATCGCATATCTTTGCTGTGTCGTGCTCATGTTGTCATACAGAACTGCGCCAATCGTTCGATGCATTACCTGCTCGCCCAGAGTCCGGAAGTACCGCATTTCTGTTTCGCGATGCATCATTGAAACCGTTGACCTTCCCCCACCACGAATCATGCCGAAGGCGTCATATCGTTCTGCGGCAACATCAGTTCGGGTCTATAGCAGCTAAGCTTGAGCTGACTACCTTTCCTCTCGCCATTGCGATGCCTCGCATTCTGCGCAAATGGGACGTATTCTTGGTCGGGCACATGGCCTGCGCTGGAGATGAGCTCGAAGCTGCGTAGAGCGTCCTCCGACGTGGCTGAGAGTCGTACGTCTCGCGGCAGATCCCTCAAGTTTCGTCCATTGCCTCGCCATCCATGACCCCAGCGGGCAGTCGACCTTCGTTGAACATCTTCTCCAGCTTCTGCACCTCGGCGAGCGTTTTGGCCTTTTGCACCAGCAACTGGAATCTCTTCTTCTCGTCTTCGGTAATCGCAATCTTCTTGCCTGAGCCATTCGACATGGCCGAGCCACCGCCAAAGGCACCTGACCTGTTTGATCGTTTCGCGATTATGCTCTTCGCCAGATCGGTAGGCTCGTCCGTCGTGCTTCCGAAGAGCTCTTTGGCCTTGGCCCTCTCAGCGTCTTTGACTTTCTGGAAGTCGAGGAACCGCACCTGCGGGCAGCGCCATAGCACCCAATACCGGTAGTTCTGCAGTATCTCATCAGCTGCGAGCCATTGTCCAGAATAGCTCGACCGACCTCTTTGCTCGCCACCGGATTCCCCACCAGACTCAAATATGTCAACTTCTTGAACCCTTCCAGCGGGTCGAGATCGCCCAGCTCATTCAAATTGTTCTGCGTAAGCACCAAAGTGTGGAGATTTGGAACGCTCTTGCTCGTCGATTCGGCAATGCTGCTTATTCGATTCTGCGCGCAGAGAAGGGTTTGTAGTCGCGGCGAAAGAGGGAACCCGGCGAGGGATGTGATAGCATTGTCGGTGAAGTCAATGGCTTCTTGGTCTTTGGCGACTCCCAAATTCTCAATTTGAGGAATCTTGTGGCCTGGATGACACCTTTTGTATCAACTAGCTCTGTGCATGTGTGTGTATCTGTCCCTCTCAGGGCATCAATGAGGGAAGTATTGCCGTACCTCGAAGATCGAGTTCGCGCTCGTTGAGAGGATTGTTGTATGACAGCGATGACTTGATCAGTTCTGCTGTGAGCCGCATCTCGAGGGAATTATGATGTACGCGACAGAGGTACTGTGATCTGCGCGAGGAGGGAAAAGGTAACGGGCAAAATAAGGTCGGCTGGCACGTGAGAGTCGCAGACTGCGCGCAAAAGTGAATCGCTTCTTGCGACCGCCAAGGCACACGAGTCATGCGCGCCTCTTGGCGTCATGTGAAGCTCCTCGCCCACTTCCATCCCATCTTCTGCGAACTTCGGACTTGGAGCAATTACTACAGCTACTTCCACTCTGAGCACAGCCCAATCTCCCGAGACTTACCGCAGAAAATTCGCCATGGGTTCCGTCGTCATTCCTCACCTCGTCACCGGCTGGCACGTCGACCAAGCCATCATGTCCGAAGAAGACCGCCTGGTCGTGATTCGCTTTGGTCGCGACTGGGACCCAGACTGCATGCGACAGGACGAAGTGCTCTACAAAATTGCCGACCGCGTCAAGAACTTCGCCGTCATCTATGTCTGCGATCTCGACCAGGTTCCCGATTTCAAGCAAATGTACGAACTCTACGACACCGTCACGCTCATGTTCTTCTTCCGGAACAAGCACATGATGTGCGATTTCGGCACGGGTAACAACAATAAATTGAACTGGGTTCTGGAAGACAAGCAGGAGTTGATCGATATCATTGAGACGATTTACAAGGGCGCAAAGAAGGGAAGAGGTTTGGTGGTCAGCCCAAAGGATTATTCGACACGCTACAGGTACTAGTGGAGAAGCGGAGGCACTGGGCAGACGACAAGCACTACGGTGTGCGCAAGACGCGCTTAGGTCCCAACACGAGATCACGACTTGCAGACGGGTGATTTGCTGCCAGACACGCTATGTTGCCCTACATGAGATAACTGCGTGCACAAGAAGAGAAGAAACTGCACACCGGGCTCAGGGCAGAATGCTGAGCATCACTGGAAATGCGATACAGGAGAGACGAGGGAGTTTGAGGGTACTACGGATTCATATGGTTGGTCTCCCACGAGCATGTCGCTGTACCTGAACAGACTCACTAATACGATTTCTCAACAAGTCATTTCTCCGTAAGTGATGACGAACCGTGCGTCTTTACATGACAGACTGGTCGGTATTTTTTGACACTGCATTGCTGCTGCCTTGAGAGAAAGCCACGCCGGCCTTGCCGATGCGCGAGTGTACTCCCGTGTCACGGAGTGTGCAGGCTGTCTCTCGAAAGAACTGCCAACTCGCCCCATCGGATGTATGTCAAGAATTGTAAGTTACAGATTGATCGCTGCGTGAAAGGAGCGTCTCATTTCTCTTCTGCCATTTTACATACTGTGCTCTAAAATCAATCATAACTCATGCTCGAGCGTGGAACCATCAGTTACATGTCAATGACCAGTCTCCGTGGAAAACGTCCTAGAGAATAACATCATCTATGCCTTAGGGTAATCCTTGAGATGGTAGCTCTTCAGCTTGACGAATTGGTCAAATCCGAACTTGGACAACGTCTGTCCCTTTCCACTGTTCTTCCATCCCACCCAAGCAAGATCTGGTGCTGGGTAATCGGCCCGGTTGACGAAGACGGTACCGGCTTCGATCTCGTTGGCCAGCTCATGCCCCTTTGCTACGTCCTTGGTCCAGACAGACGCCGTAAGACCAAATTGGTTATCGGACATGAGCTTGACGGCTTCCTCATCAGACCCGACTGCGATAACAGGAATGACAGGTCCAAAGGTCTCATCCTGGATGACTTGCATGTCTTGCTTGACATTTGTCAATAGTGTAGGAACAACATAGTTGCCATCCTTGGGTGGGTTCTTGAAGGTCTCGTTATCTGGGGTTTCATTCTTCGCGCCGGCTTTGATCGCGCTGTCGATGTGTTGCTCAATTCTCTGCTTCGCAGCTTTGCTAACCACGGGCCCAACATGTGTGCCCTTGTCCGTTGGGTCGCCAAGTTTGTAATTGGCGAGCACCTTCTTAACTTCTTCAACAAATTTGTCGTGTACACTCTCATGTACGTAGACGCGCTCCAAACTGCAGCAGGATTGACCAGAGTTGAAAATTGCTCCGTCGACGATTTCATCTGCTGCCCACGCCAGGTCCACGTCTGGGCGAACGTACGCGGGATCTTTGCCGCCGAGTTCCAGTCCCACGCGAAGGTCCACACGGCCTGCACCAGCCTTTTGTACGGCGAGACCGCCCTCGACGGAGCCAGTGAAGCAAACTAGCTGGATCTCAGGTGCTTGGACGAGCTGTTCAATCTTCTTGAAGTCGCCGCAATGAAAGTACTGTATCACATCCTTGTCGAGCCCAGCTTGAACAAAGAGTTTCTGGACCTGCTCCGCAATAGTCGGAGTCTGTGGCGATGGCTTGAGAATAACGCTGTCGCCGGCCAAGAGTGCTGGCACGAGAGAGTTGACCAGCGTTAGGTATGGGTACTAACGAAAGTCAGCGATCGCCACCTTGATAGTAAAATTGGAGAAACCCCATACATTCCATGGGAACAGGATCAGGACGGGGCCGAGAGGCACCTTCCGAATGAAACGCTTGAAGCCCTGTTCAGGCTCGCCAGGGGTATCAGAAAGTGCTTCCTCGGAGATCTTGAGCAGATACTCGCCGCGCTTGACAGCAGTCTGAACCTCTTTGGCAGTGAAAGCAATTGGCCTGCCCATTTGATCTGTGATTTCTTGCGCGAGTTCATCTTGATGCTCATTGATGAGTTGCAAGGCCTTCTTGACGATCTGCTGTCGCTCCGCGAGGCTGGACTTGGAGTACCACAAGTACGCCTTCTGGGCAGTCTTTGGCAGCTCTGCCAGCTCAGCATCGGTGGGGCCATTGCGTTCCACCACTGGCTTATTAGTTGTTGGTGAGATGGTCGTGATCTTCTCGGCTGCCATGGCTGTTGTGTATGTTTCTCTTCGAATATGGGGTTGTTGCCCGCGCATGTGAAAGTGACTCGCCATCAAATATTGACGCGGCGTCACATCGGCTCACCATAGCACGCGTGATGACATCAATCTCAGGGACGAGCTTCCACTCTCATCACTTTCTTCGCATCCGAACGGACCGTAGCAGGACGCAAGCGTCTCATCGTCTCGTCAGCGCTTCACCTCTTTCCTGTGTTCAAGACCGCCCGTTGGCAACATTCGAATACCACACCTCCTCTTGAGTCTTGGATCGACAAGTTCCTTATCGTGATCCCTCCTGGCCCAGCAAAAGCTTCGATGCGATAAGCGCGCTACTATGCTCTCCATGCAGCGAGCTCTCGCCGGCTCCGCTCGGGCTCCTCTATTGCGATCCCAGGCGCACCAAACGACACGAAGGAGAGCCAATGCCTCAATACCTCCGACATTGAAGCAGCAGAGACGCCCGCTATCTTCGCGAACAGCCCAACCACTACCATGCGCAGTTCGAGGCGCTCCAAGCCAACATGCCACACGATACGGGCAGCTACGATGGGCGTCCACGATCGACAAGAGCGCGCCGCCTGCAGTGAAAGAGCGTGGGCGTCTTGTACGCTGGACGTACAAGGCGCTCGCGTCAATAGGCTTCTTCATAATCATGAGTGGAGGTTGCGTAGCGGCTTTCTTCGTCTACGATGCCACCACGTATGTGGGTGAGGGCGGCCCGTCTGAGCTGTCAGTCTCGGAGCTCGCGCTGAGCCCTCGGAGAGGTGGACCAAAGAACTTGCCTATTGCGGAGTACTTTATTGACGATGAGGAAAATGAGAAGATGAGGGAGCAGAAACACAAGCCCAAGCTGGTCATTCTCGGGACAGGCTGGGGCAGCGTGGCTCTCTTGAAACAGCTGAATCCAGGCGACTATCACGTTACAGTCGTCTCGCCTTCAAATCACTTCCTGTTCACGCCTATGCTGCCCTCAGCCACTGTCGGTACCTTGGAGCTCCGAAGTTTGGTTGAGCCGGTGCGCAAGATTGTCAAGCGCGTTATGGGACACTTCTTGAAAGCTTCTGCTGTGGACGTCGACTTTAGCAACAAACTGCTGGAGCTGGAAGCGGATGGCCCGAATGGTAAAGAGCGCTTCTACTTGCCTTACGACAAGCTGGTCATTGGGGTGGGCTCAGTGACAAATCCCCACGGCGTGAAAGGCCTCGAACACTGTCACTTCCTCAAGGATATCCGCGATGCCCGCAAAGTTCGAAACACGGTCATTGCCAACCTGGAGGCCGCGTCGCTGCCATCTACATCTGACGAGGAGCGACGTCGCTTGCTTTCCTTTGTCGTATCTGGCGGTGGTCCTACGGGAGTGGAGTTTGCTGCGGAGCTTTACGACATGCTCAATGAAGATCTTTGCAAATTTTACCCTCGATTGTTGCGAAACGAAATCTCGGTGCACGTGATACAATCTCGTGGCCACATTCTCAACACTTACGATGAAGCGCTGAGCAAGTATGCGGAAGAACGACTAGCGCATGACAATGTCGACGTCCAGACCAACGCGCGCGTAAAAGAGGTGCAGAAGGACAAGATCCTGTTCACGCAGAAGGGCGCCGATGGCAAGGTCGTGACCAAGGAACTGCCGATGGGCTTCTGTCTGTGGTCGACTGGTGTCTCGCAAACGCAATTAGCGCAGGATATCGCCAAAAAGTTCGACAACCAGAACAATCGCCACGCTCTGGAGACCGACACGCATCTCCGTTTACTTGGTGCACCACTCGGCGATGTGTATGCTATTGGGGACTGCAGTACCGTGCAGAACAATGTGTCGGACCATATTGTCACTTTTCTACGCACACTTGCGTGGGAGAAAGGCAAAGATCCAGAGACGATGACTATCACGTATCCACAGTGGTGTGAGGTTGCTAAACGAGTCCGAGCGCGCTTCCCACAGGCAAATGACCATCTTAAGCGCTTAGGAAAGCTGTTCGAGCAGTACGACAAGGACAAGTCCGGCACACTTGATTTCGCCGAGCTGAGTGAGCTTCTGAGACAAATCGACAGTAAATTGACCTCGCTGCCTGCTACCGCCCAGCGCGCCAACCAGCAAGGTCAGTATCTCGCACGCAAACTGAACAAAACGGCCCAGGTTGCTGAAGGCATGTGGCTCAATGGTGTTGTCGACGGTGATCTTGACGATGCCGTCTACAAGCCATTCGAGTACAAGCACATGGGAAGCTTGGCTTACATCGGCAATGCTGCAATTTTCGACTTCAATGGGTTGAGTTTTGGTGGTGGTCTCCTTGCTGCATATTTGTGGCGCAGCATCTACTTTGCGCAAAGCGTCAGTCTAAGAACGCGAATGTTACTTGCCATGGATTGGAGCAAACGAGCACTTTTCGGAAGAGGTGAGAGACATCATTTCACAGCGACTGTCTTGCAAGCTGACTTCTGTGGCAGATATGATGAACTACTGAGCGACACAGCGGCCACACATGGTAGAAACGAGCGCAATGTATATTTGAATAAATGTCTCAAGCGTCGGCGCCCCGGCGTTTCCACTGCATTCCATTTGCCCTACAGCTCTACGGAGTCTCAATCTGGGAATAGTAATGGTGCTGTCACAAGGTTGACGCAAAGCGAATGCGAGAATATACCAGGTGCTGCGCTGGGATGAGTATGCAGCAGCACGCGGTGGGCCGCATTAGGTCGTTGAACGTATCATGAGCAAGTGGCGACTGCATCACCTAGTGCCTTGCCAATGTAGCATGTTGACTCTAGCTACTGTGCTGCAGTACTATCAATGTCAGATAGCCATGCTTACCCGACAAGATCACCCGTCGCTTCTGGCCAGCCGTGCCCCCACACCAAAGCACGATCGCCCCATCGCTGTGGATGCGGTGCCAAAAAGCGCACTTTCTTCCTCGCCTCGTCCACGTCTGCTGCATACAAGAATCCCATCACGGCACTGTCTCGTATCGTCTGCTCATCGACACCGCCAGAACAGAACTTGATCGCGAGCAGACCACCAGTCATAGCAGCTGATGGAGTGACCTTCTCGTAGGTTGTATTACCGGCCGGTCTGTTTGCGTATGGAATATCGTAATCGTCACCTTCGTCTCCTGCTGCAAAGCCAGCGTCCTCGGTATTGAGTGCCACGCCGGACTTGACTCGATAGACGTCCAGATCTGTGAAGGGCATCGTGTGCGAATGCGGGTTGAGAGACTCTTTGCTCGACCCGAAGAAGTACTGCTTGAGTGACTGTGTTCGAACCTGTCTCATAAAGTCGACATCCCTCTCCACGGCGCCTCCGGGTTTCGTGATTCGCAGGACATGCACAGTCTCATCCGGGTTCTTAGTGCTGGCAAAGCGTCTGCTCATGTCGGAGGATAATCTCTCGGAACCTATCGTGAGTATCATGTTGATACTGAACTCCGAAACGATGTGGGCGATCAGCTCGTAGCTTGATTTGGGATCGTTGAGCGAGCCTGGAGTGTCGATAATGATGCCACTTCGCTTTGCGGCGACGTTCTCCTCGAGTCGGTTGGTGACTGACAATGCCATGCGGGTAGTGATGGGCTTGAAAACTTCAGGCTTCTCGGAAGGCGACTGATACGGAAAATGGTAGATGAGTGGAGTGCGCACAGGTGACACTGTCGGACCTGAAGATGAACTGATGCCATAGCCATTTTCGATATCAAGTGACGAATCCACAGTCACGATCGAAAGACTGCCAGGAGGGGCAAGCAGACCTTCACGAGGATCTAGATTCACCACAGTTGGGGCGTGACCAATCCGGACTGCCCATGCCGCTAGACTGCGCACCAGACTGCTCTTGCCCACGAAATCGGGCCCAAGAACGAGAACTCGAGGTGCGTCGCTCGCGCTCGGCGCTCGCATCCCTTCCAACATTCCGTGCACGTTCAGCCATTCTACAGCGTATTCTGTCTCCTGGCCTGCGTATTCGCTCTCGGCATTACCGCTGAGCTCCAATTGACAGCCTTGCCACGTGAAGATGGCGCCTTTGCAGCCAGAGAATTTGTAA
The DNA here is from genome assembly GCA_023512815.1 of Cercospora zeae-maydis. NCBI lineage: Eukaryota > Fungi > Ascomycota > Dothideomycetes > Mycosphaerellales > Mycosphaerellaceae > Cercospora > Cercospora zeae-maydis. The sequence goes on along the minus strand of JAKLWY010000003.1, from coordinate 1,350,253 downwards.
GTCTGCTTTGGAGCGAGCTCCACGCCAAAGAGCTCTGCGTAGCCGCTTTCGAGTTTGACGTTGTATTGCTGTTTGAAGCCTACCTCGAATCTCCATTCCTGTAGTGGCTGAAGTGACTCGGTTCTTGGTGGCTTTGATATTGGTGTAGCGCTTGCTTGGGGTGTGGCAGACGCTTGAGGCGGAGCCAAACCGGGTAATGTCAAGCCCGGTAAAGACATATCGATGAGAAGAAAAGTCGCAGATGCGAGTGGTTGTAGCTTTCCTTGTTTTCTTTTGTGTTGAACTTGTCGAGAGGTCAACTTTGAATGAGCTGTGCGGCTCGTGGCCGAACAGATGTCTCCCTGTCTTTGACACCAAAACTCCAGGACGCTGATGCTCGAGATGCCCGAATGATGCCTTTTGTAATTGCTAACGCGATGTGCGATGCGATTGGAAGCTGTGAACCTGGCTCAAAGGTCGGATTCGGAAAGCGCGGTCACGTGAAGTCGCCGATGCCACCATAGAAAAGAACGCGATGGCCAATCTCTTAGACGCCGCAGACAGCAGAGATTCGAGGTGCGTACAAGATGCTTCTGTTTCTTGAGCGAACGGGGCGATGTTCCGAGAAACGGAAGCCTCACACCAGCGCAGAGTATTTCGGGTTATCAAAGCGAGTAGTACCGACTCCCGAGGGGTTTGTCGTCAAAACAAGTACGTAGAATGTACAACGACGGCGGCTGTCCCGCGACCGCAAATACAAGGGGGCTATCCAGGCGACAAAGCTCTTCGCAAAAGAGGAAAGCAGATCGTGATGCGAGCAATCGATGAGAACGACAAGACGAAGCAACTCTTCCAGAAGTCTCGAAACGGATCATCCTATATGGCCTACGACGAAGCGAGAGAGTAAAATGCTATAGAGCACTTACGGACGAGGAGCTCGACAAGCGATCAGCACAGCGTACTGACAAGAGTTGCGCCGATATCGGCACTTCTCATGCCCCTCCCAGGACAGATGCGACCACTCGACAGTGATCGTTGCTGAGTCAGCCACCAAACCCAGGCGTTGATTTCAATAACAGCGGTACATTGCTTTCACGCTCAGCAAATGTCTCATTTCGTTCCTCACTGTCTCAGACTTGGACTGCCTTATACCTTGAAAACTCAGAGCCGCGCCACTTTGCCACGGACGAACAGATCAAGTAAAGTCAATGGCCTTACTGTTCACAGGCTCCATAGCAATCTACCCTTGTCAGAAACTCTAGTCGTTTCCCTCGAACAAGCCATTGCCGGTCCATTCTGCACTAGGCAACTAGCAGATCTGGGAGCGCGGGTAATCAAAATCGAACGTCCTGGTGCTGGAGATTTCAACCGCTACCATGATACCAGAGTCAAAGGTCTATGCAGTCACTTTGTCTGGACAAACCGCAGCAAAGAAAGTTTAGCTCTCGATCTCAAGAAGTCAGAAGACCTTGCCGCCCTCAAGCAAATTCTATCCAAAGCTGATGTCCTTGTGCAAAATCTGGCCCCAGGATCCACAGACCGGATGGGTCTTAGCCATCAAGCACTCAAGAACAAACACCCTGGACTAATTGTCTGCGATATCAGTGGTTATGGCAGCACAGGCCCATACAAGAACAAGAAAGCGTACGATCTCCTTATTCAAGCGGAATCGGGCTTTCTTTCGATCACAGGTAGTCCAGGACAACCAGCAAAGTCTGGAATCAGCATTGCGGATATCGCAGCAGGAACTATAGCGTACAACAATATCCTCGCGGCGATCATACAACGCAGTAAGACAGGTAAGGGGTGCAGACTAGACGTCAGCATGCTGGAGAGCTTGGCCGAGTGGATGAGCTTTCCGATGTATTACGCTTTTGATGGTGCTCCTGCCCCCGCCCTAGCTGGCGCCGAGCACGCCAGTATCTATCCATATGGACCCTTCCAAGCGAACGATGGCATTGTCGTGCTCGGGATGCAGAATGAAAGGGAATGGGGCATTTTCTGCACTCAAGTGCTGGAGAAAGGCAATCTCTTGGAAGATGAGAGATTCGTGAGCACAAGCAAAAGATCAGACAATAGAAAGGAACTCAAGGCGATCATAGAAGAGGTGTTCAGTAATCTCTCGGCTGATGAAGTACTGGCAAGGTTGCAAACTGCCGGCATTGCTAATGCACGAGTCAGCGACATGCCTGGTTTGTGGAACCACGAGCAGCTGAAGGCACGAAGTCGTTGGGCTGAAGTGGACACGCCAAATGGCAAGATCCCAGCATTGAAGCCTGCAGGGGCAGCTGAAGATACGGACGTTCGCATGGACCCCATACCGTCAGTGGGCGAGCATAGCGAGGCGATTTTCAAAGAGTTTGGCATCAATCGTTGATCTGCACTGCTGTTTTACACGGGCATCATCTCGTCTCCTGCGGGTCTTGTAGTACTGTATTTTCCGACCCTGCTTGTAGCGGTTCCATCCCACTCCTAAAGATATTCTCACTTCTCCACTCAGTACTGACATTATAACCCTTCGCCGCATATCTAGTCCTCAAAACGCGCAATCAGCACATCCATCTGATCTTCAATGTTCTTCAGGCCTTTGGTGACGTTCGTGTCGGGTCCCTTGCCCGGTGTCCAGGCAGCATGGGCGAAATCAATCATCTTCACGCGATGCGTGGTTGGCCGCTCCTCCTCATCCTCGTCTTCATCTTCGACACTCTTCTTCAGCTCAAAGGAAGTCGGGGCCCTCTCGTCCACGCGCGGAGTCTTGGGCGGGTTCGTCATCAGCGTGTCAAGTGCGTCAGCGTCGCCCTCGTACACAATCAAGATGCTGGCGCTGTACATTCTTGATTCGGACCTCTCGAGACTATGTCGCGCTTTCGTGATCTCGGCCAGAATGGTCTCGAGTAATTGGCGTGCATCTTCCTTGCTGACGCCGGTTGAAAGCCCGCTGAAAAACGTCGCGAAGCCATCCTTCACGTTGTCCTTGTTGAATTGCCGGCCGTAGAATTTGTCGTAAATGTCAAAGTCTTTGCCGTTCCACACCCTCATACCAGCGATGCGGAAATTCAGCGAGCCACTGGTCGTCTCACTGGCGACGTTGTCGAGACGCTCTCCCTTCTCAGGCTTGGTCTTCTCCGGGTCATACAGAAGAGCGCCGAGCTTTAAATCGAGCACGTTCGGTTTCTTGAATCCCGCCTCAAGATTCTCGAGTACGATCGCAGTTTGCGTGTTCAGCGGTTTACCGTGCAAAAGGCCTTTGTCCTTTTGTTCCTGGGTGAGCTCAGGCTCGTGCGGAGCTGTGACGTCGGGGACTGCTGCCGGCGCACCGAGCGTCAAGGTGCCCATGAACGTCGGCATCAGCTCATAGAACTTTGGATGCTCATTTAGTGACTCTTGGTAGAATGCAACTTCGGCATCTGTGCACGGCTTGATTATGAGCTCTCCAGACTCGTCTGAAAGCACTCCGTCGTGGCCAGCAGCCGCATTCTCGAAGGCCTTCAGCTTCGCCTGGTCCAGCGGCTTTGGTTGCGAGTTGGCCGGTGAGGCCATTGTGGATGTATTGTTGCCGTATAGCGGCTTGCTCTTCTCTTTCCTGGGTGTGGCGAGTGGATTGGCTGGCAGCGAAACAAGATGGAAGCGAGGTTGCGATATCAGCTTGGGCCGTCCGGCTGGGACATACCGAACCCTAAGCGGACTAGCGGCTACGCTTGTCTTCTTAGCGCCGAGGTAGGCCGGCAGATTGCACGTAGGTGAACTCTCTTGAATCATCGTGTCAGAGTGCAATCATGGTCTCCGAACGTGTTCGATGCTCATTCTACTGCGAGCTATATGTACGTGGCAAGTCGCACTGCGTATACACCGCCGCTTGCTGGACTTTGGATTCTCGCCCCAGGACTGACATCATGCATAGCTCACCACGTGGCTGAGCGACTATCGCGGCTGTCTCTGACTTCACCGCTACAGTATGGGGTAACGCTGCATACGCTGGGGGCGCGGAACTCCGGGGTAACCTTGACTGCCGAGTGGGGTGAAGGCATTATCAATTCACCACCTGGTGACCTGATGACTGGGTGGTTTCCTGTGGCGTTTTTGATGCACATCTCCGAGCTGATCTAGACTTACCTGTAGGGTCGATCATACCCATCTGCTTCCATCAATGTAGCTTTCGGGTCATCGAGTCCTAAGTACTCTCCTGCTGCGACGACCGCTGCCAAAAATCCAAGTGCGGTGATGAGCCAGCTTCCGATCGAAGTTAGCTTCTGCACAATGCCGACTTTGGCGGTCTTCAAATTGCGATATTGCTGGTTCAGCTTGCGGGCAAACGCAACGTCAGTCCAAGTCCCACGGCGATAGGAGAAACTTTCTCCAGAGTAGCGCTCTCCGTGCCGAGTAAGTACGAGCTTGAGTTTAATGTCGTATGTGTCCACTTTGGGATTATAGACTGCTGCACGATCCCAAATCGCTGTTCGTAGAGGCGCGCGCTCGAAATAATCGCGTCTCTTTCTTGGTGTCCGGGTAGCGGATATGAGTACGCTGGTCGGCTGGGAAAGTTATCGGGTGGGAGACCATCAGGGAACAATTGACCCTGTGACGGTCTTGGTGGCGGTGGAGGAGGCGGGAAACTGAGCGGTTCATAACCTGGTCCAAATGTGTGCTTCAACCCAATCTCGGTTGTCTGAGGCAGCAATGTATCATCGAATCCATCGTAATAATCATCGAGCTTTGGTCGGTTCCGCGTCGCTCATGCAACTGGTGGGAGGGCGTTTCGGGGTACTTCCGGCTTGTACGGCGCCTAAGCGGCTGTATGAAAGTTCCCCGACACTGATCCGGGTGCATGATCAAGATCAGACTTCCGAGCAGCACTTGTTCTCTCTTCGATGATCAACGGTGGAGCATCTGTGTTCCCAGTATGTTTAGGCCGCTTGCGATGGATCTTATCAGTCGGATGTCGCTTTCGTGTGTTACGGCCTGTAGTGTAGTACTCTTCGATACGCTCCACTGGGTCGACAGGCTGGATGTCTCTTCGTGTCTCATGGGCCCCCGGACAGCGATGAGGTCTCGGTCTTCCGGAGGGCGCTGTTACTTGTAATAACAGGATCTCGAGGTCCTTGCTCCAGCGGTTCTTCATCGCTGCCGTCAGTTTCTGCGCCAGCTGCAGCCATCATGCTTGTGATGCTTGGTTGCTCGTAATACCAAGGAGTGCCGATCCGCGACGAACAACTATGAGCGTGCACTCATTCCTCCAACTGTCATTGAGTGAGCATTAGTGTGCGGCTGAGCGACATCATCACGAAGCCTTCAGCAATGGGACGCATGAGAGATGCCACGATGTCCTCGGCCATGATAATCGACCTCTATGGTCTGCTGGCATGCGACAAGCCGCGCCATGCGCCGCTGACAGAGATTCAATTTGCCATGTGAAGCAGCAACTTGAACATCGATGAAAACTCGGGCAAAGCATGAGAGTCTACACACGGAAGTTCGAGATTGTTGTCCCAGGGGTTTCGGCAGTCAAGCGTGACGTGTTTGCTTGGCTTTCGCTCAGTCGTCCTTTGCCAGCATCTTCACATGCATCTTCACATGCATCAGCGCAAATGATTCACAGTTGCTCAACTGCGCGCAACTGATTTAGCAAACAATCGTGTCTGCTATTCTCTTCGGCCGCTTTCGAGGCGGCGCTTACACACAGCATTAACCTTCCAACAGACACACGCCAGACACCATGTCCTCTCCACTGCAAGACGTGACCAACCTGGTCGAAGATGCTGTACAGTCTTCAGCGAACCAGGCTACTTCCTTACTTCAAGGCGCGTCAATGGTGGAAAATGACAACGCCCTTCGTGCCTCCACACATAGCGACCATGATTGTGTCGATCTGAACACAGCAATCGCCAATGTCGAGGAGCGAACTGCTCCATCGGATCATTCCTCCACATACGACCAAGCTCGTGGAAATGTCGAGTACAGCGAGGAGATGGCACGCCCGAAAGCCTTCGCCCTCTCGAGTGACGGTGATACGAAGGAGACTGAGATGATACCTCCTGTTGAGCAAGGCGCCAGGACCGCCGCCCCAAGTGCTTGTCACTTGGCAGAGCCTTCGACAATCCACTTGTCCAGAGGCATCGACGCAGAGAGCCTGCATCCGGAGACTGAGGCTATTGTGCGACAGGTCGAGTACTACTTGAGCGACGAAAACCTGGTCACTGACCAACATCTTCTAACGCGGACTGGACCGAACGGCACTGGTTGGGTGAGTGTCAACGAGATTTTGGGCTTCAAAAAGATGCGTCAGTACAAGCCGCGAGACGAGGTCAAGGCTTCTGTAGCAACTAGCAAGGTGCTTGAGTTGCAAGGTAAGTTCATTCGACGCAGGACACCACTCAAGATCGCGCCAAAGGTTCAGCCACGTTTCGAGCCAAAGAGCCAGCGAGACCACGTACTCGTGGAGAAGCCGTGGCTCACCAAAGGCATGCTGCGGCCGACAGGATTTGAAGAGTATGCCACCGAAGGGCCAATCACACCGACACAGTTCGAAGAAGAGCGCAGGCTCTTTGACCCGGAGGATGCCTTTACAACCCGCATCGAATATGCAGTCACGCGTTTCACGGGCAGGAAGAAGATGCATCAAGCAAGTCTTGCCGTCTTTAGCAAGTTCATGCGCTTTGGTGGATTTGAAACGCTCACCCACATGTTTTCAGGTGGCCTGGGAAAGAAGGAACTCGAGGAATATGACACAGAGGAAATCCTGCAAATGAAGGCAAGGTTCGGTGTCTCCAGGAGTGTGCTCGACGGGCTTGATGAGCACTCTTTAGATTCAGGTTCGTGGGTCGTGGATTTCGCGGGCATGGCCAAAGCATTCTTGTCTTCCGAGTTCTTCCAGCATTTCGACTGGAACGACGAGAAAGTCCTACACGACACCACCAATGTCCTCCGCAAGTTCTATGAGTATCTGCTCTATCACGACGTCTGCCCCGAGTACGAAGAGGACATCCACAGAGCCATTGAAGTCTGTCATCTCGCAGATGAGGAGGTGCCTCAGCTTGCGAGGCTGGAGTCCGGCCTTCCTGGTCAATTCAACATAGCTGCTTCTACGTTGCACGGCGGTCTTTATGCGCAGATTCGCCCGCTGGACGAGGGAGCCGATTGGGTACTCGCTGGAGATCAGGTCGGTCTATCCGACAAAGACGCCTGGCTCGCTTTCAGCGCCGGCATCATAGCACACGCCGCGAATGAGCAAATGAACGACATCTTCAGAGCCCGCAAGAGTGGGAAAAACCTCACTGTCATCATGGAGGAGGATGTTGGCCTCGAAATCGTGCGAGTTGAGCAAGGCACCGAGCAAGCCGCTCAGATCTACGGAGATGATCGCATCAGTGGCACTTTCATCAAGCGCACGGGCAAATTGCACTGCAAGCCCTGGCATCACCCTGGGTCTGCTCCGCGAGACCTTCCTCCCGGCACTGCGGCTGGAGACAAGGCGAAGAATGGCGAGCCGTATGAGTTCTTGGTGGAAGAAGACATTTTGGCACACTGCAAGAAGGGAATGAAGCTGGAAGCGAACGTTGGCAAGCTGGAGAATGGCATCATGTGGCTGGACCTGGTCGAATACGCGTATCCGACCTTCTTCAAGTGGACTCTGAACGAGCAGATCCGAGACTGGAAGGAGCCAGGGCCGCCGAAGGCGTGGATGCAGCGTGCCAGCGGCAAGACTCGAGTGAAGGAGAATCAGGATGTGGTCAAGCACGAGATTGCGGACCAGACGCCTGACTAGACGGTTGGCTGCGGAAGGATCGCTTTGCAGATGGCTGGCGGCCGACTTCAGCTTAATCAACCCGATCACGGCCCATAAGTTGCAGTACGTTGTTAGTGTCTCGATTGCAATATATTGCTGATATCGCGGGTGGGTGAGTGGACAAGTGCGACCTCCGTGTATGAACGACTTCGTCAGTAGGCACGACCGCGCCAGCTAGCCGTTGCTAGACGCTCGCTGTTACTTGCTCTTGCACAGTAGTTGTGATAATAGTTGTAATGTGTTCAACTGTCGGCCGTCTAACTGCCCAACTAAGCGATGTTCCGAACTTGTACAACGACCTGTCTGTTTACTGCGATACTCTCTTTATTGGAGTCGATGGGAGCTGTTTGGACAAGGCTGGAGGATTGCATCTACATGGAAGCAGGCGTCTGCATTAGGCGGGCGCGTAAACACGTGCGATCGCTCAACACCACGTCGGAGTCACGTGCACAAACGCAAAGCGAAAGCGTAATAGCTAGAAGGGTACGTGGAAGTGTAAAGTCGTAGACCGTGGTCTATATATATAACCTCGACGATACGTAAACCAAGGCAGAGCGAATGGGCTAGGAAGTATACTTCTGGCTTATCGCCCGATAGCAGAAGAGGAATGGATGCACTTGCACGAGCTGGGCTTAATTGGCTCTAGCAAACAATCGATGACTATGAGCATGCGCAGGTAGGAAGAAAATGCGCCTCCTAAAGGTGAAAAGGTTTGAGTTCGCTGAGAAATGGGACGAAAACAGACCGAGGTACGTAATCGGATCGCATAGGCGAAGAGACGCTAGCGGTCGGTCGTAACAGGCAGAGTATCGAAATGCGCTGTCGTTCGCGATTCGAGAGGGGATCATGAGTATCGTCAAGCGGTCAATCGCTGCTGGAGCTAATGTAACCAAAGGCGATGTGCTCCTACCAGGCATTCCTCTGTTGGTGGCCACAGCTTATACATGTCCATCGTCCTACGTGTTTTGTTTTCTCGCCGCAGAGGTAACAACAACAGCTCCCAAAGCCAAAAAGCCCACCTCTTTTTACCTTAGGCAAAGTTTTGGGCCTCGATTGCTCCAATTGCCGCTGTTCAGCTTCTAACTGCTCTAGCTTGTGTCGGGTTATGGCATTTTCATTTTTGAGCTCCATCTCAAGCTGCGCATTTTTCAGTTAACGAGCATAGATCTCAGTTCCGGTCTCGGTGGTAGTCATGTCCTGGGCACGTGAGAAGACTCTGTCGGACCGTTTTCGGATTACCGGATTGAGACGTTCTCCTGCTCTCGGACGAAAGCTGAAGATGGTGTGCACATTTTGTATAGCAAGGTAAGTATGAGGAAGAGAAAAGGAAGGTTACGAGCGAAGGGCGGAGTTTTATGCTGGGGAATTCACTAGCGCCTGCGAGAACGGGCCGGTGCGGCTTGGCTCTTGTGTGCTGCCATGCTTGGCGACGGCTCAACCCCGCATAGGGCATGTTGCAAACCATAACAACAACACGAGAGTCTATCCGGCCTTCAGTAGTTGAACCACGAGCTGTGACCAGAGTCTTTCCACAAACGCTGCCGATGGCTCGACCTCCCATGGGGCATCCTCGGAGCTATATTGCAAACTATAACAATAACACGAGAGTCTATCCAGCCTTCGTAGTTAGACTCCGAGCTAACGCGCTGCACAACAAGGACTTAGGGCTCTAGGGAGCCACAATGGACATAAAATACTCCCCGAACTCCTTTCCCACAGACTTAGCGCTGCACTCAAGAGTCTCCCGTCCAAACAGACAACCGACTTCCACGCAATCGAACACCACACTCGCAAATATGCAGCTCAGATCAGTCATTGTTGCAATGTTCGCTACGGCGGTCCATCTCGCCATCGCTGCTCCAGGCGGCAACAAGCTAGTATGAACGCCCAGCCCCATCGCTTATAGCAGCATCATTACGGGATAGTTTGCTAACATCAGACTTTCAGGAAGCAAGAGACAGATGTCCCACTTCAGGCTGGACCTGTTTCACCGATAGTAAACATGTCTTGAAACATCAAGGATACCAATCCGACTTACTAACGTACTTGTAGCGGACTGCGTCGACCCCGAGCCTTTCGGCAGGTGTAATCTCAGGTGCCTTCCAGAATGTTACCAAAAAAACCCGGAAGGGACTTGTATCGAGAGCGCGTTCATCTGCCAGGGGGATTAAGTTAGTTCGTAGATTAGACACGTATCGTCTCATGTTGAGCGCAACTGTCGAATTTATGCATAGAAATATGTTGTGCCAACTGTCACACCCTCACCTGTAGACGGTGCTTTATATTTATCGAGATGTCAAAGGCTCGAGCCGTTGAAGATGTGATTTTCCGAAAGCCAAAGGCAACGCAGTGCTCAGCCTCTCACACGCTCTACTAGCTAAATCTGCTTTGACCGACTGTGTGATTGCAGGGCTTGGGACAGAATGCGTACTTCCAATGTCTCATCTAAGCGCCATAGCCAATTGATGATGCTCTTGTTGCTCTTCCCATCCCAATTTCTTCTCTCGGAGCACGATCGCGTGTTCGGCGCTCATCGATGGGCCGTCGATGACTTGTCCCTGATGTACTAGCTGTCGTGCGACGTTCCTCGTCCGCGTCGTGATGATAAGTACAAACGTCAATACTTTTCCGACCCCAAACGGTGGATTTCCTTTGCTTCTTATCGTCGCGACCAGCCTTGGAGTCTACCGCACCTCGCACATACCCTGTTCGGCTGTTGTTACGGCGAGCAATGGCGGAGATACGGCAATGCAGAGATAGCATCTAGATCAATGGTTCACAGTTTCTCCTAGCAAGCTCCACGATGAAGCAATCTTTACATCTTTCTACATTCAAGAAGCAACTACGAAGCCCATCCGGGACGACTGATGTTATAGCCAGGCGTAAGCGGGTTATTCTTGCTCCAATAGCTTACACCATAGCCCGCGCCCTTGCCCGAGGCATTCCGCACGTAGTATTGAATGTCCTCAATATCGTCAGCAGTATGATACTGCATGATGCTTTGGCCCCATCTCGCACTCGACCCCAAGCCAGTGGTCAAGCTTGGTTGACCAAGATACGGCACCTGTCCCGAAAGGCTGTATTTGTATGGATGCTTGGGATCTGTCGGCGCATAGACTCGAGCCCCGAGGACACCGTAGTACGAGAACACTTCCATGAGACCATTGTAAGACCCCCCATCGACACGACATCTTTGCCAGTGCAGCGAGCGAAATGCCGGTAGGAAGCCGCGGCGTGGATTCACATCGTAGAGTGAGTCCGGGATGAGGGACTCCACTGGTTCGCTGAATTTTGTTGTTGAGTCCCAGTGAAATACCCTGATACAAGTGTGGATCTTGCCCGAGACCTTGACGGTACTGACTTGTATGCAGTCAAAGTCATCTCCTTCGCCGTAGAATGTCGCGTAGAGAAGAGGCTGGATAAGCTCTCGGTCGTTGTATGTGACGGAGAACTCCTGTAGGGGGTCGGTAAAACGCCATAGCGGGGCCTCGCAGGTGCGCAATGTGAATCGAGCGCCCTTGCTGGAGTATGTCTCGGTAACGAGCATCAGACCCCTCTTGTGAGACATTCGAACCGGAGTCGAAAGTGCACATGCCGTTGCACCTGCATATTCCGGCACTGTGAAGTCTGGGTACACAAGGAGCCCACTTAAGCCATCAAAGGGGCCACTTCTGTTGAAGATGGTGTAGTTGATGACAGTTCCCCGCTGCCGCAACACGACTATTCTGTCGTCGATTTTCTTAACAAAATGCATATCGCTGCCTTCCAGTTTGAACCAGCCGAGGTTTCGTCTCCACGCGGGCTGATCATCCATGAACGAGACCAAACAACACCGAAGCAGATTGGCTTGTGTGCTGAATGTGAAGACCAAAATCCCTGGTGGTAGAGAAAAAGGGTTCAGCGGCTCCGCGGATATTCCGGTGTCGAGGAAACGTGAAAGAGTCCGGAACGCAGGTTCGTTGGGAAAATGCTCAGCTGCCGAAAGAACATCGCCCCCTGACTGCCATTGCGGTAGTCTCACGTGTTTTCCGAGACCTTGAATAGGCACTGAGCTCATAGGGTCATCAGAACTGAGTAACTTTCTGGCATTCGTGCCGTCGCCAGTGATGTCATAGGTGGTGCGAGAAAAGCAGATCGCCTGATCTGCATTGTCGTAGAAAACTTGCGTAATGTTGATATTGGCCCAGGACGTATCCGTCATGGTGTGCAAGAGGGCTTCTTTGTATTTGCCGCCTATCGGTGTGCGAAGTCTCAAGGAGAATGTATTGTGGACGGCAGCATCAGCACCGATCTTGCAGCCCACAGGACCCCAGATGTTCATATACGTATTGAGCGCCGTGTTATCGTCGGTGGGCAGGGTCTGCAGCTGAATGAATCCTCCAGATGATACTCGCAGATGCTTCACCTCTGGAAATTGGCTTTCGCCTCTGAATCTTGCCCCTGAGATGGCCTCACATTCAGGTGGTACGTCCTTTGAGTATCCCAGAGAGCCTGGCTGCATCTTGAATGTGGAGTGATCATCATAGTTCGCTCGATACCCCATAGACGCTGGTTTGCCGGGCTCAAACCATGATTTCCACAGCGGGAATGTGTTGCTGTAGATCTCCGAGTTCTCATACCGTAAATCTGTCCCTTTCTCTGCATAGACGGCGGCCAGCTGGGGCACAGGAAGCCATTTGAGGTGGTCAAAGGTCTCGGCATCTTTCTGCCCATCCGCCGGATTCTCAATAAAGTTGGCAATATCATCGACCGAAGCCTGAACGGCGTGCAGCCTGTCAAGTATTAGAAAATGATGTCGCCTTGAAGGGGAAGAAAATACTTGCACACGTGAGAGGTTGACGATGGAATGACCCTCGTTGAGCTGTTTGTCGCCATAGGCGATCCATTGGAAGCCAGTTCCGTCTTTCACTAAGAGACCAGTCGCAGAATCATCATCATGCATATAGCGCGACTGAATGTCCCATATAGGTTTACCATTAGCCATTTGCACTGCATCAAGCGCGGAAGTGGTGTGCATGGTCTTCCTGTCTACTCGCAGATGTCCACTACTGAACAAGTCTGTCAAGTAGTGGCAAGCAAAAGCTTCGTAAAGGTAGGCCGTTTCCGTCGCCTTCATGCGATCTGCCATGGTCCTCCCGGACCCAGGTCTGGCTTCGTCTGCGAGGCGTCTTGCTACGCGATGTCCAGTAATATAGGCTATCAGAGCATCTTTGCCCTACATAATCAGAAAGGTACTGCCATCAGTTTGTTGGAGCTTACAAAGTGATCGAAATTGGTGAGGGCCATGACTCCATAATTCAGGCCGTTCATTCCCAGAGCATTTTTGAACGCATCGTCATCAGGCATACCATTCGATCGCGTATGATAAGCTCGAGCGGTGCCGTCTCCGTTGCCTGGAGGCCTCATCAACGGTAGCAAGACCTCGTCCTCCTTTTTGAGAAGGTCATCAAGCGCGCCAATGTATCCGCCAAAATCGCCTGTCATATTTTGCACAGCCTTTTCGAACCTTTGGCTGCGTTCGTCCCGATTTGCGCCTCCAGAGATCGTATCCCCGTACGAAGGCAACCGTGTGGAAAAGATGTCCGTAAAGCCGATGTTCGTGTAGAAGTCGCCTGCCATAGCGACAATTTGGCCAAAGGTGAACCCGCGGCCACCAGAGTGAAACAGGAAGACATCTTTGGATTTGCGCACGGTTCCGTCGGGAAACCTCAACTGCAGTGAATTGCCAATATGGCTGTGCTCACTACCTGTCCATTATTAGCTCGTGAAGCGGTGTTCGTTGTTTCATATTACCTTCGAACATTTTGTTTTCTTTGCTGATTCGATGGAAAAGTGCAATCACAGCTCGATTCTATCCAGCAGAAATGACATTCGAGCGCGGCGCCTTATTATGTATCATTGTGCTTCCAGCGTGCGAACCTCGAACTGGGTACTAGTTGCAGTTCAGCCAGCCATAGGCACTAGTTTCACTTCAGCCAGCCCCATCTGGATCGCAAGAGCTCCAGAGGGGAAGCTATCGAGCCAAAACTGGACGCCACATGTTAGCTCGTTGTTTGAGCAGCCAGTGGAAGACGAGTGGGGCTTCACCTGACACCGTGCCAATTCTCATCACCTTTCCAGCGCATCAGACATTTCCGCTTAGCTTCCAGTCTGTTCTAGCAATAAGGCCAGAAACGTACACCCGTCCACCTTGCGGGAATGGGTGTCTATCTTTTTTCTTAAGGTTCTCACCTGTTCCAACTTCATCCCTCCCATGCACCATCGTGACAAATATTCCCTCATCCAACATTGCCGTGTCTTTGGCAGAGCAATTTCGTGTCTCGCTATGCAACGCTACAGACAAACCTCCGCGAGCCGGGACAAACATTCTCGTAGCTCCTCCAAATCCTTGGCAGTAGCGAAAACAAAAAAGGTCTGGCCGAGCAATAATAAATGGCTGCCGTTGGGCTCACCGGACGACCAGCACTCGGGGCACATCGACACGCCGCAACGCTGTTGCTCTCCATTTGCTCACTGAGCGCTTTGGCTAAAGGCTCGTCCAACGCGCTGTTCCACGCAGAACGGCTCTTCATCGCAGTCAATTCATGCTTCATACACATGATGTGCGACATGGACCTGCTCGAAAAAGGGCCTGTGGTATAGGGGTGATGCGCAGGTTGTCGGGAATAGTGCGTTACGAGGGTCAGTGCGGCACGCGGGGAAACCTTCTATACAGCTGACAAAACAACACCCACCATTGTGCTCCTGCTGGTAGCGTATGTCCCAATTACTCCACCTCTCCATTCTCGGTGGACACAAATAGTCCATGTCCTTTCGTACCTTATCCAGACGTATCCTGGCTTCCATCCCGACACAGCGAGTAGCAGCACTCTCTTCGCAACTGCAAAAGCCGTTCATCCGCACAATGGCTTCCGTTCACAGCACGATGAAGGCTGTGGTCATCAACAAGACCGGTGGGCCTGAAGTGCTTGAGTACAAGACCGATCTGCCTGTTCCACAGCCCAAGGACGGCCAAATCCTGGTCAAGAACGATTTTATCGGCATCAACTTCATCGATACGTACGCGTGGTGCTTAGCCGAGCTTTGAACCATCTGCTGATTGCAGTCAAGCTACTTCCGCTCCGGTCTATACCCAGCTCCCAGCTTTCCATACATTCTCGGCCGCGAAGCAGAGGGCACGGTTGTGTCCACCGGGTCAGGCGAACTCCTTGGCTTCAAGGAGGGAGACAAGGTGGTATGGATGGATGTTGGAGCATATGCCGAGTACAGTGTCATTCCTGCCGCCAAAGCTGTCAAAGTGCCGAGTGATATGGAACCGAAGATTGGAGCTGCTGCTCTCCTGCAAGGACTGACAGCGTTGACTCTCATCAGAGAAGCGCATCCCGTGAAGAAGGGTGACTGGGTTCTTGTGCACGCAGCTGCAGGAGGAACTGGACTGTGGTTATCACAACTACTGAAGAGCGTGGGAGCGAACATTATCGGCACAGCGAGTACGCCAGAAAAGATCGAGCTGGCCAAAAAGGCAGGAGCTACACATATGATCAACTACAGCCACGAGGACGTAAAGACCAAGGTTAACGAGTTGACAAACGGTCAAGGAGTCATCGCCGTGTTCGATGGCGTTGGCAAGGATACTTTCGACCTTTCGCTCGACGTTCTGGCGAGAAAGGGCTCGTTGGTGTCATTCGGCAATGCTTCTGGCGCTGTCCCGCCTGTGACAATAGCGAGACTTTCGGCAAAGAATATCAGATTATTGAGGCCAACGCTCTTCGGCTACTTGGTCACGAGGGAGGAGTTGGAACACTACGTGAAGGAGCTTTTCGATTTCGTGTTGAAGGACAAGCTGGACGTCAGGATCCATGAAGTGTATCCCCTCAGTCAAGTTGCGAAGGCACATGAAGATTTGCAGGGTAGGAAGACAACTGGCAAATTGCTGCTGGACCCTAGCAAGTAGGTTATACAGAATATTAAGCAACAGCAATGCATCAAAGCCAACTCCGGTAGCCACTAGAGTGATGGATGTGCCGGCCGAATGCTGAAGGTATAGCGCAACCGGACCATACAACATTGGGTTTAAACCCCATTGTCGAGCTTTTCAACGAAGTGAGTCGCCTCTGGTATGTTGGTTGCGTGTGCACTGATGGATGTGGCGTCTTTTGCGCCCACGCAAGTTCTAGGCTCTCAGCTGCGGCTGAATCCTTCCATGTCAAATAGACATGTACCATCACAATAGCGTCGGTGCTAACTGGACTCGTGATACTGCTGCAGCCAAGTATACGTATGCGAGTCTGGCAAGCACTTCAGTTTCCTTACTACCAGCACCGTGCAGGAGCAACGTTTAAACGCCAACATGCACATTGTCAACCTGAGGCACCCGGGCTACGCAGACTCAAGCAATATCTTGCTCACTTTACAAGCACCAGATGATCCAAATGGTGGTATTCATGCCGAGACGTTGAGGTTGACAGGACGTATTCTCGCCGGAAATCGATGGGATGGCTTCTTGAGTGTGACCAAGGAGCACCCGAAGCCGATCGAACCTGATGGCGATGGTTATCTCCGCAGGAAGGACTATTACTTCCATTTGCCACAGCGAACGAATGAGCATCGGGATAATGTCATCGATCGCAGGAGGTGCCTAGGATATCAAGGACCGTGGCCCGTTGTGGCGAGATTCGCAGACCGGGAATGGCCGGACGATGGATTGCCGGAGATCTGGAAGCTGGCAGAAGAAGACATTGCTCGCCAGGCCGAGCGGGTCACATCTGGCATGGAGATCAGGTTAGTGGGCCTCGATGATGCTTGCCGATTGTGTGGACGAAATGAAGAGACCGGCATGTGTCGCCTTTGGAGATACGATACCAGTGGCGAGCAACGAATTTTTGAAAGAGAGAAATCGAAGATTGGCGTAGCTGCAGATTTGAGAGGTGACTCTCCTAGTGACGCAGAGGATGATGAAACCAAATCGGATAGTGACAGCAGTGGTGGAGACGACGAAGATGGCGAAGAAGGCCTAAACCAGAACTTGAACTTAGTCGCTGACCAGCGCTCTTCTGGAGAAGAAGAGGAGGAGAAAGACGAGCAAACAAGCCAAGAAAAAAGTGGCTCGGAGCCCAGCGCTACGAACGACAGCGACACTGAAAGTAGCCATAACGAATTGGACGACAGACGACCCTTTGGACGGCGATCGGAACTGGCTTCGTGTTGGCAAGGATTGCTCTTTTGAACCAGATCACCGTGATGTCGAGAGGGCGTTTGACAGATATCAATGGCTCTTCGTTCCCAACTCGACCAAAATGGACAGCCCGCCCTCTGTGCCCATATCTTTGCAGTGAGCGAGGAAGGCATCACCTCAAATTCCCACAACAAGTCTCTGAAGCTTCCTTGGAAAAGCTCCATCGAGTTGATGTTTGCACATTTTGTGTAGGCTATATTCGAACAGATCGAAGTGTTCTTCACTGATGGCATCGAGCGTGTGGTTCGAGTCATGGATGCTGATGGTACCAAGATTCTTATGGACGCTGATGCAGCGATGTGTGGCCTTCTGATAGTGCCTTCCATCACCAAAACATGGCCAATTGAGAATGACGACAAAGATGACGAGGACGAGGGTGTTGAGTCTGACTCTGACGAATCGGTCGAAGAAGATGCAGCAGACGACGATGTAGAAGACAACACAGCCAACGAAGGCGCCGAGGACGAACTGGAAGAGCACGTGATAACATTTGAGGAATTCCAAGCTCACATGCAGGAGCTGGCAGCTATGCTTGCTGAAACTGAGGTCGATGATACCGACTCGGAGATTGCAGAGACTGTCACCAAGAGAGCGTTTCCGGACAGAAGTTGCGATGTTTGTAACCAGGCAGTATTTGACACGCGCTACATGTGCCTTGACTGCGAAGACTACGATCTCTGTGTAGACTGCGTTGACGAGCGTGTGACGGGCACCCAGAGCATCGCTACTTGCCTCTCTACGAAAGCGGCTGGAGGCAAGATGTCCCAACTGGTAAGATGCTGGCAAGGGACAGAAAAGCCGATACAGAATCCTCAGATGATGACAGCAGCTCAAGCCCCTCCGATGAAAACAAAACGAACAGCGATGACCAGAAATATATGGATTCCCACCTAGCCGTATTGCTTGCAACACACATAGAATCTGGCGACTTTCTGCAGTACTCGGAGAGCTTGGTCGATACCCCGCCCGACGAGGCCCGCATTCGTATACTGAATCTGTGGCCAGGAGAAGGGCAAACCCCTATAGGCGGACACCTGGAAACTGTGAGTCTCTCTGATATCTTTCCATTCGAGGCTCTTTCCTACTGTTGGGGCAATCCCGAGCCCCGGAGAGTCATCAACATTTCTGAGTCGCGTCTCGAAGTCGGCACAAATCTCAAGCTCGCCTTGTATCGACTCCGACTTCCAGACGAAGTCCGGCGATTGTGGATTGATGGGATATGCATCAATCAGGGTGACGTGCATGAGAAGACTGCACAGGTTACCATGATGCGCGAAATTTATGAGAAAGCTGAACAGACAATTGTGTGGTTAGGAGAAGAGGCTGATGATAGTCGAATGGCTCTGCGAATGTGCGACAGAATGGTCAACGCGCACGGAAACACATACATTCGACAGACATTGGGTGTCGATGTGGAGAAGCTGTTTGTTCGAAATGTAGATGATGCCGATGATTCTGAAGTTGTCGACGAGGACAAGCTACAGCAGCTCATGGCTGAAGTCGGTACCAGCTTCGATCTTGATCATGCCATGTACGACCAAGTCGTGAAAGTGAGCATGGACGCGCTAGCGGGCAAGGCGAAGGGAGGGCCTCTGGAGAATGTGGTCAACCAGGCCTTGGCCCAAGAACAGACCACTCTAAAGGAGATAGCGGGCATTGATTGGCAAGACATCGGCCGAAGGGACGCTCAGAGAGAGGAATACGATGGACCATACAAAGAGCTGGTCTATGCCAGTGTAGCTGAGGCTGAGCTCAAAGAGGAAGAGGAGGCAGATGCTGACGGCGAGGGTCAAGGCGACGAGGAGCAGTCAGATGTCCACGGAAGCGGAGATGCCACATCTGCTGCCGTAAATGAACAGATCACTGACAATACCGCGGCAATCAAGGCTCCCTTGGGCTCGAGATACCACCACCGCGTCATCCTACAAATTCTGCGTGCACGTCGACAGAATAAAGACACCGCCGCAGCGGCAGAACCACCCACGAGCGAAGAGATCGCAGCTCTTTACGCTCTCTTCGAACGCCCGTGGTTCAGTCGAATCTGGATCGTGCAAGAAGCCGGCGTCTCTTCCCAGATTCTAATCCAATGTGGCGGCCAACAAATCGACTGGTGGGCCTTCAGCTTCGGCTTTCTCATCACACAAAAGCTCAAACGAGTAGCTCGTCTCGGCCCCAAATCCCACCGCAACCTCGTCGTCATGAGCCGTACCAGATCAAGTATCCACGTTAGCAACAGCATGAAGGACATGATGACCAAACCGGATCCGGACTTGAGTCTCCCGTCCTTACTGTCGACCTATCGTGGTTACGACGCAACGGATCCAAGAGATAAAGTATTTGCGTTGCTGGGCATCGCGAGCTCGCAAGAAGACTTAGTTCCCGATTATACGAAATCTTGCGAAGCGGTATATCAAGACGTTGCGGCGACACTACTCCGGCAGAGGCCCGATCTTGAATTACTCGCTTCATGCCCATGCTACCCCTGAGCGCAACGTGAACAAACCTTCCTGGGTTCCAGACTGGAGCGACCTCAGCCGGAAACCTTACAAACTCGCAGGAAACCAAAACTTCGAAAGCAGCGATTCCTCCATGGAGCCTCTACGCGTCTTTCGAGCAAACGGGAAATTCCACCGCTCAAGTCCGAATCGAAGACGACAAACTCCACCTCCAGGGCTACATAGCAGACAAGATCTCCGCCAGCTCCTCAACCCTCCTCATCGACCAACAGGACCTCCTCATGCCTGTCGAATTCGCCAAAATGGACGGCGAGGACTTCCCTTCAATGCTTGAATCCCTCACCCGCTTCTTCTCCGTCCTAACCACTTTCCCCACCGTCATCGAAGAATGGAACATTTACAATGATAATCCCAGCACCTAACATCTAGCATCACCATCAGCAACAGCAAAAGAACAGAACAAAGAGAACAACTTCACAATCTTCGCCCGCACCCTCTGGACCGATCTCAAGCGCCCCTCAACCTGCGTCGGCCGACTGCAAAGAATGGCTCGAAAAATTATCCTCAATTTCATAAACTAATGCAACAACTCCCTTCATTCGAACGGGATTCGCCGAAGAACGAGGAGAATTTCATGCCATTGATCGGTGCCATGATACCTACCCGTGATGCAAGGCCTAGATCCGAACGAGATGAAACTTTTGCATGAAATGGGTTGCGTCCACACGCTGGATCGGAGACTGGCGCGGACGGAGAGTGGGAGGTTATGTTTGGCGCCCGCGGAGACGAGAGTGGGTGATGGTGTGGGTTTGCTGCAGGGCGGGAGGACGCCGTTTGTGCTGAGACCTGTCGCTGGTGACGACGGATATATGCTTGTTGGGGAGACGTATGTCTATGGTATGATGGGTGGGGAGGTGTGGGAGCCCGGAAAATGTCATGCTGTGTGTCTTGAGTAATTTAGGACGTACCGGCCTCGAAGAAAAGGCAGGCGAGAGCTGCATGCTCAAGAAAAGGCAGGCGAGAGCTGTATGCTCAAGAGCATGCCCAGGGACTCAGTGTATGGACATCATCTCTCCTCTGATCACAGTCATCAAACCAAACGATGTAGAAGGCCAGCGAAAGCAGTGAAAAGACCAAATCGAATAGTGTTATACAATAATACATGCATTGCCTCGACGCTGCACTAAGGCGAGCAGTCTACCAATTTTGCGTGAAAGGGGTATTAGCCATTCCCAGAAAAACCCAGTCGAATCTTGCTACAAAACAGAGCAAGGCCAAATTCCGAACCCCCCCCCCCACCCCCCGGCTCCCAAAAGCAACCATCTCGTGTTCTCTGAAAGCAGTCTTTCCGTCATCGATAGCAAATTTCCAAACTGGTGATGAACGCCTTTCATGCTCCTGCTGTGCGCCTACGTAGCGTCCTGTTACTTCGTGTATGCGCCCAGACAAATTCCGTAGAATGAAGATTTTCATCCAAGGAAAGTCAGAAATCCATGTACACATGAATCTCATTGATGTCCGTAGTCCGTGTGGGTGGAACATGTGGGCAGGTAATAAAAAACACAATTGCGAAAAGTGAAAGCAAGTGAATGACTCATTTCAAGTTGAGATGAAGCCGGAAGGTGTGCAACCAGTGTGTAATTGTCGGCGACGTAGTTCATGGCGATGTCGATGGATGACAAAGGTCTGACGGACGTGCTTTTCCTAGAAGCAGTTCAAGCCGCCCTTCTTCTTCTTCTTGTTTGTGTTCAGCTCTTGCATGCGCTGCTCCAGCGCCTGTCGAGCTCGTTCAGCGCGTAGACGCATCTCGCGTTCTTCTTCGACCGCTTGGAGACTGGCCCGAGAACTGCTGCGCTCCTTACGCAAGCTGACAAGCTCGTCCTCCAGACTCTGGCATTTCTTTCGCCAATTCTCCATTTCGGATTTAGTCCGATTCGCAGAGGTCTCAAGATCCACGAGCGCCTCTTCGAGCGTTGCCGTCAGCTGTTTCTCAGCAAATAGATGCTTCTCAATAGTGCGAATGCGCGCTTCTTGATCCTCGATCAGCTGTGAAACAGCCGGACTTGGGCTGACTTCGTGGGAAGCATGTCTCGAGGTCGGTGGCGAGTTGTTGGCTGGAGAGTAGTTGCGTGGCGTAGGTGAGATTGTTCGGTCGAGATTATTGCCATCTGCTGCCGAAGAATTGGGCGACCCAGGCAGAGGTGGCAGAGGGATTGAAGGTGGGGGAGTTGGCAGCGTTGCTGGGCCAGACTTGCGCTGGTTTGATGAAGAAGAGCCTTGACGGCCGAGTACGTGGCCAGCAGCATCTGGAGACAAGGAATCACGATTCCAGTTGGAGGAAGAATTCGAGGTGCTTGAGAGGTGCTTGAAGGCATTGAGTTGTTGCTGCTTGTGGTTAGCGACTGTAGTGTGCAGCATTGTGTAGGAACGACTTACCTCGAGATGAATGCTCCTCCCCTTGGCCTCCTCCAATTCCCTCTCCAAAGCGCTGCGAGCCTCGGTCGACTCCGACTGCATATTCGACAAGCGCTTGTTCGTTGCCTGGTGCTGGTCGTACGTCGAGTTGAGCTGTTCTTCGAGCTGGTCAACAAGCGCTGAAGTCTTGTTGTACTTGTCGGTCACCTCTTCCAACTTCTTCGTTTTCTCCTCGCTCGATTTCTTGAGCTCCTCCATCTCAATCTCCAATTCGTTCGAACGACTGGTTGCCGTCTGTAGCTGCTCTTGCACAGCTTTCAGGTCGTTTGTGGTCTTGAGATGTCTACTATGCAACTCCTTGCCCTCCTCGACCAAGCCAGAGATGTGGCCATGGAGCTGCTCGGCATCTGTCGCGTAGCCCAAGGCAGATGATGCGATGCGCAACAGGCTCGAAACCTCACTCTTGGCTTCGGCGACTTGTCTTTCAAGATCAGCTGTCACGCTGTCGTGTTTCTGCTGCAGCTCGGCGTACTGAGCAGTATGCTCTTCCACTTCCTTGGTATGGGCCGCCTGGAGAGACTCCAAGCTCTCCTGGTGGATGGTGATAGCCGACTTCTGGACCTGGAGTTGGTTTTCCAGGTTAGCTACGAGATCCTTGTGCTGTGTAAGCTCCTTGTGGGCAAGATCTTTTGCCTCGCTGTCGCCGTCAAGCTGTTTCTGCAGATCAGCGTATTGCTGTAGCAAATGTTGCAGGCGCTCTGCGCTCTCATCAGCAACAGACTTGTGCTCCTTGACTTGTGACTCGAGGGTCTCAACCAGAGCCTGTTGCTTCGATCGCTCCTGTTGTAGTTGCTCGATGCGCTCGGCATGTTCCTCAGCCAGAGACTTGTGCTCCTTCACCTGCGTCTCAAGGGTCACCACCACGGCCTGATGCTTCATCCGCTCCTGCTCCAAGAGCTCGTCCGAGTCCGTCTTGTCCTCGTCTGACACAGATCGCTCGCTGTGGTGTGCCTGGTTTAGCGAAGCCTGGAGCTCCGCAATAGTCTTCATGAGCGTGTTTTGCGACGCAGTCATGCTGTCTACTGCTTCGCGATGCTTGCTCTCCCAGGCTGCAACCTCCTTTTGTAATCTCTCGACCTCGTCGTCTCGATTCGATTGGGATGCGCCTTCGGTTGCCTGGCGCGTTGGCACTTCAAGTTGAGACGCAACTTCCAGGCCTGGGGTCACTGGGAACTCGCCGGGTACTTCGTTGGGGGTGGGCAACGGAGCTGCGGCAGAAGCCTGATGCTCCTCAATGGTAGTCTTGAGTCGCTCGACTTCGTCCTGGAGCTCCTGTTCCCTTGCGGAATGTTCCTCGTACAGGGCACGAATCTTATTTTCGCTCTCCATGAGCTGCTCTCTCATCTGTCCGACCACTGAGAAATCCACGCCTGATGCACTGACTGCGGCCAAGCTCGATCGTTCTCGCGTCAGGCCAGTGATGATGGTCTGCTTCTGTTCCATGTCTTTGCGAAGGGTCACGATCTCGCTTTCCAGGGTCTGGACGCGTTCAGAGCGTGAATGAAGTTCGGCCATCACCGTGTTGAGATGTTGCTCAAACGTGTGTCGCACATCGGCTTGATCCTCGAAGTTATTGAGTGCCATCGTGCGGAGCGACACGTACGATCTGGAAGCTCGGTCGGAATTGCTGCCCAGAATCTCTTCAGATCTCCTCCTCCACGAGCCTTTTGGCTGAGGAAGGCCTGGAGACGAGCCGAAGCTCGGAGAAGATGAGTAGGCCGGCGAGGAAGATCGCTTACTGTTCACCATTTCTTGCTTCAACTCTTCAACCTGGTTCAAGGTTGCCTCGTGTCGCTGGGCTAGGCTCATGTAGTTCTTGGTGAGCTCCGCGACGGACACTTCTTTCTCCGCATGAAGCTTCTTCAGAGTCTCCATCTCAAGGAGTACCTGCCGATGCTCGCCGGTAGTTGGGCTTGGCTGAGCCTCTTCACCAGAAACCTCCTTCACTTTCTCTGCGGCGGCGCCATTCGACGCCTGCTGCGAGGACAACTCCGAATGTGACGACCGCGAGGATGAAAGCTGCCCTTCGGTAGCCTTGTCCTCGTCTTTCATCCCCGCCTCTGCTAAAAAAGAGCTTCGGCTGCTCGGCGCAGTCGACTCGGCTTCCGGTTGCACCTTGACCTCAGACTCCTTGCCGTATTCTAGCTTGGCGAGCGTTTCCAGAGCTGTTCGGTACTTTTGTTGGAGGTTATCGTAGTCGGTCAGAACATTCTCGTGCTCAGATCTCAAGTCGAAGAATTCTTGCGTCAGGCTTTCGAGCTTTTCGGCAACGAAATCATCCTGCGCTGGAGTGCGGGCAGACTCTGCCGAGATGGACTTTCTCAACTCCTCTCCAGAGACTGACAGCTTCTGAGTATCCTCTTTCTCCGTCTCATCGTCCGCCTTGACGCTCGAACTCTCTCGGAATGGGTCGTAGTCGTCGCCGTGGGCGTGGCCGTTTGTTGTCGCTGCAGGCTCAGGAGAGTGACTTGACGCGCGACCGTTCCTCGGGCCTTCTCGCATGCCGTCGAGCTCCCCCAAGAGATTATCAAGTCTGCCGATGCTTCTTTGTCGCTCGACTACGTGCTCGAGACGGTCAATCTCCCGCTGCATGATTTCCTGATCCTGCTCTGCTTCCGCCAGGCGCTCCTCGAGAGTAGAAATGTACTCTTCGGCGTTGCCCTCGCTGTCCCGAACCCGTGCAAGCTCCTTCCGCAGCTCATTGATCAAGGTGTCCTTGCGATCTTCCTCCGTGGAGGCGCCCTCCATCTTTTCCTCGAGGTCACGGGTGTAGGAATCGTTGTTGGCTTCGCGCTCCATGTATTTTGCGATTCGTGTTTGAAGCTGCTTCTGCATGGTGTCCATGTATGCCAGTCGCGTCTCTTTCTCCATGAGTGTGCTTTCTGTACTCGACAAGGACGATCTCGTCTGAGACAGTGATGTCTCCAGGCTCTGAATCGTTTTCTCGTACTCGAGCACAACCTGCTCGACAGCCTCCGCGAAGGAATTCGATCGCTGGATTCGCTCGCTGACATTCTCGCCAGTGGCCTCGTTGAGGATTGGAGTATCGCCATCTTGACCACTTCGTGACTTCGTGATCTCGGCGATGAGCTTGGCGTGTCGTTGACTCAGTGCATTGTAGTGTTCCTGCACGTCCATCAACTGGGACTGCAGTTCGTGTTCACGACCTCGCGATCGATCGCCGCGGTCGTTGCCATCCAACGCTCGTCCGGAAGTATGCTCAGAGTGACGAAGCTGGTCGCGGAGGAAATTGACTTCAGCACGCAGTCGGTCGATGGCAGCTTGCTTGTCTGTCTCTTCGTGGCTCTGCTGGATTTCGGGTTTGCTTTGGATAGCTCGTGCTCTCTGGGCATAGGTGACTGTGTTGAGCGTCTCGCTCAGATGGAAGACCGCGGGCGTCACACAGGCGACCATGAACGTGATGGCATTGCCTCCGAGCGAGTCTTGCAACAGCCGGGTGAGTCGAGAGTCGCGATATGAGATGTGACCACTGCCGCCTTTCGCCGACAACTGAGAAATCACTTTGCCGAGACTGGCCAGGCCTCCATTGATCGAGATACCTTCTTTTGCCCTTTCTCCCGTAGCTCCGGTATTCTTCAAACGTTCGCTACCAGCCAAGTCCACAAAATGAAGCTTGCTGTCGAGGGTGACGATGCTGTCGCCTCCATTCGCTTCGGCAAGTGGGACGGACCTTCGCTTGTCCTGCTTCGGTGTGAGGGTCGCGTCACCCTGCTTGCGCTGGATCAGGTTTAAGCTAAAAACGGCGTGTGAGCGAGAGGAGCGAGCGTTCATGGCGGTTGCATCGGTTTGCCGAATCTGCGACCCAAATTCCAGAGCATTGAGCATGTCCTCAACAGAGTTGATCGGGACTTGTGTTAAACCCGTCAGCATGATCCGACCTTTTGTATCCTCCCGGATTGCCACCTGCCCACGCTCTCCCGGGGGCACCGACTCCGGGATCAACAGATCTCGCAATTGTTCATTGTAAATCTCCACGTACGACGCCCGAAGCTCCCAATTCTTTGCAGCCGCATTGGCTTTCTGCGTCGAGCCGTACGTTGACAGTGCTTGTATCGAGTACCGCTTGGGCGTTTGCAGGCCCGAGGCTCTCGCAGGGCCATGGCCGCCGTTGAGTTTGTCGAACAGAGCTTCGGCGGCCCTGGGCACAATTCCTTTGACATCCGCTTCGCACTGTTCTGAGGGGCCTGCGGTGCCCATGGTGTAGGACTTTCCGGCGCCCGACTGGCCGTAGGCGAGAATCGAGACATTGTATCCTTTGACGAAGGAGGCTACGCCGTCACTCACGTATTCCCACACGCCCTCCTGGGTGGTCGACTCATCGAATACTCGGTCGAACACGAACAGCTTCTTGCCTTGCGGGGACTGCACGGAGAGGCTGTTGGGGGTGGGCACATCACAGGTGCTTTCTCGGAATCGCTGCGGGATGAGGTCGTACCCGGGGTCGGAGGCCTTGAGCGGCGGCCGCACTCGGACGGCTGTATGGTTCTGCAGTCAGCACACGTGGTGTTGCGGGAGAGGGGGGGGGACACAATGGTGTACGAACCAACTTTCACCGCGGTCCGCGAGGCATCGTCGTCGCTGGCGCGACTGGCCGACATGCGGCTCTGAGTGCGCGAGTGGGAGGTCCGCATGGTTGCGGTCGGCGGCCGCTGGGTGGCATTCGGCGAGGGTGAGGGGGGGAGTGGTGGTGAAGAAGGAGGTTCCATCGCATTGGCGAACAGGGGCATCTCGCGGCCTCGACGAGCCTCCCGCCAGGCAGCGCGAGACCGGGGTGGTCGTCGCTTAGCAGCACCGCGCTCTCCAGTTCGCGTGTCTCACCACCCCACAGCTCGCGAGTGTCGGCGCCGGCGCGGCGAATTGCGGTATGTACAGAAACGAATGTCGTGAGCGACGCGGGGAATGGTCGCTGGCGGAGGTGGAGCGGAAGAGAGGGTGGTGTGGGCGTGGTGTGGCAGC
This sequence comes from Cercospora zeae-maydis, assembly GCA_023512815.1. Lineage (NCBI taxonomy): Eukaryota > Fungi > Ascomycota > Dothideomycetes > Mycosphaerellales > Mycosphaerellaceae > Cercospora > Cercospora zeae-maydis. Next base: position 1,323,348 of record JAKLWY010000003.1, on the reverse strand, counting down.
AGGAGAGCGGCCGGCGGCCGTTCTTTTTCTCAGAGTATTATTACCGCGTCGCCACACATGTGCAGGATAGGGGACAAGGAAGTGCCGGCCTACGTGTTTCATGCGCCGGCGATCGTCAATATCGATATGGACGCTGACGCGCGCAGCGAGACGGCGAGGATAACGACACAGACAAATAATACACCAACGGCGAAGGGCGGAGGAGGAGGAGGAGGAGGAGGCGGAAGAAGAGGCGCGCACGTCCTTCTTGAGCCAGAGTCTTGTTCGCCGCGTGCCCGCCTCCGTCGCCCTCACAGTTGTGCGCCACGAAACTCAGATTCGGTGGAGTGAGATCCAGGGGCGAGGTCATTTTAGCGCCCGTCGTGTCCTGCCTGTCTCATACAGTACAGTAGTAGTACAGTACATGTACAGATGCGGCCCGCCAGCATCGTCCCCAGCAGCACAGAAGCCCAACCAGCGCATCATCGCACCACACCACCTCCGCCGCCGCCGCCTCGACCGTTCTCGATGCTGTCGTCGAGCACTCGCTACCGCACGTTCGCTGGTCCGAGACCGTGCCGCGCCGACAGCCGCGGTGAACCTTCTGGATCGACGTGCTATTGAAACACGACCTCCGTCAACTGTCAGACGCCTGCTTTGATCGATTGTCATTCCTCGCGCCGCATCATCCACCCGTTCGCCGGCCGGGCGCAGGGACACTCCCCGCCGCATACAGCACGCGATATTGCTGTTTCATCGCTTGATCGCGCCTGCGTCTGCCGTTGCTGCACGTGTCTGCAGCACAGCCGTCCGTACCTGCAGCGGCGCTCACAGTTCGACGCACAACGTACAGTACAGTAGTCGAAATAGTCAGGCAGACATGCTTCTCCTTTTCTAGCGCTTCCGCCCGCCCCCAAACTTTGTCAGATCTCACGACAAGCGCCGCCGCCAGATCTACACATCTTGTGCTGATCGTGACCCGCAAATGGAATGCACAGGCAACACTCCCAGCCATTGCACCCAGCCCGAAATCCCGTCTTCAGCCTCCCGTGCGGGGCTCCGATGTCCGTCCCGAAGACACATCCGGCCGCGACACGCTCTCCCAGACTACCACTATGTACCACTGTTCCCTCCGCCACCCAAGAGGCTTGTCTGCCGAACCAAAAGAACCACTCAGACACGCCTCGTGGCTCTTGTGCTCCCGCTCCGGCTCCGCTCTGGTTGGCGGTGCCGCTCGCCGAAATATGAAATGTCATCAATCATCATCGAAAGTCGAACATGCCCTACAGCCCGTGCGTGCCATTACGCCTCCACGAACTAGTAGATGCGCTGCCACAGATCAGATCTCGTCCTCTTGGGCTCACTACTGACGACAGGTTTGCGTGCTGCAATCTGGTTTACTCCCCGACATGCACGTCCTGCGCGTTGCTGCCGTAGTATCACCATCTCCGCATTCGACCATCATGAGCATTTGCGATCAACCGAGCTTCCCATTCTGCGACGCTTGGTCAATATCACAGTAACGTAAGTAGTAGTCTGAGTGTTCCTTCGACATGGCTCCGTCTCTTCCCTCTACAATATTTCGGACAAAGTCGTTGCTGCGGCGAGCGGGGAAGGGACGATCTCGCGCGGGTCCAGCTAACAGCTTGCTACCCGACGATAGCGTACCAAAAAGGTGCATTTTCACTGCAGCTGGGAACGAACCTAAAATCAGCCTTGAACGAATGAAGCAGGAGTTCTTCCGAGCGGTGAAGTCGTTTCTCGAATTCGCAATCGCCAGCCAATACCATCACACGCGTTTCATGCAATTATCGGAATGCTGTGATGTGAGCGGCCGCCCCGTTCCATCGAGAAGAGTAGTCGCAGAGCGCCATTGATGGAAATTGGACGTGTGAAACGATGACCCCAAGCCCCGCATCAATTTGTTAGCCGTCGTCAGGCACCCGTGCCGGGTAGTAAGATATATCAATTACGGCCGTCAATGTCGTCACGATCGGTCCGAAGGGATCCCTCCACGATCTCTTTTCAAGCCCCTCGGCACGTGAAGTAGATTGAAACAGGATGCAAATGTAATCTACTTTGACTTCACCTTGCCTGGTCCACCGTGGTCGCGGTGCTCACCGAGTGTGGACATGATCGACAAACCCTTGGTGGGCTGCATTAGACGTCTTTGTCACACCCTCGCTCTGTTACTTGTCGCTGCGGTATGAACGAAAGGCTGTCCAGCATGTGTATGACCACCCTGCGTTCCCGCCAGCCTACTTGGCGGGATAGACTCTTATGTTCGACATACCGATCAAACGTTTCATCACGAGCGTGACAGGGAAGGGACCACGTTGTTGATGAGTTCAATAACATCCCAGGCTGAAAGTGTGGGCAAATATCGTCGACTCCAATTTAACCATCAGCGTCACCTCCACTCCCCGCACCGTTCCAGCACCAGGAAACCTGCCGCTCATGTTCACGTCTGCCACCATATCTGATGCAACCGCTCCATCACTCCCCCATAACTGCCTGCAGGTCCCGATAGAGGCGGATCCGCCACGTATCGCTGCCCACTTGGCAGAATCAGGTTGAACTGAGCAGTCTTCAAATCCACATCGGCTGGATCGCATAGACATTGGGTCTCGGTCAGGTAGATATCAAACACTTCCATTCGCTTTTGAACCTGCGTCAGCGCCGATAACATGGCCAAACCATAGCCAAGAGGCGTATTCCTGATAATCACGCGTTCGAGACCTTGCATTGTATTGACAAGGGTCCAGAAATCATGCCATGCGTCAGGTCGGTGAGCAAACCCAGGATGCGGTGGAAGGTCTAATGGAAGGTCCGGCTCCAACTTGCGCATGCGATGGTATAGACCGCTGTTGAATTCGATTGACGTAATGGCATTCCAGCGTTCTGGCGAGAGTCGTTCGTGGAAAGGAACGATTTGCTCGGCTTGCATGAAGCAGAATGTGGGTCGAGTGTAAAGCGTGTCGATTGTCTCTGCGTAGCTGAAACAACTGGTGAGCCAAGTATATGTTCCAATGTAAATCTTGGAATTGTGCAGAGAGAAGAGCTCACATTTGCTTGCAGGTCAATGGCAGTCCTAAGAGATTTTCACGGGTGGTGAGATCCTCTGGATCACGATAGTGTTCATCTCGAATCGCAATCGTCACCATTTTGGTGTGCTGCTGTTGTTTCACGGGCACGACCAGCAGCTTCTGGTGCTCGAAACATAGTTCGTAGATATGATTGCGAAGTTCGGAAGGAAATTTTGTCAAGAAGCTATCGGATCCATTTCCTGCTCTGCGAGATCCATTACGTGTCAATCCCCGTTGTCTTCGTTGAGGCGATTCTGTGAGAAGAACTTTTCGGTGGGCATACCTTGATCGATATTCCATGCTTATGTAGGCTCGCGCCGAGCTCTTGAGCTTGTGCCAGAGCCATGGAAGGGCTTGGCGATGGAAGATGTCGAAGCGGTCGATGAGGCCAAGGCAGCTCTCGATGGAATTTCGAGCGCACCACCATATGAATCGAGGAGCGCGAGGGAGAGCATTGGATATGTCTATATAAATGTCCCGGGCATGTTGAAAGACGGTGTGGGACATACTGTCCGCTTGTTGTACTCTCTGGAGTCTGGACAGCGGATTCGTAAGCGAGTTGTAGAAAATGAACGAAAGATTACGCTTCGATAGGCATCGGAAAGCAAGTGCTCTTATTCTTCATCTGACACTTTGTGCTCGTTGTGGCCATACTAAGTGCATTGTCAACCATCAATGCACTATGCGAAACTACTGCGTTCTTGCGGAGCACTGGGGCTTGGATGTGGCAGTGATACGAAGAAGTCGCAAGGGTGTAAATGACGACTCAACATGGTTGACGAGAGGCCACGAATCGGCCAACGTGAAGATAGAATCCTGATCAGGCGGCAAGATGGTGAATGTTGCTGGAAGAATGAAGTCGAGTTGTTCGCGCATGGTTGCCTTTTCCGGAGTCTTCGTCATTGCCAACTCTGTTTCTCGTGACTCGCGCTCGACACCGCGTCTGTTTCGCGTCCTCGACACCACACTGTCGCCTTCTCGCGCCGACAATCTCTCTCACCACTATGGATGATGCGTACGACGTGCCTGATAGCACAGACTGGCTCGAGACCCCGCTGGATGCATTTGCGCCACTCGAGAACGCCCTACATTGCCAAATATGCAAGGAATTCTACGATACCCCAATGATTACGAGTTGTAATCACACTTTCTGCTCGCGATGTATACGGACGTCCCTGTCGGCCGACGGCAAATGCCCCGCTTGCCGTGCGTCTGATCAAGCAAGTAAATTGCGCAACAATTGGGCTATTCAGGAAGTAGTCTCTACCTTCTTGGATGCACGGCCGACTGCTCTAGAGGTGGCGCGAAAGTCGCAGCAAGAGACCGCTACCCCGAACAAGAATGGCAAGCGGAAACGTCCGACTGTGCCGGATTCAGACGACGTCGCTGACGTACAAGAAAGTGGACGGACAACGAGGGCGAAGAGCAGGCGCATCGCTGCAACCCAGAGCTCACAGCAAGAGCCGATAGAGATCGGAGACAGCGATGAGGAGGCCGATGAAGAGTACAAGGCGGAGTCGCCGCCTAAAGATGGTCTTGTTGAGTGTCCTCTGGGCTGTGGGAAACGTATGAAGGAGGCCGAAGTCTTTAACCATCTGGACAGATGCGAGGACGAGCAGAAACAAGCGAGCAGAGCAAAGTCCAGGACGCCGCTCAACGGGTTTGCCTCGTCACGCCCACCTTCAGGTCAAGGAGCACGACCTCAAGACCGTATCAATGAGCTTAGCTATGGCATGCTGAAAGACAAGGCACTGTCTGCGAAACTCAAGGAGCAAGGACTACCAGCTTTTGGTTCGAAGCAACTTATGATCAATCGACATCGAGAATGGGTTAACATCTGGAACGCCAACTGTGACTCAAACAACCCGAGACCGAGACGAGATCTCCTGCGTGACCTGGACATTTGGGAAAAGACACAGGGTGGAAAAGCGCCGCAAGGGAACGGGCTCTCGCATGCTGTAATGCGCAAGGACTTCGATGGCGCTGCCTATTCCAAGAAACACAACGACGACTTCAGCAGATTAATAGCCGACGCAAAACGGAAGAAGACCAGCTCGGCGGTCGAGTCGCAGTCAACAAAAGATGAGCCCGGGAAAAAGCAGACGGAGGCCGAGGCCGTTGTGAACGGCGACGGCGGGGGTCCTTTCTCTGTTGTGAAGCCGCCTTCGCTGATATCGTCACGATCTGAGCCGCTTCCAGTCGATCGCACACCGTACGAGCACGATCCTGAAGCGCTTGCTAATGTTCGCGAGAAAGTCAAGGCTCTCAATGAAGGTCGTACACCACAACCAGTATTGAACAAAGGGTTTCAGAACGCATCGGCAAATTTCCCCGTTGGCTTTTCTCCAGGAAAGATACGATCGCCCACACAGCAACAGCATGAACCCCCCAGCATGTTCAATGCCACCATTGAACGCGTTTCAGAGCGAGCAGATCCCAACCGTTACCCTTCGACACAGATCCGACATTCAGCGTCCATCAGCTTAGACACTGGAGATGGCGCGCAGCTTACGCGCAGCGGCAGTCGAGACGAGCATTTGACCGAGCACAGTGGCTCTCCTTGCGAGCTATCTTCACACCTTGTATCGAGTCAGCCGAAGCGGGTGCCCATGTTTGCGATGCCTGAGCAGCCCGTCACGGACGTAGAAGGAGTCGGTGGCTCGAGTGCTGGGATATAGCAAATATAGACCTTGAACAGCAGGAGTTGACATGACAGTACAAGATCAATGCGCCGTTCGGCACGTTCAGTCGTGCCTTTAATGGAACAGCAGGGGACGCTTCTCATTCGCCCTCGATGCAGGTCCTACTTGATAATAAAGTAAGTATGACAATACGACACTATGATTGGACTCACTGGAGCACTGCGCTCGCTTCTGCTTGCGACATGAATAGGAGCACAGTCTGAGGCATGAACGCGGATGCGATTTACGATGAGGACTATGACACCATCGACGCAGTAAGCTATGGCCCCCCGAGAACAGACGCGGCGGAAGAACAACGATCGATGCCGCAGCTCGATGTCTATGGTGTCCCTTCAGCGGCCCTGCGGGTCGCCGGACAGACCGGCGCCCAGGTCCATGGCAGAGGAATATGCATGCTCGTCGAAGTGCGGTCATTTGCCCAAAAGGCAGGCGATATCAATCTCTGGGCTCTGCTTGGGCCGATATGGAACTGTCGGTTATTGTCAAGGTCTTGGTCTACCGAGAAGTGCTGAGCGCATGCATGGCGGTTCACCGTGGCATAGCTCCAATCCAACTCCACATGGCTTCCAGTTCCATCCAGACTACAGATTCGTGGTCACGAATAGGGATTAGTACTCAATTCAGATCAATACTAACGTAGGATAAGAGCGTTCAAGATGAGGCAGGGCAATGACCACCACAGCTAACTATATGGAAACATGCCAAGCATCGCCACACCACATCCTTACAATGTCCAAAGCACACCACCAAGAACACCTTCTGCTCACGCGACAAATGTCTTGTCTCATCATCGAATCAACCCGTATCAGTGTTTTCCAAAGTGACCTTCGCTTCCCCCGAATACATTACACAATGACGCGCGACGAGGATGCCAACGCGCTTGGCCTCCGCGGGCCTATGACTTGGCTCTCAGATAGCTGACTCCAGTACGCGCAAGAACGAGAAAAGAACAGAAAGCTGCACGCGATCCTGCGCCAGAAGCAAGCACTCATATAGCTCCCAGCGAAGCTCCACGCCATTCCTGATCTCGCGGACATATTCCCATGTTCCCAGCAGCTTCATGGAGTGACACGAATATAGCAACGACAGCCCCGCCAAGAACAAAACCATCCATCCTCAGACTGGACAAGAGCGACGAAAACAACTGCCTCGTGGAAAAGTAGCAACACACCATGAAAATGAAGAATCCCATCCAACCGCTCCGCGCCCGCGCCTCGCGCATCCCGGCAAACCCCCTCAAATGGCCCTCCGCTCTAGGCCACCACATGACGAAACCCAACCCTCAAACCGAAGACGGCCGCGATCAATGGCAATCCCGCACATCCTACGTCCTCGCCTCCATGGGCGGCGCAATCGGCTTCGGCAACCTGCTTCGATTCCCCTCCCAAGTCTTCAACAACAACGGCATCCAATGGTTCATCCCCTACTTTCTCGCTCTCGGGGTCCTCGCCATCCCGGTTCTGATGCTCGAAGTCGCGTTGGGGTCTTCTCTCCGCGGAGGACCGGTGCTGGCGCACAATGCCGTCGACAAGCGCGCGCGAGGCGCAGGGCTGGGAAATATGTGGGTCACGTTGTTGGTCGTGCTGTATTACGTTCCCATGCTGTCCTGGGTCATGAGGTTTTTCCGCGCGAGTTTTGAGTCTCCGTTGCCGTGGGAGGGGAGGTTGCAGGAATTCTACGATGTGGATGTTCTGGGTCGCGTGGATGCCGTTCCGCCGCTTGCGGAGGCGTTGGCGTCGAATACCATCATGTCGTATCCGGGCATGGCGATGATTGGAGAACAGGTGGGGTGGAATGCCTTTTCGTGGTTCGTGGTTTGGCTTTGTATCTATGGTGGGACGAGGGTCACGGGCAAAGTCGTTTATTTCACCATGATGATGCCCTGTGTTATGGTTTTGGTGCTGATCATTCGAGGCGCGACGCTTCCGGGGGCTATTGATGGGATTCGGTTGTATGTGGGTGAGTTCAACGGCGGCCAACTCGCTGCGGGTCAGATCTGGCAGGACGCTCTGGGACAAGTCTTTTATTCCACTGGAGTCGGTTTTGGATACTACACGGCGTATGCGTCTTACAACGCGAAGAACGCTAATGCCGTCCAGGATGCAATTCTGATCTGCTGCTGCAATTCTCTGTTCGAGATCTCATGCGGATTTGCAGTCTTCACGATCGTGGGCTTCATGGGCTTGACACCCGAAATCCAGGGCCGAGTAGGGAGTTTCGTCCTCGGCTTCATCACTTTGCCAGAAGGTTTGGCTCAGCTCCCCGCAGCGCAATTCTGGTCCGTGTTGTTCTTCTTCACGCTTTTCCTCCTGGCAGTGAGCTCGGCGTTCGTCCAGCTGGACACCATCGTCGCGATTCTCTGCGATACAGACCGCTTGAGTAAGGTGCCGCGCGTGTACGTCGTAACAGCGTGTACCGTCATCGCTTTCCTGGTCTCGATGATTTACAACACGCAATTCGGACCACAATTGCTGGATGCGATCGATATGAATACGAACAACCTGGTTTTGCCATTTGTCGTTTTTGCCGAGTGCTATGGAGCGACGGTCATATATCGAAGCCAGGATGTCATTGGACAAGTCGGACTCCTCCCTTTCGTGATTCACCAGGTTGGTTTCCTCGGCGGGCACTTTGTCGGTCTCATCATTGCACATATGGTGAGTATACCAGCTGGCGCCGGAGCAGGTTTCGGCTTCTTCTTCCTCCTCGTCATCATCTCCTCTCTCATCGGCAAAGTCCCCGACTCCCAACCACCCGGCTTCTGGGGCCGCAATGTCTTTGTCGCCCGTCTGTGGTGGTTAGCTTTCTACTCGGTAAGTCATTGCTTCACCTCTCCCAATCCCACAGACGGACTTTTGCTGACAATTCCCAGGGCAATCAACTCAAACGCGACCTCAACCTCTCCGTGGCCCAAGGCAAAAACTGGCCTCTAACATGGTACTGGGCCATCTGCCTCCGCTACATTTCGATGCCAATCCTCGCCATCGTCTTCTCCTTCGGCTACCCCAGCTTCTCGGCCCAACGCGTCGACCCGCTCGTAATCTTCGCCTTTGCAATTTCGCATTTCGCCGTCCTGACCGTGGCCAGCACGCTCATTATTCCCCGCTGGATGGACCCGCTGATTCCGACCGAAAGAAGGGAAGAGAGTAACAGAGGCTATGCGCCACAGGTCTTGATCGGAGCGGAAGATGTGAAAATTTCGAGGGGCGTGGAAGCGGGAAGGGCAACGGACAGTAGCGATGAATTCGAGGAAGACAAGAAGATGAAGGATGAGGGGGCATTGAGTGCGGAAAGGACGGATTCGAACGATGGAAGGATTGGATCTCAGCCGACGGATGGGATTGAGGCTTTGTATAGGACAGATCGGGAGAATGTGGTTAGGTAGTGTGGATGATGCTTGTAACACAGTCAGCAGAATGTGAGAATCTCGTTTCCGTACGGACCTGAATAAAGGCAGAATCGTTCTCTCCACGTTGCTCAGCTTCTTGTATGTACGTTCTTATGCCTAACTTGTCGTCTAAGCAATATTACAACATTGCGCCGCCTTCCGCTATGCAACGGTCTTCATGGCAATGGCAGGCAGCTTCGTCTTCCTGGAACCGAATCGCGGGGCCACAACGAGTGCGACCAAGCACACGGAATCGACGCGAATCGTGGTGTTGCGGAGAATGCCTAGCGCTATCCATCGAGACCTTGCCGATCGTTGCCTCATGCATCATCTCTCATACAACGCACTTTTTTGTGTGGTGTGGGTTGGGAATCTTATTTTATGCGACCTCTTCAATCTTCGCTTTGCCCTTGTCCGCGCCAGCAGCGCCCTCTTTTGCGTCGTCCTCGCCCTCGAGTTCGGGCATCTCTTCATCATCGTCTTCGCCCTCCTCGTCGTCTTCACCGCCCATGCCGCCCATTCCGGCGCCTCCGAGTTTCGAAAAGTCGATGCCTCCAAAGCCGCCGTCGGCACCCATTCCGCCCATGCCTCCCATGCGCGACATGTAGTCATCATCATCTGGAGTTGCGTCTTGCTCGTCCTCATCCACCCACTGTTTGCAAAGCGCAAGGGTCAGCACAGTAAACCAACAGGCGATGACGCCGACGTAAGTAGAAGGACGATTGAGTCGGGATTGTTCAAGGAGAGGTGCATATGCAGGTGGCCTATGAGCAGGCTTTACTGACAGAGAACTGGCAGCCTCGAATGACGAGGCGGCCGAAACGGGAGTGCAAGGTGGCGTGGGAGGCGGTTGGGGCTGCACTGCTAGCACTGCCAGAGTTCGGGCAGAGGCAAACAGGGAGAAGTCCGTAGGGCTTACCTTGTCGAAGTCGGTCTTGAGGAAGTGGACCTTCTTGCCGTCTTTCAGCAGACGGTCCCAGTATTCCGCCTTCAATTCCTTCTTTTGTAGGACGAGCTCAATGGCACGCGGGGAGTGGTGGATCTTGCTGCCGGAAGGGTCGATTTCGGCGAAGAATTCGAGTGTCACACCGTAGTCAGCTTTCTTGGATTCGGAGTAGCCGCTGAAGGTCAGCGATGAGGGCTGGATGTCGAGCTTGATCTTCTTGGGATCGACATCAGGCACGTTGATGGCAAGAAAGATGTGATTCTTCTCAGCCTCGGTTGCGCTCGAGCGTTGGGCCCAGGTGACTGTACATCGTCAGCAGCCTAATCGCGACAGGTTTGTAATGCGCAGCGCAGAAACGGTTGTAGCTGAAGCCCTGCTGCAAGCGCCCGCTGTGGGTGTTTGCGCTTGTCCTGAATGTCTCGTCGGTCGGTGCGACACCAGTGCGACATGTTCTCCGGATCTTCCAGCCTGCCGCGAGCCCATTGGCAAGCACTTGTTTCAAGAGCATCCAGCCACAACCATTGCTCGCGTGCTGGCCCTGTTCCTACCTTCGGGCGTCAAAGTCTTGGAGCCGACCTTTGCGTCGGTGGTGTCCTTTGGTTGCGCACTCATGGTGAAGGTGTGGTCGTCGGGGTTTTCTGTACAGGTGCGATGGTCGTGAGGTGGAGCGGTGGAGCGTTGGTGTGTATGGCGGTGGAGTAATTCAGGTCAGTTGAAAATCAAGGCGCAAGACGTCAGGTCGATGTTTGCCCGCATATCGAAGCGTGTAGAAAGAACATGAAGCTCGGGCGTGAATTGAAGTGGGGCCCGCTCCGGGAAATAGACAACGAATATCACTCTTTCTCCTCACCTGCACATTGTGTAGCTATATTAGGGTAGAAGTGACAGAATCCCACTTCTCGTCCATCTCTCTGCCATGCTGCCGTCTGTCCTGTGTTCGGTCGTGTCGAATAACGGCGAGGCCGAATGCTGCCTGGCTGACTTCAGGCACGCGGAGTACGGGGGCCGAAACCTTAGAAGGTGCCCCTACGAATTTACGCTATATTAACACTGCCTCTAGCACTATTATCTCGCGATATCATTCGCTATACTACTTACAGCCGACTTATAGCATGTCTCGCTAGACTATCAATTTAGCAACTAGTACAACTTTATTAAGAAACGAGTAGAAGTAGTTATACTATATACTATAGTTACTACTATTATTTATAACTTCTATAATTAGGATGATATAATATTATAGCGTACCCTCGCTTAGAACCCTGCTCTCTAGAGCCTTAATAATAATCGTTATATTAATTATTACCTTAATACTTAAGAGTTATTATACTTATAAGTTATTTAGACTTTTTACTTTTAATATATAATTAATAAGAACGCTATAATACTTCTTAAACGTAAGAACTTCTAGATTATTATCTACTACTATACTACTATATATAAAAAGCTTAGCTTATATAAACGTAAAGATAGCTATATTATAATAATAGTAGTAGACGGCGCTATAATATAGTAGTGAAGCGCTATTATTGTTGATATAGCAATGCTACAGCGACAGCAGCAGTAGTGGCGGCGATAATAGTAGTCATCATGGGAAGTCAATACTAAGTACATACTAAGTTAAGCCGGAATTGACGTAGTGACACCTACCAAGGTTTAGGCCTCTATAGGGGATTCGCCGAGCCCGGTGTCGTCACACTTCACTTGCAGCCCGCCGTCCCGATCACATGAAGATCACCGTCCTCGCTCGTGCACGCTTCGAATCCCGCATTGTCTGTGCTACCTCGCCCACTGATCCACTGCCTCGTGCACGATCGCGCACCTCCGGTTGCTGAGCCTCATCAACCACCCGCATCACCCGCCACCATGGACGCCGCCCGCCGCTTCTTCTACGGGCCCTCGCCCGAAGAGCAAAAACGCAAATGCAACTCGCTCCTGCGCAGCAACACGCGCAAACTCGACCGCGACCTGCAAAACCTGAAAGCCCTCGAATCCAAAACCAAATCCCTCATCCTGCAAGCCTCCAAACGCGCCCAACGCAACCCCTCACAAGCCACCCAGGCTCACGCCGAAACCCGCATCTTCGCCAAAGAGCTCCTCCGCGTGCGCAAACAGCAGCAACGCCTCTCCACCAGCAAAGCCACGCTGCAATCCGTCGGGATGCAGGTCAACGAAGCCTTCGCTATGAAGAAAATCGAAGGCGGGATCAAGAACTCGGTGGGGATTATGAAGGACGTGAATATGTTGGTCAAACTTCCTGAATTGACGGGCACGATGAGGGAGCTGAGTCAGGAGCTGGTGAAGGCGGGAATCATCGAGGAGATGGTGGGAGATTCCTTACCGGATCAGGGTGTGCTGGAAGATGAGGACGAGGAGGCCGAAGCAGAGGTGGACAAGATTTTGGGTGAGGTGCTCAAAGATCGAACACAGGCGCCGCAGTTGCCCAATGGGCCTTTGGGGCCGATCGAAGCGCAGCCGGCCCAGGAAGAAGAGGAGGATTTCGAGAACGAAGAGACGTTGGCGCAGATGAGGAACCGGTTGGAGGCATTGAAGAGTTGAGTGGATGCTATGGGATGAAATGGACAAATCGTATACTGTTTTGGAATGTCCAAGTGCTGAAGCGATACTGCCGGCTGCCATGGATGATGTCTGCTGCGGACGAAGAGCTCTTTTCCGAAATGACACGGTGCATGTACAGATCACATCCGACTCACCACGAACGACGCATCAACCAACGCTCTTGATGCTCTCCACCAGACGACATACACGGACAATGATGTACCTCCGACGTACTCGAGGTAGCAGTGCTCCTTGCGAGGTCAGATAAGATGCGACCCCGCCATTGTCATGAGTAGGGAACAGCACAGCTGCCCAGAGCAGTCTACTGGATGTAAGAAAGAATGTCGCACGACATTCACAGGCAGCCCTCGCGAAACCAAAGAGGAAGGAACGTGATCTGTGGAAGAAGGAGAGCGTAGTGTATCATACATCCATCTCTACCTCTCGCTGTGTCGAGGACAGCGCCGTCTAAAGTTCTATATATCCTTCCGCTATACACATATCTTACATGACCGACTTGTGATCAGCGTGATGAATTCATACCCTCTTCTTCTCAGTTTCGGAAGTGGTGTCGTCCGCTGCAGCAGTATCATCCACGCCCTCCTTCTGTTCCCCTCCTTGCCATGCGTCTGGTTCGAGATCCGGCTCCGCAATTTCGATATCCTCTGTTGCGCCACCAAAATGATCTCCGCCGCCTAATTGACTGGTCTGCTCAGACAAATCTCTCCGAGAAGGCAGTGGTGGATGCTCTGATCGCCCTTCCAGTTGAGCTCCAACCCCGAATTCATCGTCCGGCGACGCGCTGTCTATCGCTGGCTCGGGAGACTCTTTCGACAACGCTTCCATCAGATCCTCATTCTCTTCTTCAGTCCCTTCCGCACCAGTCCCGGCGCCTTCTGTCTGTTCTCCCGAGTCGGTCGAAGCACCCAGTCCTGTTTGAGCAGCGCTCCCCACTCCATCGCCCTCCACGGCCTCCGCCAACCTCTGCAGCAACTGCTTCTCTCTCAACGCCGCCAATTTCCTCCTCTGCGCCTCCGAGAACGAAAACTGACTCAACGTCTTCTCGATCCTCTCTTCGACCATGGTCTTGACATGCAACGCCAAATTTCTCGTGGGGAAAATGCCCGCGAACCGATAACTCAGCCACAGATACGCCACAACACCTTTATGCAAACGTTCCAGCTCTCGAAGGTATTCTCGTGTGCCCTGGATTTCCTCGTCCATGATTTCGAGGGGAAGTTCTTCGATGTCGACGAGATTTCCGCCGGATTGTGTGGCGATGCAGCGAGCGTAGGCCGGCATGAGTTTTCTCCACATGTCGGTGTCGGATTTGGCAGCGGGGACGGAACAGAGAATATTGCGGTCGGCGATGGAGAGGCCTGAGACTTTTTCGATGATGTCGGCCACCCAGACTTGGTCACGCAGGCCGCAGAGGTGGAAGCGAGAGTGCATTTGGCTGAGTTCGTGGAGGCGCGTGAGGATGTAGGAGAAGGGGGTTCCTGGCGGGAAGTACCCGGCAAAGCGCTCGAGGATAGGGCCCGGTGGGAAGAGGCCTGCGCTGCGGATTGGTTCAGGTTCGGATTCCATAGCTAATCGCACGATGGGGAAGTCGAAGCGTTCGAGGGTCGTCACGAGGCCGAGGGTTTCGTCGGTCTCTGCACCAAGCCTTGCAGAGTCTGGGTTGACATCGCCTTTCGCAGCTGCGAGCTCTTCTGCTGTCGCTGCGCCGGCTGCGCCTTGTTCTGCGATCCTGAACCGACCAGCACGTCCGCCGATCTGCTTGATGTCTGCAATGTTAAGGGTCTGTCGTGCGATGCCGTTGAATTTGGTGGATGATTCAAAGATGATGCGCTTGATGGCCAGGTTGAGACCCATGCCCACTGCGTCCGAGGCAACAAGAAAGTCGTAGTCGTTGTTCGGATCGTTGAAGAGACGAGCTTGTTGAGCGCGAGTTTCCGGAGGCAGTGACCCATATACTGTCGCGACTTTGCGGCCAGTAGCCTTCTGGATTTGCTTCCGCAGCGCATGAATGCCCATGACCGAGAAGGAGACGATACAATCGCCCTTGCGGAGCTTCTTGAGATCGCCATCAAGGGACGTGTCGGCCATTTTCAGGGGGGAGAGACGCTGGTAGTGATGAACCTCTAGCTTCTCGCCGACGCTGGCACATATCTCTTTGATGAGCGGCACGGTACGCTCCTCGCCACACAGGTGCACCTCTTTGGCCTTGACTCCCGTCAGCGCTTGAGTCCACGCCCAGCCACGCTCAGCGCTGCCGATCATCTGAATCTCATCAATGACCGCGACGTCCAGGTCTTTGTTGAGCGGCATCATTTCCACCGTACACGCAGTCATCTTGTATGGGCTATCATCGTCGCCACGAACGAAGCCAAGCGGTACACGTCGTTCCTCACCAGTAATCAGTGCACACGGCTTGCCTTTGGCGTTGAGCCTCGAGAAGACTTCGTGGGCCAGCAACCGCAGTGGGCCAGCGTATACCCCGGTGCTGGCCTGCTCGAGTCGTTGCAGAGCATGATACGTCTTGCCGGAGTTCGTGGGTCCAACGTGTAGATGGATGGTGCGATGCAGCGATCTCGTTGCGGGGAACCACTCGGTCGGATATCTCAAGTCTGCCATTGTCTTTTGATTTCTGATATCGGAATCGGTGAAGCGCGAGCCCGTGACATGTCCATAGAAGGCATATTTGACCCGGTCTTCCAATCCACTTTTGCCTCGTTCTCGGAACACAGCGGCAAGGTCATTGTACAAGGGCTTTTCTTCATGAGCACGGAAAGCGTTGCCAGCCTCGCCAGACAAAATTGAAGCTGTGAACTCCCTCCACAGCTTGTTGAAGTTGTAATCCCTCCCACTTTTGCCCTCCAATTCTTGTTGATCTTTTGCCATCTGGTCAAGCACAGGGGCCTCCTTGACATCTTCTCGCACTTTGCGCAGCACATCTTGCAGCGCAGGCCTGAAGTCTTGCGCATTTCCTCTCATGCTCCGACCAGTGAATCTGGTGCCATGTTTTGAGAAGTCTACTCCATTCCGCGTATTCCCCCTCACGATGTCGCTGTGTCCGTTGCCATCAGATCGGTTATATGCTATCTGCGGCTCATGGTCGCGTCCATCTCTAGACGGTCGCTGTCTTCGTATTGTGAAATTTCTTGCTGACGAGGACGAGGGGGAGCGACATCGTTTCTGCTGTAGAGCGTGCAATTGGACACGATAGTCACACCGGATACAGCGTATGCCACTCCGCGATGCCAGAATCATCGCTGGATGCGCCACTGTCCAGCCCGAGATGGAAGGGAAACGACGTCTTCGACTCCATGTACTTTTTTGGGAGCTAGCTAGAACTACGGAATGCCATAGGGAGCTGCGGGCCGAAAAGGGCGCCGCGGCACACATCGTCATCGGAGGTCTCCTAGTTAACTTAGCTTTAGAACTATGTTTTTGCTCCGGTCCCGCCAACATGTGTGTGTTGTGTGCGCCGGCAGCATCGCGCGCTTCGTGAAACGACCTTACTTCTCGCCCACGACCACGCCCGCCACTCGCCCCAACCTTCGCGCGCTCACCGCACCTGCACATCGACCCTCTCCATCCCTCGCCCACCCGCTCACCGCGCCCATCAGGCCGGATGCGCCGTTTACCGCCCTGAAGCGCCATCGGTGAGCCACAGCTCCAGCGCATTTCCAGACATGGGTGTCTCTATTATCGATGCCCAGCGCGAGAGTGAGCACCTCGCGACATGAGAGAACAGGAGGACATACTGATTCCGGACAAGTCATTCTCAATGTCATTCGACAAGTCACCCGCGACGACGTACGATCCCTCACCCTGCTGCCTTGTCCGACATTCTCCTAATGACTGTGTTCTGCATAGTGGAAGGTGCTGGTGCTCGACCCCCAGTCGCGGAAGCTGATCGACAATGTGGTCGACCAAGATGTCATCCTCAATGAGAATATCATGAGTACGCGCCGGCAACACCGACTCGTCGTAGCGAAACAGTCTGATATGGTGCAGGCATCGAGATGATCACTGATCGACGAGCGACGAACCGCGATGCCGATGCGATATACCTCATTACCCCCCAGCCATGGATTGTGGACTGTGTCATGGCCGATTTTGAAAAGCGAAAGTACAGGAGGTCGCACTTGGTGTGGACGAGCTGTGAGTCGGTCAGGGCTGCGAACCACGGGAGAAATGCTGACGGAAAGGGCAAGTACTGCCGCCCGCACTGAGAGAACGAATCGACAAATCACCACTCCGAGACCAGATCGCCCTCTTCAAAGTGCTGAACGTGGAATTTTACCCAAGAGAATCGCATCTGGTCACATTCAGAGATCCATGGAGCTTTCCCATTTTATACCACCCGGCATGCAACAATCTTGTTCGGCAACATTTAGAGGACCTGGCACAGAAGGTAGGAGGAACAGGTGGAAGACATATCACTCGTGCTGAGAAGAAACCAGGTTGTCGGAGTATGCGTGGCACTCGGAGAGTACCCCACGATACGATATTATCGACCTCGGACGCCTACGCACGAAGCCAGTATTCTGTGTTCACACCTGGCGAGATTTGTGCAAGACGAGCTCGATCTATATGCAAAATTTCACGACGATTTTCCCCCAGCAACCACACGACCGCGCGGAGTCCTGTACCTTGTCGATCGATCGATGGACCTATACGCACCGATACTGCACGAGTTTACATATCAGGCCATGGCACACGATCTATTACCGATCAAAGAGGGTGATAAGATCACATATCGCATGCTGGTGAATGAAGGGCAACACGATCAGGAAGACAAGGACGTCGAAATTTCGGAGAAGGACAAGATATGGGCGGAGAACAGACATCGCCACATGGTCCACGTGATAGGGAAGCTCGAGTCCGATTTCAAGACATTCCTCAAGAATAACGCCAACTTCACCAACAAAGAAGCAGAAGGCGTCCACTTGAACACCATCAAGGACATGATGGCTGGGCTGCCAGAATTCACGCAAATGAAGGAAGCATATTCGTTACACCTGGGCATGGCGAATGAGAGTATGACTCGGTTTCAGAAACACAACCTGCCTGATGTGGCATCAGTGGAACAGGTGGGTAATACGTGTGAACTCTGCTGTACCGTTTCCGACTGACCTGTACACTCAGATACTCGCGACTGGCCTCGACGAGGAGTATAAGAAACCAAAGGGAGTCGCAGCGCAAGTGATCGCTACGTTAGATCAAGAGGGCGTCATACCCTCCGATCGATTACGTTTGCTGATGCTCTTCATGTTGTGGAAGGACGGCCTAGTTCCAGCCGACCTCCAGAAATTGCTCGCGCATGCGCAATTGCCGCCACAAGATGGTGAGGCCATACACAACCTCGAGATTCTGGGAGCGCGAACGACACGAAATTTGAAAGACTCGCGGCCCATACCGCTACCCCTATTCCCGATAAAGCCGCCTCCGATGACCGTTCAGGAGGAGTATGCGCTCAGTAGGTATGAGCCGGTGCTGCAAAACCTGCTCGAGGCACATGCAAGCAACAACCTTGATGCAACAGTATTCCCATACACAAAGCCACCGCTCGATATGAACGATGGAATGCAGCAACAGCAAGCTGCCGCCTCGCTACGCTCGGCCAAGCCTACATGGGCGAAGACGCGGACAGCGAACGCGGGGCAAGAGAATCGGCAACGAGTGATTGTGTTCATGGCGGGTGGAGCAACATATTCGGAAGCACGCGCATGCTACGAGGTGGGAAGGCAAACCGGAAGAGAAACCTTCCTCGTAACATCACACATGCTCACGCCGAGCTTGTTCGTCCGTCAACTGGGCGATTTGTCCGCCGAAAAAAGGCGACTCAACATCCCCGCGGAAATGCCCAAACCTCAGGCACCTCGTCACTTGTTCGAACCTGATGAGCAGCCGAAACCGAAGCCCGCGCCGGTCGCTGCAGTACCACAGGCAGGTCACAGACCACCGACCGCGCAACCGCCGACGCAGCAAATGGGCGCTATCAATCTGAACGGAGGGAGACCCAATGGCAATGGGCCGAGCGCAGCATCAGCAGCGGCATCAGCGACACCACCGAAGCTCTACAAAGACAAAGATGCGGAGAAGAAGGAAAAGAAGAAGCATCATTTTGGATTTGGCAGGAGTAAAGACAAGTAGATGAGCGAGCGGAAAGATGTTCATGGAGTAGCGAGTCTCTCTGCAAACGGCATCGAAGCGAATTCTGTCGTTGAGGATTCTGGCACTTTTTCTGCGAGCAAGTCTCAGGCGTCATATACCCTCTTCTCTCTCTCTCTCTCTCTCAAATGAGCGAGCGAGCGAGCAAAGCAAAGCATAGTGCCCAATATCAATCGCCCTCAACACACGGTGATGAGACGCGATAGTAATCGGATGTCGACAGAATGTGTCTAGAATTTCAAATCACTTTGCTGACCACATGATTATTCATTTGATGTTGAAGATGTTTGTATCAATCATCATGAGGCATCATCATGTGCTGCGAAAATCGTACCAATCATCTATATGCTTCACGATTCTCTTGGAGTATCTTATTTCCATTCGTACTGCCCTTGCACCATAGCCCATGCCCACGGGTATAATTCGCTACCTCTCTCCCTTGAGCTCAGCTTCCACTTGTTTCACAACAATATCTCTCACTTGCTTCCAATCCGCTTTCGACTCGGTGATGCGTTTCTCCAATTTCTCCAGTCCGATGAATTGTTCTGGTAGCACAGCTTCGAATGTGAAGCCTGGAACGTCTTGCAATGCCAGTTCGACGGCGTGGGAAAATTTCGCAGGGTGTGCTGTCGCGAGTGAGATGAGGTGGGTTCCCTTGGAAACTGTTTGGGCTTGTCGGAGTGAGGCAGCGATGCCGATTGCCGAGTGAGGGTCGAGAATATAGTGCCCATCGTGGACCATGCCTGTTGTTGCTGGTTTGGAGTTGCCGTTTGTTTGGTGCTTGGCCGCGGGTATTGACCAGTTGTAGACCTCCTTGATGGTGTCGATGGTTTGCTTGTCGCTCACTCGCTCGGATTCGAAGTCTTGTTTGGCAGCAGCGAGGATCTCCTTGTCTACGCCGAAGCCTCCGTCCTTCTTGAGTGCTTCCAGCCAGCCTTTGACTTTTGATCCGGCTTCCATTCGGCGCCTGTTCGTCTCTTCTGTCGTGCTTGTCTGGAATGCGAGGTACCAGAGCAGTCGTTCGAAGTTGGAAGATACAAGGATGTCCATCGCCGGGGCGTATGTCATCTTGACTCCGCTAGGATCTGCCTTCGCTCCATCCTCCACCTCTGCACCTCCACCTTCGACCTCTCTGCCATGTCTCGCCTGCTTCTCGTAGTATCCAGTCTTCCAGAAGCGATGCAGAATATCGTTCTCGTTCGTGGCGATAACGAGCTTGTCAGTAGGCAAGCCCATGCGGGAGGCGAAGTATCCTGCAAGGATATCGCCAAAGTTGCCGGTGGGGACAACGAAGCGTGCAGTCGGATTTGAGGTTGCCGTCTGTCGAGACAGGGTGAAGTAGGCGTGGACGTAGTAGGTAATCTGGGCGAGGATTCGTGCCCAATTGATGCTGTTCACAGCGCCGAGGCGGTGAGTAGAGTTGAGCTCCTGGTCGGCAAACAGGGTCTTCAGAATGTCCTAGGAGGTGTCAGTGGTGCTTTGCCAAAGAGGTCGCTCTTCATACCTGACAATCGTCAAAGGTGCCCTCCACCGACAAATTGTGCACATTCGCATCTGTCACCGTAGTCATTTGCGCCTCTTGAATGGGGCTGACCTTGCCCTTGGGGTACATGATGAAGACGGAGACATCCTTCTTGCCTCGCAGCCCGTAAATGGCTGCCGAACCCGTATCACCACTTGTTGCGCCAATGACAGTCAGGTGCTCTCTGCTCTTGCCTCCCTTGCTCGCATTCCTCCTCACGAGGAAGTACTCGAATAGGTTGCCCACAAATTGCAACGCGACGTCCTTGAACGCGAATGTCGGTCCGTGGAAAAGCTCGAGCAGGTGGAGGTTTTGCTCCTCGTCCAGAGTGATCAGAGGCGTGATATCGGACGCGCGGAATGAGGCGTAGCTTCGTTGAATGATGTCCTTCAAGTCTGCTGCTGGAATTTCGTCGGAGGAGATGTAGAGGGAGAAGATCTCGTACGCCAATTGCTGGAATGTGTAGTCCTTCCATTCGCTCAAGAAGTCGGTGGGCAACTGAGGAATCTCCTCTGGGATGAAGAGACCTCCATCGCTGGCGAGACCTTTGAGGACGACTTCCTCGAACGAGAGCTGCAGCACTTTTCAGCGTAAGCTCCAATGCTGCTCCGACAGTGAAGTTTTTGGGGATAAACCATTGAAGATGGTGGGGTGTAAGACGTACATCGTAGGAGCCGCCTCTGGTGCTGAGATAGCGCTGTGAAGGACTGTGCGACACCATTCTGCTGCGATTTCGGTCCGACAAGTGTACTACTGAACAAATATTGGCGTGACTGTTTATTATTATTCTTCTTCTCTGGCCGGTCCGGTGGTGAGTCGCATTGGCTCTTTAGTTTGGACCCTTCGTCGCCGAACGCCGGCGACAAGCCCTGCCAAGAGATAGAACTATCGTCTTTGTCCTCCGACTTCATCTCGTACAACCACATCCACACATCCATCCGACGACCACACACCTGCCATCACTTCCCATTCTACTCCATTGCCACTCTGATCATGAAGGATGGCGAGAAAAGAGCTACGTACTCGACCATCACACTGGACGAATGCCGCCGTGGACGACGCAACAGCTTTGCAACCTGAATACGCGTCGTAAAATGGGATGCTACACGACATTTGAAGGGAACTTCACGATTAAAGATGCCAAAATGCAAGAGTCAAGGTGAGACTGTCATGTTACGGGTAAGAACTTTTATTGCTTGCGTGACCTGCCAACTTCCAGGAGGAAAGGCAGTTTTAGCTGATGACGAGCATTTTCGAGCACGAGAAGCTCGTTTGCCCGTTGCCAAGTAAGAAATTCTGGTCTTGCGACTGCGATGCTACGCGCGCGGACCGTATGCTCTTAACCAATGGACCTCTCAACCCTTCGAGATGAGCTCACCTGCCATTGCTTCAGGTGGGGTGCGAACTTCAAGTAGTGATGTCTGCCGAAGGTTCGAGATCTTCGAGTGGCGCCGTTGCACATTGCGCTCTCGAATTGAGCCAGGACAAGTCACTTTGCTCAACAAACTAGTAGGACTAGCCGCGAGAGCGACGAGCCTGGTCCTCGTTGCCGCCCGCCTCTGGCTGTGGACGGTCATCGCTGCCGGTAGAACCACCACCGCGAGACGACTGGCGACGAGAGGAAGTGCCACCATAGCCCGGGCGGGTGCTTTGGCTGCCGATAAAACCACCATTCTTGCTGCCGAGTGCGGATTCTTTCTGCTTGCCCGCTCCCAACAGACCTCCGCGCGAGCCTCGACGCCCGCTCGATCCTTCCCCGTTGCTGGACATTGGGTTGACGTGTTTCGAAGTGTCACCACGGCCGACACCATCCAAGACGCCGTCTGTGCCGTACGAAGTCACGTGACCTGGGCCGTACGCGCCTTGGGATGTGTAGAAGCTCTTCTTCTCTGGCCGATGCGAGCTCGAGGGTCCGGGCGAAGGAGTACGGTCTTGGTCTTCAGTGCCGTTCTTGTTGCTGCGAGACACATTCCGGGACTCGAGGGACGTCTTGTTGACTTGTGGACGCGTAGCTTGCTGTTCGGCCTGCGACGACTCGAGCTCTTCGCGCTTCTTGAGTTCGCGCATACGCATCTGGTTGTACGGGTCGGTGCTGCCGTACCTCCATGGATCCATGTTATAGCAAGATCTTGTGTCTTGTGTTGATGTTGATGTTGTGGCGTGGTGGTTTGCTTGTGAGTGCGTTGGACTGAGAGACTTGTGGTTGTGTCAAGCAAGCAGGGGAGATGGCTGAAGACCTTTAAGATAAGGGAGAGGGGCTCGAGCCCGAAGTGAATGTTGCGTTTAGTGGATTGGGACTCGTGCACGCATGATGCTGATCCGAGGTGAATATGTTCTGTGTTTGCGATTGCTTATATGATCATAGTATCAATCCGAGCCATTCGCGCGCTGGTCTTGAGAATTGCAGCTGACAGCATTGGATCTTGTGCGCCAGATGCCTGGAATCTCGGACAATCTCCTCCGAGTCCTTCCGACAACGCTGCTTCGGTCGAAGTAGATGCAAATGTCCAGCCACCTATCTGTTCGGGACGCAGGGCGCCACAAGGCAGGGCTTGTGAGGTCTTTGCCCCTTATATTTTTGAATGGCATACCTATAAGGCCAAGAAGTCGAATCATCTGCTCAAACGTCCTTGAAAATTGAATCGACCCCGGGCATATCGACCGCGAGCACCAGTAATATTGCAGCATATGCTTAAGTCAGACCACACCGATGTATCACGCATCCATCTTCCACGACTTCCATAAATCATGCACGTAGTCGTCGACCTCGGCGTGCTTTGCCATCTCAGTGTCTGTTCTTTCTTCATGACACTACTCTGCCCGCTGGTGAGGGGCGTTGAAGGTTTCAGTTGCGTGCGCACCGTCGACGAGCACATCACAATCGCCTTCGAGTTTGTAGCCGTCAAGAAGTCTGGAGTTTGACATGCTGGAACGGACTGCCGCATGTGGTGAGTTAGAGATCGCTTGCGGGGGGAAATGGTCAACTTACGCTATGCTGCAGGAACCGGGGACTAGCCCCAGGCCGCACGCCTGAACTTGCAGCAGATATCCTGATTTTGCTGAGCCTTTCGTCCCTCCCACGGCTTCTTTCTGTTTTCATCACAACTGTTATATTGCATTGGCTTTTTTTTTGTTTTTGTATACTCAGCATCGCCAGAGCCAAACAGGTTTCATTCATCTCTTGTCGTCACAAGCGTCATATTTCGTTGACTTTTTCTTTATGTACTTAACGTCGCCAAAAGTTTGTTATCTGGAGAAGCAAGCAGAAGACAAAGACGACAAAGCCAAACATCACCAAGATGCCTCAAGAGATCTGGCTTGCTGTGCTTGCCGAACGTTTGCGAGCAGTCATGGTTGCCTAAGATAAGGGACGCTACCACCTGGCATTGAGAAGTTTGCGGGAGACTGTATAGCAGATACATGAGCATGACAAGGTGGCAGAGGCTGACGAGGATCCTGACGCTGCTGTCGTTCACGTCCAGCCGCCAGTCGAGCACGAGCAGCATGTTCCTCGTTCGCTGCAGCTGTGTCTTCATCTCTTACGGCATCCACTACTCTTTCGAACAACCGCGTCAGCAGGCTTCTGTCCTAGCGTCCGTTGCGAGCTGTCCATTCTGCACGTCTGCGGGATACATTGGCGGCCTTTTCATCTCGATGCTCTACAACATGGTCGATCCTGCGGCTCAGACAAAGACGGTCCGACGCTCCAATCTCTGACAATCGCTTTGTTCTACTACCACATCCTGAGCCTGGCGCCCCCGTTCACTCGCGAACACGAGTTATGGAAAGTGACGGGCGCATGCTCTTCACTGGCCTCTCACGTCTCGTTTGTTTATATAACATTATCCACTACAGCAATTTTATACTGTTCTTCAACAACGCCTCTGAGCAGTCTTGCAGCGATTGGACGGCAACAGCCCCAACCTCTTCTGCAACCATAGGTGACAACATTCTTGATCAACTCGGCTCAAACATGACTACAACTACAGCATTGAACAACACGTTCGGCTTCTTCAAGAAGCAAGAGGTTGTCGCAACGTACGAGATGCAAGACAACAGCCAAGGCGAGAAGCTTGAAGACTGGGACCACTGTGACATCGAGGATATACCGGCAGAAAAGGCTGGACCTGGCACGCCGTCTTCTTCCGACAGCAAGAGAACTAAGTCCTCCTGCTCGCGCACCGATGGGTGGGACTCGGACGCATCTACTATTGACACATTCGAGGAAGTCAGTCATTTAGATGCGACGCCAGTAATCGCCGAGGACTTGCAGCAGATACACGCTGTCCATGTCGCGGGGACGCACAATCACATTGTCCCTCCCTACAGAATTGAGGGAGACACTGCCAATCTGCTCTGCGAGACTTTCCACCCCAACTCTCCTCAAGGCGGGGCTCGGCGAGCCAAGCTCCAGGCTGACTACGAGAAGTTCCTAAAGGAGGACGAAGCGGAAACAGACCCCCAATATGAGCATTGGCAGCTGAGGGAAGTCGAGCTAGAACTCAAAGACTGTCGCAAGGGGCTAAGAGTCGTCCACCTGCGTGGCTACACGGGGGAAATGCTTACTGGCTGCAGTGTCTACGATGATGTTGTGTGCGACGAGACGTGCCCACAGTTCAGTAACAGCGTGGCAAAGCAGATCAGCAGAACGGTGCAGAGCTTGAAGAATGACTGGTGGACAAACCTTGATCTGGGAAACATTTTCTGATCAAGGTCCCTTAAGCTGGCTACAGCAGGGCCGAACTGATGTGCAGACTCAGTCACTAGATTCGCCGGAAGACCAGTATCTACAAGTTTACCAGCCATCTTATCCATCGAATTTAGCTCCGTCCATCGAGCCTCAACACCAGAAAGGCGGCAGTTGGTCTCGATTACCGGAGCGAAACTCGACCACGATCACACACTCGCAGGCACATACCAACTGCTCTATCCCATCAACTATTACCATGTCGGCCATGACCGGCAAGGACAACCTCAGCAGCTCCCCTGAGCAAGCTAGTCCAGAGCAAGCTGGAACACCAACCAAGAACAGCAGCAAGGATGAGACCATTTCTGGATCCATTCGAGATGACGGCAGTCCGCGCGTGGACTTCAACCAACACGTCAGGCCACTAACTGGTATCGCCAAGTTCATGGCAGATCACTCTAGTGACGAATACGACCCAATGACTATGGGTCAGATCGGCCTGATGGGACCCGATTTGCAGGAGGATAACGGAGAATACGACGAAGCCACGAGAGACTTGCCAGGCGCGGTCGCCTTCGATGAGAGCTTCACCACGCCACAGCAGCAGGTCGTTGCTTCAAAGTCCTCATCCTCTCCGGTCGACCTTTCTGACGAGTGCTACCCTGGCGACGTGGAGCAGCGAGAGAAGACAATGGAGAAGGCCAACCAGTGCGCTCCTCGATTTGGCTATCGTCGTGCGCATTATCCACGTCAACGGCGAGACTTTAGAGGTGCCAAAAAGCGACAAGACCCCGTGCGACAAGACTTGCCCTACGCGCAAGACCACGTTCATGGAGAAGTTGTTGGCGACATCTGGCAGTTTTTGGGGCAGACGTTGAGCAGGCTAAGAGTGGTGGCATTGTGGTGTAGTGAAGTCCTCCTGACGCACGATCGCTCGTTTCTTGGAATTGGCGAGCGTAGTCCCAAGGTGGCAGAAGCATTCAATTTGTTTGCTCGGCTCACTGCAGGCACGGCTGCCTTAAGAGCATAGCACGAATTCAAGATAACATAGATGAATCCAATCGCGTTGCACGCCATGAATCGAATAGTCGTCAAAGTAAATCGTGTCTGTAGTGATCCCGGTGCCGTTGGGTGTAGTGACATCCTGATCGCGGCAGTTGCCCTTGCGCCAGAAGCGCAGTAGCGTCATGCTGCAGTCAGTTCGAGTTCTTTTTGCAATATGTTGGGAAACATTGAGGCCATGCCGCTTGCAATGAACTGCAAAGATGGCATCGGATTAGCAATGCTGGTCTATCCATTATCGTACACGTTCATCATCATCAACCAAATCATCGCCAACACTCATATGACGATCCCACCATTCCTTTCTTTCAGGTTGTATCTGCTGCGGCGTACTGATGACGCTCGTCCGTCGTTCTTGCAAGCTTTTGCGATGCTGTTCATAATCTGCTCGTTCTCTCGCCAGGCGCTCTTGCGCCTGTTCGGCCTGCATAACCCGTCTATCGCCACCACCACTTCGAGTGCGCCTGTGGATTGGCGGCCTCGCTCGTGTCGGACTCTGTAGGGCGGCCGTGAGCGACGCGTTCGACGGTTTACGCGTGCTGGCCTGTCCGGTAACGCTCATGCTCCACCGCTTGATCGAATTCAGTAAGCCGCTCTGTGAACCCCCCTCGGCGGGCTTCTCTTGAGTAGAGGGAAAAGCATTACTCTTTCGTCGTTGCTCATCGATCCATTGCCGAGTGAAACAATATCTCCAGAAACAGAAGCTGCCAAAGAAAGTTCCATCACTGCCAGGGATGTGCCGCCAGGGCTTCTCCCGCCAACAGAACACACAAACATCGCAAAATCCCATGATGTTCTGGCAGAATATGTTTAGCACCCCGAGGGCGAAGATTGGGTTCTGCGCATAGTAGTCGCTATAATTCAAAGTATGGCTGATAAAGGGAAAGATCCAAAGGAGGAGATACATGACCGGGTAGATGAACAGGAGCCTCAATTGTCGTTGTATAGCCTTGCGACGGCTTTGCATGGCTCTTGTTGCTGCATTACCAGGGGCACTCGGCGTCGTGTGCAAACTAGGCCTTTGCTCGGTGATTGGCGTCAATGCCGGTTGCTCGCCACCCGAATGCCGAGAGGCAGCTGTGGATATCGAGCCCCTGGTTTGATGAAGTTCAATCGGCAGGCTAGCGAAATCCTCACAAGCAATGCCTTTGGCTCCAGAAGTCTGGCGGCTACCACGCCGTGACGAAGGCATGCTCCTGCTGGTCGGTGGAAGCGGCCCTGGGAGCGGCAATTCGAAAGGATTTGCTGCACTGTTGCCAAAGGGCGAGGCCCAGTTCGGGACAGACTGTCTCCTGTGGGGATCTGAGCGAGGAAGCGTGTTTGATGCACCGGAGTTCTTGCTTTGCATGGGTGCGAGGATGCTATCATCTTCGGGCGCCACATCGTCGTCCATGAGCAGCTGCTTCTCGACGGTTGCAGCATCCGAATGGGAAGACATATCCCGCTGCATTGCGACTGATCTGATAGTGGTTGGAGCATTGCTGGTCGCCCCTCGGCTGTGTTCTGGAATACCAGCGCTCGAACTTTGGTCCTGCTCCTGGCCAAAGACTTTGAACTCGTACCCTACGTGCCGATAGATTCTGATAGCGACTCCCATCACGAATATCCAATTCAGGTATCTCGGAATCCAAGACAAGGCAAGTCGAAACCAGATCGGCCGGATAGGCAAGGAACAAAATCCGCCCTGTGAGACGAAAGAAGGACCCGAATTGACAAATGCGAGCGAAGTCATCAGATTCGGTAGCAGGACCCATCCTGCCAGGACATACCACCTGATCCGATACAAGCCATCGGCACCCAGGCGAGAGTTCTTTGGTGGAAATATTTGAAGCATCATGTGCAAGCTCATTAAAAAGATGGCACAATCGCAGGCTTCCAGTCCAAGCTGAAGGAAGTACCCGGTTGCTTGACAAAAGCTCGTTTCGGTTTTTATGTGGCCCGTCGCCAAAGTGGTAGCGGAGAAGATGAGGAACCAGGTGGACTTCCAGAAGTCGCCTACGATAAGCAGCAGGACCAGATCTCTCCGGAAGTTGCGTCTCATCATGCAGAACCAGTAGATTGCACATATGGCCGCAAGTACACTGACGCTTGCAAAAGTGGACGCAATGACTTGTAGTTGATATTGCTGGGTGCGAGCCAGGACCGCAGAAGCATTGAAGCCGGGATTGTAGCCGAGTACGACTGCTCGTGCGTGTGAAGTCATGCCAAATTGGCCGGGTAACGCAGCTGATTGCGTCGAAGACATGGCGGTTGTATGCGTGAGGTCATTGCCGATGCTGTGGAAGGTGTCCGTGAGGTAGTCATTCGAGGCCATTGGTGAGGTCCAGACAGCGCCCATTGACTTCGCATCGGCCACACTGCTAGAGTGACGGGTTGTGCACGCAGCCAGAACCAGGATCGCAGCACAGGAAGGCACTCATTTGATCTAGCCGACGACCAAGATCAGGAAATCATGGTCGACGCCGTGAACAATCAGCAATCCGGTGTCCTGATCCGTCTGGGCTTGCGGTTGTCGTCTGGAGAGCAGCGCCGGAGCCTAGACGCGCTGCATCTGTCGCAAGCAGGCAGCGGACTTTGTTTGGGAGAGTTGACCCAGCGCTTCGGTATACGACAGGTTCCTTGCTGGCACGCAAATTCTCGGGCGTGGGAAGACGTCTCTCGTGGCTAGTCTAGTTTGCTGTCGGTTCCGCGGCCAAGAGCAATAGGCTCAACTCAAAGTGCCCACCAGTGTCCAGCTCAACGTGTACGGCCCTACAGGATCGGCGAGCAGCGAGCAAGCAAAGCAATTATTAACTGTTCGACTGTTTGATGTGGTGAAGTGTGCAAAGGAGGAGGCTGTATCCCTTGCATGCCAGTTGCGTGAACACGCGTTCGGATGTCTGTGCCCATGACTGGAATGCAAAAGGCGAATCGGGCAGATGGGATACGTCCCGACGCTTTTTCGTTGCTGTGAACGGCCGATCTCTTGCCTGACGGAGGGCGAACGTGCAGCCATTTCGGCGCATAGCCCGAAACAGATCAGGATCTGCACAACGAGGCGTCGGATGGCGCCACCATTCCCGCCCTCAGGCAGTTGCAGCCGTCGCTATCCGTCATTTCTCCTACTGTGCAGTGTCCTTAAACAGCCATCGGGACGCCCCTGACGCCCACGTTTTCGATTGTGATGCTTTGATATGCACTCGTTCACCGAACAGACAAGACGTCACACTCTTGCTTGACGGAGAAACTACTTTTCGTATTTTTTGGCCGCGCAGCAGGTAGATGGTCAGGCTGAGACCACCTCATGCTGTCTGAGCATTCCCAAATCCTGCGGCTCAAGGGATCGTGAACCTGTCTTCGCACTTCCTCGGCAGTACCTGCGATGCATCCTGGATCTTCGTATACACCATCTCCTCGGTACCCGGTGTGGGCTGCCATGCATCTTGAGGATCCCGCGGCATTCTGTCGCGCGAAGGATGGATCTCTGGCGTACCGGCCAATCGCAAGCTCCTACTTTCATGTCGGACTCATTCCCGGAGCACAACAGTAGCATATTTATGGCAGAGACATGGCATGTCCGTACCGTGGGTTCAGTCCTCGTACTCTGTGGTAGCGGCCGCGGCTCACGGGAAAGTGCTGCAGGTACCTAGCCAACTGTCTCTTGCGTGGAAATACCTCATATGCCTGCAACTCGGAGACCAACCGTCGTCAGTCTTTGACACGAGTATATTCGCTTAATTCTGATGCACAATGCGTGCTTGGTCGTGGTCAAGAGCGTGGAGCACGGCAGATGTGTCGCGGACGTCCATGCAAACTCTGTTCTCAGTAAAATTTTGCACTTTTGCTGTGTTCATTACGCCGCGATCAGACTCGCTGGACGATTTGCGCCATTGCTGCTTTGAAGGGCGTATCATTCGTGCTCGGGAAAGGCTGGAGATCCTGTAGTAGCGTGCTAATGCCATTTCGATCGAAATAGTGCATTCATCCACCAGCGGCGATATGTTTCTCAAGTTCAATCGGCAAGACGCTCCTGCATGGCACGACCAGTTGACGTTACTTATCTAGCTTGAAGTCTTCTGATCTTGTTTGGTACCGGATATCCGGTGTGTTGGTGCTGAGTGTGGAGCTGAGTGATTGAGACTGCCGGTCTAGAAATTAACGTCATGCCAGTAGCAACAGCCCTATCGTCTTGTTCAATATAGAAATGCGCGGAAATCTATTGCAAGAATGAGATTTATATTAGACGCTAGGCCATAATCGTTAACTTACTATAATTACTAGACTAATAAAGATAGCGTGCTTAATACGGGAGCAAATCCTAAAACGTTAATAATACTATTAGGTCTAGAACTAAGCCTTGAATTAGTCATAATAACTCGCTAATTATCTTCCTAAAGAGTTCTAGACTTTTCTAGGTTAGCTTTATATATGCCTAGTTTAGTAAAACTAAGATTAGAGGTTTTAACTATATTATTAAGCTAGTTATATACTAGCTTATAGTTCTATATCTTAATTTACTTACTTTCTATACTTTATAAGGATTTTCTCTAATTCCTTTAACTTACTCTAATTAGCTATAACCTATATTATAATAAGGACAATTGGGCTTGCTAGGATTCGATTAGCTCGCTCGACTATAACGTGGGAGCCTCGCTACCTTAAGAATACCTCTACTGCGCCGACACCTTTTACTACCTATTACCTCGAGCAGCTAAATGGATCTCCTTGCTAATCTTCCGGACCTATTTCAAGGTCTTCTATTTGCTATCGATCTTGGCGACCACCGTGTCCTGCTTAAAGAGCTCGCGACCTTCCTCGCGCGGAATAATGGTGCCAATCTAACCCCTGCGCTAATACATTGTCTGGAGCAGCGTAAAACTGCTGCTTTGGCCCGACATGAAAACTACGAAGCATTATCGCTGCTCTTCCAACATGGCTGGCCTATTAATATGCCTCTCCGAAACGGTCATTTGCCGCCGGTTCTTTAGTAAGCTTTTTTTTGCAGCTACAATATCCAGTCCGCAGCTGACGCAGTCCTTAATTGCGCCGTTAATAATGAACGTCTGCTTGATTAGCTTCTTAGCTGCGGAGCTGACCCTAACACGCCCTCGAACACAGCCGATACGGCTATATCTGTAGCAATTCTAGACGGATCTGTCCGTGCTGTTCAACTGCTTCTCGACTCTGGTGGGGATGCCACAAGAGGCAATCTACTGCACCGCGCTATGGAAAGAGAGGCTTTAAATGAGACCGTACATATTATACATCTGTTAATATCCAGAGGAGCGCCAGTGGACGCAATTGAGTTCGAGGAGATAGAGGCCAGAACTTTAAGGCAAGCCTACAGTCGAGGCACTGCACTGCATAAGGCGTGCTACGTTGGGAACATGCTTGCAGCACAAGCTCTCCTTAAAGGCGGCGCAAGTATCACCGCCAATCGAGTTCGTAACGGCGTGCAGGAGCGGTGCGCCCTACTCGACACCGCAAAAATATACGGCCATAAAGAACATTATTGCCTTAATCAAGCGGTACGAGAATTCGCGTGCGGACATTACTCGGCAAGCAAGGTAGAAGAGCAGCATGCAATCAGTAGTTTCAACGTGAATGGCAGATCAACCTGGGATGTAATAGGTACACACGATCAACTTATCCGTGCTTTTAATTTGATTACCTTTATGCCTTGCTTTGTTGTTGTCTTTTCTGCCAGCCAGGCTCTGCTAATGACATTAAACATTGCTTAGACTCGGAGCCGCTCACCCGTGACCTTCGCCGAGATGGCTCGGAGCGTCTGGCGCAAGCCCTCCGGACGTACACTCACCTTCTCCAATCCAGCCCGCAAGCGTGTTGTGCAATACCGACGACAAGGTAACGAGATGTGAAGCGCAAATTGTGATTGTTGGCTGCTCAAGCTGTAAATGTCCGAGCGATGTTGGTATGATTCGAGCGTGCATGATAACGGGCTGCCCGACTGGCTCGCAGGCGCCCTCGATCGATTAGCCTTCACAGCATGCTGCGCAGCTAGACTGTGCCAGAGGTAGCAATAATGTCTTTGCCTTCTGATGGGCATCCCTCAATTCCTGCGCTGGTTCCGTGAGTCGTGAGTATGATATTTGTCGTAGCCGCTGGGCTTCCAAATCCGGTGAAACGTTCGCCTCCAACTCCTCCGTGCCCTAAGGCCCAAATCTTATGCCTCTATAGTCTTGATGATCCAGTGAATGCCTTGATGTCCTCCTCGACAATCTCGTCGCGTTCTCTCTATTCTCTTCCGGTCTTCACCACTGGAAATTAGCCTCCGTAGGAAGCACTGCTCGTTGGTCGCACAATGGCTCCGCTGCCTCCACTACTGCGCCGTCGGCCGATGCGCTTCTTCACCTCCGGTCGATTTGGACAGCCTTCCTCGATGTGCCTAGTGGCCATGTCAGTCTTGATCCAGCGACAGTTGGATAACTGGTAAGTACCTTCGAAGGGTGTCTTTGCGCGCGAACGCATTCCGACACATTGGGCACGCAAAGTTGCGCGCCTTCAGATGGACCTGCATTGCAACATGGTCAGCATGTGGTACAGCACTATGTGAATTCGAGGGCAGACGGACACTGTGTTCATGGCGGACAAGATCTGTTCGTCGCACGAAACTCTTCGCGCAGCCCCTATACTCGCACGCATACGGATGTTCTCGTTGTGGGTCGTGGGTCATCATGTGTGCCCTCAGATTGTATACACGCTGAAACATTTTCCCACACTGTTGGCACTGGCACGTCGAATTCTCTTCGGTTGTAAAGGCCCGTTTAAAGCGAGCATCAGCATCAACCACGTGCGAGTTGCCCACGGTACTGATGTCGTGGCCACTGTGCGGCGCTGATCGCGCGGACTGCGGCCATGAGTTGTGAAGATATTGGAGTTTGGCTTTCTCGTGTTTTGCTGGTGCCGTCGAAGTACCTCCTGGCGTCGAAGCACCTCGTTGTAACGAGGTAAAGATATCGCTGGGATTGACGTGCGTCTGACTCTCGTCGGACGACAGGCCAGGAACCGAGTACAAGTTGCCTCTCCCGGGCTCGATCGAGTCTTCAGACTTGATTTTCGGTGGGCTGGTCGCCTGAAAGTGTTCGCCGGACTGTGCGTACGGCGAGGAGGCAATCAAGGAGGAGTAAGAGCTTCCGCTGTGCTCAGATTG
Source organism: Cercospora zeae-maydis (assembly GCA_023512815.1). Taxonomy (NCBI): domain Eukaryota; kingdom Fungi; phylum Ascomycota; class Dothideomycetes; order Mycosphaerellales; family Mycosphaerellaceae; genus Cercospora; species Cercospora zeae-maydis. The sequence continues at coordinate 1,290,084 of JAKLWY010000003.1, read as the reverse complement.
CGCCGGCGACGTGCGTCCCGTGACTGCTTCGTAAGCCGGCGTCGGGAATTCAGAGACTTGCTGCGATGCCCTCCAGTGAGCGTGATCGGTAAGTGCACCTGATGTCGGGTAGTACTGGTTAAGCTGCAAACCGCTTCGGGTGAATTCGGGGAACGTGTATGATATGGAATGTGTCTGTTGGAGGGCCAAGTTCGAAGGAAGGGTCGGAATGGACAGGGCAGATGATGGGTTGTTGAACATCGCTTGAGTGGGAGTCTGAAGTGAGTCTAAACCCAGGCCGCAGCTCTCTGCTGGTAAAGCCATGGGCTGCGAGCTGGGGTAGGGATCCTGAGCTGAGGTGCCAATCGAAGTAAATAACGAGTCGGGGTCATTGATGTTGAATTTCTCATCTGAGTCATGCAGAGCTGCGCCTGGTTGTCTCGTTTGTTCGTATGTATAATGCTTCCAGTCGCCCATGCTGTCGTCGTCGTTGTTGTAGTGGTCTGCGGGATAGAAGCTCATGTTGGCTGCTGGAAGGAACCGTCGTGAAGGAATTGCTGCCGTTCCCCAGTGCAGAAAAGATCGCGTTGATATCTAAATCTCGTGTGACGAACGTCATAAGGCTCTTCACAGCAGTGACATGGACAAGAATAGATGGCGAGAATGAGGAGCAGGCAGTGTTGCTAGTCCCAGCAATATTGGTTGGACATGAACTCACAAAACTCATAGAGGCCGAAGGGCTGAAGGAGAACGAGGATAATGCGCTGGTGGCGCGGGACTGGATGCAGATAACCAGGGTCATGGTGGGCGTGGGTGTGAGGTCGACAGGCGGGATCAGGAGAGTTCGCATGCATCATGAGCTCCACATAGCCCAAAGAGCAGACGGTTGCAGCATGTACATCAGTAGCGTGCTCGACCAGGCAGAGAGAGGCTATGCCAGCATCGCATTCATAGAAAGTCCGCGCAGCGAGCGACGCCGTCCCACGGCCGTTGATTGGCCTTGGCACAACTACCGGCAGTGTGGGCCCGGGCGAAACTAAAAGTCACCAAACCAGTGCAAGTGCCAGGAATCGATCATTAGGCGCATCCGTGCATGTAGTATGCATGATCCTTGTTTATTCGCGCCTATGCAATTAGTCGCGCCTGCGGGGGCGTGGCCGGCTTGATGCCCAGTTGTCTTTCCAATCGACGCTGGACGGTAAAGGCGCGGCGATCGCATCGTGCATGGCCGTGTTTTTTGCAAAGTCTCGGTGTATAATTACACGCGCTTCCATGCATTATTTGTATGCACCTGCACTCAATCTCTTCTCTTTGATGAGAAGATCAGTCAACAACTGGACTTGCGCGTGAAGATCAGCCACGACTGAGTTCAGCCGCTCTGCCGAATCGCTAGCCGCCGTAGAGCCAGGCGCAGACAATGCTGCAGGTGATCGTGCCGTTCGCGGCCGTTCTTCCAATAGCGACGTGCGGGACACCGATAGCCCTTTTCGGTAAAGTGGTCGACGTAGGGAAGTTGGGGAGTTCGGGCTGCGCTGAACGCTAGAGGAGCTTGTCGTCCGTCGGTCTTCCAGCAGCCTAAGCGCCCTCTCATACAACAGAATCATAGCCACTAGAGGCCAGTGGGTCGCTTTGAGCAGCACGATGCGAGCAGCTCGCAGTCGCTGCGGAGATAGGACCAACCGCAGGGGCCGAAGCAAAAGAGACAACAGGTTCTGTATCAGGCGATCAGCTGCGGTTCAACTTGCACGACTGCACACTAGATCGCTAGTAGTGCCAACGAGCGTGGAAGCATAGCGTGCAGTTGTTGGTCTGCGGAGAGCCAACATGGTTGAGCAGAAATAGAGACCATGATTTGTTGACAGCAGCTGTTCACCGGGCAGTGGGGTGTTTTTGAGCCAAGATGTGACGTCCATCTATCGGCTGGTGACCCGAACGGCAAAGCAAATGTCGAGCGCACGATTGGCTTCTGCTCATCTCCTGGAGGCCATGAATCCATGCCGTGTGCGCATGGTGCCGATGATAGTCGTGCTAGATGCGTGCAAGGCCAGGTGCATGGGGCGCAGCTATGAGAGTCAACTTACAAGCACAGGATAAAAGTAGGTGAGGCGGTTAGAAGTCGAGGCCTAGAGACCACATCAGTGCGTGCGTCTGACCCAATTCTGGAGTAGAGAAGTACCTCCAGCACGTAGACACTGTAGCTGTGGTTCGCCGTCAGCTTCACAATGTACTGCCACAGCACTGCCAGGCGACTCTAAACTTACACGAACATGTATTCGTCCCGAGCATGCTCCATGACCTGTGTGATGGCAAAGAGAGCTTGTCAGCCAATCATTCTGACCTGGGCGCTTAAGTGAAGCCCGCTGTTGGGCCGACCTCTGCACCCACCTTGTCAAGCTTGTTCGAGAGCAATGAGATCAGAGAAGTAATGAGCAGAATGTTAGTCAGTGCGACGAAGACCAACATGATAGGAGGTCCCAGAACGGGCGAGATCTGTGGCGGTCAGTCCGAAGTGGGGGTCGCGTGAGGAGTTGCAAGGTCGAACCTGGTCCGCTACATCCTGCAAGCACGATCAGTATGCGAAACGATGGGATAATCGATGCGGATGCTCACAAATCCCAGATAGCTTGATCCAAAGAAGACCTTGATCAGGATCCAGTTCATGGCGCGGAAGCTGTATGTTCCTCGCGCCAGGAAGCTAAAGCATGTGGAGAAACCTGGTCATGTTAGCCATGAGCGTAAAGACGTAGCAATCATCTGATACCCACCAAAGAACATGATAACGACCAGTGAGAGGAACTTGAGGAACTCAACAGTCTGTGCCAAGAAATCAGCGACTGAAGTGACGATCGGGGACTTTGGTCACGTGCCATTGCTTTGAGAACTGGCAGAAGCATGCCAAAGTATGGGTGCAGACTCAGCAGTGAGCAAATTCTGCGAAACGATTAGTTCTACGCCCCTAGCATGAGTATCTGGCCGATACTGACCTTGGTACCAGGAAAAGGGCCTCGACAGACAGAATGTCGAAGGCGACGTCGTTGACATTGGAGTCGTGATGCGCCAGACCGATCATCCTCGCGGCGAAGAACGCTATGCCAACAAATATGATCCCCAAGTCCCACAGCGACCAGAAGTCAGTGGCGTAAAAGGTCAAGCCAGCGTCCTTGAACTCTACAAGCTCATTGTAGGAGAAAGATGCGAGCCAGACATAGAGCATGACTTCAGCACCGGTGATGTGCGAAGCTTGCTTCTTGATCAACACAATGTAGTAAAGTGCTAGGAACCCAGCGAAGAAGAGCACCTCGAAGATCTTGAGATAAAGCGGGACCCGGAGGCGAGCATACGGATCGCTTTGATGTTTTCGATAAACTTTCGCTTCCTTTCGAGAGTGGGTACTGACGTCGCTCCAGAACACAATGTCGCCCTTCCAGAGGCCGTAAACGATGTACTGGATTGACCTTTGGCTCAGGAACTTCTTCGCACCCGCCACCGCGGCTATTTCAAGCGCGCTCAGATTGGAAAATGTAGATGCAAAGTTCGCCTGTTCAGTGTCGCTATGATGATGTTGCATCTCATCATAGAAGGAGTCATCCATTCTGCGCACAGGCGGCGATGAGTCCTCGAGGAGCGGTGACTCTTCATCCTGTTCATCCGACAGATGTGGTTCTTGCTCAGCGGTTTCCAGATCTCCATTTTCCATGGCAGGACCACCAAAGTGGGCAGGCAGGTCTGTACACAGATAGTCAATCGTCTCCCGGTACGTCAGATGGCTGATAAAGCGCCTGCACAGATAGTCAGTCAGGCAATCGATTGGCGTTTGCACACGCACCATGCAACCAGCTCGCACGCGAGACCTCTTGTCTCATTGACACCTCTATCTTCTCCATCGTCGAGGTCGTCAAAATGCCACTTCAGTGCACTGCACTCCATTCAGTCACAGTAGCGGTCATGGCAATTTGCTGGGCATACTCACAGCAGCGCACTCACAATGCCTTCGTGTTGTACGTCATCGACCAAATATCGTACCAAGGGCCGTAGAACACGCGGGTACACATCTCTACGAAGCTCATCCCACTCATGCGGAGTCTCTATCGCCTGGACGAAGAAGCTGGAGTCGCAACAGGTCAGCGATCGCGTGCCAGTCATCTGGGTCGCGCGTCTGCCAACATGGTGGCCAGCACTTACGTGGAAAGCTTTCGCACCACAGTGTCGAACCTGTCACTGTCATCAATATTGGGGTTGACTGGCGGTGCTCTGCGCACCATGTTGACACAAAAGACAAGGTGAGGTGAGAAGAAGCTGTTTTGACAGGATCTGGTCGATGGCAGACTAAATGCAGGAGCGGCACTAACAGCCGCGGTCAGTATAAGCTACGCGCCAACCATCCATTCCGCGCGGCTAATTAGACGCCTTAACAGGGATCGCGCGCTTCGCGCTTCGCATCGCCAAATGACCTTCAACTGCCGTCCGACCTTTGTCGTGCATACATTGACAGCATAGTTATGGGGGTTTGCGTACAAGGTAATCAAGCTATCGGCACAGCGCACAAGGATACCATATTCGCTACCTAATACGACGGCAAGGTTTTGCACCGCCACACGGCCTGAAAGCTTGTCCTAGGCCTCACATCAACATTCAACCCGTCCTGTCGGCTCACGGCGTTGGAAACTCGAGCCTCCTGTGCAACCTCGACACGATCTCGATGTAGTTCTCGTCCGTCTCCATCGTCAAGTATCCATGCCGGACGAAGAAGTCCAGGAGCACAAGTGCACAGTTCGGCTTGAACTCGCCATTCCTCATCGCCTCTTTGACCTCCTCCACAGTCTTCAACTCAAACCCTTCGACCTCATCATCGGCAGGTTTCGGCTCAACATCTGCCGAGACTTCCAAGTCGTAGACGTATTGACATTCTGGTTGTAGTAATCGTGTCTCCCCGCCTGCTCGTTGGTCGCGAATGTGGAAATATGTAACTGTACCAACAGCCTTTGCCTTCTTGCGCACGAGCTCCTCTGGTAGACTGGCCTCCTCTGCACTTTCCCGCACCAGACTCTCGAACGGCGACTCTCCTGTTGCAATTCCACCAGCTACCGTGTTGTCCAGCATGCCGCCATAAGTTTGCTTGTTTGCTGCTCTCCTCGGTACCCAGATTCTCGTCTGTTCCTCCTTCTCTTCAATTCCCTTGACGTATGCTGTCATGTGGCACCCATATGTGACGATGCCAAACAGGGCACTTGCAGACCGCTCCATGCTGAACAGCAATTCTCCTTTTGGGCCGTAGACTGGGTACAGCTCGTCTCGCCATTTCGATAGAACTTTGAAGTGCCCAGTCGCATGCATAGCTCTGATCGTTGCTTCCACAACCTTACTTCTCTCTGCTTCCGTGTCTCCGCTGACCAGAGTCAACGATCTCTCCTCATCATTGATCCACCAATCTGGTAGACCCCTAAATACCTCTGCAACACTGGGAAGCAGATATCCCAGCTCGGTTTCCGGATAGCCCTTAACATACAACGCGTAGTATGTATTGATGTGCGCCAAGAACATCTTCGGGTTGGTCTGATAGTAGGGAAAGTTGTCGCATTCGTTGATCAAGTCGAGGTTCGATTTGGGACCCGGTCCGATTGGTACCGGGTCCGCGAGCACCATCGATATCCGATCATTGCGGATTACAGCATCTGGATCGGCAGAGTCACCTGTTTGTGCTGTTCCCGGGCGGGAATCGTACGTATCGGAGTCGGCGTCGGCTGGAGTCCAAGATGGTATTCTTGGGAGCTCCTTGGGGATGAATTCGCGGAGACGGTTGAAATTGAAGGCCATTTCCGCGACTGTGTTGTTGTTGTCCAGCGCGTCTTGCGTTGTGCTTACCGGCTCGAGCTGAGCTTGCTGACCTTCACGACGTGCGACCAGGGTCTGCGGCTCAATTCTTGGCACTTCGGCTAAAACGCGGGCCAGTGACGTTGACTGGAAGACTCGAACGCTCGAACCTTCCTGTTTGATCGAGGCGCTTGGAGAAGCTACTGCACGAGGTGGAAGGGATATACGCAAGGCTATTGTCGTCCACGACACCCCCGCTGTCTTTGATTGCGAAGCTACACCGAGCTTGCGTGCCGAACACCACCATCAGAACTGTGCTCAAACATGTCGGTACCATTCGGCATCATCATCTCTGGTCGACCGGTCGATGTCTCGCCCCAAGCAATTACGGAAGCCCAGTATGCCTTTCGAATCCCTCCGGCACCCGCTTTCAGCCATATCGTGGTATTTCTGCTACCAGGGATCAACCTTCCTCAGGGAACCGCAGCCTCTGTTTATGTGCAAATTCCGCCCTCGCAAGAATTCAAGCTGTTGGGAGCCATTGGACCCGGGAAGGAGAGTGCGATTTTCAAAGTTTCTGGTCTGAAGTCTACTGCCAACCTCGACCAAAATGCAATGCTGGATGATCCCACGGCCCAGCTTGGAGCCACTGGTGTGCCCGGGGCCGACGTGGTGATTGGCGTGTCGATTGAACCCGAAGCCCAAGTAGCAGCGCAGCTTGCTACTCTTCAAAGTGGAGGCCAATCCAACAATGCTCAGCTCTCCTCTGCGCTGGTCAAGCTGGGAACCGGTCCAGAGGGAAAGGCAACTACGAAAGTTCTTGCACAGAGAATTATCGGCAATGCTTTCAACTTTCTCGCCAGTTTCGGGAGCGATACTGTACCTCTCAAGGCTTTTCAAGACTGGTGGCATAAATTTGAGAAGAAAATCGAACTGGATCCATCATTTCTGGAACGAGAAGGCGCGGAATGAGCTACAAGGCGAATTAGCTCGCATTTACTTTGCACGTAGCATTTGATGCCACCCTCCGCCACTCCGGTGGGAACCACAGAACTCTCGAGACCATTTGGAGGCATCTCAGAACTACCACGCGGACAAATGTCCCATTCGCGCACCTCACGCACCAGAATATCAGGGGGAGCAACAATCTTTGCCATATACGATTTATATGCAGTCCGTGGCAACACATTGTTGGCCAGCTGGCGAGATGGGTGGACACAACACAGTTCCATTCGTGGGCCCTTTTCGAAGCGAATCGGCGACGGTGGCATCGCCACCACATAGGCTGATCTCCCAGCTGGCTGGGTTGACGACCGAGCAACAGTTATCAAGGCAACTATGGAGTGAGATTGGACCCGACGACAGCTTTGGCGCTTAGTGAGTGCACGCTAGACAGGCGTACAATGGACGGACAGGCCTGGAAGAAACGGCCTGAGCCCGCATCGTCATGACGGTAAAGCTGCCGACGTACACTGACGCCGAGGAGAAGCCATTGAGGACGAGGTTGGTAGCTAGGCAAATTCCTAATGTTCAACGAAAGTGTCGAATCATGAGAAGAATGCGTTTCAGCTCCTGGTTAGCTAAGTGCCTCCCTCCTATCCTCTAACTCCACTCCTCCGGCCGCAGGACCGGCGCCATCTGCATCCAATTCTGTACTTCGCTCACTGCGGAACGTAGCACTCTCGCGAGGGCTTTCGGCAATATTCGCATATTCGCCGCTTTGCAACGTCACGCGCCTTCCCACTCCGATTTTAGCCATCACAAAGTCGAGTCTGACTGCCACCCACAAGGCAGCTGTCCGGATCAAGACCCACACCTTCTCTTGATTTTGCAGTTGCGAAGTATCATCACGCGGATTCTCATGCTGTTCGTGCTGAAATTGGAACTTGAGACAATCTTTGACTGTGACCAAGCCTGTCAAGCGGCCGCGATGTTCAACGAGAATCACTCGTGGACCGAGCTTCTTGAAAAACTCCATGACAGTCTCGAGTGGCAGTCGTGGGTGTACTGCCAGAGGCGTGGGGTCGACAAATTTGCTGAAATCGACAGACATGCTGCCGCCGTTTTCTGGCATGTCGTCAAAAGTCACGGCTGGCGTGGCCGCAGACGGCGTTGTTGCAGTGCGCGGGCCTTCAGGCGGGCTGAAGTAGCACCTCGCGGACGGAGATACGGGCTGTTCGCGCTTTGCACGCCCAATGGCATACCAAAGTTCGGTCCTACCGATATAGCCCAGCAGAATATTTGTTTTGGTATCTTCGACAATTGGGAAACCTTGAAATTTAGTTTCTGCCATGATTTGTTCAACTCGCCTGAGAGTCAATCCAGTTGCGGGCAGGACCGTGGGGTCAGGTGTCATGGACTTGCTGACAGGCACGCCGAAAGTATGCTCTTCTTTGCCATCAAGGAAAGGAAACCCATTGAACCAGATCATGCGGTCTGCAATGCCACCCTTGCCAAAGCGTTCCGACACAGCTTTTGTTACACCCACCACGATCATGGTTGGGAGGATGTAAGTCAGTGCGCCAGTCAGTTCGAACATGATGACCACCACAGACACTGTCAAATGCATGATTCCTGACAGAGCTGCGCCCGCGCCCAGAAAGGCATATGTGCCCGGAGTGATGCATGGCACATCTGGCTCGCATGCCGAGAAGAACGCTGCATCCGGGAATGCTTGGTGTAATGCCTCAACAATGATCCCCAGCATGCGTCCAAAGGAGGCTCCGATCGCCATGGAGGGCACAAATATGCCAGCAGGTACCTTACAGCCATACGAGATGATGACCAGGAATGTGCGAAGAATCGTGGCTGCGAGAAGCGAGAAAATCATGTACCAGCGGTTCTGCTTGTCGCACAATCCATTATAGTCGTGGGTGCCCTCACATTCAAGGAAGAGAATCTCCATGCTTTCTGTCATGTCGATGCGCAGAAACATGTTCCAGTAGCAAATGACGGCTGTGCCTAGAGCAAGCAGTGTGGCTTCCAAGACGGGAAATTTGGTCAAGTATCGCTTCCGGAAAGCCTGTGCGCGCATGTTCCACTTCATCACAAAAGCACCGTAGCAGCCCCCGAAAATCCCAATCATGATGTAGAATGGTACTTCAAAGAAGTGCCAGGTCCGGTCATATTTCACAGTGAACATGACCAGCTGCCCAGTGCGAAATGGGTTCATCGCTGCCAATACTGCTGTCGCTACCAGAGCACAGAAGTAGCTCCTCCACATGGTCTTCAACGGGAAGTAGTTACTCATCTCTTCCAGACTGAACAAGACTCCTCCAATCGGACTTCCAAATGCAACGGCCACCCCAGCAGCAGCACATGCGGACAGAATCTCTCGTGTCTTGGCGGCATTCCGCCGATACTTTTCGAACATGCGACTGATGACATTTCCTGTACACACGGCGTAGTGCACACTTGGCCCTTCCTTCCCCACGCTCAGTCCAGATGCAATGGCCAAAGGTAAGCCGATACTTTTGATCAACAGTGTCCAGAATCCAAGGAAACCCTTCATCACGAATCCCGCAATGATGCATTTGATCTCCGAAATACCGCTTCCTGCCGCATAGGGTGCGAAGCTCTTGACCAATTTCGCGCTGGTGAATGCGAACAGAGTCGAAAATATGATGTAGACCACGTAGTTCGCAACGACCCAGCTCGACCAAGGGACGAACTCTTCACACCCGTCTTCCGATCCCCAGCAGCAGAAGCTTTGGTTCAGATAGAACGCCGTAGTGCAGTGACCGCGCTTGATGTCCGCCAGCCATTCGGTTACGATGTTCAAAAAGGCAGCATTGAGGCCTATCGCCGTTCCGATCAAAGTGACAACAATCCAGCCTTGACCGGCATCATATGCTTCCCACACCTTGCGCCTCCAGCCTACGCGACCAAACGACTGCTGGTGGGCGGCACGAGACAAACGTCGCGACTTGCGCCGCTGTTGCTCGCGAGCGGCGTCCTGGACCCAATCGATTGTGGTAAAGTCCTCATATCGCTTGATCTCAGCTATTTCCTCTGCGACGCGAGCCTCCTCGGAGGAGATCTGTTGATCGAGCTGGCCATTCTCGGCGCTGGAGAGGGCGGAGGCTCGGCGGCTCAAGCTGTGGTGGGAACGGTCGGCGGAGGCGGAGTGCGCATGGCTGGTGGTGCGGCGGACGGGAGCGGGGCCGGTGGTGGAGATGCTGCTCACGCGCCGGCTCATTGCATTTTCATGTCGTCGCGATGCTGATGTCGTGGCAATTGCTGGCTGTTAGAGGAGAGGGTCTTGCGCAGAGCTGACTTTACAGTATGTATTGAGAGGCGCTCTCGGTTAACTTAGCGACTTTCACATGAAAGTTGGCGTGCAATTCAGTTAGGCTCCCGCCGCCAATTCCATCGCGACGCGTCCACCTCGTGCGCAACGCTACACGAACACGAGAACGTCACCTCCTTCCCATACTACGACGAACTCACCGTCACGATGCCGTACAACAACACGCCCATCGCGCCGTCGAGCGAGGTCACCGGCACCGCCTCACTGCCTCGCACGTCTTCTTCCGCCTCCACCACCTCCGCGCTCTCGCTGACAATTAGTCCTTAGTCGCTCGCGTCAAGAAGATCATCAACGCCGACCCCGATATCAGCCAGTGCTCCAACAATGCTGCTTTCGTGATCACGGTTGCGACTGAGATGTTTCTGCAGCATTTGGTCGATCAGGCATACAACCAGGTCAAGTCGGAGCATGGACCCAAGCCGAGGCGGAACATTCAGTACAGAGACGTTGGTGAGTGAGAGCAGTTGGCTGCTGCAAGTAGTCAAGAGCGAGACACTTACGGTATATCCGCAGCCAATGCAGTAGCACGTGTTGAAAACCTCGAATTCTTGACTGACGTGGTGCCGAGGACAATGACGATGAAGCAGTACAAACAGAAAGCTGTGAAAGACGCTGCAGCTGGAGCGGCACCTGCAGAGAACGGTTCTCTCGGAAGGGGACAGGGAACGTTGGATGGACACGTCGGAGCCAACGGAAATGCTGCCGGGCCAGCACCTCCGAATGACCCAGTGAAAGAAATCGCAGCGAAAGAAGGTGCTCGCGACACAGCGGACGAAGAGATGCGGGACGCATGAAGATATTATGCATGATTTTGTGCTGAATTTAGCGTTGGCGTTGGCAGGTTGTGAGAACGAAGCTGGCATGTATGGGACGGACCGCTGGAAAATGTTTGAAGTCATGCGACTAAACCTCAAGTTTTCTGCTTACGATTCAGGAAATTGCAGCGCAGATTACACGTGGAGCATTCAGTCGGAATTGTTGAAGTTTTCCGTTGCACGAGACGAGCAGTCTCGAGTACGGTCTTCCGAAGCACGGTAATGCCATCAGCAGCACTTATTGACGACAACATCAGCCATCTGCGGCTTTAGCAGCTTGGTATCAGTTGCACGCGAGGAGCTTCAAGAAACGCACAGTTCGTGAAATCTACACTGGGCGAAACATCGTCCTTCTCGTTCTGCCATCGGCCACAATCAAGATCAATCGGCAGATACCAGCCGAATTGACCATTCGGGTCCCATCTCCTCTTCAGCTTCTGCAACTTGTCGACCCTCCACTGCTGGTATCCATACAGCTGCCGTTAGGTCTCGCTGCCATGCGCATAGTTCACATACGCATTCAATGCATGGCCACTACCCTCGACCATGAGTCGGCGCATCTCATTGCCGTACATGGCGCCACGCTGAGCCAATTTCGCATCGCTGGGGCATGCGTGATGAAGGGGCTGATTAGCAGATTACTTGGCCGGTCCGCATATGCCGTACTCTCTCCCGAAAGCGACTGGACAGCATTCACGCTGTAACCCTCCAAGATGACGAGCGTCCTATTGAACTCGGTTGGAAGCGATTTGAGCACATCTACGGCTGCGTGCATACCAGCAATCGGATACGTTTCCAGTGCCAACGGAACCCGTTGCAATGTTGGACCGCTCTTCGCGCAGGGTGGAGCCCCAATGTCGAAACCTATCATCGCGGAGACGCCCGCCAGGTCGGTTCTTCCACTAACGGTGTCGAACGGCTTGAGAGCGCGAAACTGTGACGAGTAGGCGTCTGGAATACCTTTGCCTTGCCAGATCAAATAGATCACCAAGGTTACCTGCACACAGATCAGCATCGAACCCAAGCTGGGCACAGTACGAAAGCCTACCCTTCCATCAGCCAATCCAGGAAACCTACCAACCAGCCCAAAAACAATCAACTCAACAGGGCCTGGATTGTCAATGCCACCTACCATCCCATTCGCAATCCGCAGTACCTCCTCCAGCTTTGCTTCCTCGAAATAAAACTGCTCATACCCCCAAGCCTGATTGTCCTCCGTAATATCATAAACCTTGTACTCAAACGCCGCCACGATCGCAAAATTATGTCCGGCGCCCCTCAAAGCCCAAAAGAAAATCCTCGTGTTGAGTTTCGGACACTTCCACCAAACTCCCATTTCCTAGGACCACCCTGGCGGAAATCAGATTGTCTGCCATTAGCCCATACCGCCCTTGCAGCCAAACGTGACCGCTGCCGAGCATAGGCGCCACTGCTCCAGTGCAATCGCAAGCCCCTTGGACCGTCTGTTTCGAATGAACAGCGAGCTTGTCACGAAGTTCGCCACTGAGGATGCCGCCGCCGATCATGGCACTTTGGCCATGTGGTAAAAGTTCAACATCTGTGAAGCTTTCAAGCCACATTCCTACTCCGTTGCGAAGTTTGGAGAGGGACAGTGCTGCGCCATGGCCGCCGGAGATGGCGAGGAAGGACTTGCATTTGTTGTTCGCGATGCGGATTGTGCTTTGGATGTCCTCGATCGTGGAAGGACGAACGACAATGTCGAAATGCGGAATTCCCCAGGATCTTTGCCAACGGGACGTTGCATTCTTGTAACATGGAGAATGTGAGGCAGATTTGAGCTTGTGAAGAGAGATGTGGAGCGAGTGCGGAGGCAAAGTTATTTGCCGTGAAGGGAGTTGTGGTTGAGAACAGGTTAGAAGTGTAAGCTACGCCGCTAGCCAAGGCTGCGGTGAGGAACGCTGAAAATGTGCCCATTCTCGTGCTGCTCTCTGCGCGAGCTTGAATTTGTTTCGAGGATTAGCAAATGTGGAATCAGGCAGTTCTGAAACTGTGGTCCCAGCGAGCTCCTTTTAAGTCGACATGAAGTTGCATTCCGCTAGTAGACATTTGTGCACCACTTCTTGTCAACGCTTCCAGTCAACCTAGGCTCCAGCCTCGCAATGCATAGGGCGGATCCTTCAGCTTGCAGCGACCAAGGCCATTGTCAATTGCGCAACTTTGCACTGCCGTTGAACATCAGAATTATCCCACTTGTTGATAATTGTCTCCTTTCAGCCATTGAACTATTTCCAATCTTTGCAGGCTCATTACAAGCCACTGCTCTGCTCTACTTTAGTAAGAGGAATTGGCCTATCCCATATATGGCTAGCTGGGATGTCCTTCCTAATCAGGCATACTCCCAAGTGTAAGCATGTGAAAGTCGGACGGTTGCAACCTCCAACTACCTCCTAGCAACTCAAGGACAAACAGTTGGCCACGGCCCGATCACGCAAGTCTCACAAGTCAGGACGCTGACTAGCTAGCCGAACAGCCCAAGGAGACCACAATCCGGGTCGCTACGTAAGTGTTCAGGAACCCATGACTCGCAGTCGACTAACCTGTGAGATTACGTCACGGCAACGAACAACATCTCTTCCTGTCCCCCTTCTCAAACGACGTGCCATATCAAAGCTTCTCGAATGCGATCTCATACACCGTGAGAACATCATCAAGAGTCGAAAAATGTCCAAAGCCCCCAGCAAAAAGCTCACGGACGAGGAGAAAGCCGCCAAGCACGGCGCCCTCGTAGTTTTCGGCTCAGGCCCTGGCATTGGACGTAATGTCGCCTCTCTATTCGCGGAAAGAGGCTTCTACAAGATCTACTTGCTATCACGCAACCAAGAACGTCTGCAAGAAGACATTGATTTCGTGAAGAAAGCCGCGCCGGACGCCAGTGTCAAAGCGATTGCCGTCGATCTCGAGGATCCAGGAAAGGTGCGAGCGGCTCTCGCGGAACTGGATTCGAGATTGTATGGAAAGTCGCTGGAATGCGTGTTGTATAACGCTGCCAGAGTTGGGCAGAGCAAATTGATGGAGTGGAGTGCGGTGAACTATGAGTCGGATTTTCGCGTAAGTATTGATTGATTGATTGTCGTTCTCTTTGGTCTAGGAGGAGAATGTCGAGCTCATGCACTGTGTCCAGGTTATCGTTGTGAGTTTGTTGATGGTCGCGCAATGGGCTATGCCGCAGCTGGTGGCGGCGGCGAAGAAGGAATACTATACGCCCGCGTTCCTGGTGACGAGTGGTGGCTTGTACAAGGATCCCTTTCCACAATTCGTAAGTTTTGCTGGCCCATGGAGTCAGCAGATAATGTGTGGTCTAATATTAGGCAGTTCTCGCTCGCGTCGTGCAAAGCTGCTCAGTACAATCTTGTACACAGCCTCCACAAGGAGTACGGTTCAAAGGGCGTGCACTGTGCAGCAATCGTGGTAGAAGGCAAGGTATCTGACGACGCCAAAGTGACGACGGCTCGCAATGTAGCGGACAAGGCCTGGAAATTATTTGAGCAGCCGGCACCTGGTGATTTGGATGCGACTCTGCAAGATCCGGACTATCTAGAATTCATGAAGAAGGCGGAAGCGGGCGCTTAGCTGACATTCGTATACTTTTATTGCAACAACCTCAGATTCGGGCCTGACAACCCGGGAATCCATACGCTGGTCTGTTGTTGCCGATATCGTATCTGACTTGCGTTGGGCTAGCGGTCAAATTGAGCTTGCAGATTGCGTACCTGGCAGCACCGCTGTTGATCTCAGTGTAGATCTTGACAATCTCTGCAGTCGCTGTGTCTACGAAATAGAGAATGAAAGCCCGTATCGGCACATCACCAACAACGAAATCCGAGTAGGTTGGGATGGTGTCAAAGCTATGAGCAATGTGAAGTAGTTTGCTCGATGTCGGGAGCGGCAAAGGATCAGCGTATTTCGAGAGATACTCTTCCGCGCCGTGTGCATTCGTCTCGTTGAGTTGCGAGAGTGAGCGAGATACATCGCACGTAGAAGGAAAAACGTACAGTGCCGCCAGCAAGGAAGGCTAAAGCTGTCCGTATCGATACAAACTCGAAATTTGGGCTTATGAACTTGTCGATCAATTCTTCATATCGTTCGACCTTGCGGCGTCTCGACCCGAATACGATGTGGAAGCTGGCAGCACCGCCATCAGTAAGACAGTCTTCCGAACGCCTGTTGAGCGTGCAAGCCGCGATACTGGCAGCGCAGATGAGGAAGGTGAGACGCATGATGTCAATGGTATTTTGTTCGATAGAGTCGGAGCAAGTGCTTGTTGCAACTAATGGTCGTCTCGTCGGGCTTATGTGGCAGCAGCTTGTCGTGAGTGGCAGGGTTGATGTGGTGCCAGTGACACAGTTTCTACCCTAGTGGAGCTTAGACGGACCTCAAGCATGCGGTTACATGTCCACAGCGCCATGAGACTTCGAGGTTGTCGTTCGCCAATCATTTGCTGTATGGTATGGGCGGGTGCTCCTTGATCACATCTTGTGCTAGCTGGAGAACTTGCCCATGAACACTGGATGGAGCACAAACTAGGCCATAATCTGCAGTCTTGGTCAGCACGGTCCGATGTCACAGCGCAGGAAAACAAAACATACTGGCTGCCATTTTTCTTCCGGTAGTAAAGTCGATTGGTTTGCCTTCCAGGTCAGTCACCTTCCCGCCTGATTCCTCAAAGATGAGTACGCCACCAGCATGATCCCACATGTTAGATCTCCAGCTCGTATACCTGAATATACGTACCACGACGTGGCTTCGGCCCAGCCCTAGCGCCGCATACTTCATCAGGCTGCTGAACAGATCCACGCCAGGCCAAGGCGTGTTCAGTTTGGCAGCGATTTTTTGATGCAGCTCTAGGATTGTGCTCGTGTAAGTTGAACAATCGGACCAGATAAGTCCATCGAGCGATGCTTTCTCGCCATGTCGCTCGAGTTTTGTTGCTGCTGCAAGCTTTCCGTTCGACTGCATGGGTCGAACAAAAGTACCCTCGCCGCGCACAGCATATATCATCAAACCCAGCCCGTGCTCGTCAATCACGTCTTCGCTCACAGTAGAAGAATCAAGCACGACATTGGGGCATCCGATGATTCCGATATCCTCGCGTCCGTTGACGAGCATAGCACAGTTGATGGCATACTGCTGACCTCGCAGAAAAGTGGCGGTGCCGTCTATGGGATCAAAGACCCAGGTTCTTCCGTCATGACTTGTTTCCCTCTTACCTCCCCAATCCAGGTACTTGAGTAGGTCATCCTTCGAGCTGGGTGTAGCCAGTGGAGGAGTGTTTGCCTGGAAAGCGGGTTTTGCGGATTCTGTCAGCTCCCAGACCTTGTCGAGAAGAGCTGAGTTCTGCCGCAGATCATCGGCTGACTCTTCGGCAAGGAAGTTGTCGGACGGAAACACGGCGTGCACGGCGGAGGTCAATAGAGCTTGTGATGCGAAATCGCCAACGGTGACTGGGCTGAAATCGCTTTTGGAGATCTGACTGTCTTGGCCCACGGTTTCGTTTTGCAAGCGCTTCGTGAGCACCGCGCAATGTTGCACGGCAGCGCAGGCCACATCGAGCTCTGCCTGCAGACGACTCGACATGATGGAAATGAAGTTGGTGGTTAGACGAAAACGTAGCTACAGGAAAGAGTTGGAGAGAGAGACACTTGGAGCCCGTTCGGTGAAATTCTTCTGGCTTCTAAGGACACCCCAGAAGGCGATTTTAAGTTAGAAGACGGTCGCGTTCGGTTAATTATCTTCTGAATTCTGGGCATAAGGTAATCTTCTAGCTAGAAGGTAGGTCTTCGCTTATATAGCATGTTTTAGGCAAGGTGTCTCTTAAAACTACGCTAAATCGTCTTCTAGCTAGATATACCTCTTAAATCCCTTCTAGCGTCCTTCTAAATACTCTATAGGTACTATAATTAGCGCTATATCGAATATAGACACGGATAACGCTAGGGATGCGGACGAATAGCGTCGACTATACTTAGTACGTAGAAACTATGCAGTTGTCGTAATTATTATAGCGTAGGCAGCTAAACGATACGCTTACGTAATATCGCCTAAAATCCGCACGATATATACGGATAATTTAGTCGCTAAATTAAAGCTAATTAGCTTAATAAACTAGCTATTGCGAATGCGTTGCTATACGAGGTTTACGATAAACTAGTTTATAGAGTTAGTTAAAATGCTAGATAAGTTCTTATTGCCTAGAGTAAGGTAGAAGGTAGCGAAGAAATAACGCGTATTATTATTCCTTTATATAGTAGCTTAAAATCGTTCGTATTACGACGTCGCCGAAGACTTCTAGTACTCGCTAAGTACTATATCTACGGTATTCTACGAGGTATTATATACTATTATATACGTCTAAAGAAGGCTCGTTACTCTAGTAAAGGCGACGGACGCGGAGGCAATTAAGTAGAAGCCTAAATATTAGAAGTACTAGCCTTACTTTAAGGGCGCAGTTAGTGCGCTTAATAGTAGTTATATACCTATATAGTATACGCTAGAAGAATAGGGGGTTTATCGTAACCGTAAGAGCTAGTTATCGTAGAATATACTAGCTATAGTTAATTATAATCGCCGGTTTACGTTCGTTCTATCTAGCTAGAAGGGTTCTACGTATAACGGTACTATTTTAAAGAATACTATTAGCCGTTTTAGCTTTAAGGCGCCTTTAAATATATATTACCTTGCGGATGCTAGATATATTAATAGTACGCTATATTTAACGCTATATTATAGCGTCCGCTACTACCTTCGCGAAACGTAGATTACTAGACTTAAGCCTAAGAATATAAAGGAGCTATTTAATCTATAGCATTCTTCGCTACGTAATATAGTTAAACGTACGTTTAGTATCTTCTAAAGGAGATTCTAGATATTCGAGTTACCGCCTAAGTTTAATTATACTACGTAGGTACGGCTAGTTTATACCTATACGGCGCTATATAACTTCCTTACTAACTCCGGCGCTATCGAGCTAATTCTAGTCTTCGAGCGCGACGAATATAACTACTTTAATAGCGGCGGTTAGGGCAGTTAAGGCGGCGGTAGTAGTACTACTAGCGGTAAAGAAATAGACAAGTTCCGTAATAAACTAGCGGCGCGAATATAAAAGGATTACGAGTAATATAAGGTAGAAAAACTAAACGAGGTATAGCCGTAAGAATCGTTTAAGGAGAAGTTTAAGCTATAGTAATATAGCGAGTAATCTCTTTACGAGAGAAGGTACGGTAGGCATAAGGCTATTAAGGCTTAATTTTCCTAGTAAATTTAGTTAGTTTAGCCCTCGCTAATATGCCTCCTTCTCTTAGAGAGAGAGGTAGTGCTATCTTAATCGCGTATTACGAAAATAATACGAGATAAACGGTCGTTACTATATAGAAGGTATAGTTAAAATAACTATTAGCGCGTTATTTTAGCAGGAATAGGTAAAGTAAATAGGGAGGTTTTTTAATTAGAGAAATAGCTTTCTTACTATAATTTATATATAACTGCTATTCTAACTATTAAGCTATATCTAGTCGTCGCCTAGACCCTAAATTATTGCCTTAATCCGCTCGACTTAACTCTCGATATCTTTACTAAGGAAGTAGTTTACTTCCTTAATACCCTTCCGCTATAGTATCTTCGCTACCTTATACTTATCCGCCCTATCGAATCGCTCGAATGCCTTCGTTTATAATAACTCTACTAGTTTATATTCTAGTAGTAGCTTCGGCCGTAGAGTAGAGTTAAAGTCTAATATAATCTTAATTAAGCCTTAGAGGCTATTTGCTATACGATCGCTAGTTATTATTCGCTTCGCCGCGCGGCTATAATTTAATAACGCCTTCTTCCGGAGGTTAAAACTATCGCCTTAAGAGAGGGCTAAAGAGGAATCTATAGGCGTATTTAGCTATACCGGTTCTCTACTCTCTAGCTCGAGAATACCTATAGCGTTAGTACTAGTTACGCTCGTACTATTAAACAAAGTAGCTAATTTACTCTCGAATATAAGAGGTTTATTCCGGAACTTAGTAGCGTCTTTATAGATAGCGAAGTAAGTGTCTATAACTTCTACTAACGCCCTTAGATAGCTAGTTATTATATTAATTATCTAACCGCTTAAACTAATAAGGTCCTTTTATATCTTATAATCGCGGAGTAAGTTGCTAATCTTGCCTTCTACCTTATCCTTATTAATTATAGCTAACTATATCGTAGTAGCTTCTTCTTCTTCTATAACCTCCGTTACTACGGCTACTATCCTTTATAGCGCTATATCCTTTTAACTATTACTAGAACGCTAGCTAGTAGTCGCGTCTATCTCTTCTAGAAGCTTCTAAGTTATCGCTATTATCTACCTTAACTTTAATACTAGCGTAGTTTGTTTCCGCTTCCTTAATAACTCTAATACCTAAGACGCTAAATTATTCGGACTAAGCGACGATACCGGCGTAGATACCTCTAAAGGCGTACGTAATTCTTAACGGCTTAAAGTAGCCTACGCCGGCGACGATAGTACTAGCGACGACGACTAAAGTAACTACGGTAGCTACGGTAACGCTAACTATTCTAACGAAGTAGTAGGCGCGCTAAAGTTAAAGTTCGCGAATAACTAACTATCGAATTCTAAGTAAAGGTAGCTCGAATAATCGTCGTTTAATACGCTATTAAGGTCTATAATAGCGCATTTACTAGAGTTACGATTATAGGTAACCTTAACTAGTAATAAGTATATTCTTACGTTATAGATACTAGAATAACGGTAAAGTAAGTATACGCTTAGAATTAGAAGTTAGAAGATAATTAACTAAACGGAACCGCCTTCTAAGTTTAATAATACTAATTTAGAAGATAGTAAAGCGATAAGAAGGTAACTCTACTAGATTTAGAAGTTAGAAGATTTTAACTAAACGGGCTCTTAAGCTTATTAGCCTTAGGCTAAATTCTTAGCGGAAATAGCTAACGGATATAGAGCTCTAATAATATATAATACGGAAGGTCTTAACGACTAGCGCCTAGGCGGCTAGGCGGAAGGATAAACCTTCTATAACTACCGCGTAATAGATAGCTACTATAATCTACTTAATTATAATATAACCTTTATACTACTAACAATTAGTAGCTCGGAACTACTAGGAAGTTATCCGTAATACCTACTAGTACCGCAGCCGAGGCAATATACTACTCTAACTCTCCGACTACTAATAGGCGAAAACCGCATATCCTTAGCAGCTCGGGTGCCTATAAAAGCGCGAGCTTAGGCTCTCCTCTATATTAATTAATTATCTACCCTACGTTTCTTATTTATAGTTCTAGTATTATTATACGTTCTATGCGTACCCGCTCTACTAGCTATTACGAGAGACGATATAGCTAATACGAGGGTTCGTAAGCTAAACGTAGAAGCGTAACTGCGAGCGTAGCCGTTACTCGATCTAAACTATAGTGCTTACGAGGATTCCTAAGCCTAGCTACCTAGAGACGAGAGACGAGAACTGCGCGTTATTACGCTACGTGCGACTACTATATACCTAATTCTAGGGCTATTAGGCCTTAGCGATATAGATATGCACGCCTAGTTAGCTATAAGCTAGTTAGAGTAGTATAGGATTTACGTATTACTACTACTATAAGTCGAGACGACTAGGCACTACTACTACTACCCTCTACTAGCCTATAAGCGACGAGGAATATAAGCAGTTCTATATATTTACTAGGGCTAATAAGAGATAAGTTATAAACGTAGAAGCCTAATAGCTTATCGAGTAATATATATAGCGATTTAGCTCTACTAATATATATCTACCTAAGTAGCTCGACGCGCCTTTAACGCGACGGTAGGTATAGAATAGATTTATAGTAGTAGTAAGATAACTATTTATAATAGCCTTACTACGACTACTAGCTACGCCTTAGCGGTAGTAATAATAGAAAGTATCGCTAACTTTAGTAGCAACTACCTTAACGAGATTAAGGGTAGCTACGATTAATACGAGCCGCCTAATAATAGCGACTACTTAGATAAGTACCTCGACGATAGTACCGTAGGTTAATATAGCTAACTAATAGCTACTAAGCGAAGAGGTACTTGCTATAATCTAGCGAGTAGTATAGAAAGTATAAGAGCGAAGTAAAGCTAGAAGTTAGGGGCCTTAAGCCTTACTAGTACTTAGCAATCGGCTACTACTATATTACTTAGCGTATAGTATTTATATACGCGGAGTATGCGATATATAATAACTCTATAAGAATTAGCGCTATCTTTAGATAGAGGTCTAAGGTAGTCTATACGTTACTATATACCCTCTTATAGGAAGCGATAAATAATACTCCGTAGCAGCTACTACGTAAGGAAAATAATAATAATAGGCCCGACTAACTAAGAGACTAAGAGATTAGATTCTTTTAGCTAGATCTAGAGGCGGCCGACTCTATAGATCTAACTATTATTAGCTCTAATACCTTCTTTAGAGACGCCTATAATTTTATTAACTACCTAAAGGATATAGTAGTATACTATAGCGAGAATAAAGTTAAGGCTCGCATTCTAGCTCTACTCCGAGGGATAGCGCTAGTATAGTATATAGGTACTCTAATATAGCTAGAGAAAGAAAAACTCCGGTATTTACTATCTCTATAGAGTTAGATAACTATACTATCCTCGCATTTTAAGCTACTACTAGCTAACTCTTTAACCCGACTACTAGCTATAAAGTATACGTAGCGTAATATAGCCGACCGCTATAGTACTAATATATATCTTACTAAGATATAGTAATACGCCTATAATACTAGTATAACCGAGGTCTTATAATAGCTTATCTACGCGTAGAATAGCATTAACGTAGAGCTCCGTTAGGGAATTAGAGTACCTACGTCGACGACTACTACGAAGGACTTTACCTAACTATTATAGGAAGAATAGTATATATAGTTCGAACTTATAAAGCGCTAGAACTAACGGACGTAGGTAGTAAAGCCTACTACTAATAGTAGCTACCGTTAGCTATAATATAAATCTAGTAAGTATTAAGATAGATAATAACCGCGTTATAAGAGCTAATTAGATCCGCGACCTAAATAGTTATAACCGTCGACTTCTAAGTAGGACCGAAAGTATACTTATTCTTCTAATAACTACCGATAGCCTTAAAAGGACTTTAATAATCGAAAGGAGTTCGTAAAGCCTTACGACTACGAGCGAGACCGTAAGCTAACCTACTTTAAGAATAGCAAAGACGGACGATAATCGAAGCCCTTAAAGCCCTTTACTTAGAAGGCTAACGCTTATTAAGTTAAGGATAAGTCTAATAACGACCGGGAGCCTAACTCTAAGGATAGAGAGCCTATTTATAATATCGAGGATAAGGCATCTAACTACGAAAGTACCGATAAGGAAGTTAAGCTAGATATTAGGTACTTAGCTCTTATAGAGATAGCTAAGACTCCGATATACTATATCTATAAGTAGCAATTTACCTCTAATAATAAGCTCTATTACTATCTCCGAGAGTAGTACCTAAAATTATAGCAGCTGCCTAACCTAAGAAGTAAAGGGATTTATTAATTTTAAAGTATACTACCGTATACGCCCGACTAGCTTAGTAGAAAGAGCGCCTTTTAGTCTACCCCGATAGCAGCAATCCTATTTCTATTATTAATTAATAGCTTCTATAAAAACATCTCCTAAACCTACTCTTATATAAGGTAGAACGCCTAGTCCGCGTAAAAGGCGTAGGTAATAAGGTAACTCGCCTAACCAACTAAGTATTGCTTACGCTATAATTTAATAATAACTATTAGATTAAAGCACGAGTATTTATTATTAATAAGCTCTTAGCGAATATATTACTAGAAACTAACGTATTACGATAATATAGGATTATACTTTACTTTAAGACCGACTATATAATCTTCTTAAATAGTACCTACGTACTAATAAGTATAAGTTCGCGTACTAAATAGCTTAATCTAGCATCTTTTATAGTAACTACCGAAGGTAGCTAAGAACGTAAAGATCTTTATAGAGCTACGCTCTACGGCAACTAGAGTATAATAGAGAAATATAAAGCCTTACTAGCTAAGTATTAAGGCTTATTTACCGATAATAGGAAATTTGCTAAAGTTCTTAAGAACTAGTAGATAACTATCCCGCTAGTTAGTAACTAGCGAACCGCCGGAGCTAAGCTAGCTTATAAAGTATATCCCTTAGGACCTAAAGATAAAGAGGTTATTAATGCAATATATAACCGACTATATAAGCAAGGTCGGATATTATAGACTACGAAGCTAATACTATTTAGGTTTCTAATATTCGTAGTATAGAGAGAGTCCGCTAACGGCCGGAAAGGACGAGCCGTTATTAATATATAGAAATTAAATTAAATTACGGTAACTAACGCCTATCTAATACCGCTATAGAGCGACGTACTAGTAGCTATCTAAGGGTATAATTATATTTCGACTATCGATATAAGAGCTTTCTTTTATTAATAGCTAGTATATTCTAACGATAGATATAAACTAGCCGTAGTATCTTACCGAGGTTAGGAATTATATAACGTCGCTATAATAGAGTATAAGAATATACCTCTATATATATAATAATAGATTAATAGAATTCTACGTACTAAAGGCGCGTATAAGTTTGCAAAAGCCTTTATAGACGATATAGTAATCTATAGCAAAATATTAGAATAATACCTCGACTATCTAGAACGACTATTCGATGCGCTCTTTAAGTACTACCTAATAGTAGTAGCTAATAAAGCTTTTATCGGCTACCTATCTATTAAGCTTCTCGAATAGCGTATAAGTACTTTAGGTACGATAACCGATAACGAGAAACTTATAGTAATTAAGAACCTTAAATTCCTAAGAACTCTAAAGGATATAAAATACTACCTAGGACTAATAGGCTAGCTAAGATCCTATATCGGATACTACGCTTAACTAGTAGAGCCTTTATAGAAAATTAAAACTAATAAACTATAAAAGGCACCGATAGGAAAATATGCTCGAGTATACTATATATCGACTACCGATATTAAACTAGATAAGGAACTACTAATAGCCTTTAAGGCTATATAGAATGCGTTTACTAAACTATCCTTACTATATTACTTCGACTAATAGAGGCTACTATATATATATATCGATGCGTCTAAGAAGCGTAGGTTTAGAGTTATAATTACGTATATCGAGGGCGATATAGTCTTAGAAAATCCGCCCTATATAAAGACGTAACCAATTTTGTTCCTATTAAAAACGCTATTATAAGCTAAACGATAGTACTAGCTAACCGAGCTTAAAGTTATATGCTTAGTATAGACTATAAAACGAATCTAATAGATAATTAAGGCCTATAACTCTATAGTTATTATTCTAATCGACTATATAGCAATAGTAGGAATTGCGAGCTAGATAGTACTAATATCGTTATCGATAGATAAACTTAATAACCGACTAATACGCTCGTCTTAATATCTATTATAGTTTAGTAACCTAAGGATCGTATATAAGCCTAGCAGAGAGCATATAGTACTAGACGTATTATTACGACTAGAATCGTATAATAAGGAACCGACTAAGGATACTCTTAAGGACCTAATTATTAACTAAGTAACTATAGTATAGATAGACGAAGCTTTTAAGAGATAGCTAACTATAGCTTACGACTATAATAAGCACTTAAGTAGAGTTAAAGCAATGCTATAGATAGCGGAACTAGGATCTACTAGCTTCTCGACTAATAATAAAGGTTTAATCTAGATAGATTATAAGAAATATAATAGGCGACTATATATTTCTAAGACTATAGAAGGAGATATATTTAAGAGCACCTATAACGACTAATTCTATATTAGTTACTACCGACTATATACTTAAATCTCCTCGTAGTACTATATCCGTAAGCTAGCTAAATAACTAAAGTTATATCTATAATACTACTAGGAGTATTAAGCGCTATAGACCTTACGATACTACCTATATAGTTAGCTCTAACCGCTAGGAAGCCTACCGGTCTTCTACTATATAATTATAATTAACTTTATTATAAAACTACTAACGCTAGTAGGCGGAGACTACGATATAGTACTAACGGTAACCTATAAACTATCTAAGAAGATACTACTAATTATAGGCTATAAGAACTACTTAGTAGAATCTTAAGTATACCGGCTGCTAGATACGCTATTCTACGGTAACTAGGGACTACTAACTATAATAATCTCCGATAGAGACCTAAAGTTTACGGCCGAGATATAGAAGACTATTTTTAGCTAACTAAAGGTTAAGTTATTAATATTAACTACGTACTATTCGTAAATAGACGGGCAATCGAAATAGACTAACTAGACGGTTAAGATTATACTATAGTACTATCTAGTATAGAACTCTAATAGAGAAGTAGAGATAGAATTTATACTTCTATAAATCTAGATAGTAATAAACAATTCGGTTAATACTAGTATAGGCAAGTTACCGAACGAAGTAGTATTAGAGTTTAACCTTTAAGAGCCGGTAGATATCGTAGAATAATAATAACGGACTAAAGAAGATAAGATAGCTAAAATAAGAGAGGTTAACTAATAGGAAGCGCGAGATACTATCGCTTACGCTAAGATGCTAATAAAGGAATAAAATAACTCTTAGCATATCCTATAGAGACCGATAGTAGGAGACTACGTATTCCTATAGCTAAAGAACTATAATATTCTAGAAGTAAAGAACCGCAAATTAATACTACTAAGAGTTAGCCTATTTTAAGTTAAGAAGGTAACTAATAGTAGGCTTACGTATAAGATCGACCTGCCTAAGAACTAGAGAATATATCTAGTAATCTCGATCGCAGAGCTAGAACTATATCTAGCTACGAATAACCTATACCGACGACCGACTTATAAGCTACTACGGATTTAGGTCGATAAGAACGACGAACTACTAAAGGTAAAGGCCTTATAGTAACGGAGAATACGTAAGGTTAGCCGTTACTAACGGAAGGTAATCGAGTATCTAGTTAGATAGAATAACGCTAGACTAGAAGATAACGAGTAGGTAGCTAGTAATAATATACTACCGGAGTTAAAGAAATCCTTTAACTAATACTACTTTCTCTAAACTAAAGGGACCTATCTATAAAGTAGAGACATCCGTATCTATATATATCTCTATAGAGTAGGTAACGTTAGCGCTAAATCTAAAAGCGAGCGAGAAAGTAAAAATAAAGTAAGAAACCTAACGGTACTAAAACTAGTAACCTTTACTTACGATAACTACTTATAATAACTACTTACGATAACTACTTATAATAACTACTTGCGATAATAACTTATAACGACAATAACTCGCGATAATAATAACTATTCCTAATAATTACTACTAAAGCGATATAGCTAATTAGTAGAAGGCTACTAGTAAGATAGGCGCGGCGTCGCTACTAACTACTCTACTAACCGCTCCGCTAACTACTCCGCTAACTACTCCGCTAACTACTCCGCTAACTAAGCCTTAGATTAAATCTAAGCTAAAGGATAAGAGCGACGAGGACCTAGACTTCTACCTAGTACTATTAAAGGGCAAGAGAAAGCTCGACCTTATACTAGCTACTAAGAGCGACGACGACCTTAATTATACCTTAGAGACTAGTTAACTAACGTAGAGAACGCTAGAATTAGACCGACTAACCCTAAGGGAGACTAAGCTAGCTAAGAAGGCTTAAATAAAAGAGCGAGTAGATAGCGCGAAGATAACGCGTATCTTCCGCAAACTAATTATAATCGGGAACTATAACTACTTTCTTCTTAATCCTAACGATACCTAATATAACCTAGTTAAGCTAGCCGAGTAGAAAGCTATAGTAAATAGCGAAGATAAGAAAAAAAAGCCCGCGACGATAGTAAGAAATAAGGGTAGTATAAGAGCAAAGTAAAGCTAGAAGTTAGGGGCCTTAAGCCTTACTAGTACTTAGTAAGCGGCTGCTACTATATTGCTTAGCGTATAGTATTCGTATACGCAAAGTATATAATATATAATAACTCTATAAGAATTAGCGCTATCTTTAGACGGAGGTCTAAGGTAGTCTATACGTTGCTATATACCCTCTTATAGTTCTAATTCTTTAACTCTATATAGGGTAGCGGCCTATAGATACTAATATTAGATAAATAAGAATTGCAAGCGTATTATACTAAGAACGTAGGCTTTATACTACGAGCTCTACTAATATAGGAACTAAGCGAAGAGACGCTAAACCTTAAGGAGATAATAATAGATAATAACGTTAACGTAGAGTATAGGTAACTTAAACGTAAGACGGAGAAGCTCTATAAGTAACTTATAGTATATATACTCTAAGAAGAGTATAAGCGTCTTAAGCGCAAGCTTACTATAATACTAGAAGGTAATAACTTTCCTTCTAGCGGATCTAAAGCCTACTATATATAAAGTAGCGTAGAAGGAAACGCTAAAGAGAAAGAAGAAGAAGCTAGCAACGCTAGTATAGCTAATACGTAGAGCGTACGTAATATACTATTAAGAAGCTCGTTAGTAAAGGGCGCGAAGATACGCGATCTAAAGCTATTTAAGAGTAAAAGCGAAGATAAGGCTTAGAAGTTTATCTACTACCTTAAGATAATCTTTATTAATAATCCGATAATATACTATAGCCCTCGTAAGAAGGCGCTATATACTATTATATAGCTTATAGGCAAGGCGAAGGATACGTAGTATAACTAGTACGATGCTAAAAATCTTCTAGCTAAGTATAGCTAGAAAGACTTCTAGCAGTTTATATATAACGTAGTTAGGGATTAAGCAAACCGTACGCTCCTTACTACTATCGAGTATAAGAAGGCCTATTAGCGTAAAGGGTAGAGCGTATAATAGTTTGCAAACGAGTTAGCCTATCTTAAGGCGTAACTTAGCGACTACCGCGAGCTATAGCTAGTTCGCTAGCTACTTATAAAGTTAAGAGCTCCCTTATAGAGGGATATTATTAAGAACTATAATATAATAGGGTTTAAGAGAGCCGACCTCGTAGCGCTTATAATACGTTTAGAATAGGCTAAGAGGGCTATATTCTTATAAAGCAACTATAGAGGTTCGTTAAGTAAAAGCGAGCTAGGTAAGTATATCGAACGTAAGATATAGGCAAACTATAAGTATAAAGGTAGCGATAATACTATAGCGCGATTTAGGAAAGAGAGATCCTACTCTAGCGGGTAGTATTAATCTAAAAGGGATAAAGATAACCTAGACTAGAAACTTAAAGCTAAATGCTATAGGTATAAGAGAAAGGGGCATATTTAGTCGGAATATTCCTAGCTAGACCTATAGAAGCCGCCTACTATATATAGGGTAGCTATAAGTAGGCCGCTAAAAGGCAAGGTATCTAGAAAGACCTATAAGCTCTAGATGCCGTAATAAGTAGGATAGATTACCTATCTATATAGAGTAGGCTAGTAATTCTTATCGTAGCCGAGGTTAAGACGAATATAGGCTATATACGAGCTAAGTATATACTTAATAAGAGCGCTAATATTAATATAGTCTCTAGATCCTACGCTCTATAGTATAACCTTCTAGTAAGGGAGAATGCTACTTTACTGCTAGCTACGTCCTTTACTAGGTAGCTAGAGCACTACTATAGTATATATTATATACGCCTACGAGCTACCGACTCTAAGAGAGCGACTCGTATATATAGGGGCATCTTTTATATATATAATATACTAACTCCTTACGTCTTGCTAGGCCGGCTATAGCGTATAGCCTATAGAGTAATAAAGGATACTAGCACTAATAAATAGACCTTTAGGTCCGGAGGTAAGACGTATATAGTATAAGTGCGCGAAGCGTATAAGTTTTATAAGAACCTTTAAAAGGCCCTATATATCTTTGCCGTATTACTCTAAAAGGTAGATGCTAGCTAAGAGCTACTACCTACGAAGTTCTAGGACTTTATAGACCTCTTTAATTCTATAGAGAAGATAAGAAGTATACTAGTCGAAGGCGCTAAGTATATAATTAACCTGCTACCTAGTACTAAGCTGCTATTTAAGCTACTATATTATTAGTCTAGCCGCGAGCTTAGTAAGTTAAGTCGTTACCTTTAAGAAGCGTTAGAGTACGATTAGATCGAGCGGAGCGAAAGCGAGGTAGGTACGCCTATTCTATTTATTCCGAAGAAGAATAGTATCTTATAGTTATATATAGATTACCGTAGATTAAATAAGATTATAGTAAAGAATTGCTATTTCCTACTACTTATTAGCGAGACGCTTAATAGGCTTATAGAAGCTATATAGTTTACGTCGCTAGACCTCGTAGATACGTACTATTATATCTATATAAGGCTAACCGACTACTAGAAGACTACGTTTCGTACGCGGTATAGATACTTCTAGTATAAGGTAATGCCTTTTAGGTTAACTAATATACTAGCTACCTTTTAGAGGTATATTAATAGAGCCCTTTTAGGCCTCGTAGATATATGCTATATAGTATACCTAGATAATATTCTTATATATAGCGCCTTACGTAAGGCCTATATACGAGACGTACGTGCCGTACTAGAGAGACTTTAAAAGTTTAAATTATATACTTAGTATATAAAATGCTACTTCTTTAAGAAGAAGGTTAAGTTCCTTAGGTTTATCGTACGCTTTAAAGGCGTAACGATAAATCCCTATAGAGTCGACGTAATTACGGCGTAGCTAACGCCTACTACTCTTACCGAGGTATAGTTATTTCTTAGATTCGCTAACTTCTATTAGCGATTTATATATAGGTACTCTAGAATCGTCGCTACTTTAATAGTACTATTAAAAGAAGCTAAAGTAGGTAAGAAGCTAGGGCGTATTAGCTAGAGCAAAAGCGAGAAGCTTACGTTCCGTAGAATTAAAGACGTATTCTAAGCTACTTTACTACTAAGGTACTATAACCCTACGGTACGTACGCAAGTTAAAACTAATACGTTAGACTTTATAATTATAGGTATCCTAAGCTAGCTATTTAAGGACGGAAACTAGTATCTAGTAATACGTAAATTCTATACTACTCTAACTAGCTTATAGCTAACTAAGCGTGCATATCTATATCGCTAAGGCCTAATAGCCCTAGAATTAGGTATATAGCAGTCGTACGTAGCGTAATAACGCGCAGTTCTCGTCTCTCGTCTCTAGGTAGCTAGGCTTAGGAATTCTCGTAAGTACTGCAGTTTAGATCGAGTAACGGCTACGCTCGCAGTTATACTTCTACGTTTAGCTTATAAACCCTCGTATTAGCTATATCGTCTCTCGTAATAGCTAGTAGGGCGGGTACGCATAGAATATATAATAATACTAGAACTATAAATAAGAAACGTAGAGTAGATAATTAATTAATATAGAGGAGAGCCTAAGCTCGCGCTTAAGTAGGCACCCGAGCTACTAAGGATATACGGTTTCCGCCTATTAATCCTCCCTTTCTTTATATCCGAATAGATACTCTAATAAATAAGATAACTATTCTAAAAAGATAGTTTAGCAGAACTAGTTTCTGCAAAGCAATAATAAACTAAGTACTATTTATTCTTTTTAATATATTAGACGTTTATAACGTTACTATCTTCCTTTACTAAACCGAACTAGCTAGTTTAGTTTACTATATATATGCAGCTATACTAATCTTCTTAAACTTGTCTTCCTTATTATCTAGGTAGTTAGCGCTATCGAACGGGAAGTACTTTAACTAGCCCTTAAGAGCCTTCTTAATATATAGAAAGAAGCTCTACTCTTTCGCTATAGCCTTTTTAGCCTTAACTAAGTACTCGTATAGCTAGGTAAATCTCTTCTTTGCCTACGGAACCTAGACTTCTTTATACTACTTCTCGTAGGTAGCGCGGTCTATATATAGAAGCATAAGAGCCTCTTAGCTTACCTCTAGCTCTTCCTAGCTACGGCGTTCTATTAACGCGTCTAAAACTAGCCTAAGGCTATTAAACTATTATTCCTAGGGAAGTCTACGCTCCTATAGCTTATTAGGGAAATCGGCGCCTATAAACGTCTTAGATATTAGTAGCATCGTAATATTGCTAACGAGGACCTCTAGGAAGGCTAGGGTATCCTTTCTAACTAGCTCTTAATTACGATACTTAAAAAGCGTTAGGTAGACTATACGTCGCAAGGAGACGCTAGGGTTCTCTCTATAGGCAATTGTCTAATATATTAGCACTAAGTTACTAGGCATAGTCGAGACGTTTTGCAAGCGTAGGCTAGCGTCCTATAGGCCTTCCTTTCCTTAGTTAGAGACGTAAACTAGCGTCTGCTTAGTGTCTAAGTCCTCGTTCTCGTTATTATTAAGCTTATTAACTATATTATAGATTAGTCCTAGGTAGCCGGTGCTACCGACGATATCGAACTTAGCGTATTCGTCCTCGTCTTCTTCCTTATCGTCGTCGTTATTAAGGTCGGCCTATAGCTTGCAGTTAGGTACCTATATAACTAGTCTATAGCTAGAGAGGGTATTATTAAGAGAAACTATAGTAATCGTATAGGCGGTTTCTCGTCTATCTTTCTATACTGCTAGGGGGCCTTTAATAAACTTTTCGCTAGTAGCCTAGTTCCCCTTAATAATTAGAATCGTTAGGTCGATCCGGCCGGTAGGCTCTCTCTACTAGTACTAAGCTATTATCGAATACGCGATAAATCCGTATATAGCCTTATTACGTAGAGAATCTTAGGCGAGCATATTAAGCAACTAGATAGTCGGGTCTTATTATATTAGCTACTAGGTAAGGGAGAAGAATATATTTAGTATCTATTTATAGGTATTATAGCGGCGGCGGAGGTAGTAGCGGTATAGGTCGAATTCTTAGTATATCTAAGAAACTATATCCGGGTCCTTTGCCTACTAATTAAGAAGGCCGCTAAATACGTTAAAGCTATCTTTTAGGAGCTTTCCGTTATAAGCCTTCTATATATCTCGAATAGTCTTAAATTCTAAGTAAGATAAGTAGGTATTAGTAAAGTCTAGCTTAATTCGTATAGGCCTAAGCTTATTATCGTTAGACTCTAGGGCAGGCTCTTAAGTAGCTTCTACGTCGCTAGGATCGTTATTAAACTAAACTAGCTAGTTCGCTTTATTTAAGCTTGCTCGCTACTTTCCCTTAGCTTTCTTAGACTTCTTACTCTTCTTAGTCTTCTTTAGGGCGTAAGCTAGAGGTATAGACGTAGAACCCTCGGCATCTTCGATCTTTAGCTATAGGCGAGTCTTCTTCTTAGGGCTGCCGTCTTTTTCTTTATTAACGTTAGCTTTACGCTTAGCCTTCTTCTAGGCCTTCTTATTAGCTACTACCTTTACTATAGCCTACTCTATATTACGTAGCTAGTTCTTGCTAGCCTATCGGTCTATCGCGTCTATCTCCTATATCTATAGGTCTTTTCTTAAGTTATCGGGCACGTTATTAATCGATCCCTTCGCTAGTAGGCAAAGTCTACGGGAGATATCCTACGAGTTATAGAGGCGATTAGACGCCGTTATTATTAATTCTTCTACTATAAGGCTAACTACCTTAGCTATTTCTACTATATAGGTACGGTAGAAGAAAGGACTAATATCTAGGGATTCGTACTTATTAAGAAGGATTATATCTAGCTTTCCGTATACGCTATTCTTATAGCGCTCTTCGAGGTAGTTAGCGTAGGGGATAGTAATACGGACGCGGACTTTCTTAAGATCTAAATAAGGCTTCTTAATTGCCTCGTTAATTAGATCGTCTAATAGGTCCTTATTATAGCTATACGTCTCGTAACGTATTACTTATTCTTTAACCCTACTAGCTAGTTTGCGTAGGTAAACTAAAATAACTATTTCTAGCTCTAGAGCTATAAATCGGGAGCGGGTTACCGCGGCCTAGCTCTAGCTAGCTTCTTCTTACTAGTAGCTTAGCGCTTTAAGCTCGCAGTCCTTATAGTAGAGGTCTCTAATCTTATAGTATAAATGCGCGAATATATTAGAGCGCAGTTAGTCTTTATTAGCGAGGTTTATTTTCTTACGGACCTAGCGCTTAGCTACCTTACGGAAGCTCTTAAACTCGTCGGAAGCTAAATTAAGATAGCTAAGGAAGTCGTAGCTAGACTTAGACGGCTTACTAAGTAGCCTACTTATAGCCGAGCCTCTAGCTTTATTATTAGCGTTAGATACTTTAGAGAGCTTATTCTTAGAGATAATAAAGTAGGCGTCTATAACGGCGAAGCCGTTCTCGTCGATAATCTAGAGGTTCTTATAGCTAAATAGGTCTAACTAGAATATAGCCTCTACGCTCTTAACGAAGCTAGCCTTCTAAAATTTGCTTAAGATATAGCTAGACGTAGGCCGGAATAGATTATCCTTCTTTCTATTATAGAGAGCCTAGTATAGTATCTATTTAGACTAGGTTAGGCCTAGTAGTTAGAGATTTTCGGCGGGAACGTTCTTAAATAGTATAAAGCGGCGGAGATACTAGCTAGCCTTTTTATAAATCTTAAAGGTAGAATTAAGGAAGTTAAAATAGGGGAACTCCCTACCCGAGCTAAACGAATTCTATAGTATATCGAGGAGGCCTTTACGCTTCTTAGTAAACTGCTTGCCTCTCTTATAGATATCTATTACGCCCTTTAGTCCTTTTAACGCTCCTTTTTAAGCGCGAGAGGAGGTACGCTAGCTAAGTTCTTAAATAAACTAGAAAATAATAAAAGCGCGGCAGTCGTTATCTCCCTAAATAGCGCTATAAACGGAGCGTAGAATCGTCTGCTTCTCTTCTTCTATCCCTACGTTAGTAATAGCTTCTAGTATCTATATACGAGTGCGCTGCCTACCTAGCTTAGAAATATTAAGCGTAAAGTTGCGGAAATTAGCTAACTTAGAGTCGGCGGCATAGGCGAGCAAGTCGGGGTTATAATAGCAGACTACTACCTTAGGCTTAGAGGTAGGCGCTTTAGCGGTCGCGTTAGTTATAGCGATATCCCGGTCGGCTATTATACTAGTAAGGTAGAGAAAGAGAAAAATAGACTATATAGAAGGGAGTATACTATATACGAGCGGAGGGAGCTAGTTAGGGGTAGGCGTTTCTATAAGCGAGTTCTTAAGAGCGTATAAAGCGGAGAACGTACGGGTCTTCTAAATAGATAAGTTTATACTAGTAGCGGTAAGAATAGTTAGTATACGTATAGAAGAGGTTATTATATAGAGTTTTCGCGGTTTGTTTGCTTAAAAACTCTATATAACTATCGTTACCGCTGCCGCCTATACTTAGCAGAACTAGAGTAGTTACTATAGCAACCTTTAAGGGTTATTATACTTAAGGTAAATAAATGTTAAGGTTAATAAGACTAAGAAGAGACTAGAAGTGCCGAAAAGGAGAGGAGTTTTATGCTTAAACCCGCTACCTAGACGTAAGAGTATTCGTAACTATACGTTAGAGGGTCCTTAGCGCTATTCGAAGTAAACTAGCTAGTTCGCTTTATTTTTACTGCTAGAAATAAGGAAGCATATGCGTACTCGCGATTACTTTTAGATAGCTATTAGCTAAAATTAAGTAAGAGTCGCCTAATCTTATCCCTCGTTGCTTCTAGGAGCCTAGGCTAGTTAGGAACTAGTATTCTCCTAATAGTAGATTCTCTTATTTATAGTAATAGTCCTTTTGTCTAGCTTCCTAAGGTCTATTCTGCTTCCGCTACTAATCCTCCCTTTCTTATAGTACTAGCTATATAAGAGTAATAAGTAATACGTTTCTCCCTATTTCTTATACTAATACGAACGTAATAGAAGCAATTTTTTAAAAGAAATCTAGGGGCCTACTAGGATTCCTCTAGCATTAGAATATCTAGCTAGCGGATATACTCCTCTTTCTCTTCTTAAGTTATTCCTAATAGCTTACTAATCCGGACCTAAGAGTATAGATAGCTACGCGGCCGTAGCTTAGGAGGTAGAAGGCCTAGCTATTCTAGATTAAAGCTATCCTCTTAAGGAACTATAGCCTCCGGATCCCTCTAGTATAGTACTAGCTTTAAGTTAAACCTAGGAAATGTATAGTAAAGGACCTCCCCGCTAAGCTTCTTAATCTTATACGCCTTTCCCTTACGAATAATAGTATATATAAGAAATAGACTACGCTATCGGTACCGTAGCTTATTCGAGAAGCTCGTTTTTAGTTCTAATTAGTAAACGACTACTATCTATCTAGGATAAAGCTCCTACTAATTAGCATTCTTATAGTTATTAAAGTACTTAATATTATACTTCCGTAGCCGGTTCTATCGGGTACGAGCTTTCTTAAGCGTCGTATATATCCGTTCTATAGTAGTAGCTCGTATTGCTAATAAGAAAGGGCAGTTACGGACTATCTTCTACTTAGCTACTTAGTAAGTATGGAACTTAAGTTCTACGGGCAATATAGTATCTCTGCCTATTATTATCTCTACTAGAGTTAGCCCTATTATCTAGTTAGTAGTAGTACGTTCCGCCTAAAGGACCGAGGGAATATACTTAGCTATAGCGCTTACTCCTCTATCTATTAGTTTAGAGAGAGCCGCTAGAATTAGATAGTATCCCCGTTTAATAATTCTATTAGCCTACGGATAGTAGAGAGAGATCGCGACCTACTTAATTCCGTAGCTCGTAAGTAGCGCTTCTTAGACGTTCTCTCCGCCCCTATCTATATAGATCTTAGCTATAGCCTCCTAGCGGCAAATTAAGTCCTCGTAGATAAACTTCGTAACGTATCTAGCGTTAACCTTGCAATTGTCCGTTATTTATATTAATTAGGCCTCTAGCTATCGAGAAATAGCCTCTCTTATAATAACGAGGTAAAGTCCGGTGCTAATAAATACCGCGTCTAGATACTATCGCTCCCTAAGATATTGCTTCTTAGAAGCGTAGAGTAAGCTAGAACGCTAGTAACCGTTTCTAAGTATATATTACTAGCAACTCTTATAGAAACGAACTACTACGGTATAAACGCCGTCCTACTACTATCGCTTAGTAACTATCTTATACGTTTATTCTAGTCCCGGGTGCCTATAGTAATTATAATAGGCAGTAATAATTCTAGTACGATAGTTATTATCGTCGATAACTCTCTAAGGAATACCGCTAGAACGATCCTATCTTATAAGCTAACCCTCTTTACTTATATAGAACTTAAGTGCTCGTTTTTATAGAGACCTATATTTAGTTAGGGATAGGCCCGGCGGATAGCGTAGGTAAGTTAGAAAAAATACGATATTCCTTAAGTCCTAAGAGTAGGTACCGTTTAGGACTTCCTCCTCTAATTCCGCTCGAGTAGGGAATACTTAGGCGACGAGGTCGTAGGCAGAGTAGGCGAAAAACTAGTTATCGATTATCTTATTAATATCGCCCTCCTCTACTAGCTCTCTAGCGTCCCGCTCTATTAGAGGCTTGCGAGATAATCTATTAGCAGCCGTATGCTTCTTCCTAAGTATATATACTATATTAAAGTTAAATAGCCTAATCTATGCTAGCTATCTTATAATAGCTGCGTTCGGGAGATCCGTAGTAGCCTTATTAAGTTAATAAACTAGCGTATTAGCGTCTACCTCTAGCTAGAAGAAGATACTAAATAACTACGGATAATACTTCTTTAGTACTTTAAGAACACTAAGATACTTGCGCTTCCTAGCGTTATAGTATTGCTTAGAAGCGGAGAATAGGCCTAACTTAAATCGAGAAGGGTATTAAATCCTACTATCCTTTTAGTTACTTTAAGATATATAGTACCCCTACGAGTAAAGGCTAGAATCTATACCTACTATAATTAGCCCTCCCTCTAGTTTATAGTCTAGTGCTACTAGCGCTAGCGTAGAGATAAGGAGTTCTATAATCGCATTCTTAGATCGCTAATATTCTTCCGTCTATACGAACTTAACGTCCTTTTTTAGGAGAGAGAAGAGTAGCCTTAGTAACTAGGCGAAGTCCTTAAGCTAGATCTTATAGTATACGAACATTCCTATAAGAATATAGACTTCTCTCTAGTCCGTAGGAGTTAGCTATTTAACGAGCTTAACTACTCGTTCCGTATCTAGGTATCTACTATATTTATTAGTAACGTAGCCTACTATCTTAATCTATTTATAGCATAGCTATAGTTTTTCCCTATAAACCGTTAGTCCTACTCTCTTTAGGTTAGTAAGCACCTCGTCTAAGTTCTTAATATATTCTACTATAAATCGGCGGAGCCTAGGTTTAACCTCCTCGTTACTATACTTCGTCTTTAGCCTGCGAATAGCTATATTATCGAGGAAAGGTTTAGTAGTATAAGGTATTTAAGTAGCAAGGATAAGCATAATAATTCGGACAAATTAAGCGATAGAGTTCGTAGCTCCTTATAGTAGTATTATCTAGTATAGTAGGCTAAGAGAAGTATCGAAACCTATAAGGTCCCGACTTCTTACGTCTAGTAAAATCTAATTATAGCTAGAGAAGATATTAACTAAGGACGAGATTATATAACCTGCAAAAGCTTTAGAAAACCTATTTGTATTAGGAGGAAGGTTAGTATCGCGAATAGTTATAGTATTAAACTTCTATATAGTATTAATTAGGTAATACTTCTTTAGTTCTCCTAGGTTAGTCTTTTTCTTTATAAGGAAGTATAGATTCCGATAGGCACTATAGTACGGCTTAAGAGAGCCTACGTCTATACGCTTACGGAGCATTTTTACGACTTCTCTTTCGAGAGAGCTTTAGAGTCGGAAACTAGAATGCTACTATAGCTTATATAGAATTATACGAATAACCTAAGAAGGAGTAATAGTAGGCTTAATATAGCTAAGATGCTCGAAGTTCTAAGCAAGTATAGCTTCCTAATTATATAGTATCTTAGTTAGAAGATATAGCTCCCGATCTATTAGTAAAATAGTAGGCTTAATTTAAGTAAGCCGTTCTAGCGTAAGCCTTAAACCTTTTAGAATATTAGAAAACTTCTTAATTAAGTATTTCCCGTTAAAAGGGCCCGTTCCGGGTAGTATAGCTTCCTTCGTAGCAAGTGCTTTCTTTCTCTAATATAGATCCCTACTAGGATTCGATCTATCCGTTATAGATATATCCGCGTTAACGGATCTAACCTTATCTACGATACGCTTATATATCGTAAACGCTCTAATTTCTAAAGAGAATTTAGCTTACGTATCTAGGTCTAGAAGTAAGCTTAGTAGCAGTTTACTATAGCGAATTCTATAATTCTAGCAGATTTCCTCGTAAATAACGTTAGTAACTATAGCTCGTTTATAGTCGCCCTTAGATTCGTATCTATCTTTAGAGTTATAAG
Source organism: Cercospora zeae-maydis (assembly GCA_023512815.1). Lineage (NCBI taxonomy): Eukaryota > Fungi > Ascomycota > Dothideomycetes > Mycosphaerellales > Mycosphaerellaceae > Cercospora > Cercospora zeae-maydis. The sequence continues at coordinate 1,251,869 of JAKLWY010000003.1, read as the reverse complement.
AATACTTATCTAGAAGGAGAACCTTAAGCTCTAAGTTCTATAGGGAAAAGAGGTTCCTAAAGTAGTTAGGAAAGAGCAGGTTACTAGAAGGATCCTCTTAGGAATAGAGCTCTAGGCTTTCTAAACGCTGCCTAACTAGTTCCGGGAAGAGTAAGAATATAAGGTTATTATATACATTACGTAATAATCGAACTAAACTAGCTAGTTTACTTAGTAAGTTCCGCTAGTTCTTACGTAATAATCGAACTAAACTAGCTAGTTTACTTAGTAAGAGCCGCTAGTCCGTACGTAGATTAGTTAAGACTTTACTTAGCGCCCTTTTTATAATATTAGCATCTCTAATCGTTCCTAGCTAGCTCTCCGTTAGCGCCCGAAGCTGCCTACTTAGCTCCCTACTCCGTCCCGTAGCTATTCCGGAGCCTCTTTTACTAGTACCCGTAGGTATCTTAGAGCTCCTAAGAATGCCTTTACTAGCGTCCGAATCTGTCCTAGTAGTTCTAGAACTAGCTCTAGAGGCTCCCGGAAGTAGCTTAGAACTCCTACTAGTAAGATCTAGCTATCTAAATAGATACTTCCTTAGCTCTATAAGGCGCTTCCTAAGCTTATTCCGCCTCTATTTGCTTCGACGCTTCGTAGGAGCTTTATTATAAGAGAACCCTATACTATAAGAGCGGTCTTTAGCCTTAGAGTATACTAATTTATATAGTATAGTAGATAAAAGCCTTTTCTAGAGATCCGAGTTCTACGTAAACTTATACTAGAGGCCCTAATAAAGAGTATTATCGGACTTTTAGCTAGAACGAATTAGCGGAGATAACGGAGAGACGTTCCGAACTTATTTCCTAATAAATTCTCTTATCTCGTTATAAGCCTCTAAGCCTTTAGGATCCGTATATAACTCTACGAGAAACTTATACTAGGCTATATAGTTAAAGACTAGTTCTTCGAATTTAGGATCTCTAAAGTAGGAACGGTGCTAGTAACTAAGGTAGTTATACTTGCCTTTATTTTTAAAGAAGATAGTTTTGCTATAAGGATGCTCGTAGATAGGCTTATTAAACCGGTCCTCCTCTTCTTTAGTAAGCTTTCCCGCTAGTTTCTTAAGCATTCTATAATCTAGCGCCGTATTTACTCTAGATACTAGTTTAGCTATTCTCTTAAGGATACTCTTTAGCTCGGTTTAGCGCGCTTTAGCCCTATCTATATCTATACTTAAGATCGGGCTAAAGCGGACCTTAGTACCTAATCTTTTCCTAATCTACGAAGAATATCGTCGACTATTCTACACCCGTTATTGCCTACTATTCTAGTAAAATAAACTAGGTTTCTACGGTTATTAGCAATTATACCTTCCTAGGAGCTATTATTATAGTTCCTAGAAGAAAGGCGAGTCCTTTAGGCCTACGGCCTTTTTAGAAAAGTTAGCGTCTTAGGATCGCTAGTAATAAAGAAAGTTATAAAGACGATAACTCCGTATACCTCTATATAGATATTATAATATATCCTAATAAAGGTAACCTTACTAGAGATACCGCGTATAGTAGCCGTAATATTAGTCGAAATAGGAAGCCTTAAGCTACGAGCCCTCTCGTAGCTTATAATTATGCTCTCTACTTCCTTATTAATTAGAATATCGTATATCTATCGAGCCTCCCTAAGAGTCGTATAGATATAGATACTTAGAATAAGTAGGTAGTCCTTATAGAAGTCTAGGAGAATACTATCCGGGTCCGTATATAGCTTAGAAGCAGGAATATATAGTAACGCCTCTATACTAGAGGCTAGCCGAACCGAGAGATCTACCGCTATTATAATAGTAATCCCTAGCGTATCTTAATAAACGATCTCCTCGTCCGCTTCCTTCTAATTAGGATTAAGAGAATTAGATAAGAGCTATGTTTTAGTATTATTCTACTCCTTCGTATTAAACTAGACTTTATTATCGCTTAGCTCCTCCTAGTTATTATCTAAGGATACTAACTCTTCCTTAGGCTGCTTAAAAGAGTCGAAAGAATCTATTAGGAAAGTATTAATCTCTAGCTCTCTATACCGATAAAGGCCTACGTCGCCCTTATTATTATCCTCGCTCTCCTTCTTTCTAGATACTTCGCTATCTTCGTTAGAATAGCTAGCAGAATTATACTCCTATATCCTATTATAGATCTAAGTAAAGTTAACTACGGAGGTAGCTATACTATCTAGTCTCCGTTTTAACGTATAATAGCGCTCGAGTATAGCGCTATAGAATAGATCTATAGGCTTTCTCCCGTATAGAAACTAACTAAGAGCTTGCTACCCGAATAGCTATAGTTCTCTAAGTTCTATAACTAGAGGTGCTCTAAGGAGCCTATTAGACTAGAACGCTTCCTATTCGTCTATAGGAATAGCCTTCCTAAGTAGGTTATCTAATCTCTACGTTTTTAGCTTAGCTCTTTGCGCCCCTTTCGCTTTGCCTCTAGAAGGGACTATAGGACCGAATTAGGTATCCTATATCTCCGTATCCTAGGAATTCGAAACCGCTAGAGTCTAGGATCTTCTCTATATCTAAGACGAAGCCGCTCCTTAAGATAAGCTTAGTTTACCTCTATAATAATGCTCTATTATCTCTAGTAGTACTTGCTCTCTACGAGAGTTACTTATTCCTATTTTAGTAGCTTGCTTCTACTTCTCTATATTTGCCTTCGTAGCTTTTATTAGAGACGTAGTCGGCCGAGAGAGATTCTAGATAGTTTTCTAAGAGAACCGCGTAGCCGTATAGGTAGCGTTATAATCCTCTTTATCCTCTTCTTCCCCTAGAATAAAGAGAGATCCTATAGGCTTATATTCCTCTATATACTCTATAGTCCTAAATCTAGCTATACTAGCGTTAATCGAGACGGGACGTTTACGCCGGTTAGATTCCTACGAGGCTCGCAGAGTATTAAAGCTAATATATTTGCTAACATTAATTAGACCGATAGCTTATTTAAGAGCTAGGAGAACAACCTTTAATCGAGGAGACTTCTTATCCTAGCTATACCCGAGAGGTCTTATTTCTCCGCTAGCTCGGCTAGGATATATTTAGCGAGTCTTATCTTTATAAAGAAAGTCTTAATCTAGAAGCTAATTAAAGTAGAGATAGTCTCCGCTACGGTAGCCTTCTAAACTATACTCTTAGTAAGCTATGCCTATCTTAATTTCTAAGGTAGTATAGGCTATAACTATAGCTTAGATCTCTAGTACTTCCTTATCCTTTTAACTACTACGTAGGGGTCTATACGTAGGTTCCTAGTTCTTTAAAAGAGTAAGGGCAAGGGCAGCTAACTATTTAGTTAGCTTCTTAACGTTAGGGCTTACTCTAGATATAGTACTTATTGCTATAGAGACCGGATTTAGGCGAGGGGTAGTATTTCTTATCGCTTTAACTAGCTTTTCTACTAGAATAGAACGATTATCCTTATATAAGGCTTTATCGGTTTTATCCTTTTATAACTTAGCTTTTATAGCTAAAATTACTCTCGCAAAGTTATAAAACGTATAGAGACGATCTATATCTAGGTTCGCTTTATTCTAAATCTTCTTTCGTATAGGCTTAAATAGAGGCTTTAAAAACATCTAGGTACGGCTAAAGTTATCTAGATCTTTTAGAGGAATTATAGTAGAAGAGATCTCGAAGTTCCGAATATACTCGGAAATCTCCTCTAGCTTATTTAGCTTCTATAGGGATAGCTAGGAAAGGTACGACCGATCTCCGAGTATGCGCTAACTATTAAACTCGCGATACTCTTTAAAAAGGCTACTTTTAAATAGCCTATAGTTACGACTTTCGTACCCTTCGAGCTTCTTAACTATAAGACGCTAATATCGATAAACGTAGCTAACTAGCTTCTCGATTTTAGTAGCTTTATCGCCCTAGTTACCTCTATAAGATCGGTATAGGTCTTTAAAACGCTTAATAAACTTAGTAACGTCTAACTCTTCGAAGTATCCTATCTCCTTAGAACTAAGCAAAGGTATAGGAGGTCGGCTTATAGAAATTAAGGCTTAAAACTGCTCGACGCTTAAGCTAATAGTAGTATTAATAGGGAGTTATAGTCCTATAGCTCCTCGTCGACGAGAATAAGTATTACCTATCCCTATCGTTCCGTTAGAACGAGCTAAAAGGTTAGTAGAGCCTAGAGAGCTCCTAACCGGTCGTTTAATTCCTCTATTAGGTCCGATAAACTAGGTAGGTTAGTAACGGAACTCTTAATTGCGATCCTCTATACTAATATTATCCGAGATACTACTAGAGTTAATAGTAGTATCTAGGTTATTAGTACCGGTAGAGGAATTATTAGTCGGATCGTTTAGTATATTTTCGGCTAAAGGTCGGTAATAACGAACTAAACTAGCTAGTTTAGTTAGCGTTAGGTAAAGTTAGTAGTAATAGTAGTACTAGTTTATTATATAACGAAAGGAATATTCTCGCTAAATTAAAAACAAAATAAGAAATAGAAACTCTAGATCTAGATATAGTAAAAGGAAATTCGTAACTTTATAAATTGTAAGTAAGGGTAGCTAGTAATACCTAGTAGTTACCTATAAACTTTCCTAGAGGTCGGTTTCTTAGTCTATCTAGCTCGTAATACTCCCGGCCCGTATTATTTTAAACGTCCGGCCTATCGTTAATCTCTCTATACTATGCGTCTATAGCCTTTTAGCAATCTCCGATAGGGAAGTATAGGGGCCGTTCTAAGCCTATACTAAATATAAGAAGAGCTAATTAAACTCTTTCGAAACTAGGGGTAGCTAGTAATACCTAGTAGTTACCTATAATACTTTCTTAGAGGTCGGTTTCTTAGTCTATCCGGCTCGTAATACTCCTAACCTATATTATTATAAACGTCCGGCCTATTATTAATCTCTTAGTACTATATCTTCCTAGAGCCTTTCGGTAACCCTCGATAGAGAAGTATAGGGGCCGTTTTAAGCCTATACCTAATATAGGAAGAGTTATTAAACCCTTCCGAAACTAGGGGTAGCTAGTAATACCTAGTAGTTACCCGTATTCCTTTCTAGAGGTCGGTTTCTTAGTCTATCCGGCTTATAATACTCCCGACCTATATTATTATAAACGTCCGGCCTATCGTTAATCCCTTTATGCTATGCGTCTATAGCCTTTAGCAATCTCCGATAAGGAAGTATAGAGGCCGTTCTAAGCCTATACTAAATATAGGAAGAGCTAATTAAACTCTCTTAAAAATAGGGCAACCGAAGTTGCAAAACGTAGCCTTACGGCAAAACCGGAAAGTATAAGTAGTAATACGATCCTATATCCTTTTCCTACTTGCTAAACTCTATATAGCTTATAATATCGTATTCCTTAGGCTATCCTAGCTATAACAACCCCTCTATATAGGCATAGTAACCTTAAGCGAATCCTTAGAAAGCTATAAATAAGCTATACTATTAGCCTTCTATAACTAATTGTCGGTGTCTTAAAACACCGTCGATTCTAAGTCGTAATAGAACTAAGAGTTTATAACTTTCTTAGGGTTAGAGACTATCTCTACGTAGAAGGCAGCCTTAATACTCTTAAGTCCTTCCGAGTTGTCTAGTTCCGCCTAGGCTTATATATAATAAAGTGCGTTCTAGCGGCTTATTATAATTAATCGCTTGCTTCTCGTATTGTAGTTTATACTATTAGACTATAAGTAACTTCTTCCTTTTCGTGTTTTCGGTAGTTCTTATCTATAGAAGATATTATATAGCCTTACCTTCGGCTCTATTTTAATACGTAAATCCTATACTACTCTAACTAGCTTATAGCTAACTAGGCGTATATATCTATATCGCTAAGGCCTAATAGCTCTAGAATTAGGTATATAGTAGTCGTACGTAGCGTAATAACGCGTAGTTCTCGTCTCTTATCTCTAGGTAGCTAGGCTTAGAAATCCTTATAAGTACTATTATAAGAGCAAAGTAAAGCTAGAAGTTAGGGGCCTTAGGCCTTACTAGTACTTAGCAAGCGGCTACTACCGCATTACTTAGCGTATAGTATTCGCATGCGCGAAGCATATAATATATAATAACTCTATAAGAATTAGCGCTATCTTCGGACGGAGGTCTAAGGTAGTCTATACGTTGCTATATACCCTCTTATAGTTCTAATTCTTCTACTCTATATAGGGTAGCGGCCTATAGATACTAATATTAGACGAACGAGAATCGCAAGTGCGTTATACCGAGAACGTAGGCTCTATACTACGAGCTCTACTAATATAGGAACTAAGCAAAGAGACGCTAAACCTTAAAGAGATAATAGTAGACAATAACGTTAATATAAAGTATAGGCAACTTAAATACGAGACGGAGAAGCTTCGTAAGCGACTTATAGTATATATACTCTAAGAAGAGCGTAAGCATCTTAAGCGTAAGCTCGCTACGATACTAGAAGGCAACGACTCTTCTTCTAGTAGATTTAAAGCCCGCCGTACGTAGAGTAGCGCGGAAGGAAACGCTAAAGAGAAAGAAGAAGAAGCTAGCAATACTAGTATAGCCGATATACGGAGTATACGCGATACGCTATTAGAAAGCTTATTAGCAAAGGGCGCGAAGATACGCGACCTAAAGCCGTTTAAGAGTAAAAGCAAAGATAAGGCTCGGGAGTTTATCCGCTACCTTAAGATAATCTTCGTTAATAATCCGATAATATACTATAGCTCTTATAAGAAAGCGCTATATACTATTATATAGCTCGTAAGCGAGGCGAAGAATATATAGCATAACTAGTATAACGCTAAAAATCTTCTAGCTAAGTATAGCTAAGAAGACTTCTAGCAGTTTATATACGATATAGTTAGGAATTAAGCAAACCGCACGCTTCTTACTACTATCGAGTATAAGAAGGCCTATTAGCGTAAAGGGCAGAGCGTATAATAGTTCGCGAATAAGTTAGCTTATCTTAAGGCGCAACTTAGTAACTACTACGAGCTATAGCTAGTTTGCTAGCTACTCGCAAAGTTAAGAGCTCCCTTATAAAGGGATATTATTAAGAACTATAATATAACGGGGTTTAAGAAAGCCGACCTCGTAGCGCTTACGATACGTTTAGAATAGGCCGAGAAGGCTATATCCTTACGGGGCAACTATAGAGGTTTATTAAGCAAAAGCGGGCTAGGTAAGTATATTAAACGCAAGACGTAGGCAAACTATAAGCGTAAGGATAGTAATAATACTACGGCGCGATTTAGGAAAGAGAGATCCTACTTTAGCGGGTAGCGTTAATCTAAGAGGGATAAAGATAACCTAGACTAGAAACTTAAAGCTAAATGCTATAGGTATAAGGAAAAGGGGCATATCCGGTTAGAATGCCCCTAGCTAAACCTATAGGAGCCGCCTACTATACGTAGAGTAGCTATAGGTAGGCTACTAAAAGGCAAGGTATCTAGGAAGACCTATAAGCTCTAGATGCCGTAATAAGCGGAATAGATTACCTACCTATATAGAGTAGGCTAGCAATTCCTATCGTAGCCGAGGTTAAGACGGATACGGGCTATATATAAGCTAAGTACGTACTTAATAGGGGCGCCGATATTAATATAGTCTCTAGATCCTACGCTCTATAGCATAACCTTCTAGTAAGGAAGAATACTACTTTGCCGCTAGCTACGTCCTTTACTAAGTAGCTAGGGTACTACTACGGTATATATTATATACGCCTATAAGCTACCGACTCTAAGGGAGCGACTCGCATATGCAGGGGCATCTTTTATATATATAATATACTAACTCCTTATATCTTACTAGGCCGGCCGTAGCGTATAGCCTATAGAGTAATAGAGGATACTAGTATAGATAAGTAGACCTTTAGGTCCGGAGGCAAGACGTATATAGTATAAGTGCGCGAAGCGTATAAGTTTTATAAGGACCTTTAAAAGGCCCCGTATATCTTTGCCGTATTACTCTAGAAGGTAGATACTAGCTAAGAGCCGCTGCCTATAGAGTTCTAGGACTTTATAGACCTCTTTAATTCTATAAAGAAGATAAGAAGTATACTAGTCGAAGGTGCTAAGTATACGATTAACCTACTACCTAGTACTAAGCCGCCGTTTAAGCTACTATATTATTAGTCTAGCCGCGAGCTTAGTAAGTTAAGTCGTTACCTCTAAAAAGCGTTAGAGTACGATTAAATCGAGCGGAGCGAAAGCGAAGCAAGTACGCCTATTCTATTTGTTCCGAAGAAGAATAGTACCCTATAGTTATACGTAGATTACCGTAGATTAAATAAGATTACGTTAAAGAATCGCTATTCTCTACTACTTATTAGCGAGACGCTTAATAGGCTTATAGGAGCTATATAGTTTACGTCGCTAGACCTCGTAGATACGTACTATTATATTTATATAAGGCTAACCGACCGCTAGAAGACTGCATTTTATACGTAGTATAAATACTTCTAGTATAAGGTAATGCCTTTTAGGTTAACTAACGTACTAGCTATCTTTTAGGGGTATATTAATAGAGCCCTCTTAGGCCTCGTAGATATATACTATATAGTATATCTAAATAATATCCTTATATATAGCGCCTCGCGTAAGGCCTACGTACGAGACGTATATGCCGTACTAGAGCGACTCTAGAAGTTCGAATTATATACTTAGCGCGTAAAATGCTACTTCTTTAAGAAGGAGGTTAAGTTCCTTAGGTTTATTATACGCTCTAAAGGCGTAACGATAGATCCTTGCAAAGTCGACGCAATTGCAGCGTAGCTAACGCCTATAACGCTTACTAAGGTATAGTCGTTCCTTAGGTTTACTAATTTCTACTAGCGATTTATATATAGGTACTCTAGGATTATCGCTACTTTAATAGTACTATTAAAAGGGGCTAAAGTAGGCAAGAAGCTAGGGCGTATTAGCTAGAGCGAAAGCGAGGAGCTTACGTTCTATAGAATTAAAGACGCATTCTAAGCTACTCTACTACTAAGGTACTATAACTCTATAGCACGTATGCGAGTTAAAACCGATACGTTAGACTTTGCAATTACGGGTATTCTAAGCTAGTTATTTAAGGATAGGAACTAGCATTTAGTAGCATTTTTCTTATAGAAGATAATTCTAGTAAAATGCAACTATAAGACCTATAATAAAAAGCTTCTAGCTATTATAGAAGCATTTAAGGCGTAGTAGCTATATCTCGAAGGCGCCTCGTATTCGGTTACCGTACTTATCGACTACGCTAACCTTAAAGCCTTTATAATAATAAAGCAACTTATAGGTAGATAGGCTCGTTAGGCTATATTTCTAGCTCTATTTAATTTCGTAATTAAGTATCGACTAGGGAAAACAAACTTAGCTAATACGCTATCGAGACGTAGTAACTATATACGCAAATAGGCGTATATATCGAACCTACTACTAATATTGCAGAAGAAGCTCTAGGTATATAGTATAAGAGCCGAGTGCGGCGATTAGGCGTTCCTCCGGCGTATCGCAATTATAATATAAGAGTAACTCGCAAGCATAGCCTTAGAGTAGCCTCTAGAAAGGTACGTATAAGACTACTTCTTAAGTAGCGTATATATCGCATGCGTAGCGGTTGCTATAGAAGGACTATACCTAAATATTTTAGATCTAGTTCTTAACTTTACTAAATTGCTAACGCTATAGAAGCCTAATACGAAAGAACTCTTCGAGAAGGCGTAGCGTAGTAGAGGCAAATATAATAGGTATCGCATTAGGGAAGAAGTACTATATTATAGCGACTAGCTATATCTTCCTAAGGACTACGCACTACGGACGCAGGTAATCCGCATATACTATAATAATCTACTCGCTAGTTACTTTAGTAAGGATAAAACTACTAAGTTAGTATAGCGGAAGTATTACTAGCTAGGCATATCTACGGATATTAGCTAGTACGTTTAATCCTATTAGAAGTATTAAGTATCGAAGGCAAGACGCTATTAACTATATAGCGAGCTATTAGCATTGCCGCAGCTAGAGCTTCTATAGAAGGAGCTAACTATAGACTTTATTATAGACCTACCGCCTAGCAAGCGAGATATATACGTATATAATGCAGTTCTAGTAATTGTCGACTAGTACTCGAAGATAAACCTTTTCGTGCTAACTACTAAGAAATATACGAGCGTAGACCTCGTATAGATTCTAATTAATAGGGTAATTTGCCGATTCGGAATGCTATATAGAATTATAAGCGATAGAGGCACTATCTTTACTAGCTAGTTCTAGTTAAACTTCTACTTCGAGTTGCATATAAACTGCAAGCTATCTATAGCCTTCTATCCGTAGACTAATAGGCAGACGGAACGTACTAACTAAACGCTAGAATAGTACTTACGTATCTTCTATAACGATAAGTAGGACGACTAGGCGACGTTACTGCCTTAGGCGGAATTAGCTTATAATAACGCGGTATATCTAACGTTTAAAATAAGTCTATTTAAGGTAGTATACGGCTACGACGCGGAGATTACGACGAGTACGCAAGTCGCTCGGAATAAGCTCTTTAGGAGAGAGGTACTAGTAGCAATCGACGCTACGAAGCGACTACGAGAAACGTATAAGGACCTTATAAAACGCTAGCGATATGCAGCTAAAGCGCAAGCTAGATACTTTAATACTAGATATAAGCCGATAGAGTTTAAGGTTAGCAATATAGTATTATTATCCTCGAAGAACCTCTGCTTAAAGGTGCCTATAAAGAAGTTAGTACCGAAGTTCGTAGGTCTATTTAAGGTAATTAACGCGATCGGAAAGTAGGCGTACTACCTAGCCTTACTAAGCGCATAGCGCGTTTATAACGTATTCTACGTATCTTTGCTAAAGCCTTAGAAGAGCGCCGTAGGCAACGCGGATACGAAGGGTATACCGCTTATAGAAGAAGACTTAGGCAAGTAATAAGTTAAAGAGATCCTAGATACGCAAGTTAGATATAAGAAACGTTAGTAGTTAGTTAAGTAAATAGGCTAGCCGGAAGAATATAATATATAGGAACTAGTTAAGTATATTAGAGAATATAAGGTACTAGACAAATTTAAGGCAACGTATAAGGTAAATAAGCGTAGCCTAAAGGTAACGCGACGGCGCGCCGCATATAATACGTAGGCATAAAAGGTAGAATAAATAGCTTTTTATTCTATAGATAAGCTTTGCATTATTTATAGAGAGCTAACTAAAATATTTATTATAGCGTATTATATATAGCGCGCGTAAGCGGCGTATATACGGAAGTATAGAGGAGCGTAAGGAGCGCTAGCTTAAATATCCTCTATAGCTAGCTTATACTTAGAGGCCTCCTCCTCTAAGGAGGCCTTCTCTACCTTATCCTTTTTCTCTAAGGATAGATAAAGGCTAATAGCGGCGTTAATAGCGTCCCGCTCTACTAAGACGCTACTATACTTAGTAATCTATAAGTGCGGTTAGTATACGATATAAAAGCAATAAGCTACTAGATATACCTAAGTAAGCAGCTCTATTATACCCCTAAGGGTGCTATTAAGCTAGGTAGCCTTATAAATAAGCGCGCGGGACCTCTATAAAGTACTGCCGCCGCTCTCCTTCTTAGTAGGCTTACCGCTAGCTAGCTTGCTATTATTAGTCTAAAGACGCTTTATAACCGTCTTAGTCTCTATATACGTAGTTAGCAAATATAAGACGTAAGTAACGCATACGCTACGTATAACATTAAAAGGAGAACTTACTAGCGTAGGTAGCGTCTAGCTAGGTCTAGGTATCTACTACCGCTTGCTAGCTATTAGCTTATACTATATCGGTCCTATAGCGGCCGAGCTTAGCCTAGCGATATACTAGCGCGTTGCGTACGTCGTATATATAACGTACTACTAACTTAACGGCTTCGCGGTAGGTCTACTTATAGGCATACTTGCTACGTATATAGCGTATATACTTCTTAGTATTAATATCCTTAGGTAGCTTACTAGAGTACTTAGCCTAGCCTATACTACGGTTAGTATATAAATAGAATACGACGAGATAGCGAGTAGAAAGGGACTTACGGTTACGTCTACTTAGATCGCAGTTATTGCGGATATAGCGATTATACTACTTAAGGTACTTAGTCTTAGCTATACTAATACGAAAAGTAGCGGGAGCTAGGCTAAGTACGGCGCTAGTATATAGTATAGTAGTAGCGCCTATAAGGCGTTAGCGCTTCGTAGCTAGTATATAATTAGAAGGGGCTATAGGTCTATTAGTAATAAGGTCTAGTAAGGAGCCTAGCTCTAAGAATAGGGAGCAAGCGCGCTTTATAGGCGTACCGCTGCCGAGTAGAAGTTAAGCCGATAGCGACCCGCTTAGCGCGCGCTTACCCCGGCCTCTACTTATTATTAGGCTAGAGCTAATATAGTTGCTATTATAGCTATCTCCTCTAAGACGTCTAGCAGTATTAAAGGCTAGGGATAGGCTCGGCTACGGGCTACTACTAGGGGCATTAAGGCTTGCCTAAGGCGAGCGCGCGCTACGTATGCTATCTATCTAGTCGCCCTTACCTAGTATAATACTACCTAGACGTAAAGGGGGGGATTAGCTACTAGCTAAACTTAGGGCGCGGCTACTAGGCGTACTAGTATTTCTATCGGTACGCTCTAGGCCTACCTACGAGCCGCTTAATAGGGGGGCTATAGCAGCCTCTTTGCTCTTAGGTAGATTCTTATTCTTCTTAGAGCCTATCTTATAGTAGTTCTTAAGTATATGCGGGAAGCGTATATAGAGAGTACGAGGAGTATATATATATATAGCGGAGCGAGTATAGAGCGCGTCTAAAGAAAACTAAAATAACTAAGTATTAGTATTATAGAAGAAGTTTAGAAGCGCGTAAGCAAGAATTTATAATGCTATTACCGCAATAAATATAATAATACGCGTTGCTATTAATAATAATATATAGCAACGACTTACTTACGTTACGTATACGAATTATAATAGTAACGTACGATAGAACTTAATAGAAGGCCTACGAGTAATAAGAGATACGCGGACGTAATAGAGACGTTACGTATACGAGAAGACTGCTACCTGCCTATCGAGCTAGGATAGCTCGATAGAGGGAGGGAGGCAGTTATAAGAGCGAAGTAAAGCTAGAAGTTAGGGGCCTTAGGCCTTACTAGTGCTTAGCAAGCGGCTACTACCGTATTACTTAGCGTATAGTATTTATATACGCGAAGTATACGATATATAATAACTCTATAAGAATTAGCGCTATCTTCGGACGGAGGTCTAAGGTAGTCTATACGTTGCTATATACCCTCTTATAACTATAGTTTAGATTAAGTAACGGCTACGCTCGTAGTTACGCTTCTACGTTTAGCTTACGAACCCTCGTATTAGCTATATTATCTCTCGTAATAGCTAGTAGAGCGGGTACGTATAGAACGTATAATAATACTAGAACTATAAATAAGAAACGTAGGGTAGATAATTAATTAATATAGAGGAGAGCCTAAGCTCGCGCTTAAGTAGGCACCCGAGCTGCTAAGGATATACGGTTTCCGCCTATTACTAGTCGCATTCTTTTTATAGAAGATAATTTCGGTAGAATATAACTACGAGACCTACGATAAAGAGCTTCTAGCTATTATAGAAGCATTTAAGACATAGCGGCTATACCTTAAAGGCACCTCGCATTTAGTTACTATACTTATCGACTACGCTAACCTTAAAGCCTTTATAATAATAAAGCAACTTATAGGTAGATAGGCTCGTTAGGCCGTATTTCTAGTTCTATTCGATTTTATAATTAAGTATTAACTAGGGAAAACGAACCTAGCTAATACGCCGTCGAGACGTAGTAACTTATTACGGGCGGTATAGGAACGGAAGGTAGGTATAGTCGCTAATAGTTCGGATATAGATGCTACGAATAGAGTATAGTACTCGGTCTACCGTATAGGTAGCCTTAACGATAGAACGTAGCTTAAAGGAAGGAAGCCTCTTCCTTAAGCGTTAGTAGAAGAAAGCTCTTTCCTATAGGTTACTTAACCTATAGGGAATACGTAAGCTATAGGCTCTTAGAGTAGCCCTACTATACGGGTTACGTATCTACTACTACCTAGTAACCCGTTAGGTATATATAGGCTAGTAGTTATAGGCCTAGCCTATAATAGTACCCCTCCTTCTAGCGTAAAGTCCTCTATAACTTCTCCTTAGTATAGTAGTGCTAGCAGTAGCATAAATATAGATAGTAGGCGTAGTAGCGGGTACGTATAGTAGGGAGGTATAAAAGAATAAGGTAGAGCGGAGTGCAAAACGACCCGCTCTCTTATCGGGGGCTTAGCTAGCGCTATTTATACGACCCTTAGGTTTATCTATACTTACTATATAACTATATCTTCGGGACTACTTCTATAGGTATAGTACTAGGGCATTATACTTATTATCGTACTAATACTTAAATTAGTAGTCTCGGATACGGAGAACTCTACTCCCTCTACGCGGCGTATTAAAGTATCCGGACTATAGAGGGCCCTTAATATAATAAAGCCTCTAGGTAGACGTATCTTAGGCCTACCCTTCTCTAGCTCTATTAGTTAGCTATATAACTTAGTAGGAAATTAGATCTATTATAACTTTAAAAATTAGAGAGTAGCCTTCTTAGCCTAATAGTAAGGCGGCTCGGCGCTAGAGCGGGAAGGTTAGCGGTTTAAATCCTATTTAGGGCAGCGGCGAAAGTATTAGTTTATAGTAGTAGCGATATCGTAGGTAGAGCGAAGGGTACTAAGACGCTAGTAGCGGGGTTACGTAATTTTTTCGGGGCCCGTAGAAGGGATAGCGGTAGCTATACTAGCATTCGATAGGGAGCTAGCTTTAGCGGGTATCTCTAGTAGAAATTGTAGATAAGGTACGGAACGTCCTCTATTATCGTCTCGGCTAGTTCGGTCGTAGGTACGTCGTAGCTCTTTTACTTAACTACGTAATAGAGGCGCTTCTAGCCTTTAGGGCCCTTATAGTCGGTTTTTAAGTTAATAATATCTTCGACTTCCTACTTATTAACTCCGTCTATCTTAACTAGTAGCGGCGGTTCTATATATTAATTTAGGTATAGGTCTTTTATAGTAAGCGTAAGAAGGTTATTATTAAATACCGGATATAGCTTAACGGTTAGCGGCAGTTCTAAGCGGTAGGTATACGGCTTTACTTCGAGGACTATAAATAGGCCTAGGTTCTTCTAATCGAGCTTCTTAGTTAAGCGGAGCGTCTTAATATTCCGGGCGTCTAGCTAGACTTTCTAGCTAATAGTAAATATATATAATAAACTATAGTACCTATTTATAGCGTCTTTATAGCGGGACTAGGCTAGGCTAGTCTTAGCCTTTAGGAAGTTAGTAATTGCTCTTATATCCTTAATAAAGGACTCTATATCGTAGCTAGCTAGTAGATTAGTACTAGACTATAGAACCTCTATACCTAGAAGCGGTTAGTAGCTATAAGTAGCTAGAAACGGAGAGAGGCTAGTAGTTTTAGAGAATATAGAGTTTGCGGAGAATTCTACTAGTAGGAGCTACTCTACCTAGTTATCTTATAGGTAGGATATATAGGCGCGGAGGTGCTATTCTAAAATAGCGTTTATCCGTTTAGTCTAATTATTAGTTTATAGGTAGTAGGAGGTCGAAGGGGAGCACTTAATCTTAAGCCTCTATATAAGGTGCTTTTAAAAGTTAGATATAAACTTAGCGTCTTAGTCGGATATAATATCTAGCAGTTTACTATATAATTAGAATATATTCCTAATAAATAGGCGGGCGATTTCCTCGGCTCCGTCGGTCGTAAAGTAGAGGACGTAGTAGCGTAGTTTAGTAAGGTAGTCTATAATAACGAAGATAGCGTTATACTTATCGGACTTTAGTAGGTGCGTAATAAAGTCTATCGAAATATAGTTCTAAGCGCGAGTTAAGGTCGGTAACGGCTATAGTAATCCGTAGTATCTCTATCTACTTAGCTTAATTCTACTATAAGTATAGCAGTTCTAGACTTAACGGCGGATATAGGCGCTAAGGCCCCTCTAGTAATAGCTACGCGAGACTATCTAATAGGTCTTCGCTCTTTTAGGGTATCCTATAGCCGGGATCTTATAATAGAGGCGGAGTACCTAGTTATATATCTCCTTATTATTCGGGATATATAGGCAGTTCTAGTAGAAGAGACGGTTATCCCTTATTATATATTAAGATAGTTAGATTAGTAGGTAGCGGTTCTTGCCTTTACGAAGAGCGTCTAGGATCTCTTATAGAGTCTCGTCGGTAGTATAAGCGTAGTCTAGAAGGGCGTATAGTTCTTTAGGGATCTAGATAGCTATTATTTCTTTAGAAGGTTGCTCTTACGTTTCTTATTCTCTTCTATAAATAGAGAATACGTAGAGTTATTATTTCTTCTTAGGTAGGAACTAGATAGATATAGTTTCTAAGAACGAGACCTTCTTCTTTAACGGGGTTTTCGGTAGCGGCTAGAGTGCTTCTAAGGTAGGGTCTAGTAGATTCTCGCGTTTTAAAACTACTTAGCTCTAGTAGCGGAGGCGCTTATCTCCCTCTTTAGGCAGATTACCTAACCTTCTAGTTAGAGAGTCTAGTTTCTAGCCTAGCTTACCCGGTTAGTATATAATTTTAAAACGGAACTATAATAGGAACTCGGACTAGTAGGCTTAGCGACGATTAAGCTACTTCGTCGTCGTAAAGTACTTTAGGTTTTTATAGTTAGATAGTACTTTAATCGGGTATTTAGCTCCTTTTAGCTCGGGACGCTATTTCTCGAAATAGCGGATAATTACTAATAGTTCCTTATCGTATATCTCGTAGTTATACTTAGTAAGGAAGTGTTTCTAGAAGAAGAAGGTAACTAGGCGTAATACCCCTTCGTTATCGTACTATAAGAGTATACTAGTAGAGACGAAGTCGGAGGCATCGGTTTCGATAACTACTTCTTTAGTCTAGTCGAACGGTACTAGAATAGGACTATTTATAAACGCGTCCTTAAGGCAGCGGAAGGCAGAGTTGCAGTTAGTAAACTAGAAGAACGGAGTATCTTTATAGGTTAGTTTTATAAGCGGTTAATAGATTTTAGAGAATCCTCGAATAAAGTAGTAGTAGAAGTTTACGAAGCCTAAGTAGGATTATACGTCGGTTATATTCTTAGGCATAGGCTAGTTATAGATAGCCTAGACCTTATTAGGGTTTATGCAGATACTATTACGGCCTATAATTATGCCTAAGAATCTCGTCTCCTCTTTAAAGAATTTGCATTTTAAAAGTTTAGCGTAGAGGCCTACGTCTCTTAGCTTCTTTAGAATAGCTCGGAGGTAGTTCTTATACTCTTCCTAAGTACGGCTATAGACTAGAATATCGTTAAGGTAAGCTAAATAGAACTAGTCTAGGTATTCGCGTAGTATATTATTAATAAACCTCTAGAAGGTTCCTAGGGCTCCGGTAAGTCTAAATAGTATAACTAAGCTCTTATATAGTCCGAAACAAGTATAGAAGGTAGTAAGGTACTCTTAGCTAGGTTTTATTCTTACGTTATTAAAGGCGGAGATAATATTAATCTTAGAGAAGTACTTTATTCCGTTTAAGTTATTTAGCGTTTCGGTTATAAGTAGTAGCAGGTAGCGGTTCTTTATAGTAAGCTCGTTAATTATATAATAGTCTACGTAGAGCTATAGGCCTTCTCCGAGTTTCTTAATAAATAGAATAGGTAAAGTAATAGGCAAGGAGCTAGAGCAGATAAACTTCTTATTAAGGTTCTCTATAAGCTACTTTTTTAGGGCTTATAGTTTATTGCAGGACATGCCGTAAAGGGGTCCGAATAGAGGTTCTTTACCTTCTTTAAGCTTAATCTTATAGTTATATAGACGGTATAGCGGTAGTTTATTAGCAAGCTTTAAGAAGAAGACGGAACTAAACTCTCTTAGATATTCTAGCAGTTAGGATTCTAATTTAGCTTTTTCTTCTATAGAGAAAATAGATAAGAGATCCTTAATAGTCGTATAGTAGAGGCGGTAACCTCGTCTCTATATAGCTAGCGAGGCGTAGAATACTATAGTTCGGAAAGAAATCTAGTAGACTTAAGTTATTCGGCGGGAGTCTTCTTTTATTTAGGGGAGGCGTTTTATATATATTTAGACCGGTTTAGATATAGCGGGTATAAAGTAGTTCTTCTAGTAGTAGGTACTTAAAAATAAAAGTATAGAGTAGCTAGGACGGAGTTCCGGATCGTAGGCCTTTAACTAAGGGTAGCCTAAGATAATAGAGCTCCCTTCTATATTAGTAAGGCGGAAAATAACTTCTTCTTCTAAGTAGTTGCGGATATAGAGGTCGTAGTAGGTGCCGTAGCGTATAGTAAGTCCTTCGCTATTATCTTTAGTATTAAATAGGAGTATTACTACTTCTTTCTCTAGCGGTAGGATCTCGAGGCCTTAGGCCTTAGCCTATTATAAATCTATTATTATATAGGCCTCCGAACTAGTATTAACTAATATATAGTCGGAAATAACCTTATCTCCTATAGAGATAGTAAATAGAATCTTTAGGGAAGTCGACTAGTTATATTTATACGAGACCGTAAGTTAAGAGATAGTAGAACGGAAGATATAGGCTACCTTAGAGATAGGGTCGCGCGTTTCTAACGCCTAACCGCAGCTATAAATAAGCGTATGCCGTTTTCTATCGATAGGAAAGAGAGGGACGTAGGTCTACTCCGTAATAGGGGTAACCGTCCTCTCTTAAAAGAAGGGGACTTTTAGATAGAGAAACGGGTAGCTAAATTTACCCTATAGCGTTTAGCGTTATATTTTTAGATATATAGAGAGCAGGTATTAGGTTTTAGGTAGTCTCGAATAAAGTATCCTAATTCTCTATATCGGTAATAGAAGAGAGGGTCCCTAGGAGCCCTCTTAGACCTATCGAGGTCTATAGGCTCTTCTTAGGGGGTAGTCTTAGTAGCGGTAGCGTACGACTTATTCTACTACGGTAACGGATAGTTTAGGAGTATAGAGATATAGGAGTTTAGTACTAAGGGTGCTTAGTAGTAGTAACGGCGATAGTTCTTAAGGTCTTATAAGTACGCGGCGAGCTTAAGATAGTTCTAGGTCGGTAAAGGGCTATAAACTAGTATCTGCTTAATTTCGTTTAAGTAGGCCTATTCTAAGAGGGTAGATAGGAATTCTTCGGTTATCTCTACTTCTAACTCTAGATATTAAAATTTAGCAAAGAAGGCTATAAAGTCTTTACCTATCTAGCAGTAGTAGAAGAGCTCTACGTAGGCATTCTAGATACGATTAGGGTCTCCGTAAGCGTTATCGAGAATCCGTAGTATATTCTTATAGTCCGGGAGTTAATAGACGCCGTTATAGATATATAGGAGGATCTAAGAGTACGGTACCTCTAAGAGCCGGCTAGTAATATATAATATACGGGAGGTAGGGGTTAGAAAGTAGTCGCGGTTTATAGTTAGTTTTTCGTAAATCTAAGAGAGAAAGCGGCGAAGGTCCTTTTAATCTCTAGTAAACTCTTTTAGGTCGAGTAGCCTTTCGGATAGTTAAGTAGGCTAGAAAGGCAAGGTAGAGCGAGGCGTAGGCATTTCTAAAGAAGGATCTACGCTAACCTTAGTAGAAGAGTTAGTAGAGATAGATAGAGTAGGCGTCGATATAGTAGGTTCGGTAAGGCAGAGGGCTTTATTAGCTTCCCTCTAGGCCCTTATAGTCTAGTCGCGGTATTTAGCTTCTATCTCCTTATACTAGGCCTTTTAGAAGTTAATAACCGCGCAGAGTTAGCTATTTTTAGCGCGGAGAGACTAGAGGTTATTATAAACCTTAGCAGCCTAAATTTTCTCGCGGATAAGCTCGTACGCCTATTCCTTCTCTTTTATTCTATAGCGGTTAATATACTAGTAGGCGCTCTAAAAGTAGGCGTACTAGGCGTCGGAGTATATAGTAATATATTCGGCAAACTCTGCCTCTATTTCCGGGAGGAGTAATAGCAAAGGGCGGTCGATAGTAGCTATACCTAATAGTAGGAGCTACGTAGTATTACGGGTAGTATAGGGACGGAAGGTAGGTATAGTTACTAACGGTTCGGATATAGATACTATAGATAGAGTATAGTACTTAGTCTACTATATAGGTAGCCTTAACGATAAGACGTAGCTTAAAGGAAGGAAGCCTCTCCCTTAAGCGTTAGTAGAAGAAAACTCTTCCCTATAGGTTACCTAACCTATAGGAGATACGTAAGCCGTAGGCTCTCGAAGCGGC
The DNA here is from genome assembly GCA_023512815.1 of Cercospora zeae-maydis. NCBI lineage: Eukaryota > Fungi > Ascomycota > Dothideomycetes > Mycosphaerellales > Mycosphaerellaceae > Cercospora > Cercospora zeae-maydis. The sequence goes on along the minus strand of JAKLWY010000003.1, from coordinate 1,231,628 downwards.
TCTACTATATAGGTTACGTATCTACTACTACCTAGTAACCCGTTAGGTATATATAGGCCGGTAGTTACGGGCCTAGTCTATAATATAACTATATACGCGAATAGGCGTATATATCGAACCTACTACTAATATTATAAAAGAAGCTCTAGGTATATAGTATAAAAGCCGAGTATAGCGATTAGGCGTTTCTCTAGCGTATCGCAATTACGATATAAGAGCAACTTATAAGTATAGTCTTAGAGTAGCCTCTAGAAGGGTACGTATAAGACTACTTCTTAAGTAGCGTACGTATCGTACGCGTAGTAGTTACTATAGAAGAACTATACCTAAATGTTTTAGACCTAGTTCTTAACTTTACTAAATTGCTAACGCTATAGAAGCCTAATATAAAGGAACTCTTTAAGAAGGCGTAGCGTAGTAGAGGCGAATATAATAGGTATTATATTAGAGAAGAAGTACTATATTATAGTAATTAGCTATATCTTTCTAAGAACTACGTACTATAGACGTAGGTAATCCGTATATACTACGATAATCTACTTACTAGTTACTTTAGTAAGGATAAAACTACTAAGTTAGTATAGCGGAAGTATTACTAGCTAGGAATATCTACGGATATTAGCTAGTACGTCTAATTCTATTAGGAGTGCTAAGTATCGAAGGCAAGACGCTATCGACTATATAGCGAGCTATTAGTATTACCGTAGCCGGAGCTTCTATAGAAGAAGCTAACTATAGACTTTATTATAGACCTGCCGCCTAGTAAGCGAGACGCATATATATATAATACGGTTTTAGTAATTATTAACTAGTACTTAAAGATAAACCTCTTCGTACTAACTACTAAGAAATATATAAGCGTAGACCTCGTATAGATCCTAATTAATAGAGTAATTTGCTAATTTAGAATACTATATAGAATCGTAAGTAATAGAGGCACTATCTTTACTAGCTAGTTCTAGTTAAACTTCTACTTCGAGTTATATATAAACTATAAGCTATTTATAGCCTTCTATTCGCAAACTAATAGGTAGACGGAACGTACTAACTAGACGCTAGAATAGTACTTGCGTATCTTCTATAACGACAAATAGGATAACTAGGCGACGTTACTATCTTAGGCGGAATTAGCTTATAATAACGCGGTATATCTAACGTTTAAAATAAGTCCGTTTAAGGTAGTATATAGCTATAACGCGGAGATTATAATAAGTACGCAAGTCGCTTAGAACGAGCTCTTTAGAAGAGAGGTACTAGTAGCAATCGACGCTATAAAACAACTATAAGAAACGTATAAGGACCTTATAAAACGCTAGCGATATATAGCTAAAGCGTAAGCTAGATACTTTAATACTAGGTATAAGCTAATAGAGTTTAAGGTTAGCAATATAGTATTATTATCCTTAAAGAACCTCTACTTAAAGGTGCCTATAAAGAAGTTAGTACTAAAGTTCGTAGGTCTATTTAAGGTAATTAACGCGATTAGGAAGTAGGCGTACTACCTAGCCTTACTAAGCGCATAGCGCGTTTATAACGTATTTTACGTATCTTTACTAAAGCCTTAGAAAGGCGCCGTAGGCGACGCAAATATAGAAGGTATGCCGCTTATAGATAAAGACTTAGGCAAGTAGTAAGTTAAAGAGATTCTAGATACGTAGGTTAGATATAAGAAACGATAGTAGTTAGTTAAGTAAATAGGCTAGCCGGAAGAATATAATATATAGGAACTAGCCGAGTATATTAAAGAATATAAGGCACTAGATAAATTTAAGGCAACGCGTAAGGTAAATAAGCGTAGCTTAAAGGCAACGTAACGGTACGTCGTATATAATACGTAGGTATAAAAGGTAGAATAAATAGCTTTTTATTCTATAAATAAGCTTTATACTATTTATAGGGAGCTAACTAAACATTTATTATAGTATATTATACGCGAAGCATATAAGCGGTATATATACGGAAGTATAGAGAAGTATAAGAAGCGCTAGCTTAGGCACCCTCTATAGCTAGCTTATTCTTAGAGGCCTCCTTCTCTAAGAAGGCCTTCTTAGCCTTATCCTCCTTTTCTAAGAATAGATAGAGGCTAATAGCGGCGTTAATAGCGTCCTACTCTACTAGGACGCTACTATACTTAGCGATCTATAAATATAGTTAGTATACGATATAAAAGCGACAAACTACTAGATATATCTAAGTAAGTAGCTCTATTATACTCCGAAGGGTACCGTTAAGCTAGGTAGCCTTATAGATAAGTATATAGGACCTTTATAAAGCGCCGCCGCCGCTCTTCTTCTTAGTAGGCTTACTGCTAGCTAGCTTACTATTATTAGTTTAGAGGCGCTTTATAACTATTTTAGTCTCTATACGCGTAGTTAGCAAATATAAGGCGTAAGTAACGCGTACGCTACGCGCGACGTTAAAAGAAGAACTTACTAGCGTAAGTAGCATTTAGCTAGGTCTAGGCATCTACTACTACTTACTAGCTATCGGCTCGTACTATATTAGTTCTATAGCGGCTAAGCTTAGCCTAGCGATATACTAGCGCGTTGCGTGCGTTATATATATAACGTATAATAGACTTAATAGCTTTACGGTAGGTCTACTTATAGGCGTACTTGCTACGTATATAACGTATATACTTCTTAGTATTAATATCCTTAGGTAGCTTACTAGAATAGGTAGCTTAGCCTATACTATAGTTAGTATATAAATAGAATATAATAAGATAGCAAGTAGGAAGAGACTTATAGTTATATCTACTAGAATCGTAGTCGTTACGAATATAATAATTATACTACTTAAGGTACTTAGTCTTAGCTATACTAATACGAGAAGTAGCTAAAGCTAAGCTAAGTACGGTACTAGAGTATAGTATAGTAGAGGCGCCTACGAGGCGTTAGCGCTTTATAGCTAGCGTACGGTTAGAAGAAGGGCCTATAGCTCTATTAGTAATAAGGTCTAGTAAGAAGCCTAGCTTCGATAACGGGGAGCGAGTACGCTTCGTAGGCATACCGCTACTAAGTAGAAGTTAGGCTAATAGCAACTTACCTAGTATAGACTTACCTCGGCCTTTACCTATTACTAGGCTAGAGCTAATATAGCTACTACTATAACTATCTCCTTTAAGACGACTAGTAGTATTAGAGGCTAGAAATAGACTTAGCTATAGACTACTATTAGGGGTATTAGAGCTTACTTAAGGTAAGCGCGCGTTATATATACTACTCGACTAGCTATCCTTACTTAGGGCAATGCTACCTAGACGTAAGAGAGAGAATTAGCTACTAGCTAAACTTAGAGCGCAACTACTAGAAGTACTAGTATTTCTACTAAGGCGCTTTAGGCCTACCTACGAGCCGCTTAATAGGAAGGCTATAGTAGCCTCTTTACTCTTAGATAACTTCTTAGTTTTCTTAGAGCCTATTTTATAGTAGTTTTTAAGTACGTGCGTAAAGCATATATAGAGAGTACGATAAGTATATATATATATAGCGGAGCGAGTATAGAGCGCGTCTATAAAAAACTAAATAACTAAGTATTAGTATTATAGAAGAAGTTTAGAAGCGCGTAAGTAAGAATTTATAATACTATTACCGTAGCAAATATAATAATACGCGTTGCTATTAATAATAGTATATAGCAACGACCTACTTACGTTACGTACGCAAATCGTAATAGTAACGTACGATAGAACTTAATAGAAGGCCTATAAGTAATAAGAGATACGTAGATATAATAGAAACGTTGCGTATACGAGAAGACTACTATCTGCCTATCGAGCTAGAATAGCTCGATAGAGGGAGGGAGGCAGTTATAAGAGCGAAGTAAAGCTAGAAGTTAGAGGCCTTAGGCCTTACTAGTACTTAGTAAGTAGCTGCTACTATATTGCTTAGCGTATAGTATTCGTATATATAAAGTATACGATATATAATAACTCTATAAGAATTAGCGCTATCTTTAGACGGAGGTCTAAGATAGTCTATACGTTGCTATATACCCTCTTATAGGTAGAAAGGAAACTAACTAGGTCTACCTACTAATAGTTAAATATCTTAACTAAATAGTAGTATAGGCCGACCGCTACTCTAGGCATCCTAATTTTACTAACGCTATAATAGGCGCTTAGTATAGAGCTTATAATAACCTAGCGAATATTCGTATATATACTCTAGTATTTAGCTACTATTTCTACTACTAACTGCAATAGAAGTCTAGTATCGATAAATAGATAGTATACGCTTCTAAGTATACTAACCTAAAAGTTAACGACCTGCGCTAGTAGCTAAATAATAAGAATAAGTTAATCCGCACTCTAGTAGACTAAGCTAAGAAGCTAAGCAACTAGCTTAATTAGAAGATAGTAGAGTACCGAAACTAGCTTAATTAGAAGACGGCGGAGTACTAAACGATAGAATAGAAGCTAGCTAGAATAATAATAGAACGCGACAACTAACTTAATCTATATAGAGTTAAAGACGATAGTAATAGTAAGGGAGTATAGACTAGTAGAAGCTACTACGTTAACTAACTAATTAACTATTACCTCGAGCTAGTAAGTACTACTACGACTAACCCGAAATATCGCTACGCTAATACTTAGACCGAATAGTTTAGTATAGAATAAGCTAGCTAACTAGTAGCTATATAGTAGTAGCGAGCCGAAAGGGAGGCCTATAAGAAAGCTAACTAATAGAAACTCGCCGAAATATAGAAGAAGTTCGAGTAATAGCTTAAGGAGTTTAAAAGGGCTCGTAGGATAATTTAAGACGACCGATAGATAAAGACAACTAATAGTAACTCTTTCGACTAATAGATAAAGACGACCGATAGTAACTCTTTCTTTTATTGCAAGCATAAGGGCATGCTTTTCTTTTTAGAAACCCCGGCACCTAATACGTAATACGGAAGGTCTTAACGACTAGCGCCTAGGCGGCTAGGCGGAAGGATAAACCTTCCGCGACTACCGCGTAATAGATAGCTACCACAATCCACTTGATTACAACATAACCTTTGTACTACCAACATCCAACTTCCGCTGCTTCACACTGATGACGAACAGCAAGACCGGGAGCCATAAGGCATATGGAAATGATTCTTTGAGCAGCCTACTGCTTAAATATGGCCTCCACGATCGCATGGTCGAACTCGGGATTCACCCAGTCCGGCTGACCGCTTCGCGCCCGGACCGAACCTCCAAACCTCTGAAGCATCGCGAAAGCAGGTATGCAGAAAAAGGTCGTGATCATCGCGTGACCTGCAAAAGTCCACGTGAAGCCGACAGCGTCCACCCACGGCACGATGAAGAATGGATCTATGAAGGCCGAAAGGTTGAGCAAGACGGCGTAGAAGACGATGACCGACATGCTTTGCAATGGATACGCGTCCAAGACGTATGCCGCCACGATCGTGTTTCCCATCTGTATACCAGCGCCGACTGGGAGGTCAGAAGTCAGCAGATTGCTCTCAAGATTGCAGGACCCTCGATGCTTACATAGTGCGAATGCCACCTGACCAACCATCCAGTGATAATTGCGGTCAATGGATATGCCCCACAGCACTAGGCCTACCGAAGTCAAAATCGCTGCGGGATAGAGCAACCAGATGCGCATTTCCGGAGTCTTGCTTGAGTTGGCGCGCGCTGCAAGCTTTGCGACGAGCCAATCGCTCAAGCGACCAGAGCAGAATATCTCGGACAACAGCGTGCCAACGATGAGACCTATGAACAGCAACCTGATGTACCAGTCAGTATGCTCCTGGGAAGTATGTGTTCACGTCAAATCTACGCACGTACCCTTGGATTTGAGGCGAGTAGCTGGCGTACGCGACTGGGATGAGCGTTATCACCGACAATATCCACCAGTACCACCCAAAGCAGTAAACCATGACTGAGATTGGTACCACCGCGAATTTGAAAGTTTTGCAAAATCTGATGACAGTGTCCCATAGTGTAGGATGCTTCATACCAGCGAGCGGCATGATATTGATGAATGGCAGGGTCTTGGTCCGCCTTACTTCTTGTGTTGCTGGTACCTTTTCAGAGACCATGAGACCAGGAGTCCTCTTCGATAGCATGAAGTCGCGTGGGTACAGCGTTTCCGGCATGAAGGTCACCTCGGCCACCAGGATCGCCCCCAAGAGGATTGCTGTGAGCCATTGTATCCATGTGGACGAGACAAGATCCATAAATCCTCCAATCAGGGGGCCCAGCAGGAGGCCTAAATCAAGGGCCAGTACCCAAAGTCCAACCCTTTCACCCCGTTCATGCTCAAAGAACATGTCGTTGATGATCGCCAAGCCCACTGTTGCAGCTGGCGAGCAACCGAGACCTTGGAAGAATCTGGCCGCCATGTATCCCGAATAATTTTCTGCTTTAGCCGCACCAATAGTCGCAGCAATGGCCATGGCTGTGCCGATAATCATGATGGGTCGCCTGCCAATTATATCTGCTGGACTCGACCAGACCAGAGGACCGATTGCGAGTCCTAGAGCTGGAATGGCCACAGTCCAATTGATTTGTTCGAGTGTCGCATCGAATTGTTCCTGAAGCCCGGGAAAGGCCGGAACGGTCGTTGTGGTAATGTATGTGAACATGAAATACCTGCGACGGACAGTTAGCACTTTTATCTGATATCCGTCACGGCTGTCAAAAGAGGACATACAATGCCATTACGATTCCGAGAATGGTGTGCTTCTGGAAAGTCGACCAGTTGAGGGGATCCAGAGCGTCGCCCTGCACGGGAACGGGGAACAGCTTGAAGCCATTCTTGTCCACGAGAATCTCAGCACTAACGAGCCCAGCTTCTGCGTCCCGACTCTCGACGACGGAGCCTTTCTTCTCGGACTGATCGTCGAACATACTGACATATAAAGGCGCGAAAGCAGACGAAAGACTCATTCTCACCGGGGCCGGTGGAAGATGTATATCTAAAATTCTTCCGCTTCTGTGATCCACAGCGCTCAACGATAACGGATCGACGGATGCGACACACAAGCAACATGCCTCGAGCATGCATGATGATCCGGAGTTGCATTGCTTACTTGGGAGTGCCACATCTGCGATGCATATCAATATGCCTAATGCTGCTCGAAGCAACAGCCTATCAAGCCAAGCCTTATGGACCCTAACGTGGTTACTGCAGCCTTATCTCTGAAAGTTTTAGCAATCGCTTCATTCACGCACAGATAACAGAACTGGAACGGAATACGGTCGTCTATCTGACCTCTCATGTTCCTGCTCATGAGATTTCGCATGCGTCGGCAAGCGACGTTTGCCACGCGATACAACCTTGAACGGGCAAGCTCAAGGATGTGGGAAGCTCAGATGTACCCGCGTGTTCCTGTGCCTCTCTAGGGATGTCTCCTGCGCAGTTTCATGCGCCTGCGATCTGTCTGGCCACGGCGCCGGTCAGATTGCCTGATGCGCATCGAAGCCAAGGCTTCTCTGTCGCGAACAGCACTTCCTTCCGCCATAGCCACGATCTGGTTCTTGGCCCAATGACATGTTGACGTTCTTTCGCTCGGAAGCTTTCCAGTAACATCACAACTTGCTCTATTCTCCTTGTTCTCGATCTCGACAGCGAAGTTTTCCACGGATTGGCTCTGATATCTTCGATACCAAGGAACTTATCCAAATATCATCAAGCACAGTATGCTCAGAGCTCCACGTGGTTCCAATGCACCGACATCGAAAACTCAATCACCTATCAGATATAGGCCACGCTTTCAATTTGCTGAAGTTGATGTAATAATGTAGGTTCCGAGCCTCTCGACGACTCATTGGGCGTATAGCAACGAATATTCACTCTGAAAATGGATAGCTGGTTGCACACGGCAAAGAATCAACATGTTCAGCACAATCTTAGAAAGTTCGATGGCCAGGGGGTAGTCTCCGAAGTTCTTTGACCGAAATAGGACAAACCCAGTACTGTCCAGAACGCGTAAGGTCGATCATTCGCTACTTATGTTCATGCAGCTCACAATGGAAGCAAACTTGCACGCAAAGTATGATCAATACATAAGTTTCCGACCATTCTAGGTGACAACGGCTGCCGATGGGAGTGTTCAAGCTGGCAGACAAAAAGTAGGAGATATGCCTGGTGGCAAGGGCGCGCTGATTGGCAGAGCAACGGACTCGCGGCGGTATTTGTGGTCACCTCTGTGTTACCGGCTATCCTATCCGGTTACAGTGGGATTGTGGGCAGTCGTTATTGCATAAAACCGGCACACATCCGAGTTATGTCTCCGGAAGTACATCGCAAGACCGCAGACAGCAAAGAAACAGCCGTATATCAAGCCGCTTCCACAGGTGACTACGATCTCGATGAATGACGGCGAGGAGCTTCGGAGCTTCGGAGCTTCGGAGCTGGTTCCTGGCATATCAAAGATGCTTTTACCGTGATCTGGATCCGGCGGCCCGTGCATGTCACGTGCTGTCATCATAGCGGGGAACGTCATGTCTCTGCTTCTCGGCAAGACAACATGGTAACTATTGCTTGTCCGTCCTTTGCTCATTTCTGCTCTCCGATGACCCTTCCCGATTCCTTTGCCGCCATCAAGCGCGAGCTCGCTAGCGGCGTTAGCCATGTGCTCATATAAGGTAGGTTTGCGCTCTTCATTATACCCTCCACTTCCCTCTTCCATTGTGCTCTGTCTACTCTCTTCCTACGACGCGCAGCACCTCGACGAGCGCAGGACAGTCTCATCATAAGCCAAACCTCTTCATCTTCGCAGAAATGGTGGTGGAGAACTACGACATTGTGATCGTGGGCGCTGGGCCTGTGGGCCTGCTACTTTCGACGTGTCTGGCACGATGGGGCTACAAGATCAAGCACATTGATATGCGACCCGAGCCCACACTGACCGGACGCGCCGATGGCATTCAGCCGCGATCACTCGACTTGCTCCGGAATATGGGCCTCAAGCGCGCCATCATGGCCAATGAGCCGGCAAAGGTGTACGAAGTTGCCTTTTGGGATCCTCTGGACGAAGGCAAGGGCATCGCGAGAACAGGCACCTGGGCTTCATGTCCCAAATTTATCGACGCGCGCTATCCATTCACCACGCTACTGCATCAGGGTTTGATCGAGCGGGTCTTCATTGATGATATCGAAAAGCACGGCACGCGGATACAAAGGCCTTGGCAGATCACAGGCTTCAAGAATGATGGGAAGGACCCGACATATCCTGTTGAGGTCAACATCGCACATGTGAATGGAGGCGAGCGCGAGACTGTCCGCGCAAAGTATCTCTTTTCGGGAGAGGGTGCGCGATCATTCATCAGAGAACAGCTTGGGGTTGGAATTACACACAAAGATCCAATTGCATACGTGTGGGGGGTAATGGACGGAGTGGTACGGACAGACTTTCCTGATATCAAGATGAAGTGCACGATCCATTCGGACGCTGGCTCCATCATGGTCATCCCTCGCGAGAACAACATGGTCCGTCTCTACATCCAGATTGCCTCGTCGACAGACAAGGACTGGAATCCACGGAAGACAGCAACGACCGAGGAAGTGCAATCTTATGCGAAGAAAATCATGAAGCCCTACTACATCGAGTGGGACCGCGTTGAGTGGTACTCCGTGTACCCCATCGGACAAGGCATCGCAGATCGGTACACTTTGGATGAACGCGTGTTTATGGGTGGTGACTGCTGTCATACACACTCACCGAAAGCAGGTCAAGGCATGAACACCGCCTTCCTGGACGCACAGAACTTGGCCTGGAAGATCCACCACGTCGAGTCAGGCTTTGCCGATCGCAGCATCCTGAAATCGTACGAATCCGAGCGGAAATACGTGGCTGAGAATCTACTGAATTTTGATGCTTCATACGCCAAGTTGTTCTCGCAGCGAGTGCCTTCTGCCGCAGAGCGCGCTTCCGCAGGCAAGTCGGAAAGCGGCAAAGACGAGAATCCATTCGTGCAGAAATTTAAAGAGTCCTGCGAGTTCACATCAGGTTACGGTGTCGCCTACCTCGAGAACGTCTTCAATTGGTCAGAATCTCATGCTGCGCAATCACCGCTCTTCCTCACGACCAAGAACGGTGGCACGAAACTGCGTACGGGGCGCATCCTAACCCCAGCAACCGTTACTCGGGTTGTTGATGCCAATGTCGTGCACCTCGAACAGGAGATTCCTCTGAATGGATCTTACCGGCTCTTCCTCTTTGGCGGCAAGCCAGCTAGGACAAAGAAGGCGCTTGCGGACTTTGCAGCTGGCTTGAGGAAGAAGGGATCGTTCTACGACGTGTACAAGCGCGCCGACATCGACAAGGTGGACTACCACGAACGACACAACCCGCATTCCTGGTTTTATACTTTCAACATCATCTTCAACGCCCACAGACCAGAGATCGAGATCCGGGAACTCTTGCCTGAAATCTTGGCACGCTATACCGACCACGTCTACGCTGATGACATTTGGGACCAGATGGTGCCTGACGCAAAGGCCTCAGCGCACGCCAAAGTTGGTTTGTCAGAAGAAGAGGGCGGTGTTGTGGTTGTAAGACCTGATGGCTACGTCGGCTGCGTAGTCAAACTTGTCGAGGGCTCGGGCACAGTAGATGCGCTGAACGCCTACTTCAACTCGTTCACCACGAAGCCAATAGGATCCGAGAGGGCACAACTATGATTTGACGTCCCTTTTTATTGTCACAGCTTGCAGCGTTATTGTACTGAGTTTTAGCGAGCATAATACGAATGGTAACAATCGACCGCAAACTGTGTGGACGACCCATAAACTTTAAAGTTCCTATTGTCAATCCTCCTATTGTATTCTGCCATACTTATGTTTCCAACTCGAACGCAGACTCTCAGACACTCTTCTGCACAGTTCAGACTCCTTCACACATCTTCGGTCCTAGACACTGACTTCAGTTTCACCACACATACACACTCAATCATAAGCATCCTACTCTACTCCCTTCACACTTCTCGATTCAGCTCCATCTCACAAGATCTCAAATCTGAGTCGCCCTCACCAGCTTCCATTACATCTTTCCATACGCCATCACGAGACAAGACGCATCAGCTTCAAAGTTCACAATGGCATACCCCAGCAAGCGAAAGGCTGTGAACCAACTCACTGGCCCTTCTGCGAGCAAGAGACAGGTGATTGAGAGTGTCTTCATCCAGTGCAATATCAACAAGCGCAAGGCCATCGAGCCTAGTACCACACCCGCACCTAAGCGCTTCGAGTGCGGTAACGTCGAAGCGATCGACGACTTTCACAAAGTCCGCTCTTCCATGCTTGGCAAGTATACCACAAATGACATCCCGCTGGACTTGCAAAATTACGACACGATACAAACCAGACACGACAAGGGGCACAAGCTCACATTCTTCGACCTGGCGCCGGAGATCCGGAACCAGATCTACTCGCTGTCATTGAGAAATGTAGAAGGTGTTGCTGTTACGAGTAAAGACCCAAACAAGGTCGAGCCAGCACTCCTTTTCGCCAGCAAGAAGATTCGACAAGAGGCTCGATGCATGTTCTACTACAACAACAGTTTCCAGTCTGACGATATCGACGTCGCAATAGGCTTCCTCAGGGCTCTGCACCGGCCACAACGCAAAGTAATCCAGTCCTTCAAGATCGGTGACCCATTCAAAGCTGCGGAGACACCAATCGAGGCACAACTTGAGGACGCTCGGCTTGATAAGTACTGGGCCGACTACAACCAGAAGCCCGGCAGCGCAAAACGTAGAGCAGCCAAAGACAAGCTGCACACGACCTTGAACAAGAGCCCACGAGCTTTCAAGAAGCACGGCCCCCCTCCGACACCCATACTGCCACCAGGCATGGAGTACCTCCTCAAACACCCGTCGAACAATCCCAATCCAAGGCAACAAAAGGCCAATCCCGACAAGCCCCGCATGCTTCAAGCCACGAAACGTGCCCTCCAGCGGGCGAATCTTGCTCTTGGACCGAAGGCGTTGAACGACATTGTCATCAAAGTAGAGATGCTGGTTCATCTTCCCATTGACGAAAGTCGACCCATTGTTGCAATTGGCCGAGCGAGGGAAGAGTGGAGAGAGATAGTGATGAGAGAGATTGACGACTACAAGTCGCTAGAGGTTACAAGAAAGGTATATGTTATGCCGGTGACAGCGATTGAGAAGAGAGGGAGGGCGTTCAAGGTGTAGATAGGCTGCGACGACGGTCAGCCTGTCCCGGGATACCACCACGTCGAGAACGACGCTGCGGGAGCACAATGATACATGGCGGAGGATGAGATGTGTCAGGCCGACAGGTTGTCGAGCTCCAACGATTTTGAGATCGGACTTCCACCATGTACTATCCCATTGGCTTCGAGGAAGACGGAGCTATCAGGACTGTCGATGATGTCCAGACATGTTCAGTTCTGGTGTCGGACATATCATGCCCTCGTTTCACATCCTTATCTTTCACATGAAGCAAATTTGCCGCCCCGTTGCCAAATCACAAATGTTGGGCTGAGGATAATTTCACAGAGATTCCTCCTCATACCGTTGATCGAAGTTGCTGATGTCTTGTTGTCCTTCTTTCGTGAGCACCTGTATCCATTGCGACTGATGCCCATCCATCTACGTTCAGACGACAACGAAGCCCAAGACCAGAGCGACCATGCGATAAACGAGACAGGTGTGCGATTGTCGGTTGCGATGGACCATGCAAGCATTGCTTCCACACAATTTCCTTGGATGGATGGAAATCTTGTGAGTGAGTATTTTGGCCTTTGGGGCACATCCGTTGACAACTATGACGACGGAGAGCGAGACCAGTATCTCGAACAGGAAGAAATGCTTGACAGAAAGCACCGCGATAGTGGAGCATCATCTTTTTCCCGGCGAATTTGTCAAGCCTAAACCCAGTCTCAGTCGCTAGGGCACCCGAGCCGACTGACATGTTCTGTCAAAGACTTTGGATGCTTCGTCCGGAACTCCAAATCATCCAGTGACTCCCACGGCGATATCGATCACGCAGTGCATGACGCCAGGGGCATAGCTTTTCAGCTTGTTGACGTACTCGATCTCTACCTCCACCTTTTGACCATTGCCGAGTTCCTCTAAGTACGGGTTCCTGGAAGCCAACAAAATTCGCTCAAACTCCTGCCTCATCTCCTCACTCCTCTCCCCGATCTCTTCCACCAGGAAGTTCTCATGTACGTGCAGCCACCCTTTTGGTCTCAACGATACAAATGTAGCAGCAAGCTCCAGAGCCTTTCTCGAGCTCGGCAGCATTCCAAGATTGACATGTCGAATGTTCAGTACGCAGTACTTCGATAGGTTCTGCAATCGCTCGGGCGCCATCTCGTTCGATTCGTTGAAGACGAGTATTTTCGCATCACTCTTGCCAATCACTTCCATTGCAGCCTCATTCCCACTCTCACCAGTCGCAAGAACTTTCACGTCCCATTTATTCTTCCTCGCCCCTCTCACCAACCCCTCCACGCTCCACGGATTCAGATCCCAACAAAATACTTTCCTTGCCCCAGCCTTCACATACGAAAACGTAAAATACCCAATTCCCGCATACAAATCCACAACATCGAACCCAGCATTCCCATCTGCCCCATCACGAGCGTGCGCAGCCTCAGCAGCAGCCTGGATCACAGAAGGCAGCGTCAACAACCTCGCCTTCTCAGAAATGTTCCCTCGCGAAAACATCGTCCACCTCGGCGCCCAGGCCTGATAGATCCCATTCTGCTTCGCCGTCACCCAGAAGGCCTTTGCAAAATCTTCTTCGGTCGGAGGATACTGCGAAGCCCGTTCTGGGCCGAAATTGCCAAAAATGGGCGTGAAATTAATGGGTGCGCGGAGGATATTTTCCGAGTGCTCGGCATCTGCATTTTGAGGTGGAATGGGTTTGTTGGAGGCGATGTGGGTGATTTTGCATTCTTTGCAGATGCGTTGCCACAAGTCATCGAGGATGTCGGGAGTGAGAGGGAGGAGTGGCAGCCATTCGGGATCGGAGAGGGCGTTGTGGGGGAAGATGAGTAATGTGCCGTAGATGGTGTGGGAACGGGAGAGCTTTTTCCATAGTCGTCGACTTGCGTCCAAGGTGAAATTGTGGTGGTCGCGCCATGCGTGAAAGGCGCGGTCGAGGCCCGACATGGTTGCTTGAGATGTGTGAGGTGCGTTGTGGTGTGCAGGGAACTGTCCACAATTAAATTTGGAACGAGACACGGTGGATTTAAGGGAATTATGGACACCGGTTTTGTGGACACAGTGATTATTTGCACTTTGCTGTGCTATACTGCTATATCGTGACATTCGGGAATGGCCAGATCGCCTCCAGCCATCTCCATCATTTCCAAGACCTTCATGCCAATAGCTACAGCATTCGTCTCAAGTTGTGCATTCTCGTTTGTTCTCTGCCGCGTAACAAATCGTTTCCAGCACTCATCTAGACGACGGGATCGTCTACGGCCAAAAACTTGACGGTATAAACCTGTCTGGGCATTCCGCAACAATGCCCATTTCATACAACACTCCCCACTTCCACTGGTTGAATCCGTACACATCCCAGACGTCCAGCTCCGACAAGGGATAGTAGTGCGCTGGTGTGCAACGATCGTGGATATGTATCGCATCTAGAGACAGCGGCAATGCCTTTCCATCGGTACAACGTACGAGGTCCACAACATGCTTGTGAATACTCCTTCGAATAAAGCCTTGAACACTTCCAATGCCCCAGCGGTCGCGGTGGTGCATGGACAAACGATACTGACAGTAGGCCACATATTTCAACTCGAAGCGGCAAATCCTCGCGACATTCTTTCTGGAGATTGTGCTGAGAAAGGTTGTGGCTTCTTTCTCAGTATTGGCGTACCAGGTGTTCTCGCTGTATAGTATCGATGATGCTTCCTCATAGATCTGTCGGTTCGCAAGGAGTATGTTCATCGCCGGTGGCAGATTGCGTGGTAGTGGTCGGCCATGCTCCCCAGAGACGGAAATGACCTGACGTTCAAGTACTAGAGCTCGCTGGTAGATGTCGTTGCGTATCTCTGCAGGTAAGTCGAGGAAAGAGATTCGGGTTCTTGCTTGAGACATTTCGTGCTTTTCCGTCCTGACCTGAAGTGGTGGGGAAGTTGGGTGATGGTGTATCTTCGAAAGAGCCGGGTGGGTTTTATGTATGCAAAAATTGAGGATGTGAGCGGCCTCTGAGAAGTTTGGGGCGATGCCAGCGAGATCCGCGAAATGATCAAGGTTCGCCATTGTACATTCCTACCTTTCCTGGTACCAGCAAACGAATCGCGGTTCGCCAAAACTTTAACTCTTGACATTTTTTGTCACTCTGCTGCTGTTCAGGTCTCCATGCATTGAGGCGCTGCATGGAACCTTCTACTGCAGATACTCTCCGACCGCCTTGACTGCATTCTGGAAGTTCTTTCCTTCAATTAGAATCAAATGCCCCTGGGGCTTGATTCCCGCTTCGGTGAAGGCTCTCTTCGCGTCGCTGGCACCTTCATCTGTTTCCTTCTCGTACTCGAAATTGGAGTAGCCCACAGCGTGCTTCTGCCACACCTCATCTTCAGCGTGGAAATAGAACGTCTCAGAATTCGCACTTCCCGATTTCTTGCCTTTCTTGCTTGGCCGCTCGTCTTCTGCATCCAGTTTTGAGTCCACTTCAGCATAAGTCTTGCTGAAAATGAGGTAGTGCGTGAAGTCGTATGGTTCTTTGTCCTTGACGGCCAGCTCGACCTCCTCCAAAAGCAGATTGTACATTGGAGGAATGATTTGGTGCGGGATGTTGATGAAGCGTTCGTTGAGAACCAGTGCAACTTGTGCTTTCGAATCGGGTGCCAGTAGCTTTTCGAGTTGCTGAAGGCCCGGATTTCCAGAGGCTTTGGCACGCGAGAGAATGTATTTTGTCAAATTGAGGATGACGGGCTTCATCCTGTGGTGGTTGAGGTTGATGGCTGTGAGGAGCGCATATGGGTCGCTCTCTTTGCCGTCACATTTCACTGTCGAGCCCATCCCAGGTTGTGACAGGATCAGATCTGCCAGCTCCGAAAGGTCAAATAGTTGATTGTCGGCATCGAAAAGTTGTCGGAGCAAGTTCTTGAGGCCGTGAAAATCCACCTCTGGATCTGGGTCCATGAACTCGAAGTCTACGTCAAGTATACTGGCGTCCTAGGTGCAAGTCAGTTGCTCATCTTGATTCTACTACAACCCACGTGTCATACATCGTCACTGCCACTGTCTTCACCATCGATGTCCATCTTGTCTTTGGATGGCAGCTTGTCGTCGCCATTTGCCTTTCGTTTTCCCATCTTGGTGCACTTCGGAATGTGCTAATACGCACTTACAGTAGGATCGATCTCTGTGATTGCTTGCTTATGTTGGACACTGAATTCGGCGTCGCGCTCCGACTTTTTTATGCCCGAGGGAGACCAGTCACGTGATGGAAATCGGGCCAGTGGCACGCTCAGCAACATGAAGGCACGGCGAACACTTCCACACTCTAGTCTAGCGACAAGATACACTTGGTCACACATTGCCGTCGATTCATGGTGGACAGGCTTTCATCTGGGAAGCTACACGTGTTCTCCAGTTGGCTGCATATACGCAACTCATGCCACAAGGTATACAACCTTAGTGAAGCATACTGTGGAATGCAAGTCCTTGTGAAAGTGTCCTCTTTTACAGACCTGATCTCACCGGCGCTAAAACAAAGATGATGTATCTTAACTGTACATGGCTTCACCTGTCTGGCTCAGCGTATACCACATCCCCTCCTCAACCTCTACATCCTTTTCACCCTTGTGCCTGCCCGTATGGACTCTTGTGCTTCTCGTTTAACCAATGACCAGAGCATTCTCCTCCGGGAAGTCATATTCTGGCACCTCCAAGTTCAATGGCGCTGGGCCCTTTCTTACACGACCCGAAATATCGTAGTGAGAACCGTGGCAAGGGCAGAACCATCCGCCATAGTCACCAGCCTCTCCAATGGGCACACAACCCAAGTGTGTGCAGACACCCAACATGATGAGCCATTCGGGCTTCTTGACACGGTCGGCGTCGGACTGCGGGTCACGGAGAGTCTTCCAGTCGAAGTCCTCGGCTTGCTTGATCTCATCGGCAGTGCGGTGACGGATGAAGACCGGCTTTCCACGCCACTTGATGATCACGTTCTTGCCCTCGGGAATAGTAGCAAGGTCAACCTCAACCTTTGCCATGGCCAGAACATCGGCGGATGCGGACATATTCACGAGGAAGTCTTTGTGTACATCAGCCATTGCCCCTTGATCCGCTACAAGAAGAGCTGCACTGTTCACTACTCACCCTGCACAGTATTCTTTGCACCGAGCGCTGTAATACCACCAAAAGCGCCGACCATGAAGTACTGGAACAGCTTGTTGCCGGTCTCGCCGGTGTTATTCCTGTAGCTCTTGAAGGATGGGATAATGGTGGTATCTGGCTTGCTGCTGGAGCCACGGTGGAAAGGCGATTTGAACTCGGCGTGTGATGTTGAGGCATCGGTGGAGCTGGCTTCGCGTTTCTGGATGGCGGTTGAGGTGGTGCGCAGAGCAGGCACGGCCTGGCGAGTGGCGCCGCGCACCAGCGAGGTGGCGGCTCGAGAGGAGATCGACATGACGGCGGATGGGAGAGGTGCCTGTGAGCGTTGCAGCGGTCTCAATGGGTCGTGGTGCTCGCAGGAGGCGTGAGATGGAATGATGCTTTTGCTGTCGGAAAGTGAGGAAGTTGTGGCCAATCAGATGCGAGCTAAACTAAGGCAGTCACGGGTAGTCCCGTGCTGCCTAGTCATGTCAACCAAGGAACGAACGGTCACTTCACTCTCTCCAGTCCGCAACTGCCCAGACAAGAATCCTTATGGAGACAGAGATCGCCATGGCGCCTCCTGCGACGCGGACCAGTTTCAAGCGATCGGCCTCCGAAGAGGCGGACGACACCAGCGTCACTTCTTCGAAGCGTGCCAAGGCCAGCAGTCGATCCACCCAAGCACAGACTCCATCACAAGGCTCTGAACAAGACAAGTCAAGTTGTGGAGAGCGCCCCAAGCGATTCACGCCAGACGGCAGAGAGATCCCGTATCTCAAGCCTCGTCCCAATGGATCTTGGCGAATGATTACTGGCGAAGACATTGCCTACACCCCCGAGGAACGTCCGACTCGAGCTCCAGCAAGTGCATACAAGCAGACATCGATCACTCAGTCTTTCGGGCAATCGACATACTCTGGCAAAGAGCGCAAGGCACGACCTCAACACAAGATTCCAACCTCGAGTAGCTCCAAAACCAAGCCAACGATGGCAGCATCATCAAAGCGACCCAACGAAGCAACATCGACCGCAGCCACATCAAATCCACCTCCCCCAACCAAAGCAGGTCCCTCCAAAACTTACACCTCCAACCACATCACGCTCACCCACTCAATCTCCAACATCTTCTCCGCACCTCCTCGCACCCTCCTCCTCCACGCCTGCAACACCGAAGGCTCCTGGGGCGCCGGCATAGCCCTCGCCTTCAAAAAGACCTACCCGACCGCCTTCGAAACCTACCGCGACCACTGCAATCTCACCCCCAGTGACGAACTCATCGGAACCGCATTGCTCATCCCCCCATCCAACGAAGACGACTCCAACGCGAGCAAGCACTTCATCGGCTGCCTCTTCACGTCAGTCAGCAAAGGCCGACGCAAAGACTCGCCGGACAAAATCCTGCGAGCCACGGGGACCGCGATGAAGGATTTGGTGACGAAAGTGAGTGAGTGGAATGCGGGGCACAAGGAAGCTGAGAAGAAGATCGGAGGAGTGAGAATGTGTAAGATCAATTCGGGGCTGTTTGGGGTCAAGTGGGAGCGGACCCAAGCTGTTTTGGAAGGAATCGAGGTCGACGGTGATGGTCACGGGACACTTCGAGAGATCGAGGTCATTTCGAGGAATGAGGAGGATTGATTGATGGAGTTTTCTTGGTGAAGACGGTAAGATGTTTTCCTTTCTCTCTCGTGTGCTTTTTTGACGATACTCCCGCGGCGTGCAATGAATGGCTCTGTCGGACGCAAGTTCGAGGCCCTCTGATGGAATATTTCGGCGTCCGGAAGGATGATGGGAGACGGCTTCGTTGAACGCAATATTCAACACCGCTGATGGGATAATTCGGCGTACGGATGGATGATGGGAAGCGGCTCATCCTTGATTGTACCAATGTCGACGCATTCTCTGCGTCCCACTGAAAAGTTACGGGAATGATACCTTGGGTTATGGAGCTGTGGCCTGTAAGGTTAGGTCATAAGCGGGAGAACAGCACTGCTCAGACAGCGCGGAATGGTAGGCAGAAGGCGGGGGAGCTAGGGAAGCGCTCTTCTTCTGCTGATACTCGGATGTTTATGCAAACCAACAACAACGATCGATGGAACCCTTCGTCTTTCGCTACCGCGCATGTTCAGCAGTAGTCGTATGCTCTTCTTCTTCTTCGTCTCATCATTCATCGAATCCCCCCAAATCGCATGAATGACAGTCCATCAGGAATTCTTGGTCTGTCTCAACCAAGGAGCTCAACATCCAAACCAATAGCCCTCATAAACAGGTTGACATCAGCCAGCCTCTTCAAGCTCATTTCTTCTGGTAACGTCTTCGACACGCCGACGGTCTCCATGACGCGATCCTTGACGCCCAACACAAGGCGTTGTTGTTGGTCGGGACTAGCGCCAACGCCCATCGCGGCCAAGAATTGCCAAACGTGGACGTCCTCGGAAGCAGACACGGGTCCATCGGTCGGGAAGATATAAGGCAAAACGGGCTCCAAAGTATCGAAGAGGCGGTCATATATCTCCGTGAATTGCTGGAAGTCCAATGCAGGGGCAGATTGTTTGAGAAGTTCGGCACGCGAGATGAGCATGGTGAGGATGATGACGCCGATCTTGGTGCGCGAGATGGCTTGCACTTGTGTCCGTTCCAAGACAAGCCCGAGAAGGCCGATGATGATGTTCAAAGGCGCTTCGTTGACGTAGCTGAACAACGGAGGAATGACGGCCTGGTTGAAAAGATTGACTTCTTCTTTCACGCGTGCTGGAAGAGCGCTGTTATCCGCCGCTGGATACGCGTCACGGATGACATCCAGAACGTCCAGGTGAATCACGATAAGGGTGAGCATGGTGAGACGTTGCTGGTCGTCGAGATGTCGGAACGTGCGAGGGACTGCCTTCTTGCCTTTGCTGTGCGACAGGATTTGAATGAATGGATGTGGCGAGGTCGAACTGCAGCAGTGTCAGGATGAAAGCGTCGACACAGTGACGTTGTACTTACTTTGGATTGATCTCAACCATAATGCGAAGGGCGTCCCATAGCTGTTCATTCAGCTCTTGCATGGCGCTCCTCCACCTCATGTGTCCTTCTATGACCTCGGGCGAGCTCTCCTCGTTCGGCGGTGGTGGCATTTCTCGTTCGTGATCTTCGAGCTTCATGAGCGTCGTGTACAGGTTCTCGATGTCCCGGAGCGCGGACTTGCGGTCGGCAGGCTTGGGTTGGTGCTTGCGAATGTCTGCGGAGTCCGGACGCTTGATGTTGAGAAGCGGCCGTGGCGTTTTGGAGTTGCTGAAGGCGATCTTGCCCAGTGATCCTTCGACGACAAGTGACTTGTTCTTCGGGCGGGACTTTGCTGCCTCGACAGCCCGAGCAACCTGCTGTTCCATACGCTGCACATGATTGTCGCCGCCACGTGGGTGATGTCGACTACGTCCATAACCGTAGCGACTGCCTGTTTGGAAGAGATATGTCTGCGCGAACTGGTTCAAAGGCTGACCGGGACCGCTCCGAGGAGGACCACGTATTTGAGCGTAGACTTGGTAGTAGAAGTCTTCGGCCAGCTGCTCCTTGCTACCAGGCTCATTATCAATGCCACCAGTTGCAGTCAGTAACTGCTGCAGCTGGATGCGTGTGATGAAGTTCTTGTCCTGTGGCGTCATGAGACCGTTGTTCTTGCTCAGGAGGAAGATCTTGTGGTTGCGCTTGGCACGTTTGGCTTCCTCGGCCATATAGACCTCTCGCTCTTCTGGAGTCATGTTCATCATCTGCTGGGCCTGGGTTATTGGCGGACCATTGTACGATGGGCCACGGTTATGCATAGGATGAATCGGTGCACCTCGAGGTTGAGCTGGAGGGCCTGGCATAGGAAAGCCTGGAGGGGGCCCTTGCTGGAAGTGTTGGTGAGGCGGCATGCCATGGAAGTCCTGCGACGGTGGCCGGCCATAACTGGGCATGGACTGGCTTTGCAAGATCCGAGTGACACGCTCGTTGAAGCCTGGGATGGGAGAGGTCGGCAACTCTTGCGGGATCTGCTGTGGCGGACGCTGGAGGATCTGAGGCGCTCGTTGCTGCTCGAACTGTGGCGGGACTTGTGGTTGAGACGGCGGAGCACCCAAGCCCAGCATGTTCTTCAAGCCCTGCGACTGGCTTTGATAGTCTGGCAGTGGCTGCACGGGTGGTGCAGGGCGCGTCTGTGCTCGCATCTGGGCCTCCAGCTCTTCCAGAGTCATCATCCGGGCTGTTGGCTCGGGCTGCCTGGCGGGCTCGGCCTTCTTCGCCACCGAAGTTCCCCAGATCGATGCATCAGCCTCTAACTTGGGAATGTACTCCGGCTGCTTGTACGCTTCATAGCCTGTCTTTGCAGGTTTCTGTGCGGGGCGGGGCTGAGCATATGGTTGGCGTGCCTGATGCAGGACCTGTTCTTCGATCAAGGTGTCCCGGATGTTTGCCGTCTGTCCAGCAAAGTCAAAGTCTCTGCCCACCGTCTCCCTCGTCACCGGCTCATCTCCGCCGAACGTGTCATCGTTGAAGTCATCGCCGGCCTCTTGCAGTTGAGCTCCCAGCCCGTCATACGTCTCCTCAAAATTGAGCATTTGGCCACCTCCATCGCCTCCGAGTCCCGCGAAGGGATCGCGCTGGTCGAACATGCCTCGCGAGCTGGCTTGCTGGGCGTCTTTGTCGCGAGGCAGATTGGTGTCGAAGCCAAAGAACGACATGGTGCCGGTGGTGGAGTCTGTTTACGCGGGACGGCGAATAGCGCAAGGGCGGCAAGGCGCAAAGGCGCCGACTGGGGAGAATGAGAAATGGCCTCGCTATGCCGGGGAAGACGAATGCGGTAATGAGAAGGGTTCAGTTGATGTGAGGTGGACTGAAGTCATCATCATTCTGCTCGGTAAACATGAACATCGTGTGGGCTGGAGCACTGACCAGGCGACTTCTGACTTGGGCGATGCTATGGTACGCCGTGGAGGATCCTGACAACTGATGCGGCAGCGTCCTCGGTGGGTCAGTAACACTTTTGTACCATCGCCGGGCCATCACCAGCAACGCTTCTGCACAGTGCATCTCACGTCTGCGGGTGCATACATACAGGTCCACGTGCAGTGCACGTGTAACCCTTCCCATCGTGCCAGATGTGAGAGATGTGCATTATTTTATACCACCCTGTGCCTTGTATACAAAGTTGTAACCTTACTGTATTCCAGCGGCAGAGGCAGACGGGCCAATTATAACCGCCATATACGAGCTCCGCTGTACCCCTTACGGAGGTGCCACGCAAGAATCCGCGGCGCGCAGGCCCAAGGGATGCAACG
Organism: Cercospora zeae-maydis; assembly: GCA_023512815.1. Lineage (NCBI taxonomy): Eukaryota > Fungi > Ascomycota > Dothideomycetes > Mycosphaerellales > Mycosphaerellaceae > Cercospora > Cercospora zeae-maydis. Next base: position 1,209,062 of record JAKLWY010000003.1, on the reverse strand, counting down.
CGTACCCCCGTTGCTGGCTTCGTATCATTCACTGACTAGCGGAGGGGCGAGCAAGCACCAAGCGATATTACCTGCCGTGTGCCCTGTCCGCTTTCCTTGATTTCTTTGTTCGAGATTCTGTCTGACAGCCCGCGTCAGCTGCCTGCGTACACCCACGAACCCACGAACCCACCAACCCACCAACCCACCAACCCTTCACCTACCTCAGTCGCTCATTTCCGTCCGCATCGTGTTCTCGACATCGCCCACACTCCCCGCCGGGACGACGCCACTGCACCAAACGCCACCCACCCTGCCGAGACCAAGCCTCCCCGATTCGCGTTGATCAATCGCCGCCGCATGCTGACACACCACGCGACGACATGGCGGGCTCGACGCGATACGTGCGATACATCGTCTTCGCCTGCATCGCCCTCATCCTCATCTTCTTCATCTCCTCGTCGTCCTCACGCGTCCCCGGCGCCGACCATATTCAATCCGCGTCAGAACTGCTGAAGGCGCAAGGGATATGGAGAGGCACGCAACTGGACTCGAAAGCATCTTCGGACAAGACGGGCGCTGCTGGCACCGTGGGCGAGGGCGAGCAGAATTTGCCTGGTCACCATGCCGGTAACCCAGTGGCCGTGCCTCACGGCGCTGCTGTCGGCAACGCTGCTGTTCCCGACCATCTGACCACCTCACCGAACCCAGCAGCGGGCACGCAAACCCAGCTCTCCAACGTTGCCCCTGGCCCACGCATGAATGCCACCTTTGTCACACTCGCTCGCAACAGTGACGTGTGGGACATTTCCCGGTCCATCCGCCAAGTCGAGGACCGCTTCAACCATGCCTACAACTACGATTGGGTCTTCCTCAACGACGACGAATTCGACGATACTTTCATCAAGGTCACCACCGCTTTGACTTCTGGCAAGGCAAAGTACGGCAAGATTGACAAAGAGCATTGGGGATTTCCGGAATGGATCGATCAAGACAAGGCAAAGAAGGTGCGGGAGGACATGCACGAGCGCAAGATCATCTACGGAGACAGCATCAGCTACCGTCACATGTGCAGATATGAATCGGGATTCTTCTTCCGCCACCCATTGATGCTCGAATACGAGTGGTACTGGCGTGTCGAACCCAGCATTGAGCTCTACTGCGACATTGCCTACGATCCATTCAAGTTCATGGCCGAGAACAAGAAGAAGTACTCCTTTGTGCTTTCGCTCTACGAATATGTGGAAACGATTCCCACCTTGTGGGACAGCGTCAAGAAATTCATCAAAACCAACCCTCAATACATCGAGAAAGACAACGCGTTGGAGTGGATCTCCGACGATGGCGGAAACACCTACAACCACTGCCATTTCTGGTCCAACTTCGAGATCGGCAACCTCAATTGGCTGCGTAGCGATGCTTACGTTGACTACTTCACCTTTCTCGACAAAGAGGGCGGTTTCTTCTACGAGCGCTGGGGCGATGCTCCCATTCACTCCATTGCTGCATCTCTTATGCTCAAGAAGGAGGAAATCCACTTCTTCAACGACATTGCCTACTACCACGTTCCATTCACGCACTGTCCGACCGGCGAGAAGACGAGACTGGATTTGAAGTGCCACTGCAACCCGAAGGACAACTTTGACTGGAACGGATACTCATGTAAGCTCGGGATTCTGCATAGTTACGCGGGTCCCAATGTACTAACCTTTTCTCTCCAGGCACGAAACGATGGTACGATGTGAACAAAATGCCCATGCCGGAAGGCTACGAGAAAGAGCAGTGACTTGCAGGAAGATATAAAGAAATTGCCGAAGAGTGGCTCGGTCCTCTCATCATTCTGGGCGTTGCGGCGGCCTTTGTCCTGCTGGTCTTGATCTATCGCCCCGCGATGAGACTCTACGGTTATACGGCCCGAGTGACGGGTCTGCAGAAAGCGAGCCGTTTCTCTCAGGAACGTTTCTTGGTGCCGCACGTCGTGGACAAGGTCAAACCCTAGGAAGTCCCTAGAAGCTGCTGACGGGGATTACTATCAATGACAGCTACTTTTGGTGCCACGACAGAGGATGAGAACCGTGGGAAGCGGCATTTGGAGGCGTTCTTTCCAACTATTCTGTTTTAGTATCGCACGACAGGGACCAGGGTTTAGAACTAACTATATTTGGCATGAATAGCACAACAGCGAAAAGCGAATGCCCTGGACACGGAGCAATTGGCTGGGAGGCGTTTACATCGAACCGCTTTCGGTCTTGTATCCCATATTGATTATGGGATATTTCATTCGAAATTGTTTTCGTATCGCTGATCGCCAGATCCTACTCTGCTCCCTCTTTCTCATTCTCTCTCTCTCTATATTTCCAGCTCGCGATCCTGCGTCTCCTCGCGCGATGCATCGCCTTGAATCGAGGAGGCTGCTCGGTGACTGAGCAACTCACCCCAATGCGTTGAACAGACGTGTTCACGTCCTCTCATCGGCGACGAATTGTGCTTCCCGAGCTGTGCGAGCATAGATCGAGAAGGACAACTACATGACCATCCCGAGCTACTCTTCCCCTCGGCACTCGTCTGGGCTCGTAGTCTGCTTTCTGTGCAAGGTGTGTCCGCTCCAGCCCAATTTAAAGGTTGCTGCACGTTATCGGAGAGCAATATCCCAGGCTTTTGCTACTCGAATATCTTCTTGTGGGATTTCCAGGACGTCTCGATTTTCCTTCTCACTTGATGAAATCTCCTAGTCCCAGGCCGAAACCTTTGCTGCTAGCAGTAGATGCAGCTTTCCGGTTCGCGAGCATGGCTTGGAGGTCGTTGGTGGATTTTTTGTTGCGGGATCGCTTTTTGCTGCTTGACTGCTTGGATTCTTCGGCAGGGGTATTTGTTGATGGAGGAGCTGCGGGTTCACTTGCTGCGGGAGCTGGAGAAATCTGAGCGGGTTGTCGAGAGAGTGCAGATGGTTCTCTTTGAGGTTTTGCATGTGCTACTGGGTACGATGTGGATTTTGTGGATTCGATAGGATTGCTCTTTGATACTTTGACGTGCGTGTCTTGGATTGTGCTGCAGGTGGAACATTTGATTTTTCGTGCGGTTGAAGCGTTCTTGTTAAGGCGATCTTGACGAGTGCGTTTTGAGGGTCTGATCGGATTGGCGTTCCATCCGGCGATGAGGAGCGTTCCGCATGAGAGACACGCTTGGAATTTCGAAGCGGAGTTGCTGCTCGTGGTGGCGACTCGTGTTCTTTGTGTTTGCAAGTAAGCAGATATCGCAGGCGAACTCGCAATCAGGGCCCCAGAAGCAGTGTCTAGGTGCGCTGCGCGTGCAGACGCTGCTATTGAAGTCATTTTGTTACATGTCTGTGCTGTGGTGAAGCACGAAGTCGGAATGAGATTTGGTGGCACGGGATAGCACGGGCGCTAGCGGATGACTGCAGGTTTGTACGACGTCTGTAGCAAGAACCATGTCCGTCCCAAACTTTAACTTCCACAGCAAGTCCAATCCACGACAAGGATTCACGAAAACATTCGAGTCTGCTCCTCACTTCCATCAAGATCACCACATCGAGTACTGCACTCGATGGCGGTCCAATTGGAAGAGTCTCACGGCTTACGACTCGCAGTCGAAGGTTGCGGTCATGGCACACTCCACGCGATCTATGCCTCAATCGAAGAAGCGTGCAAACAGAAAGGCTGGCCTGGCGTTGACTTGCTCATCATCGGTGGAGATTTCCAATCTGTACGAAATGCCTACGACCTCAATTGCGTCAGCATGCCACCAAAATTTCGTTCCATGTGTGATTTCCACGAATACTACTCCGGCCAGCGGACCGCGCCTTACCTGACCATTTTCGTGGGTGGAAACCACGAGGCAAGCAACTACTTGTTCGAACTGTACTATGGAGGCTGGGTGGCTCCAAACATCTACTACATGGGCGCCGCGAATGTGCTGCGGCTCGGACCAATCCGAATCGCTGGGCTGAGTGGGATCTGGAAGGGCTTCGATTACCGGAAACCACATTTCGAGCGACTTCCGTACAACGAATCCGACATGAGAAGCATTTATCATGTCCGGGAACTGGATGTGCGGAAGCTACTGCAGATCCGAACTCAGGTCGACATCGGCGTCAGTCACGATTGGCCCCAGGGGATCGAGTGGAAGGGCAACTGGAAGACACTTTTCAGCAAGAAAAGTGACTTCGAAGAAGATGCGAGGAGTGGAAGGTTGGGGAGTGTTGCTGCGAAAGAGGTACTGGAGCGATTAAGACCTAAGTATTGGTTCAGTGCGCATTTGCATATCAAATATGCTGCTCTGGTGCAGCATGAAGGCGACAGTGCAACACTGCCGCAGCCTGCTGCGCCTTCGGGGACGAGCTCATTCGGCATGCCAGCGAATACTGCGGACGAGCTTGACCTCAACGGGGCAGAGGCCATGGATGGTGCATCATCCGCTCCACCTGCCAAGAATGACGACGAAATCGATCTCGACCTCGACGATGAAGAAACGATGGCGGTGCCGGAGAAGTCTTCAGTGCAAGCAAGCCAGCCCGCTGCTAGTTCAGGCCCAAGCAATGATGACGAGGTCGAATTGGACCTTGACGATGGTGATGACGCCCCTGTTGCAACAGCTACAGATCAAGTCTCACGCGAGAAGAATGGCCAGACAGAAGAAGAGACACGCCTCGCTGCAGCGCGAGCTGCGTTGCCAGCTTCATTCGCGCCTCGAAAGCAACCCGAACCGATGGAACATCCTGTCGAGATTACCAACACTGAGACTTGTTTTCTCGCACTCGACAAGTGTCTGCCCAAACGAGATTTCCTGCAGCTATTGAACGCCTCGGCCGAGCCAGTGCACGATCATGAGCGACCACTAAAACTCCAGTACGATCGCGAGTGGCTTGCAATAACACGAGCCTTTGCGCAGAGTGAACCCACACTGATGGGAGACCCGGATGCTCGAGTGCCCTTCGCAAAGACACAAGCAGAATACAAGGGTTTGATCGAGATTGAGCGCAAGTGGATCGATGAACACCTTTCCGATGAGCAACTTATTGTTCCCGAGAATTTTGTCCTGACGGCGCCGGTATACGATGGCAGCGATTTCAGAAGCCCGCAATATCAGCAGGCGAAGGAGTTTCCTAATCCCCAGACCGCAGCGTTCTGTCAGATTCTACAGATCTCGAACCCCCTCGACATCAGCGAAGAGGAAATTCAAGGTCGGCTGCAGGCCGGTCCGCGACCTGGTACAGAGTTTCACGGCGGGCGTGGTCGCGGTAGAGGAGGATTCCGAGGCGATCGTGGCGGACGTGGCCGAGGCCGTGGTGGAGGCAGAGGCCGATATCGAGGACGATGATTTCATGAGGCATCGAAGACTCCAATCGTCCTGGCCAAGTTCGCCCTCAGGCGGGACGTTTGAAGATCAATTCGGAGCCACTGCAACTCGCTCGGACGTTGCTGTCAGGGTTAAAGAAATCGCAGTCTCCCGGACCTGTTGACCTCACCGACCCCCTCGCCCCCTTCCCCTACCACCTCTTCCGCCGCCACGGCCTCCTCTCTTTCCTCCTCGACCGCTTTGCGTCCGTTCGTAGATCTTCTCGCGCCCAAACGCTGCGTCGGCCAAACGCAGATAGCTCGTTACGCCCTGGTCCACGATCGCCAAGATTACGTTCTTGTAGCCATGCTTCAACTTTGTATACATCTGCGCGTCGTCCTTCGGCGGATCGTATGGGGTCGTCTCAAGTAGAGCGCCAAGCTGATCAAGAGTTGGTGCACTAGTCTCTCGCGCGTTAACGACAGCTATTCGGAAATCCGGGTCCACAGGATTCGATTTTTTGAAGTGTGCTGAGCCGGGTTTCCAAACGTGATAGGTGATGCGGAAGTTAGGATCTGTGGTTGCGTTCCGAGGCGATTCTGGTGCGTGTGAAGTTGTGGGATCATGGAAGTTGATGAGTGCTAAGCGTCGGTAGATGGTGTGATAGTCTCGGTAGAGGTCGTTCGTTACAATGGGTCCTTCGGCTTGTCGCTTGTGTTGCTGTTGCAGAGCAGCTTCTGGGCTTTGGGTGAAAATATAGCCGAGACTTGCGAGGGAGTGGCGAAGTCCCATTTGCCAAGTCCGTCTTGGGTAAGGCGAATAGCATTCTGTTCCGATCGGAGGGCCTGTGGAGTCCCAAGAAGGGGCACGAAGGACTGTATAGCCAGCTCGCTTGAGACCTGCATACACGGAGAACCGTTCAAAAGTGAGTGCACCTTCGTGGCTAGCCTCGTCTCCTAGGAACATTGCGTAACCAGCCTGTACGCTCATAGGCAGGCCAAATTCGTCCTCTGCGCCTTCGTCTTTCGGCCATCTGATATCCATTGTGCCTCGTTCGAGTAGGTAGAGTGCCTCCTCTGGATTTAGCCAGACTCGGATACCGCGCTGCTCGTCGTCGCCGAAAGGATCCGCGTGAGCTGGCAGAACTCTGCCCATTTTGATGAAGAGCGGACCTTTGGGGTTGATGGCATAACACATATTTGTCTCTGGATGGTAAGTGGCGATCGTGTGGCCTTTAGGCTGATGAGTTCGTTCGAATGCGAGTGCGTTGTGCATGGCTTGCCTTGATGCCGCCAAGATGTTAGTCTGGAGGGCAGTGGCATGAGGCTCGAAGTCTTTTTCTCCGCGCTTGGGGATTTTCGCATCGCCTGTGCTGTACTGCAACATTAGTCCGTCTTCATTCTTGACAGGAGATGAGTGACTTACGATATCGAACTCAGGAATCGAAAATCCTGCGTCTCGTCTGAGAGGTCGATATCTTCGCCGCTGAGGCCAACGCCTCGCGGTATGACGTCTTCGTCTGCGTCCGCCATGGTCGTGTTCCGAGCACAGAACAGGATTGATGGTGAACGACTGACTGCATCAGTTTGAGAAGTCTTCGGTCACTGGCCAGGAAAGTCCAATTCTCTTGGCATTCGATCTTGCCAAGTCCTCACTTCTTCGATCCCGCAATGCACTTTCCTCTGTTCGCAACACTCTGATATCCGTTGAAATCACACATCGTGCGTTGTTAGACTCAGCCTCGAAAGTCATCAATTCACTCTCGCTCAAATGTCTCAGCCAGCTCCCGAAGACGAACTTCTTCTCATAGTATGCGGTTCGTCCGGATGCGCCCGGAGTCCAACATGATTAACGCAATGATATAGTTGCTTCGCAACCTGCGCAATGTAGTCTACACGTTCGGCGAGAGTAGCAAGCAGCATATGTCCATGCGCGTCATGGTGCAAGAACATTTGGAAGAGATGCGTCGAAAAGGCCTCACCACGAATCTCAATCTAGCGAGGCTACGGGAACAGCAGATGCAGATGCAGATGCTAGGAGTCGAGCAGACATCAACTCAGACCGGTGCTCAACAGCCTGACGACCTACCGCAACTGATGGAAACGCTGGCCACGCTCAAGCTTGAATGATGGGGTGAGCTGTGGAATTACCACACGACCTTCCAGCTGCCGCTCGCTCAGGGACACTGAGCTTCACGCATTATTCAAGCACGAATTATGACAAGGCCGTCTTGCGGCCCATGGCAACCATTGTACAAGGAGAAGCACCACGCGGAGTTATTCTCGAAGCCTGCTGTGACATTTGCAAGAACCTTTGCTTTGTGCTCTGTGAAGATCACGGATGTTGTCGGTGAGGTAACGCAGTTGAAAGAGCAGATATTGGTGCGTATGTCCTTGGGCATCATGTTTGAGAATTATTATATTCAGTCTTACCAGATGATTACACTGTTGTCGAGACTACGCTACGTGAACGTCATATCGTGTTGCTTTGCCAATTGCGTGCTAGGTCAATACCCTAACGTCGAGACAAGAGACTTTCGACGTCATAAAGTGGCAGCTCTTCTAAAATCAAAGTGGCACCTCGAATCTGTGGAGTTACACATACTCCGCGTCCTGAGCGGATTGCAATGTGATGGGCATAGACCCATCTCAGTATCAGTCCCCATCGCGGGAATAGGACGGGGATACAGCCGGTATACTCCCCTCAGCTTATTGACTTCATTGACTTGCAGATCGTTCATGCAACGAGACATCTGCCTCACAATTGGTCAGTTGCAGAATCATCCCATTCGCTGACATCCGTGAATGCAGTGCCTTTGCAATGCGAGAAGATTCTCAAGCCCTCGCACGAGGAGAGGAAGGAATAGAGGCCATGCTCGAGGCCTCATCAATCAAAATGGTATATATGTTCTTTGAGCCGCTTCTGACCATACTGGTTGCTCGATATGCGCTCAAAGAGCCGATGTCAAATATCAATGTTCCTTTTTCGCGCTATTTTGGAAAATCTTTCGACTGAGCTATTCATCGATGGCTTCTTCCAGGCCGGGTACGAGGATCTTTCGTTCGTTGATCAGAGCGCTGGCATCTTGCCAGCGTCACCTGCGGCCAGAAGCTCTGCGATAGCAGCGTCCTGATTGACTGGCACGCCAAAGATAGCGGATGGAATGGTCAAGAAACCGTCAAGCGTTTTGATCAGGCAGTCCTCCAAGTCGTAGTTGAAGTTCATGTCCGCATGGATGTTTACGGGCAGAGCGATTACACGCGGCCCAAGTTCCTGATGGGCGGAGTTAGCTTTGCACATCAGAGAACCGAAGCCACGGCGAGATGGTGACTTACGATCTCCAGCTCGGTATAGCTGGTGCCATTGGCAAAATTGATGGTCGTTGGCTCCATCGTTGGATACACCCTGTAGAAAATTTGTCGGACCCCCAAGGCAAAGTTTCGAGTTGTTGACGCGTCTGGCGCTATGGTGATGGGAGGGGCTCCATTGATGTACCTGCATGACAGTCAGTTCCTCGCTCTGTGTGCTACACAATAACTCCTAGTGAAAACTCACAGGAGCAATTTGGCGTCTGGCTTCAGAGGAAGCTGTTGCAAGAACCTTGCAGTGGCGCCCGGAGTTTGGTCGCTGAACGCGACGGCCACGCCATCGAGCTGGGCAGCACGAAACTCGTCGGTACATGTGGCCTGTCGCTCCAAGACGGGAGACGCAAGTGAGGCACCCAAAAGGGACAGAACGGTGACGAGTTTAGCAATCATGCTGGATTGAGGTAGAAACTGCAATATGTCGACGAGAGTGGAGGTCGTCCAGATGTCGTTTAGATCCCTGAAGATGAGCAGGCCAATGTGTATATATGCTCCTGGTGCTACGGAGATGTCATGGCCCTAGGTAGCTCAGGGTGCCGTGGGTGCATACCTCCCTAACGCGAGAGGTGATCTTCAGCAGATCTGGGGTAGCACAAAAACCTCTCCATGCTGTTTTCAGTTGGGATCAACTGTATTCGATGGGCATTTGACGGCTTTAAACTTGCGTATGATTCCTTTGCTAACTTCGCGCATTAGCGGCGCGTCTTGTACCATTGTAGTATTGGCGTATGGCCACCTCTATTCGGCTTGTGCCGTAAATGGCAGATGCTACACCACCGTGAGGCGTGCATCTGCTTGAGGTCATGTGCAATCACTCACTTTTGAGGTGCCATTGGCCGCGTATACTCACAGTCGGAGCCCCTCTTTGAGACCTGTCGCGGAGGCCGGATCGTTTGTACCAATCCATCAATACATCTTGATCTTTTGCTGGAAATAAAGCTCCATAAACCATCTCAATCCTGGGCTGAGTACGTTTGTCAGCGTAGATTTGACAACGACGACTCTGAGAAACGGACTCGATGTCGTAGAGACAGTCCTCCCGCTTGAGTTCACGGTGCACACTGCCGTTGCGATGAAGGTGATGAATCAGGCCGCAAGTGGAATCTCTCGAAATTTGTGCTTGCGATTTCGTTCTATTCTTTCTCGTTTTGAATCTGCGAACTGCGGCGATCCAGAAGTGACCGGCTGCAACATGTTTTCGAGACAAAACGTGGGAATCGCGTGTGTGGCGAATCCTCCAGGAGATGGATGTGCTATTCTAGCGCAATTGTTGACGTGAATAATGATGAGCTTCCTTCCACCCACCAAAGCAAACCACGAGCTCGGCACCGGGAGATCCGGGGAGATCTAAGTTAAGTTAACTAGTCTAGAACCTACCCCGCGCCGTGACCACCCAGCTATGGAAATCGCGAGATCGAATCCAACAACACGCGTCAAGGACATGTGTAAAGTCCGCCGGCGTATCTTGGGAGAAATGCGCTCGACTTCCTCTCCCTAGCATAGCCGTCGACCCCCCTTTGACATCCAGCAATGGCCTCCCTCCTAGAGCTCTCGCACGAGCTCCTCCACTGCATCTTTACGGAAATCGAGCCAGCCGATCTGGCATCCCTCTCATCGAGCTGCCGAGCAATACGCAGCTATATCAGCGGCAACAGACTACTGCACCGAGGCCTCTACGTAAGGCGCTATGATGAACCGACCTGGGTCAAGAATGAGCCTGATTGGGAAGACTGGGTGCACCGCCGAGTGAAGCTCGAGAAGCTACTCGATACGGAAGATAGAGACGTGAAACGCCAGAATCTCGGGTACATCGCAGAAGAGATCAGTAGCCTGGTAGAAACAGCGGACAAGGATCAGGAAGAGAGCAAGAATGTTCGACTGTTGAGTGATAGCTTCATGTCGGCCGACAACATCGACCCTCTGCTATGCGGCTCGTCACTTTTCGCTCCGGGACGAGCTGGAGATAGCGATCAAACACAAGCAGAGACTCCCGAGCTTCGTCAAGCAAGTGCTAAGCTACATTGTCTCTATGGTGTTCCTGTCGACACTGTGCCTCCGCGCCCGCGCTCCTCCTTCTACTCACTGATTCGACAACATGGAGCAGGTCTGACTCTGTCCTCCTCACTGTGTACTCGCTCACAAGTCAGCGCCCGGAGCACGCATCAATTCGCACGGGCGCGCGTCTATGATTTGCGAGACTATACAGACAATACTCTTTGGGGGCCCTTTCGGAATGATGGATCGCAGCGCGTGGATTGGGAGAAAGTCGAGGCTGTCATGATCGTGCTCGGATTCAACCTTCGCCGTTTCACAGACCGGAGCGACGGCAGGTTTCCGTTGATATGGAAGCATCCGTTTGTAGGTGCGACTCCAGGTTCTTACAAGCCTCCGCCGCGGATAGCTCCAACAGATAAGAAAGACTTCGATGAAGACGCGGGAGTGATTCGCGAACTCGCGCTCAATAAAGATGCGATGGATCCGTATGGCGTGACAGGCTTATGGATGCGCGTGGTCTGTTTTCTCGACTACAATGACCTCTATGCTTTCAACTTCAGCGAGCGCATCCCGGACGACCAGCTACGTGAGCCGATCGACACTGAAGAAGGTTTGATTGAACTTGCAGAAACGGCACGTATAGCCCTTACTGATCTCTTTGTTGCAGCCATAAGACTGATTCGCGTCAAGTTGCAAGTCACACGTATCGATCCGCCCGGGAGCACTCGGCCGCGTAGTAGCTCAGGGAATTTTGACGATGACGAGACAGAAGACGAAGAAGATGAAGGACTTGACTGGAGCAACTTCGAAGGAGAGAGGCTTCCCGTGGTGCATTTCCGTGGAACGAGCAGAAGCCTTCACGCAAGCTGGGATCCAAACGCGAATAGTAGAATTCGAGGAACAGTCCGCCAAACGCCCGAGGGTGAGATCCGATGGACGACATTCTCCATCTTCCATGGCGAGGAGCGCTGGAGAAGCGAAGGCATTCAGGTTGGCGGGTTGAAGTCTGCTAGAGGGGTGCTTGGCAATTGGTTCGACAAGGTAATAATCCCTGCGGCTATTCAAGCTCATAACTGACACGGCGAGCAGGACTACGATATGCACGGCCCTGCAGGTCCGACAGCGTTCTGGAAAGAAAGTGATGAGCTCGATGAAGAAAAGTCGTCCAGTACGCCCTTAGCGTTCTTTTGACTAGCGACTGTGTTGTCCTAATATAGGCACAGCAGAGTCCTCGACCTATCTCCCGTACGTCCTGAGATTACTCGACGAAGTCGTTCTGGACCTTGACTGATTTGCGTAGGTTTTATGGCTGAGCTGGTAGGCAATGATGAAATGCATCGCGATGAGTGCGACGAGAGTATATTTCTGATTTTACAGTACAAGATTTTGATGCAAGAAGAGCGTCAGCTGGCATATATTCATAGTCATTTGAATCTGCTAGATTAGTGGGACCACAGCGCATTCGCAGGCAACGAGACGAACATTGCAGAGAGTCAAAATGGCATGTGCTGACTAAGATTCTGACCTTTGTGCCTCTTACCCGTCACTTCAAAAAACGAACATTAGCTAGCGCGAAGTAAAATGACAGGGGTGTGATTGGTTGTCTTGCTCCGCCGTCACACCTTCGCTGATCCCACATCCTCCGCTCCGTTGTTCTCCATTTTCTCGAGACAGCAATCTGAAACTCCCGGGCATCGCAAGTGCCGTCACTGTTTGTCGTTTTGCATAAACGGATTTCCGAGCCAATGAATAAGCGTCTTGCTGAATGACGCGCCGGGACGATCTCCTCATGTGCCCGAAGCTCCAACCTCGTTTTCTTGGCCCATGAACTATACTGGGGTCAACTCCAAAACACCAAGAGAAAATGCGAAGGACCTTCCTGTCCGAGCTATTACGACATGTCGTCATAGCTGGGCGCGGATAAACCGACCAATACACGCGATTGAGATGATGGGATTCATGCAAGACCGGCTTGGGATGGATATGCGGCGAAAAGCAATCCTAATGCAACCCAAGAACGTATGGCCGCAGAGGCGAAGGCAAGCGGCGGCCAGCGCTGGAAGTGAGTATATCAGATTCTCGTCGTCTTGGTATTTTGCAGCTTGCTTCTCTACATGTAACTTCTTCTACAAAAATTCATGATGCACTCTCGTCACGCATTGCAGCGCTTGGCGCTTGCAATACTTACTCCGCGTCTATTTCACGCTCGGGCACAATCTACATATGGCGATAACTACCTCAGAGTCATCAAGGACAGCGACATTGTAGCATCTGCATTCCCTGAGGTGGAGGGAATTGAGCTTATCGCTCCTGCTTTCACCAACCCGGATACATTGCCAGCAGGTTGGACCAATGGCTCATCTGGTCCCACAGACCTCTACGAACTGGGTGAGTCCTCAGCCAATGCCAGTTGTCATGATGCCAACATGACTAACTGTTGTTTAGACTACTTCGTCAGGTCCATTGCCAATCGGAACGACTGGGTCACATACAAATCCTCAAATTTCCTCTCAGAAGAAGGACGAGCCATTCCCTACTTGTTCTTGTCCAGTTCCCCAAACTATGCAGGAAACAGCACCAAGCTGAAGGTCTACATACAAGCTGCAATTCATGGCAACGAGCCCGCTGCAGACCAAGGCGCCCTCGCACTTCTTGGTAAAATGGATGCCAATCAGACTTATGCCGCTTCTCTGCTCGAGAAGATGGATATTCTGATGCTACCACGCTACAATGTGGACGGTGTTGCCTACTTTCAGCGAGAATTGGCTGTCAACTTGGATCCAAACCGAGATCATATCAAGCTTGACCGGAAGCAGACGAGAGAGATTAAGCAAGTGTTCAGCGACTGGAATCCACACGTCGCCATAGATTTACATGAGTACAATGGACCCACCGTTTACGGGGGAGATTTCCAGCACGGTAACGACGCGTAAGCAGAGTTGAACTTCTCGCCTTATACGCGAAACACTTACCTTGTCCGTCCAGTCTCATTGCAGGTGGTATTCACCCCAACGTACATACGAGCATTCGTAGCTATCTGAACGATGTCCTGATTCCCATGATCGGAGATAGGTTGGAGAGCTATGGTCTGCGTTGGGGTCCATACGTGACTGGCCCTTCGAATACAACCTCCGGTTCCCCGATCGTTTGGGACGGTCCTGCGACGCAACCGCGAAGTGGGCGCAATGCGATGGGGCTCACACAAACAATCGCATTCCTGTTCGAAATGCGAGGTATTCGTCTAGCCGATCAGCACTTTCAGAGGCGTGTAGCAACTGCCCTGATCAAGCTCGAGGCCATACTGGAATACACGCGAGATAACACCGAGGAGGTTCGCTCGATAGTGGAAAATGCGAGAGCAGATTTCATCAGCTCGAATGAGGAGATTGTCATTACTGACTCTCCAAAAGGGAACCTCACCCAGCAGCCCTTCAACTTCGTGGACCGACGCAATGGCAGCATTGTCGAGCTCGTTGTCGATTTCTACGAGACAAGGCCCGCAATTGTCAACCTTACGAGGTCGAGACCTGAGGCCTACCTGATACCACGATCGTGGCATGACATTGCGGAACGGCTGGAGATACTTGGGCTAGAAGTACAGACCCTGGACTACGAATATCGCGGCACTGTCGAAGCACTCAATATCACTTCGAGTGCATTGGACGACAGCATATACGAAGGCCATGTGCTGAACACAGTCACAACTGAACCCCTAACAAAGGAGATCCACCTCCCACCTGGAAGCTTCTTCGTCAGTACAAGGCAGCAGAACGCCGCCCTGGCCTTCATTGCTCTCGAGCCCGAGACGATCGACTCTTACGTCACATTCAACTTCATTGCTCTTGGCACAGGAGACGAGTATCCCGTCTACAGAATCCTTGCGGAGTGAGCATTGCAGAAATCGCAAATAAATACCAATTCCTCATCGAGGATTAAAGTATAGACCAGAAGTAGCCAACTAATAACCTAGCACACCTTTGCTCAAGCACGCACGCTCATTAGACCAATGCCTCCCGTTTCTCACACCGCCGGACATCGCACCATCACATTCAAATTCCTCGACTCCCCATACGTCATACACTGATCCTCCGTCATCCTCAAACTCGTCGAAAACGGCCCAGGTCCGTTGCAAGTTTCGGCCGGACTGTGCAGCCAAATTTCGCAGTCCGGCGCCGTCAATGTTCCGTAGAAATTCATACTTCCGCCCCAGGTGATTTGGAAGCAGTACCAGTGGCCTGAAGCCCAGGCTTGGATGCTTATGATTCGTCCCGGACGGCCTTTGCCGTAGATGCAGCTTGTATTGTCGTAGAATTCGACCCAGACGTAGCGCGGTTCTGGGTCGTATGCTTTGATTTGAGTCATGTTGATGTTGGGGTTGGGGTTGGGGAGGATGATGGTTGTTAGGTTGTAGGCGCGCGGTTCGAGGGAGAGCGGCGCGTCGGGCATTTTGAAAGAGGAAATTGTTGGGTTGGCGAGAGCAGGAAAGAGGAGGCTGAGAGTTGCTGTGAGGAGTGGTAGCAGGTGCATGATGATTGTCAAGAGGTGTGTGGTATTATTGCCTGCTCGGTGTGGGCTATGGACTCATTGTCCGCTTTGGCAGATCCTGAGTGCTTATAGATAAATACTGAACACAGCTGCCACCTCTAGCGAGTTAATCTTGGTTGTCGGATGCGGATTTGAGATTGCATTGTACTCTCGCTGACTGGTTTCCGTCCTATATACTCTGTGTCGCCCTGTCAGACACATTGAGACTGTGCGCCATTCCAAAACCTGCACAAAAGTGGTATCCAAATTTCATCGTAAAGATCAGAAGATTGACGATCGCAGGGACAATCCAAGGAAACGATGCAACTACATGGAGTGGGACGCGTTGTAAATTGCACTTTTGCCCAACCGCTGCAGAGTCGAGACGCCGCAGAGTCTTTCGAGTCTTCACAACACTAGACAGTAGCTTCCCATATATTGGATATTTGCAATGCCTGACACCCACTCATAGCCGCCACGAGAGGTTCACTCGCGCATCCAAGCACAGCTCATTGGGTTTGACATGCACCTTGATGTAACAGGAGTTCCAAGATATGCATGCTACTGCGAACAATGCATTTTCGCGCTCAGATCGCCGGTGGTCTTTTCTGAGGCACAAACCGCAGGCGCACCATTGTACCGAGGCGTGACAAAAGGTTCAATGGGCGAGTTGGTTCGATTGGAATGTTTGCTGGTCCTGTGTTCGGTGGATCCGATGACAAGGTCACGCTGTGCGAGTCAAACTTACATACGCACGGTATAGACATTTAGCGCGAGTACGCTTTCAAGTTCTCCTAGCATCGGAAGGAACAGTTAGAATTGTAGAGTCTAGCTCGATCTAAACGATCACCAGCTGCTCGAAGACGTTGTTCACCTTACTTTCGTCCCCTCCAACGGCGTCGAGCACAGCCTCGCCATCCATAACACCTGTCGCCATGTTAGCACTTAGACCCCAACTCTGGCTACCGAACTGCTCTCATGTGCGAAACTCACCTTGCAGATAACACGAACTGACCAACAAATGACCTTCCCTGCCCCTCTTTTCCGTCTTCCTCAACACAAACGGCATCCACAACCTCGCCACAATCCCAATCCTATCTCCAATTTTGACATCTGGAATACACACCCCGCATCTCCCCTTTTCTGTAACGTAGAAGGTGAAAAACGGCCCTCCGCTCGCCGTCTTATTTACCAATTTGAACAGTGCGGCGAATTTCTTGGATCCGCCTACGTATGGCTTGTCCAAAGACGCCTCCTCTCGAGGTCCATGATGGCGATCTTGATTCATATTGAACGTGCGAAGGATGATTTCGTAAGCAGTATGATCCGGATAGGTTGCCGTGCAATGTTCTTCGTACAAGGCGAGCCAATCGGAGGGGAAATTTTGCTCGACTGCGTCTTGGACAGTGAGACCGTGAAGGTCGCTATTGGTTGAGGGGCCTTCGTTGGGGCTGACGGCAATGACCGTGTCGAAAAGGAAGGTGCCAACGCTGACGGTATAGTGGTCAAGCCGCGTGAGTTTCGAGTTTGTGGCGCCGGCGTGGGCCTTGAATTTTCCGGCAGAGAGGGTGTCTGGGCTGATTGCTTCCGGTCCGAGAGCGCGTGCGCCCAAAGAGGAGGTTTTGAGTTTTGAATTGCGGAGTTCGGGGACCCATGAGGGAAGATTCGGGTCGACGTTGCGGACGTCGTAGAAGCAGTTGAGAGTTTGATGGTGCTGGATCCAGCGCCAGGTGAATTCGCACAGCAAGTGCACAATGGGCACCTTGTAGTCGATCTCCATGCCCAGCTTGTCAGGGAGCAGCCCAAGGATGGCATAAATGACATCGTGCTCAACCGAGCATTCGGACGTTTTCAGAGCACGAAGAAAATTATGCCATTGCTGTTTATCGTCCAAGTCGGCGAGGACAGTGTGTGAGTGCTCCAGCATGTGACCGAGTACCGTGGCGGCCGAACCAATCGCCGAAGACTCGGGAAGACCATCCTGACCCAACTCTACAGAGGGTTCCTTTTTGACACAGAAGGCTTGGTATAGAGCCAAGATTACCTGCACACGAATGTACTCCCTGATCTTTGCAAAGACATCCCGTGGCAGTTCTTCGACATATTTGCCAATGTGCAGGGTCCGATGCTTTGCGCATCGCACTTCCTGAACGATCCACCTACGGCCCCAATATTCATAAGCGAACAGAATCGAAAGGTATATCATCCTGACCTCTATCGAATGCTCCTCCGCCGAAAGACTTTCCAAACTGTTGCTCGAAGTCGGTTCGTTCATTAGACGCCGCAGCACTTGACAGACCTTTTCTGACTCTCGGTCTGCAATACCAAGCCAAATCCTGACATTCGTGGCCTTGGTATAGATCTCCTGCATCAGAGCGACTTGACTATTGCGTTCCTCAACATCCTGTTGATTAATACAGATCGCGTCGATCCAGATGAACACCACTCTGCCTCCGGCATCGGTGCGGAACTGTCGTAGTGCTGCTTCCAGATTCACGGTGACAGCGGCAATGGCGCCGTTGAGCTCGATGTTTGCAGTAATCCTTGGGTCGCCCCAGCAGTATGACAAAGCTTCGAATGTTGAATCTGTTGCAGCATCCAAGACGAGCACTTCCAGTTCACATTGCACAAGTGCTGAAGGATCTTGGTTTGGAAGGACTTTTGCGACTCGAATCTGCCTGGAGGACGCATCAAGAGGAGCGTAAATCTGGATGTTATCGTCCATCATAGCGCAGAATGTGGTTGTGATGTTCGCTGCCCGTACAGTAGAAGAGGAAGAGGTCAAGCTCAGCTTGAACGCCTCTTCAGCCTCTCTTTCCGCCAAGCAACGCCCCTGTCCTGATTGGGAGGCAAGTGTGGTCAAGTACCGAAGGCGGCCTCTTGGAATGTGTATCATTCACAACGCTATCCAGCTTCACTTGGTATAATATCTACAGATCTTCATCATCAAGTTCCACCGCATCGGTGTTTACGGTCTCCTTGTGGGGTTCTTCGGGCTTCTTCCTGTTCCCGCCTTCGGGTCCAGAGGAAGCAGCCACGAAGCCGACTGGTGCTCGAGCTTGTCTCTCCAATTGTGCCATGGCGTCCGCTGTGTCGGCGTCCGTCTCCTCGGCATTGCCGTTTGCGTCGCCGTTGGCAGCAGCAGCTTGTCTTGCAACGGCCTGCGAAGCGATAAAGTTGACATCCGTGTTGAACTGCGCTTGCACGCTTCGCTTGATGCGCAGCATCTCCTTGAAGGTATCCTCGTTGCCGTGCTGCACCTCAAAAGCTTCCCACTTCCGCCAAAATTCTTGCTCGACGCGAGGATCACAGAACTGGGAAGCATGGCCATAGATGGCGCGAGCACGGTCGATTTCGCCCAGGCGGCGCTCCATCTCCGCAAATTTGATGCACATGACCGCAGCCTCCTTATCAGGCAGAGCAGCGATGGCGCGCTCGTAGATAGGCCTCGTTGAAGTGAGACCAAAGTTCGAGGCGGATTTGGTGATGTAGAAATTGAACATCTCGCTGCGATCTTCGTCGCCTACGGCGCGCGTGGCCCGCTCATAGATGCGCATCGCGTGCCGT
This sequence comes from Cercospora zeae-maydis, assembly GCA_023512815.1. NCBI lineage: Eukaryota > Fungi > Ascomycota > Dothideomycetes > Mycosphaerellales > Mycosphaerellaceae > Cercospora > Cercospora zeae-maydis. Next base: position 1,190,337 of record JAKLWY010000003.1, on the reverse strand, counting down.
GCGAGACCACGTTCCTCCTCCAGAGCACCGTACATCAGGTACAGGGTTTTGGCGAAGCGCGGAGGACAACCTTCGACAGCTTGTTCGAAGAGATCACGCAGTCGTTCTATGGAGATGCGACGATCAACGGCTTTCGTGAGGTAGAGGTTCCAGAGTTCGAATGCGACAGGGTACGAGAAGAGGTCCAGCCCGCGTTCGTAGATCTTGAAGCTTTCCTCGTGATATCCATTTTCTTCCAGTAGGTTAGCGTAGTTCACGACGGTCTGGGGTGTTGCGATCCGTAGTTCAAAAATGCGATCGTAAATCTTCTTGGTCTCCTCCAGCGACGACACTGATTCGACAAGGTCAACATAAAATGACCAGAGCTTCCATGATTTGTGTACTCTCTGCTGCGGCGAGAGATTCTCGTCAAAGTAGTCCACGTTGCTGCGCTTCGGCGCTTTTGTAGCAGTTGCCATAATGTTAACGGCCTGATCAAAGTTCTCATTGCGCAACTCCATCTCTGCCCACTCGGTCCAGCATTCAGCAAGCTCGGATACGGACTTGTAGGGCACCTTGACTGCCTTCTCCATGATGATGCGCGCATTGGTAAGATCTCCGCCAGCTTCGTAAACCTTGGCATAGTTGACCCAGAGCTCGTGAAATCGGCCAACAGCTTTCTTGGGGTTGATTGCTGCGATCGCATCCGTGTATGCTTGCACGACCATGGCCTTGTTATCGCCCCACAGCGCCACGCGTTTCTGCCATTCGTTGACATTGTGCGGGTTTTGTCGGAGCAAAACATCGTTAATAAGGAAGGGTCGACGATCCATGAGCTGTTCGAATCGCATCATCCGGATGTCCAGATCCAGGTCAGCATCCTCGTCGACCTTGCCCTTCTCCTGTCGTGCTGCAGACTCGTCCATTTTGATGGAGATAAGTGCCTCCTCTGCTTCCGCATATGTGTCGAACACGACCGAAAAGTCGCGCACTGTCATCGCTGTGGTGATTCCATCCTCGAACACATCTCGCGCTCGTTCGTACGCGCCCAGGTTGATGTAGTATCGCGCAAGCCCAACCCACAAGATTCCCCTCTGGTCGGGAAACCGCTCCAGACCCGATCGCACAATTGTTTCGATATCCAGGGCACTTCCGTCCAGCAGAGGCACTGGGTTGGGCACCTTTCGCGCGTGATCGATCAAGACCTCCAGCATCTCCGTCCAATGTTGGAAAGGGCCTTTCGCTTCCTGGCTTTTGAATCGAGAGTTGTTGTTCAGGATCTGAACATAGTGTTGCACCGCTTCCGTATATCTTCCCTCGCGCACCAGAAGATCAATGAACTCCTCCACGTATTCTGGATGCAGCTGAATGTATCTCCTCCACACCCTCACTGTTGTTTCCCCTCCGGCACTGGTCGCGAACGGTCTGTATAGCCTCCATACCCTGCTATGTTGCGTCACTGGCAGTGCTCTCAGTGCTCGATCGAATTTCCTCCTGGTGAAAGTGACAAGCGGCTGCGTGCACAGGAACTCCAAGTACATCTCCCAGATCTTTGGCATCTTGTTCAACAGAACCAGCGCCCTCTCGAAAAGCGCGTTGACTTTCTGGTATTCGGCCTTCCATCGCGCAGGACTCCTGCCTTTTAAATGTTTCGTCCTCAGCTCCAAGTACATTTTCCATAATTTGTAAGACCGCGGAAGAGCAATGCATGCTCGCTCCAGCACGAAGCTCTGCTCGAGCAATGTGCCATACTGTCGTTTGTAATGCGCGTAGTCAAGCCAAGCCTTCACATTCCCCGGCGACCGCAGAATGTCGTTCTCGTAAATTTCGTCATTCGCGCTGATGAGGTAGAGGCAGTTTTGTTGTTGCGGAGGTTGCAGGCTCGGCGCGCCCATGTCGGCGGCGAGGGGAGAGGAGGAGATGGAGAAGATGGAATGGTCGGACTTGCGTCTAGAAGGGAGGATAAGAGTTGTTGAAAGGCGCTTCAACATTGCACTACCAGCGGCAACATGATTCGTTCACCTTTCGATAGCAGAGAGCCGACGCAAGGAAGTCGCGACTCGCTGGGACAAAAAGGCTTGGCGATCGCCACGCGAGTCAGGCGGGCAGCTATGTCACGATGCCCGGCGACTGGACAGAGCTCCATTGTGAGCTGCAGCAGGCTATCATCTCACGACCGCACTCACCCTTCCCAGACGAGCATTCCTCTCGAACCAATTTCCCGTTGCGGCTCGCCTACAAACACCGCCCAACATGTCGTCCGGCGCGGTAGGGCCTACCCATCTGTACCATCGCCCACGTCCATACTAATATGAGATGTTGCTGCACAGGGCCGCGAACCCGTCTTCCCAACCCGTCAATCGCTCGGGCTGATGAAATCCAAACTCAAAGGAGCACAAACCGGACATGACCTGCTCAAACGCAAATCCGAAGCCCTCACCAAGCGTTTCCGCGAAATCACTCGCCGAATCGATGAAGCCAAGCGAAAGATGGGGCGTGTGATGCAGATTGCCGCCTTCAGTATGGCAGAAGTGACGTACGCTGTTGGCAACTCAGGCTTCAGTTATCAGATTCTCGAAGGAGCGAGGAGTGCCAAGTTTCGGATCAAAACGAGACAGGAGAACGTCAGTGGTGTATTTTTACCGCAGTTCGAGAGCTATCAGCATGAAGGGGCGAGTGAATATGCCATGACAGGACTGGGGAAGGGTGGACAGCAAGTGCAGAAATGCAGAGAAACGTACACGAGGGCGGTGGAAACGTTGGTTGAGTTGGCGAGCTTGCAGACGGCCTTTGTGGTATTGGATGAGGTGATCAAGGTGGTGAACCGGAGAGTCAATGCTATGTGGGTTGTCTGGATGTATGTTCTCGGAACTATGCTGATATGTTGTTGCAGTGAACATGTGATTATACCGCGGACCGAGAACACGATCAAATATATCAACTCGGAATTGGACGAGATGGATCGAGAGGAGTTTTTCAGATTGAAGAAGGTGAAGGGGTTGAAGGAACGAGCTGTGGCGGCCGAGGAAGAGCAGAGGAAGAAGCAAGCCTTGAAAGAGAAGGCTGAGGGCAAGGAGAACGTCACAGAAGAAGAGCAGCAGCAAGCGAAGGACATATTAGGAGAAGAAAAGGACGAGGATGTCATTTTCTAAGCATGTTGTGTGGTGCATAGGTGCGAACCGATGCATTAGCAGCGGCTCGCTGCTAATGGTCTTGATGACAACGAGTGCTACCTGCCACTTTCAGCTCAACGGCGTTGGGCATAGAACTGAGGCCACCGATTCCCAGACGGATTGCAAGAGTTCACTGAACGAATACACATGAGACCGGGCGCGACGTGGCGGCTCAGTCCGTTAGGGACCCTAGAAAGCATTCACCGTAGCAGTTGGCAGTTGAGGTGGATGGACATGGGTATAGTGGTGCGGAGAAAGCGGTTGGCTGCAGGCAGAGAACCTGTGGCGCGTCGCGTCTCATTCTTTTGGCAGCGTGAATGCATGAGCATCTCGTCCTCTCGGTGCCGTCGATGGCAACAATCGGTGCTGGGCGGCGGCGCCGGGCTAAGTGGTTGTCGCAGTGGTGCACCTGTGCACGGCGGCTCAAGCGAACTCCGAAACTCTGCTGACTACATGAATATGCCGCGTCCGCTCTAGTTCTAGTTACTGTAGTCTACGGTAGGTCGACGCGGACGCGGAATGCGACTAACCAGCGGCGCTCCAGCGGTCACTCGCGAGCTGACCACCATGTAACGCTCGTTCGCACCCCAATTGAGAAATGCAGCATGGAAACTGCGGACAATGTGCCCTCCGAGCTGCGAGCTCTCGCCGCCTTCCTGAGTCTTGACGACAGCCCCACGACGATTGTGGTGCCCCAACCACAACACGAACAACCCACGGAACGAGACTTCCGCGTCGTCTACAGCAACCCTGCGTTTCGCCAGCTCGACGACTACGCGCATCAGCTCGATCACATTCGCCATGCTCTGAACGGCTCGCTTTCCCCCCACCACGCTCCCTCAACCCTTCATGGTCAGGTCATTGATGGAGGCGCATGGCAGGTGCGCGTGTCGGACAACTACTGCATTGTCACCGCAAGAGGAAGAGCCGCAGGAGCAGGCACCCGAGATGGAGACGGCATCAGTCATGCGCCAAAGGCAACACAGTTGGACTGGATACGGGCTGATCGGCCAGATCTTCCGCCCTGGAATAGGTTCCTCCGCGACTTCGATTGGGCTTCTACGAGCCTTGGTCCGATCTCGTCATGGCCCGAAGTGCTGAGATTGTACGTCCTGTCCATGATGAGCAATCCCCAGCCTAGACTGCTGGTTTGGGGCGAGGACATGGCTCTTATCTACAACGAACATGTCGTGCCGGTGTTGGGAGCCAAACATCCCTCCTGTCTTGGGCAAAATGCCAGGAACGTCCTCGCAGAGTCTTGGTCCGAAGTTGTCTCGGTGGTTGAAGCTGCCTATGATGGTGAGGTACAGAGCGTCCACTGCTTCCCTTTGCCGATACTGCGCCATGGCTTTCTGGAAGAATGCTACTTTAGCTTCACTGCTCTCCCTGTCATCGACGGAGACGGACGTAGCTGTGGCATGTTGAGCGAACTGACAGAGTCCACTACACTTGTCACAGCGCAGCGCAGGAGGTGCACTATCAACCAATTCGGTACGCAACTCAAAACCCTTGACAGTCTTGCGGAACTGTGGCCCACCGTATTGGCGCAAATGACCGCGAACGAAATCGACTGCCCCTTTGCCATCTTGTATACTGTGATTACCGACGTCCCTGAGACCGCGGCATCCGAGACCACCTCCACTGATTCACGCTACACTGCACTGCCCAAGTATGCTAGGCTTGCTGGCACCGTCGGCGTGCCTGAAGACTACCCGGGTATCCGGAAGTCATTTCTTCTCTCAGAAACCGACGCTGACGGGCAAGCCATCTCGCAAGCCTGCTTTGAAGCCTGGAAATCTGGCGAAATGCTAGTCTTGTCGGCTGATCAGGACACACTCCCGCCTACCTTAGCGGTCGCAATCCCTGACCGCGGATTCGGAGACCAGGTGAGGATAGCAACGGTATCGCCGATAAAGGCCATGGCCGGCTCCGACCCGCTCGCCATCTTGGTTTGGGGGCTCAATCCACGCTCGGTATTCAGCGGGGAGTATCAAGTGTTCCGTACAGTTTTTATTGACATCCTTGCAAAAGCTGCGGCACTGATCCAACTGCCTCACGAGCAGCAACGTGCTCAGAAGATCGCTGACGACGTGAACCACGCTCTTGCTCAGCAACTACGTTTGACGACACTGAAAGCCGAGAGGAGCGAAGCAAGATTCAAACGACTTGCTGACGTCTCACCCACAGGAATGTTTATGTTCGATGCTAGCGGAAGCCCGCTGTACGCGAACGAGCAATGCTTGGAGATGCTGCGAATCACAGAAGCAGAGTACATGGCCATTCGAGATGCCGACGGTCTTGCGCAGAGGGTACATGAAGAAGACGTGAATGGATATCGAGAGGTGTGGACCACCATGACCGAGCGAAAGATGCCAATCACTGCGGAATTCCGCTTGAAACCGTCCTGGCGGCGAAATGAACAAAATGGGACAGAGTCGGATACTTGGTTGTCTGTGACTGCTTTCCCGGAGATCGAATCGGATGGCACGGTGTCTTCCATGCAAGGGTGGCTCACAGATATTTCTCACAGAAAATTCAACGAAAAGCTACTGGCACAGAGACTCGAAGACGCTCTAGAGAACAAAAGGCAAACGGAAAACTTCATGGACATGCACAGTCATGAGATTCGCAATCCCCTCAGCGCTATTTTGCAGAGTGAGTGCATAGTCTGCCAAAGCTGCCCGTGTTGTTCGCACATTCCCTCGACTAACTTAACCTGGCTAGGTGCCGATTCGATCGAAACGCTGCTCAGTTCTATCGAATTGCCTTCGCATGACGAGAACATGGTGGTTCCAACTCACGTCGGCGAGGATATCATGGATGCCGTACAGACAATAATACTATGTGCGCAACATCAAAAAAGAATAGTGGACGACATTCTGTGAGTGCATGAACCTTTGCTACACCCTGGCGGGGACTGACTTCTTCAGCACGTTGTCCAAGCTTGACGCCAGCCTGCTGGTCATGTCGCCCGACAAAGTGCAGGTCCCTTTGCTGGTAAAGAAAGCATTGAAGATGTACGAAGCCGAGATAGGGCGGGCGGGTATCGACGCTCAGCTCTGTATCGAACCAACATACGACGAACTCGACGTCGATTGGGTGGTATTGGACTCCAGCAGGCTACTTCAGGTAATCATAAACCTGCTGACCAACAGCATCAAATTTACGCAGTATTCCGAGGAGCGGAAGATCAAAATCTGCATCGGTGCCTCATACCAGAGACCGACAGGCAAGCATCATGGTATTTCATTCATTGAGCCCCAGGAATTTCGGACATCTCGTACAACGCAGCGGGAATGGCCCGGAGGAGAAGACCTCTACCTTCAGTTTGCCGTCTACGACACTGGGCGCGGACTCAGTGAGGATGAAATGAAGTTACTCTTCCAACGCTTCCGTCAGGCGTCTCCAAAGACATACAAGCAGTATGGCGGCAGTGGTCTTGGTCTCTACATATCCCGTGAGCTGTGCGAGTTGCAAGGCGGGCAGATCGGCGTGTCCTGTGGCAATGGCAAGACGGTCTTCACGTTCTTTGTCAGAGCTAAACGCTGGGTCGATGCTGAGCAAGAAGACATCGATGCACTTCCCATGCCAGTCCGCTACGCAAGTGCTTCGTCGAGTCCAGTGGTATACAGCAAAGGGGGCAGTGCCACACTGAATGATCCAGTCGATCAACTTGGGACACCTCACGAAGAGAACGGAAACATCATTGAAAATTTCCACCCCAGACAACAACCATTCGCACGCCAGCAGTCTTTGGGAGCCGCGAATCAGATGCCCGTCTCCTACACAAGTCAAGTCAAGCCTCGCGAAGACTCTTCGGAGAGTGGACAAAAGGCGCTGCATGTGCTTATCGTGGAGGACAATGTACGACTCCGCTCTCTGAGCACCTGCACAGACATCGATGCTAACTACTTTCCAGCTGATCAATCAGAAAGTCATGTCACAGCAACTGCGCCGCGCAGGCTGCACCGTACACGTCGCGAATCATGGCATAGAGTGCTTGGACTTTTTGGAGAGCTCCACTTACTGCTCATCTACAACACCCCTATCTGTGGTCCTGCTTGATCTTGAAATGCCCGAGATGGATGGTCTGACGTGCATACGAGAGATTCGAAGGCGTGAGACTGCTGGCAGCATTATGGGCCACGTCCCAGTGATTGCTGTAACTGCAAATGCACGCTCGGAACAGATCAACAAAGCCATCGAAGCAGGCATGGATCAGGTGGTTACGAAGCCTTTCCGAATTCCCGAACTGGTGCCACAAATGGAGAGACTTGTGGCTGAGGTCGATGGCGCGCCTGCATTGGCCGTGGGATGAGTTTTACAGCTTTGATGCAGCAGCATTCGACACCGGCTCCAAAAGAGGCCTGTACGCTCCGACAAAACTCTTCACCGCATGCACAAACCCGTCAAGATCCGAGTCAGTCAGAACCAGACTCAATGCAAGGAAGCCACGTCTCGCGATGTAGTATCCTCGGCTTAGCAGGAAGAAGTGCAGGAGGGTAGTGAGCCTGGATTCCGCGGCGGGCATATTGGAAACAGCCTTGACCTGCTCCGCAGAGGTTTGTGTAGAGTGGAAACACATCACGGAGCCCAGACCAGTCACTATCAGCAGAGTGCCGCTGCCAACCTTATTCAGCCTTTCGCGGAGTCGTTCACCTGTCCGATGAAGCGCCTCTGCTCGCGCAGGCGTAAACATCTGCTCCAATCCAGCAATCCCAGCTGCCATGGTCAGAACATCGTTATTGAATGTCCCCGCCTGCGCAAGACCGCCCGGTTTCCGGGGATCGAATATTTTTCATGATCTCGCGCTTCCCTCCAAATGCGCCAAACGACATCCCACCGCCAATGTCCTTTCCTAGCGCCGTCATGTCCGGGCGATGCTCCGTCGGAAAATCAGACTGGATGCCGCCTCCTGAGTACATGCGGCTCGTCATCACTTCATCGTAGATCAGCACTGCGCCCGCCGCAGCCGCGATTTTCCTCAATTGTACCAAGAAGTCTCTGTCCGCTGGAACAGCAACCCCAAACCCAATCATGGGCTCCAAAAGAATCGCCGCCAGATCCCGCACATTCGCGTCGACCAAATTTTTCACAGACGCAATATCGTTGTATGTAGCGATCAAGTACTCGTGCGGCGCGTTGATCTTTACTCGACGAACCACCCGCAAACAATAAAACTCCACCATGATTTGCGTTAGCGAAGCCTAGGATCTTCTCCCTTCCGGTATACACTTTCGCCACTGCCAACGCCATGAGACTCGCTTCCGTGCCAGAATTCATGAAACGGATCAACATCCATTGTTGGAAAGCGTTCTTGGATCATTGAGGCGAGGTGTTTTCGCTTCGTCGGCGTGTTGGCCGCCAAAAGACAGGCCTTTTTTTGAAAGGGCTTGGTTTATCGCTTTGAGGATTATGGGGTCTGAAGATGCCCATACAGCCTCGCCGTGTATTCTCCGAGTAAATCGAGGTAGGTTTGGCCATCGGCGGAGTGCAGGTACGGTCCAGAGGCGGAAGTTATGTAGAGCGGGCGGGAACGGGGAGTAGAAGAGTACTGTGCACGCGTGTATTGCCGCCGGGAAGGGTGTGGGTTGTGGATTGGTAGAGGGCCTGGCTTTGGGGGGGTTTTGGAGGGTGTAAGCTTGTTCGAGAGAGGAGAGGGCTTGGGATAGGGATTGGTGGGGGAGGCATGGTTGGTTGGGGGAGAGGTTGGAGTGGTTGTGGGAGGGCGATTCTATTGTGGAGAGTTCATAGGTATGGGCACTTCAGTGCTTGCTTGATATTGTACTCGTTCAGGCTTGTTCGCTTGGAGTTGTTCTTGTTTGATGGCGCTGCCAATGGTCAGCCTTGGTATCAAAGAGGCGGAAAGTGAGTCGCCGCGATAAGGCATCGGGCGGGGAGTTGTAGGCCTCGACTCCATTGTCGGCGTTGCCGCCATTGGCTCGCCAACTGTGGACTTTGGCGTGCGTGGGCTTTCTGATATCAAACTTCCCCGCACTCCATATCTGTGCTACAGATGGAAGGGACCTAAGCTGACTGCGAGCTGTGTAACGTTCAAGGAGACTATGCTTGTAGATGTGTTGCACTTGTAAATACTTTAGAAACGCGAATATTCTCGTATTATTGTCGATCCCAGCCGAGTGCGCTCGATGGCTTACTCAGATCACTCGACCCATCGCTCAGTACCTCGTGTCCTTCCACCTTGCGTTCAGCTTCGGCTGCCTGTGAAGGTTGGATTTTGCCTCTCGGCCGCCACTCCTCCTCGTCGCCGAATTTATCACTGGTCAAGCCCGCACTGCCAGGATGCCTCAAGCCTCGCTCAAGTTGACGCTCGTAAGACACCTGCCGCAGTCTCTCGGTCTCGGCCTTTGTCAAGCGTAGGTACAATTCCACTCCGAGGAGATGGAGAGCGAAAGTCAACCACATTGTGGCACCAAATGACAAGTGAAAAGTTGCTGCAACTTCTTCGACTCCACTGGTTGTGCCCGACCAATTCGCGTGTACCACGGCAAACCCCTCGGGGTCTGCTTGGCAGGACGGATACTTGTCGAAATTCCCGCCAGCGCCCTCGATCTGAGCGCACAGCATGGTAATGTAATATGAGCCGATCCTCGAGATGATCAATCCCATCATGACTTGGACAAGTCGCACCGTGATGATGCCGCCGGCTATGGCCCAAGTACGGAGCATCCATGCACGGTGCTGCTCAATCTGCAGTCGCTTGATGTTGATCCAGGCAAGGAACGATCCGACAGTGGTGAAGATGGCGAATGCACCCACAGCGGACTGTGTCGCGATGGTTCCGCCAAAAGCTCGTCGGGCGATCATGACAGCGCCGATGTTTCCGATGATGAGGAGAAGTACCACGACGTAGCCGTTGATGCGGTGGAAGAGTCGAGCTTTGTGTCGAATGACGGGAACAAATTGCCAAACGACCAATAGGCTCGCTGGAATTACGCATAGAAGATGGATCCGGATACCGATATTGTAGTAGCTCTGTCGGTACCAGTATGCCTCTCCTGGAGCTGCTCTGGACATGAAGTAGCCATTGACGTTCATGTAAGGAGCCCGCGCTAGAGCAAATCCGAACAGTGCTCCTGCGAAGATGAAGAAGAGGATGAAGTTGTAGCCCTTGTTGAAGCCGACGGGGTTGTAGATTTTGCGGAAGAAGGCCACGAAGGCGTTAGGGTGAAGGTTGTGCTTGTAGACGGCCATGGTCGTTCGACGCTGGGTCGCTCAGGGTATCCGGCTCCGTCTTTCTTGTGGTTTTGGTGGGAGACAGGATGATGCCGTTTCTGAGGCCAGTGGTCAAGCGCATACTTACAGCTTCTATATAGTCGCCCATGACAGCGATGATGCTCCCAGTAGGCATCATCCTCCAGTTCGCAATCAGTTCTCGTACGAAACGCACAGAGCCTCACGTTGTTGTGAACGGTACGGTATTGCGAAGGAGGATTGCGAAGCTAGGCCCAAAGCGATGTTTTGTGCGAGAGGGTCTGCTTTTGCGGAAGGAGTCGGTGATGACGCGCCAACGCACGTGTTGCAGGGATGTTCGCCAAGACGCCAGTAATAGAAACGCGACTTCGACTTCGCATCGCGGTCGTGGCAGAAATCTGACCAACTTGCTTTTGTGTCGATGTGCGCCGCATAAAACCTTATGTATCGTCCCGCGCACGACATTCACCCACTGGTCGCACAGCACATGGCCACCACGGCGAAACCTCCGCGAAACGTGGTCTTCGTGCATCCCGATCTTGGTATTGGTGGAGCGGAACGACTGGTCATTGACGCTGCCGTCGGCCTACAGGCGCTGGGACACAACGTTACCATCCTCACCTCCTACCGCGACCGCAACCATTGCTTCGAGGAGGCCCGCGATGGTATGTACTGCTGCCAGCCACGGCCGTAGCACTTCGCTCACTGAGAACTTCCCCTAAGGCACCCTCGATGTCCGTGTACGGGGTGATGCCATCTTTCCACCCTCGATAGGAGGACGTCTCAGCATTCTATGCACAATCCTTCGCCAACTCTCGTTGGTTGCCAGCACTGGAGTGACATCCAACGAGCTCAAGCAACTTGACCCGCATGTCCTCGTCGTCGATCAACTCAGCGCATGCATTCCCTTCTTCCGCCTGCTGTACCCAAAAGCAAAGATTCTGTTCTACGGGCACTTTCCTGACCAACTACTGGTGAAGCAGGAGGGTGGTGTGAAGCAGACGCTGAAGTCGCTGTACAGAGTCCCCTTTGATGCCCTCGAAGGTTGGAGCACAGGCTGTGCAGACAGCATCGTGGTCAACAGCAAGTTCACGAGGAGCATTTTCAAGTCGACATTGCCAGGCGTGAAGTCGAGAGAGCTGAAAGTGATCTACCCCTGTGTAGACACTAGCAGCTCCTCACATGACCGCAGCAATGCCACTATCTGGCCGGAGAAGCAACTGCTCCTCAGTATTAACCGGTTCGAGGGCAAGAAAATGCTAGACCTGGCCATCAGAGCATATGCTGGCCTATCGCCGCAAGATCGATCGAAGGCAAAGCTTGTGCTGGCTGGAGGCTATGATCCGCGCAATGCCGAGAATGCAAACACCCACAAGCATCTCCAAGATCTCTGTGCGTCTCTGAGTCTCACCCACGCCACTTTTCGGAGCCAAGATACGGCTTTGACCAATCTTTCAAGTGAGGACATGGACGTCTTGTTCCTGCTCTCCATTCCCAATGACCTCAAGTCACGGCTCTTGAGTTCAGCAAGCTTGCTCATCTACACACCCACCAACGAACACTTTGGCATTGTGCCCCTAGAAGCAATGCTGGCAGGAGTGCCCGTGCTTGCAACGAATACTGGCGGTCCCTTGGAAACAATCTACGATGGGCGCACAGGCTGGCTCAGAAGCCCCGACAAGATCGAGGAATGGACCAAGGTCATGCAAAAGCCACTCATACCGTCCAGTGCCGAAAAACTGCATGCCATGGGACAATCCGGTCGGGCGCAGGTGCTTTCCCAATTCAGTAGAACAAAGATGGCTCAATCTTTCCACGACGAGGTGGAGCGCCTTGTGCAGGATAAAGGCCCGCGACCTGCGATCTTCGGCCTGTCATCCTTGTTGCTATTGGTCATGACCCTCATCGTCGCAGTCGTGGCTGTTGTACTTGCAGTGACTCGCACTGTTCCAACAGCCTAGAACATGTCGCGGACTTTGCCTCGTCGAACAACGAAATCTCGACAAGCACGCGTTATCGAGAGCTCTTGCATAGCCGGACGCAGAAGGAACGTTGCGTCCTATGCATCGCATCGCCAGCAGACTTTGACTTTTTGGACCGAAAGAGCACGAATCAAACCATACAAGGTTCCGGCTGGTAATATGCTCTCGCCCCAGCTTGCTTCGGGCTCAGAACACATGTCCCATAGGGCCTCCCGACGTCGCGCAAAGCCAATACCTACCAGTGGGGACTGCACACACCCACCCGAGCTCATCCAATGCCGCATGCCTGATTGAGCGGCGAATCTTGCAAGTCCAATGTTGCAGGTCCCTCGGTGTCGACCTTGTAGCATACCAGACGTCGCAGAACTTGGAGCCTCACACCTCGATGTCTGAATTGCACCAAGCGTGCAATGGTGCTTTGGCTGATCCAGTCAGCTTCGCACATCCGCTGCTCGCTGCGAAGGATCACGGTGCTCTCCCTTGCCTTACTCTGTTTCCAAGGCTTCGCTTCATTGTATACTATCAATTATTATCGCGATGATAATTTAGCTGGTAGGTGATGATTTTGGTTATAGGTATTGGCGGCTAGTTGCGCCAGTAGCTCATTCACCGAAGCTTGCCAGTAAGGATTCAATATTCGGTCCTCATTTCTCAGATGCCTCACACGAGTCCGAACTTGGGCTGCTAAGCTTCCTTTCTGTCAACTCTTTTTGCATTTGCCAAAACGTGCTGACCTATCTACGAAGAGGCCGTTTACGACGATAAAAGACAATGGAACCAATACCAACACAAGTGTACGTGGGGTTTTCTCGGTTATAGAACCTCATCTTCAGCGACTCCGGGTACAATCAGCGCACGAGTCGGACTCGAACGATCGATCCCTCAATCATGCTGCTGCTGCTCTTGACAAAAGCAACCAAAGGGACTCGAGGGTTCTTTATCGCCCATCATTCGCGTACGATACTCTGGATTCTTTGCAGCGATGAATCTCGGACCTTGCAAACGTACAACCACCGATCTACCTCAGGACCATCGCTGTGTCTCTCGATAGCCATTCGAAGGCGGTAGCTGAGTTGTTGGCGCAGCCGATGCGCCCTCTATCTCATGCCTTAACAACATGGTTCTGCAAAGCTGCGATGGGCTCACTTGCAACCAGTTCGTCGCGGCTGGTCTTGTAGTAGTACTTCTCGGCGAACCGCTCGCGGCTAGCTCGGTCGATCTGTTACTGGATCGATGGGTTGGAATTGCGATCGAGTTGGACTTTTCCCGTGTCGACAGCCATTAGGAGCTCGAATATCTTGCTATAGAGTTCCACTGCACGAGAGCTGTGATGCTTCTAAACAGAGGCACACTCGAGACGGGCGCGTAGAAGAGTTCATTATTTGTTCATTCGATGAGATACTATCGCTGAAAACGCAAGCAGTCATCTCCGTCAGATTTCCGATTCAAAGGGTATCCCATCGACCAATTCCGTGCGTCTGTAGATCGAACTCAAAATGCCTACAGCATCAAGCCAGCACCAAAGACAGCAGCCGCAATGGCGCCACCCACAGGTCCCAACGTGGCCTTCGCAGCGATTGCCTTGCTCGTGGAGGAAGCGCCGCCGCTTGATCCCGTCGTCAGCGAGCCACTTCCAGGGCGATTAGCTCCGGCAGCAGGCTTGATGGCCAGATTCTCGATCGGCGCACCATTGGCGGCATAGACTGGCACTTGAACGACTGTTTGCGTAACTGCAATAATGCCGCCCTTGGGTGCGTTGGAGATGCCGTTCGCGATCAAATCTTCACCACCGGACGGAACATCTGGGATATCGAAGTCATTATTAAAGTCATTGCTCGAGATGAGGTCGGAACTGCACTCTGGTGCTTGCAAATCTGTCGCTGTCTGGTTTCTTGTAGTGATGAGTGTGATGTCCAGTTTGTTGTACTGGCTCTGGAGAGTGTTGTAATCCGGAAGAAGTGAGAGGGTGCCGTTGTCATTCTCCTGGACGATGCCATAGTTTGAAGGCTCTTCCGTCCATTCGTAGACCAAGCCTCCAGACATCACCGTCATTTGCTCTCCGTAAAGCACGGGTACTTCGTCAAAGACACGAGGCGTTGGAACGTTGCAGCCATATTCTGAGAAGAAAACCGGGATCGTGGTATTGCCGAACCACTCGACGAGCACGTCGTAGCCCGAAGTGGTGAAGCTGGAATCACTGCCACACCACGAGTAGCTGTTGAGGCCGAAGAAGTCCGAGCGCGACATGTCCTCTCCATTTTGGGCATTGTTGCATTGCAGGTACGACCATGTATCCTTGAGAACTTCTTGCACCTGTGCAGCCGAGTAACCGACGGGGATCGTGCGTGGAGCATGATTCTTGATGTAGTTCTTCAAATCACGCTGCACAGCTCGAATGTATGGCGGGTTGTCCTGCGCAGTCGGCACATCGTTGATGATTTCATTCCCTGCAAAGAAACCGAGCGTGTTCGGGTAGTCTTTAAATGCCTCCACAACGGTGAAGATGTGTTCGAGATATTCGCTGGTGTAGGTGCTAGAGGGGTTCGAGCGGTCGATGTGCTGCCCGGACAGCGGCGAGTTGACATCGATGAGCATGTAAATCCCCACGGAGTTGAAGATGGACACGCATTCGTCGTGGTTCGCAGTCGGGTCCACGTTGTATGAGCGGATGGTATTGATGCCCAGCGACTGCATCAGCGCCGCGTCTCGCAGACATACTGTGGCGTTGCTCAACGGATCGCCTCTGCCAGTTCCGTATGCATCTTGTCCGCCGGGCTGGTAGTCCACGCCGACGATCATGAACCGCTCCCCGCTCTTGGTGATCACAAACTGCTGCTGCTGGACTTCGACGGGATCGACGGCGACGGCGACAGCCGCGAGGGCGGGGAGCCCTGCGAGAAGCTGCTGGGCTTGGTCAATGTCTGGGTCGGCAGGTTCGCAACAGGTTGCTCCATACCAATCGCATGTTGTTGGCGCCGAGAAAACGGTATGCGGATAAGCTTCGCTGATCCTGGGTCCTGCCCTCCCTGTCGTCGAACCCACTCTCGGAATGAACGAATGGCTCCCAGCTCCAACTGCGAGACTGATCTCAATATAATAATAACAAGCGAACGCGTGGGTGAGATGTGGGTGGAGAAGTGGCGGGGGAAGGCGCGCCTCGTGAATGCAGGCAGGTTGGCAGGTGAGCGAGCTGTCATCATCCGCCGCGGCTGTTCCGCCACCATTGAAACCAACCACCTGCTGCCGAAATTGGCTCGAAAGGCCGTCAACAGACTGCTTCTCGCGAACATCCGCATTCTCGTCTGCTACCAACATCGTGGTATAGAGAGCGACATGCGCGTGCAAGCCGCTGTCTGCACGATCGTCCGTGAAAGCGTTGCCCTACCACGTTTGAATCCATTCCGCCTGCTCACAGGACGTTCTAGGAACCTGGGTCGTCTTTGGGTATATCTTCTGACAAAGCCGAATACGGCCCACCGTATTCAAGAATATCTTCGACCAACAAGGCGAACAATGGCAAGGCCCTCCAGATACATGTATTTGAATCTGCAAGTGCCAGAGACGATCTCTTCGCAAACTCCCTCGGGTCGAAGCAGCCAGGAAGAGGCGCGATTCGTGAATTGGCAGTGCTCGACTCACGGCATATGAGCATTGGAAGTTCGTGATGGCGATAACATCTGGCTGGGTGGCTCCGCGCAGTGCTTGCGGAGGGTTACGGAAGCCATTGACCATGGTAGCATTTTGCAGCCAAGCTCTCTACAGCACACTGAGAATTTGATAGGAAAGACGAGTCCCGCGCGATGGGAAAGCACATGCAACAATGCGTCGGCCCAGGATGTTCAACTTCTTCGAGTCAGGGCCCCCTTGTCAAGTCCGAGATGCGGAAAGCTTCTGTCGTCGACAAGGCCAGAAGGTCAAGCTCGCGCTCTCGGACATCCAGCTGAAGAAAAGACGAACTGGCAAGAAACATGGGATCGTGGTTGGTTTCGACATTAAACCAGCTAGACGCTTTGCACAGCAACCAAGGCAGCGCATCTCCTTTTTCGATCTGCCGGCCGAGATCAGGAACACCATCTATCACTACGCGCTCAAATTGCCAGACCAGGAGGCTATTCGTGTCAACCGAGTGCCGCATCTGGGACCTCCATTGCTATCAACAAACGTCAAAGTCCGAGAGGAAGCATCGATAATATATTACCGCTCGAACCATTTCCAAACACCCGACGTCGATTGCGCCATTGCCTTCCTGAAGTCCTTATGTGTCTGCGCACTACCAGTTTTGCGATCGATTCGCATCCCCGTCCTTCACTGCTATGGTTCTGACTTCGGAAAGTTTTTCAGCCACGAACAAGTTGAAAGGCAGCATCTTTGTCAAAGACTGCTGCAGTCCGGACTCTTCTCCACAGGATTTCGCCCGGATTGCGTCTTCCTGGGAATCGACTATGGCTACCACGGTTTCAACGATGGCCACCCATGCAAGGACCGCCCCATCTCCTTATTGTATGTATCCAGATACCAGTTCGACCTGCTGGCCTCTATGGTGAACACGTCACCTCCAACAGACCTGAGCGATGTCAATTTGATGCGTGCAAAAGCTGTGCACCACGATAAACCACGCATGCTGCCCGACACGCGCCTGAAGGCGGCGCAGCAGCATGTGTCCATGTGGCCATGCAAAGATCGCTGCACGGACTGTTTGAAATCGCCAGAGGCCATGGCTCACTCACAGGTGCTGCATTGCGAACCTGAACTTCATAGCGACAACGGTCTGCCAACGCCGCCCTTCTGCTCGGGAAGCCGTCACATACCGGTGGTAGGATACCTCAACAAGCACTTCATAGAAGTTTCCCGGAAACCGAGGGATGACCGGTACATCGCGTCGCGAGTGCATGATGCAGGATGGGTGGATACCACTCGAGGAATAATTCCGTGGATTGACTTCCCTCGCGATCGCTGTCAGTAAGAAGCAACTCAGAACTCTTGCGACACGCAACATCGGCCACGACGTTATCTGACGTGATCTGGCAATGAACCAAGACCAGTTTGTGCCGATCCACTTGCGGGCGAAAAGTTGTCTTGAAGCCATCGTCTCACTACATGTCGTGCATGCAGCAGCGGCCCCTCTTTCGATGTCTCCCGCGGACGTGTCAATAGGGCATGAGAGAAGTGTCTATTCCACCGCAGATGCGCATGCGATTCGTATTGCGGCAAACATTTGGTGAACCAAGACGATGTCTAACCACAATGATCGATCTTTCTGGACATTTGGATGATAAAGATGATGCGCTTGTTGCTCAAACAAAATATGCTGTAGCTACAGTAGCCTGTCCGGAAGACAGAAAACGTCATAAATGCTTGGACTTCGACAATTCACATGGACGTCCACAGCATGTATCAGAAGATCATACAGTAGACAGAATGATTGCGTAATGCATGCCGATACGAACACACAGCCTCAGCACAGGTCCGAAAAACTCTCCAAATTCGCAGCATGCACGAGATGACGTACGGAAACTTTTATGTCTTGAACCTTCTTGCTATCTTTACCAATGCGTTGTTGCTGAGCTCGTGTTCAAGAATCCCGCTTCGACTTTCAAAAGATTTCGTTCTCGAGCCAGCACGCAAATTTTCACACAGGCTGAAGCCTCGCGGAGACAGCTGTGTCACTTTTTTTAAAAGTAGTGCCTCTGTGCAACTCTGAGGAGACATGAGTGAGGTTGGACAAGCCGAACACCATTGCAAGGATATATAGCGTGAGCTCCAAAAAAAGGCTGTCGGGCCGCGTAACGCTGCAGCCTGCACGCCGGTATTACAAGGATAGCACCAAGGGAGCTAGAAAGGTTTTAATTTCTGGGGTCAGCGCTACTGTACATAGAAACAACGAACTATAAGACCGAAACGCTAGACCTTTGTTGCACACTCTTCAGCCCTCACCTCAATTCACTTCACGTCAACCTAACATCGACCAACCAAGCCTCTCTCACCCAGCTCCCAATCTCCAAAAATGCGTGCCGCTATTCTCGCTTCCGCCGCGACTCTGCTCGCCGCCACTCAGGCCCGCATTGTCGGCTTCTACGCACCCAACACCGCAGCACCAGACACCGATGTCAAAATCCTGATCCAGACCCAGGGCTTCTCGCAATCGATCGAGGACGTCGCCGTCTCGTTTGGTATTTCTCCAAAGGACACCGCTCGCCTCGGATCTCTGGGCACCTTAATCGGCACCAAGGAATTGGGTCAAGGTACGCTTTTCTGTCTTCTTTGTTCCATTCGATTCCTAGAGCCACTTTTGCTGATAGTGATTTTGCTGTCGAATGTAGATTTCTCCAACACCTTTGAGAACATCACCCACTTCGTCCACATCCCATCCACGGCGAAGCCGGGACCTACCATCATTCAAGGAGCGCACTTCTCTCTTATTGGTGCCGAGCGGACGCCCTTGCTTGAGACGTACTACGCAAACATCACCATTGGCCAGGGCAACAACTATCCTCTTGTGCACAGTGCCCGGGTTCCAAGTACCAGCAACTAAAGAATGGATGGATCCGTGATGAGTGAGCGTTGATGCTGTATATCCTTGTACATATTGATAGATAATGTCGGCAGATGTGGAGGGTCTTAGGGCCCGATGATGTAGCAAAATGCATGAATAATGTGACAACAACGCAATTCCTTCATGTGCTCTCGCGGTTGTGCGAATGCTAGACGATGGTTGAACGTTGTCGTGCTTAGAACGTAGCGAGTGTAAGTGCTCCTTGGTCCCGTTGTAGCTATGGAGATCTCGAGAATCCTGTTGGAGGCGCTGCTGCGCTGGGGTACTGTTTGCCACGCCAAGCGCTTCCTGGAAGTGATGACAATGTGACTGCCTTTCGGTCTGGGCGTATGCAGTTTACACAGCTTCCGCGGTTTCTTGGTGGCCTCTCCAGGCCAGCAATTGCTGAGCTTCAGCAGTCCAGTATTCGTGAACGTGCGATCAGCTCGCAAAAGCAACCCAGTCTCGCAATTCAGTCCATTAGATCTAACTTGTTACAGACTACAGCTGAGTAGATTATCCCTAATTGAGGTACATCAGGCGCCAGGAGGCTGCCAGTGCTTATCTGAGGCTTCGTGGTGCAACGGTCAGCATTTCCAGCTCAGGTGAGGGTGGCATGTGAGTCCAGGCGAGGTGACGACATCTTTGTCCTGGGCTGTTGACATGCGTATCGGTTGTAGCGCTCGCAAGAGCGCATGGAAGATCTACGTTCGATTCGTAGCGAAGCCATCACTTTTTGCTGATTGCCTCTTTCCTGACGCGCTGACAGCGGTAGGCTCCTGAATGCGTTCTCGATAAAGAATTCCAAGTTGGCGCCAGCTCAGACACTGTGTTTTGGCATCGTTTTCCCCGCTTGCCTTGGTTGATGAATCGTCCAAGACTCCTGTTGACCTTGTTGTATGGATTTTTTGATATGTAACGGTAGCATATTTGGACTGACGAGGCACCGGGTATTTTATCACGTGGAAGATTGTGTCTTGAAAGCAGCCGGCTGTAACCACAACTTGTGGTGATCTGATGGACTACGTTCGACTCGTAGCGGAGCCATTTTGCTCTGTTGCGCCAGCTTCTGTGGGGTGTTGAGTCGTGCGATTTGTCAATGACGCTCTCGTGGCAACCACATGTGCTCTGAGGTGGCATGATATCCATCAATCGCTGTTTGCCCCGACGGTATGATCCTCTTGCTGCTTCTCGTGCCTATGCCTCTACAATCGTCACAACACCAGTGCATGCATGCTTTTGCGAATATTCTCATTGCAACACAATCCGTCGGCGTCAACCAGCTATTCAATTCTGTCTGATCCGCAGTCACGATGTGTCAGACCACCATCACGCACCTGACATGTGGCCACATCGTCCGAGGCCCGATGATACAATGCGACAGAGCCGCCTCTATGACTTCTCGAAGCTCACGCCACGAGGACGAGATGATCGCTTTGTGCCGTTCACCACACACCATTGACACGAATATCGCGGCATGCTGTGACCAGTGCGTCACACACTTCTTTCGGCAAATCCTGGAAAGTATCTGCCAGCGGTGCCGCAGAGGCATTGTCTTTTGGGTTGCACAGGCTGCTCTTGGCACCATGCCGACCTCTACTGTAGAGTCCTCGAGGAGCGCGCTTGCGAGACCCCAGAGTCCTACTGGATCCGATGACTCTTACAGTCACTGGTGATACAATTCGCCACGCTATCCGTGCGTCACAGACTACTGCACCTCTTCGCTCTGAATAACTGACTGAATGTCCAGACGTCCATCTCCTTTGTATCTCATAACTTTGTGGCACTATTCGAGCGAGCTTGCGGAAACACATAGCCGGCAGCGACCGGGGATATAGCGGGGTTGACCGGCAGAGGGAACGGTGTCTTTCGCCAACTGTTCATGAAGAAGACCGGGTGCATCGTGGCGGGATTGAAAAGCGGCAACGGTTGTGTCAGAGAGTGAGGGACTGTCGGATTCGGAGGCATGGCTTCGATTTGGTTTCTTGGAGAGCGTGCGAGCTCTGGATTTGGCGTTTCGGAGTGGTTGACGCGCGTGTGTTGTTGATGGAGCGGATTCCGTGGCCGCTGCTGGCTGACCTGTATTCGTGATTAGTAGTAGTATGGAAAACTTCATGCTCCAGCTCCCACCTGCGGTCTGCTTGGTTGTAATGTGGAGAACATGATGCCCAGATGTTGCGAGGTTCATCAGGTCGCAGGCCTCGGTGAAGAGAAGCGGCGAAAGCGGAGCTACATGTGCCATTGCAAGGATGAAGCTCTATCCCTGTCGTCATTTTGTCGGACCGACCCACAATAGTCCGGGGGCGAGTAGCGAGTAGCATAGTGATGACTTCGACTTCAAATACCCGACTTTCATCGTGGTGTTTCTTGCTGTGGAGATGTGGAAGCGGCTGGCTGTGAAGGCGCCGCAATTTCGACATTACCGGTACTCCTCACGGCGTTCACATCCTAGCACCGAAGATATTATCCGGATAGAGAACGGCACCTTCTATCGGAACTATCCCTCAGAAGCAGATGCGCCAGGAACAAATCCCGCTGTATTTTCGAAGCTCAACTTTCGGCTACCCATACGCGAGGGACCAGAGGGCAGCGCACAATACTGGTCGGTCGTATCTCCTTCCTCACTGGCCAGAACCACATTCCTTCAGGTCCTCGCTGGTCAACATATCTGTATACCTCATACGGCAAGGACATACCCCTATCTGGCCGAACAGTCCCGGGCTCCTCACCTTGCGATCCAATATGTGGGATTCGATGCCGAGCGTGGCAGCAGTGTTGGTGGAACCAGCGTACGGGGAGCGTATCTGAGTGCGCGATACGAGAGTCGACGCGAAGAGACAGACTTCACGGTGTATGACTACCTTACTGGCCACACGGAGCTCAATGCCCTCGAACATGAACCAACGCAACAAGAGACGGCAATCCTGGAAAGCGTGCTTGATCGTCTGAAATTGCGAGATTTATTGCAGATGCCAGTGGCGAATCTATCGAATGGGCAGACCAGACGCGCGCGAATCGCGAAAGCACTGGTGTCGCAGCCCGAATTACTGCTCCTGGATGGCCCATTCATGGGCTTAGACCCCAATACCTCACGGTACATGGCAAGTCTGCTGAAAAATCTTGCTGAGGAACAGAGCCCAAGATTAGTCGTTAGTCTAAGACCGGAGGATGGCGTACCAGACTGGATCACACATCTCGTTGTTGCAAATGCAGACTTGACAGTTGTGGCACGTGGTCCTAAAACCAACTTGGTCACCCGCAAGAGAAAACAGACTCAAGAGCTCATCAATGATGGCAGAAAACTA
This sequence comes from Cercospora zeae-maydis, assembly GCA_023512815.1. NCBI lineage: Eukaryota > Fungi > Ascomycota > Dothideomycetes > Mycosphaerellales > Mycosphaerellaceae > Cercospora > Cercospora zeae-maydis. The sequence continues at coordinate 1,168,151 of JAKLWY010000003.1, read as the reverse complement.
TCCGGCGAAGACACGACTGTGCTTAGCAGAGATGGCTTTGAAACCCACTCGCCGGCTCTGCCGCCTGGCGAAGCTCTTGTCGAAATGCAAGGCGTGAAAGTGACATACGGCGACAAGACAGTCCTGGGCGATTGGACTCAGACTTTTGGAGGCGAAGAGAGACCTGGTCTCTGGTGGAGCTTACATCGAGGCCAGCGATGTGGCATCTTTGGGCCCAACGGCAGTGGCAAGACCACCATGTTGAGTTTAATCACATCTGATCACCCACAAACATATAGCCTTCCTATCAAGCTTTTCGGACGTTCACGACTGCCGGCGCCAGGTGAACAGGGAATCAGCCTCTTCGATTTACAGCAGCGCATGGGGCATTCCAGCCCGGAAATTCATGCTTTCTTTCCAAAGAACTTGACAGTCCGCCGCACCATCGAGTCAGCATGGGCAGATGCACCAATGGCAAAGCCGAGGCTGTGTGCTGAAGCTGACCGACGCGTTGACGCCATGCTGAGGTGGTTCACGCGCGAATTGAATCCAGGCTACAAGGGGCAAACGCTGCTCGAAGCCTTTTATCCAGTGGTGAAGTCACGGTCCTACGAACAAAGCAAGGACACGACAGCACTGGAAGTTTATGCAGAGCACACCTACGACGATACAGATATCCTGTGGGCAGAAGAGATCCGCTTCCGCGATTTGAGCTTCTCGAGTCAGCGGCTGGCGCTTTTCTTGAGAGCTATCGTGGCGAGTCCGGATCTTGTCATTCTGGACGAAGCACTGAGTGGGATTGATGAGCGAGTCAGAGATAAGGCTCTGCTCTATCTGTCGCATGGCGAGCACATGGTACTACCTAGCGATTTCCTTGTCGAAGGAAGCAGGTCAGCTGCTCGTAGCCAATATCCACAACGGAGCATGGTTTCGCGGATCGGCAAGGTGACTTTCGAAGGGTTGTCACCAGAGCAGGCACTTCTCGTCATCAGCCATTCCAAGGAGGATGTGCCGGGTTGTCTAAGGGAGTGGATTTGTTTACCGGAACCTGGAGAGGGAAGGCTACCGCGCACGGGAACACTCTCTGGTCCTCTGGAATTGAATCCTTCTGCATGGGAGGAAGAAGTGTGGAAATGCGACGATTGAGTCGATTGTCGAAGAGTCACATGCCCCCTTGAATGCTACTGTATATGTGTGATACACCAAGGCGAGAGAGATAAAGTAGAGCCAAGGAAATTTGTGTTCAATAGAGCACTATGCTCCAGTTTGTAAAGGTGCTTACACGTGCTCTTCGTCGAATCTGGGAATGGCATTCTTTCTCAGCGAAGCAACCCTCATCGCTCTCTAAAATGCTAACGAATCATGTCGGACGGAACCAGCCTGGGCTAGCTGATGTCTGTCTTGGCACTTCACAATGGTCGTCACATCGTGATGGAACACGAGGACGGCGGCGAGCATTCACTGGTAGAACAGCGGGATTCGGCCGGAGCTAGCTGATGTACATCTTGGCATTCACAAAGGTGGTTCAAATTTGTCAAATGGCGACATCGACTTCTTGCAAGCTGACCTTCGTCGTGCGGATCTCACACAACACCAGAGCCGAGTAGCTACTCTCATCACATGGCTGGTCTCCTGAGCCGTACGGATCCGTTCGGCTCCGCTTACGCGGGGGTTGTGTGGGTGACGTGGAGTCGCTGAGGCTCAGAGCTCCAACCTCTCGTCGCCGTTCCTCCCAAGGTCCGCGATTTTCGCCGCGTGCATCATGCCGCAGCCGAGGGCAATGCGTCGTCCGCTCTTTTGCCCGTGTTTCGGTCTCACAACACTTCTCTGCTACCCTCCGACCTGATTCGGCACCACAGACTTGCGTGCAGATCTCAATTCCACAGGAGGTAGCATGGTGGGCTGACGTCGACGAGCTCCCAACCCTTTCCATTGCAGCACACGATATCAGCAGGATGAGGACGAAGACGATACAAGCAGCTCGACAGGCTGTCAGCTCTGTAGCTGGTTCCACGAGCAGGAGAAGCTTCGCAACAGCCGGCAGGCTTCAGGCTAGCTATGGCTTTATCGGATTGGGCAGAATGGGTATGGACACAAGCTCTCGAGCTTCACCACATGCCGCAGGATGATTGACGAGGCTCTGCTCAGGATACCCAATGGCCAAGAATCTGCGGACGAAGATCAATAAGGATGATACCATGTTCATACACGACGTGAACGAGCAAATCACCAAGCAATTTGTCGACGAGTTTGGCAGCAGCGGGCCGGTCACAGCAGCCAAGGATGTGCGAGAGGTTGCAGAGAACGCGGTAAGTGAAGACACTGTCCAATGCTGAACTCACGACCACATGATGAATTGTATTATATCCTTATCATTTGTATGATCTAAGTGCAGCGAAAGCTGTTACACTGATTACCTCTAAAACAAAGCCAATCCTCTGAAGAAGAACGCCCATGCCTTGCTATTTCACGACCGCATTGGTGCGAGCAGGAACTAATGATGTCGCGTGCTCAATAGACTACCATCATCACCGTCCTGCCCGAACCTCATCACGTCCAGAACGTCTTCCGCAACATGCTCCGCCCACCAACACTCCTCACCGAAAGCCCCAACACTCAAGAGCGCCTCTTCATTGACTGCTCCACCATCGACGTCCGGTCGTCAGGCGAAGTGGCGAACGCCGCAACGTCTTCCGGCCAAGGCAAATTCATCGACGCTCCCATGTCTGGCGGCGTTGTAGGCGCCTCTGCAGGCGCACTCACGTTCATGATGGGAGCCGCACCGGAGCTCGTGGATCGCGCGACAGAAATCCTCAGTATGATGGGCAAACGGGTCGTGCACTTGGGCCCACAGACGAGCGGACTGAAAGGCAAACTCGCAAATAACTACCTTCTCGCATTGAACAACATCGCGACCGCCGAGGCCATGAACATGGGCGTGCAATGGGGCCTTGACCCCAAGGCTCTCGCGGACATGATCAACACGGCGACGGGGAAATGCTGGCCTTCCGAGGTCAACAACCCGCATCCTGGTGTCATTGAGACAGCGCCCTCGAGTAGGAATTACGAGGGAGGATTCGGTACGGCGCTGATGTTGAAGGATCTGAAGTTGGCGATGCAAGCTGCTGCCGAGTATGATATCCTCCCGCGACTCGGCACGCAGGCGAGAGACATTTATCAGGCGGTGGAGGGGATTCCGGAGTTGAAGGGGAAGGATTTCTCGGTTGTGTACAAGTACATTGGTGGGAAAGCAACGGATGGGAAGGCCAAGGATGTGGTATGAGGAGAAGGGACTTTGGCGGTTGAAACGTGCCCAGTGTGAAGTCCAGTGTGATGCTTTGTGCGAGCTTGGTATGGAGGGTGCAGGTTGCGAGCTGACTATCGGCTCAATACGCATTGACAAAAGAATCTGAAGTTCACATCACCTGTGATATGTGTTCAGGTTGATCGCGTTTGAGAATGCGGTGAAGTGCAAGCCAGATACGTCGCTCGATTGTTGCATGCCAGATCAATAGCTGCTCCGTGAAATAGCCGGCGTTGGTGTTGGGCAAGATAGACGCGCATCAACACGTGTGAAAGCATGGTCAAGCCGGGGTGGCCCTCGTATAGCGACTCGGGACATGCTATATCGATAGCTGCCTGCACGAGAGCAATGCCCGACCAGCATTATCGTCAACAGCTTGGTCGCAAGCATCGACGTGCGATGCGATGGGTGCGACGTGGTTGAGACATTGGCAATACATACACTCGGGGTCAATGACAGTGACATGGAGGGCGCTGACCACTTTGACCCGGGCATTGGATCTGAAGAGGAGCACATGGGATGGGTCAGATTGCAAGGACCAGCGCTGCTCGTGGCCGGCAGCGTGCAAGGCTGTCACGGGCCCGTTTGTTTGTTGTGAAAGCAGGCACGACGGCAGACTCCAGAGCTTGTGGCCGAGCCAATTTCAATATTTCCCCGTGTTGGGAAAGGGAGTTCGCAGGTGCGCTGGTCGAACAAACAGCTCACGGCATTTGTGGGGAGCGGTGCCAAAATAGCGCGCAGGTGTCGTAGCTGTCGTGGATGAGATGAACGAGGGTGTTGACGAGCATGAATCACACAGAGTTGTTTCAGGCTGCGATCGAGTCGAGGCCTGTTTTTTTTTTCTTAATCCAAATTGGCGCTCCACAAGATGCTTGCATGGAACGAAGTCCAGAATGCGAGGGGATGGAGTCTGAGAAATTAGCGAACCGAGGAAGTGGGTAACGGGTGCTTCTATCCTGAGCAGCGATGACGATGTCGGAGGCTTTTATGAGTGGTGCTGCATGCACGAGATGCTTTTTGCGAAGGCACGACAGGCTGCTGTTGGCCCGGCGCCGCATGGGGAATTAGGGATCAATAGTCGCCATGCGGGCGGGTGGATGCTGCATATGCACAGCGTCGGACGCTGTGGAGGAGAAGAAGAAGCAGGTACAGAGGGTTCTGGTGCGATGTGCACCGGAGCGCGTGGGCGGGCGGCGATTGCTGAACTGGACCAAGATGGGGCAGTTTGGCAGTGTTGTGGTGGGTGTGATCGGGGGAGATGCGAGTAGACTGTATGTACATAGTGGTGGTGGAACATGTAGAGCCCATCGACGTGGCCGGCGGGAGGCGTCGACGGGAAGCGAGCGCCACGGCAGCGCCACGAAATGGCGATGGGCCAATGGCAGCCGACGACGCATCCTTGCATGCAGGCCACGGCAGTGTTCGTGTATGTGTGCGAGTCTGGACACATGCACGGCGTGGTGAGCGCCGCTGGGCAACAGCAGCAGAGGGAGGATGAGGAGGCCGAGGACGAGGACAACGGGGAAGGGGAAGGGGAGGAGGAGGAGGAGCACAGAGGAGCAGCGAGCGAGAGCCGATCGCCGTGCCTTGGCCAGCTTTTGCTTGCTGCTAAAACACCCGTGGACGGCTAATCCCTTTTCGCGGCGGTCTGGCTCTCTTCAGCACATGCAGCACTTTACTCTGAGTGAAAGAACCGGCGTCACCACCACCACCACCACATGGCCCGCGTGCGTTGCTTCTGCATCCGCCCTTGCTTGCTTCTCACTACTACTACTCCTCCTCCTACTACTACTACGCCTACTTCGTACTCTACCCTTTCTCTTGACTCTCTCTGGCCTCGCGTGCAAATCACCCTTCCTTCACTCATTTCCTGCTCACTTGTTGCGGCTCTGCCACGCTGCCCTCCGAACGAACCATTCGCCGCCGCCGCAATTTGACTCCGTCCTTCCTCTGCCGCCAATCGACGCTCCCGTGTGCCATCAGCGCCATAGCGCCCACATCGGCTCTCGAGCAGTCCACGCGCTGCTTCGTGCCCTGCGCTAGCCATTCCGCTGCCCGCCTCGCTGTCAGCCACAGGCATTGCCTGTGAGTACTGACGCTGTCTCGTGAGCTCGCGCTGCCTGCTCTTTTCCGCCCTCCCAACACCCAACCGCCCCTGCTGCGCGCGCTGCCACCCTTTGGCCAGCGGGATGCGAAGAGCCGCGTCGCCGACCACCCCTTCGTGCGACCGTCATGTCCATATGGCCCTTCAAGCGAAGGCGAAGAGCCAAGTCCGATGTCAGCCAGGAGCCGAGAGCGCTCTCGGAGAAGACGCAACCGTCGGCCAGCGCACCACACACCCCTCCTCCTCCCCGGGGCCGTGATGTACCACCATTACCGCGCCGGTCATCACGCCGGACCGACAGTCGCCAAAATGATGCTGCTTCGTCACCACGAGCATCGAAGATTGACGAGTACGGAGCCCGAGCCGCAGCCTTTGCGGCCCAGGACACGCGGGACAGTGCCAACAAGGAGAACGCGCCCCCGCCACAGTACCACAGCAAAGAGGATGTAACGGCACTGCCGGTGCAGCAACGGCTGGAACGGAGCCCGCATCTGAGACCCGTGGACCTGGAGAAGCCTTCCATCCCCTACAACTTTCGCCCGCACTCGGCCTCGCAAACAAGCATCCAGCGACACGATGCATTGGCGAAGCTCACCAAGTCCCACACGCTCCGCTCTAAGCGGAGCACAACCGAGTACAGCAGCCCATCGCGGCGCTTCTCCATCGTTTCCAAACGCGATCCTGTGCGCGAGGAGGAGATTCGGGCCATGGCGACACCGTTGCCTATCCCCAAGCGACCGGGCGATGGCCCGCTTCGCCGCGATAGCAAAAAGATGCGGAGTTTTATCGGAGCCTCCCATGTATCGCTCCCACCGGAAGGGTCGATTCACTCCTCCATGTCTGGCATGAGCGAGCAGCGTGGGTGGGAAGTGGGCAGTATTGCTGCCGTCTTCAACCCACGCCCAGCCGTACGCCTGTCTGCCCTGCCGCAGTACGTTCCGAGTAGCCTGCCCTCGCAGACTTCTGGCGTGTTATACCGCATCAATTCGGTCAACTCTCCCAGAGACATGGCATCTACGAATAACAAAGACATCGATGCCAAAGAGCGACGAAAAAGGCGTACGATCGGCAAAGATGCAGACGAGTTGGGAACAAGTGATCTTAGGGCGATCATGGAGCGAGAGGCGAAGCGCAAGGAGAAGAAACAGTTGGAAAGACAGGAGCGGTTGGAGCGCAAGCTTCGAGGCGCCGGCCGAGAGCGAACAGACAGTGAGCGGAAGAGGAGAAACTCGGAGGAGCAGAGACGTGCTGAACAGACGCGAGCACGCGTCGAGCAAGAATTGCAGGCGCGTGGCGTACCAACTCCACCCAGCGAGGTGCATCCCGCCTTACGAGACCGTGCTGTTGATGCCGATTCAGAACCCGTACCGGAGCCAGTGGGGCTTGGCATTGCAGAGAGCGAGAAACCGAGTGAAGCAGCACGACACCCCGGGCATGGGCAGATATCGGAGACGGACGACGACGCGGAAAATCCATTCGTGGATGCTGCCGAGTCCCTTCCAACGACAGCGCCCGACACGCGCGATGGACCTCTCGATATCCACGCAACGACGATTGAGTCCCCGTTCGAGGTGCCGTACGTTGGCACTGCGCAAGCTGTGCGACTGTCCATGGCACACACGCCTCCATTGTCACCTATTTACAGCAATCGGGCACCATCGAGCGCATCTCAGCTCACGGGACTGGCTCGACTGAACACTACATCGCAACAGAGCGTGAGTGATTTGGGACCACCTCGAATACCGGAGGAGCGACGGAACTCCGATCAACTCTCGGAGAAGCGCACTGGCACGTGGGCTTCCTTTTTCCGCCGTACCAGCACCTTCCGCCGCAGCTCGCAGCAAGAGCATCGCGCCGAAGGCGGCTCTTTCTCAAACGCTTCCCGCGAGTCGATGCGGAACCAACCCCTTCCCGCTCACCTCGTCGGCACAGACTATCCAAGGCCCGGCACCGCACAATCCAGGTCGGGCACGCCAGTACGAACCCAAAGCAAGTTTCGTGAGGAGCTGCCGGAGCTACCCATCTCGCCACCGGATTCACGAACGCAGTCACCAGAGGTCGCGACTGCAGCTGCTGCAACGGCGGTCGCTCGCCGTGCAGCACGCGCAACGCCTGTGGACATCCCTGCCCACACCCGAGACGGCGAAAGTGACGTGTACACGTCCGGTCGCACCGATACGCCAGTCAGCGCAGCTTCTCGAGGACACATTGCCATGTCTGCTTCGTTGGCCTCCATCGGATCCGAAGGCTCGTGGCTCGCGAGTGGAGGAAGTAAGCGTCAGTCGAACACCTCGGGGCTCAGCAGGTCTCTGAGCAAGAAGAACAACGAGTTCAGTGCTAGCTACGAGGAACTTGGCGGCGGCGACAAGGATGCTGAGTACTTTAATCGAAACAGGGCCTCGCGACCCGCGAGCAGGGCTAACCTGATCGGCGCAAGTCCGGATGAGGAGAGCGAAGAAGACGGCATCGCTGTCGAGCCGACTCCGAAAGATCCGCCGCTGACCGTGCACGGAAGTGTCCGCAGACAGCCACAGCTTGTCGAACACGACCCACGCCTCGTATCCAGAGGAGGCCTGGTCCAAGAGTTTGCGGCACAGGAGCCAGGTGTCGAGGCTATAGAGACTCCTGAACAGATCACACCAGAGGATGAGGACGTGTCGCAGTTCCGTACTCCGGATCATACCGACGACGAGGAGCAGGAACAGGAGTCGCCGGAAGTGAAGCGCGCAATCGAGCTTGGACGCGCTCGCTCCGTCAACATGAAGCATCATTCTGTTCGCCATTCGCGACAATTCTCGGCTGGAAGTGCCCGCCTCCTCGATATGCCACCTCGAGGCGGCTCGGCTGACATGATACGAGATGCCACACCGTCGCCTCTTCCACAGCCAAATCCGCTCTCACGCTCGCATACCCCAGTTTAACGCGAACGGCGCAGCGTTCGTCTTCCTATGTCTGTATAAGAGCAAACCCACCGACTCGATGAAGATCGCAACCCGTACATCTGCCAAACACGATGGCACGGGTCACGTTCTCACGATCTACGACATTCATTACAACGGCTACATGCCCACCAATTTTTTTTAATACTCCCCCGAAAAGGATAGGCGTGCTTCTTGACGTACGCAGGCGCATTTGATACTCTGGCAAGCGCCCCACGCCAGTTCTCGGACATGTTGTTTTTTATGCTTCTTTGGTTTTTGTTTCACGAACGCTCGATACCCCCTTCGTTTGGCGGCGTGGTGTGCGATGCGTAGACGACTTTGATACCCTTTTTCTCACTTGGTATTGTGTCCTCAACTTGGGGTAAAAGAACACTCAGCTGGACCGGCTCTCAGGAGAGTCGGGATCTGAAGGGAGGGTTAGGTGTGCATAATTGGACCGAATCAGCGATTGGACTGAATTCGAGATGGGCTTTTTGGGCACATGGAGCTTCTTTGAAAGAATGTACAGAGAAGTAGACTTCTGAGGTAGATAGGTGGTAAGGAGTGATGTATGGAGAGGAAGACATTCCGAGATTGAGTGAAAGATTGTCCATTTTCATTCTCGTTATCTATGATATCCTCTCTGTAATTATTGTCTGCAAATCGCCTTCCATGCCAAGCGACGATGACTGTCATTCAAGCAACACCAGTAGCCTTCTGCTCCTCGACAAGGAAGTTTGGCTTTTGCAAAGTTGCCTGGCTGCCGGTGGCGGAGAAGACTTCGATGGCGGAGGTGTAGTTGTAGGTCGCGCCGCCGTTCGGGTTGTTCGCATCTGGGATGCTCACGACGTACTCCAATTGCAACAGATTCGTCTCCTTGACAATGTACGCGCCCACGGACTGGCCCTTGCACGCGGTCTGGTTGACCACGTACTTGGTGTCGTCGTCCAAGCTGCCTTCGAGGTGCACGGGGTGCGTGAAGCCGGGATGCTGGGGAGTCGACTCGTTGCCGGGCTTGAGCTCGACCGATACGTCGAGGTACCAGTAGCAGCTGAAGCTGCAGCCGAAGCTGAAGTTGGTGACGTTGAAGATTCCTGGGAGGTTCGTGAGGAATGAGGGGGCGGGTTCCGGGCACTTGAGGTCGGGGCTGTCGAGGCAGCGGAGGCTGAAGCCTGGGTCGATGGGGCTGGTTTCGTAGGTGCTTCCTGGTGGGACGTCGAGTTGGGAGTTGGTTCCTGGAGACAGGTCGTTTTCGTAGGTGCTTCCTGCGGGGACGACGGCGCTGGTGGCTAGGGCCGCGAGCGAGGCGGCGAGGAGGGAGTTGGAGAAGAACATTTTGCGTAAGTGGGTGGTGTGTGGTTTGGTTGGATTTCTTGGGTTTGTTGGTGCGAGGGATTGGATAGCGTGATAGTATTAGCTTGCTGATCCTGAGGAATGCTTGGCTGGATGGAATTGGTGCTGTAACACTGGCGGAGCTAGCTGTATGTATATTCTGTTCTTCTTCCCGCTGTCTTGCTTTTCTTCTCTCCGAATACCTGTTGGCCAACGCGCGATCGTCCGCCCGTTGTGGCAATCTAGTTTCACCGCATTTCGTGGATATATGTATCTTGTCCGTGTTCTCTTGCTTTAGACACGAAGTTTTGACGAGGATCATGCCTCCAAATAGGAGCATAGCCTCGTACAGATCTTTATTTGGAAAGCCTAGTGTATATTATCCTGGACACGTGCTGGGGTGGTTGCAGGACGTCACGTTTACGATGCCCACGCTGTATCTATAAGGATCCAAAGAGCATGTCTCGAGCCTCGTTCTCGCAGAGGCATTGCTCGTCTCTTGATGCAAGTCGTGCACCCCCAGTCGCATTCACATTCCTCAGAGAGAACTCGGACCAGGTGATTATTGGCATGTATTGATCGTTCCGGTCCTCCCGAGTCCAGCGACATTTGACCATCGCCAGGCTCGGTCAGCGTAGATCTAGCAGAGACTAAATGCTTCTATTCGCTGTGATTCGGATGGGTCTCCGTGAAGACGGTTTTGTCGGGCTTGGATCAATAGGCTCGATTCGCATTAGAGTCACTCTCGTTGGCTCTGCATTTTGCACTGTGATGGAGAAAAGTGCTGTTTGGCGGCAGTCTCGATTTCCCATGTTGTGCTTTTCATGTCTGTAATTTTCCTTGTGATGCCTCTGAAGATCGAGCAATGGTGGAGAGAAGCGACACGGCAGTGATGGTAGAACCTTGTTATCGTGTAATCGTGTGTATTGTTGTAAGCTATCTATTACCCTTCCGCCAAGAGGGTCAGCCGCTAGTCGCTAGCGGCTTCCGTATCAGGTGCCGGGGTTTTAAAAAAGAAAAAGCATGCCCCCATGCTGTAACAAAAGTCACCAAAGAAACTCTACTGTCGGTCGTGCCTTGGCTCATTCCCCTTATGCCATAACAGAGGTCGGTTGTCCGCAACCAAAGAAACTCCACCGTGCCTCAGATCATTCCCCGAGCTTTCTTTGAAGTCCTCAAGCTTCTTCTCAAACTCTCTCTGCATCGCGGCGAGGTCCTGTCTGTTGGTTTCCTCGCGAGCCTCTCTATTAGCCCTCAACTGCTGCACAGCTGCCGGTCGGCCGGCCGGCCTGTTCGGTGCTGAACCACTCCGTCTGGGCGTTGGCGTTGCGGTAGTTCGGGTTGTCGGTTGCTGCAGTGCTTGCCAGCTTAAGGCGACAGTCGATCGGCATGTTGATGTACTATGTTCTTCCGGTCTGCACCCCTTTGCTGTCCCCGTCGTCCTCAACCTTGTAGGAACTGAGTCGGCTGTCGCGCTGCACTGTGTAGAACGTCGAGATGCGAATAACTATTCTCGATGTCTCTAAATGTCGCATATGCTTTGTACCGCCGCCTTCTTTCTTCTTGATGCCGCACACTACATCAGAAAGACAGAAGATGATGGTAGAACCTTGTTATCTTGTAATCGTTGTGTATTGTTGTATGCTATCTATCGCTCGGAGGTTGCAGAAGGTGCAACACCCTTCCGCCAAGACAGTCAGTCGCTATCGCTCCAGTTGTCGCATATGCAGAAAATTCCCTCTTTCTTTCTTGTCAACGCCTTAAGTTCTGTCAGAGAGACGGAGACACATGCGAGTGCAGTCATCGCTCCATCTTCATCAAGACTGGTCCACTCATGGTTTATTTAGTACGCACCAACGGCTTTGCTTCCCCGCCAAGAAGCAGAGCCGTACGGGGTCGTGTCAATGACTTCACTTACTATCGGTGCCTCCTTAAACACCATCTCTCCGTAGGAATCGAAATATGTTCGATTCTGTAATCTTCACATGTGAAGACACGATCACGCTGAGACAGGCGGAGAATGCAAGAGATGTCCAAGAGAAACTCGTATTCCATTCTAAAACTACAGGCCCAATTTCTGATTGTTCCACTTCGCCCTGTCCCTCCACTCCATATTCGCCCACGCGATCCCCGGAACCACTGTGTACTTCGGCATACTCATCGGAGCCAGGCGGGCCTCCCCTCCTCCCTGTGCCTCCCAAAACTCCTCCCGAAACAAGTCCACCATCCACGGAATCTCCATGAACCACGCCTTGTGCCCCCCTTCCAGCTCGCCGCGAACGTGGAGCTTCACGGGATAGCTTTCCACGATTTCCTTGTCCGGCCAGTTGGTCATCATCAGAGTCATCGGCACTCGGTGAAGGAAGTCATCGTGGGGGCGGTAGTAGCATCGGAATTCCAACTTCGAGATCATCCGCAGCGAATCGTCGAATTCGACTTGGGTCGGCACACCGCCCCAGAGTCTGCGCTCGATGTCGAAGCCGATTTCGGAGATCTGCGAGTCGGGGCCCAAGTGGTCGCAACCATCACTGCCGAGCTCGAAGCTCCGCGCACGGCTCACCGACGCTGTGGCGCAGGCGTGACCGAGCTCGTGCAGGATTGTGGAGGCGAGTTCGAAGTTGAGGTAGGTCAGCCAGAGCGTGTCGTTTGCGTCTTCGGCTTCGGCGAGTTGATTGAACATGCTCTCCGGGAAGAGGATCTCGCTTGCGGTGCCGGGGAGGGTGGGGAGGGGGACATGGCGCAGGGCGCGGGCGACGGGAGTGGGGTTGTCGAGATGGATGGCGAAGAAGCAGGCGGAGAGGAGCTCTTCCATCTTTGCTCTGGTCCATTGGACTTGCTGTGAGCTGAGCGCAGGCAGAGGCTCGGAGAAGACCGTGAAGCCTGGCTTCTCCGTCTTTCCGAGGAGCAACATTCTGGAGAATGTATCTTCTCCGGACAGGCAAGAGTGCCAGATGGGCCAGCTGTGCTCTATGGCGCGCCACACAAGCTCTTTTGCTTGCAGAGGGAGTGTGAATCGTGTCAGTCTCTTCCCAGTCGAAGGCGAGAACTCTCCAGCAAGATGAATGCGAGAAAAAGGGTTGTCCGTGGCACTCAGGCTTGGAGCAGGCACACTGGCACTGTCTTTTCCACAGAGTGATTGGACCAGGTTCGTAAATTCTTCAGTGGAGCACGTTTGCTGGGACGATGGCTCAACTTCCTTTCTCGAGGCCATGGCGACTTGTCACGGATGGCTGTTTCTTGTATTCGAAATGAATTGGTAGATGTCTGTGTGATGACCGTAGACGACTAGACAAGATAGTTGTCGAGTACGAGTACGGGTGAATGTGATGGATTCTGGTGAATGGCAAAGACTTTGGTGAATGGCAAAGGCTTTGGTGGATGTGATAGACTTTGGTGAATGGCAAAGGCTTTGGTGGATGTGATAGAATCTGGTGAAACAGAATTGTGGTGAATGGGACGGGCGATGTAATATTTGTACACCAGACAATGGGGGGAAACGTGCACTCTATCCACTGAGAAATGGGTGCTCAAGGCACGAGAAGGCTAACTTTGAGGACAAGACTACAGCGCCATTTCAGTGGACACCAGTCTTGTTTGCGTCAATTCCTTCGACGATTTATCGCTTTTCGTTTGGGTGAGGCCGCGGTCCCAAAGCTTTTTGCTTGGTAAAGACTGGATCCAAGAAGATGACTAGAATGGACAAGACAAGAATGATGAAATTGGTCTACTGAGCAATCTTTGTTCGACTTACCTGGCGTCTACTTGTGAGGACTAGACTGCGGCGCCATTTCCATGGGCACCAGCTCTTTTCGCGTTGTGTTTGGTTTGGCGATTCTTCCTTTTTCGCTTGGGTGAGGCCGCAGTCCCCACAGCTTCTTTCTTTGGTTTAGTAGAGATTGGATTCAACAAGATGTAGTCATGCTTGGTGACACTGTACTTGCCCGTAGCTCGAAGTTCGGCCAACGTAGGGCCCCGAAACTGGACGTATGGATACATGGCAGAATCTTACGGGGTTCGAATACCCCTCGCAACAGAACATGCCTGCGAATGATGTTGGATTCTTGCCGTCATGATAAAGGAGCTTACCAGAACCGTGCGCATGTTGATGCACGAGGCCACCGAAGAGAAAGTTTTCCACGTCGTACCCGTTTCCCGAGATGTGCGATGGTCCGATGAACGATGGCTCCGTAACAGCAAGGCGTGTTGCACTCGTTCGGTCTCTCTAGCTCATCGTCCTCACCGTCCTCATCGTCCTCATTGCTGAGGAAACGAGCAAGAAGCAGAGCTGGGCGCTGAATAATACCGCGCTATGCGCGACCTCGTGTATGAGAGCTTTTGCCAAAGCAAGTGTATGCCAGAGAATTGCCGCAGTGTCCTTCGTGTCTTCTGCATGTTGCAGCACGTTAATCTCGTCGCGGTTGGTGAGGATGTCACTACCGCAGCCGGGAAGTTGTGAGAATGGCCTCCTCTTTCTCAACAGCCGCCACTTTCGGGCTGAGCACTGGTTCGAACCCTACTATAACTTAGGGTGACGTGCACACCACTGGCGAGTTCGGCTAAGCTAGCATCATATCCGTTTTCAATACCTCATCAGTCGGCAGGGTGGCCTTTGGCTCCAGACAGACACAAATGCGCGGAGGGACTCCGAGGGACTCCACGCTCTTGGGAAGCAGTCGGTACCCGGCCATCTTTCGCTCGGTCGGTCACGGTGCCTGTCAAGTGTCCGTTCGGATGCAATAATGATGGGAAAAGGTTAGATTTCATCACTTGTCAGTGGTGCAGACGGCAGTCCCGGACACGCGTCGCTGCCGTCGCATAAGCTGAAGATCTTCAGCCTTGTCGGCACTTGGGCGGCATTGCCGCAAGCCATTCAGACAGGCACGTTTTACATTGCCCCTCTCAAACTCACGGTGATACTGTATACAGTAGTGTCCTGGCAGTCGGGTGTGCCTGTTTCAGCCACTACAATAGTCACCGAGTGATGGACGAATGCGTAGTAGTCAGGTACACATCTTCCGTGCTTCCAGGCACCGACAATCTCCGGCATTGAGCCTACGTCGCTGCCTCGTGGAGAAGTCAGGAACGGCAGGGATGAGGATAGAACTACAGTACCCTTCTTGTTGGTCGGGCGAATGTGCGAGAAAAGCTTCACGCCCAAGGCACGTGTTCGGGCTGCGAGACGAATGCATCCTGTTTGGGCCGCTGCGTTTATTAGTCTACGCGTGCCCTTTTTCCATCATGTGCCCAAGCAAGGCGAAGCGAGGTGACGATAGACTCCCAGATGGACGGGGCCGGCGTCGCTCGCGTTGCAGCCTTGCAGGGGGCCGTGCGGCATGGAGCGAGCGAGCGAGCAGCGCTGGATTCCGAGACAAGGGGTGGAGGAGGCTGCTCTCTCACAGAATAGGAGCTGCCAGTCATATCGCAGCGTCGAGGTCACGTCGTCGTGCGAGTTTGGGTAGTCTATACGACGGCCCTCGCTGCGCCCGTGATCTAGCGGTGTTCAAGGCGTCCGTCGGACTCGATGGCTCTGCACGGCGGCGACTGCGAGTCGATTGGCGGGCTGGGATGGACAGATGACAGATCGATCTCGGTGCCAGCATGATGCATGCACCGTTGTTCGAACACGTTCCCGATCGATTGGCGTCGGGGCGTCTACTACTACTGTACATACCGTGTGTCGAGCAACACGTCCACAGGGATGGAAGCATCTTTGATGGCCCCGCTCCATGGCGATACTGTAGTGGGAACGATAAGAAGGCGAGGTGCAGCGCTTGGCGGATGCGAGCAGATACAGTACAGTAGCAGCAGTACAGTAGGAGGAGGCATTGAGGCAAGCAGATGGGCGTGGAAGCGTACTGTAGGAGCACGGGCATGGTGGTTGCGGTGCGTGTTGACGAGGCCGTGGTGCCGAGAGACTGTGACTACCTTACTGTATGGTACTGTACAGTACATACTGTACATATAATAATAATAATAATAATAATAATACTGGAGGGACATGGGACGCGGCCGTTGATCGTTGCATGGTGACGGATGTGATGCGGCAAGCGGCGCCGAACGAGCTAACTAGTCTACTTAGCGCTCCAATGTCCAATCTGCTTCTCCACACACCTCTCACACATGCTTTCTGCGTGCTGGACGATTCGTTCACCAACGTGCCCGCTCGACACCACTCCTCGCGCTCGCCCTGCCCTGCCCTGCCCTGCTCTGCTCTGCTCTACCCTGCCGCGCCGTCCGGCGACAGGCTCGCGATCCGACACGCCGTGCGCACTAACGTACAGTAGGTCGACGCGCACTGCATGCCACACTGCACCGCATCCCGGTATTCCGCGTCCTCGGGGCCGTCTTCAATGCTCAGCCTTGGATGGCGTCTCCTGCTGCGAGGGCGAGGGCGAGGCCGGAGGAGTACATCGCGAACCATTCTCCTGACAAGCCCTCCTCCTCTCCACTCTCCCTCCGTCCCACTGCCTCGACCAAGCCGACCATCCCGACCCCGACCCAGCGATCCCACAAGCCTGCTCCTACCGCCCGTCATGATGTCTTCCACCCGCAACTCAATGAGCGAGACTCCATCTTTGCAACTTCCTACGCTGGCAGCCCCGTGAATGCGAGGTCCTCTCCGTCTCCACCGCACGTCCAAAGCTCAACGCTAGCAGTCGAGCAGGGCATATACTACAACGAGGGCGGGCGAAGTGGAAAGAGCAGCAACATGGCCACGGTAACAGCGACCATGCCCGCCACTTCTCTCCGGAGCAACGGGAGTGACTCGCTCGACTTCGCCCGAGGCCACCAGAAAAAGGACGCGAGCTCGACCCGTCTCTATCGTCCACGTGCTGCAGACCGTCGTAGCCGCCCGAAGAGCAATGCCCTTGCACCGCACTACCAGCGACGTTCACTCTACGACATTCACGATTTGGGCAGCGTCCCCACTGCCCCTCCACCGTCCAGCACAACGCATTCGCGCTCACGCCAGGACTCTCCCTTCCGCGCAGACACATTTCCAGCGACACCCGACTCCATGCCGAGCAGTCCCGATGACGCGAACGACCAAAGCGCCGAGCGACAGCAATATCGCTCGTGGCGGCAGGGGGAAGCGAAGATGCATGGCCTGACCATTGCGCAGTCGCAACGCAAGGCAAGCACCGTGGTGCGGGATGACGTGGACAAGGTCATCGATGCTCAATTGCCCCAGCCGGAGCCCGTGGCCGCCGTGCGCGCTCGCAAAGCCAGTCACTACTTGGGTTTGTTCCGGGAAAACGAGCAGGAGGAAAAGCGGGAGACGGAGCGCAAGAAGTCGGGCAGGGGCAAAGATGCCTCCAAATCGCAAATCTCGCGCGACCTGGAGGAGCAAGCCGATGGGTCAAGCAGAGGGCAAACAATTCCGGAAATCGTTGAAGAGGAGGACGGCGACTATGTCACAGTGTCGGAGCAGGACATGGCTCAGACGTTGCCGTTGGGATTGCTCGAGGAGATCCGCAATCACCACCACCTTGTGCCCGGTCAATCGCAGAAGATACCCTTCACCAAGGACTCGCAGTCGCACGACCACGACCGACGCCTGCACGAGCAACTCAGAAAAGCTCTCAACAAGACGGAAGAAGATGACGAGTCCGACCGCGAGCACATCTCCTCCGCCACCTACTATCCCCACCAAGGTGTTCCGCTAGGCGACTCGCCCAGTGATAAAGAAAGCCCGGACAGGACGCCCAAGGTCAAAGCAGTGGATGCCAAAGACGACCACGCCGAGCCAAGCGCGAACGATGTGCAGTTGTCGTTACAAGGTGAGGGTGCGCCAGAATTCCTCCACGGCATGTCTCGCGCCACATCCTCGGCCAACTTCAAGCACCTACCCAATCCTGTACCTGCTCCGGAACCACTCACTCACGACTCAGAGTACGAATCCGAATCAGGCTACTCGACTGTGTCCGGGGATGACGAGGACGACCTGGCGACCACGCCGACGAGCACGCCTCACGTCAACGCTCACGGGCATCGCCGTACCTCGCGTGGCAGGCGTGCTGAACAGCTGCAAGCACCGGTCGGAGCGGTCGAGCTCAAGCCCTATAAGCATCAAGTTGGCGGACATACTTCCATCTACCGATTCTCACGCCGAGCAGTGTGCAAACAGCTGAACAGCAAAGAGAATAAGTTCTACGAGACTGTCGAAAAGTGTCACCGGGAACTGCTGGGTTTCATGCCTCGGTATATCGGTGTCCTCAATGTAACGTACCGCAAGGAACCGAGAAAGCGGAAGCAGACCGGGTCGGACGGTAATGGTGCCAATCATGCGTCGAGTAGCGATAGCAAGGCACAAGATGGACATGATGCGGCTGCGGATCAGTTGAGGAATCCAGAGCATACTCGCATGATCAGCCATTCGATGCAGAGCAAGTCTTCGTCGGGCATTCCTCAGGTACTACTTGCAAACAACAGACATCTCATTCCCGAGAGCCTTTTCAGGTCGTCTGATCGCTCGCTGCCTGACCTGCATAGGACGCGGTCAACGCCACCGACGCCTTCAGACACGGATGGGAAGCCTCAACGTCCTGCACTCAAGCCTGCTCAATCGTGGGGCTTCACATCTGTGAACGAGCACCTGCGTGACAAAGTGCTGCGGGAAGTCTTCACGCCACCCGTCATCCACAAGTCGCACAGACGTGATCGTGGGCACGGACGCTCGTTGCGACAAGGCCAGCCTTACGGTCCCAACGACCTGTCTGAACGCAACCAGTCCGTCGACATGTCGTCGTTACAGCATGCCGACAACCAAGCTCTTCTCAAGCAGTGTCTCAAAAGTCCTTTTCTGAAGCGAGCACAGCTCAGCGTCGAGAACAGATCCACATCTGATCTGAGCCACGTTCTGCTCAAGAATAAAGACACCCTGAGTAAGAGCGCCGAAAATTCAGATCTCAACGCCGTGCGGCCCGAATCCGGCGAACGCAAAACACGTCGCCGTCGGCATTCTGGTGGAGGTTTGATGAGGAAGCCGACCGACATCGCAGGAACCCGAGGCGATCTCGAGTGTTTTGAAGACGCCGAAGAAGATGTCTTTGCCATGGACGATGTGAAGAAAGATCTGCCAACGAAGCCCGCATCGCCCATGACTGGGGAAGCAGATTCCGACCCAGATCGTGCTCAAGGTGCTGCTACTCGTGAAGAGGACCAGCCAGTTCCTCAACTGGGCCCTGCTATCGACTTTGGAGTGCCAGAGCCACGAAACCCCGTCAGCTCGCTGGTGGAGCAGGACGAACGCGTGGAGCATTTCATCTTACTGGAGGATCTCACCGCTGGCATGCAGAAACCTTGCGTGCTGGATTTGAAGATGGGCACACGCCAGTATGGCATCGAGGCCACCGAGAAGAAGCAGAGATCCCAACGCGCAAAGTGCAAGTCTACCACTTCTCGCGAGCTCGGTGTTCGTGTTTGTGGCATGCAGGTTTACAACGTCAAGCAACAAGGCTACGATTTTCAAGACAAGTATTTTGGACGCGACCTCAAAGCTGGTGAAGAGTTCCGCGAAGCCTTGAAGCGTTTCTTCTTCGATGGCATTGGCCATGCTCAGGCGCTCAAGCACATCCCGTCCGTGCTTGATAAGATCGATGCACTCGACGACATCATCCGCAAACTGCCCGGGTACCGACTGTATGCCAGCAGCTTGCTCATGATTTACGATCGCGGCGACGCGGATACGAATGGCAAGCTTCGCGAGTCTGACGCTTCTGAACACGGAAAAGATGCTCCGGTGCCTGGCATCAAACTTAAGATTGTCGATTTCGCCAATTGCGTGACGGCCGAGAGTCTGCCACACATTCAACACAAGCCATGTCCGCCCAGGAACCCCGACCAAATCGATCGTGGCTACTTGCGTGGATTGAGAACATTAAGACTGTACTTTCAACGCATCTACACGGACCTGCACAACCAGAAGTACGTGGAACGGGGAGAGGGCGAAGGCATGGCTATGGACCAGCGCGGCATTGGGCATGGAATTGCGCAGCAAAAAGGCTGGACTGAGAGAGTCATGGAAGATGACCCGGGAGAGGTCAGTGTGTGAGAGCAGGGTATCGTGATTTGGACTTGGCTTGGAATATAGAGGGGCGACCAAAAAAGTTTGCGCAAGCTACGGTTGGGTGGGCATGAGTGATGGCTGATTCCCCATCGCCATGGCGCTTATCAAGACTGGAATGGCTGTCGGGGTTTGATTAATCTTTTAGCACGGCGCTGGTGGGGCTCTCATTGAAGACTGCAAGGCAATTTTGGGCATTTGGGTTTAGTGGACGGGCGGGCGGACTGGCATGGGATGGGATGGGATGGGACAGGAAGGTCTGCTTCGTTGCGCATATACCACTTTCGCAGGCTTGTGTGCTTAGTCGGGTAGTACAAAGTGTATTAGGTACTTGTTCAACAGTGCTGCGTCTGTTCTTGCGGGCGTGGTGCTTTTTTTCCTTTTGAACGTACTCGAACGCTGCTCTTGTCTCTGGAAGATCGGTGCTTACAGTACTCTTCGCCCCTGCGTTTGGGTGCTGAGGTATGTTGACAAGCACGTCACGCTCTGGCGCATTCTGGTAGACATTGGAAACTGCCACCATGAGCCGTTGGAGACCACGTGCTCGTGGATCATTCCATTCCCTAAATTGGGCGTGTTCACTTGCGCCGGACTCGAGCTCTCTCTATATATATATCAAAGACCTCCCCAACCTCTCTCATCCCCACATCATCGAATCGTTCCTGGACTTTGCTCAACAACATACAGAGCACCAGTGCAGAATGGCACTCAAAGCAATGGCAACGCTGCCTCCCAAAATCGCAACCCCTGGGCCACACAGGTGTGCGAGACAATGCAATTATATAAAACAATGGGTCACACACGTGTGAAACATTCCGTGGCAGCAGCTGTCAGTACTTACCCCCCCCCCCCCCCCTTGCACAAACGAGAGGGACCTTCGCGGAAGTTTTGCAAGAGGTCTATTTGCTAGAAGATGTAATGAATGACTGGGGATTTCTTTTTTTTTTTTGGCTTGCGCGTATGTATGGCTCGAGCCGTAGGAACGAAGAGGTTGGTTTTTGCGGCTGCGGGACGATGCGGATTGCGAAGAGAGGTGATGATTATTTGGGATGATCTTTTTTTCTTCTTTTCTTTTTTTTTCTTTCTGGCGCGCATGGTGCGTGAGAAGCACTATGATCGCTGGGATCTTGTTTCTAGAAGCGTAGAAGATATCTTGGGTGATTGCTGCCTTGGACTGCTCGGTCGTTTCGTGAGGTCTTTTGCTAAGGATTTCCTTACCAGTAGACTACTATATCAACCTGGTCACCAAGACTCGAAGCTGGTCAATACAAATAAATGTATGTATCCGCCAGAGGTTTCAATTGCTTGTCTTGCTGAACTTCTGATGAACACACAGTGCTGTACTGTAGTCCAGGTGTACGTTAATGTGGATATTTCATGGGTAGTACGTGGTTGCCCTTGCCACAAGCAAAAGTCAAAGTCAGGTCAGCCACAAAGAGCAGGGGATTGTGCCACTGCGTCTCCTTGTTCCCTCCTATCTCGTAATAAAGACCTCGCGACATTCACTTGCCAACGCTCGCTAGCATACGAATGCTAAGATCAAATTGATTCGATCTGCTTGGAGGCGTCTTGTCCGACACGCTGTCTAGACTTTAGCGCTCTGACCCTACTCACCAGGTGGTCAAGGTCAGACGCGCATGCAATGGCATCTCCTGCGCCTACTACGGAAGTACTGTCAGCTCCAAAGCCACAGGCTAAGCACACAGCGAGGAGGGGAAACCATTCAGAGTTTGTTGCGCGTATAGCGCGCGAGGCCTCGAGGAATGACGGCCACTCAAGCTCAGCAAGCCAAAACGAAGATCCACCGCTGCCACGAGCGAGGTACACTGCTCGAAGAGGCAATCATGCTGGATTTGTTGCGCATAGCGCGAAGAGTGTGGAGTGTTCCAACTCTCCGAATGCAGAGACTCGCCGTGCGCATCCGCGAGCAAAGCAAATGGCCCGCAGAGGCGACCATGCGGGATTCCTGGCGCGCATAGCACGTAAGCAAAAGGAGGATGGCGAGTATTGGCACCCTCTACAGGAATCAAGCGAAGAAGAACTAAGTGAAGAAGAAAAGTCAAGCTCATCAAGCTCATCAAGCGAAAGTGAGGAAGAAGATCATCCTGCGCTCCCGCGAACACGGCAGACTGCTAGAAGAGGCGACCATGTAGGATTCCTTGCGCGTATGGCTCGCAAAAGTGAAAACATGAGCGAACACTCCATGCCCTCAATTGATGAAGACGGGGATCGTCCAGGTCCGTGGCCAAAGCAAACTGCTCGGAGAGGCGATCACGCAGGGTTCCTCGCGCGTATGGCTAGTCGAAATCGCCAGAGTAGCGATCGTGCCAATTCCCCGAAGCAGGAAGAAGAGAACCATCGGCATCCACGGGCGAAGCAGACTGCCCGTCGTGGTGGACTACGCGCTCGTTTGTCGACCCGTCCTGTTCCAAGCCGTGTCACCAAGTCCATCAAGCAAACCGAATGGGATATCACTGGCGACTGGGATATCGAATGCGAGGAGCTCGCCAATTACATCCACGGTGCCCCGAAACGCCTCAGCATGGAGGTATACCATGATACGTATCGACCGGGTTTTCACATGGCAACTTTCAACTTCAACATCATCGTGGGTATCATGCGTATTACCTGTCCTACTCCGAAGAACACCGACCAGAAGCTGAAAGGTACGTATGCTTATCGAGGCAGGGAGACCGGAGAGGGCGAGATACAACTTTTGTCGGATGAAGCAAGCTATAGGATCGTGTTCAAGGATAGGGGTAGTACGATGGAAGGAAAGTTCTCTGGTACGGGTGTCGGGCGCGTCAAATTCACGGGCTCGAAAGTTAGCAAGGGCTCACACCGGAGGGCTGCGAGCGAGTGCGAATGGGAGTGTTACTCCCCCGATGCGTGGGAGCGCGCAAGAAAAGGTCGATGGGGACGATGGGCCGGGTGGTAACCCGTCATCGGTTGTAGATTTGAATTCGTGTGAGATGTGTGAGATGCTGGACGCCTGCAGACCTCAAGATGCGACTACGCAGTAGGAAATCACATAGCTCATTGTATTCACATGTATATATCTCGTGATGAGCGACCTCAAAAAAAATTCATACTTTTTGACAACGTCACGATTTTTGACACAGCACTTTCGCCTCAATTCTTCGTCGCGCCCGTCACAGCCGGCACCTCTTCCTCCAATGGCAAAATATCCGGCACAGGCCCCACAGGCGTGATTCCAAAAGGATTAATCTGCGCGTGACTCTTGGTATAATGCTTCTTGATATGCGTAAACTCCGTCGTCTCCCCAAACGCTGGAACTTTCCAGTACAATTCTTTCAACCACTTGTGCAGATTCGGATATCCTGATCTGATATCGCGGATATTGCATTTGAAATGCTGGACATAGACCGCGTCGAATCTGATGGCAGTGGTAAAAAGTCTCACATCAGCTTCCGTGATGCGAGAACCGTGATAGTACGGTCCATCGCGGGGTTGGGAGAGATGTTGTTCGATTTTATCAAGTGAGGAAAAGAGAGTTTTCACAGCGGATTCGTAGGCTTCTTGGGTGGTGGCGAAGCCGGATTTGTAGACGCCGTTGTTGACGTCGTTGTAGGTCCATTCATTGGTAGCTTCGATCGTATCTTTGAGGTCGGAAGGTAAGAGGTCGATTTTGGCTTTGTCTTCCGGGAGGAGGTGGTCGAATTCGTGGTAGAACATGCGGATTATCTCGCTGGATTCGTTGCTGACGATCTTGCGTTGCTTCACGTCGTAGAGCGTGGGGACTGTGAAGCGGCCGGCGTAGTCTGGGACATTCTCGAAGTAAATGTCGCGGAGGTGGGTGTATTCTTTGTGGATTGGGTCGGGCTGGGTGAATTCTCCTGGTTCTTTCTCATCTGGAGTGGCGAATCTCCAGCCCTTTTCGCCGAGGTGCCAGTGGACCGATGTGTAAGGGATGATGTCCTCCAGACCCTTGAGCTTGCGTACGATCAAGGCGCGATGTGCCCATGGGCATGCGAAGGATACATAGAGATGATAGCGGCCCTTCTCGGCTGGGAACTCGGCATTGGGATCTTTCGAGACCCAGTTTCGGAAAGAGGAAGTCTGTCTCTTGAACTCGCCGGACTTGTCTTTGGGGTCGACCCAGTTCAGAATAGACTTCTTATCAGACTGTGGCAAGGATGTCAGTACATACCTATTTTGACAGAAAATTTGCCTTCCTTCGGCGTCTCACTTACGGACGCCATGAGTGTTCTGGTGTGGGATGTGCTGTGGATCTGTTTGTTGACCAGCGAAAGGCGATTGCTTGCGGCCTTCAGCATCGACTAGGATGGTAGGATTGATCTTCTTAATCTGCAAAAGAGGTGAAGTTATAGCATAGCTCTCATCAGCTTACAGAGCTCAATCGTTGGTACCGATGTTTAGAGCTCGATGTGGTCATGATTACATGATGCATATTAATTGCAGAGTAGTGGCGGCTAATTGTCCGACTTCGGCCAAAATTCATGCTAAGGCTTCTGCCCCTCCAGAGCTAGTCATTTCCGGCCCCGAAAGCTACATGGACCAGAGACTCCATCGTTTGCCCCTACAGCCCTCTCAACTGCGCTCGGTGATGTCCATTCAGAGGCGGCAACTGCATGGGCGGAACATCCGAGTCCGCCATACCTGAAGATGCAGTGCTCATAGGGCTTGGCGCCGCCGGCGGTTTGACGCGATCGATCTCTTTGTAGAATTGCCTCAACGCCTCTTCATTCGTACAAAACGCCTTGAAATGATGCTGAATCATGTCGACAGTCACATCTGGGCGATCAGTCTCCGTTGTAGGCCTTATGTTTGAAGTCAATTTACTCGTCGCAAGTCTGTTGGGCAATAAATAGAAATCGCCAATGTCGTTTGCGAGGATTTGGGCAAGGATAAGGCCAGATTTGTGCACGAACTGGGTGTATTGGTACGAAGGCGGGCCAAACGAATACCTCACGTTGACAGAGGTAGTGAATGCGCTGGCCGCTTCGTAGTCGAGAACGAAGTCGAGCTTTTTGAGAAGGCGTTTGTGATATGCCAGGCGATCTTCGACTGTTCGCGGAGAAAAAGTGTGTGGCTCCATGAGAGGCGTTGCGAGAACCTTGTCCGGTGGACGCACAGCGAGTCTGACAGGCTGTGGCTGATCATACGGATGGTGCTCTCTGAACTTGCAGGCTTCTGGGAGAGGAACTTGCATCAGCTTCAAGCCGTAGGCCTCCACCGAGCTGGACCAACGAGTGATGGCTTCTCGGATGAGCTTCGCCGATGTTCCGAGCCATTCGAGTTGAATGTGGTAGCAGTTTTCTGGGTTGTGGATGCGGTCGTAATGCAAGTCCATGATTTGTAGGTGATCCGACTTCTTTTGAGGGTCAACGTTGAACTGCATAAACTGACTAAGCATGATTTGCTTTGGCTCCGTGGCATATAGACCAGGTGTGCCTTTTTCAGATGACGAGCTTGAATCGGTGGCACTGATGCCGCTCACAGGTCTCAGCATTGGCGACTTTATTGAGTCAGTCATGGGCGTAGGAGGTATCGATCTCCACGGGGCTTTGCTGAAAAGTCCAGTGGTGTTCGGATACTCTGTCGTTCTGTAGGCGCTGCTGATCTGATAAAAGTAATGCCCGTCTCGGAATTTATGCTTCTGGCGAACATGAGAAAAGACGCCGCGACTCATCAGCTCATTGCCCACGTTCACAGCATCCTCTCGAAGTTCTAAATCTTTGAAGACGCCGAGCAGCCAAGTTGTCATCTCGTCTCCTCTGAAGCATTTCAGATGAGTGACAGTCAGCCACCTCCTATCGCGCACTTCTACACCGTATGGTGGCGGTTCTTGCATCTGTCTGACCAGTTTGACGATGTCAAAGTTGCTGCTATGATGCTTTTCAGCTTCCGAAAACAGTGAGGCATCGAGATCACCCTCCTCAAGGTGGCTAGACAGAGCAGGGCCGTGCGCGTTGACCACTATACTCGGATCTCGAGTCTGATACTCAATTGCCAGTGGATTTGGATCGCGCTCGGCTGTATACGGTGTGGAGGCAGATTTCCTGACCGAAACCTGGTGCGACTGGTCCTCAGCGGAGAAATACCGCTGGCGTTGCCATAGTTGTGTCAACCGCTGGATTCCCTCGATACGCCGCTCTTCGTCGGAAAGGCCACCTAGCCGGCTTTGGTAATCCATCTTTGATATGTCTACCGGCAGGAGTACAAGTCGTACCTTGAAGGTGACATTGATTTCTGGAAGAGGTGCAAGGCGGAGAATGTGCTCATCAAGCTCTGTCCAGTCTGTAACCGGTGCCTCGGAGTGGTACGATATTTCCGGCTTGATATTGAGGCCAAGTATGGTGCGCATCTTCGGCTCGTAGGATGTCACATAGTGTTGCGGCTCCTGCTCCTCACTGCCGATGCCTGATTTTGGCGAGTATTGCACAATTTGCACTTCGAAGTCCGAGATTCGCTGGATCTCATGATACCAGCGTCCGAGTGAGAGTAGAATGGGTCTACCTTTGCTTTGCACTATCTGCTCGCCGCCACTGTTCCTGATTGCCACGATCTGGAAGCCACGGATGAGGCGAACATCGATCAATCTCTCCACAAGGATGCTTGCGGATTCTTCTTTGAGGCCGCTGGAATCGCTTATGACATGTCGCTTGACCTGCTTGCGATAGTAGAACTCGAGCTCGGCGGGCGATGGCTTATATTCCGAGGTAAGCGGCAAAGCAGCCGGAGCGCACATCGACGACCATTTGAACGAGCCAGTGCTAACAGGACGAGGAAAGACATGTTGCCATTTGCGATATTGACTTGCCACTCGCATATTGTCCCTTCTAGGGTTGCAAGGGTTGAGAAGCATGACCCACGGGGACATCATATCTAGTGCCTCGTGCGTCGAGTCGTGCCGATTTCTGCGACCAAAGGTGGAACCCCCTCCTCTCGGAGTAGTTGAGAAAGATGTGTCGTTCCGCAACGCCTTGGTGACTGTCGTGTTCTCCACGTTCTGCTCCAAAATCTTGACGAGTTCATCGCTTTCCGAGCTTCTTCCCTTGCTGGGCGTATGCGCATGCTGCTCCGGCTGTATCTCGATAGGTTTCGAGATGTGACTGGGGTCAGGCTCACTGAACTGCTGGGAAAAGATGCTCTGCTGGGATGGTTTGCGTCTCAGACTGGCTTGGAAGGCCTTTGCGAGCCCACTGTTCTTGTCGCTTGCGGTAATGGAGGCGAGAGAAGCTGCATAGTTGATTTCTTTCTCCTTTTCCGCATGCTCGACCGACAACGTCGTGCTCGCAACGCCTCTACTGGGCGCTAGGCCTTTGGGCCCTAGGCTGATCTTACGACCTGTCTGCATCAATGGGTGAGGTGGTAGGCGATTCCTCTTTGCGCCGTAGAGAGGAACTTTACTCGCGGTTCCAGTTGTTTCGGGAGCAGCGGTCTCGATTGGACGACTCTTCTCCGGGCTGGCCTTCTTGGGTTTGTCGTGGAACGGCAGGCCGCGAACAGTATCCGCCGAGCCTATTGCTGGCTCTAGAGAAGGCATCTTGACCAGGTTACGCGATGCTGCTGGCTCTTCACCAAAGACTTGATTGTCGTGAGAGTCCATCACGCCGGTGTCAATGTCGCCAAAGCCAGAGTCTTTCAAGAAAGGCAATGCAATGTCATGAACAGGCTCTTCCGTTTCCGATAGTGTCCATGTTGTCAATCGCTCTTCGCGTGAAGTTTGCCAGTATGAGATATCAACCCAGTGTGGTAATGCATACTCGATAGTCCCTTCATGATCGTAACGGAACAGAGGGACTGGATGCAGTGGCCTCGGTGACAGAGCAACGATGTCTACACCGATACTGTTGCCAACAAGCAGGTCAGTAGTCTGCTTGAGCAGCGTATGATCCGCATCAAAAACGCCGATTCCGGCGGTGATCGCAATGATTGAGGTGCCGGTGCTCATCAAATGTGCATCGTTCTGATCATCCGCGAAGTCCATTGCCGTAAGATGAATAGCTTCAAGGATGTTGCTTTCCGCTGCAAGAGAGACGGATCTTGACAGAGTCAAATCGTTGAACGCCTTCTTGATCTTGTGCAAGATGTCGGTCCATGTAATACTGGTGACTTCGGAAACCAGCAAAATGTAAAAGTCCTCACCATGCTGATGGGTGTGGAAGTCGCGCTTGCTCAGGCCATCTATTCCTGTAGTACGGCCAAAAAGGATCACAGATGCAAGGTGCCGTGCCTTTGCTCTCTCCCATTTCTGAAACAGCTCCTGGAGGAAGTCATCTATCAGTCGTTCATACATGAGGGATCCATTGCTCCAGCCTTCGAGCATTTCTCTGGACACTTCGATGAGGATGGAGTAGCGCGCACTTCGACTCCTGAAGATCGGCTTCGTATGAGGGTGTGAGACAAAGGCAGAATCAACGTTTTTGCCGGCCACCCAGAGCTGCTCCACGTCGGCGATTACTGAACCGAGATACTTGAGCACCTGGCCTTCAAACATGACCGTGTCTTCGAGGCGTTTCATAAGCTGCCACATATCTGCTCGGGACAGATATTGATCGCGGAAGTATATTTCGACATGAGTTGCGGTTGCGACATCCGTATCGTCGATGAGCTGAATTTTGCCTGGTGTTCTATTCTCGAATCCGAAGAGGGAAGCCAGAGAGACATGAATAGAGATCTCATTAGCGCCGCTAGCCAGACCAGCTGGACATATGCACAACTGGCGTGCGCCTGGAGCGGATAGATATGCAACTTCACCGACATGCATCGCTCTCAGACCGGCGAGAACGTCAACTCCGGAGACGCGGTCATCGTGGAGCACGACGGTACACGGCTTCTCCAGGCCATTGCCGGCCATTGCGTCTGCTTTCAGCAAAGGCTACAGGCAGAGGATGGTGTTTTCACGTCGGATGTCGCTGCAAAGGTCTCTTGGCCTGCAGCAACGCAGGCGTTTGATGAGTATTGCAAGTCCTCATGGTCGGTCATCTATTCCAAGCGACCTGACCGTCATGAATGGAGGAAAGAGACACAAGAAGCATCGCAGCCGTTGGTGATGTTGCGCAGAGCGTGGAGACGCGATGCTTGCGGAGGCGCGTTTCGGATGTGGGCGCTGTCACATCGGGAACCAAAAGTCGGCCCTCCCCTGATACAGGATGGACCTCGTCACATCTGCACGTTGCTTTCCACTTTCGCCAGACACTCGTTCAAGATGTTTTACTTCACGTTCGCTGTAGCCACGGTAGGCCTATTACAGAATGTACAAGCACATGGCGACCACGCCCACGAAGCAGCTCCTCCCGTAGACGCCAACGCCGACTGGGCGACGAGGCACATGGCGGGTAAGGGCATCTTGCACTTTAATGGTCACGCCGCTCGGGTAGTACTGATTGTCCGCACTAGAGGAGCATCACATCTCCAGCTTTGACGCCGGCTCCTTCTTCAACTTGCACGACTACGATTCCTCCAACTTCTGGGCCATGGACGACCTGCTCAAAACGTACGGCCTTCGCGACGAAAGCACGAACCACATCTCCGAAGATGAAAAGCGTCGCAGCATTCAGCGTGTCATCGAGATGTACGACCGCGACCTGGACAACCGAATCTCTTTCGCCGAATACACGATCGGAGTCTCACAGGGCATCATTCTCCCCGACCTGGGGTATGGTCCCGGACACCACGGAGATGACGAATACGAGTATGAGATTCATCACTGGGAGAAGTATCACGACGAGAATACAAAAGAAGAGGATTTGACGCATCCAGAGGATATTGAACATTTCAGGAAGCATGAGGAGATGGAAGCGAAACAGGAGAGGCAGGAACAGATGGATCGCATGCCGATTATTGAGTCCAACATTCCAGCCAAATTTCGGAGGAAGGAGCTGTAGGGACAATGACGGAGCAGGAGACGAGGAAAATGCCGTTGCGAAATTCAGACGTGGGCTAGAGGAGATTCTCTCATGCTCGTCATCCAGCAAAGAAGTGATTCCAGACAAAAAGAAGCAGCACGAGTCGAAGGTGCCATATGGGACTATGGACCAGGCCAACACGGCTCGATTCCAGCGCCAGTGGTATTGGGTTGCATTGTCCATCCTCTCCTGGGGAATCTTCTGGCGCTTCGCAGACGAACATGCAGAGAACATCCTGGCACGCAGTCTTGCATGGATGGCGGTGCTGGTCGCCGTACTCCTGGCATATGTCATGTGATTGAGGCCACGAGACACACGAGGAACTTGAGTCTACGAAGGAAGTCTGCAAACGTCACGAAGAGGAATCGGCTTGACGCGCATATTCCAAACTCAATTGCGCACCCGCAACATGTACAGTACGGGAAAGCACAACAGCATTGTTATACAGTAGCGTGTTCATTGGCCAGGGGGTTTGTTCAGCTATCCCATGCTAGGCCCCCGGATCAACTCGCGATCTCGAGAACGTTTTCCGAGGTGTTGTACAACTTGTATACATCGGCTCACGCCTCGAACATATGCCCAATCGCTCTCCTTGCACCTCTCGTAATATGCCTGGTATTATTATGACCGCCAGCGGCACGCGTCGACGTCCAACTCGGCTCAAGTAATTGAGAACCGCCGATAAATGCCGTTGGACCGAGTGGAGGCTTGGCTTGGCCTTAGCTATGACCGAATTGAGCTCGTGACATTTGCAGCACGACGCAAGGTCCTCAATTACCACGACTGAGGCCACTCTTCTCTTCCAGTCATAAGTATTACCTCTTCCCCTTTCTCATATACACCCCCGAAACATCCATACCGCCACCCCATCTCGTCCATTATCAGAGCATTGCAGCATCACGTTCCAATCATGTTCTCGAACCCTCTGAAGCGAAGCTTCCTCTGCCTTACAGCGGAACCAGGGACCGTGTGCGCCGGCCTCCCCACCAAGAAGCCTCGTGCAGCAGCAGTACCACCAACACCGCAACAAGCAATTCAGCCTCCCAAATCTGCATTCCTGTCTCTGCCCGGCGAACTCCGCAATGAAATCTACAACCACGCCCTCGTCCAGCCCGCCCCCATCTCTCTCCCATACGCCTACGAGACCCGCAGCACCACGCGCTCTACCTCCAGCAACAATGCCTTAGCTTCAGCGCCGACAACAGTCACATACTCAGGCGAACCTCCTATCCTCCGCACCTCCCGTCTCATCCGCTTCGAAGCGACGCCCATCTACTATGGCTGCAACATCTTCAGCGCGCCATCGCCCGCTTCTGCGCATAAATTCCTCAAACCCCTGAGCGCGGCGAAGATGAGCATGCTGCGCTTCTTCCGGCCTGTGGAGTTGGCCTTGGAGTTGCATGGGAGTTCCCAGGTTAGACAAAGGTGGGAGGAGAGTGTCAAGAGGACAATCAACCGGCTGGTGAAAGATGTCGGAAAGGGGAGTTTGAGGTGGGACATTTTACAAGTAGGAGTGAAAGGGAGAGGAGAGCGGATAAAGTGGGTTGGATTGAGAGAGGTAGGATTTGGAGTGAAGAGTGAGGGTGAGGGGTGGAGCTTGGTTGGGCCACAAGAGGAAGACGCTATGAAAGGGGTTGCGGCGACTTGATGAGCTGCTTTGGGATCAAGACACGATCTTTATGGATATTCTTTTGAAGAGTTCTAAGTCATTCGGTACAGAGAGGGCCAAATTGGAAGCTCGCTTTTCTGACGCAACGCGATGATGAGCCCTGGCCATTTGTGAAGGGTCTACTGTTCTCCACCGCCTTCCAGCGCTCGTCGATCCTCCGATCGGCTCATCCGTTCCTTCACAAAACGTTCTGCATGTCGGGAGCCAATCTGGCAAGAGAAATTCAGCGGTCTACTCTCTGATCACAGAGCAAGCTTGCAAGGTGCATTAGTTTTCATTGCATATTCAAGGCAATGGGGAAGAGAGGTGTTTTGAAAGCATTGTATTCGTAAGGACTGTATCCGCATACGGTAGCGCATTCTTGCCAGCGAAATTGTTTCGAGCCTGCAGTAAAGTCCCAAACATAATCCCAATGACAAAGCGAACTCCAATAACAAACCCAATGAGATGGAAGAGCTTCCATCGTGCTTCTCCCGTGTCGTACTTCTCCCAAATCCTCGCCCTCTACGTTCCGCTTCGAATCTCCATCTCTACTCTTCGGCTTCGCTTGCTGATTCGACTGGAAATGGAAGCGCTCCTCTCGCTGCTAATGGCGGAGTTTCTTCGAAATCCGATCCTTCCTCCTCAATAGTCGGTTGAGCTTTCTGGTTCATTGCTGCTTGGCTTCGGGTCTGTCTGGGAGCAATGACACGAGTGGACTTTGACGCTCTGAAGCGCGAGGCCCGCTGACGAGCTGGAGGGTCGGCTGGCGTCGGTGGAACATCATCGTCATCTTCTTCCTCGTTCTCTTTCGCGCTCAATTTCGCAGCTTGCTCGCCTGTGGTCTGTCTGGAAAAGAAGGCAGCAGATAGAGGCGGAGCTGTGGTAAACCATGAAGCTCGTGGAACTGCTGAGGGTTTGGCTGGCGTTTGAGGGATCACATCCCCGTCGTCTTCTGCTGACTCCTCATCCTTAGATTCTGCGGCTTTGGTGCTTTTGTTCTGATTAGCAGCAGCAAGCTGAGCAGCCAACGAACCTGAGAGCTTTACAGCTCGTGTCTTCCGTGAAGGTCTCCACATTTTCTGCTTCTTGTCATCATGCTCCTCCTCTCCATCCTCGTCGTCTTTGGCAATCTCCGCTTTTCTGGCTCTCGTCTGTATCGGAGGTTGAATTGGCGCATTGAACGCTTTGGTACGATAGCGACGCTTGGTGTTCGCGATACTGGGCAAGGGTTGCTCAATCTCGCCTTCATCCTCTTTCTTACCGTCATCGCTGGGCTCTTCGAAGGGATTCTTGCTTGGGGCTTGGGGCTTTTTGGCGGGGTTTTTGGTATCTTTAATGCTTGCGCCATACTTGCGAGTGGGCTTGGTCGCCTTCGCTGGTTGCACAAACCGTTCACCATCGCCATTATCGTCCGACGCCTCCTCTTCTCCCGCCTCCTTGGTGGAATCTTTGGCTATGTCATCTTTCAACATTTTGACCTTCATGCCGGCGGATCGAAGGCTTCTGCCAGTCTGCATTTCTTGCAGCTTCGCTTTCATGTCCTCTACAGCTTCTTCGCGATCCCTGCGTTCAATAAGTCTCTGCTGCCACTCCGCTGATGCCAGCGAACTAGGCTTGACCGATTCCTTGGGCTTGCGATTTCTTCTTGTTGTCTTCGCATCCAGTTCCATGCTCTGATCTTTTTCACGCTCATCCCCCTTTCTCTGCTCCTGTACATCCTTCTCTTTCTCCCCATCCATGTCTAACTCTTTCTCTCCAGCATGGAGCTTTGACGGACCTGCTTGAACGCCAACTCCGCTGTCTGTTCCCTGCTCTCGCGCCTCTCGCTCTCGCCGAAACCTATCAGCTGTGGCCTGCCTCCAGCAGTCGCCATCAAGGTAGTGCGGTGATCCCCAGTTTTCCAATAAATCCAGCATCTTCTTTGTGTTTTCGTCCACGGAGCTTTTGATCTTTTCAAACAGTTCATAATTCGTTTTGATTTCCTCGGTAGTGAACGGCTCCTGGCGCTCTTTGTTTGGACGATCAATGTCGTACCACAGAGGATTGGCGCCTTCATCCGATCGGCCATGAAATTCGCTCCAGAGAGCGGTTTGATTGCCTTGCCAGTCCGGATAGATGAGTCTGAAGATCTGATGCGCGAGCTTCTTGTTCTTCTCGAATTTCCATTGAGTGAACAAGAGTAGGATGACGCGAAGCTGTTCTTCCGACCCGGTGTGTTCGGGCGCCATGATGAATGGCTGAGAGACTGTGTCTGAGAGGGGGACAATTCAAGAGCGCGGAAGGGAAGAGAGTGTTTATTACACGTTCTGCGATTGGGTGGATCAGCAAGCAAATGGCATCTTCTCGTTCGGGCAAGCAACAAACGCGCGAGGCAACTGGTCGCTGCTCTCGAGTGAGCGTGGAGGCCAGTGACAGCTCGAACTTTGACCTCCCTGCCAACGGACGAGAACTCCGCATGATGCATCGAGAGAATATCGCAAGACTCCTCGACAAAGGCCCTCCACGTGCTGCTTCTTGGGCTACGCCGCTGGGATTCCGGCGTGGATTGCGCACGTGAGCTTCGTTTCGACGTAGAGACTCGATCGTAGATTTGCCGAATCTTGTCTCTAATTTCGAAGTCCGCCCCAAGCGGAATGAATGCAAGCCTGGTGGAGACTATGGCTGCATTTCTCGAGTATCACTTGCTTGACGTCTATGCGCTGCAAGATACGCATTGATGCTGGCGTGCTTGCCCGTCTGTCAGCATACGATTGAGAATAGTGAGCTGAAAGCCACATGTCTTAGCGAGCAGGGCCATGATGCTGAGGACTGAGATCCTAAGATGGCGATCAGATAAGGATGTTTTGCTTGGTCGAGCTCTCTGGCTGTCGTGCTATTACGAGAACAATATCGTCGTAGCCCAAAGCACCCATCATTCAGCCAGTCGGCATTGATATCAACATGATTTTGACATGTTCTTTGGTGTTGGAGTACACGATGGAGAAAGAGGAATGGAGGCAAGAGGTCGACGTAGAATCTTGGCAATGAGATCCGTGCACTCCAAGCACTTTCACTCGACGACGTCACTGCTTTTGTTGAAATCTGACGAATGGTGACAGTCTCGAAAGGCAGCGCCAGCGTTCCTGTTGAGTCGCTACTTCCGGCGCGTGGAAAATCAAAAGTGCGCATACGGACGAAAATCGGCCTGAAAGCATTCCAATATGACTTCAAAGGGTCTGGCAACCTCGCGAGCACTTCGGTATTTTGCTGTGAGGAAAGTGGAGCCCTCAACGTCACCAAAAGGCAATTCCTCAGGAGCGTAAATGTAATTCATACATATATTCCAGAGCTTGTCATACTGGGTGTTCATCACAGTGTATACTGAACATAATTTCCAAGAACCTTATCTTTTTAACTTCCAAAAGAAAAAGCAACAATGTCTTCTAGCATTCCCAAAATCCAAAAGGCCCTCCAATGCTTTGGGCCCAAGACCGCCAAAGTCGTCACAGATGCTGCCGTACCCGAACCTCCCGAGGACTACCTGCTGGTCAAAGTAGACTCCATCGCACTCAACCCAACAGACTGGAAGCATATCGATCTCATCGCCAAACCCGACTATCACCACACTGTAGGCTGTGACTATGCCGGAACAGTCGTCTCAATCGGCTCCAAAGTCACTAAGCAATTCAAGCCTGGGGATCGTATAGCAGGATTTGCTCATGGCAGCAAGCACGAAGATCCAGAATCCGGTTGCTTCGCCGAATACGCCAAAGTCAAAGGCGATATTCAGATCCATATTCCACAAAGCATCGGTTTCGAAGAAGCCGCCAGCTGGCCGACGGGGATCAATACTGCTGGACAAGGAATGTACGGACCCGATGGGTTGGGACTCCCATGGCCGAATCAGCCTGCAAAGGAAAAGTTTCCGATTCTGATATATGGTGCTTCGACCAATACCGGACTTTGGGCCATTCAGTATGCCAAGCTGAGTGGGCTGAGAGTCATTGCTACTTGCTCGGAGAAGAACTTTGAGGCTGTCAAGGAGCTTGGTGCAGATGAAGTCTTCGATTACCGCGATGAGAAATGTGGCGAAAAGATTAGAGAGGCGACAAATAACCAATTGAAGCGTGCTTTTGACTGCATTTCTGAGGGGAGCAGTATGGAAGTAAGTGCCAATCCTCTTTGCTCCTGATTGGCAAAACCGCCATTCCGAATTCGAGATGCGACAAATGCTTATTCGAATCAACAGATCTGTGCCAAAGCACTCAGCAGCGAAGGCTCGGGAGCACAATACAACGCTCTGCTACCAGTCGAATTTCCTCGCAAAGATGTCAAGACCTCTTTCACGCTCGGATACTCTGTCAACGGAGAAGAATTTACCTTCTTCGGCAACCATGTACCACCTAAACCCAAGGATTTCGAGTTTGGCAAGGAATGGTGGAATCTGGCTGAGAAGCTCCTCGCAGACGGCAAAATTAGGGCGCCTGCAACG
Organism: Cercospora zeae-maydis; assembly: GCA_023512815.1. Lineage (NCBI taxonomy): Eukaryota > Fungi > Ascomycota > Dothideomycetes > Mycosphaerellales > Mycosphaerellaceae > Cercospora > Cercospora zeae-maydis. The sequence goes on along the minus strand of JAKLWY010000003.1, from coordinate 1,132,427 downwards.
ACTGTGCGTGAAGGTGGGCTGCAGGGTGTTCTTGATGGGTTTGAGGATATGAAGAATGGGCGAATTAGTCGCCAGAAGCTTGTGTACCGCATTGCGGATACCGCATAGACTGGCAATTGTAATTCTTGGTCGATATGCTCAACAGTGCTGTCGGTGTCTGCTGCCCACCTGAACCGCTGTCACAGCGCCGTTTCTTGACTACTCCGCCATGATTCTATAGATTGGATACTCATCATTGACATCCAACGGGATGAAGTTGAACGTCACATAGGAATCCGTGCCCTCCGGCTCCAGGACTGCAAACGCCAGCGCAGCGTTCTTCTGTCGAGTCGACACTAGGAAACTACCCGCAGGCAAATTGACTTCCTTGGTGGTAGTGTTCGTGATGACGGTGTTCAAAACATGACCTTCGTAAAGCGACGTGGCAAGAGTGCTATTTGTGATTGTCATGGCTTCCACCGTCCCGCGATACTCGTAGTATAGAGTCTGCACTTCGAGACCAAGGATTTCGAGTTTCGCGACCACGTCTGACCACGTGCGGAGGATCAGGTAAGCTTCTGGACGGGATCGCGTGAGATTGGCGATGGTTGGAGTTTCGATGAAGGTGACCGGTACTTCCACAACGGATCCATTCTCGCGCGAGACGAGAGGATATGTCCTGTTGATCGTGGTCGTGGCGTCTGTGATGACGATGTCCTCGTTGCTGTTGATAAATTCAGATCGGGCGTCCTCGATCAAGCTGTAAAGACTGTCGTCGTCGCGAGCGGTCTCAAGCACAGAGGTCAGCTTGATCAACTGAGAGGCGACACGACGCTGGAAGTGTTGGTCTGCCAGACGAATTCCGCGTGTCTCAAAGAGGAAAGCGATAGCCTGCGTTAGACCTGTTGCGCTTTCAGCGAAGCGTGCTCCTGTTCCTGACTGTGTAAATTCCGGAACGCTGGTGTTCGCTGGTCCGGTCACGTAGTAATCGTGCCGAAGACCATAGCTCTCCAAGCGGTCGCCAATGTTAGGCAGAAATACATTCAGCGCCTGATCCCGAATGTTTGGATGGATGTTCAAGTCCGCAGCGGCTCCAAGCATTACATCGACAGCGTGTTGATATTCGCCATTCTCCCCGAACGTGTTTGAACCCGTATATTCGTGCATATCGATCTGCGGCGATCAGTAATCTCTTCTACTGCAGCACCCTCTAAGAAGTTACCATAATATGTGGCGCGAATTCATGAGTCCTTCTCCAAATGTCTCGCGTCTGTTGGCGATCAAGCTTGACGGCTTCGCGATTCGGATCGAGGTTGCAGGCCATTCGGCGTTGGAAATATGCTACTCCATCTGCATTCCACCGGGGCTGAGGAACGATCAGTAAATGTGTAGTGCAACGCATAAATTGTCAAGTTCTTACCAGCATGAAAATATCCATCTTCTCCAAGAGCGAGGCGGTCCAAGTCTGGTTCGCGTCCATCTTCCCGAGCAATGCAAGAGCGCCCTGCGACTCTTTTTAGCGAGATGTCAGAAGACAGTGTCAAAAGCGACACACCTCGTCCGCAGCAGGCTCATTGCCATGAATGGCGGCTTGAATATAGACTTTCAGCTTTGTGTTGTTGGTGGCCTCACCCATTGAGCCCGACTGGGAAAGGAAAACATATGGCAAGGGTCGGCCTTCTTCACTTGTGTAATCTGCAGGTCGGTATGTGATCCAGTCGTTGCGGTCTGCGATCGAGCGAACGAAGTAGTCAAGCTCAGTCAGGCTAGTAGGTCCTTCGGTGCCTGCAGAAAGAAGAATCAATTTCCCACGCTACTGTCTTTTGCCGCAATGTGAAGGCGCGATGGCGAAGACTTCAACCTGGATTCAACCCTCACCATTGACGAAGCCGGCATTTGCACGGTCTCGGTTGAGAAAGTACGGGGAGCGAAGCTCTACATCGACTTCAGGAAATGCCTGTGACACGATCTCGCTGTCCTGAATCACGGCCAGGCTGTTGCCGCCATAGAGATCACCGGGAGGTGGTGCAGTTTCCGACTGCGCATTAGTACAGCCAGCGATGGCCAGACCGATCGAAAGAACTCTCGCGTACATCCTGCGACCCCAGACTGTCTCAGACCGAGTGAATGAATAGATACAACTCCGATACTATGGCGGCCTGCCTGCGACCCTTTGTATACCCATCCCTCGTGTAGAATGGAGCCATGTTTTTTTGGAGAGTCACCAAGACCTCTACGTGCGCCCAGGTGCGCCCTCATGTTATCGAATGCTTAGCGAAGTCGCCAACCCCTAAGTAGGCAGGAGAATGTAAATGCCATGGCGGAGGTGGTGTCCGTTGAATTTCTTGGCAAGTTGGCATCGGCCTTTTTCGCGGCATGAGCGGGGCCTCGTGGCGCATGTGGCCATTGATGAATGACAGCGGCTGACCAGGCAGATGTACCGTCCGATTCATCGACCATCTGAAGTGGATATGTATCTTTGAGGCTGCGATGCTGCGTAGGACGGGCGGTGTTGATGCAGAGGGAAAGACGTTGAGCTCGTCAGCCCTTGGCTCAAAATTCTGCTGCCATCGACTTACGCCCGACTTTCGGAGGAGTCAGATCATCCCACGCACAAAATGGCTGCACAACATCATCTGACCTCTGCTTCGACCATTTTGGGTCTTCAAGACGAAAGCGCAAATGGCTGAAATTCGACCGCAGGCGATGCGCAAGGACGCCGACCAGGATGAAGCAGACGCTGAATATGGCAACGACGCATCAGATCTTGCCATGAGCGACTCCGCCAAAATGCGCAAAATCTACAGAAAATTGGATCTGCGAATCATACCGCCTTTCTGGCTTCTATATTTCCTCTGCTCTGCAGTACGGAGTAATGTCGGCCTGGCTCAAACTATGAACACAACGAATGGCCACGATCTCGGAGCGTATCTGGGAATTTCAGCCCACCAAGTTTCCACCGGTCTGGCGCTCTTCTACGTCAGCTACGTGGTCTTCGAGGTGCCCAGCAACCTGGCCATGAGTAAACTCTCGCCTTCGAAATGGCTTGCGCGAATCGTAATCAGCGTTGGGGCGATTGGGACAGCCATGGTTGGAATGAAAGACGCTGCAGGGTACTATGTTTTGAGGTTCTTACTGGGAGCCGTCGAAGCAGGCATGTGGCCGGGCATGTCACTCTTCCTGACAATGTTCTATCCCCCTCACCGTATGGCGAAGCGGATCGGGTGGTACTTCACGGCGTCGCAGGTGTCGGCCGCCGTGGTGGGGCTTGTCAGTGCGGGTTTCCAGGAGATGGATGGCGATGGAGGTCTCATTGGCTTTCGGTGGATGTTTCTCATTTGGGGCCTCGTGACGTTAGTATGCGGCTTCGGCCTCGTCTGGTGGCTTCCTGATCGACCTCTTGCACCTGGAGAGGAGCGCAAAGCAACATGGCTGAATCGGTATTTGCCGACAGTCAAACCTGCGCTGGAAGGTGAAGATGCGATTCTGCATTACCAGGACCTGAAACAGGCATACCACAGCAGCAACTGGACGATGAAGGATCTCTGGAACGTGATGCTGGACTGGCGATTCTGGCCTTTGCTGGTGATGTACTTCGGCGTCGTGGGCGTGGGCAACGGCGTGCAGTCGTATGGGACAGTCATCCTCAGAGCGATCAACCCCTCCTTCACAGGCGTCGAGCTCAGCTTGCTGTATGCACCGATCTGGATTTGCGATCTCATTGGCATACTTTGCGTAACGCCAATCAGCGACCGCTTCTACAAGCAAAGGGCTTTATGGTTCAGCTTGCCGACTGCCCTACAAATACTGGGACTCCTCGTCACAACATATGCTGGCGATTCGACATCCGCAAGGTGGGGTCGCTACGTGGGCTTGCTGATTGTTGGATTCGGATTGGGGCCCACTGTACCAATTACGATGACATGGACAGCGGAGATTTTCCAGCCACGACATGGTGAGATTGGTGTTGCGGCTGCATCTGCTTTAGTCTCCGGATTGGGTAATTTGGGCAGTGTTGTGACGAACTATGCGCTTTTCTCTGGATGGCCCGAGGACAGACTCCGGTCGCCAGTATACCTGGGCTCCAATTGGGTTATGATCGTAATGCTCATTGCCAGCATCGTGAGCAGTTTCGTCATGACTGTATCACTGCGTGTTACAACCAAGTCGAGCGTAGCAAAATAGTAGGTAGACCTGTGCTACCATACATGTCCGTGAAACTAAAGATTGGGTCTTGTCTCATCGTGAATCTTGACTTCTAATTGTGTAGCTGTATGGACTGATACCGTAATTTTTCACGATTTGTTCTTTTCCATACACGGCTGTATCGCTCTCTGCTGAACACGATTCCATACTTGACGCCCTGTGATGAAAGTGGATATCGTGCTAGCGACGCCAACTGTAATCGATCCAACAGGTATCCAGCCGACGGCAGAACCTGGCACTACCAAATCTGAAAAATCAATCGCAAGCTGTATCCTGATCTCGGGATTCGGTGCCCATGATTTCGCAGTATTGCTAGGGCTCGCGACGCTCGGCTTCTCCGGGCCTGCAGTGTCCTTTTCGCTGCTCGGAACATGCTCAGCCTTACCATTACTTTGCTTTGGAGTGGTTTCTGGCATCAGCCACGCCCATAGACAGAGGAAGATGGACACCGAGATGGAGTAGAACCAGCATTTGTTCGCTTCTCTTTGAACTTTCGGCCCCCATGCATAGTCCGTCGCTCCCAACGCGTTCGTCTGCAGTCATGTCAGTATAAAAGAAAACCGCAATGTAATTCAATCCTCACGATGGTGAACATCTCGAGGAAGAAGTACATGCCCAGAAAGCTGAACTTGATGACTTCCAATGTTCGCCTCAGGCTTCCCAGATCGGGATTCGTGGCAGTGCACGACGCGTTTTTCCAGCAAGGATGCCATTTCAGCAGCCGGAAATACCGTCTACCTACAAATAACACGCTCACATCAGCGCCCCGACACTCTCCTTCCAGCATGGCACGTACCCAACGCGAATTGAGCCCTCAGCTTCAACCAAAAGTCGATGTCCTCCCGCGATTGCGCCAGACCGACGGCGATGGTCACGAAGCCTTGGAGGCCGCGGAGAGTCTTCTCGAGCGCCGCGGCATCCTCGGAGAAGCGCACAATGGACTGCAGCATACTGCTGCTGCTGCTGCACGAGGAGGAGAAATACGTGATGCAGACACTGTGGAGGGAGGCCCGCGGTGTCCGCTGCCTCTTGGGCCTTGACCGTATCGGCTTTGGAGAAAAGAGGTGCAGAGATTTCGCTACGATAGTCTAGGCCAACTAGGCGCACCCTCTTCTCGTCTGAGCAGCACACGGGATGCTCGGCTCGGAACCTCGTTCGCAAGGCCTTTGCAATGTCCAATGCGGATGTGCAACAGACCCGCTGACTCATCTTCTGAAGATGGCGATCATAGAACATTCGTGAGTGTATGTATGCGTGATACCGTTCCTATCCTACCTCCTACCCCTAATAGTTGTACCGGAAGTTCGGATTCTCAAAATCGGTCTTATCCTCAATCATGCCCTCTGTCAAAGCCTGTCCTTCGACAGCCGGGCCAAAAAGCTCGTCACGCTTCTTGTTCCGGCGGATTAGCAGTGCGCGGATCACAAAAGACAATATAACCTGGCCAGCAGCACAGCACATGGTCACCGTGCAGCCCGTCGAGTACGTTGGAGCCTCGCGCTCCAAGAAAGCATGCGGACCTATGATATTGCCCTGCGATCGACTTAGCTTCGGCCACGCCTTGACAGCGGGATCCGCTCACTTACAGCACAGTATGCCAGGAATACAAACGCCGTAGACGTCACCCGCTTCGTATAGCCGCCTACATTGTTCGCAGGCAATTGCAACGCAATGACCAGGCTTGCCACATACGAGCCTGCAATATAATTGCAAATCAACAGGCCCTTACTGTGCTCGGCAGTATGTGGTACCTGCCATAGGAGCGCCGTTGCCAGTATGGTTGGGACGACATAAAGAGGCATGATCAGAGTCCGAATGTTCTTGAATTTGCCGGCCAGCCAAGGTCCACTGAATACAAACATTACTTGCCAAGCGCCGGTCGGGATGCCGTACGCGGTCGTGAGCAAAGCATCGCCGTTTGCAAGACCTTTGACGATGAGCTTTGAGAAATTTGCGAGGCCTCCATTGACCGTTTCGTTGAGCAGAACGAAGACGAACAGCAGCCATACTTGTGGGTCGAGCAAAGCTTCTTTGACCTGAGCCATCTTAATCTTCTTGTTGAGAATGCCAGTTTGATTCGATTGCGCTCTCGCGATCAGCATGGCTTTCTCCTGGGTGCTGAATCTTTTGGCGTCCATGATGTTGTCGGGAAGGTAGAACAGCAGCAATACCCCCCAGCATGCGGTCAGGCCCCCGGCGAGTAGAAAGATTATTCGCCAGACATCGAAACCCTTCGCCTGGCCGACCGCGAAGAACAGGATACCTCCGGTCGATGCGCCGACGCCGTTGAAGCAGTAGAAGAGGCCTGCTCTGGCTGACTGCTCTCTCCGCTGGTACCACTGACCAACAATCATCATGAAAACTGGCGTGATCATCGATTCGAAGCAGCCCAGCAGGAAGCGACACACTGCCAAACCAGTGAAGTTTTGGCAAGCTGCCATGAGCATCAAGATCGATCCCCAGATGATGACCGAAATGGAGACGACCTTTCCCGTGGGGAACTTTTGCGCAAGGTATGATGCTGGCCATTCGGCGAATAAGTATCCGAAATAAAACAGAGACACCAGCCACGAGTACTGCTTCTGATTTGTGCCTGTTGATGGGAACAAATCGAACACGGCAGCATATGAAAGCGACTGCTTGTCGATGTACTGGAGCAGATACGTGCCACACAGCAGCGGCATTAGCATCCAATCTACACGTTTGACGAGCTTCTTCATCGCTGTAGAATCCTCGAGAAGGGCATTGAGATCATGATGACTGATATTGTGCTCCCGCAGGAAGACTTCAGCCTTGAAGAGAATGTCAGTGATCATTTCCTTGGCTGGATCAAGCTCCAACACTGACCTGGTCAAGGTCGACGACCTCTCCTGCTTTGGGGTCCGAGCGCGCGTTGGAGATAGTTTGCTCCAATGTCTTCTTCTCATGTTGCGCATCTATCTCTATTGTGTTGTCAACTCTTGATTCTGCCATGCTGATCTTTGATAGATGTCGGTTTGGAGCGAGAGATCGGCAACGACCGCGAAGTTCGTTGCCGAGTGCTCTTATGTTGTCTGAGCATTGCCGCAATCATTCAGCTATCAATTCCTCTCGCTACAGAAATTCAGCATCCTCGCCTGCATTGCCAATCTATCTATTGTGCGGAGGCGTTGCTTGCCCGAAGACAACCCTGGCCACACTTGCCCTATCTGATCTTCGTGGGGTGAGGTTAGCGCGGGCTTTGACCATCATGCACTGTGCACATATCTGCTACTTGAAACTTGCGCTGGCAGCGTGCGTACAAGATGCACAAATGTACAGTAAACTGTAATTCGAGGACGGATTTTTCCATGTTGGCTGACGTTCGCACCGGCCAAGCTTACGGCAATGGGAAAAGGCTGCCGATCGAAAAGCGATAACGAGGGCGGCCGAGCTCGGACCAGCAAGACTTCTCCAAGAAACTAACAGAACGACCCACATTAGATTCTTACTTAAGTATTGCAGCATACGGCATTCAATTCTCACAATGTAAGAACTGAGCGATGGAGAAATCTGGAAAGTTCGAGAGCAGCTCGCAGGGCTCCAGGTCCAAAAGCTTTGGCATACGTTACTTGGCCGCTCCTCTATTGGCATTTTTGATTTTCTACAACCTTGTACCATCAGTGCACGATGCCGTGCAGTCGTTCTTCTCTCTTGAAACATGGAACATCGAACAGATCCCCACCGCAGAGACCTCACAAGGCAAATTCGTTGGAAAAGTCCTCGAGGAAATCAGTCATCCTGTTCCAATCGAAGCTTTTCTAGGCATTCGATATGCCGAAGCACCCATAGGAGAACTACGCTTTGCGAAGCCGGTGCCTCTCTCAAGCACCAACGAGACGATACAAGCAACAGAGTACTCGGCGAGGTATGCATTGCGTCGATGTGTCAACGCCGAATGCTAATGTCCCAGCAGATGCCCCGGCAAACAGCTCCTTCGAATTCCTGGCACGCCTTGGCTCGAATCAAGCGAGGACTGCCTTACATTGAACGTCTTCCGGTGGAGAGGGACGTTCACCAACGCCAAGCTTCCTGTTCTCGTCTATATCCATGGCGGCGCATTCAACAGAGGCTTCGCTGCCATGCACGACACTGCTTCCATGCTGGCAAACTCCGAGGAACCATTCATCGCTTTGTCGTTCAACTATCGCATCGGTGCGCTGGGCTTCCTCAACAGCAAAGCTACCGAAAACCTTGATCTGTTGAACCTGGGACTCCATGATCAGAAGGTTGTGCTTGAATGGGTGCAGAATAACATTGAGCACTTTGGAGGTGACCCTGACAAAGTCACCATTGCTGGACTGAGCGCTGGTGCCCATTCCATCGGGCATCATATTACGGATATCAATGAAAAGCGGCAGCTGTTCCACCAGGCCATCATCGAGTCAGGAGCGCCTACCTCTCGAGCTGTGCATCCTGCAAATTCAAAACTCCATCAAGCGCAATTCCAGAAATTTGTCGACCAGGTTGGCTGTGACAATAGGGCATCGGACAGTGAGTTAATCTCATGCCTCCGAAAGGCCCCAACCGAGGCAGTCCAGGCAGCACAGACGGCAGTCTTCGACGAATACAACCCTTCGGTTCGATGGGCCTGGCAGCCAGTAATTGATAATGATATTATCTCTCGACGACCTCTTGACGCCTGGAAATCCGGGGAATGGCACAAAGTCCCAATCATGACTGGCTTCAACCACAACGAAGGCACCATGTATGTCCCTAAAAAGTCTCAGGTTTCGAGCCACTTCACCGACTTCTTCGCAACGCTTCTGCCGCAATTGAGCAAGAAGGACTTGCAGAAACTCAACGAGCTCTATCCAGACCCTGCGAAGGACAACACTTCGCCATACCTCGACGCCAGGAATCTATCAGCGCTGGAGATTGGCGAGCAGTACAAGCGCGTGGAAGCTGCTTACGGACAATACGCCTACGTCTGTCCCGTACGACAAACAGCACACTATGCTAGCAAAGGCCAAGATGCTCCAGTCTATCAATACCACTGGGCAGTCAACAAGACCGTGCTCGGAGGCGCCAATCACGGAGATCAGATCTGGTACGAAACGATGTCGCCTCTCGTGCGAGAAATCTCTCCCACGCAGGACGAGATCGCAAAGTTTTTCAACTCATACCTCACGAGCTTTATCGTGACGGGTGACCCCATGAAACTGCAAGGCCGCAAGGCCATCGAGAGACCTGAGTGGAAGGCTTACGATGAGGCTGACGACAATGGTGGTAAGACTATGATCTTTGGGCTTGGAAATGACGAGGCGGCAGGCGGTGAGAATGTTGGTGTTGCAGCGCAATTCGTGCATGATGAGTGGGCCAAAGAAGAGTGTCAATTTTGGATGGAGAAGTCAGAGGTGCCTGAGGATTGAATGGTGGCCCCTCTTTGAAAAGGTGATCTTTCATATATTCTTTCTCATGAACGTGGTATGTACTAAATGTGATGATGATGACGACGAATGAATGCAGAGAATGGTTCAATGAGAAGCTACACAAGGCCCCAGGAGCGCAAATGAGCATGTGATGTTTTCTTCGAACCAGCCTGTCCAGACTCTGGTATGGGTCCACGAAGAGGAAATCCTGACAAGCTTCTGAATACTTGCCAGTCTGTCGTGCCTACTATATTCTCTGTTTCTACTTATATCATGGGCGTCGCCGAGCCATGACGTCGAACCTCTACTGTGAAACAAAAAACCCACATTCAGCGGTATGCCAGGGGGGAGATAGCGGTTATTCAAGCAGCGGATCGATTTGGGGACTCCCCATCCACTAGCAAGAACTTGAAGTTTGCTCGCGGGCTCCTAGGACTCCGAAACCGACTGGTCTATCTCCGCATTTCGTAACAAGTTTATTCGCGAATAGAGCCACGCGACTAGAGCCACGCACCATGGGATCGCCAGCAACAATTCACTCACGCCTTTTTCGGTTTCGCGCTCGGCCCAGAAATTGTCTCCATGACCAGAAAAATCCCCGTAATGAGCTCCCAAGCCAGAACAGGATAGATCGTCCCCCTCTGCCACAGTCCAATAGGCGTCTTCCAATGCCATTCGCCGAGCGTGTTGAATCGATAATAACTGTACAGCCCAAAGCCCGCGAGCAAAGAGCTCAACAAGCGATATACGGGACTCGCCTCGAACGTTCCGAGCTGGTTTGGTTTCAGCGTGGAGAGCAAAGAGTTCAGATTCCCCGCCAGCCCGATCAAGCCCAAACCCATCCAGTGCCAACCGATGATGTTCCAGAATTTCTCGCGTGGCCCGCCATGGATCGTCGCGAAGAGGGAGAACCCGAGGAACACGAAGAGGGTCAGAAGAGTTCTTGCAGTTCTGAGGAAAGCCGTTTCTCGCGTAGCGTTTTCCCTCGTGAGGAAGATCAGAGAGAGATGGGCTACCGCGAAGCAGGCTCCTGCGTGGTAGAGATTACCATTGAACCATTGGAATGCGAAGGAGACGACGTTGTAGTGCTTGAGTTCGTGGACTTGACGATAGTTGACGCCGAGGTCGCTGAGGGATTCGATTTTCCAGTCGTAGCCTTCGAGACCTTCTTCGAACCAGAGATGGCAGTAGAGCTCGATTGGAAGCCAGGCGAGAGAGCTGAGTATGAATATCGCTGCTGGGAAGAGCAAGGCAAGACTGGGTTTGTTGGCTGCTGGGGCCATCGCTTGGGTAATCCAACGGCGGAGGTAAGAAGCTGGTGACTTGTGGTTGTGGGGATCGCTGGTGCTGGGGCCCAGATTCGGCAGCGCAAAGTTCAAAGAACTGTCATCTGTGACGAGAAAGTGAACAAGTGTACGAGTTCACGAAAGTGTTCGTCTTCCAGAGCTGAACGACGCTTTGACCGTGTTTACCGTCCCAGCCCCTCTGACTGGCCGAGGTCATGAAACTTAACTTTATTCCCAATATGGCGTCTGCCAAGGTTCACGATCGAGGGCAGCGGTACTGCACGTCAAATGTTATGTCATTGGATACCCAGGATCGATACGACGAGATAGAGAAACTGTCATGGTTCGCCAACCAAAGCTGTTCTGAACACCCTATACAATGCACTCGGCCACTACATTGTACCCCATCACTTTGACGCGTCAAGCGCCGCTTTAATAGCATCACAACTCTGCTTTGCATCGCCAAACAACATCTTTGTGTTGGGCGCGTAAAACATGGGGTTCGGGATATCTGCATATCCACTGCCCATTCCTCGCTTCATAACAATAACTTGTTTGCTCTTATACGCGTCAATGATGGGCATGCCTGCGATCGGGCTAGGTGAGAAATGTTAGCGTGGTCTGATAGATATTAGGAGAGTCTTCTTACCTGTCCTTTTGCAACGCGATTGGGTTGACAGTGTCATTGGCGCCAATGACGAGCGTAAGATCAACGTCGTCGAAACCCTCTTCATTGATCTCGTCCATCTCCAAAACGATGTCGTAGGGCACACTGGCCTCTGCGAGGAGAACGTTGCACTGTCCAGGCATGCGTCCAGCGACTGGATGGATTGCGAATTTTACCTCGCAACCCAGTCCACGAAGCATTTGAACGATGTCTGCGATTGGGTACTGAGCCTTGGCGACTGCCATGCCATAACCAACGACTATGACAACCTTTTGAGCGTTTCTCATAATGTCCACAGTTTCATCAATCGACGTCTTCGTGATCTCTCCTTCGATTTTATGATCCGTCTTTGCCGGAGCAGCAATGCCGCCAAACAGGACATTCGTGATGCTGCGGTTCATGGCGACGCACATGATGTACGAGAGGATGGAGCCTGAGACGCCGATGAGAGAACCGACAGTTGTGAGGATGGGAGAGTTCAGCATGAACCCTTCCGCCACGAGGGCAAAGCCGCTGTAGGCATTCAGCACGGTGATGACTACAGGCATATCCGCACCACCGATGGCTGCCGTTGTTGTGAAGCCCTTGGCGAAGCTCAGAGCCGTGTTGACGCCCAAGCACGTGGCTGCAATGAATGGAGCTCCTGGCGCGGCAGTGAGGAAGAAGCCCATGGTTGCAGCGTTTGCAGCCAACATTCCGCCATTGATCAGGTGTCTGCCTGGCAGAACGGTTGGGCGCGACGACATTTTGCCTGCGAGTTTCATGAAAGCGACGATGGAGCCGGTGAACGTCACACCACCAATCAGGACGCCAAGATAGCCAGTGACCATGTGGAGGGGGTCCAGGTGGGCAACTGAAGCCATGACAGAGCCGATGCTGGTCAATACTGCTGCCAGACCTACCACAGAGTGCAGCGCAGCTACAGTCTGTGGAAGTTCGGTGGGGGAGATGCGACGGCCGATGAGACCCCCGGCAACACTACCGACGCCAGCAACAGCTAGGAATTGGATCAGCGTCTCAACTGGGAACCCAACAGCGGCCAATGATGCCAGGACACCAGATCCAACACCCAAGATTCCCATCAGATTACCGGTTCGTGCAGTCGCTTGGGACGCAAGCCCGGACAGTGAGCCAATACACAGGAGACTGCTGACAAGGTAGCCGGCTTGCACGAGTCCAGCCATTCCAGTGGTCGCTGCTGCCAAGAAACCCCCGCCGAAGAGCACGCCAGGAACGGCGTACAGCCATGGGTACTCCTTTGGATCCGTAGGGCGCCTGAACATGTCCAACATACGTTTGGTGATGACGAACCCGCCGGAGACGTTGACAAAGGCAAGCAAGACAGAAGCGGCGCCCAGGAACTGCGGTAGAGTCTGTGGCAGGTAGCCTCCTCCCATAATGAAGAATCCACCAATGCCGACCATGCCGGAAATAGCATTGGTCACAGACATGAGGGGCGAGTGAAGTGCAGGCGCAACTCCCCAGACCACACGGTATCCGATCAGGCCTGCAAGACCGAATGTGAATGCATTGCTCATGAAGATGGGCCCGGTTGCTTTGCCCAGGGCCAGAGCAGTCGTCATGCCGCCGGTGATGACGCTGACCTCACGCACTGCTTGTTGCCATGGCGTCAAGGCAACGACTTCCTCCTTTTTCGTCTCTTCCTTTGCGGGAGCTGGGGCTGGTGGCGCGACTGGAGGCAAAGTGGGCAGAATCTCGCCGTTGTGGGTGACGATTGACCTCCGCACGACTTCATCGTTCAAATCTATGCCAAAATGGCCATCCTTAGGCGACATTGAAAGCAGGAATTTGGTGATGTTGTTGGAATAGAGGGTTGAAGACTGAGTCGGGAGTCGCGAAGGCAGATCCGTGTATCCAATGACGGTGACACCTTGGTGCTGCGTGAGTTCTCCAGGCACTGTGACTTCGCAATTGCCACCAGCTTCGGCGGCAAGATCAACAATCACTGAGCCTGGCTTCATGGCAGAGACCATCTCCTCAGTGATCAACGTTGGGGCCGCACGTCCTGGAATCAAGGCTGTGGTGATGATGATATCGACTTCTTTTGCTTGCTCCATGAAGAGCTTCATTTCAGCTTCGATGAATTCCTTTGACATTACTTTCGCATAGCCCCCGCCGCCATCTCCAGTCTCTTGGATATCGACTTCGATGAACTCTGCGCCAAGAGACTGCACCTGCTCACGAGCGGCTGACCGAGTGTCAAAGCCTCTGACGATGGCCCCCATTCTTCGGGCAGTAGCGATAGCACTCAGACCTGCCACACCGGCTCCGATGACAAGCACCTTACATGGAGGCACTTTGCCGGCTGCAGTCGTCTGGCCGGTCAGGTATCGTCCAAAGTGATTAGCAGCTTCCAAGACTGCTTTGTAGCCTGCGATGTTTGCCATGGAGGACAAGACATCGAAGGATTGGGCTCGTGTGATGCGAGGAATCTTGTCCATGGCAAAAGTGGTGATCTTTTTGTCGACGCATGCTTGTACAATCTTCTTGTTGCGCTCGAGATCTGGCTGCAGAATGGAGATCAAAACGCCGCCTTCTTTGAAGCCGCGGACGAAGTTGTTTGGCGAGAGAGTGGTGCTGCGAAGTCTCGGTGGGCGGACTTTGAGGACAATGTCACTATCGTCCCACACCCGACTGGCATTGACGAGTGTTGCTCCAGCTTCCTCGTAGTCGTGAGCTGAAAACTGCGCGGCGTAGCCAGCTCCTTGCTCCACCAGGACCTCTTTGAAGCCCTTCTTGAGCAGTAGCTTGGCATTTTGGGGAGTAATGGCAACGCGCTTCTCGCCCGTTCGGACCTCTAATGGGACACCGATGGTCAGGTTGCCATACGGAATCGCCTTGACTTCCGCCGCGGCCGGGGTGGCGGATTCCTGCTGCTTCGGCGCCGCGGCGGCTGCAGCTCCTTGTCGCCTCACGGAGCTCTGGTAATAGAGCCGGGTCCTGTTCAGCGTGCATAGCACAGACCAGCGCGCTGTCCTGGCGGGGGAAGTGAAAGCACTCTGCGGCCTCATTGGCCGACACGACGGCCACATGGTGGCGGTCTCGTCGTTATCATGAAGCGACCCGTTACGCAGCGTCCGATGCGGTGCAGGTCGAGGATGCACGAAGGCGTTGCTGACAGCTGTCGTGGAGCGTGTGGTTGCTGACGGCGCCCTGGACGCTGGACGCTGGACGCTGGACGCTGGACGCTGGACGCTGGACCCTCGACCCAGCGGCTGCCTGGGGACGGGAGGTCCTTTCGAAGTTAATGACGCGCCACGCGTTGGTCAGTCAATAGGGTGCTTTCTGCAGCTCGCAGTATAGGAGGAGGGAGAAGGTACGAGGTGGTGAGTACCTTACCCTTCAGCCGCCGCCGGGAGCTGGGCACAAACAGAGACAGCGCGTTTGCTGGCGAGCCGAGCGGGGTCGCGCATCGTGTCAGACCAGATCACGCGTCTTGTCAGTGGGCAGACGCTCGTGCGAAGGAAGGAATAGAGTGTGCGGCTTGTCCAGAAAGAGGAGCTCGCCTTCCGGGAGTGGAGAAATCCGAGCCGAGCCGAGCCAAGCCATCCGCCCCCGCGTTGGGGCGATCTGGGGAACCAGCGGCTCTCTGGGGAATGGGAGATCACGCGGGGTCGAGTCGGAGCGCGAGTGAGGCTCAATGGGACATGTGCGAGTGCTCGAAGCTATAAAAGACTCCCACGCACACTTTCGGGGAAGACATGCCCTACTGTCCGCTCTGCCCAATCTCAGACATCAGCTCGGGCGATCGCTTGACTTGAACGTCGCCATTCTCCAGCCCGAAGTAGACGGCCACCGGCTTCTGACCACCCCGTCGGCCATTCGCTTGTGCCTGGAAGCCATTCTCGCCGTGGAACAGCCCGACCTCGAGAACGCCCTCGATAGCTCTTATTCGTGCGGCAATCGCGTTGACTTCCCAGACGCCGTCAGTGCCATCGCCTTGGCCTTTCTCTGCAGCCACATCCGCCTGTGTGAGCAGAGTCTTGAAAGGTGCATCGATGATGTAGAAGCTTTGGTCCGTCTGCACAGGTCCCGTTTTGGAGAGGGTATGTTCGCGCAGCATGGGCTTGATAGAGCCAATGTGGAGCAGCTCTCGCATGACATAGGCATGAGCGATGGGTGCGATCTCGATTGGGATCGATGGCCACTGAGAAAGTAGCCGGGTCTGGTCCTTGCGATAGTCTGCTATGCAAATGAACTTCTTTGCCATTTTGGCCACCTATCCAGATCAGCGTATGTCCTCATGTGTCAGCGCTGTGGCTCGCTGTGTCCTTACCAGCTTTTCTTGGAAGAGACATGCTCCACCACCCTTGATGCAATTCAAATCCTCATCGACCTCATCAGCTCCATCGAAAGCGACCTCGAGCTGCGCGTTGGCAGGAATAGAGTCGAAGGCCAACGGATCCAGACCTATGAGATCCGGTCAGTGAAGCCCTTTGCAGCAACCTGGACCTGTCCTGAGCTGCATCTCTGTATGTACACCTGCTGCCTCAACAGTGGTGTGTTGCTGTCCACATCTTGCGACAGAGCATCTCACCTACCGAACTGCTCGATGACCTTCTTGCTATTCCAGCCCGTTGGCACGAACCAGTTCCTATGCCCTGGTGGAGGCGGGTTCTTCTCCAGGTGTGCCTTGATAGCTTCCACGCCGTACACGATTGTGCTTCCTGACCCGATGCCCACAAATTGCATATCCGACCGAAAGTGCTCTTCCACAGCCGCGTATGCCGCCTTCCTCTTAGCAGCCTCCACCATGGCGGTCGCATGTTTTGCGGCCTCTTGCACGGCGAAGGCATTCTCGCCTGTAGACATTGTGGTGAGTGTTGTCGCAAATCGTCGCGTGGATGTGTGGCTCGTCGTCGCTCGATGGATCCGGAGAAAGCTGCTGAGTCTCGGTGTAACTGCAGTCGTGGTACGAGCAAGCATATGAGAAGTTTGAGCAAAGAGTATGCGCGCAGAACTTATGCCGGACGAAGTCTGGCTGTGACGTTGAAAGTCGAGGACTTTGGCAACATCAGCCCCACCACGCCAATGCGTCTGGACCCCTCCATTTCGGACTACTTATCAGGTGCCACGAGGTCAAGACTACGGCATTGAGAGGTAAGGACATGTGTAGGTGGAAAAGACGACAATAGCGCTTATAGCTACTACGATGGCCAGAACGGCACCGCATCAGCAGCATGACAAAAGTCTGGAATCGCTTCAAACGTTGTGGCATCCTCCACGGACAAAAGTTGATGCGGAACGACGGATAGAAGTGGGATTCACATGTCCTACAAGCCACGTGGTGCCACACTTAGGCTTCAACATCGATGTTTTGGTCTTTTAATTTGGGCCCCGTCTTACTTAGCTTGCTAAATTCGAGAAGTTCAGGCGTATCCCTTCGTTGACGAAAGGTGGTTTCAACGTATATTCGCGTAGACCTTCATTCGCGGATAAGACCTTCTAGTAAATTCTTTTATAAGAGTTTCTAGCTAATTATATCGAGCTTATAGTTTATACCTCTATTATTATATCGTAGGTAGTATTAACTCGAAATTATCGTTTACTTATCGTTTTTATAAGAGATAGTCGTTTATTACTATAGCGCTAATAGTTAGTATTTTCTATATATTCTAGTTATTTTCTTATATATATATCTTAACTATTATAATATTCTTAAAAATCTAGATTATAGCGATATATTAGACCTAGATAATATCGAGAGCTATATAGGTAAAATAGCGCTTATTAGAGTTGTTAGTAATAGCGCGACTAGTAGTTATAAGAATAAAGAGAAGTGTTAAAAGACCTCTCGAGAGGGTGTTTATAACGCGCAGTAGAAGTAGAGATAGTAGGTAGGAACTAACCGAGTTAATTATATTAGTTAGTTATAGGTTAAATCTTACTCCTAAGATAGGCATTAGCTAAGTTATATAACCTAGTATTATATAACCTATATTACCTAATCCTAATCCCTAAAGTGTCTCTTAGAATATCTAACTAGACTATACTTTCTAATACTCCTACTTAGGCTAGATAGTCTTCTACTTGCATTTAAAACTAATTCCTAGATTCTAATTACTTATTAAGTATAGCAAGCTACTTCTCCTATAGTATAACTCCTAAGCTTAGTATAATTTAGATTTCCTGCTTCTTATATAAAGTAGTAAGAAATAGATTTTTCTTTTGCCTTTCTAAGGTCTAGAGTTTAATCTATAGTTAGAGTAGGAATCTTTTGCCCTTCCTTATATAAGTTAGAGTTATCTTATAAACTCCTAGAACTATAGCCTATTCTTTAGTTTAGTTAGGCTATTAGCAACTATCTCTTTTATTAAAACATATTCTACTATAACCTTCCTTTGCTACTAGAGATGTCTAATATAGTTATATATAATATTAATATATTTAAATCTCTTATAGGTATATATATCCTTAATAAGGGTTAAAGCTGCCTAATTATCCCCTATAATTTATACTAGCCTTAGCTCTTTTACTATATTAGAATAAGCTTTAATAGTTAGCTAGAATAGGTATTCTCCTACTAACCTTGCATAGTCTATCTCTTTTAAGAGTGCTACTAAGAATTAAGACTACTTTGCATATATATTTATAGCTATATACTTAGCTTCTATTATTAATATTATAATAGACTTTTGCTTTCTACTTATCTAAGAAACTAGGGCTCTATAAAGGAAGAAGATGCTTCTAAGGATTAAGACTCTATCTGCCTTATCTATTATATAGTTAGAGTCTAAATATCCTATTAACTTTCCTCCTCCTCTTCTAAATATTAACCCTAAGTCTTAGGATAATCTTAGGTACCTTGCTAGTTTCTTTAGAGCTTGCGAGTATCTCCTAGCTAGGTCTAAAATATATAAGCTTAGCCTACTAAGAGAGAAAGCAATGTCTAGTCTTATTATAACTATAGGCTATATTTAGGTACTAGTTTAACTTTAGTACTCTATCTTGTTTCCTCTCTTATTATATAAGCCTATTAGTTTTAGACTATTATAACTATCTATTAGAGAGAGAGTTAGGTTAGCTATCTCCTTAGTTATTCCTAGCTTTATAAGGTTCTTCTAGATAAAGTATTCCTAATTAAGCTTTAAAATTCTAGCTTGTCTATCTCTTATTAACCTTATTCTAAGGATCTTCTCTAGTTCTCTAAGATCTTAAATCTTAAACACCCTACTTAGCTATTTCTTAAACTAAAGTATATCTTTTAGCTTTAGTACTATAATTAGAATATTATCTATATAGGTTAGGATTAGAATATTCCTTTCTTAGTAGATAAGAAGGTATAGGTCTACTTCTAATTATATAAACCTAATCTGTTTTAACTTTAAGATATAGAGTTTGTTCTAGTCTCTTACTACTTACTTTAGTCTATATAAGCTTCTTAGAATTTATAGGACTATATTAGGTAGAATCTTAACTCCTAGTAGTAGAATTATAAAGATTTCTTCTTAGAGTTTGCTCTTAGTAAATGCATTATTTATATCTACTTAGTAAAGTTCTAGGTCCTTTTTATAAACTATAGCTATAAATACCCTTAGGGTATTATACCTAACTATTAGTATAAAGGTTTCCTAAAAGTTAACCCTAAATTTCTAAAAGAAACCTCTTATAACTAGTCTTGCTTTAAACTTTTTAATAGCTCTACTAATTAATCTCTTTATATTAAATACCTATTTAGATATTATAAGGTTTGCTTCCTTTAAGGGAATAACCTCTATCTAGGTATTATTGCTTTTTAATATAGTTAGCTCCTTCTAGACTATATCCTTCTATATATATTCCTATTTAGGGTCCTAAATCGCCTTTTTATAGGACTTTAGAATAGGTACCTCTTATCTCTATATAGAGACTTAAGGAGCAAGTGCTATAAATATAGACTCTTAAACCTTTAATAGAGCTTTCTAGATCTACTTCTAATCTTAGCCTTAGACTTAGCTAAGGAATGCCTTATAATATATAAGAGCGAAGTAAAGCTAGAAGTTAGGGGCCTTAGGCCTTACTAGTGCTTAGCAAGTAGCTACTGCCGTATTGCTTAGCGTATAGTATTCGTATATGCGAAGTATACGATATATAATAACTCTATAAGAATTAGCGCTATCTTCGAACGGAGGTCTAAGGTAGTCTATACGTTACTATATACCCTCTTATAGTTCTAATTCTTTAACTCTATACGGGGTAGTAGCCTATAGATACTAATATTAGATAAATAAGAATCGCAAGCGCGTCGTACCGAGAACGTAGGCTCTATACTACGAGCTCTACTAATATAGGAACTAAGTAAAGAGACGCTAAACCTTAAGGAGATAATAGTAGATAATAACGTTAACGCGGAGTATAGGCAACTCGAACGTAAGACGAAAGAGCTTTATAGGCAACTTATAGTATACGTACTTTAAGAAGAGTATAAGCGTCTCGAGCGCGAGCTCGCTACGATACTAGAAGGCAATAACTCTCCTTCCGGCGGATCCGAAGCCTACTATATATAAAGTAGCGTAAAAGGGAACGCTAGAAAGGAAGAAGAAGAAGAAGCTAGTAACGCTAGTACGGCTAATACGTAAAGCGTACGTAACGCGCTATTAAGAAGCTCGTTAGCAAAGGGCGTAAAGATACGCGACCCTAAGCCGTTTAAGGGCGAAAGCGAAGATAAGGCTTAGAAGTTTATCCGCTACCTTAAGATAATCTTCGTTAATAACCCGATAACGTACTATAGCCCTTATAAGAAGGCGCTATATACTATTATATAGCTCGTAGGCAAGGCGAAGGATATATAGCATAACTAGTACGATACTAAAAATCTTCTAGCTAAATATAGCTAGAAAGACTTCTAGCGGTTTATATACGATATAGTTAGAGATTAAGCGAACTATACGCTTCTTACTATAATCGAGTACGAGAAAGCCTATTAGCGTAAAGGGCAGAGTATACGATAGTTTACGAATAAGTTAGCCTATCTTAAGGCGTAACTTAGTAACTACCGCGAGCCGTAGCTAGTTCGCTAGCTACTCGCAAAGTTAAGAGCTCCCTTATAGAGGAATATTATTAAGAACTATAATACGACGGAGTTTAAGAGAGCTAACTTTATAGCGCTTATAATGCGTTTAGAATAGGCCGAAAGGGCTATATTCTTATAAAGTAACTATAGAGGTTTATTAAGTAAAAGCGGGCTAGATAAGTATATTAAATATAAGACGTAGGTAAACTATAAGCGCAAAAGCAGCGATAATACTATAGCGCAATTTAGGAAAGAGAGATTCTACCCTAGCGGGTAGCGTTAATCTAAAAGAGATAAAGATAACCCGAACTAGAAACTTAAAGCTAAATGCTATAAGTATAAGGAAAAGGGGTATATCTAGTTAGAATGCCTCCGGCTAGACCTATAGAAGCCGCCTACTATACGTAGGGTAGCTATAAGCGTACTACTAAAAGGCAAGGTATCTAAGAAGACCCGCAAGCTCTAGATGCCGTAATAAATAGAATAGATTACCTACTTATATAAAGTAGGCTAGCGATTCTTATTATAGCTAAGATTAAGATAGATACGGGCTATATATAAGCCGAGTACGTACTCGATAGAGGCGCCGATATTAATATAGTCTCTAGATCCTATACTCTATAGCATAACCTCTTAGTAAGGGAGAATATAGCTTTACCGCTAGCTACGTCCTTTACTAGGTAGCTAGGGTACTACTACGGTGCGTATTATATACGCCTATAAGCTACTAACTCTAAAGAAGCGACTCGTATATACGGAGGCATCTTTTATATATATAATATACTAACTCCTTACGTCTTATTAGGCCGGCTATAGCGTATAGCCTATAGAGTAATAGAGGATACTAGTACGGATAAGTAAACCTTTAGGTCTAAAGGCAAGATATATATAGTATAAGTACGCGAAGTATATAAGTTTTATAAGGACCTTTAAAAGGCTCCGTATATCTTTACTATATTACTCTAGAAGGTAGATACTAGCTAAGAGCCGCTACCTACGGAGTTCTAGAACTTTATAGGCCTCTTTAATCTTATAGAGGAGATAAGAAGTATACTAGTCGAAGGCGCTAAGTATACGATTAACCTACTACCTAGTACTAAGCTGCCGTTTAAGCTACTATATTATTAGTCTAGCCGCGAGCTTAGTAAGTTAAGTCGTTACCTCTAAGAAGCGTTAGAGTATAATTAGATCGAGCGGAGCGAAAGCAAGGCAGGTGCGTCTATTCTATTTATTCCGAAGAAGAATAGTACCTTATAGTTATATATAGATTACCGTAGATTAAATAAGATTATAGTAAAGAATTGCTATTCTCTACTACTTATTAGCGAGACGCTTAATAGGCTTATAGGAGCCGTATAGTTTACGTTATTAGACCTCGTAGATATATACTATTATATTTATATTCGTAGGGACGGCGACGCCGCGTCCGGAAGTAGGCGCCCCCAATCGAGCTGCTGGATGGCCTAATGCGGCAATCCGCGGCCCGCGCGCGCGCGTCGCCCGAGTATAAGACGTCGCGTCTCTCACTACATCCGTCCATTTTGCTCGCAATCCTCTTTCTACACATCTGCACTCGCGCCCGTCGCACCCCTGCGCCGACCGGCGGTCCTGCTGCGCCCTCGTCACGCAGCTATCGCTCCCTCAGGATCCTCCGGCACCCGCTTGTGGACCATCCCGGCCGCCCGATTCCCACCCTAAATCGCTGCTGCAGAATCGTGGCAGATCGATCGTTCTTCGTGCTCGCCCGGTGCCGCGCTGCCCGCCGCACGACGCACGAGCTCCTCTGTGAGGCGATTCAGAAGACGGAGGAGAACGCTCGTAGCCACAACCCTCCCCAGCCTGAGCGGGCACACGCATAGAGCTCGGGGGCGAGGGTGCGCGACGCTGGCCGCATGTCACGACTTCGGGGACTCCGACCTTGTAGCGCAAATGACGCGTCACGTTGCAGATGGTTGAGCCTAAGGGAAGGTGTTGGGAAGTGGTGAAACGAGGCGCAGCGTGCATTTCTGGAACGCAGCCAACGACATTCTCCATGGATCTCCGCAGCGGAGGCGTGCGACGCTGGCCGCATGCCACGATCTCGGGGGCTCCGTCCCTGTGCTGCGCAGGACCCGTCACGTCGCAGATGGTTGAGCCCAAGGGAAGCGGTTGGAACATGGCCAAACGAGGCGCAGCGTGCGTCCCTGAGACCGAGCCAACGACATTCGTGGGGGAAAGAACGTAAATGGGTCCTTATCGTGGCGTGCGGGGTGTGCGTTGTCGCTGTGGTCACCGAGTCAATCTCCGCCCGTGTCGGCATGCTGCGGATGGTGCAGGAGGAAATGGCGGTGCGACATGTCCATTCAGAGCCCGGCCTCCTCGTCGAGGCGACACGGAACGGAGATGAAGGTGCCCAAAAACAGGAGAGGCGCGTGACGCTCGCCTCGAAAAGGGGACTTCGGGGCGTGCACAACTGGGCTCGCGTTATCTTCGGCCCCATTTTTAGGCTCTGATGGGCGGCATGATTGTCTTCCTAAGTGTCACGCGGGCGGATTACCGTTGGTGATTGGGAGAGAAGTCACGGCGAACTTTTGTTCTGATGGTGGGCCTTGCTATGGTGTGATTGATGGAGCTCGCGCAGTCTGCCGGAACCGGGCATCCGGTGGAACATAAATACTCGCAGGCCTGGTCTCCTGTGGAACACCCGCTCACTCCTCAGCTTTTCTCCTCGTGTCGCGTCGAAGACACCCCAATGGATGCTATGCTGATGTCCTTCCACTCGAGCACTGGCGCTCAACACCACAACTTCATCGCCTATTCCGGACCGCCCGCTGCGAAGAATAGTAAGAGAGCTCCCGCGAGGGGGACCCCCCATATGCGGGAGGAGGGCCCGCTCGTACGTTTGAGTTCTCATGAAGACGGGGATAGACATTGCAGCAGTGTCGGCGCTAAAGGTAGATCTGCGGCGCGTTGCACGATCAGCGGGCGATGACCACGAACTGACTTCTCTGCTAATAGCATGCGACACGCCTATTGTCGTGCCCGGCAGATTTGAGCCCCCCACGAACGTCGCCTCAGCTTCCGCCGACGGATGCCACGAGCTCAAAGACTGTGCGACAGCCGCCATCGACGGCGGAGACTTGTCCGCTGGATTTCTAGGCTCTCCGTGCGACTTCAGCGAGTGGAGCAGTCTTGATGTCGATCTACCGCTCCAGCCAGGTCAGACGAGCATCGAGAGCGCGTCCGCGAACGCCGCAGTTTCTGTCAGCGCACTGGATTCGACAGAAGCGCAGGTTGTTGCTCCAGGTGAAGCCCGAGGAGACACGCCAGCCGAGGACTGCGATCAAGAGTTCACGGCAGCACCAGATCTGCTCGCAATGGACACGATCCCAGACCGAGGCACTTGTGCTGAATTCAGTGCAACGCATGCGGCGGCCGAGTCGCCACTCTGCCCCTCTTTGGACGTAGTTGCTCCGTCGGAGCGGAATCGAGGCGAGCGGCAGATGTTTTGTAGCGTAGATGACGACGCGATGCAGGTTGTGGAGCGTAAAGAGCAACCTGGGTGAGCTCAGCAACATTCCTCGACGCTAGTAACAATCTGCTAAGTTGGAGTCAGGCCCAATAACCTACAAGATGCGCCGGAAGTGGATGACGCATTCCGCCACATTGTTCAATCCGACAGCTCCGCGCGGAAAGGGCAAGACGATCTTCTGCCCAACTCGCCTGTTCGACTGGGGGACGAGCCAAGCGGTCGCGGGCACAGTCCGACACGCTCTCACAGAGCTCCCCGGAACCACACGAAAGTCGATAGCAGTGATGACGAGATAAGACCGTGGAAACCGCGAAGGCGTCGCCGATCGATTGGCTGCATTCCTCGAGGCATTCCAGAGACCGGCTCTCCTCAGCAACAGAGCCGACTGAGCTGCGCTTCGAATGTTACTTCACTCCACCAGGGAGCAGTCGCACCTAACAACTTCCAGTCCGACCTCCGGCCAGGATGTCCGGCCGATGTAGAAGAGCATGCGTGCCCGGCGGAATTACAAGAAAGCGTCGGCCCATCCACACCGCCTGGAGTGGATGAAAGTCTCGGGCTCGGTAGCTCACCCGACGACCAGCCGCAGACTGGCCTCGAACGGCCAGGCCGCAGAGACGTCACCCGGGACGATTGCGTAAGATTAGGTCTTCCATTTTTCCTCCCAAGCGCTGCTAACGAGACTAGTCTTCATGCGAAGAGAGCCAGCATCCTCGATCCCAACAGAAACCTCAGCGTGGCCACAACCGCTCGAAAGTCTTACCACGCGTGCGCCGCACCAACAGCGTGGCTTGCCCACATCGCTCTGCGAGCTCCATCTCTCGGACACCACGCACACGTGCCAGAAAGCAAACTCGCCAAGGCGCAAGCCTAGAGGCTGCTTCCAGCGTAAAAGACCAACCCTGCTTGAGTCCGGTCCATGATATTGATGGGCCCACGTGGGCCATCGAGAAAATCCTCAGCAGTAGACGCAAGTACGGCGAGACGCTTTACAAAGTGAAGTGGAAGCCAACGTGGGAGCCGGCGGAAAGTCTGCGAGGGACTGCGGACAGAGCTATTGCTGAGTTTCACCGTGGAAAATCCTGCTGAGGCTATCATCATTGGGGCTCCGCTTGACGAAATGAAGAGATCCAAGGTAGCAGGAGCGAAAGTCCTGTGTGATTGACATGCAGACCTAACTGGCCGCGAACGTCTGTGTGCAGATTCTTCGCTACAAAGATGAGCGCACTGTCAGGTTCGCCACAGTGCTTGCCGTCCTGTAGTAACTGACGTTTCACCCCACTCAACTCTCCGCGCACCGAAACCAACGAAGTTGTTGGTGGTTGCTTGCACTGGAGTGACCATGGCAGGGCCGTCCGTGATATCTACCATGATACGTTGCACGTTACAACAAAGAGCTTGGAACCAAAAAGGCCACATTCCACGTCGCATGAATGCAAATCTTTGCAACGTCGATCCAAAAATGTTTTGTGGGATTGGGCCCCCGTCGCGCCCCATCTTGGTTGTGCGACTCGCGTAATCCCGTTCTCTGGATCGCGATTGCATCGGCTGTAGTACATGTACGTGCTTAGGCCACCGCCGAGTAAGCGCAACGTTCAAATAGTCGAATTATATTTGGAATCCTCTAAACGCAGCCTGTGGTCTCACGAGGCACCATCAATCATGCCTGACAGACTCTACTCTCGGCGCGATCACTGGATTCGAGCTTATAGTGAAACATTAGTGCTTCCTCAGGGGCAAAGCAAGGTGACGGCATTTTCGATGAATTCCATTGGAGTGTTGCTCAACAATGTCAGCGCTGGCTTCACAGCCCATTTTTGGAGGCAAACATGACACCAAGGTCTATTCCAAGTGTGACAGTAGCATGCACTCGATGGCGACATGGTGTCCAACGGTCTTCCCAAATCATCAACTTCCAACGTGCACACCACGGTGCCGTTGTCCGCGTGCACGGGATCTCCAGGCAACGGCAGAGTGTTTCTCTCCGGCGCATGATGTACGGTCGCGAATCGGCCATGGAGGTTCCGGATTTTTCCTGCGATCCAGGCGAGTACGGTCGCATTGATATCGATGTCGGGGAAAGTGAGAATATCGTGGAGAGTGCGTTGGCACGATGTCCGTCAACATCCGGCACAGTTTACTTCGGTGGTGCTCACTCGGTAGTGTAAGATGTCACTGGCCACATCGAACTTCGCGGGGAGACAGCGGCAGGAGAACGCGAGCTCCAGTCTACGACATCGGCCGCAATGCTGTCTTCGTCGACGATGCCTGCACGCCGAGCCTTTTGCGCTGAGGGGAAGAAAGCGCGGGTGACTTCAGATCATCCGCCACGCTCTTCTCCGGATATCGTCTCCACGATGGAGCAAAAGAGAAGTGACAGGAAGCTGGCATGCGGCGTTGAAGGCGAAGCGATCCCAGTTGGGCAGTGCAAAGGAGCACGATGAGTGAGTGCAACGTCATTCCCCGCCGTGAAAGTTCCTGCTAAGTTATGATTAGGACCAACAGCCCACAGAATGAGGCGGGGGTGAACGAATCGTTACCCCGATCCATCGTGAGGGAGAGCCTGGCACGGACAGGAAAGGTTGACTTGTTGTCCGATTCGCCCGGCCGACTCGGGGAAGAGCAAAGGGACGTCGCGCGCCAGCCGACACGATCTGGCTGCTCTACCCTCGGAAAGCACGCGCGAGTCGACAACAGTGACGACGACGTCATATCGTGGCGGCCACGGCGCCAGCAGCGTCGATTGATCCAAGGCAATCATGGAGGGAGGCAGCCAGAGCTGTTCTCCGGGAGAACGATCACACAGCAGATCGTGCAGCAATTCGAGCTGTACTTCTTATCGGCGGAGAGTATTCACGCCCACGAATCGCTTGCGTGTACCGCGGCCAAGAACGAGAACGGACGCCGAAGCGAAGGCCTATTCTGCCGGTCGACAAGTGGACCAGGACCCAACGAAGACTGGCGCTGTGGACGAAAGCCTGAGCTTCGGTAGCATGTGCTTTTACCAGCCGCATTTGTGGCTCGAAAAGCGAGGCCACACAGACAGAAGTAATAATGGTTCAGTGAGGATTGATCTTCCTTGGCCCGTTGCATGCGATGCTGACGAATTTAGTCGTCATCAGAAGGAAATCAACCCTACGAATCTAACCGCAAACCACGGCCAAACCACACTCGCTCAGAGACTTTCCTACGCATGAATCACTCCACAAGCGCCGCCGATCCACAGAACTGTGAGGTCTCCATATCCAGTTGGTAGTGTACATGCCGTGTCAGAAAGCTAACTTGCCACGACGCAAGCTTTGAAAGTGCTTCGCAAGGCCACGATGAGCACCTGTTGCCTCAGGCTCACAAAGTCGAGGATGAGCTCGCATGGGAGGTTGACAGGATTTTGGGCAGTGCGCGCAGGCGCGGCAAAGTGTTCTACAAAATCAAGTGGAAGTCGACGTGGGAGCCTGCGGAAAGTCTCCATGGAACCGCACACCTAGCGATCGCTGAGTTTCACCTGATGAACTCCGGCTGAGACCACACCGGCTGAGACCACACCGGCTGCGACAAGTCTCCGTGCCATGACTGCTGAAAGTGTGTTGGCCTGGGCAGGGGGCTGCAGAACTTTGCATGAGCTAGCAAAACATCGCATGCTCTGCACATGTACGGCGAAAAGGTCTTCTTCCCACGCGTTCATGGAAAACGTGCATGGCGCAGGCGAGAATAAGTAAAAGCTGACATCCCACGTTACTTCAACACCGCAACCGGGCCGATATAAGTCCATGTTCTGAGAAGCCGGTCTCCTATCCGCAATACGAAATCATGAAGTTGCATTTTCGATGGCTTCCGCGCTGATCGTGGCGAATTTGCAAACCTACAGGCTGCTCTGTTCTCCTCGCTCTCCGCGTTAACCGCTGCCGAGTCACGGTGTTTGGCACTTTGGGCTATCATGCTTTGCTAACATCGCAACAATTTTTCCCGCTGGTCTAATGGTCCACGTGCTCAAGCCACTCGTTCGGATTCCACTCCGAACGAAACAACAAGCTAGGAGAAATGTGGTCGGCGTTCAGTAGCCGCCAAGACTCAGCAGAGTCTTGCGGCTGCTCCGGTAGGCGCTGATGCTGAAATGAATCCGTACTATCATAAATGCTGGATCTCACAGGCCATGCATGGCTCAGTCTAGCCTCGATGGTACGAAGCGTGTTATTCATAACATCAATTTTGCTTTTCAGCTGTGCCAAGATCTGGCAATCAGTCTCTGCTTGCTTGACCGTTTTCTCTATCGTATCGTCTCTTCTGCATAAACCTTTGTCAGTAAAAAGGTGGGCATCGGTATTCAAAGATGAACGTACGCTTGGGGTGGAACGTCTCGATACTTGCAGTCTGTCTGTTGTTCGATGCACGCCTGACACGGAATGCCACCTGTGTGGGGAAGTGAGAGAGATCAGTGGAGCGCAGGCGTCAGATGTGGACTGCGTCGTTTACTTACTACCGCACTTTTGCCTACGTTTCCGACATTCTTCACAAGCCTGGCTTATCAGTAAACGAGGAAATGCTCTGCATCAGTAGCACCTACGACTCTAGATTTTTTCGCACGCCGCAACGAAGTGTCGTTACATGTTACCGCTCCCCGTAAGCTCGCCTGCCGCCTCTCACCAGCTGCTATGGCGAGCAGCTGGACCTCGGACGTCGTTCTGCATTGTTTTCCATGTTCTTGGCTGATGTATTCCGTATTTGACGCAGTAGATATCTCTTTCCCGGAGCTAAAGTAGAAGCCAGACTGTCGTGCCGTCCCATCGTCCACGTTGTCAGGCACGTTATCTGATGCGATGCCAGGGTCCATATGTGATGAAGTTCTGAAGGCCGGCACGAGCTCATGGCGGTTAATGGCAAGGCAACGGCTAAAAGTCAAGGAAGAACATGAAACTTCAGAAAAACAACACGCCGCGAAAGTGGGATGCACCCAATTCTCCTGTAGACTGACTGACTGCTTAGTTGTCAATATGCGGTACGCCCTCTCGGATGATGCAATGTTCACCTGCACGATGGCTGAGAACGCCAGTCTGCAGCCTTGAAGCATCTTCGGCCCCTGCGTTATGCAGTACACCGCCAGAATGCGTACCTGCATCTTCCACTCTTCGCAGCTGATAATGCTCCTACGCTGCCGGAATTTCTATTCCGACTGGATACCGCAAACATCGAGCTGCGTATACTCCCAACGCCACGTACCGGAGAGCTGATATTAAGCGCCGGTCGTGCGAAGCCGTGGATCTTGGAAGCGCTATCACTGTTTCCAGGTTGCGGTCTTCCACAGGCGCATCATCAGAGTCGCGTGCATAGTCCAGCTGAACTTATACTTCGCCAAAAAGCATTGCGGAAGATCAGGCGGCGGGATCGAATATTCAGCAACCGCGGGAAGACCTGGTGCTATATGTGTCCATTAAGGAAACATACATATGTAGAAGGAATCATTAGTCGACCTTACCGCGAATGGGGCTGGTCACATTTCATATTGTGACGTTTCCCAGATTGTAACAATTGCATGCGTAGAAAATTTGGGCGTGGTGGCGATGGACCCGAGGCAGCAGGAGATCCGAAGCCCGCACCCGGTAGCATTCAAGAACCTCTGCAGTCAAAGGCAGATTGAGACGTACCTCCCGTCAGTGGTCAGTAGTACTGGTGCAATCGCGTTCACCATAGGCAGAACATACACCATCTCATTTCTGTGACAGGTGCCGAAAGATACCCTCTGTGACCGCCGAAAGTTGAAAAGCATCCATTCATTAACCAGCCCACGCAAGTTCTGGCGAGCTTTCATAGATGTTGACTGAGCGGCAGTTTCCCTATTGTGAACGGGATCATCGCGCTCGGGATCACCAAAGTTTGGAGAGTCAGCCGACGTCACAGTGCGCCACAAGTTGTTCATATCATGGAGCGGGCCTGCACAAAGCACTGCAGGAAAAATGTCGCTCTGCCGTGTGCTTTCTTACAGGTCCATCTCATGTGTAAGACAATGATGGGCTGGCCCTGGGAACTGTGCCCGTGTGCACACTGCACTGCTTGCACTACATTCCTGCCGCACGGAGAGTTCGTTACCATCAACGGGAGCGCGAAGGAATCACTTCTATAGGAATGCTAAGAAGAACACTATAGACGCGACGTGGAAGTTTCTCAGCTTTTTGGGTGTCGTGCGCACTCCCGGTTCGTTGCAGCGCCGGCTGCAGAACCTGTCGACCCCCTCGCGCCACATCCATTTTCCGAATCCCACATCGGTAACGCCAAGAGTGTGTGATCATTTTCGGAATTCAGCTTAGAACATGCCAGGACGATGAAGATCAAGGCTCCGTACGGACAAGTCCAAGAAATCGCGACCGCGTCAGTAAAGTGTACTAGAACGCGGCGTCCAGACATCTCTGCAGATCTACCCAGGCCCACTCGACAAGAGGTCGTACTGGGGGTTGATTTCGCAGCATACCTATATAGTCGCATTCGTTTCACAACATCTATTTCACGAGGGTTGTCAGCAAAACACGAGTCCATTCCAGAGCGGACGCTGAGCAGCTAGCCGAAACCTGCTTCCACTGACGGCCTGTCGAAGCCGAGTCGTCCATTGCGAATATCCTCGGCCTCAACCAGTCGATCAGGTTCAGTGTTCCAGACCATAGAGAATCCAAAACGCAGAGATCAGCCGCCCGGTCGTCTATTCCTACCTGAAGCCACTGGCACTGTGCCCACTTTCTTTGTACCACGATGGTCGATCTTGTCTATTGATCCGAGACACTTACGTTGGCGGCATTTCTTCGGCTCTCCAGTGCATTCGACATTCGACATTCATGGCAGGCATGGCGTCAAACCAATCACACGGGCGCTCGTCAGGGAAGATCCCATTGAGTGTCCTGCTCAATGGAGCCGAACCCCAGGCCCAGTTTGGCAGGCTCCACCCTGTGGACACTCATGGCAGCGAAGAGTCCACAACAGTCAGCAGTGACAGCGGTTCAGCGACTATATTGCCTAGTCTGGATTCATATCAGACGGGCGGCAGTTCGTCACTGCAGACCACAAGCCATGACCTCTTCGTACGCGCAAGAGATACACGCACTGCTCGCTGCCGACTATCACGACTCTCGATAAATCAGCACGACAGCATAGACTATACAGGCCCGAGACCGCCGCGTCTGTTGTATGGGGAAGAGGAGAAGTTCTTCGTCATGTACGCTCGCATCGTTCGACAGGACAGTTGGCCCGAGATCGAATGCAGATTCGAAAAGCTATTCGGAACGAGAACGAAGGGTGGTCTCACATCAATTTACTATCGCGTGCGACGGGAATGGGGCCTGACGAAAGTTCTAGAGCATTCGCCTGGATCTTGTGCTGCGGATCGCAGAGAGGTGGAAAAGCGGGCGACAGATTTGTCACACGAGTTCCTATTACGGATTGGATGTTTGTCTTCCATGAGATGAAATGGAAAAAATCTCGTCCATATGATTCAGCATCACCGCCGCTTTCTGGTCTGCTGATAATAAAGGCAAGTACAGCGCCTTTTGCGGCGCGTCGTGCAAGGCGAAGTCGTGAACTGCGATGTGAAGGATTCCGCTGAAACGCAAATTGCTTCGGTTGAGCAGTTTTCCGTCGGAATGCGGGCGTGTAACATGATCTGGACTTGAAAGGTCGTATATAGCATACCCCCGGGGTCAATCCAGGGAATAGCATCGAGAGAGCAGTGCTAGATGAGTGGCGCTCGGATACAAGGAGCGGAAGTGCCGTGGGAAAAGAAACAAAGAAAAGTCAAATCGAAGAGAGACCGCAAGTGATTCTAACACGAAGTGAGACGCAGCCGATTCGGCAGCGTCCCAGAGAGCATGCCATGGGGTAGCACGGAGTACATCGAGTGCTGGGTCGGAGGCGTGCGCGTAGGCCCAAATAAATTTGACCCCCCAGGAAGGTTCTATCATTCCCTGACGCATGCGGATGGCGCCGCAGCGTGGTCACATACGCGCGCGCTCGCACGATTTCCTTTCTCTTCTTACAGCAGATGTGATGACTTGTTTTCTGGCAGTGCCGGCAGGCTTGTATATTTCGCCGCAAGCCATACAGAAAGACTCTCCTTGCGCTTAAGGAAAGACGCGATACTGGATATCCCAGGCACTCGAAATCAATGGCTTGGCAGAAACCCACTCCATCAACTTATACATTTTCGCCACCATCCTACTAGTGCACCTGTTTCAGATGCAAAGATGAGACGACTCTCCTAGGTCGATGATTGACAGGGGCAAGGCGGAAAGCCTGGCAAGCCGCGCATCGGTCAACGAATTGGGAATGTAAAATGCTTAAGCGCTCTCAAAACCGTTCAAGTCGGACACGGCGCAGCAGCGGGGTAACGTGTATACCAGGAAATGGGTCGGGATCTCGTCTTTACACTTCAGGTCGTGGCAGCACAAAACATCATAAACTGCGAGCCCGCATTCTGCCGGATGGAGTCTGTCGTAGACCGACCACCGCACTTCGTCTTCGCTCGCACGTGGGCATATCATGGCGACTAATACCAAGCAGATGCAAAGATGCATCCGGTAAATGCTAACAAATACCGTACGACGCATGGCTTCACCGTGGATCGCAAAACGCAAATCTACGTGGCCACCGTCTTCGGCCCACGAATCTACACGTAATTAGTAGAGGCACGTGGTTCAAGTGACGAACATCCGAAGGTGCCCTTCTGAGTTTGGAGTCGTATCTTTGTCGTGCCATCTATTTCGATTTCTCGGACCGTGTAATCCCTCTCAAGACTGGCGATTGTTGCAATGGATATATGTACCCGTGCCACTGCTGAGAGATCACAGTGCTCCAACCTTCTCTAGTCTGGAGCGCAAAATCTGCCCGCTAGCTCGGGAGGCCCGGGGACTTACAACTAGTCTACGAGTGCAGTGAGACAAGGAGAAAGGCAGGACTGCAAATACTAAACTGACACCTCCAACTCTGACACTACTGTCTTCCGTGGCACTGTTTCGGGTATCGATGGATGACACATGGATAGTGAGTGTTGCGCGGTGGACTTCGATGCCACGAAGCTAGTGGCCGACACCAAGAGTTCCATTGCTCACACCAGAAGAGACGTTCACCGATCAGCAGGAGCATGGCGCTGGAGGTGTGCATCCACAGTTCTAGGGCTAGCGGCGTTCAGCCCCTTGCGTATGATTGCCACGCATCAAATCCAGCCGTGGCGAGTTACACGCATGAAACCTTCTGCAAGCTGCCAGCGACGCGGCCCGACTCTTCCCAATCGGGTTTCTTTCGCCTTCGCTGATTCATTGGTCGTTTGCGCTTGCGATTCGGAGAAAGGTCACCTAGCGCCTGTCGTTGAATCACTCTACTCCTTTCAAAATCAATGATCATGAGCTGTCTCGTGGTCGCGTCGTAGACCATATTCCTCGGCTCCTCATCGCAATGCAAGACTTGCAGGCTACGAATGGCCTCGTATGCTTTCTCAGCTTGTTCGTTGCAGACCGATTTGATAGCCGCGAAGGTCTCGTCCTGGACCATGAGCTGTGCCAGAGACGTCCCCGCCCAGCTCAGCAGCAGGATGTGTCTCAGCTCGACTCCGTCATAATGGTAGGGCAAATCGAGCTCCACAGTTCCGCAGCACACAGGCACGTATTGTCCTTGCACGCTCTGCAGTCGATTGTACACGGTTGCTTCATGCTGGAGGTAGCTCTTGTGAGCACTGTCCATTCCTTTCGCGACCAGAGTGTAGCCTCCAATGTTCAAACGAAGTTTCAGCAAAGCTCCACGAGAGCCGTGAATGAAGAGAGAGCAACAGTTGGCAGTCGTGCCGCGGTCGACCGCGAGCTGTTGGCGAACAAGCCGGAGGAAACGTTCCCGTGGGATGTGTGCCTGGCCGTGTTCTGTCGCATTCGGACAAGATGGGTCTATCGCAAGGCCTCGGCAGAGACCGAGGAGGCAGCTGTGAGAACAATATGCTCGATTCTGGATGCGAGTGCGAGCGTGCCCTCGTGGTGGTTCTTGCTGCTGTGTGCGGACGCCGCCGTGCCTTCGTGCCGAGCTCCTCGTCGTCCGCGAACGAGTCTGCGCTCCAGGAGTGGGGCTGGGAGCTCGTTCGGCACCGTCACTCTCGGAATCGTCGCCTTTCGATGCTGGACTGGAGCTTTGTTCACCACATTGACTCCGGAGGCGGATCGGTGAGCGCCGCATGCCTTTGCGCCACTCGCGCGGTCGATATTCGGAGGCTCCTTTGGAGTTGCGCGCCGTCTCCGGGATCGTCGCAAGAATGTCGACAAATTCCACCTGCCACCGCTTCAACCTGGCTTTCGCGTCATCAACCCATGCCTGGCCGGGTGGGTCTTCCGATAGCGCTTGCTGGATAAACGCAAAAACCTGCGAGACAGCCGTTCGTTCCAGACGACTCTCTGCGTCCACCTCGTAGTCCGTCTTCGGTATGTTGACACTAAAGGAAACAGCTGTGGGATCGTCCGGGATCCGCAGGAAAATGTATGCCTCTCCAGTGCAGACATATCCATAGCGAACACACTTATCAATCATGTAAGAGAACAGTTGTGTGATCACAGCAGCCAGCAGACGCCTGCAGAGGAATACGAAGCCCTCCCCTTCCTGGTCGATTACGTCTCGCTCGGGCTGAATATCGGACTGCAGCCCAGTACAAATCTCTTCGATGGTCAGCTTGTGCGGCGCTTTATACTCAATTGCAATCAACGGTCGGGCGCTTCCGTCTTCTTGCCAGAGCACACAGAATTGATCCGCTCGCGTATTTCTACGTGGCTGGTCACTCTTGCGCTGGATCGCCAGTTCCCCCATCGTCTCGCTCAACGTCGCCATTTCCGCTCCTCGGAACCTCTCCTGGTTCTCGAAAGAGATCTGGCCGTGCCCCAGCAGGCCAGGGGCTAATTCGTGGTTTCGCACAAGCGCACTGTGCATATCTTTGACCATTTTTTCCACCGTGAGCCGTTGCAAGAATCGCAGATCGTCTTCGGACCCGATGGGGTCGATATACCCCTCGACGGACTTGCACGCCTCTATCGATGGGTAGAGCGGCTCTTGCCACAGCTCCGCAATGCTGCTCAGAACGGCCCAGGTGCGCTGCTGTCGTTCGCCGAAGTCTTCCCAGAGAGCGATCATCTGAGGAAACAGCCTCGAGGTCGGATCTGTGGTAGAGCCGCGGGTGACTGAGGAAGGGTCAGTGATTGGGCGGATCTTTTTGCAGAGAGCATGGCAGCTTTCGAGAAAGTCGGCAAGAGTCTGGTTGACAGCTGTGGCGGCCACCTGCTCCGCATATTCTCGCCGCCGCTGCTCTTCTCGTCGTCCGCGCTCTGCGACCTCCTGCTTGCGCTGTGCTTCCTCTCTCAGACGTTGCTCCTCTTCCCTTCGACGCTGCTCCTCTTCCCTGCGACACTGCTCCTCTTCCCTGCGACGCTGCTCCTCTCCCCTGCGACGCTCCGCGACTTCCTGTTTGCGCTGTGCTTCTGCAAGCTCTGCCCGCAGCGTAGCGATCTCGTTCTCCATTGTCGCGTGTCGTTGGCTGGCCCGACATAAGGCGATCACAATAAACAAACGCGCAAGCTGCCTTTCGGGCGCAGCCGCCGGAACATCACTGGCTGAACGCCAGAGCTCAGTCCACAACCGAGGCTTGATATCTGCGCCAATCAATGCCAGGAGCAGTCTTCAGTGGTGTATACCTTCACTTCTAATACATCCTTAAAAGTCTCCGTGTACTAGATCCCAGTCCAGATCGCATGCGTGATTAGGAGCAGGCTTATGAGGGAGTGCTTGGCGCCGTTTTCTGCCCGAGGCAGACATGAAGACTCTTTGGACAACAGGAAGTGGACACGACGCACCACGGAAACGATAGCAACGACACAGCGCAGTCAGCTCGCATCCTACGACAATGCACTTCCGGAAACCACTACCTACGCACATCTCGCCGAACACATGTCCTGAAGAGTGTGCTATGATAACTCTTGAGCTCGCGCAAGGGACCCAACTCGACTACAGCACGCGTGCGCCACAAAGCTAGTTGATTCCTTCTTGTCTATTCTAGATACGTTGCGTTGTTGAATCGAATGCACACTTGACTTTGACCACCCGCAGTCGAGATCCTTCTCCCTGCTTGGGTATATTCTGAGGTTCGTGACTGTTCTGATCGCATGATATTGCCCCCGGAATTTCAGTCGACTCTTCTCTCCAACTTCTCCCTGTGTTCGACGGTGATTCATTTCTTGGCAGGGCGGATTTGTTCCAGCAGATTCCTGTATCGACGGATGGCATCTCGAAATACTTACATGCGTTTTCAGTCATTAGATGTAGATGCATCGGTGTTTTCTACAGTCTTGAGTGATCTGCTCGCGCTGGGGCATGATATCCAGCAGTGCTCATGGATCTAGCGAAGTCATCGCAGTCCAGATTCAGACGAAAAGTCATGTGAGTTATGGGGCACGTGCTGCGAGACAACCATACGGTCGGTCCACCCCTGCGTGAGACGTCTCGCGCCGCTCGCGAGGCGAATCTTCGAAGGCTGTCGATCTTGAGCGAAGTGCCAGCCACAAGTAGTGCATCCGGGTGCCGCCCCAGGTCCTGTTCCGTCATAGTAGCGATGTCGCACTCTGTATCCGCAAAAATGTCTTCCTGGTAACTTAGAGCGTAGCACGTGGGCGCATAATGCCGCAGCCGCGGTGGCGCAGGCCACGGGCTTTGCGTTCGTTCTGTTCACTGCCACAGTCCAGGCAAGGTCTCCAGAGCTCCGATGTAACTGTTGGGCGGCGATGAGATGGGCGTATGGTGCACAACATCTCCCGGAGAGAGCCATGGAGGTGAATTTCTTGCCATCAGCCATCGTCGAATCCGCTTCGAGGCCATCTATGTTCTGAGTGTAGAGCCTACGCAGCCGGCCATCGAACTCCTCCAGAAACTGATGGAAAGGCGTCGCTCGAGCGCGTGCTACTTGGGCCACCAAGAGATCCATGGTCTCTTTGAAAGTGTCTGCTGAGATACGCAGTGTGGAAGCATCGAAAGCGAGCCGCATATCGTGTTTGATGAAGATGCCGCTTGGGGAGCAAAAATCCGGGATACCCGCCGACATCGAGATTCCTGCGCCCACAATGACCAAGACGCTGCGACATCGCGACAGCGCAGAAATAGCATTCTCTGTGTCCCGTGGGTTGACGCGAATGCGGGACTGAGGTTGTTTGTTGGAGCGTGTCGTGCAAGTCTCAGCAGCCTTTCGTTTAGGCATATCTGAGCATAAGACGGTAGTCTGTGTAGGAGAGAGTGTGGAACAAGGAAGAGAGTGCAGAGGAAGCAGGAGACGGGGCGGGCTGCGAATATAAGAGATCCAGAGACCCTGCTGTGCCTCCCCAGCTGTGCGCGGGGACAGCGACATCCACCCGAAGAGACTAGGCTGCGCTGCGTGTGTCCACGGCAGCTGGTGTTCCGGTGCGAGTCGACACTCTACTCTTCTAGGGCACACAGCATGCATGGTGTGCGGCCTGCACCCCTCGCACGTCCGATCAGCTGATTTGAACGTCCGTTGAACGATTACGCCATCCTCCCCTCCGACAATATATTATCTGCGGAGGACAGAGCTATAGCGGCCTGTAGTGCATGACTGAAGTCGTGAATCGAGGGACTCACGTTGACCATCGTTCGTATGCCATATCCACGCTTACTGGAAAACTTTGTGAGCAGGATCGTGGCACCGAGATGCGATCTGCCATATTGCTGTGTATCATGCACTTTCCATCATCACGAATGGCTGTGTATCTGCTGCAGTCTGGTCCTACGGAGTCAATCCCAAGCCTCGACTGAGCTCCAATTGAGGGGCCATAAGACCTGTGCTATGTGTGAAGCCATGCGATCGCGTACCAGATGCCCAGAATTGATTATACGCGAGAAAAGAATTCGTCTTCTGTCAAGACACTTGGTCACTGCCAACATCGCAGATCTTGAAAGGTATGCGTGTGAGCTGCGTGAAGATGTGCTGCGAGCCATATGATCACTGAAAGGATGGAAAACATCCGTCATAGCGGGAGTACGGTTGAATTCTGATGAAGTCCTTGCGCTGCTATCGGAGAACGTACGGTCTCTCTTTGCCTTGCTGTTCATGCGATTCATGCCCTGCGCTTCCTTTATTCTTGCGTACCAGCGGCGCATAACAATGTCATCTGTACCTCGTGGCTCTCCAAAATGCTCAGCAGTAGAAATTTGCAGCAGAAACGGCAAAGAAGGGTCGCTCGTTCTCGATGGTCGTCGGCTCCCGAACCACTTCGAGGCATTGCCTTGACTCGCATTCATCCAGACCTGCGAAGCTCTTCGATGAGTCCCGTATCGTCCAGTGACCCAACATTTGACGCCTGATCTTGTCGGACAATTCAGCATGCGCTTGCGATCAGCGCTCGGCTGTTGCCACTTGCTCTCCGGGGTAGCTGGCGTCACATGGGACTGGGAAAAATGCAGGGTTTCTCATCGCTCCGAATGGTTCTCTTGCTCTGTGTGCCTCGGACACACTGGGTCCTCGTCGCTCTTGCTTCTCCTGGTAGTCAATTAGTGTGCTCAGTTCGTCATCTGCAGTTTGAGCCGCCGGGCGCTGGGCGTCTGTGCAGGCATGCCAAGGATTCGGGCCGCTCGACCGCATGCCAAACGAGTCATGACATTTCGTTGTAAACAGAACACTAGGACCTACGTCGCGAAAGGGTGAAACGTGCCTTGGCTTATGTTGCACAAAGCCTGTGGCCCCGGAGTGACACTACAAGCCAGTACATCCCCTCAAGGCAAACGCGGGGCAGTCTTCCGTCCTCCATGTCATGATCTCCGAGCCTTCTAAAGCTGCTTGACCCCTGGGGTCAACCTCCGATTCTACTTGCAACAAGATATGGATCGCGCGTACATGACAGTCGATCATTTATACCGCTCATACTCCACCCCTCATTAGCCTGGCCATGGTGCCATCGTTGCTGGGTATTCCGGCTCAGAAACTGCCGCCAGAATAGATCGCACTGGATTCGAACAAGGAGCATTATGTCTGCGACAGGTATTCTCATCCTCCCCAAGTGAGTGGTTCGCACAGTTTGTAATACTGACAATGGCTTTAGTCAGGTCGTCTCCGAGCTTCTTGAGGTCCGATCTGCATTGCATACAGCATACCGATCGAGGCTGCGAAAGCGCGAATCTGCCATTGCGATGTATTCGCCGGGATTCCCAAAGAACTTTCTCCACCGGCCAAGATGGGACTACGGTATCGCAAGCGCTTAACACCCTGACCCGGGACATTCTCACAAAATTTACAATCTCTTGTCGACTTCGCCCGCGGATATCAGCGCCTTCAGGCTCACACGCAGCAGTCTTCATTGGCGCTCAGCTCCTCACGCACGTGGTGTTGGGTCCGCGACTGGACGTCGTTCATCGATTACATTCACTGCTATGCCCATGGTGGTTCTTGTCCTCAATACTCGTATATGTGGACTGTCCACATTCTGTGACTGATTAGTTTTGAAGTACCTAGACGTTCTTCACAAAGGGGCTGACAAGAAGTTCACGAAACCAAACACATGTTTGCTTGAATTGGCTTTGTAATCGGACTCCAACGACCTCGGTTTGTTAGGATTGCTAGCGATCAGGAAAGAGGAGCGAAAAATACTGTACGCCACTCGTGTACAATGACTACGGCCAGGCACTTCGCAACAAAATTCCCATAGCTTTACTCCGCAAGCTCCCCAAAGTACAACATGTCCAACATCTAGAATTCCGGAACGCCGTCGATCTGAGCCTGCTTGGCACAAATAAAACCAAGTACATGCTGGACAAGACGATTCCACCCACGGCGGCACGCTTGGCCAACTGGCCAATTCCCTTGGACAGCACGGGAAAAGTCGTATTTTCGCTAGGGTCGGCGCCGGACCGGGGGCTGACGAGCCCTTCCCTCCTGTCCCTGCTCGACGGAGCAGCGTTGTCCATCTGGTGCTCAATGCTGATGACTTGCGGATCTTGTTGATACATCTCACCTTTCCACGCATTGTGTACCTCGATCTGCGTGGATGTTCATATACCCAAGCCGAGATGTCACACTTCTCGAGTCACCATGACTTCCATTCATGACACCAAGCGGGAGCCGGAGGTATGAGGAGAATATGTTCCTGTGACTAGACGTGTTTAATTTACCTGTCAATGCGTACTTAGTTGAGATCATTCCCATGTGACTAGAGAGAACGGAGCTCTTCAGACGACGAGATCCTGGGCGAGAGCAACTCATCAGCTGAGTCGAGTCTCATTATGCCTGTATCGGTCTTACCAAAAGGCGCATATTCCCAGAAGATAGCTTGATGTGACCGCCACAGCGGACCTTCTACACTGCGCGAAAGCTGCCATTATCGACGCTCTGCCGCGACATAGCTTGTGCAGTGTGCTACTATGGCAGATACCCGCTCGCTGGAGGGAATGTGCTCCTGCCACATCAAGTCATTTGCCACAAGTTGCATTTTGAAGGGACTGCCACTTGACAGGAGCCACACATGGCAGGCGGTCTACGCCTGCGTCCTCGATTGGGTTGGAGGTAGTATCTCCCTGCAGGTCCTTCACATCCGCAGGGAAAAACCCCTGCGAACATGTCGTGCACTCCAGATCATGCGGACGTGCAGCTCAGCCTGATAGCAGGAGCCTTTCCCCTGCGGATTCGTCCAAATTCCAGGCACTAACACTTGCAGTGACCCCAATGCTGCAGCGAAGAACGTCATTGCAGTCCCAAATTTAGCATGCTGCCAACCCCTCCCCTGCAGGCAGAGCGTCTACAAATGCGGATTACACGCCTCGAGATTTCCGAGCTGCGCTCTGACCATGGCAACCGACGCCATCCTCTCGGAACTGGAGGCGCACTTTCTGGGCTGTGCTCGCATGTCATTATCATCCCTAGATTATGGCTCCGCAAGGCCGACAGACGGGCGAAACGTGGAGCGTCTGGGAGCTATATTCGAGAATGGATGTGATCGCACCGCCCCGGCTCACTCTGTACCAGTTCTGGTTGATCAGTATCTTCTTGACCAAATACTGCTGGACGCTGACCTGGATCACTCTGACCTTACCCTCGGATCCCCTCCCGCCTTGCATCTACCTCCAGGTCCAAGATTGACATGCCTGCATGGGCGGCATCGACTTTTGGCCGCAGAGAAAGTACTTCCTGCAAGTGAGCAGTGGTGGACGGTGCAACTCTATAGCTCCAGTGGGCCTTCCCTAGCCCGTAGCCACAGGTTCTGACTGATCTTGTCTTTACAGCGCTTTCCGAGGACGCTAGAAGATTCCTGGGCGAGCAGACAGACAATTCTCAAGGCTACTGCGACGGCGATATCTTCCTCCATTATAGGACCTATGTTAAAAAGAAAAATTTCAGCGCCGCCGACCGTTGGTTGCTACGATTATCCGACT
Source organism: Cercospora zeae-maydis (assembly GCA_023512815.1). Classification (NCBI taxonomy): domain Eukaryota; kingdom Fungi; phylum Ascomycota; class Dothideomycetes; order Mycosphaerellales; family Mycosphaerellaceae; genus Cercospora; species Cercospora zeae-maydis. Next base: position 1,090,954 of record JAKLWY010000003.1, on the reverse strand, counting down.
CGAAATACACGAACCTGCGGCAACTCGAACGTAGTCATGGTGGAATACTGATCGAAGCATTTGACGAGCTCTTGCCGCTCAGAGCTCTATGGGCAGACTTCAGCCTTGGGGCATTCAATCAGATACTCCCCACGAGGTGCTTCGAGGTAAATCGATACACAAGAGCACTGGAACGGAGCTGATGACACCCAGGAAGTCCGGACATATGTATCCGCCATCAAGTCAACCTGGGCCGATATATTACGTACAGATCTGGCCCCGGGTCAATTGGACAGAGAAACCATCCAGGCACTCGAGCTGCTCTGTCCAAAGGGGTGCAAAGATGATGCAGAGAAGGTCTCGAGCCTCATGGAAGACACGTCCGTTTTCCCGGCGGCGAAGAGCCCAACTCTGCGCTGTAATTTGCAAAACCGACTGCTAGAGTGTCCAAGAATCCTCTCGTTTTACTCCTTCCACCAAGATGTTGTGTTCCTGGAGGCGGGTCACAACGCACTCAAACAACTGTTCACCACGCCGCAGCAGTTAAAGTTGCCCAGAAAAGGCCGAACAGGCAGAAAGCGCGGATATGGAGTTCACCCCCGAAAGAGCCAGGGTCAACGAGACTTTCGCAGTACTCTTAAAGAACCCTACTTCCTTCACCAGCCGAGGTTCTTTCCCGCCAACTATATGGAATTGTGGATGCACGCTCTCCGTGAGTACCCGGATCTCGCGGAAACTCGCAGTAATGAGCCCCCCAAAGATGGCCATTCCACTTATAAGAAGGGAGCTCGACGCGATGCCGCTCGTGTCCGTGCTTTGGCGCTGAGAGCTTATACTCTCGGGTTCCAATCGACAGAAATATCTGCCCTCCTTGCTTCTTGTCCCAATCGCCCAGTTTTGGACGGACCCAGTGCGCAATCTCCTCACTTATCGACCGATTGGGGCGACGATCGGACTTTATCCCGCTGCAATCGTCCATCTCGATGGATTCTCGCTCGCACTCGCCATTACCTCTTCCCGAGGCTCGTCTATCAATCTCGCACCGATGCCGTCATGGCACAGATCACTCCGACTTACATTCTCTACGACATCATCCGTTGTTTCTGGGGCAGAATTCCTCCCGATCATCTCGACGACCCTGCACGTGTGAGACACGGGCAGACGAGCGAACTTCTTGCGGATTCGTCGATCCCAGCCCCAGATCCAGCCCGTCGGACGGACGAAGCCAACTGTCCTCTGGCTGAGCATGAAGCGGGACAGGATGAAGGCTCCAGCCACCCGCTGCCACAAAAGCGACCGGAAGTCCATGCTGATGGCACTGCTCGTGCGGAAGGGTGGTCGCCGAATGGAGTGTCAAAGGCAGAGGAACATCTTCGCAGCTTTTCACGTGGAAACAATCACCTAAACAACCCAGATCTGGAGACGGGCCACAGCGCTGCTGAGCTGAGTGTGACAGATGAGGACGTAGAGGATGATTTTGAAGAGCTCATGGCAGGCAGAGCCCACAGAGACGCGGAAGACGCGGCAAATTTGCGGCAGGAAGAGGCAGAGGTTGCTCGCCGAAATGAGGGAGATCTCAGCAGGAATGCATTGCAGATGCAACAGGGGCAGCCGGGAGCTGCAACGAAGACTGACAATACTTCTGCGCTGGCAAAATTGGTAGGACGCGAAAGAGCCGACATCAAATCACGCCAGGATCGGAATTACAGGCGTTTGCGACAGAACAAAGAGAGAAGGGTGCAGAGGAACTCTTATGAGCGCAATATTCGCCTCACCTCACACGGTCAGGTGGCAGCCCGGCTTCAGCAACAGCGGCTGACGAAATGGCCATGGTCCCCACGTCCATCACCTCCGAAAGCAGTAGGTCATGGTGTGGGGAAACATGATGCGGCACTTTCGGCATTGGCCTCGGAGTCCGTTCCTCAGCCTGAAATCACGGACGCCGCAGACGACGGAAGCCAGCAGGCTCGCGGTATGACGGAACACCCAGATCGTTCTCGAGCCACCACCGGACCAGAGTCGCTGGCAGCACAGTCTCCATCGCTCAAACGCCTGACACAATGGCCGAAAGGTGATATATTTGAAGTCGGGAACGATTCCACTGAGGCCTTCGTGGCCACAGAGCACCAAGACGAGCAAACGTCCGAGCCCGGACACAATAGCGCTCGCGGGGCTCCGGCCGCTCCTATGCGAGCTACTGGGGAATCAGACCAGCAGGAACGCGCGGAAAATCGCGAACGGGGAGTTGCTGCCGAGGGACAGAACGGGGATCAGCTAACGATCGGCACGAGTGCTTCGGCCGAGAGGCCTCCCATAGCATTGTCAACGGGAGACCCAGGAGGAGACATTGACCAGAATAAAATCGTGGTCGGCTCCACCGGTCCTTCACTCAAGTCTGAAATCGCCAGGGACCTGCAGGACGTCAAGAGGAAAAGGCACGAGGACGAATCCGGAAACATCGCAGTGGACATTAAGTTCCCCAGCGAAGGGCATTCCGGCCGTATGGCCGTTCGAGATCCTTTCAGACAAGAGATCGCATACATTGAAACTATCTGGGATTCTCTAGATCGTTCTCGACTGTACATCACAAGCGAGTCAGACATACCAGAGCTAGCATTGCAGCAGCATCCCAGCCATGAGCGGCTGTGGAGCTGGGCAAAACAAGAAAAAGGGCCATTCCAGGTTTCTTTAATCCCGCTGCTACAACAGGGATATGAGTTACTGCTCGTAAGCTCCAAGGACCATCCGGAAGGGTTCCATTATCTTGTCGCGGGAATTGAGGACTGTTGGGGGGCTCTGTCTCGGGCGAACGTTCCTAATTACTGGATAGCAATCCTGTCTGATCGGCAGTGGCGCCCACCAGACAAGATGAGAAGGACGAGAAAGAAATAAGAGGTGGCGTTGGAGAAATGTACTGGTAACGTCCACTGGACTGAAAAGCGGCTCTTCGCAGATGCGCACAGGCTCCCACCGGCGATCGTGTCGGTGTTCTCTGAAAGTCTTGTTCCCTCATATCGCGTTTTCGGATTGTCCATCAAGAGGTTCCCTCCATTTACTTCGCCCTCGTTGCAAAAAGACGTTGGCATAAGTGGAGAAACTGAAATCTTCGTTCGACCGCCAAGTACCCTGTGCCTCATTTTTCCTGATTCGAGGTGGGACACAACTTCTCTTCTCCTGAGCCCCGTCATTCACCGATCTTTGGCGGAACACCTGCATGCCACTCCTCCCACTCACACTCAAGTGCACGGTTTGTGCTAGAGTCCGAACAATGCCGATCGCTCCGCCCCGCGCAGGTCACGAACATATCTTCGCACATATCGGCGCTCCAAATCTCCATCGGACAGGCATCGAGGGAGCGATGCTGCAGTATTCTACGCTGTCGTCCACCACGTAGACGTCACGACCGCAACAGTAACAAAGGCAAGAGTACGAGAACATTCCAGAGTCTCTCTTACTTTTGGGATAGATAGAGTATCCAGCTCTCCGAGATGAGAGCTTTCTGTTGCAATTAGTTTCTGAGATCCGCAGTGCGTTTGGTTTGACAACGCCTGCTGCCTGACTCGTGGTGTATGTGGCACGCATGTGCTTCACGCGACTGTGCGATGAAGGACTCTAGGGCTTTGTTCCAAGGACTCCGGGGGATCTTTGTGTCCTCCACTGATGAGGGCAGGCGCTCGAGCGAGTCCTTGCTGCTTGACAAAGCTCCCTCGCCAAGACAGTAACAAGACCAGCACCTTTGACCCCCAGGGGTTGTATGTTTGGCCTTTGCAGATGATTGGACGATGTCCTGATCAGCTCAATTCGACCATCGGTACCAGGGGTCGCGATTGTAGCCATTTCGAAAGAAAATGCGTCGCAAGTCAGTGTCGAATAAATCCCAGCGACGCGAACGCCTCGTGGAACTTACAGGAAGGGAGTGCGCTTTTGGATAATGGCCCGTCACGTAAGCTGGCTCGTCTTGCGGTAAGGCATAGTAGACTTAACTTAACATTACATGGTCTGCCATACTACAGACCACACTTGGACATGAAATACGAATGGTTTTCATACTCTCTCAATTTCTATAAGTCAACATTAAGTAGCATAAGCTGCAAATCACAGCTACGCCATATGCCCGTGAAACCCTCAAATTGTACATTCTGAATTCTGAAGTATCTTGGCCTCTGCGGTCGTCCCCAGCCATATCGGTCCATCGTACTCTATATCATATACACTCCACAATTCCCTGTCATACAGTATGTCCCATAGTTCCCAGCTCAAATCAACCGTCGCCCCGTCCACCAGGATATCAGGAGTGGTGGGATCTGATGTCTGTCGATCAACACCAACACAGCTCGCGCACCTATCGGCCACCATTGCTGTGACTGAAGCTTTCGTGTGCGGATTTGTGAATGTGGAATTTTTGCCGCAAATGTCAGGCTGTGGTTGGGACACAGTAGAAGATGTGTGAGGAGCCTCGACTGCGACACACAGTGGGGTAGACGGCTCGATATCGCAGCGAAACACCCCACTCCCAAGATCGTATGTGGATGCCATCTTACCGCTGAAAGCATACGAAGCGATACCGTGGACGGTACTTCGGCAGTCCAGAGTTTGATTCGTGCAGAAAGAGTTCCCGGTACGCCCGCTTGTGGAACATGAAGTAATGCTTGAGTGTGCGTCGACCCACAGCGTCGATGACGACTGAGTGTGAAGCCCTGTGGCCGAAGTGGACGTCTTTTGGGGACCCCAGCTGGATGATCGTGTGTTTTGGGCCGAGTGTGGCTGATCAAAGGGTGACATGGCGGATCCAGTGAAGGGTACTAAGGTGCCGTTGATGCAGGTGCTGAAGCCACAGGGCACTAATCGCCAGTATCCGGAAGCATAGATCATGATGAAGTTATTATCGGGAGAATACTGACAGGACTCCTCAGGCCACGTCGCTCGCACGCAAGCGACCAGCGAGCTCCCAGCCAAGAACCGGAATGTGTTCCTTGCGGCGGACAATGATGGATCGCGTGCGTGAAACAATGTCGGCAGGCAACGAGTGTTCTAGAAATGGAGACAATAGGATCGTCCACGGACAACAGAGGTCACTTTTCGAAGTCGAAGTGAGGCCGAGGGAGAACTAATGTTACAATTGATTATCATTCTTGAGGCGGCCCGTCCGCATACTAGAACGAATTGCCGGTGGCTGCGGCAGCAGCACATCTGACCTCAGCCGCTTGCTGGACGCTCGAGGAAAGTTCTGCTCATTATCGAGCCTTCTTGTTCAATAACTTTCAGCTACGTGACCTTTGAGCACCGTATCCTGGCTTCTGCATTGGAAGTCAAGGGGGGATTTTCTTATTGGTAATATCTGTTCCAACCAAAAATCGGACAGTGTCACAATGGCCGTGAAGTCTTAGATCCTTCAAGGTACGGAAATCGCGGAGAATCTGAATTACCGGAATGTCTGACACGTTCTTGTACCTTGGGACCAATGGCCGTGTCGTTTTGAAGGCAGTCAGCCAGTCGAATTCGGAGGTCCAGATGTGCAGAGTATGAAGCTTCTTCTGCTCTTTGAGCATTTTCAAAGCTGCATGAGTGCCTCGTCTACTGTAGGGGTTGTAGTAAAAGCTTATGCAACGGATGTGGGCTCGCCGTGCCTTCGGTGTTGCCGCCAAGAACATTTGCAGCTCATCAAGAGACCTGCAAACAGAATTGTTCTGTCCGTAAAAGACTGGCATAGCCTCTTGATAGACTTGCTTGCAGGCGACTAGCAGGGCAAGATGCGTTCCATAAAGCCCGCACGATAATATTGACCGGTACCGGAAGTCATCCAGAGTATCGCGTCCTCGTTCGCGCGCGGTCAACGTAGGCACTGATTCCGTATGCGTTCCGAAAGCTTGCTCGACTGATTCCTGACCGCGTGAGAAGACTTCCAGGTCAGGATGGGAAGGAAACCGAGGATTCCGATTATACCGCATATTCGAGCTGTCCATCAAAGTACCAGACTCCGGGAATAATAAAGCGAACTCGTAGGCAAGCATTCTCACATCTGGTGGAAGGCTCAAGAAAGGGAAGCTCTCGACTTTTTTGGTTTCTGGAAATAGCCTTGCGTTCAAGAAGAAGCTGGCCGCACCCGGAAAAACGGTCCAGGTTGCCGAAGTCGACTGTGGATTACCTGCTCGGGGGTTGGAGTGAATCAATGGAACGTCAAAGAGGGCAAAGATGTCGGAAAATTCCGTCTGAAATCTAGTGAAGACACGGCAATGCTAATCAGAATACATTTGTTGACAGCAAAAGGCTAAGGCAAGCTGACGATAGTAATGTATGTGCTCGAACAAGTACTCTAGGATCGCCTGCTCCCTAAGCGGTGGGTTCAGAACCAGTATTATGACAATAATCTCTGCAAGAGGCAGCGGGGGCTCCTGATGCAGGTTCCCCCATTTCGCCATTTCATTTCGAACCAGACCTATAAGTCCAACATCCATGTTGCAAGACTTTACGTATCTCGTATGGCCAAATATTAACGAAGCACGAGAGTGAGACTGATGTTCAAGGTCAGTGAGGCGTCAATAAAGAATGAATATAAGGACTAAGTAGTCGAGGGACGGAGTGCTACTTGTACAGTACGACGCAGCGACTGACGTCGGCGCAAAGACATTCGACCGGTCGAGCCAAGATACAAAATCTCGCGACATGCTGAACAAGTTGATAAGCGCCAACAGGCAAGCGCCGATGACCCCCCCTCCCCCTCCCCACCCCCGGCCCCTTTTCATTTGCAATACGACTCAAAGGTTTTGCGCGAGCCATTCCCCAACCTTTTCCCTACCTTAGACGTCTCGACCATCTTTTTCCGCATGGCACGTGCGCAACCCACATTGATGGTGGTAGAGCATCTACATGGATTGACAACAGCTGTGCTGACCGTGCTCGGCACCCACTTCTGGATGAATCTCGTAGACCAAAAGTCCTCGAGACTAGGCGCGCGCTTCGCCTTCGCTGGTTGTGAACCCGGGGGAAACCCACAATCCTTTCCTGTCCAACTTCGCTGACTACGAACTCTGATGTTGAAGCGAGAATTTGCATTTCCACGGCTTTGCAAGTGTCTGACTGGAGGCCCAGCACTTCCTGAACGGCAGCGAAACGAATGAGAGGCCGATCGGTCGATCACTCCACGTCTTCTACGCCGGATGGTGCCATCGGAACGACCTACATGTGGCGTATTGGCGAACGGCCCTCCGCAAAAACTCACAGATTCTCAGAATCTCCGTTGTGGATGATATTCGGAAGTGCCGCTCTATCGTACGATGGTATGCTCTTAATTTTTGGCGCTCCGTCAACTTGAGTGGCACGACATTTTCTACTTCAAATATTCTGTAGGAAGAACTCGTCTGCAGATACGGGAGCATGGGATGACTTCCGCGAGAGTGAAAGAAAAACCAACCGCGCGCGAGAAAGTACACCATGACGGCTGCTGCCTGCGCGGTTACTTGGATCCTGGGGAGGAGCGAGTAAGCAGGGAGGTACGGCGCTTGCTAAGCTGACATGCGACCGGCTATTGCCTAGTGGTATCGTTCCTGAACACAGCTTAGGTCGTGAATAGCTGTTCCGCAACAACTCGATAAGCGCCACATGGAAGGCGCGAAGATCTCTATACACGTCTGAACTTCTTCAACCAGGCATGATCGGAATTATGGTTGCTGCGAGCCGCTCTCTAAGCTAGTTCCCCCTTCGGGTGCGAGATGATTGCGCTTCCTCGAAAGCCACGTACGAGGCTCAGGTCAATTGTGACAGTCGAACGCATGGCTTGAAAATAGTTGTGCTGACCGTGCTCGGCACGGCGCTTCTGGATGGATGGATGGAGTTTATTCCGCCCGGCGCTAAGCACCTCAAGGGCACACTACGGATATTACGTCATCACATTGCTTCCAGAAATTTTCCTGAACTCCAAATAGCCCATTGGGTTTGTCCTATCTCAGTCTGTCCTCCCGGTCCTTCTGTAGGGCGCTTCTGGAGTACGCTCTGGTAGGCGAAGAGTTCTGGCGTTAGCGGCGCGCTCCGTCTCCCGCTATCTATGACCCCGGGGGACGCCTGCGTGCGTGTTCACCTATACGTTAGACATTCCGTCGAGTTGAACGTCGCTACGATATCTGCTGATAATGCAGGGTTCCTCTTCTCGGGCTTTGCACATGGCCGACTCGAAAACTTGCGCTTCAAAAGTGGCAGAGAGACGAATAATAGCACTATCGACGGATTGGCCCGCATCTCCAGGACGGAATGGCGCCATTAAGACGAGCCTATCCGCATTAGCCCCGTGGTTGTAGACGCAAAGTTCCCCGAACGTACAGAGCAGGCACAGAACTTGCCCTATTCTAGTTTGCACAAATCTGCAGCACATGCTCCGTTTCCAGGCTGGGCCTACGACGCCAAAACTATCGGCATGCACGGGAACATAGGACATAGGCGGCTAAGGGGTTTTTGCTGCGGGAAGATCGGCGATGCGATGCGGACGATGTCGCGCTGAACGACTACGAGCGAACCGACCATAAAAGCAATGGGACAGATCTCACAGATTCAGGAACAGAACATAAGAAGCGTGGAGTTGATTGCGGTCGGAGTGGACCGAGCGAATGATCACGAGTATCTCGTGATTGGCAGGGGGCAGGGAGGGATTGTGAATCCACGCGACAGGATGGAGGAATCATTCGCGGAATTTGAAGAACTCTGGAAAATGACATCTCGCGGCTAAAAAGGCAGCAACACGGAGCTGCGACTGGAATCCAAAATGTCGCAACTTGGCCAAAGCTGGTAATCTCAAGAACAAGGTCTTGCTGTGTCAAGTGCAAACCGACAGGCAATCGCGACAAAAACACAGGAGGGCCATGGACAGTGTAGTAAAGACCAGGGATATACTCGATCTCGCAAGACAGAATGGCATGGCAGCTTCTCAAAGATTGTTCCCAAGTGTCTCCCCGTGGCGGTGCACTAGCACTCCATAAGCTGTGGTGAAGGTCGTGGCTGGACCATGGGGACGGCAGGCACGCGACATACTCGCAGCTACTAACAAGAGCGCGGAGCCCTCGCCGCGAACGAGTCAACAGGCTGGCCGCATGCCTCACGATCCTGCTCATCATCGATACATATTCATAGCGGTGTTCTGGTGGTTCTGGAACGTACCTAAAATCAATTCCTATGGGCTATCTTGGCCGACGTCTCGGACACCTTCTTGTCCCACATGGAGCTCTCTTTCGAAAGACTGACCTCAGCCACCGTCGAAAAGACTCTTCAAAACGCGCCCAAACAACAAAATCTGGCGAGAAACTGGACAAGTTGAGCCCAATCAGTCAAGATCCGCTGACCTCACACCTCTCGCGAACACCAAGCTACAAAGTGGAACTTCGTGAGGGCTAATATGCTCAGATGGACAAGACTCTGCTCACTTCGACTTCCTCTTCGATAGCGAATTGGTGTCTCGACAATTCCCTGCAGGATTAGGAGCTGGCACACTTACAACAAATTCATGCTACAGAGACGAACGTACCACATTTTTCGTCTTTTCGTTCGAGCCCGGCCACATTTGGGGGACAAACTTTGAATGTCTCTATATATCTTGCACCTGTTCCCCATTAACTTAGTAAGTCGTTGCGCCTGCTGGGACCGAGGAAGCGTACATACACCACCCTTGCACACAATATCGTCGATGCTTACACGCATATGTTACTTTAATGTGTGTACACATGGCTGACTTTCATGTTTGTGTGCTCGATAAGAGGGCTTTACCCAAAGCTATATGTCTCGCCACCCGAAGCTCGTACTCCATTTGCATGGTAAGTGTCTGCAGTAAACTCGTCAAACACTGAACCGGTTCGCTAATGCGCAGTCTTTGTCCCTAGTGATCTGTTCGCTGCCGGCTTCTGACAGAGTGTTCACCAAATTAGCCGGATTGCCCGTGATGCACGATCTTTCATGGATCCTTCTTTGGTTTGCACCAGGTCATAGTCTTATCTAGCTCTCGAATGGGTCCTCCCGTGTCTTTTTCCATCACGTCTCCACAGCATCTGAGCCAACTCTATGACTGTAGAGCCTGAGGATTCCATAGAACGTAGTTTGGCTCGCCGATAGCGACAGCCACAGATGACAAGCATCAGATGAGTCAAGAAGAGCGCGCCCGGGTCTGTCGATCATTGAGTGATGAAAATGAGAGAGGGATATAAGGGCGAGATACTGGAGGACGAAATCATTCCGCGTCCACGCACTGAATCTTGAGACGGGGAAACTACATGCTGAACCAAGCATTACCTGCAATAGACAGAATGTCAAAGCTGACACTGCACCCTCTCTATACCGTCAGGCCCGCTCCCCGCTGGTCAATGGTGTTGCAAAACGATGTTGACACCAATCCTTGGTCCAATTTCCGCTTCTACGTCTGTAGATCTTGTGGTACAAGACCTGCTGGTCGATCTGGTACTATTGCGAAGTCCTTCGTTGCGAAGTTTGCAACCCTAGTGTGTCTTCTTCCTCTCGGAACAATGCGGCTTGACTATCGCTCGGCGTCTTTTCGTCATAACATGGCCAATCATTGACGCATCTGACGGATCAGTCTGCGTCTTAGAAGCAGTGAGTGGGAGGTTTCCAGCTACAAGCTTCGCCGTCTGATGCCTGACACTTCGACGCGGCTACCTGCAGCAGCATTCGCAACTCGACATAACTATGTCGTCGAGTGCTCAAGTATTCCAGCGGCTGAAAAGGAGCGAGGTGAAACTTCTTGGGCGCCATGATCAAACCCTGGCTGCCCGACCCGTTGCGGCTCAGTATCACGCCTGTTACGACTGCAGACACCAAGCTAGAACGCAGTATCAGCGATGATTGCATCCGTACGTGATTTCAGTGTGTGTACACATAGCTGACCCCGACGCATGTGTGCACGAACCGGCTTTCAGCGGCAGCACATAGCTGTTCTGGTCTACGGAACCGGTGAGGTTCTCGCTCGGTCAGTTCTATTTCGTCCGGACTGCCGGGCGGATTGGGCAAGCACTGGGAATGTCCCCTGATGAGCACATCCTCTCGGGCTATCGCTTCGATGTGAATGTTGTGTCTCGTCTTTCGGGTTGCTTTTCCACACGCCGGCGCTCTCCCCAAGTATGGCTTCGGATACAGAAACGGGGTTACAACTGAAACATGCATTGCTGCCATGAAGAGCATGATCGACCTGTGCGCATTTCATGCGAATGAATGTGCGCCCAGAGCAGACGGTGCGTGCCGACAGACGTCTTCAGCGGGCGGGTTCTCGAGTTATAGAAGCAGCGAGAATTCCTAGCTACCAGATCCCTCTACTCGGACGAGCAGCCTCATCCTATACTCAAGCTAGTCCTACAGTAGCATCCCAATAGAGTGTTGTGGTCCGTACGCAAGACAATTGGTGTAGACATGGAAAATCGTGCTTACAAGTCAACAGAGAATGATCTCCGACTCTGCTGGAGCATCCGCAACGATGAAACTCCCAGGTCTTGAACGAGGGACGGCAGATGTAATGTCTTGGGGGAATCTGAAGCACCTCAGAACATTGTTGCTTCTACAAAGAGAAGTGGTGAAGGCACAAACCATTGGTGTTGGAAATGGTCGGCTGCAAAAGCAATACAAAATCAGCTTTCATGATTCGACGCTGCCGCTGGATGCGTTCACTCCAGAAGTCGGCTCAGTTGATGCCTGGGCTCGGCGATACCTCCTGCTTGGCAATGGCCGCGTATATGTCGAGTGGATGGCGGCATGGCTCCCATCCTCGGAAGTTGCGACTGAATTGCTCGAAACTTTTGAGGCTAGGGAGAGGGACTGGGCTGATGTGGTGGACGAAGTTCTGCCACAACTGTTTGCTGTCAGTCTGTAGGACGGTCTCATCTGAGATACCGCCACGGGGTTGGTGGAGGTCAAGTCGAAGTTGGCAAAGGGGCTTGCAATGTAGCTGCCCGCATGCACGCTTTTATTCCACAGAACTATTAACTGAGTCTCGATACGAACCAAGCGCGGAAGTATCCCAGCAAACAGCGATGTACATCCAATCATCAAGCCTTGTGCCCTCTATTGAACTAGAACAATTCAGAGCATATCCGAAGGCGTAGCCGATGGATTTTCCGACGATCAATCGTAGCAAGCAGCTGCATCCGGAGAACCGATCTGTTCCGAAGGCAGTCATGCTTCTTCGGTGTCCTGGTCCCGGTTGTAGAAGGATGTTGACACGTAATCCCAATCAAGCTTGTGCTTCTTCGAAACCAGGTCTCTTCCCTCTATGACGGTGTCTACAGTCGGAGAGTTCCTCGCTGATGCCAAACCTGATATCCCGATGCTAGAGCTCGCACTAGAATGAGTGGTGCCGCAATGGTTGCCTTCCATCTTCTCTTCCAGCCACAGGACAAGCTGGTTCGGCGCTTCGAAGCAGGAGATGGGAGAGTTGCCAGGTGGGACCTCATGTGTGGAATACAACTCGTCCCGACACTTTCTCGCTGCCGTATGCAACAACATAACAAGTTCCGAATATGTTAGTCGCTGAGAGTGCAAACGCGGATCCAGCTGGAATTCGAGATCGTTGGTGCGTTCATGTGCTTCCAGAGGGTCTGCTGCTTGATCACTCCAGCCCACGTACCGGATCAGTTCGCCAAGGACTGCGCCCAGCATAATCTGGAAGTTCCATTCTTCAAACGGGTGAAAGACCATATAACTGGCGACAGCATCGCTAATTGTTGCAAGGTAGTTGCCGCAATTTTTCGTGGCGAGATATACTGGTCGGGTGCCACGACCGGTGGGCCGCACAAAACCATGTGCCGGTCCGAATGCAATATGAGGGACATTGTTGATAGCAGCCGCTGCAAGTAGGTCAGGCATCAAACCCGTGAGGTGCAGGAACACGACGCGTGGAGGTATATCGAGAGTGCCGAGCGTGTTGCGAAGAGACCGCTCTGCGCCGAACAGTATGATGTATGAAACCCCATCCGACGTGAATGAGATCGTATAAAGCATTTCGGGGAGTACAATGGTGATAGTGGTAAGTCGTGAGGTCTCGAGAGCGTTGCACCTATGCTCTTTATGTAGTCTTTGCGATTATTGCGCGCCCTTTGTGACGAACTCTCTTCTACCACATCTTACCAATGCCCGGCATATCGGCCATGGAATTCGCGCCAAGGCTTCGAGCCAGAAAGAGAATGCTGACGGCAAATGCCTTGTAGTGGATCCGCATCCAGTAGTCTTTGAGGTAGAAAGGAGGGAGGAAATAGGCACCTTATGGCAGAGTGCCCAACTTGAGATTAGTATCTACGCCAGTGGCGGGGAGTTAGTCGTGGTTTCGCAACCATGTATGTTTTCTCGAGCTCTGTTACAGCGACGTGTGTCGACAGAATGCGAATAAACTTCTTAGAAGCCAGAGAATCTTTCGATATTACCTATCAGCAGCTCTGGTGTGAGTAGTCGTATATGGTATTCATCGCGTTGGACGGTTTATGCGACGAGTGAATGTGTCGTCGCTTAAGTCGGGATGCACCGCTGAACCCAGGTTGACTGCAATGCAAAGGACTGCGATGTTCCGCACGCAACATGCATACCGGTGGCCAGTAAGGAATCAGACAAATTGAAATGAGATACCAAAAGCTAGTCCGGACGGGAGCGAGATGAACAAAGTAACTCCCCGACACAATATAGCTGCAGCACAGCAAGAACCTGAAGCCGTGATAAAGACGTAGGAGGTTGGGCACGTAACACTACAACACGCAAAAATCTTCGTAGATAGCCTTCCCCCGCTCTATGGTTGTGCCTGCTAGATCAAAATGATGGAGATATAGCGACGATGCAGGCATGGAATCTTATGATTCAAGCATATCCTGCCAAAGCCTCTTCCGAAAAGGTCCGGACGCATCTCATCCTTTTATGGCCGGCAAAACCAATCAACGTCATTGTTTCGCCACGACCACCGCCTGGAACTCATTCATGTGTTGCCACCATGTTTGAGCGTGAGTGAGTGCTTGCGCTAGCCGAATGAAGCCCTTGCCTCATATTTCTGTACTGATTTATGGCCGCCACGACGTAGCCACGGGTGGAACAAAGACTGAAGAAGAGATTGATCTCTTGGAAAATCACCACTTGCTTCGACCGAAGTGGCCAGAAAGTGCGAACGTAGAATCCACCGACGACAGCTGTTACTGTGAAAAGTCTGACTAATTAGCTCTCGTGATGCAGAACTCAAGGTCCTTGGCTTACCCTAGTCGCAGAATCCAGCCGTAAAAAATGAAGCAGAACACGTAGTTAGTGCTACTTCGGATCGGTGCCGAGTTTCTCAAGGAGTGCACAAGCACTATCAGACAAGTAATCTCGTTGACTAGTAATGCCACAGAGATGATAGCACCTCGATACGTGGGCAGGGCGGCTGAGAGCCCGGTGTCCGGAGGAATGAGCACTAATGCTCCAGAAAGGCTGGCGAGGATGGCGGTCGATGTAACCAGTCCAAGCATTAGCGGACTTTCCCGATATCCAGAATCGAAGAAGAGGCGACGACAAAGGAACGCTTGAGACAGCTGAGTACACGACAACGCACACAGCATGGCGATCCGAGTAGTATATGGGTACTCCACTTTGTTAGCAATAGATGCATGTAGTTGAATTCGACTTACAACATAATCCATGTAAGGAACAAAGACTGCACAGGTCTGGAGGATTGTGTATAGCGTGAATGGCACCTAGGTCAATCAGCTCAATCACCAAGCGATACCGTCCCAGTCGTACCGTCGCAGACAGTGCCCATACATCGTCAACGCCAAGGGCCAGAGAAGCCCCGTCAATGCCATTCCTCGCCAACTTTTGACTCCGAACGCGATAGATATATCGGACAAGGAAGTCAATCACAATGAGAAATTGAGAAAAGACTTGCAACCAAAGCGAACTGTTGTCCATTTTGAAGTCGGATACTGTTCGCAGAAGGCTCCTCGATAGGGTGTTATGTATCCTCTGAGCCATACGCACAGACTGAAGCAACTGCGTGCAAGGAATAAAACACCCACATTTCCAAGGGGCTGATGTCACTTCGGACCTAGGTGTATTATGGCCCATTTGATGGGAGAAGATCCCCGGTCACTCGTAACCATCAGGTCGCTTCCGTTTGCACCATCACCGCTAACAGAGCGTCGCAACGCCCGGCGGCTTTAACCAGGGTTCAGGCGCCTATGCCCAAGCTGCACCCCTCACTCAGAAGAGCCAACTTGTGCCCACTCATGTCCGTGCGCTGCCCACATGTCCAGCAATTGCAAGCTCCTTCCCTCTCTTCACGACTGGAATATGACTACCGCTATGTCGCAGAGCGCGCGCGCATCCCAAATCGCTGAATTGCTCCATGATCTAACACCTGAAGTTGCCATACAATGCGAAGTGCGTGCTTCTGCATAAAAACACTCGTTAGCTAATATATTTGCAGTCCTTCCGTCAAGCGTTGTACAGTTTCATCGAGCGCGGCAATCCCGATTTTCGCGACGGGCTTTCTACGCGTCTTGGAGAATTGAACGCGCAGAGTAGACCACGCAAGCGAAGGAAGATCACCAGTGGACAAGCAGTATCAGAGAAGCGTGCGAAAGAGTTCTTCGAGAGGAAGAGGAAAGATGCTGGTAAAGTGTCCAAGCCAGGAAAGGTGGAGGACCTGATCTGTGCTGTGGCCTGCCTGCGATCTGCTTGCGAACAGCCACTGGAATTCTACCGGGACATGCTAAAGGAATCAAGGCGGGTGGTGGGAGGAAACCGCCAAAAACGCGCCATCGACGTCTACAAGGCTACTGAATCCACTTCTTGCAAGGTGGAGAGCGAGCGTCGGTTGAGCCTCTTGCACATCGAATACGAAGTCAAGTGTCTGGAATCCGATGCGGATCGCAGCCTGACCAGTGCCGGCATGACCGAGGGTGGACTAGCAGCCGCAGAACGTGAGTTCGCGCAACTGGCAGATACCGATATAAGTTCCGTGAGAAGGGCTCGGAGGAATGCTCGACCCTATTTGCACATCTTAGGATATCTCAACGGACTGGGCATGATCCTCATGCTGGGTTCGCAAACTCGGGGATTGTGAGTCGTTTGCCTATCCTGTGCGTATCAGTCATAGAATCTAACCATTTCGCACAGATGGGAACGCTCACTCAGCAATAAAAGTATCTCCTGGGTACTCGAGTTTTGTGAGACAGAGCTGGTTGAAGTCATACAAAGGGCAGAGGAGCTGCAATCAATCGCCTGCGACGCAGTGATGCGCCACCTTGTGGCATGCGATGCCCAGCCTGCAGAGCTTCAACAAGAGGGACATATATTCTCTGCACATTTTCGAGCTTCCGTGCCACGCAATGCCCAAGATCGGCCATTCACCGCTTTGGACGCGTTGGTGGCGGCAGCGGACCAGTTTCGGCCAAACGACTCGAGCGTCCCAAGTCACGCGCAACGAGAAGTGGCCACGGCACCAACACCAGTCCCGCACAGTAGCCTAGATGGGATCATGGGAGTGCATATCGCGCAACCGCATCAAGCAAGAGCTTCCGACGGAGGAAACTTTGGATTGACCCATCTCGAGTTCACGGCGCAGCCGGATCCCGGTCGAGCTGGCAACGTCGCGAGCAACTGCGCTTCTCAGTTGCAGCAGCAAAAGCAGTGCGATGTTCTTGCCTCAGAGCCTATGGCTCATGAGATGTGGTCTGAGGGACGAGATGAGCCCTCACTTTTAGAGCTAGGCGATTGGGATCCGCAATACCTGGAATATTTTGCTTGCGGAGATTTGCAGCAGGAAATTGCTCACTGAATGGTCAAACTCGGTATTATACCTGTCGCGTTCGGTCACTTTACTACCGTATAGCGCATGTAGACATCGCCATTTGCAACAAAATAATTTCCGCGCAGCCCAAGCGAGCTACCAGGCTTCCTGTCTGTGGACGTCGCTAGAGCTAGCATCCAGACGTTGTCCGCTCTCTCATCCAAAGTATCTTCACTGAATGCTTTCGGCTGAATGATGATACACCCTTTCCCCCAAACCAATCGACCGAGGGGGTGCCTGTTGGAAAAGTCCTGTCGCTGCATGAGCCTCCATCTTCGGTCATGTCCATCGGGAGCTACCTTTTCGAACTTCGCTATCACTGTACTCAAGGTAGAAGTATGGTTTGCGATCTCAAACATCACAAATGGCGCCTTCCTCTCTTGTGCAGCCTTCACATCATCTTGCAATTCCAATCTTATCGCGTTGCCTGCAATTTCCGCAGCTTCCTCGATGGACATGGGCGGGTCTTCGGGGGCGGATGTCGAAGCCATAGCGAGCCAAATGCAGTAGTGGTCGCTACAAAGGTAGCGCAAGTGATGAGGCTCAAGGATCGGCTCTTTGAAAACCTCAAGTGGGCTTTGTGTTCTGTCCACAGCCCTATGACTGAAATGGTGCACCCCACCAGCGGGTGAGTTCTTCATCACGTGCCCTTGACGTCATGAATGAGACGCTGTTGAGAGTATGCGCAGCGAGGAGTACACTTTCTGAAACAGCAGCATTTCAGATGTCTACACGCGGCCGTCACGGCATCTGTGAGCTTTTCCGGGCCCCTCCGTGTCAATATGTGCCTGCAGAGCTGGCGTCGTGGTCGCCATAGACGCAGACCTACCCAACCTCGCATGTCACAAGAGAATCGCGCCTAATCAAGTCGGCGGCGGCACGCACATCGTTGTGACGGACGGCCGGACAGCAACGCGGGCGGAGCAAGTCAGACGCGTTGCCCACCGCGCCTGCTGCGATGGCGGAGCTATGGCCGGAGGGGGTGAGGTGGCCCACAGAATACAGAGAGCATGCCCTCAAACTCATGAAGTACCTGCTGGAGATCCGTGGCTGTATCGACCGCAATGGGAGTCAGACCGTGCCAGCAGAGGTCGCGCAGATGATGATCCAAGGCGCGACGTCGTTCGTCGCAAAAGCACAGAACATGCCCGACATGACCGCTATTCACGGTGCGCTGCGCGAGATGCGGGGAGACGCGAAAGCGACGAAAGAAGAGACGTCGCAGAGGCTAGAAGCACTGAAGAAAGAGCTACGAGGTACAAACACACAGATAGAGAGGATCGCCGCGGTCGGAGAGGAGACGAAGGGAGCCGCGAAAGAGGCAATGGAAGTGGGCAAGGTAGGAGTCGCAATCATGAGGGACGTTAAAAACACTAACCTACAGAATTATAAGAGTGCGCCAATGAGCTATGCAGCAGCAGTAGCGAGTAGTACACTAGCTAGCAGTATGCACATTCCCTATAACACACAGACTGCATCCACCCAGAGCTAGCGTGAAATTATCGTAAACATTAGAAACCCTGTGACTATTGAACGCTTGCGTGCAATGAACCCGCGACACCTCAAGTCCCACGTTGACCGCGCCCTTGAACAGAGCGCGAACGAACAAATAGCAGAGATTAAAATCATGTCCGCTAATTAGCTTAAGAGTGGAGACCTCGTCGTTAGGACAGGAAGCATTAGCGAGACACAGACACTACTATAACATAGCGAGGAGTGGGCTCGTCGCGTCGGGGAGCGGGCCTCTAATCGCGTCCCGACATATAGCGTTATTGTCTACAGCATCCGTACGTACTCTATCGACATGGACAAATTCACGGAGAATCGTAATAAGATCCTGTATGAGAACCGGCCGTTTATCCCTCGGGCGGAAATCAAATACATAGGATAGCTTACGCGGAGCGGTGCGAAGAAGTCGACGACCTCTATTATTATCGAGTTCGCGCGACCTAAAGATGCTAACAAAATTATTAGCGAGGGCCTTGTGTGGCACGGCGAGCTTTGCTAGTGCGAGAGGTACGATCGATAGTGTCGGGTCAAGCAATGCTTCAATTATTAGAAATACGGCCACATAGGAACCCAGTGCAAGACAATAATAAGATGTGGCTACTATGCTTAGGAGTACTAATCCCGGGACTGTCTATCGAAGAGGGAGCGAGACGGACCCAGGAAGTGCGCAGCGTGCCACGGAGAGCACGAGGCATGGAGCTAACAGTGCCCGACACGACAAGGAGAAATGGCCCGCGCCAAGGCAGTATATGCCACAAGAGCGCCATTCTACCTAGTCCCGGCATCCGCGATGTCTAGAACCCTACCTAGCAGCAACGGGACAGTACTACGCCGAAAGCGTTCGGCACGAGGGCTCGGCCTCCGAGGAGAGGAAAGACCGTAGGGAGAGCTCGGATCTATAGGATCTGGACAGAAACGAGCTAATACTAGCAGCGGCCTTAGTTTAGTAGACAAGGAGAACGAGCCTCCGACTGGACCTAGTAGTTAGAGGCCGCAGCGAACATACCATCCTACTAGGAAAGCGCTAGAGTCTCTGCACGTCAATGGGATGGGACGTAATAGTAGCTAGCAAATGGACATCGACGTAGAGAGCGACTTATAAGGAGGAACCCTATATTTAGCATATTATAGTACAACGTCCGGAAGTTATAGGACACGGTCATGGCCACGCTACTGCGCGATCCCAAGATAGGCGACTTCGATGTCCTCGCCATATAAGAACCGTAGAACAACCCCTTTATAGACACGACACACTACCCGGCGAAAAACCTCTTCCACCTCTGCTATGCTTCTAACAACGCGGAGGGAAGGCCGATACGAGTATGCTTTTTCGTCTACAAGGGACTCGATCATGCCTAGTAGCAGTTCGATCGGCATAGCGGAGACATCTGCTCGCTTACGTTCTAGTTTGGAGACGATAAAACACTAAGGAGCCTCGAGATACTTAACATCTATAACCCGCCCCGAAGCATAGAACATCGGACGAGCGTTCTGCCTTTCCTAAGGCGACTACTCGAGAGATCTACCGCTAACGAACGCATGGTAGCGGGGGACTTCAACCTCTACTATCCCCTTTAGGGTAGGGAGCATATCGTGCGGCCAGACGCTAAAGCTATAGAACTGATTGAAATTATAGAACAGAACACACTATAGAACACATTCCCGTTAGGAACTATTACTTACGAGGAAGGCAGCTCCCGAACTATAATCGACCTATGCCTCGCTACTATGGGCCTTATAGACAGGGTGGTGCGCAGCCAGGTGGACCACGAACTCGATCACGATTCAGACCATCTTCCGATCGCTACGACTATCGACCTACAGCTCTTGCATCGTATAGAAACAGCATAGAGGAACTAGAAGAGGCTCGACGAGAAGCGATACCGTGAGGCACTCGAGAAGACGCTCCCTCTGCTCCAACACCCGAGAACAAAGGCAGCTCTAGATAGATATGTCGAGCAAATCATCACTACGATTAACGAGGCTGTCGATTGGGCTCTACCTAAGACGATGCCGTCGAGCAGAATAAGGCAAGGGTGGAATGCGCAATGCTCCGAGGTCCTCGCAGAGGCAAAACGTCTAAAACGGAGATTTAGTCGAGAGCGTACGGAGGACGACTAGGAAGCCTATCGAACGGCACGAAATAAAAAGACCAGAGTCATACGAAAGGCGTTGAGACAGGCTCATCGCGACCGAGTCGAAGAAGCATCACAGTCACCTCAAGCGCTATAGAAACTCACAAAGTGGGCGAGAAATCGCCACAGCCAGCTACCGAGCATCACTCCTGCGATCGTAGATCTAGAGACCGGGACAGAAGTCGCAGAGGCTAGCGGGAAAGCAGCACTCTTCAGAAATACCTTCTTCCCTGAGCCTCCCCATGCAGATCTTAACGATATCACGTCAGCGCAGTACCCGGAGCCAATCCAGCTACCCAGAATCACAGAAAAGGAAGTCATCGAGGCGATTACATCTAGCAAGGCATTCAAAGCACCTGGACCCGACCAGATCACGAACAAAGCGCTGCAAGCGGGCAAATCAGCCCTCGTAAGCCACTTAAGCAATATCTTCAACAGCAGCATCGACCTCGCATACTGCACCGCGCACTTCCGCCGATCTACGACGGTGGTGTTACGGAAGCCAGGCAAGGACAATTACACGACGCCAAAGGCATACCGACCTATCGCCCTCTTAAACACTATCGGAAAGACGATGGATGCCATCCTGGCAAGGAGGCTGAGCTACATAGCCGAGACTCACAACCTCCTCCCTCGCGCACACATCGGCGGTCGGAGACAGAAATCGACAGAACATGCCCTCCACAATATAATAGACAGGATACATCAGGCGTGGAACACAGGTCAGGGACAAGTCGCGAGTCTGCTGCTACTCGATGTCTCAGGAGCATTCGATAATGTTTCGCACGAGCGATTACTACACGACCTAAGGGCGCGCAGGGTGGACGAGAGACTAGTCCGATGGATCGCGAGTTTCCTGAGCAATCGATCCACAAACGTTATAGTGGACGGCTTCCAATCCCCGCCATACACCGTATCTACAGGTATTCCGCAAGGATCCCCGCTGTCGCCCATCCTGTATATCTACTATAACTCTAGCCTTATCCAGCCAAGTAACACAGATAGCGACCCGGAGAGCACCACAGCTGCCACGGGATATATCGACGACGCCGCACTTCTCGCTTGGGGTGACTCCACAGAAAACACGTGTTCCCAGCTCGAGGACATGCTGGAAAAGGCCCAGCACTGGGCACGCACCCATGCATCGAAGTTCGCTCCCGAGAAATTCCAGCTCACCCACTTTACGCGCTCCCGCACGCGGTTTGACCTCGAGAAAGGCATCGAGACCGCTTGGTGCAATATCGCACCGAAGGCAACGTGCAAGTACCTCGGCGTTACCATGGACACCAAGCTACACTGGAAGCCACATATCGAAGCGATGCAGCGGAAAGTCTCCAGCACTATCGGCGCCCTCCACTCGCTCGGGAGCTCCACCTGGGGGGTCAAGATGCTCGAGATGCGGAAACTCTACCGAGGAGTGGCTGTCCCACAAATGATGTACGCGTGCTCAGTCTGGTCGCAGGGCCGGACTAGCGGCTGCGGATATACGAAGCAGACGCTGCAGACACTCCAGGCGCTTCAGGCTAGAGCTGCGAGAACAATATGTGGCGCTTACCGGGCGACATCAGCGGCTGCGCTGAACATCGAGACCTTCCTCCTCCCAGTCGAGCAACAAATCGAAAAGCATAATGCCGACGTCGTGGTGCGAATGCTTGCGAGCAAGGACCCGAGTACAGTGCAGACACGTGCGATTAGTGCACAGCGAAACAGATATATCAGTCCTTTCGAGAGGATACGACGCTCCGTCGCAGGCTACGCAGCGATCGACCCAGTCACATTAGAGCATATACCCCCCTTCGTCGCCGCGCCTTGGCGGACGGGCCCGACCATCTATATCGACAATGTGGAAGAAGCACGCAACAGGCATGATATCGAGAGCGAAAAGGCAGAGAATATCTGTATTTATACTGATGGCAGCGGGATTGGAGGTCACATAGGAGCGGCAGCCGTGTGCCTAACCGCGAACAAGATAGAGAGGACGTATATGGGGATGGACACAATATCGACCGTGTACGCAGCAGAGCTGCAAGGCATCAACCTCGCATTACAGATCGCCCAAAATACCTTAGAAGACTCCTCCGGCCCGAGGCAGGTCGCCATCTGGACCGACAACCAAGCAGCGATACGCTCACTCGTCCGCGCCGAAGGACGAACCGGAGCATTTATCCTGAAGCAAATCGCCTGCCGAACAGACGTGCTACAGGACAAAGGTCATACCGTCACAATCCGGTGGATCCCCTCCCATGAGGGCATTGAAGGAAATGAGGCCGCCGATATTGCAGCTAAAGAAGCCACAGGCTGGAGAGAAAGGCAAGATGGCAGCGAGGCGGCCGGCAGAGCCGCCCAGCCCGAGGAACTCTATGCCGTCCTATCCACGCTGAGACGAAAGAATCGAGAAGAAGCTGAGAGGAAATGGCAGGCTACATGGCGCACGGGAACGACGGGGAGGTCCTCGTACAGGTACACTCCAATCCCGAGCAAGAGAATCCTCCAACTCCATAGCGGCTTGTCCAAGCGGGAAAGCACGCTGCTTGTTCAGCTCCGCACCGAGAAAATCGGGCTCCAGGACTTCCTCTTCAACCGCAACGTCCCCGGCGTCCGGGACCCTATGTGCCACTGCCGCGAAGGACGACAAACTGTCCGACACGTAGTTCTAACGTGTCGCCGACTGCGCGACCTGCGCAAGGAGCACCTCGGCGGACTTCCGGGCCGCACCAACCTCCGGAATATCCTGAATAGCCACAAGCTAGCCACAAAGACCATCCATTTCATAGAACAGGCGCAGATCCTGGGGCAGAATGGGATCGGGGAGGAATAGACGACGTCGAGCACTGGGCGGAGACAGTAGGTACGCGGATGGCGAAAGATGAGGCGCAGCCTCGAGGAGCCTAGTATACAGCAATCAGCAGAGAGATCACCACCACCTGGAAGAGCTTGGCGGCAAGGACAGGTTGGTGGTTGAGGAGCAGAGTGAGGGTGAAGGGGTCGGCTGGTCTTTGTTTACTGCGGTGACATTGGCGAAGTGGGGCTATCTCTATTTGGGATGGCGTCGGCAGACCGCCGCACCTTTGCTTCCGGGCATAGCTGCCTTCGTGGCGGCTGCAACCGTGTAGGAATCAATCGATCGGATCATCCACAAGGGCCTCGTGATCGGTTACTCTCTCCACCTGGCCGAATATTACAGCTCGGAACACCAGATCACACAGTGCTTCAAGTGCCACCGATACGGACACATCGCGCAGAGCTGCCGCCAGATCGAGGCTTGCGGACACTGCGCGGGATCACACCGCACGGAGCAGTGTACGAAGCAGGACCGACCCCAATGCACCAACTGCAAGAGACCACACCCCGCGTGGTCCAAAGACTGCCCCATCCGGAGCCAGGCGAAAGCACGCGCGCAGCAGCTTCGACAGACGGGACCCCGGTTTCATCGGACATTGGACCAGGAGACGGCTCCGAGCCGGACCGACGGCGACTGGCAAACAGTCGAGAATCGAAAGCGAAAGTACAACGGGCCGGGACGCCCACCGGGACGCCCTCCAGCAGCACATGGTTCGGGCGCCGCCAGCCAGAACCGGCGACCGTCGACCACAACACCCGCACAGTCTCAAATGGAGCCGATCGAATTCGATGCATAGAGCCGAGGAAACGATCAACATTATACAGTACAACGTGCACAAAAGCAAGGACCAGGTCATGCGAGCGCTGAACGCGGTGCTCCGACCGGACTACCACCACATAGTCGCGATTCAAGAACCGTGGAGAAACCCACGGATGCACACGACGATACGCCCGGCGAATTACGAACTCGCCTACCCCTCGAACGCCAAGACTCGCGCCTGCTTTTACGTGAGCAAGCACCTCGACGCGCAACGATGGAAAATCACGGAGCGCAGCCCGGACCTCATCACGCTCAGTATCGAACTGGAGGACCGGAAGCTCCACATTCACAATTGCTATAACGAGCCTCCGCGGTCGACGACCAGCCAAGCCCGAGGGGTCCTCGACCTGCTCCCGGCAGCACTAGCGGAGCCAGGAGAGCATCTCCTGGTGGGGGATTTCAACCTCCACCACCCGTTCTGGGGAGGAAGCACCGTGCTCGTCCAGCACGCCCTTGCCGACACCCTCATCGATATTACAGAACAGGCACAAACGCAGCTCATCCTGCCTCCGGGGACAGTTACCTGGCAGAGCCAACGGAGCGAAAGCACACTGGACCTCGCGTTCGCCACCGGGTGGATCGCTCAGAGGATTCTACAGTGCCAACCGCACGAGGAGGTCAACTCCGACTCCGACCACATCCCGATCATCACCTCCATCCTCGCAGCTCCGATTGCAAGACGAGCACCCAGAGCGCAACGAGCATGGAAGAGAACAGACTGGACCACCGTCCGACACGACCTCATGCATCGACTCACCCAAGCGTCCACGTACCCTCGACCGTCAGATACAAACGGCGATATCGACCAGAAAGTCACTCTACTCCAGAAGACAATTACCGAAACCATTCAAGCGACGGTGCCCATCAACCGACCGCGCCGGTGGATCAAGACCGGGTGGACACAGGAGTGCACGGACAAAGTGGCTGCCGCGAGGAGAGCAAGACGTCAATGGAGCGCGAGCAGGAATGAGGACGACTACGTGGAATACCAGAGAGCGAGAAACGCGAAGAAAAAGCAGATCAAGAAGGACACGACCATCCTATGGCGCGAAGCAGTAGAGAAACTCACCAAGGAGCCTCGGACGATGTGGAGGCTCGCGGAGTGGGCTCGGACGTCGGCGTACACACCTCCGCCACTTCCTCACTTCCCCACGATCACCGATCGCAACGGCCAACACACCACGAACGAGGCAAAAGCAAACGCACTGGCAGACCATTTCTTCCCGCCTCCGATACCAGCGGACCTCAACGACATCGCCCACTACACATACCCTCCCGAGCTCGACATACCGCAGGAGGTGACCCCGGGGGACGTTGCGGCAGTGCTGAAACGTCTTCCGCCGGACAAAGCCCCGGGACCAGACGGCATCCCGAACCGGTTCCTGCGCGAGTGCAGAGGCATCTTGGCCCGGCCACTTGCAGCACTGTTCCAGGAATGCCTGAAGCGAGCATACCACCCGACACCTTTTCGACATGCGAACACCGTCGTCCTGCGGAAGCCAGGAAAGCCGACATACGACACGCCCAAAGCATACCGGCCTATTGCGCTGCTGAACACACTCGGGAAGGTGCTGGAAACTATTGTCGCGAGGCGAATCACGACGCTCACGGAGTCCCATCACCTCCTCCCGGACACCCAGATGGGGGCACGGCAGAAACGATCCACTATGACTGCCCTCGAGCTGCTCGTGGAACAGGTGCAGACCATCTGGGCAGCTGACCACAAGCTGGTGGCGACACTGCTCAGCCTCGATATATCGGGGGCATTCGACCACGTGTCCCATGACCGACTGGTCCATAACCTCCGAATTACGGGAATCCCCGTCTGGGTCGGACAATATGTCCGCTCGTTCCTGCGCGACCGCACGACATATCTCACCCTCGGCGACTTCCAGAGCACGACACGGGCAATTGCTACCGGCATTCCGCAGGGCTCGACCCTCTCGCCGATTCTCTTCTTGTTCTTTGCGTCAACACTCCTACCCGAGCTCAACAATCGAGACACTAGCGCAGTCGGGTTCGTGGATGATACGAACATCCTCACCTTCAGCCGCTCGACCGAAGAGAATTGTCGAAAACTCGAGCGAGCACACGAGACGTGCGCTGAATGGGCCCGAAAGCACGGTGCGACGTTCGCGCCGGAGAAATACCAGCTGATGCACCTGACTCGAAAGCCGAGACTATTCAACATGCAGGCTCCGCTTCGCGTTGCGGGATCCCAGTGCGAAGCACAGCCCACGATCCGGATCCTGGGAGTCCATCTGGACCCCAAGCTGAAGTGGGGTCCACACATCCGCAAGACCACAGAACGAGCGACAGCGCAGATGGCAGCGGTCACGCGGCTCGCACACAGCACATGGGGCGCCGCATTCTCGAAGGCGCGACAAATTTACCTCGCAGTCGTACGGCCGGCGATGTCGTATGGAAGCCCGATCTGGTATGATCGATTGGACCAGAGAATTGGGCGGAACAAGGGCGTCTACCCACTTCAGGTGGTCCAGAACCGGTGCCTCCGCGCGATCTCGGGAGCGTACCGGTCCACAGCGACGGCCGAGCTGGAGCATGAGACGGGGATGGAGCCGCTTGACCTCTTCCTGGAAAAGACAGCACGGGAGTATGCGGAGAAGGCGGCGACGATGCCCGCCAACGGAATCATTGACAGAGCACGCCGGCACGTAGCTTTGCAAGCTCGAGCCCAATACAGGGTAAGAGGCGACGGCTACGCACGGCGCATGCAACAACTGCGGGAGACTGGAAAGGACGACCGACTCGACGAGACCATCACTCCCAGAGTGGCCGCGCGTGAGGCCTGGGGCGACCGATGGCGGACGTACCAGCACGGAGCGCAGACCGCACACGACGCCACTCGGCGGCATACCGCCACGGCAACACGTGCAGATTTTCACCCCCGCCTGGACAAAATCCGAGCACGGCTGGACAAGGCAGGGAATACGATCGCAACGCTTCTACGGACAGAACACATCGGGCTGAATGACTACCTCCACCGCCGAAGGGTACCCGGCTACGAATCCCCGGCGTGCCCGTGCGGGTTCGCGCGGCAGACGGCGAAACACATTGTGCTGTTCTGTCCCCGCTTCGAACGGGATCGCGACAAGATAACGCGGGAGGCAGGGACGCAAGATTATCTCGAAATGCTATCGACGGAGAAGGGGCTCCGCGCAGTAACGGCGTGGTTCTTGGAACAGAACATTCTTCCGCAGTTTAGTCTGGCGCAGGAAATGTGGAGGAAGAGGGGCCGGCGAGGAAGGAGAGAGGGGCGCGACGTCGACGACTGACGCTGCCCGGGCTGCAGGAGAAGCAGCTCACGGTTCGAGCAGTTCCCTGGCGTGAAAGACGAACAACAAAGGTAGAGGAGCTTTTCACCCGGGCCCCGGCCACGGTTTTTCTCTTCAGCGAATAAGTAGCAACTCCCGCATGGACCCGCAAGGGAACCACATCGGTGTAAGAAATATGAATGAATGAATGAATGAATGAATGAAATAGCACAGGCACACATGACGCTACAGCTGCGTGCTTGCCATGAGTGAGTGTATGATCACTTAGAGATTATCTAGCCGATCAACGACACGAGCTTACATTTCGATTCGATGGGTGTGGTCAGATCCAACCCCACTGCGTTCGAACACCGGCGGCGAAAAGATCAATGATTATATGTTGGACACGAGCTGATGTCGCTGAACGAGATCATGATTTGGAAGTGCATTCTAAATGTTCTCATTGTTTCAACCAGCATCCCAGGCGTGGCTAGATTCATGGTCATCAATGCGATACAAGATCGAGTCCAATCACTATCTCCTGCAAGCCCCTCCGCATAGACTGTAGACGGCAGCTCATCGGACGCCCTGGCGGAGAGGCACAATTCTGGCGACATTGAGCTTGCTAAAGCATCACGGAGACCCGCGTAACGAGCGACCACTTAGACGGCTTCAGCTTCGCGGAACTTCGCCACCGCTTGCTGAAATTCGGGTCCTGTTTTGCGGAATTCTTTTTTCCTACCAAGAAAGAGTCAGGATGTATACTCTTCTACGTGGTGCAATCAAATCCATACATTATTTTCGTCCCGACGCAACTGACAACAAAGACGGCCCCTCGTCGAAGGGCCAATTCTGAGTAGAATAGTCTGCTACCCTCGTCTTCCATGCGCTCCAAGATAGTCAGTGCTTGCGCTTCGTCTACTATTGGACAAGGTCAGTGTAAAGAGGCCGCTATAGCTTGCATGCTGAATGTCCTTTGTTCTTGTTTGATCTCGTATAGCAAGATTGCGGCCATGCACTTCACTATATGGGACTAATGTCCCGTGGAAGTGGCGTTGATGTAAGCGCCGGCCAGACGAACAATTGGGTTACTGTCATTATACATTGTGGGCGCGTTCTTCGGAATTTTCCAAAATTCCTTCGGATCATTAATCCAAGAACGCTCATGTGCAGCAATAAAAGGGAGCCATTCGTGATCTACACGGCATGCTGCTAGAACCTTCTCTCGTCGAGCGTTGGCCCTAGCCGGTTTGGTTTTCAGCATGTAGTTGGACCCTTTCAAGAGGCGCTTTCTTTTCGCACAAAGCTGATGAGCCTGCGCGAGCACATTATCGAGAAGCTTCACGTTCTGCCACAGATTAGCATTGGCTTGGTGCTTGAGAGAAAGTTTACGTGCTTCAACGTCGTCTCCGGACCGCATAACTTGATGTAATTGCCCTATCCTGATAAGCGTGTTTCAATAATGAGCTTCTGTTTTAAAATGGTTTTACCTAGTTTCAAGGAGGACCGAGAGAGTCTAATACTGTGTACGTTACATCAACAGTCCCTAAAGGTAGACATTCTGAGAACTATGCGATATCCAAGCCCTCCAAACCAATTATTCAACTGCATATCTTGCAGTCGGAACTCTCAGCGCTCATGGAAATTCATCTCTATTGTGCGAAAATCAAGCTCAGACGCTTTGGAAACATGTTGCAAGCTGTGATGCCCGAAGTGGGCGCATCAGATCAACTTGTATCCCTCCTCTTCCGTCAACCTTCGGATGCTCAGCTCATAAGTGATTCGATCCAATGTTGAGACATTAATCCTCATTGCTTTATGCGGTGTCGCAGAGAACACTTCCTAATCCTAATCTTTTCATCGCTATCAACTGCAGGGCGAGTCGCGCCAGCGATTGAAGAGGAGCTAGCGGCGCATTCCGGCGGAGCATGCGCTGTGAAGGCTACAACGGAGCGTGGAATTTTAGCGCCGAACAGCCCCGACGGTAGCGCCTTGATCCCTCGACTAAGAATCGATGACCCCGTTAAACGCCGGTAACAGAAATTCCTGCTTTCTTCGCCCCTTCGAATATGTACGTTGCCAAGATGAAGGAGCATGTCACTCCCAAAAATCTGGAGCTGGATGGTCCCAGATGCTCGGCAGATGCAGTGTCGCGTTGCACGTTAGCGGGTTGCGCGGAGTTCAGTCATTTCCTCTTCACTGCAGTCTTGAGGTAATTGCTGAGCGAATTTCCATCTCCATGTTCAAAGGTCTGCACTAAGCAGGTTGGTCATCGAACCGTGGCGAGGTTCGCCAGTTCAACTCTGATAAAGTGCTGATCCATGTGAGGACGAAATGAACGGCGTCAGCCTACACTCTCGTGTGGCTATGGATGGACCATTCTTGCAGGGTTCCTGGGCGGTGTCACAGCTCCGACTGAATGTACAGTCGGAGTTCAAGCGACCGATGTCCGACTACAGGACAGGGCCGTGAGTGAAGAGCGCAAAAATGCTTGAACAGTCATGCCAGTGAAGGCCACACGAAGATGCAACATAAACCTAGAAACTGCTGCTACATTCAGTCAGCATCTTGATCTTGTTCGATCTATAATACGGCCATGGAGCGAGTCCACCTTCAGTGCTTCCAACAGCGCAATTTGGAATGGCTCAAATACCAGATGCTCAACGCGCGCAGAGCATTATCACCTATAATTTCCATGATGATTCTACTCTCCAGGAAGCATTGACTGCTCCCGGCTGCAGCAATGTCGTTGCCGGAACCATTCCTCCAGAAGGGAACAAGCGACTTGCACTGCTTGGCCAAAGTGTGCTGGCAATGTTCGTCCACCAAGCCTGCTACACCTCTGGGAATAGCCGTGGTGAGGCGGTCTGTCGCTTATCAAGTTACTAGCGCTAATTCCTGCTCCAGTAGTGACGGCAGCAGAGCTACAAGAACGAACTTCAGGCGCTAGGCTTGCCCAACTGGCGCAGCAATGTACCCTCGACATGTGCATTGCAGTCAATCCGGCCCAGCGAGGTCTTCCAGTTCAGCCAATACTTCTTTCTGACACGATTAAAGCAGTCCTTGGAGCCGTATGGATCGACTGCGGCGCCAACATGCAGACCTGGAGAAGTGTCGCAAATGCAATCGGGTAAGACAACATTTGCAAATGGCGGAATTCTGACATAGCTGACCACGACCCAGTGCCGTTTAACGCCGATCAGACTGCACATCCCGCAACTACATGACTACCCTCATGTTTGCGCGATATGCTACGAGAGAAGAGCAACTGTGGCGGACTGGAGAGAGACTATTTTCCCGTTGGGCGTAGACGAGCTGCATACGCAACTAGAGCAGCTTACAAGCGAAAATTTTAGGTTCAATATGGTTAAAATGGTAAATTATTGTGCCTGAGCGAGTAACCGTCTGTAAAATTGTTTGACTTGTTGTAGGACATATGAAATTTACGACGAATTGGTTCATTACATTCGGGGATGTCCCTCGGAGAAAGAGGCGCAGACGTATTGCATGGAACGCATACCGCACTCTACTCAACATGCGCTTGCAAGGCTGACGGCAGTATCCACTCAGTAAGAGATACACACCATGACGCTGTGCTGTCTCAGTGTGCCGCTTGATGCATCGAGTATGCAACAATTGCTAGGAGGGCGGAGTTCATCACGCTCGGTTTCCTTGTAGTGTGGATTGTTTCATCACACATCAAGGATTCGTGACATACAACATGCATTCAATGTTGTCGAAATTGGCGACCCGATAGACGGCTACATCCACCATGAACCTTCTTGAATGCAGTGAACGTGCATTTAAGCGCCACAGGGAGCATCGCCGATCGTGGGAAGACAGCAGTTTCGGGACGCCCCGCTCTCAAGGTATCTTGGCGCTGTGCTCGTATTGAGGTGCTTTCTCCTCCGCCCTTTGTCCCGCCCACAACTGACGCAAAGCTCTCGCGCGCAGAGGTCGCACAATGAGCATAATGTCATCAGCCGTGACTAGCTCTCTTCATTGCACGATAGACACCTCGAGAGTGGAGGAGGCGGAGAAGAGCAGGACGAGCCCAGGCGTAGTTCGGGAGCGCGGAGAGAAAGAGATGTGGCCACTGGCATGGGAGCACTGGCGATACGTAGTGGCACTGGCTGCCGCAGTCGTACCGTGCCATTACGATTGCATTTGTGCAACGGTCGTACGGATTCACACAACGCTTTGTGGCACTTTGCAGTGGCACAGCGCCAGAAGAAGGTTGCGCTTGTGCTACTGCATAGCAAGCACAGTCAGACCAGGAGGCAGTAATGTGTCTCCGAAAAGGTTTGCACCTGCCGTACAACTAGAGGTGATGGTGATGACTCTTCGTTGGAAGTTGACGACTCCATTCCCTTTTCAGCAAGATGGCACCTCGCATAAAGGCCTTGGCGAAGAGCGAGAGCAAAAAGAGATTTCTCGAGCGTATGGACCTCGCAGCGAACGACGATGCTCACCGGGCGTTGATTGTCCCCCAAATGTGGCCGGACTCGAACGGAAGGGTGAAAACTGCGGTGTCTTCGTCTCTGTTGCATAAGTTTGTTTTCAGGACACCGACTTACGATTCTGCAGGGAACTGTCGAGATGTCGAATCCCAATTGAAGAGGAAGCCCACGGGAATAGGAGCCTTGTCCGCGTGAGCACACTAACCTCCATGAAGTTCTACTTCCTAGCTTGGCGTCGCTCCAGCTGTGAGAGCAGCAGATTTTGGCGGGTCGGGCTGAGGTCTTCCGGCGCGTCTCATATGGCATATTCGACCATATTTCTACATAACTATTATTTGGGTGCCCGAGAGGTCCATCGAAATAAGTCATCGAACTTTATTGGGACCACATTTCAGAATCACTGAAGCACCGCATCATATCACAACAGGCTCCTGATCACGGTGGCTCTTTCTCCGACTCGCAGATGCCAGTCCTCGGCCATCTCGTCTCACGTGCTAATGAGCCTGGCCCACTCTAGAATACTCCGCATCGACAGAATATCGATGACGAGCAGTACCGTGAGGCATGCGGCCAGCCTGCTGACACGTTTCGAATGAGGGCCCCGGGTCGTCTGTGGTTGTTCCATCACCGGCAGTTAGTCTGACCCCGCGGTCCCTATTCTGTCGGATGCCTGATCTTTACGTACTCGATCAACGAGCTTTCCCACAGCTAATCTCGCAGAGTTCCCGGCTGAAGGAGCACCTCCACGAGACTGTCGTTCGGGCATGCATACCAGTCGCAGTTTAAGGTGGGTTTGGGGAATCGCGAGACTTGGTGCAGGTCAGAATCAGTCTGGCCAGTGGTTTAAGTGATGCTGATGAAGATCAACACATAGTGATACTCATGCGCTCACAACAACTCCAATTCCATGAACGTGTGCCCTGGTCACGTTCGCGAGACAGCCATCCGAGCAGCTTCTGGCATCCCTGCAATGGCCTTCTCCTCTAAGGATTCGGCCATTCGCCAACCACGCGACCTCCGCAGCCCAACTATGAGCGTAACGCCATCCTACTGCACGATGGACATATTGAGAGCTGGTGAGACGGAGGAAGCGAAGACCCATCCCAGAGGGTCCCAGGACATTACCAAGCATCCATATCCACTCATGTCGGAGTCGTTTATTGGTTACCCAATATGCTTTCGGTCGCGTGCATGCGTATGCTAGCATGCGAAGGATTCGCGTACACAAAATTTCCATAAACCACATCGAAAGGGATCGAATCGAAAGTCAAGGGTCAGTGCGCTACATGGACGGAGCTCCGATGTAGCTATAGGAAGATATCGAAGTTGCAGGAATCTTCACATTCTGATGGAACTGAGGTGAATTTGTCGCATAGCGTCAGGGTGACAATCTCTTTCTGTCCTGTCCTCGGGGTATGTGCCTGTTCCGGGCCGCTCCTGATAACTTATAAGAGTCGCGTCGCAGGACGCACGAGGACCCCATAAGAATCAACGTTGATCCACACCACCTCAATGAGACAGTATGTCACTGCAACTGTACGCTGCAGCGAGTTGATGTCATTTTCCAGACATGCTGGACCACGAGCGGCACTCTGCAGCCGTCTCGCCTGCGCAGCAGATACGTCACGGACCACAGTGTAGGTGCGAAGACCGATCCGGTATAAGAATAACCACGAGTGCGAAATTTCCTTCGCAAGCAGAATACTTGATATGAGTGCCTTTAACGGAAGATCGAAGAAACAGACTGTGCCTCGCCACGTCACAAACATGCCAGGCGACCCGAAAGCATACCAAAGCCACCGGAAGGAGTAAGGTTTGTGGAACAGATCGTCACTGTATTAATACTGAACGTACTGTTAGTTTCGGGCAAAACATGGTAAATTTGGTTGTTGGCGAGGCAGAAAGGGTGTTCACTGTCCATGAAGCCCTGCTGCGGCGCCACTCCACGTTTTTCGAGTCGGCTACGAAGGAGGTATGGACCAAGAACGAGGTCAAACCGATCCCTCTTCCGGAAGACGAGCCCGATGTCGTTGACCTCTATATTCAATGGATTTACACCTCGCGGCTGCCGATTCGTAGACCGAGAGACGAGGTCGAGGACAACAGAGAGACCTCTGTTCTTATTGATGCATTTATTTTTGGGGAAAAAGTCCAAGACGGCGGATTCAAAGATGCCACGATAGACGCTATCATCAGAGCAGTCGACACGCCGGCGAAGGACGGGAAAAAGTACTATCCAGGTATCGAAAAGCTGGATCGGGCGTACAAAGGCACGACGTCGGGATCACCGCTCCGAAGATTGCTGATCGATATGTATGTATATCGTGCCAATAGAGACTGGTTGAGTAAGGTGTACAATTGCGAGCTCTTGCTGGATCTCGCCCAGGAGCTCGTGGACGTGAGGGAGAAACCTTCGGGTGCAAACCCGACTGCGGGAGGGGTGTGTAGCTGCTCATACCACCACCACTGCAAAGACGACCTCTGCTACAGCAGGAACAAGGACGAGGAAGCAGATCTTCTGGCCTTGCTATAGATCAGAAGTTGCCAAAACCATCTTCCAGCTTCCCGAATAGATATGGTCTAGAAGACACATGCACCGCAGTAGCCACAATCTGAGTCGCACGCCGCAAAGCCTTCTACCTCTCCTTCGAACGGGTCGTCATCCAAGGAATATATACTTTGGCTGTTTGATCCTTGGGAAAAGGTCGGGACTTCCAACTCATAGAACTGCCAGATTTACGAATTTTTTGCAACAAGCGTCTCTACCTCGAGAACCTCGACATCGTCAGGATCGTGGTGGCGTCTTCTACTCTCTTCTGAGAAGCCCGAGTCGAGAAAAATGGTAGAAACAGCTTCAAGACGGAATCTGGATGAGACTCGCCGGACTCAAAGCAGTTCCAGCAAAGAGAGCGCTCGGGTAGCAACTGCACCCAGGAGATGAGGCGGAGGACTACAGGGGCTCAGATCTCCTCTAGTGGATTCCGCAATTCAAATCGCCGCTGCCCCATGTTAAGTCTTCGGGGGCTGCTTCATGCTCGCCGGTCGCTGAGAAAGCTGGACGTAACGGTCTGGAAGCCTTTCAAGCTGGGGCGATTCAGGGTACTGTGATACCTCGGGTGTACCACAGGCAAAAATTCCCACTGGATGGAAAATTACTCACTATGCAAGTGCTGCACCCAACATGCATCCATTCGCTTGCGGTCCTCAGCCAGCTGAGCCGTGTTGAGAGCAGTATGCCAGCGGGGCGCAAATCCGTGGTACTTACAGCTTAGGTGCATTAAGACACAGTGCTACGTCACGTCGAACCAATGAATTCATTAGGAACTTAAGGCAGGGTGGTCCACATGCGCCGATCTACAAGTCCGGGGAGCGAAGCGACGACATTGCAACTTCACTTGCACGACGCGCTACAGTGGCTGTATACTTCAGCAGATGACACACATGGTTAAGACGATGATGGCATTGTTACAGAAGATGACAGGTATTTCAGATTCAAGGCGTTTCGAGATGCCATGGCGAGTCTATC
This sequence comes from Cercospora zeae-maydis, assembly GCA_023512815.1. Lineage (NCBI taxonomy): Eukaryota > Fungi > Ascomycota > Dothideomycetes > Mycosphaerellales > Mycosphaerellaceae > Cercospora > Cercospora zeae-maydis. The sequence goes on along the minus strand of JAKLWY010000003.1, from coordinate 1,055,629 downwards.
TGCGTGCGTCGATTACGCCCAGCTTGAGAATACTGCAGACCTTGTAGCACGGCAGCAACGATATCAACTGATATTATGCAAAAGCCTGAGCAAATGAGCTACTGGCGAAATTGATCGTCAAGATGTTCGCGCAGCTCCTAGAGCAGGTCGAGAATCCTTGGTCAGCATCTGGTTCACTAGAGACAATCGTTCAATATGATTGTTTCATTTTGTACCACAGATCTCATGAACACATTGACGTTGTCTTGACAGTCCCGCAAACCCTCTGCTGCGCGTCACTGGAAATGTGATGACCAGACGATGGCGCTGACAATGACTACGTTCTTCAAAACAATGTGTCAGCTTGGGGAATTTACCATTATGTATATGTACAACATAAGTGTCTCTCGCCAGGTATGTCGGGAGACCAGTTTTCAACACTTCGCACTACTCATCACTAACCATGGCTGCGGAAACTCACGTAGAGAAGCAACTACGCTTCTCATTCAAGAGCAGAGATCTCTTGGAAGAAGCACTCGTCTCTGCAGGCAGCAAGGAACAACCATCCCGAAAATCTGCTCACGACGGTGGGAACAAGGCTCTTGCGATGGTCGGTGATGCTCTAATTCGACTCGTCATCGTGGACAATTGGTACACAAATCATGGAACCCGACGTAAGAAAGTCTCGATGCTGAAGTACAGCATGGGCTAATATGCGCCGCAGAGGAGTGTGAGGCTGAGGTTCAGCAGCTTGCGTGTAATGATCATCTGTGCGGTCGAGGTTATGCAGTGCGACTTGAAAGGGATCTTCAGCGACCTCGATCGCAACAGAACACTGTTGCAAGAACTACCATGGCCACAGCGGTAGAGGCAGTCATTGGTGCTGCATGGTACGATTCCGGCAGGGACTTGGAAGCGGTGCAGGAGATGATTAAGAGAGCGATCGGACATGGAACATAAGCTCTGTGGAGCAGTCGACACAGGGATCCACATGAGTGGATACTGGAGCGAATGGTTTTGCTATTTCAGGACGACGTAAAACTGCTTCGAACGGCGCGATGGCATTGCTGTCAGTCCTATTGGAGCAGAGACTGACCGATCGTATCGAGAAGAAAGATCGCGGGAGGCCACATAATGTAGAAGCAGCTGGAATGGTAGTAGAGGCAGGTCGATACGCAAATACTAGTCACAGGACTGGGGATTCGTCATTGTGCCCCTGGTTATCGTACGAGAGTTTTAGCAAGTGGGATACTATTGTGGCCCTCCACCTCGATAATGAGGGAGAAGGTGTGCCGATTCACTTTCTGATTGGTCAAGATCTTGACCGGTTCTGCGCCGAACGCTCCTACGCATGCACAGCGCCCACGAGGTAATGTATTGTGTCTCCCTAGCCGTCCAGATCTACTCTGCTGGTAGTATTGACCACGAACATTATTAGCGGAGCGAACTAACAGCTGAGCATTGTCAGCCTCTTCACCAGCGCCGTGTACAGATGTGCCTCGTCGCCAAACAGTGCAATCCCCTGCTTGGTTAGCTGCCGGAGTCGTGATAGTGATTGCATAGACGTGATCGTTGAGCAGCATGGATTCTACTTTGGACGATCCGCGGAGAGTTCCCGTTGGACCAGCACGGCAACACTGTGCGGCTGTAGCTTCCCGCGAGACATTCCACGCCACAAGCGAACTCGCACTGCTTTCGTTAACGCAGCTAGTGAATAAGAAGCATTGTCTCGGCTGTTGATGTGAACTCAACAAGATTCCATTCATTCTCGTTGGTGCAGAGTTGGCATTATTGCATGGATGACTGTCCCACAATCGACGCTCGCAGCAGGAACAAGCTTGTGGCCTACTGATCGTTGTCTCAACATGTGCTGCCTGTAAGTATGTCGCTCACACCGCATACTTCCTTCACCTTGCTCCAAACCCGTTCAATCTCTAGAATTCCACTTCGGTCTTCAAAAGATGCAGTATCGTAGTCACCGCAACCATACGCCTCGAATCTCAGGGAAAAAGCCTGTGGCTCAAATGCCTAGAGAGCTTCGCCAGGTTCCGACAGTTCTTGGACCAGAGATTCACAGCCTTGTGTATAGGAAAATCCAGACCAAAACGCATAGCGGCAAAGTTGAAATTACGGACTGTCAATACGTTTGCTTCCTACAATCTTATGAGCGGCTTGACCAAGACAATCCTTGTACCCGGCAGGCCACGGCTCTGGACTCTATCATCGGACAACATGAAGCTGACTGCCGACTCTGGAAACTACTATCGTGACGAGAATGCAGCAAGATTTCAGGGGTGTTCTCTCGAGCCTGCTGTACTTTCTATTGTCCACATGAATTCAGGCTTTAATCCAACAATGATCGACATATTTGCTTGCGGAAGTACACTGGACAATCTGCTACGTTTTGTCCAAGGGAAAGGGGAGACTTTCTATTTCATAGTGCACATTCTCGGCCAGACTGCGTTTTCCGTGCGGCGGGATTTCTCGCCCACAGAAATTATCAATAAGATAGTCGGCTTCGGCCATAGCTTTGTAGATGCCAACACTACATGGAGCCAGGACGTTAAAGGTTCATCCTCTCACCAGCAGATCATCACCTACCTATTCGGTGGCAACAAGTTCCTAGTCAGATTTGCTATCCTCGTTTCCTGCAGCATGAGTCGGTTCAAACTGACTCCGGTGTAAGCTGCACCCAGCTCAAGCCACAGATCTTGAAAGATAGGGCGACCTATCTGTCCTGCATGAAAAAACGGGCAGAACGTGAAGGTGGCACGGGAAGACGAAGTAAATAGGTATTGGTGGTGTGCGGCTGCTGGACGTGCAGACGCGCACAAGGCCATAGTCGCGTGTGGTTGGGATCCTCTCTCGCACCTCCGCAGCCATGAATGGTTTCAGAAACGCCAAAGACTACAAGAATGGTCCATTGTATGTTATAACTGGCTTGGGCGGAGCAGCATCGCATGTAGCCATTTCATGTGGCCGCTCATCCATAAACTCGAATACACACATCAGCTGGTCACACAATTGCCGCCCACGCCCTCACCTTCCTAATATCGTAGACTGATAAGACGTGGCAGTATGGTTCGCATGTATTGGCTGTTGCGCCAATGTCCGCAGTAGTGACAGCCTTGTAAAGCTGTATTTTTAACATTCCCGTGAGTCGGGAATTGAACAGCAGGATGAACTATAGTGGAGAGTCGCTTCAACTTGATTCATGAGGCATATTTCCCTTTCACGGGTCTACGTCCTGCCTGCTGACAGCGACAGAGCGGAAGGACAAAGCTGAATTGTCTGATGAATGCTGTAACATTCTCCTTCAACGTAAATGCCATCGAATATTAATCGGGTGCGGTGACATTAGGTAGTGTCGAGAAGACGAGGTGGTGTGCGTTTTGCATTATTGTCTTAGCATATTCCAGCTTGGTAATGCTCGCGTCTCTCATTTCGTATCGTGGCAAGAACGTCAATGATGTCCTACTATTGTTCTTCGTGTACTTTCTCAAACATGTAGCATACACCCGCAACCACCTCTAGCTCACTATATTCCCGCACTAGACAAGCACATCGTCCCAAACGCACGTCTCCGCCCAATTCTTGTCTAGCACCAGTCATGTCCCTGCGAACGCGTGCGCATCTGCGCCTCTGCCAATTCTCGGTGATCTAGTATGAAAAAGCTTCGCGGACTGTATCATTGCCCATGTTGAAAATTGAAAATAAGCTAAGCGTCAAAGACCTAGGGCAGACACTCACAGCTGCGCTCACTACATTCAAATGTCATCCGGCCCACCACAGTACAATTCGCGATCTGCATGCGTTATGCGCTGCCAATCGGAGGGAAACAGAAGCAGACATCTTGCTACGGCGGGAATAGGGCTTAAGCGAGGAATTAGATCAGGAGCTGATCTTTGTGCACCACGTAAGGAAGCACAGGGGGCAATCGAGAATCTGCATAAGGGCGACGACCGCTTTTCAGAAGTTGGTGTGGTTGCAAGCCTTCGTTATTCGCTCACGGGCGTCGGCTTCGCGAGAATGAGTGGGACAACGCCAAGATGAGAGCGTGCATACTGCAGCTCGGGGAGCAGCGGGGACGTTAAAGAAGCGAAGCGCGACCAATTGCCGTCAGTACAACAAACAACGATCTGTGCAGGACTGGGAGCCACAGACGTGTGACTCTTGGGTCCTTATGGCGGTCCATATACCACGTAATGGCATCCTGCGGCAAATTGGAAAAGATGAATCTTTTCACCGCCACGTCGTCCAGCAGTATGGAGCAGATTGCCTATGAGACGATCAAGCAGAGTGTTCCCCGTCGTGCTGCAACACAGACATTCGAGCACTTCCGCTTTAGGATGAAGACCCTGAACCTTCAATGGGTGTCGTACCATCGGACCCCGAGGTATGTTTCGTGGGAAGTGCTTTGGCGGGCATAATAGCAATTTCAAGGTTGAAGAAGATAATTGAAGTCGGAGGAGGATATCAGATGCTATACTGGAAATCAGAGCACACGGGGCACCAATGTTCGGGAGTGGAGCGGGGCGCCTGGCTCGGCCCGCTGCTTGATCCCCCTTTCATGCCATGCTTTGCACGATGAGATTCGTCATCTCCTACATGTACGTGAGCGACGCTGTCCTCCGCCGCCAACTATCAATCTCATCTACCCTTGCGCGAGCCATGGAAAATGGCCCCAGTGGGAGGTGACCACGCGAAAGAACCAATTTTTGCACTGATTCGCTTCCCTTTTGTTTTCATTGGTCGATCCAACTGCGACTTATGCTTAGCGATCAGTTGTACCCAACTTAGCCGAAGAGACCGAGATCTCAGCTGACACAGAACTCAAGGATTCTGGCAACCTCTCTCCAAAACACCATCGAAGCAAAGACAAACATGCCCGGAACAGCGTTTTCTGTCTCGCAGCCATGAACGCAAATGGATTTCTTTAAAAAGCATCGCGCGCTCTGCCCTCACACAGGGATGGCGTTCCGCATACTCGCGTGGAGTAACAACACCGAGTTGTCTTATCCATCTCTTACTGCTCGCGATCCCAATGCACCGTTGTCGAATGATTCCGCAGTCAACCATCTGAGAAACAGAAGAGTGGCAGGGCCATGGAAGTCGCTGTTCTGCACCTGGGAGGCAACAATGACGCGCCGCGCAACATTTATTCAGAACGGAGCCACGAGAATCATCATTGCTGTTGTTCACCTCGAGCTTTTGAGTGCCACGACTGGGGGACGCCATTTCACCGATGTCCTGGATGCTTCTTCGATCGCACGCGACAATAACCTGGCCAGTCCGCAATTCTACGGATATGCGAATGGCCCCCGTGCGGGATTTGCGAAAGAGTATCTTGTTCCGCGTGTGATCCTGGCAGAGGCTGTCGTAGCGTTGGTTCCCGGGCTGGGTGTCGAGTGGGAGGTACCTGTCCACCTCGGGGTGTTGCGAGTTCCCAGCGCTTTGGTGACAGAAGCACGCGGCGCGAGCTTGCCCGGTTCTGATGAGGATCTGATTCGGCGGTTGATATACTTACACACAGGAGGTGAGGACCAGGTGCTGGTGCAACGCGTAATGCGGGCCTTGTGCGTCCGTGCGTGGGATTACGATCTGGATTTGTGACGGGATGTCGATATCATATTTGGGCCTCACCCGCTCGGAAAATGACTATCGAGAAGCACATTTGACTGAATATCTTCTCCTTGTCTCGTATTTCGGTTTGTTTCTGAACGCTTGAGATGAGGACGTGCGACTGCGCGCTCTGTTCGCGCACTTGTTCACCATTCTTGAAGAACTTCGCAGCTTGCTTCGCGGCTCTCTTCTCCCTCGCTGCCTGCTGCTCCTTCTCAACGATACGGCCCTGACCTCGCGCTTCGCTTCAATTCGATGCGTCGCAATATCCGTCGGCGAAGACAAGTAAGCTTCCGAGAAGCTCTTCCGCCGAGGAGCCGCGAGCAGGGGATGGGACGACGATGACGTCTTTGACTGGGCCGAGCTCCTGTATCTTCAGCACAAATGTGCAAAGAAATGAGTTCTACAGCCACGAAAATGAGGCGCAACATCCGTCCCTCTTACCCCAGAAAATGTCTGAGCAAACAGTTGTGCATTTCACTTCGTCGGCTTGGAGATACCAGATCAGGTGGGAAAGCCCGGCGCTGCAGGAAATGATGCTGGACCAATGAAAGCACGTGGCATGCCCTTCGAAGCTATCCATTTATGCAAAATGCAACGCACTGTGTGTTGGGCCAAACGCTAGGAGTTCGGTTTTACAGGACGGGTGCAACTATCTTTTCTCCTTCTGCTCTGGCATTGATCCCATTGAACACATGTGTTCCGCGGTGCAGGCTGCGGTAGTTGATAGTTCCTCGAGGTCCCAACCGTTTCGGAGACGCGCCGCTGTCGCCCTCTTCTCCTGGCGGTTCCGCCATCATCCCGTCGTCCCTGGCTTCCTCTTCTATCCCACTGTTCTCGCGGTGTTCGGTCGTCGATCTCCGCGTCGTCGTCCCTGGCCCTCCGGGCAATGCCTAAGCAATTGGTCTCGACCCGTCAAGTTGGAGGTAGCTCGCAACTTCCCTGGAATGAAGCACGAGCCCACAGTTGCCCCTCCAGATCTGCAGCCGCCTGGGCCATCTTGAATAGAATTCTTGGCTTGAGCGAGAGGTAGCCCTTCTCGCTCTTCTTGTGCAGTAGCTATGCGCTCACATTGCGAGATGGCGCCTGTCGCTTTTTTCGAGTTGCAGATATCTTTCCATCCTGCGGGTGGTGCTTCATGTTATAGTCTACAACTTTCTTCGCCACACTCCGGCAAGAAGACCTGGCCGGCCTTTCTAATTCATGACAACGACGTTTTCGGCCAGCATGTTTGCTGCCGATCTCAGAGTCTGAAATGTAAACTGGATCATCTAAGGACAGCGTTAGCATTAGCGGAGGTGGTGGAGTGAGCGCACTTGCCTGCTGAACCGCCAGATTGGTCCGAATGGCTCGATCGTTTCCGCTGTAGCTGCTTCGAGAAGAGTCCCGCAAGACAGGGGAGCTCTTCGCCGTCACTTTCCTCGTCGGGGGCTGTCAATATTTGACGACAGGCGTGTCTGCCCTGCTGGTTCATGGGGTCCTTGCACTGTCTTTGGGATCGGGTCGCTCCGGATGGCAAGGCCGAAAGAAGAGCCTCTGCAGCCCACTCTCCGCAAACGTTTACAGGGCTGCATCCTAGGTCCGCGATAGCCTGTGCTACATTCTGCAGAGCAGACCCGATTGTATCTCCAAAATATGGAGGCCGGAGCATCACATCTACTGGAAGAGCCACCGCAAGAAGCTGCTCATGAACATTTATTTGGAGCGCAGGTCCAAGTGCGCCAAACTCTAGTGGAAAGCCAAGAGAGACTTGCACAGACTGCCAGTAACCTTTCACGACGGCTTCAAGCTCTAGTCCTGAATCCAACTTCTGGAAGCGAAGACGAGAGATTGAGGTTGCAGTCAGATCTTGAAATCTCAAGGCAGTGTTTGGATGTCTGCAATGTGGCCAGTGAAATGACTCATCAGAAAGTATATCGGCTGGGAGAGGCCATTGCCGATGGTGACAGTGACCAGGTGGTGGTGAACACTTTGGCAGATCTCTTCGATGTCGGGAAGGCAGTATCGAAGGACAGCTCAGCACAATTAGTGGGCTCCATGTCAGCGGAGTCGTTGCGGCATTTGACCGAAAAGCGGTACAATAGCCGTTTTGGAGCTTTGGCCAACAACCATGGATTCGTCGACGTCGACCTCATCAACTCGAAATCGGCTAAACGAACTTCACCTCAAACTGGTTACCATGAGCACTCTACGAGTCGAAAATCTGCGCACAAGTCGTCTTCCAATGAGACGAGGAAATGTGTACCGGAAGGAGATAACATGTAATTCGACTTCACGATAGAAAGAAGCGATGGATAGCGACACTACAGTAAGATGATTTTCAATAGTGTGCCTCTAGAGAGTGCCCCGGCGTCCCCAGCTGCGGCGGTTTGTGCCCATGTTAGAAGGTTAGGTCTTCGGTTCGCTGTTGTAGGATCGTAAACGCGGTCCTTGCTTCAGACATGAGGTCGTGAGGGAGGAAAGGGAGAAGCGTATTCAAGCCGTTTGGCATGCATTTGGCTGCGTGGATTTTGTCAATCTTGGAAACTGCTGTCGCGTACTTGTCCGTGTTGACGGTCGGCTGTTGATGTGGGTCGCCGCCCGCGACAGACATTATCACCTGCAAACACGAGAGCGCAGAAGCACGACTAAGGGACACATGGCTTCGACGTCTTCTTCTCGCGCGCTGCCTGTTGCTCTTGCTCGACTTTCAGTCGTTTCGCGATCTTCTTCTGTCGCGCAGCGTCTATGTATCGTCTCCACATACTACAATGAGAGAATGAGACTTCGCCAACTGGTTACCTAGAGGTGTAATATTACCTACTAGCTTCGCATTCCTGATTTCTGCAACCTGCTTCGCTGCACAATCCTCTTCACCATGTTGTTCATGGCAATGCATTCCTGACAGTCAAACCATCCAGAAGACAAACCTTTGGGCCATACTTGATAACGGAAATGCGCAGCAGCTAAGCCTGTTCGATGCACGTAGTCGATTTGTATCGTATCTTGATTTGTTGCGAGGCCTCTAAGTATTAGTTCTTCAATCTCGCGGTAGCTCGACTGCTTTCGCGTGCTATAGATATTCGGTGGTGCATTTATGAGGACGATAGCATAGCGACTTTAGCAAGCCTTTTATGCAAATAACCAAGATGCGCCTTTCACATATTTAGACCACGAGCTCCTGGACTCCCGAGCCCTAAGACCTCCTTGCTACCATCGGCATGTAACGATCCTACCGCCATAGTGGGCGTCTTTAGATAGTTCTCGAGGGCCAAATCCTTGGCGATCTCTGGTGATGTACCAGTCCAAAAGACAAGCACAGAGTCATGCTCAAGCGAAACGTCCAAAGCCTGGTTTACTTCCGTGATTTCGATCTGACAAAAATACCTGGAAAGACCCATAGCCACCGCGTAAAATTTTGGTGTCCCACATTCGCATATTCATTCAGAGGAAAGGAACACATGGCATCAGCTTGGTATGGGGTGTCGCTGGTCCGGGGAACCCTTCATCGAGTGTCCTTCTCTCCTGTGGGAGCGGTCGCCGGTGATTCTGTCTGGGGACTGGCCTGGCTTAGGCTTGACCTTTGGTTTCTCGGCGTCGGGCGTGACGATGCCTCCTCCAAGTTGGTTCGATCCTGGGATCTTTGAGGCAAGTCCTGTGACTTCCGCTTTGCCCTGCGCTGGGTCGTCAGATCGGAAACCTTCCTCTTTTCCGGCGTCTTCTTCGCGGGTGTTTTGCGTACGCCATCGTTCGCATCAGGCATTATGGCTTAGACCTGCACAATGGACGGCAATTCGGATACAGTTTCGATAATACATTGCGAGCCCACCGACGTCGCATCGAAATTGCGTCGACAGCGCGGAACAAGGGGAGGGAACATTGTAGACATGCTGGCAGGACCTGCACCTTTACTACTCCAGGTGGAGAGGACGAGTCCTGTTTCTGGGACGTTAACATGGCTTGTACGCAGCTGCCGTGACCCGCACGTTCAGCCGCATCGTTCCTTGTCGTCGTTGTCGCGACCATCCACAATCTGCCGTCTCATACGACTATGCATTGCACGCGGCGTGGGCGCTGCAGCATGACCTTAATGTGGTATTCGAGGCGTTGTTGCTAGGTCGCCTTTCTCGGGTGGCTCAGGCCGCATCGCAGGGTCTACGCGTGTGCAGGTCGATAGCGAGAGGGTACGAATGAGGACGATGGTGATGGTGCTGCGGCGGTTAATTTGCTCGTCGTTGTCATACCCGCGGCACAAGGAGGGAAGAGGCTGATGCAGGAGCCACGATACGAACACTAGCAGGGCGTCGGGCACAAGCAGCGGTGATGATGGTGATCCCGGACTGGCGCCGTCGGCTCCGTCGCGCTTCGAGATCTAACGCAGCATCTCTGTCCCTACGTCTCGCGCAGTTTTCGCTGTCATCTACGCGTCCAGAAGCCAGTGGCTCGAAGCGGCGGGATCAGTGCTCTCATGGCTGCATGCTGTAACGCCGGCCGCCGGGTGCTGCCGTTTGATGTCTTGCATGCAAGCGCTAACGTGTTTGATAAGTTAGTGAGCCAGATAGGTTAGTGAGCCAGCTCCATCTCGTATTCAACACTACCATCAAAACGCGTCCATTATTCCACCACCTTACGCGATGGCACCTCCAAATGAAGAGGTTGTTCAGCATGCTGTCCGTGCCTACCTTGGAGGTCGTTTTCAAAGCGTGCGAGCCGCTGCAACTGCCCATGGAATCGATCATATGACGCTTGGTCGGGGGCTTAAAGGAGACCAGGATATCCATCTCCCGGGTACAAACACAACCCAAAGATCTGTTCCGACTTGGTCTTCTTGAGATAATCTGTGAATTCGGCCAAGAAGTCCTGAATGGCCGGATCCTGCCAGTCTATTGGACGCGAGTCTAAGCCAAATTCTAGAGGCACAACCTCATCGAGTTCCGGACCGAAGCCCCAGACTGAGGGACGCCCAAGGGGAAAGTCCAGAGGAGTGGCAGTGCCTCGAATATCTGTGAGTCGCTCATTCTCATTCAGGTCTCCATGTTTGTGTAGGAGAGAGAGTCCAAAAGTTCCCTCCATGCCATGTCGACAAAAGAGGTCTCTCATAGTGATGGAGGCCATATGATCGCCATGAATCTGATCAAACCGATTGAGAGCATCTGGGAAGTCCTGCAGGCGGTTGAAAGCCAGTACAGAGTAATTTGAAACCGTGATCGTCATACTTGAAAAACGTGATAGCAATTAGTAGTCGGGGGTTGACGTTGATGTTCAATTCAAGTCGCATGGACGAGAAAAAGACAAATTATATATCTCTTCTGAAGTGGGTGACCTGCGTTACCGAACAGAAAGTCGTGCACATGCAGAATACCTGATCGCATCGTGAACTGATCTCCAAGCCCTTTGGCGTGCCGCGATCCGACCTCGAACCGAATCTTGTTCACGACGCACCAGATTCGCCTCTTCAACAATGCTGGTCGAGTTCGGTAGCAGACGTGCGCCCATCTCGGGCAGCCTTGGCCTTCAGCTACGATACTTGCACATGTTCCAGATTACTATCAATTGTGTCGAGACTCTAGAGCCATGAGTTAGTCGTAGCTCAGCAGGAGAGCTTGTGGGCGGCACATGATGCCCCACTTCAGGGACCCGCTCTGCCGGTCAGCACGGACAGTTGGGCGCTACCAGCAGCGCCCGAATACCCGTGTGTCCGGGCTAGCATGCTTGCGAATGAGCGCCACGTTCCAATAAACTGGACGCAATGCAGATAGCACAACAAGATAGTCCATCAACCTGATTCAGCAGCTAGCTTCATCTGTTGTATCTCGATAAGTCTTCATATTTCGACCAAACCCAGCTTGCAATATCACTATTGAGACATTTTCTACAGGGACCGAGAGCTTCAACATTTACACTTGCGTCTTGTTCCTATCCCAGACTAGACTTCGAATTGTGCAGAAAGATTATCTTCCCTCTGGCACTAGCATACACATTGGCTATATATGGATTGGCTATATATGGATTGGCTATATATGTACTGGCCCTTGGTAGTCGTCTTTCAGACGATTGGTGGCGAAGGTGAATTTTGTTGGGCGCGTCTTGATGACATGCTCACATAGCATTGACCTTATCCCAGAATGAGGCGAGAGCAAGAGTCATCTTCCCGGCCGTATCGTCGACAAGCAATTGAGAATGAGCATCGTTCATATTACGGACCGATTTCATCGCTGATCCAGTGGATGACTTCGGTGTCTACAGCTGCAGCCAAACTTACTAGGTCATCGTACAGCGATCTGATGATATCAATGATGCCCATCACATTTGTGCTGCTGTCTTTGACGCAAAGCGTCTCACGGCACCCAAGAGCCAACTGCAAATAACCCCTTTTGTCGTGAAAGATCCTGTTTCTAGGCGCTGAGCTAATCTTGGAGGAGGCTTCGGATGGGTTTAGGATTCCAATTGCATATATGAGCATCGTGGGATTCTTATTCTTGCGTTCATTGCATCAGCCCAGAAGGGGTGCTTTGCATTGCATTAAGTTTTCGCAAAACGCTGGAGCGACCAAAAACCGCGTCAGTAATTATTGTCCAATGGATCCACGAGACAGATGAACGATCATCAATCGTATTCTGTTCTACCGCGAGTTCGCTCATCTGGCAGTGTAGTTTACTGAGCTGTTCTCAGACCGTGCAGTACCACATCCTCGACTGTCGGATTCCACACGTCCTGCAGAGTACTGTTGTTAGTGCGAGATCATGACGGGACTAATGCTGGGCCCTCAGCTCTAAATCTTGACGCAAAAAAACATGGACAGCAATTGCCGATCGTAGTGCTCAAAATGTTACCGGTTCTTTCGCTCTACGTAACAACTTCGCAACCGCAATCCGAGTGAAGGTTGTCGCGGCATAGAGCTGAAATATCATAAATAATTGAGATCCGCTGACGCGACTGTGTGCGCAGGCTGGACTCCAAAAAAGTCAATACAACGTATGTTGCCAGATGATTGGAAGATCTTTCTTCGCGCTCAGGATGTGTCAGCATCCCTCCAGGTTCTTCTTCCCATGCTGTTGCAAGCGAAAGTTGATAATTCGACAATGCGGTGATCCCAAATGCAAAAACGAATACAACTTGCGGAAAGATTGGAAGGGGTTGATGTGGTCCTGGGACAATGCACCTGTGGCTGGGCCGTAAGATTCAGCTTAATGCAGTCTATTTTGGATATCTGACAGTCGATAGGTCCTCCTCTTCTGCGACCTTCTTATCCTGCCGTACGAGTACGGGACGAAAGGCGTGAGTGGAATGCTAATACCGCCACAGCTACATGCGTCCATGGCGATTATGACAAGATAACAGTCCTCGAATCTGCTTATTTTGAAAGAGATGTCAGCGAGATTTACTTGAGGGTATTCGGCGCTGAAATATACATCGTGAAACCTGATATTGGATCGCTCAGTGGGATCGGATTGACAAACGAGCGGGCCAAGGAGTATTGTGTTTGAGATAATGAACCATGCACTTTTCATGCGATGGAACTTGAGCCAGCTTACGGACCTATCCCGTCATTTCTGTGGTCTTAATTGCTCATATTGATCCCAAACTTGGTTGAGGAGCCTATTCTCGCCTTCTTGTCTTGACAAGTCGACTGCCTCGTCGCATACATTGTCGTAGGAACAATAATAAGAGCGAAAAGGTCATAGCTACTAGGAGGAGCAAGATGATGAGGATTGCCGACTCAGTGTCTGTTGAATGATCTCCATACTCTTGACTACCGACAGGGACCATAACCAACGTACCAGAGCGAATGCATTCCTCGGCCTCGACGTGGAACATCCGCATGTACCTGAGCCCCGGTGTTCAAATTCTTAGACCCGGTAGACTAGATTTCAGTAGAGTTTGCATTAATTCCCCGCAAACCTTGCGATTGAAGAGAGAAATTCCTACCAGGTGATTTATAATTTGGAATCTGGTATTCAATACCCTGTCGCAAAGGAAGTCGCCATCCGGTCAGTCTTAACGGTCGTCTGCTCTGGGCTCGTTTGTTGCATCGAAATTGACAATTAATCGAAACACGGACGGCCTCAATTTGACCACCACTAGCCCGAGTCTCAAAGGTAAGTCTTATCTGCATTCACGTTTTTACAGCTAGATGTTCAACTTTTGACGTCAGCCGGTCCTGGCCGTGACAAAAGCCACAAGGCGAGTACCAGATCACCTTCACGTTTAGGCGCGAGTTAAGTCATGCGGGATGTTGGTCATATTATCGTCAATGCCCGTACGGTCGGCTGACGTCTCTGAGAAATATTCCGCGCAGCTCGCAAGATCAAACCGACAAGGTCTCGAGGTCGAAGTGGAGTTCCTGCAAGAAGTTTTAGGCGCCGCGCCCGTCGCCCCGATTGCGCCCACTGCGCCCACTGCGCCCACTGCGCCCACTGCGCCCACTGCGCCCACTGCGCCCGCCGCGCCCGTCGCGCCCGCCTGACCCGTGGTTTGTATGTTGCGTCCATATGACGCCAAACTCTGCTTCATAGGCACCTTGCCATCAGGTGCAGCACTTCTCTGTGATGGCACGACGTGAACAATTTTGTGACGTCTGCCAGAAGCAGATTTTCAACGGCCACCTTGCTAGACACAAGAAGAGACAGCGGTGCGACGCTGCGCGATCGAGGCCTTCATCGACGCAAGTCGAACACTCTATGCGCGTTAGCGATATTCTGGTCGCTTGCGGCCTTGATCCTGAGCAGCTGAGCGGCTGGAATTTTGAACAGCTTAACAAATTACCAAACATACGAAACTGTCGGCTAGCACCTCATCGTCACCATACTCCGTGGCGCGTTATTTCCGATGCGCGGCTACAGGACCTGCCTAGTCTGGAGGACTTGCTCGTGAACGTGGCCCGTGGCGCCCGAAAGAATGCCGCTCTGACTGTAACGACGGAGGTCTGGCAGGAAGACCATCGCCTAGACTATGCGCCCGCTGAATGGGTAGCATGGACCAAACGAATACTGAAAGGCGAGGAGGTGCTATCACGCATGCTTAACATGCCTATGGGCCACATGATAACAGCGGATACAAGCCAGCAGTACCGTAGCGCCGCAGCACAGCTCGCTGCATGCTACTTCGGAACACGAGAGGCACCAGATATCCGTCATCACCAGGCGACCGCGAATATTACTCCTCGCGGGACTAGAACGGAGGTGCACCATGATTCTCAGCCACATATCTCCACCGCGATCGGACTCGCGAGTCGCAAAGGCAGTCCATTAAAACTATGGCTGCTATGGCCATCTACCGAGCTTCGCCACCTTGCGGCGTGCTATAGCGACACGAAGACGGCCCTTCGACAGATGGACCACGGCGCTTTCCTCGTACAAATGCCAGGCGACTCGGTCGTCGTGCCGCCCAACTCTCCCCATGCCGTGATTGCGCTAGAATCTTGTTATCTATACGGACATACTTTCTCGATCGATTCGTGGACCCACGACCCTTCTGCCATCCTCGTAGACATCAAGGCTGGTGAACCGGTCGAGAAAGCCTGCCAGGAGCGCATCGAGAGACTGCGTCGTGGTCTGCGGTGCAGCAAATTCCGTCAGGCGTGTATCGATCAGTTCATCGAGACATGGGCAATAGAGGCGCCGATAGTACGCAGCCGGACGGCTCAATTGGAGGACCTAGTAGCGCTTTGGTCGAAAGACATCCATGAGTCCGGGTCATGCGCTTGGTGTGTCGCTGTGAGCGGGACGAGACCTCTGCATGTCGGCATGGACAGCGTCCGGCATGCGAGAGCTCATCTTGATGGCAGGATGCCTGCAGAGTAGGCGATATTCCTTGGGATAGCGTCGCTGAGTCATTCTGGTCTCTGATCCTAGCCGCTTTCGTTATTGCATAGAGCTTTCCTGAGCTAGGCTTCTGCCATAAGATGGGCTGCTCGTCGGACATCATGTCACAGGCTATGCCTCGCAGGACTTACCTGATATTTTGGGATGCGATTCTCGTGAGCTCTTTCTCCGTACGCAACAAAGGAATCGCATTCTTCACCTGTTCCTTTCGACTCAGTCGCCCGCTCGGCACTGCGGCATCTCTGAACAGCCCGAGAACCCATGGAATTTAGGTTTGTCGGTACAAAATGTCTCATTCATCGTTTTGCATCTGAATCGCATCTAGACAAGATATATCCAGCGACTACGAAAGTTCTGCGGCATTGGTCTTGTTAACGCAACAGGTACCCACCCATGGCCAAGCCACACCATAGACATGTCCCTCAACACATCGTGTAAAGTCCATGATCTTCTTTTACCTGGTCTTCTCTGCGTTCCACCTGCTGCGCACTTCCGGCAGTGTCACTCCGGACCTCTCAGCCCATCGATGCGTTGCGATCATGTACTTCGGTCGGTCGTCGTCATGGAACTCGGAAAAGTTGAAGCTGTCGAAATTTGGTAGGCGCACTTTTCTACTTACCAAAGGGCTCTAGTGAGTGAATTGTCTCCGCCAGAACGCTTATGCGGTAGACAAGGAAACGAGCACGAAAGAGAAGCCATTCTGGATCTCTGTCGCATCGGCAAGGCTGGAGGTCGTCGATGCGGCGCGTTGCACGACACGTTCCAGCTGCCACTATGGCTGACTTGCAGCTGCTTTCTGCTACCGGGCTCTAGCAGTGGCCACTCGAAAGTCCATCCGCCTATGCAGTGCGGAATTCCGATCCGGAACCGCTCATTGCCCCTAGGCAATTTTGCTGTTCATGTACAACTCTATCAAGCTGCACGCCACACGGCTATGCCTGCAATAGTAGAGTTTCTCGTGCTCAAATGATTTATCTAAGTGCCTGTTATCGTAATGCATACTCTTTCCAAACTTCTACTTGCGAGGGTCTAATTTTGTCCGGTGCCCGATAGTGCCAAGCTCTCAAAGCTCCGATCAAGGCACTTGATCTCAAGCAGTTGCCCCATAAGCCCCTCATGCGAACTGACCAAGTAGCACTTTGCACGAATTCTGTCGGGAGTGCACAAGTCGTCTCTCTGGCTGCCAGCAACATCGTCTACGAATCAAAGAATGTCCGAAATATTCGACCGATATCCAGATCTTACGCGGAAGGCTTGTGACAAGTATGCAGAGCATATTGTTCGCGGTCCAGTGCGTGCACTGGATTGGCAAGGCTACCACAGTTACACAAGTTGAGCTCCTCTAACAGCGCCACTCCTGGTTAAAAAGGCCACAATCGCCCGTTGTCTGCTGTCTCTTCTAGCGCTAAAGATTGTCTCCCCAATCGCTCAACTCGGAATGACGACGAGAACGCCCATTTGTTGAAGCAGTGGTTGTACTGTCTTTCGGAAGAGAAGAGAGAGAGCCGACCACTGGGAGACGATGGGCTCGTAAAATTCGTCGGACTGACGCTCAGGCTCCTTGAGTCCAGTATCGACAACATGCAGCTCGTCATCTTTAGACTCGGGGAGGAGTGCGGCTTTGTCCGGGTGCACGAGATCATGGACCGAAACTTCGAAATGATGAATGATAATAAGCTGGAAGTTGTCATGGCCATTCTTCTGCTGCCTTAGTTCAAAATCCTCACTTTGTGTGCGTCCTTGAACAGAGCCCGAGGGAGAGGTTCTCGGGCAGACGCTTGCACTAGTACAATCCAGAGGATCTTGGTCTGGTCTGTTCTTTCCGACCGCCTTTTGCTGCTCGAGGCGTAAACTTGGGCCGTAGATGCTTCTGGCACCTCGGACATGCTTTTCTGCCGCATCTTGGGCACATCAGCAGATAAGTCCACACCTCGTAGCACTCCGGGCAGGTCGTACGGCCTTGCACTTTGTCCCACCAGCCACCGTGGCAGCAAGTCGATGAAGGAGTCTGATGGGGAGTGCCGCCGTTGAAACTGGAGTTTGGATCGTTCCGCTCGGTCTGTCTGTTTGGGGGACTTGGTGCTGTCTGCGCGCTTGCTTGCTGTTTTCTCCAAGTTTCTCGTGCCTCCCGCGCTCGCTTCTTCTGTAGCGCTTGTTCCTGTCTTCGAGCTCTTTCCGTTTTCTCCATCTCAGCTGCTTTGCTGTTCTGCTCTTCTCGAGCTCTCATCTCCCTGATTCTGGCCTCTAGAGCTCGTATCGCCAGGTCGTGACGCGCATCTGCGTCACGATTTTCTCGCTCGCTTTGCTGCAACAAATTCTCCTTATCTCGCAATTGTGCTTTTAGCATTTCCACTTGCCGCTCCTTCAAATCTTTTTCTACTCTCCGCTCTTGCCTCTGCCTGTCTTTACGTGCCATATCATCCTCGCTCTCATGCACCTGCCTGGACACTTGGGATAGGAACCATGCTCCCCAGCTGTTCTTTCGCGCATCTTCGGCCGCTTCAGCAGTTGAAATTCTGGCAAGAATGTCGATACTATTCTCTAGTCTTCTAATACTTCGTTGTAGCTCAAATACTGCAGACTCTAAAACACTCCGCGTGAGCCTCCATCGTGTAACTCGTTCTTCTTTCAAATTTCGAAGTGCGGCAATTTGAGCGACCTCTTGCGAGGCACCCGGATGGGCAGCAGAAGAAGATGGGAATGACCTGGACGTGTTCTGTGCGCTCGAAGGATTTGTACTGAAGGGATAGAGGAGGTCATATTGTTGGCGTCTGTTCTCGTCTTTCAAGGTCTCATAGGCCTGGTTTAGCTATGAACTTTGAGTGAGCGAGATTGCTGTACGCGTGGATCAGGGTCTCAGCTCGCTGCTCCCGGGCCACTATAGCAACTGGAAAATGACATACCAATTGGAAGCCCTCATTCGATCCTTTGCGGTCTGGGTGAAACTTGAGCGCTAGCCGCAAATAAGATTTCCTGATCAAGTGAGCCGTGGCGGTCTGGCTCACTTCGAGCACCTTGTAGTAATCCTCCGTCGTGACTGGAGGCGCCATAGCCTAGTTTAGGATCACCCGAATCGAACCCAACTCACAACGTACTGGTACGTGTCGATATATCTCACATTGACGCATCTGAGAGCCTCGTCGAATGAGCTAGCTGCACGGTCAATCCCCAAGATATTTGTAAAGGCTGTGACAAATTCCAACGATCGCCGATTATTATGTGGTGCGATATTGAAGCTGCACGTCGCAGCCGCGGCATTTGGTGCAGCTTGTCTGTCCGTGGCAGCCTGATACGACCAAGTATGGTAGCCGAGCGAGCCCACTCCTCCTCATGCAAATTCTCGCTACGCGCATGTCGCTTGTATGCGCACAAGGAGTGGCGAAAGGCGACAGAGGGTTCACCGCACAGCAGCAGGATGCGAATGCGGAGCAAAGGCTGCAGCGTCACGAGCCGAGCGCACTTTAGCCAGAAGCTCGGGCAGCCAATCACTTTCTTGCACTGTCACGGGCCAGATTTATGCATGCAAGATAGATCAAGGGAGACGGAACGCATCGAAAGTGAGGGATATAATGAACTCTTGCAGCACTGCACAACTCGGCCTCTCGGCCCAACATCATAGGTGCGGAAGCGGGGAGCTTCTCGGGCCGTCAGCCACGCGAGAGAACGACTTCCAGCTGCTCGAAGTGATTTAAACCGTAGTGACGGCAAGCGCTTAGCTAATCCCCACCGCAAAAGACCAACGTGGACTCTCGGTCGTTATGCCAAACCCAAGTCGCGCTAATGACCAGGGTGACGAGACTTCGGAAGACAAAAACAAATGTGAACAACATGACCATCGCTACTGCGTCAGCAATGTCAGCGCATTTTCTCAATATCGCCAGCGAGCTCCGTATCTATGAATTGCTCCTACTTCACGAGGACGCAATCGATCCCTAGAGTGATCACCTCTAAGTCTAAGATAACAGCTTAAATATGTCCAAACCCAGGGCACAAGTTGGCCCGAGCCGGCCAGTGCGAACGAAGACCGAAGCACTTGTTCAAGTTAGTCGCGTGATGCGGACTCGTGCTAAAGGGAAAGAACAAACTTGATATTGCTATGTGGTTCGCGACCATGCACGTAGTCCATCTATTCGACCTCGAAGTGTCATCTAATAGGGGCATCGGCCACAATATCCGCAATCCGAGTCGCAAGCTATCAAGTCCCATACGCTATCACTGTCATAGCTGTGGATGTTGTATATGTCACGATCTGAGCTCCCGCCGAAGGCTCCACCAAGTCCCATCGGACACCTCCTGGTAGCGTTAACGAGTTGCAGACTGTGGAACAGCCTGTGAATCTCTCCTGCGTCATCCTGCTCGGCCGATGGCGAAGAGATTGGGATTTGGGTAGGAGCACTATGAAACAACTTGCGCTTCCCAGTGTGTTAGATGGATGGCACCTCTGCTGCTATGGTAACGAAAATGTGGCGTTATCCAGCCCCGGCTGGTCCAGCGGATAGTTAACTTGATACATATAGGCTCACCGCCCACAACCGAGGTCTGCGCCTCTCTCCCCTTAGGAACACCTGACTTATATCCCCGCGGTAGAGACATTCGCTGGGGCAATACCAGGTGGGCGACGGATTTATCCTCAGAAACCTCAACACATATCAGATGGAAACGAATACAAGTACGCAAATGGTGATTGCGCTTCAGAGTTATGTATTATCACATCTGGGGACGGATCGGCCATTCACCAATGGCTCACTCGAGTTTGTGAGACTCGACTTCTAGGCGTTTCCCGAGCTATCAAGTCTGTAGTAGGACTTATGACGCTGAAAGGTCGCCGAACCAGTCGAGGACGAAAGTCATTTTATGTCTACTATGTATAGTTGTCTGGAGCAGTACTTCTGATATCGCGCGAGCTTGAGCATCTTCTGTTAAGGTTCTGATACTCTTGGCCAATCGCGTCTTTAGATGCGGAGCCATAGTGCCTGGGGAGCTCGCTGCCGCGCTTCCTGCAACCGACGTAATTATCGGCCTCGGTGACCACGAGAGCTTGCAGGACAGTGGCAACCCCCTTGCGGGTGCCACCTTCCCCTCAGATGTAGCATTTCGTGGTGCATATAGAATGGCTACATGTCAGAACAAAATTTTTCCTTCCACTGGTGCAAGGTTGATCATAGCGTCGAGCAAACCCGTTGTAACTTAGTAGGCTGAGCAGAAGTTGCATTCCCGTCTCAACCGAGCACCGCATCCACTTCAGTCGGCTCTAAATTTAGCTAATAGGCACGATCTCTCCGGTCACTCAGATCTCCTCGTGCAAACTAATGTGCAAATTCGCTGCAGCAGGCAAATCAAGACGGACGGATTTTGTAACTTAGTCTCGCGCGACTTGAGAAATGGCGTGTAGAAACACTTCATCCTAATCTCAGTTGTGGCTGATCTTCAAGAAATTGCGCGCTGCGAAAGCTGCAGTCCGAGATCTTTCATGGCACGTCGTAGCGTGTTCGCGGAGGGCTCTTATTGTTCCGTTTGCTGACTAAGGGCGATGAGCCATCGTGTATGGAAGAACGATTTCAAGATGCTCGAAGTGAGTTCATATCGCTGCAGCTGAAAATACTCAGGAAGTCGTAATGAAGGCTAGCGCTCACCTCCAAGGGTAACATCACTACAGTGATTTTTTTTATGTCTTACACCGATGTGGTTCTCTTTCGGGCCCATGCGGGGAATTGGAACATATTTACTGAAGAGAAAACCCGTGGCTGGCGCCCGGGTGAAAAGCTCTCCTACCTGTGCTGTCTGTCCTCAATGCCAGGAAACTACTCGAACCGTGAGCTGCTTCTCCTGTAGCCTGGGCAGCCTCAGTCATCGACATGATGCCCCCTTCTCTTCCCCGGTCGGCCTCTCCTCTTCACCATTTCCCGCACTAGTGAGAATGTCAACGTCTAGCATACTAAACAGCTCTGTTCAGCACAGCATTTCTTAATTTTTGGATACCGGGTCCGACAATCTCTACGCCGAGTGCCTTGTTTACTGCCCTCAGAAAACAGAACTCAAGCAGAGTAGCTCTTTTCACTGCACTTCTATCAGTTGAGCTCCCAGAAGTAACGTTCTTAGCAAATACACTTGGGTGAAATGCATTGATAATGGTGCAGTCCTTGCCAGCAATTTCGCTAACACGCGCTATTCCAGCATCACTCATTGGCCTAGTAAGCCTAGGTATCAACCCGGGTGCTGTACGGTCAATGCTGCACTGGCACATGAGTATGACATCTGGCTCCAGAGCTTTGATCGACCGGGCTGCAGCGCTGAAATTGTACCGACCAGTGCTATGAATTAAGTGAGCAGGAGCGTGAAGAACTTGGCCAATACTTACGGGCTATCATCCGTATAAGTGTCGATATACGGGCCGCTTGGAACAAGAGGTCGGCAATTCAGGATAGCTGTGTTCTCAGCGCTAAATATGCCGTTTGATGCCGAACGCAGAAACGAGTCTATCCAGGTGATTGTTGAGTCAGATGCTTTCGTAGGCTCCAGTAGTAATATCAGGAGCTGAGTATGTGTGCAGCTTCCCAGATTCTTAAGCCGTGTCAAGTCTTTCTGAGTAAGAGCGCCAAGCTTGCTGGTCGAACGCCGGGATGCTTCTACGATGGGATCGAGATGACTTGTTTGTAGGTTTCCAAATAACTCAACAGCACAGTCGAATTTGAGACTGTCGAGCGCATTGTAGATATTGCACTCGCTGCCAAAGTCAAATGTTTTGTACAAGAACATACCTATGAATTGAACCGTAGACTCCTGTCTCTAGTGTCCTCAAGCAAGCTGAAGAAGCAATTGGACCGACAGGTGTAGTAATGATTGAGAACCTTGCGACGCCCACAGACCGTTTTGCGCGCGTATTCCTCCCTCAGCACGTCGTGTTGTTACCCCGGCCGCTGTCTGCTTGCGACCTGTCGCTGAGCTGCACGGCGTTCCACGACTCGACACGGCGGCGGGACCCCATAGTCAGGGATTTAGAATTTGCCGTTATGCAATGAAGTTGCGAAAGTGGGTTCAATATGCATGCTGGAGACTGCATGCTGCATGTTCAAGTGCAGCGGTCACAAAGTCAGAATGGAGGACAGCCAATTGTGAACTTATCACGCACGTTAGTTCCTATCTCTCGCACGGGCTAAAGCGGAGCTCTTCCCTGGATCTGTCTCAAGTAGCGTCCCCTCGCAACGTCAGCTGCAGTCGTCGATCTCTTTTTCGCTGCTTTGTGCCGCACGCGCGTAGTCGTTACATGGAGCTCCAGATTGGATTGTCTGTTGGGTAAAATTATTCACGCAGATGAGAAATTGCCGACCATGACAGCATGCCACGGAATGTAAAGAAGAGGAAGCCCTTTAATGCGACCTGCACTTCAGATGTGCCGCGTCACGTAGCAGCTTCTCCACGATTGTCTAAGCCGCGTGGGAAGCCCTCAAACCGATTCTGGTTCAGGACTTTTGAACTCGATCCAGACGGGCCAGTTCGAGAGAACGGATAAGGATCAAATCCCACGCGCTGTCTCATGCGTGTTTGACGTGCAAATTTGGTATCTGCACAGTGGTTCTCCAGCAGCTCGCAACATCGCCAACGGTCATCACTCGCCCTGGTGCATCGACATCGCAGAAGTGAGGCGTACTGCAGGTAACGCAGACATCTCAAGTACTTCCATTACCAGACTTCTGTTGCACTCATGATGCAGGGTACTCACTCATGAGGCTCTGCAACACAATAGTCCAAGAGTAGGAGTGGTGTTGATAGTTCTGCCCCAGAAACACAACTTCGTTTAAATCTGATACATCGCAATAACTTAGCTATCAGAAGACAGGTAGACATCCGAGAAGCTTGATGCGGTCGTCTCACCATCGTCTTCCGGATCTTCTCGCTTCTTCCAATCATGCAGTCTCGCCATTTGCTTCGCTGAGCACTGAAATCGATCTTCATACACTGCACGAACGATATTTCTTGCCTTGTGCTTGAACGTGGCAGGATGCGAGACAATGTATAATACAGCATTGTAGATCTGGTCGCTCTCTCTTTTGGTGAAGTGAGATTCTCCCGTCAGGATATAGTATACGAGGCGGAATGCTGAGTCTCGCGCCAGTCTTTTGTCGCCCTTCTCTCCCAAGTCCAGTTCTCGCTTTCCCGCTTTTATATTTATGATGAGGTCGTCAAGAGATTGACCTTCCAGGACGTCCACCCTGAGGAATCCATAGGTATTGCAAAGCTGCTGGAACAACCTGACATCAATTTCGAGAAGGTGGAAACATTGTCGATAACCGGATGTAACCCCCTTCAACGCCACATCGAATAGAGGAATTGGATCGTGTCTTGCTTTGGCTGGCTTTGAACTCTTCACGGACGCCATCAAGTAAGGAAACTTGTGCAAAGGAATGCTGAATGCATCGTTTCCCATCTGAATCTCTGTCTCGGAAGACACAGATGCTCTGTTCTTGCCGACTGATTCCTGTGTAGTTTAGCACCGATGTTCGGACACGGGGACAACACCACTTACAGTAACTCCCGTTGCACAAGGTTCATCAGCATCGGGTCGCCCCAGGTCACTGGACATTGCGTTGGTCCACTTGGAGTAGAGGTCCCTTGGCAACATATTTCTTGCCTCCTCCCGGCCGATGATCAGTTTTCCATCTTCCGGAACAAGCCTGATTGTAGCACAAGCGTATTCCTTGACTACTTCGATGATTCTGTGTATCAAGGCCCCCAGCTTCTGCAGTGCCTCTTCGTTTTTCTCCTCCCATTCTTTTACTAGTGCTGTCACATCTTCCACGCTTGGCGGATCAAAGACACCCCTTTTGTGATAAGCTCGCACCAGTTTCGGCGTTTGGGAGACCCACAGCTGTGGAGCGGCCTCGTCTATGGAGAGCGGTTTGTGTACTACACGAGTCTTGATCTCGAGCGTAGAGGTAAGCGGCACTTTGATGCCGGTCTTCCAGACGGTCAGCTTCGAGGAAGCTGCAGCACCTTCACCAGTTGGAAGACCCTCGTTGAGGGACAGAGAACGCAACAGATCAATCATGTCGCCTTCCTGATGCTTGCCGGCTGGTGCACCGCGGGCGTCCACGTAGCCATCCGTCTCGTGCCTGATCAGAAAGCGCCGATCACAGAAAACGTACGATATGATTCTGTGGTGACCGGTACTCTTAGAAACCGTAGGCGTAGTATAAGCTTTCTCAAACTCATGTCCAAAGCCTCTGAATTCGTTCTGTCCAATGAACTCTTCAACCTTAGCTTCATCACGACAAAAAATGACCGTCCCCTTAACGAACTCCGCTCTGATCGTGAAAGGTTCGAGACTGTTTATCGATGTAGCAGGATCCACAAACGCCAATAATTTTCGGATGTTGTTGCGGTCGCTCACGAGATCAGTTTCACGTATGTTGAACTCAGGGTGCTCGATGAACAGGGCACGAAAAAGAGGCTCCATAGGGCTTTCTGGGTAGCGAGCTGCGTTTTGAGCAATGTACACATGACCACTATCTTTCTTCACTTGTTTTGGATACTTTGCGGGAGACCACACAGGAGGGCCGCCAGGCACGGCTATCGTAGCGACTGGTGCCTCAATCCAGTTGTATGACGCTAAATGTTCCACATTCGTAATCCTGGCAGTACCATGAGTTGGAAGACCCGAAAGGTCTGAGTGGGAGACCTCCGACGTAGCTGACATTGTCGCATGAAAGTGGGAGGATGTTGCTGTACGATTCGGCGAGAAAATAGAAAGCCGCGTGAGGAGAGCAAGGAAGAGATCATGGGATTTATATTGGGCAGTCCTATGTGCCTCAGACAGTCTGTCGTGATTGTTCGTTGGAGAGGATTAATCAGATGCAGACAAGAAAACGATGGGCGGCTGCACAGCGATCACGGCTTGCTGTCCCCCACATGGCCATTGGTCGATGATCCCTACTGCGTTGCGCTGCATTTGTCCAGTCTCATGGTTCTCTCGTCTGCTATGGAGCGCCAATCGTCTTTCGTCCCACTGCACCAAGTCCTGTCGTACGACTGGGGCTATCTGTAACAATGGGTCGCGTGGCACAACTTCTGTACATGCGTATGACGTGTCCTGCGCACAAATTACGTTGGTGCGACGCTGCGTGGCCCGGTGTAAGCCAGTTGAGCACCTATCCATGATTAACACAACAGGCGATTGACATGGTTCCGCAGTCCACCGTTGGAATCTGAGTATGGCTACACGAAATTGAAGCTCACTGTCACTTGGTCCCTGTACTTGCAGCTCACCAGCATTGGCTTACAAGTGAGGCAATCTCACACCAAGAAAGTCCAGCGAGATCGGTTCATAGGCGCGAATCTGCAATCCTGAGGTGGAATCGCGAAGGCGTCGCGTCTTCAAAGTCTCTGGAAAGCTCGCCGATAATCTCTGGCTAAATGTGCCAGGCAGCTCCGTCCCTTTACTCTGACGCATGAGCTCCCGTACAGAAGCGATGTAAGCCGATCATCGTATCCATTCGATATGAACACTCGCCTGTGGCCTCCTGAGCTGTCGTCTAATGTTGAGCTGTTTCGAGTAACACATTGAGGTCCAGTCTCAGGCAATTTCTCGCCAGGGATGCGGTCGCGGGGATCCAGGCATGACTCTGCATCAGAGTTCGCCCGTGCCGCGGCTAGCATGGATCGCATGCGCTGTGCCTCCTGCGCACAAAGCCTACTTGTGCTGCGCTTTTGGGTCTGACTAATACAAAATCCTGGCTACTTTTTGCCTTGACCGCGGCAACGGCAGGGGCGCGCACCAAGCTTTCATCTACCCCTCACACTGATGCCATGGACACTCGGCTCGCGCATTACATGTACCTTGATGCTCCCAGTCGCCGCTCTGTAGTAAAATCCGTATTAACAGACGCGAACAACAGTCCGAGACATGCAATAGTGAATGCTAAGAAGAACATTTAACGTTGCTCACCTGACGGAGACGGCCTAGACACTGTGGGGAATTGCCGCTGTGGGGCCGAGTGCCAATTGAAGCCATCAACGCGGTCTCCAAACAAAGTCCAATATCGTACGTTCATGTACGTTATGGATACCACTCGAGCTGCTATCGATTGGATCAAAGCACACCCTGGCCAAACGGCATTCCACGTGGCTAATGGGCTCATCATATGCACTCCAGTAGCAGCCACGGTGCCAATTCTCAACGCCCTGGGATTCACTGCCGCCGGACCAGCAGCAGGTTGGTTCCGTTCTTCCACCCAAAAAGATTGTGAGGCTGAATGTGACCCAGGTTCAACAGCGGCCGGAGTGATGTCGTATTTTTCGGTCGTGCCCGCGGGTGGAATACTCGCCACCATGCAGAGTGCAGCTATGGGCGGTTACGGAGCAGGTATCGCAGCGGGATTTGCTCAAGCTGGAGCCGTGCTATCGTCGATCGGCACTTGGACGTTGAGCCGAAGCCACTCAGCCATATGATCATTCCCTGTCCATTGCGAATACTACGTGAACGAGACTTACAGAAGGTGTCCAGCAATTGATCTGTTCAAAAGGTCTGCAGATGCTACGACTTTGCGTTTTACTTGTACGTCACATTGACAATGACCATACTGCTCACTCACCCTTTGATCATAACGCCATCATGTTCGATCTTCAAATTATGGTTTTTGCATATTTCAGCACAGCTCCTGAGCTGTCGCTATCCGCTTCAATGCTGTTTGAGGGCAGCAGTTATTCGGAGAGCTTGGGAGTCGTCAAAACATGGCATCCTGTCAGGATGCCGAAGTCATTCAAGGGACTGCGGACCAAGTTTGCTATGCTCATGCGGCGACCATTAACAAGAAGGATGCAGTTCGTGAAGGTGGCTGGCACAGTTACTCGGAAAGACCTGTAAACCAAGGCATGTTCATGCTTCACATGTTTTTGACCCATGTCGGGGGTCGCGCTGCAACATCTGGGAATGAATATATTGGCGGACCTTACCATGATGCGCATATGCCAGCACCAAACCCCGCTCTATACCTCCATAATAACGCAGTATGCTCGGGATCTCGCCGTGGTCGCGCTGAAGCCGTTCGGATTATCGGACAAGTGGAACAGAATTGTAATGATGTTCGCATCGCACGATAGAGCAAAGTGCCAGACATCGTTTCCTGACAGTCGTGCCATCGGAAAAGCAGGAGCAGTGCGTTCATGATTTCGTGTTGCCGATAGGAGAGACTGGCTTCTCAGAACTCGAACTCGTTTCTGCTCGAGTGTGGTGTGACGAAGTTCCGTGAGATGTCGGCCTTCACACATCCTCGCCTTCGCCATGCACGTTTTTTGAAAACGCGTGGGACGGAGAGACGCTCGGAATGGGTATTTCATGATAAACCCGAGTCGTGCAGAGCTCGTTCTTTACCTAGGGAATTGTTACCATCTCCGTGGTCGTGTGCAGACCCGGCGGTGGATGAAGTAGCGACTGTAACAGGACGCGCCCACGGTCTTACTTTTTCGGCGAGTAAGAAAATCGACGCGCTGCTGTGTAGCAGAAGCTCAGTGGGCCCCGAGGTGTTCATTCCACAACCGTGCATCGCACTTCAGCCAGCCGATGAAGTTGGTGCTCGATGCCCCGTCGTCTGGGGCTCCGCAATCGCGCGGCGCTTTCGTAAACCATTTGCAAGCAGCATCGCATCGCTCAAGGGGGCGTGCAGCAACGCAAATCTCGATCCACCATCGTCATGCACAATGCTCTCCAGCTCTCCGAGAACACCGAGCAGATCTTCAAGCTTATCCAAGCGGCCGCGAACTTGCCTGGAGTGGTTCTTGTAGCCAAGGATCGTGTCGCGCAGAGCTCGGGCGGCTTGGAAGCTGATGGGGATCAAGCCGATGACCGCCGTAGCTGATGAAAAAGGGTCGCTTATCTTGGGACTGCAAAGAACCGTTGGTAATAGAGCTGCTGACAGCCGGGATGAATCAAGTCGAGCGATGGCGCAGGAATTGACACTGAGCAAGGCAGGCCGGGAGTGCGCCGGGATGAGGCTCTCGAGGCGCCAGCCTTGTTTCGCTTGCCGCCGGCTCGAAGTCGTCCGTCATCTGCTCGCTGCGGAACGCCCCACTCGATCCTCAAGTTTCTGTAAAGGACGTGCCGACGGCGCGAGGACCACAGCCAGCCAAGCAAGGCGTCGTTCCAGACAACGAACGACGGAACAGCGCAGTCTCGCGATCGCGTCTCGGGCTGCGAATGTGCCCTCAGAAACGCTCTTTGATTTGTTCACTAGGCCTCGACGCTAGTGCTTGACCTGCTGTGCCTCACGAGTGTCACCCCAATAAAATTCATCTGCACTATCCTCTCGTAACCAAGAGCTGATGTGGCCTGAAGCGCATTGCCAGGAGTTCGGAGGACGATAGCAGAGCGATTTGACAGGCTTTTTGCTCAAATAACCATGATGCGCCTTCCATATATCTAGACCACGAGCTCGGAAATCCGTTTGATAGCGCTCAGTGAGACGCATCTGGAGGAGTGCTCCGCCACTGCAAGAGCAGGAAGTTTCTGCAAAGCAGTGGGTCAACTCCTGGACAAAACTGACTGCTGCCTAGCCTGCTGCCTAGACCTCACCCTGGTTTTGTCGCGCTTCGCCGTGCTGCTCTGTTGATCGCTTCACAGACGGTGGCCTCTGTGGCTTGCCGCTGCTTGCGTCTGATCTGCATCGCCCGCATTCATCAATTCCTAACATTGTAGACTGACGGCGCTGAGCGAAACAGCTTCGTCGCCCTCGCATAATAGCTGCTCTACCTCTGCAGTCATGATGCAGCTTCTCGCGCCGGGCCGGGACTATACAAGCACCATGCCATTCAACGGGGTCTGTTGCCCGAGCAAACGCCGCCGTAATCAATCTCTTCGCAGACATGTCGAGGAGCAAGCTGCTTGCGAAGCGGAAGGAAGTGGCTTCCTGCGGTCCTCCACCGGAATTCTTTGTACTATACCCAAAGAGGTCAGAGAATGGCATGTGAGCAACCTTTACTCGTCTTAGCTTCTTGTGGCTCAGCACTTCGCGGCTAGCCCAGTCGCTTCTTCATTACGACCTGAATCGAGATATCTGAAAGTAACTCAAACCTCCTCCGGATCCGAGTCGCCCCCTCTATGATCGATGACCATTCACAACAACCTAATAGCCTCCAAAGAAATTTTTATGCAGGCGATGGTGTCCCAAGACCTGGAATTGGGCCCCAACCCACGAACACCTGTTAGAGACAGACTGCCACAGACCTCAAACAGGTAAGCTTGTCCTTCAGAAGAGCCATGTCGTGCCACCGGATCAGCCGCACAGAACAGCAATAGAAGTCGTCATGTAAATTGCATTGACGAGAATGTCAGCCTCTTCACCGGCGAAGACGGACAAGCCGTGCTCCTTGCGTGTTGGCACAACAAGGACAAATCGTATAAAGCCATTCTCATACCGGTATACCGTCCTTCGAAAGATTGGGCGCAAGCAATGGAACACCGAGAAACATTTTCACAGCCATTGCCTATTCCTATCCCGGAACGAAAATATCGTGAAGTTGAAAGATGGAAGGAATTTCGCTGGCAATATCCTGGGGAAAGCGAAGCGGCAATCTGGGAACGCATAAAACAGTGCTACGAGTCGCAGCGGGGCTGGTGGTATTCTCTTTTGCCATTCTGGAGAGTTCGGATCGTGGAGGAAAGGGAAGTAAGTTGGGAAATTTCCCACTGATTACACAAAGCTGATCCTGGAAAGCTGGTGCTGCATGTGAAACGGGAAAATCACTTCAAGGTGGAAATCAGAGCAGCGAACGATATCCGCGAAGCACGGGAAGCCGCAGGTAAACTTTACAATGAGGCCAAGGAAAAGATGGGCGAATATGCACCCGATGAGTATCTGTGCCACGGCGATTTCGACGCCTTCGGAGAGTGGTTCACGATACAGCATGACTCTCCTCCCTGTCCCAAAGGACAGCCCTTAGATGACTTTGAGACTGACCAGTGTGGCGTGGAGGTTTGGATGAAATACAAAAGCCGACGGGACAACACCGAACGGCACACGGACTTTATCCACTGCTTTCGAGAACCATCTACTGCGGAAACCGTCTTCCCATTAACCACTGGGCGGGTTCTGAAGAGCTGTATCCATGATCGAAGGTAAGGCTTGTATCTTTTGCACAAGGTGACAGGAATAGCTCACCAACCTAGCGTGATCACAAATCTGAAATTGCCGAGCAGAGCAAATCCGATGGGTTTACCTGCACCTATCAATGGCATCTTCATCGACTACGGGTTCAACGTATCGAGGCGGGAAATGAATATCATGGGTATTCCTTGCTTCATCACGACAATTGTAGTAAGTTGGAAATTTGCAACTGGAGATTGGAATGTGGCTGCCGCTTTCGGTAGCCTTGCCGTAGCTTTGATGACACTGGCGTACACACAGTCAAAGACAGGTCATATGGACACAGCGAGTTCATGCACTAGCTTGAGAGTCTCGTAGGCGAATCAAGAAGCGCCGTGGATGGCGGCCCGCTTTATCCACATTGGAAGTGGGTTGGACATTGCGTTGGAAGAGCCAGCACTTTTTCGTCTGGAAGCGAGTTCAGGCTGAGCTACTGACGCTCGAGTATCTGTTGTAACAAGAAATTGCGGTCAGAGAAATACCCATCCAATCCGCACGAGTGTGCGCATTCCCCAATGTCGATCTTTTCATAACACAATCATATCAGCTCTGCATATCTGTAATGTCCACCATCTATGTCATAGTCCTGTGAACCCTCGCAGCATGGTTTTGGAGATGCATCAGGTTGGCAAGATTCACGCTGGGGCACTTTGGATGAGGACAGCTGATCGGCTGATCATTTGCATAATGCCGCAGGTGCTTCCGGTGAAAATGTCTCCTGAGCCCATCGCGATTGCGGAATGTCTTCAAGCGTTCATCGATGTGGAGATCCGCCTTGCCGATACAGAATATGCATTGCGTCGGAGCACATTCGATCGGAAACGGATCTTGCGGCGCTTTCACTTCGCGTGGAGGGTCCATGCTCGCATCTCCGTCGTACGTGCTGACACACGCTGACTTTGCACGACACATCTTCCGTTCAATGGGTTTCTGGCTCCTGCTCAGCGCTGACACCGCGTTCACAGCATTCGCACGTCGTCGACATTCCTCGACATGATCGGATGTTGCGAAGGTGAAGAGAGCTTTCACAGCGCAATTCCGCTCTTCGCTGAGCTGACCGCATGACTGGACTTTCGATGGCGTCTTCTCATCACGCTTGATAGGAGAGCGTTCGAGCTGACTCGCAATATCCTTGGCGGATCGCTGCTTGCGATACCTCTGTAGGATGTCGGCCATTATAATCTTGTACACTGCTTTTCTTTTGTTCTGGTGCTGTCGGTCCACTCTCTGGTAAGCTTCATAAAGCTGAGTACCTCGAGCTCTGGAAGACGTCCCATACTCAGCACGGATCTTCTTGACCAAGCTCTTCCGTGTCCTATGCAGCAGCTTCACTTCTGGGTGACGTGCAATTTGTGCTACTTGGGTCTCGTTCAATGCGCGGGGTCGGCGCGGATCGATGGTGCGAGTCATGCCGCTCGCAGCTCTCATGACCTCGGTCTGGGGCGCGAGGCCCCGGTAGATGGCATGTGTGTCTTGGGTGATGTAACGAGACAGGTAGTTGTGCTGAAATACTGCTGAGCTCGCATGCTGGAGGATCAGGTTTCGCTGCGCGTCACTGATGAGACCTACAAGCCTTTAGCGACTAATGCACTCCACGCTGGAACGGAACCTACTGCTGCTGTCCAGAGCTTCGCCGTTACCCCTGCGGAAGCAGTAAGGTTTCACTACGTGGTTGAATCCTGTGATCCCACCGAGCGTGGATAGTCTGCCGCGCAGCCAATTATCTGTTGCGGGAGCAGTAGCGGAGACTACAACTCCATGCACAGTATTCTCCAGTCTGCGAAAAAGTGGCACACCAGTCTTCGAGTCCTTGATCGGCAACTCTAGCTGGTTGAGACCTGCAGGGACCCGAAGACGGAAAAGCTCTTCTGGTCCCGTAAGGCCGGGCGCTGCGAAGGCTTCGTCGGCAAATACCAGGCTTAAGAGGAGTATCTGCGGGCAGAGGAGGAGGCAGGGTTCGCTCGGGACATCTGGAATACCGAATGTGTTCCTAAGATGTGCGTCAGCAATCCGGATCATATCCTTGAACACCGATTGTGGTGTGGCGGCACCACGCACGCGTCTTTCAAGCCCAGGTAACCTTTAGTGTGCTTGAACGTCAGCTCGATCAGAAGCCGTGGCCATTCACTTCCCGCAGGATCTCGAAGAAGCGTAAGCTTGAGGTGTTCGTACCGGAGTCCCAGGAGCGCACCTGGCCGGTTGCCGGTAATGCCTGCAAGCTGGAGGATCAAGGCGAGTTGCACCCTTAACCGTTCGTGGTCGAGCGTAAACTCAGGCGAGGTCCACAAGGTTTTCAGCAGTTCAAATTCATCCTCAGCTCGCATAATCGGCTTCGGTCTCTTCTCCGTCTGCAATCGGAACTCCTGCGCCAGACGCTGCCGGACCTACAGCATGTGTGAGCGGTGGAAATTGAGCTAGGACAAGAGCGTTGATGCTCCACGTACGCCGCACATCTGACTTTTGATCGTGGGGTCGATCATGACACAGCCCGTCTCAGTCTTCCGTATGATACAGAAGGTGTTCCAGTACGTCTGTAGGGTGCTTGCGCTTCGCAAAGTCTCGCACCTCTGTTCCAGCAACCAGTAAAAGAATGAGTGGACGACGGCGATGGGCATTGCCCGGAGCGTTTCGAGGGCATCTTTCCCAGTCATCTGACAATATCTGCGTTCGTCAGGTCAGCGGGGCACCACATGCCACGTCGCAATCTACTTGTGCTAGTAACGTACTTATACCACAATCCCTTCACCCAGCCCTGCAGCTGCTCGCTTCCTTTGGTGTAAATCTTTCGTGTGCATGCCGCCTCGTCGAACTCCACTTCCATGCGTCTGAAGCGCTCTGCCTGAGAAAGCGCGTCGCCGATTTCTGCCGCATGGCCCATGGCTGGGAGGACTCTGCCACGTATGAGGCCTGCGTCAGATATGGGACCGTGCGCTGTTCGTCTCGCGATTCCTCATAGTAGAGCAACTGTGCCTAGGCCGACCAGCGGAGCTCTGCGGGAGCGCGGTGGATGTGAGGAGGAATAACGAATAAATGGGTAAGTCCGGCCGACCAGCGACTCGAGGGACGGCGATCCAGCGCCTTTATATGCCTCAGAGAGACGGAAGAGAGAAGGAGCAATCAGTGCAGGTGCAGAGACATGGCGAGGCGCGCGCTCCACGAGGTGACATGCGGGGCCTGCCGCCTGCGCGAAGGTCCGTTGACTGGGAGGGTCAAGGAGCGGCGGGCCGTGGCGTGCGCTAAGTCGTATTGGGGCGATCGAGCGGCGAAATGGCGTCCTAATTTGCACGCATTTGCGTGCCGAGTTGGGAGCGATTTCGCCCTCCCCTCGTTTAATTCTATATAAGGCTAACCGACTGCTAGAAGACTATATTTTATATATAGTACGAGCACTTCTAGTATAAGGTAATGCCTTTTAGGTTAACTAATATACTAGCTACCTTTTAGAAGTATATTAATAGAGCTCTCTTAGGCCTCGTAGATATATACTATATAGTATACCTAGATAATATCCTTATATATAGCGCCTTATATAAGGCCTATATATAAGACGTACGTACTATACTAAAGCAACTCCGGAAGTTCGGATTATACGCTTAGTGCGTAAAATGCTACTTCTTTAAGAAGAAGGTTAAGTTCCTCGGATTTATTATATACCTCGAAGGCGTAACGATAGATCTTTATAAAGTCGACGTAATTATAGCGTAGCTAACGCCTACTACTCTTACTAAGATATAGTTATTCCTTAGATTCGCTAACTTCTATTAGTAGTTTATATATAGGTACTCTAGGATCGTCGCTACTTTAATAGTACTATTAAAGGGGGCTAAAGTAGGTAAGAAGCTAGGGCGTATTAGCTAGGGCGAAAGCGAGGAGCTTACGTTCTATAGGATTAAAGAAGTATTCTAAGCTACTCTATTACTAAGGTACTATAACCCTACGGCACGTACGCAAGTCGAAACTAATATATTAAATTTTATAATTACGGGCATCTTAAGCTAGATATTCGAGAATAGGAACTAGCATCTAGTTGCATTCTCCTTATAGAAGATAATTCCGGTAGAATATAACTACGAGACCTATAATAAAGAGCTTCTAGCTATTATAAAAGCATTTAAGGCGTAGCGGCTATATTTTAAAGGCACCTTATATTCGGTTACTATACTTATCGACTACGCTAACCTTAAAGCCTTTATAATAATAAAGCAACTTATAGGTAGATAGGCTCGTTAGGCCGTATTTCTAGCCCTATTTAATTTCGTAATTAAGCATCGACTAGGGAAAACGAACCTAGCTAATACGCCGTCGAGATATAGTAACTATATATATAAATAGGCGTATATATCGAACCTACTACTAATATTGCAGAAGAAGCTTTAGGTATATAGTATAAGAGCTAAATGCGGCAATTAGGCGTTTCTCTAGCGTATCGCAATTATAATATAAGAGCAACTTATAAGTATAGCCTTAGAGCAGCCTCTAGAAGGGTACGTATAAGACTACTTCTTAAGTAGCGTACGTATTGCATACGTAGCGGTTGCTATAGAAGGACTATATCTAAATGTTTTAGACCTAGTTTTTAACTTCGCTAAATCGCTAACGCTATAGAAGCCTAATACGAAGGAACTCTTCGAGGAGGCGTAGCGTAGTAGAGGTAAATGCAATAGATATTATATTAGGAATAGAGTACTATATTATAGCGATTAGCTATATCTTCCTAAGGACTACGTACTATAGACGTAGATAATTCGTATATACTATAATAATCTACTTGCTAGTTACTTTAGTAAGAATAAAACTACTAAGTTAGTATAGCGGAAGTATTACTAGCCGGGGATATCTACGGATATTAGCTAGTATATCTAATCCTATTAGAAGTACTAAGTATCGAAGGCGAGACGCTATTAACTATACGGCAAGCTATTAGCATTGCCGCAGCCGGAGCTTCTATAGAAGAAGCTAACTATAGACTTTATTACGGACCTGCCGCTTAGTAAGCGAGACGCATATATATATAATGCGGTCCTAGTAATTATCGACCGGTACTTAAAGATAAACCTCTTCGTACTAACTACTAAGAAATATACGAGCGTAGATCTCGTATAGATCCTAATTAATAGGGTAATTTGCCGATTCGGAATGCTATATAGAATCGTAAGCGATAGAGGCACTATCTTTACTAGCTAGTTTTAGTTAGACTTCTACTTCGAGTTATATATAAACTATAAGCTATTTATAGCCTTCTATTTATAGACTAATAAGTAGACGGAACGTACTAACTAGACGCTAGAATAGTACTTACGTATCTTCTATAACGATAAGTAAGATAACTAGGCGACGTTACTACCTTAGGCGGAATTAGCTTATAATAATATAGTGCATTTAACGTTTAAGATAAGTTCGTTTAAGGTAGTATATAGCTACGACGCGGAGATTGCAATAAGTACGTAAGTCGCTCGGAACGAGCTCTCTAGAAGAGAGGCACTAGTAGTAATCGACGCTACGAAGCAACTACGAGAAACGTATAAGAACCTTACGAAACGCTAGTAATACATAGCTAAAGCGTAAGCTAGATACTTTAATACTAGGTATAAGCTAATAGAGTTTAAGGTTAGCAATATAGTATTATTATTCTTAAAGAACCTTTACTTAAAGGTACCTATAAAGAAGTTAGCACCGAAGTTTATAGGTTTATTTAAGGTAATTAACGCAATCGGGAAGTAGGCGTACTACCTAGCCTTACTAAGCGTATAGCGCGTTTATAATATATTCTATATATCTTTACTAAAGCCTTAAAAGGGCGCCGTAGGTAATACGGATATAGAAGGCATACCGCTCGTAGAAGAAGACTTAGGCGAGTAGTAAGTTAAAGAAATCTTAGATACGCGAGTTAGATATAAGAAATATTAGTAGCTAGTTAAGTAGATAGGCTAGCTAGAAGAATATAATATATAGGAACTAGCCGAGCATATTAGAAAATATAAGGTACTAGATAAATTTAAGGCGACGCGTAAGGTAAATAAGTATAGCCTAAAGGTAACGTAACGGCGTATCGTACGTAATACGTAGGTATAAAAGGTAGAATAAATAGCTTTTTATTCTATAGATAAGCTTTATATTATTTATAGAGAGCTAACTAAAATATTTATCGTAGCGTATCGTATATAGAGCGCGTAAGCAGCGTATATACGGAAGTATAGAGAAGTATAAGAAGCGCTAGCTTAGATACTACCTTTAGCTAGCTTATCCTTAGAAGCCTCCTCCTCTAAGGAGGCCTCCTTAGCCTTATTCTCCTTCTCTAAGGATAAATAGAGGCTAATAGCGGTATTAATAGTATCCCGCTTTACTAGGACGCCGCTATACTTAGTAATCTATAAGTGCGGTTAGTATACGATATAAAAGCGATAAGCTACTAGATATACCTAAGTAAGTAGCTTTATTATACTCCGAAGAGTGCTATTAAGCTAGGTAGCCTTATAGACGAGGGCGCGGGACCCCTACGGGCTGCTACTACTACTCTCCTTCTTAGTAGGCTTACCGCTAGCTAGCTTACTATCGTTAGTCTAGAGGCGCTTTATAACCGTCTTAGTCTCTATATACGTAGTTAGCAAATATAAGACGCAAGCGACGCGTACGCTATATACGACGTTAAAGGAAGAACTTACTAGTATAAGCGGCATTTAGCTAAGCCTAGGTATTTGCTACCGCTTGCTAGCTATTAGCTTATACTATATCGTTTCTATAGCGGCCGAGCTTAGCCTAGCGATATATAAGTATATTACGTACGTCGTATATATAGTATACGACTAACTTAACTACTTCGCGGTAAGTCTACTTATAGGCATACTTACTACGTATATAGCGTATATACTTCTTAGTATTAATATCCTTAGGTAGCTTACTAGAGTAGGTAGCCTAGCCTATACTATAGTTAGTATATAAATAGAATATAATAAGATAGCGAGTAGGAAGAAGCTTATAGTTACGTCTACCTAGATCGCAGTTATTGCGGATATAGCGGTTATACTACTTAAGGTACTTAGTCTTAGCTATACTAATATAAGGAGTAATAGAAGCCGAGCTAAGTACGGTACTAGTACGTAGTATAGTAGAGGCGCCTATAAGGCGTTAACGCTTTGCAGCTAGCGTACGGTTAGAAGGAGAGCCTATAGGTCTATTAGTAATAAGGTCTAGTAAGGAGCCTAGCTCCGATAATAGGGAGCGCGCGCGCTTCGTACGCTTACTACTACTAAGTAGAAGTTAGGCCGATAGCAACCTACTTAGCGTAGGCTTACCTAGGCCTCTACCTATTACTAGGCTAGAGCTAATATAGCTACTATAGTAGCTACTCTCTTTAAAGCGACTAGCAGTATTAGGAGCTAGAGATAGGCTTAGCTATAGACTACTACCGAGGGCATTAGAGCTCGCCTAAGGCGAGCGCGCGCTATATATACTACCTATCTAGCCGTCCTTACCTAGTGCAATGCTACTAAGACGTAAAAGGGGGGATTAGCTACTAGCTAAACTTAGGGCGCGGCTACTAGGCGTACTAGTATTTCTACCGATACGCTTTAGGCCTGCCTATAAGCTGCTTAATAGGGAGGCTATAGTAGCCTCTTTGCCTTTAAATAGCTTCTTAGTCTTCTTAGAGCCTATCTTATAGTAGTTCTTAAGTACGTGCGTAGAGCGTATATAGAGAGTACGAAGAGTATATATATATATAGCGAGGCGAGAGCGGAGCGCGTCTATAAAAAACTAAATAACTAAGTATTAGTATTATAGAAGAAGTTTAGAAACGCGCGAGCAAGAATTTATAATACTACTACCGCAATAAATATAATAACGCGCGTTACTATTAATAATAATATACGGCAACGACTTACTTATATTACGTACGCAAATCGTAATAGTAACGTACGATAGAACTTAATAGAAGGCCTACAGATAATAAGAGATACGCGGACGTAATAGGGACGTTACGTATATAAGAAGACTACTATCCGCCTATCGAGCTAGAACAGCTTAATAGAGGAAGGGAGGCAGTTATAAGAGCGAAGTAAAGCTAGAAGTTAGGGGCCTTAGGCCTTACTAGTACTTAGTAAGCGGCTACTGCCGTATTACTTAGCGTATAGTATTCGCATACGCGAAGCATACGACATATAATAACTTTATAAGAATTAGCGCTATCTTCGGACGGAGGTCTAAGATAGTCTATACGTTGCTATATACCCTCTTATATAATACTTAGTACTTAGCTTTTCCTTTTATCTATATTCTCTCTATCTCTTCTAAAGCACTTGTCTTATAACTATACTATACGCTTTTAGCTCTAGAACTAGTCCTTTATCTAAGATAGATCTCCTTTTCTTTTAGCTATAAGTCTAGTCCTAGTCTCCCTTCTAGTTTTTGTTTTCCTTTCTTAGGTTCTACTCTATAGTATTTAGGGTAAGTATAGGTACGCTGCCTACGTTATATAATCGGCGAATCGAACTAGCTAGTTTAGTTAAATTATATAACCGCCGAACTAAACTAGGTAGTTTAGTTACTACCTATAGTCTATCCCTAATCCTAGTATTCGTATGCCTAAGGTTTTCTTCTTCTAGATCCTTTATCCTCTAGTACTCCTCCTTATCCTTTAGTAAAGGTAGTAACTATATAAAGAGTATCTAGCTAGGATCTATAGGTTTAGTTACTATAGCTATAGGTATAGTAGTTATAGGTAGTATAACTGCTATTAGCTTCTTTAGAGGTCTGCTAACTAGGTTTCTAATAGGTATATTACTTGCTTAGTTAAGCTTAGGAATATTTAGCTCTATATCTCCTTCTTTCTTATACTTAAACTAAGTTATAGTGCTATAAGCTTTAATAGCCTTTATATTAGGCTCCTAAAAGAGCTATATTTTAGTAGTATTAGGAATATACCTAATAAATATAGTATCTTTACTCCTATTTATTAGCTTATCTAACCTTATCTTAGCTAGCTAGGATTTAGGATCTATATAGACTACTGCTTTATAACTCTAAACTCTAAAGTATAATATAGAGGGTTAAATGCCTAAAAAGGCCTCCTTAGGTAATACCTTAAAACTATTAATTTCTAGGCTATTAGGAAGAAAATTCCTAATAACTATATAGGCTACTAGGGCTTCTAGCTAGAATTTAATAGGCATATAAGCATCTTCTAGCATTGCTCTTATATAATCTTTAGAGGTTTAAATTAACTTCTTAACTACTCTATTCTAGATAGAGTTATATACTTTAGTAGTATAGAAGGAAATTCTATATTCCTTCTCCTACTATCTTAGTATAGCAAGAAGCTTTCTTACCCTATTACTCCTTATAAACTAGAGGGAATTTCCTAATTATAGCTTAGCTTTTACCTTCTAGTCTCTAAGAATACTTAGTATATCTTCTTTAGACTTTATTAGGAAAGCCTATTTCTTTCTTAAGAAGTTATTAATAATCTTAAGCTACTATCTATATCCTAGTCTTAAGATAGGCAAAGGGCTATAGATATTAATAGAAACTAGAGATAACCTTTAGGGTTTCCTTTTAGTTTCTTTCCCTCTATATTTCTTTATCTTTACTAAGGAATATACCCTATATAGCTAGTATTCCTTTAGAATAGGAATCTAAGCCTTTAAGTTAGAGACCTTATATAGGTTTCTAAGAAGACCCTCTCTAAAGTATATAAGTCTCCTATACTAGAGCTCTTACTATTCTTAGGAATTCTCCTAAGCTTTAAAGG
Source organism: Cercospora zeae-maydis (assembly GCA_023512815.1). Lineage (NCBI taxonomy): Eukaryota > Fungi > Ascomycota > Dothideomycetes > Mycosphaerellales > Mycosphaerellaceae > Cercospora > Cercospora zeae-maydis. The sequence continues at coordinate 1,015,346 of JAKLWY010000003.1, read as the reverse complement.
CATAGGCCTTATTCTCTTAATTCTAATTAAGGCATAGTATTGCAAGTTCCTATAAGGCCTTATTAATCTCCTTAATAAATAGTACTCCTCCTAATAGTTTTATCTAGATAACTAGTTTCCTAGATAATAAAATAAGTATAAACTTTAGTAGCTAAATACTATACTACTAACTAAATTAGCTCTAAGAAATAAGATTAACTTCTAAGCTAGGTATAAAGAGGATATTCTTAAGTATAATCTATTTTCCTCTTCTCCTATCTATTACTATATCTTCTATATATATAGCTATTAAATAGCTACTACTAACCTTAATCTACTTTTTCCTTTAGAAAGGTTTTAGTTCTCTAAAAAGTAGTTCCTAGTTAGTTATATATAATAAAGCGTAAGAGTTAAGTAGCTATCTTAATAGTATATACTTGCCTTTTGCTTCTATAGTTAAGTATATAACCTTATCTATATTATTATTCTCTAATAAGGATTAAGATGCCTTAGATATTACTAAAGGTTCTATATCTTCTTAGATAGTATAGGCCTTCTTAGAAAACTTCCTTAAGCCTTATCTTTTCTTAAGGGATTAGACTTTTAGGTTAAGTTTCTTTACTATTTCTTTTAAAGCTTCTTTATCTAGTAAGGATCTCCTCCTAAAGCTGCTCTCTTTAGGTAGTATTCTTCTCTTTTCTACCCTATAGCTCTATCTCGGGTTAATAGTTCTCTTAGCTTTATTAAGATATAGATACTTAGTAATACCTCTAAAATATTTCTAGTTATATAGGTAATATTTTAGCTTTATACCTTAGATCCCTTTTCCCTTAGTAAATATTACTATTTCTTAGAACTAGTTTAGTCTAGCTTTATATAATTCTAGTAGCTATAGTATACTTTTATATAATATAGACTGCTAGGTAAGGATAGTATCCTTTATACTTTAGTACGCCTTAGGCAAGCTATTAAGAAGATGCTTAAGTCTTCTCTCTAGCTCCTTATAGTATACCTCCTAAGGGTCTACCTCTATAATCCTTCTAGCTATACTAGCTAGTTATACCTATGCCTTTCTAATTATTATATCCTCTATTATCTAGAAGTTTATAAACTCCTAGATATATACTATTATATATATAGTATATACCTTGCTATACTTAGCTCTTATCTTTTCCTATATCTTTAAGGCTTATCTCTCCTTAATAGTCTCCTTCTAATTATCTTCTAATAGGCAGATTATTATCTCGTACCTAGTAGTAGCGTTAGCCTTAACCTATTCTAGGTTACTTCTAGAGTACCTTAGGCTAAGCACTAATAGTAATAACTTTATAGAGGACTCGGGTATAGTCTTTAAGATAATCTAAAATATATCCTTTAATTTAAGGTAGTCCTATAGTAGGCTAAACTATTATCTCTAGTTCTCTTTATATAGTACTAGTATAGCCCTTCTCTTACTAATTCTACTTACTAAATCTATTTCTATAAAATTAAATAAATAAACCTAACTTTAGAAAATATAAGCTCTTTTAATCTAATAGTAGTTTTTAAATAGCTGCTTTCCTTTATTACTAAGACTCTTCTCTCTTAGCTAAGGTATCTAAGAACTCTTCTTTCTTAGGGGAGTTAGTTAGGTTCTTAGATAGAGAACCTCTAAAAGATCTACCTTTTTAGAGGGGTACTCTAGCTAGTTCTAAGGTATTAGTAGTACTCGGTACTTAGGCCTAGTCTTATCCTTTTAGGTGCTATAACCTAAGGCTTATCCTTTTCTCTTTATACTCCTAATAAGGTATATGCCTTACTAGGCTTTTCTCTATCTTACCTACCCTCTAGGAACTTCTAGTTTATAACTAGGATCTTCTAGAGCTTCTCGGCAGTATAGATAGGATATGCCTTTAGTCTCCTATATGCTCTTTTCCTACTTCTCTGCCTAGTTAATACTATAGGTCCTATAAGAGGTAAAACGTATTACTTTAAGAATAAGAAGGCTAACTCTTACTACCTAGGGCCTCTCTATAAACTCGGGCTTATAACCTATTAAAAGACCTTTTAGGAGGGTGTTTATAACGCGTAGTAGAAGTAGAGATAGTAGGTAGGAACTAACCGAGTTAATTATGTTAGTTAGTTATAGGTTAAATCTTACTCCTAAGATAGGCATTAGCTAAGTTATATAACCTAGTGTTATATAACCTATATTACCTAATCCTAATCCCTAAAGTGTCTCTTAGAATGTCTAACTAGACTATACTTTCTAATAAGAAGTTTAATTCTAATAATTATTTCTATAGTTCTACTTAAGACGATTAATTATTAAAGTAATCGTTATTATCTTATAGAATAGTAATAATAAGTAGACTTTAACTATACTAATAGGATAGCTAGAAAGATATAATATATAGACAAATCTTTATACTAATTTACTACTAACTAGATACTATTAGGGTTGTCGGATAGGTACTATAGGCTTGCACGAGGATAATAGGTTCTAGATTAAGACTATACGAATATCTACCTCGTTATCCTAGGTGCGACGGTAGTAGCGAAGAGTATCTCCTTGCTAAGCCGGATAAGTTTAGCCCGTCTTTTAGGGAGCTAGCCGAGGATAGGCCGGGCTAGCCTATTCTGTCCGTATCTATATAGTGCATCCTTATAGATACTATTTAATTCTATTATCTAGGTACTTATAACGCTTGTTTTTATAACTCTAACAAAGTAACTACCTCTATAATAACTAGAGGCGAACTATTAAAGTACGAACGACGCTAAGCGACTGAACTACATTAGGCATAGCGACAAGGTAGCCGCAGGCCGCAGAACAGAGGAATTAGAGTTAATACGTTAAATTAGAACGAAGGCATATCATCCGGCTTTGCTACCGTCGTACGCCTGCATCTAATTCTGCTGGCGTTCGAGAACACTGCACCAGGATCTACTTATCACGTTTGAGTATTCCAGTGAGATGGTCATCCAGGTCGAAGGGCAATACACAGACCAACGCCACCCCAACACTCGTACTGGCGAAGACTGTACCGTCATGGTGTGTCTGTGCCGCGTATGCTTTCTTATGGGACACTCTCACCCGTGTCATGGCAGTGTCTCGAGTCACCTTCAAGAGCGTGGAAGCAATGAAGCTCGACGGAGGGATGCGCGCGGTAAGCGCAATGAGAAGCCGAATCGAACTCCGAAACTTTTGCGATGGCCAACACACAGAATCAGAGACATAACGAACATGCGTCCATGATGCCATCTCAGGCTGCGTAAGGTCCGGTAATTCAGCGATGAGAAAGCGCTTGTCTCCTTCAGGACTCTAGGCGCTCTGCGGGTCCGAAAAGCCGGCAAGCTCGTATCTCAGCAGCACGATAGCTCAAGGAATCCTCGACATGATGAAAATGGTGAGATGGGATACAACAACCAAACCATGCGTCGAGAACTACCGACAAGTACGAGAGGTGCAGACCTTACACATTTGCACGGCGAAGATCCCTGTATGATGTCAAGAGGTTGACATAGCTTCAGATGGCACGGACACGCGAACTGTGGGCATTGCAAGGGCGCCGCGACCTTCCGAAATAAGCTGACGTACGGAGTTTTCCTTAGAGAGTACACTCCGGCCAAGCATGATCGATAAATTGGTTAAGCCTGCCACCAGCAAGCCTCCTCCCCTTCACTCTTCAATGGCGTCTCTACTTTACACGTTGCTGCTCGCTGGCAGTGGCGCATCGGCACTATCACGGCCAGATGCGCACAATGTGGGCTTCGACGAGCCACGCATCGCCAAGCGCAGCATTCCCTTGACCCATGCGAAAGCCCCGGATTTCCTCTCGCGTCGATCGAATGAAGTCAAGCGCTCCGGATCCGAAGCAACCGTTCTCAATTCCCAAGAATACATATACGCCATCGAGGCCAAAGTTGGGGACGATAATGTGCTGGTCATGTTGGACACTGGTTCCGATGCTTCGTGGGTTGCCGGAAAAGGATTCAAGTGCACTGACAGCACAGGTGCTGAACGGTGCGTGAGCGGGCAAGCAGAATGAACACTTGCTTGGAATCAACTAACGTGTGCTGTACAATTTCTTAGCCCACAGAACGGAGCAGCTGGAGGTTGTCCGTACTATGCGTACGATCGCTCGGATTTCGCAGGTGGATTGTCGGGCCAACCGGATTTCAACACACCCTATGGCGGCATGTGGGTTCATGGCCCTATAGGATACGACACTTGGAATCTGGCTGGCGTCACGGTCCAGAAGCAAAAGTTCGCCATCGCTGACAGTCTCAACAACACACAAACCCAAGACGCAAAGCCGATCGCTGGGATCATGGGCTTCAGTCCCGGAGGTCCTTACACTTATCAAGGCAATGTCAATAACTTTTCGTCATTTGTGAGGACTGCGCATCAGGAGGGCGCTCTGCCCGCAGAGGTCTTTGGGCTCGCATTAGATCTCTTCACGGATTACAAGGTTTCGGATCTGAAGCCAGGAGGTGTGTTGGCACTTGGTGGCGCCCCACCCGAAATCCAAACAACGGGCTCATGGGCAGTCGCTCCTGTGGGTGAGGATCTGCTTGGCAAGACCGGGAAGGCCTTCTGGGACATTCAAGTCGACGGCTATACGGTCAAGACGAAGGAGTAAGCAGTGTAAGTGTCGTGCTTTGATTGCCGCTGACTTGGGCTTAATAGGAATCCCACTGGAACATATTTCCCTTGGACGTACCAGGTTCAAGGTTACCCCTATATCCCTCTAGTCGATACCGGCACTTCGAGCAATTTGTTCATCGATGCAGTGTACAATAATCTCGTCAAGACTTGGGATCCGGCACCTTCCACGGCTAGCGACGGATCCACTGTCGTGCCATGCAATGTAAGTGTGCTGACCCGCAACGTCAAGTGCTGGCAAGCTAATCGGTCGGCGCAGGCCACTTTCCACGGCTACAGTTTCCGATTCGGTGGAGTAGATATCGAAGTGGCAAAGGAGACCGAGGTTCAATTGAGCGCACCTTATCCCCCTGGCGACGGCCTGTGTTATCTCTTCACTTTCAGTTCCGGATCCCGCGGAGGTGCGTATTATCCAGCCCGAAAAATAACTTGACATTTGCTAACCCGTCGAATTCTCAGGCGTTTTCGGCGCTCCGTTCCTTCGCAATGTAGTCAGTGTTTTCGATTCAACTCCGGGCAAGGAGAACGTTCAGTTCAAGAAGAGAGTGCGTTGAAACGAGGGCCGACGTATAGAGAGAGCTGCATGCCTCAGGTAACATAGATCTTATAGGTGTTCACGAAGTTTTAATGGTGGTCCGCATGAAGGTTCGAGGGATCGACACTCAATCGCTCTGCCTTATGACGCGCACTAGAACATGTATGAGATCGGTGCGCTGGAGGCTGACGATGAGTACTTGGAGGCTGGGGTTTCGTTTGCGGTTCACGGCTTAAGTGATCACGATGTATGTACGATGGTAGCTTCAACGAACTTGCGCACTGATGTGCGTATAGGGCAATGGGGATCAGTGTATGCGACTTCACTATGCTTACCGCGCTCGAATATACGACCTGGAACGAGACGATTGCAATATCGGCTTCAAAGCATGCCCGTGCTCAAGGCTAATAGACACCGCCTTTTCCAACGATGCTCAGCTAAAACAAGTGAGAGACGGCGTGGAGATCATCACTATAATCGCAGGGGAAAATAAGTGAAGTGCGCTCTGTTGTTCACCGAAGAAGTACCGGTCCTAATGCCCACAAATTAGTGCTGGATTCGCTGCTACAGCCTCCTCCCCAGGCCCGATCGATGCACACTGTATCCTGCCGCACCATGTTAATTTAGGGCCCTGTTAGCCTGTTTCAACAGGGAATTACCCATAAAGAAATATGAGTGCGCAGCGTGGCCGCCTCTCATTGGTCCATTCCATTTCCATTGCATCTGTGCGCAGTTACGTGCACTTCGACCTTGAGTGCACTTCGACCTTGCGACGCACTTCGACCTTGCGACTAAATACGCTGCTGCGAAATACGCCTGCTGCGACTAATGTACGCTGCGACTAATATCCGCCTAAACTCGCTACGACTGAATACGCCAGAACTAAATACGCTAGAACTGATACGCTACGACTAAATACCTGCGGTCGGCATTCTCGGCGCTATTCGGCGGCGACAGGGACCTTTATTAATTGAGGCTTCAACACGATATACTGCCTCGCAGCACTCTGAACTGGATTACCTCTCCTAACTCTTTATCCTTAGAACGGGGAGCGACGTACGCGCGCAGACGGCTTGCCGTCGATGCGTCGCGCGTACTCGAGCGGGTCGCCAGGCCTGAAGTCGGGCTTCTTCATTTTGACTTACAATTGAATAAGAATCGATGACCGCAATGGCTCTCTAGTAATTCACGGGGAGGTGGCTGTATCAACTGTGTCTCTCTCAACCTGGTTCAGGGCCATTCGACGGTCCTTGCGCCTTGCAATTCGCGGACAGATATATCGAAAATGTGCTCTTCGGCGACGTTCTCGAAACGCTGCTAGATGGTCCGAGAGACCAAACAGATTTACATTCTCGGCGACACTTAGATCTCCAACCCGGACACGACATATTGCGATTCAATTACACTCGCCGAAGAGCTGTCTGCTGGTCTGCGTCTGACTCTATGTATACAGACTTCTAACGAAGCTCGACAACCAGCTCGAGCAAGCAGCCACAGACTTCGTCCGCGCCCCCGGCGAATCTCGCTTTCCACTTTTTCCCTCAACCACCCGAGCTTCCGAAGACCATCAACCCTCGAACAAGATCAGCTCGACGGAAGTAACTTTCTCAACTTCGAGGATAAGATCTGGTTTTGGACTGCCACGACCGCAGGAAGATTCACTGGTTCCGATCTCCAGAACGAAGAGGCTTGCGCGGATGACCCCCTCCTCGATGCATACCGCCGAGGTCCTGGTCTCTGGAACAGAGAAACAGAGGTCACACCTCTATCGCCATCACCATCTGTCTTGCTGGTGACATGGAGCTTCGCAAATCACAATTTGAAATCTCCGCCTAAACCCACCGGTACGATTCTTGCTACCAGCGGAAATTTTTGCACTGTGCTAACCATTTCTGAGATCTGTGAATATTGTGGTTCGACTTCGTCAAAGTGTTCTATTCAGATGTGTTGTTGCGCCTTGTGCTCGCCGTTCAGACTCTGCCCCAGGAATCTTGCCTAAGAAGGAGAATACAATGGCTCACGAAGCTAAGGCAAGAACAGAGCTTATCCGACGACATTGGCCATGATCTGTGCATCATAAGCATAACCTCGCTTCAAACCCTGACAGCTGGCAAGACTCCGGACGCGCGCGACGCTCTCATGGCGACAGCCTCATTCGGATGACCGCCATATCTGTCTATAGGCGCGCCTTTGTACCACTTTCTCCCAGCTTTGCCCTCGCTGCGGCATTGAGTCGTCTCCACATTTGCTTCCGGAGCTCATGTCCATTCACAAAGTCCCGGAACCACTCTCTTCGAAATGTGGGCAATCTTCGTCCCCTGCCGTCCTTGGCTTCTCCGCTTAGAGTTCGCAGGCGCTCGAATGTATCTTCGAAGTCTGGATATACTAGCGCAAATTTTGGCCCATCTCCCTTCGCGATAATGCGGGCCTCTTCCCAAGCCTTCATCTCACCCCTAGACGGCAACGTTCCACGACCGGATAACAAAGAAGCCGCGTAGACAGCCTGCCACTCAAAGATCTTGAAGGTGAGACCAGCGTTGACAGCACCCACAAACAGTAACGTGGGATCATGCTGCCACACGACATGCTCATAGAGATCCGGGATCCGATTGTTGCGTGTTGGCACTTGAGGAAGGAATGGAATAGTCCATGTGTAGCCAGTACCGAAGATAATGTGGTCCACATCGTTGATTACTGTGCCATCCTCGAGATGAACAGCTCGGCCGACAACACTGGATATAGAGGGATGCTTTTGAATCGAAGGATGGTTGAATGCATCGCCACCGAAATAGACATTGAATTTGTGACCGAGCATAATGGCATGGACTGGGGTGGCCGCGACGGATGTGAGGTCGAAAGCTATGTCTGCAGCTGACACCGAAGCACCGACTACAACGACGCGCTGCGAAGATTGAGCAAAGAACAATTGCAGGATTATTTTTGGCGATATACTGACCTTGTCTTTGTACAAGTCTCTGCCCCGGAAATGCTTACTATGGATCACACTGCCAGGTCTGCTCTTCTCGAGCTCGTCCAGACCTACGAGATTGACTGTCAGCATTTCTGGGAAACTGTCAGACTGCTAACGAGAGAAATGTTGAAAGTGCCATTGCTTGAGGATAGCCGCATGTTCCAAGATCTCGAAATGCAGCCAGACCCACCAGAAATTAGGGGAATGTAGGGCACATTGTAGTGCCCACTTGCAACAATAACGGCATCAAACTCTTCCGCCCACCAATAGTCGTATTCGTTTCCCGGCTTGCGAAGCGTCACTTGCCAGACAGATCCGACCTTTTCGGCGCGCTCGACACTCGTGTTGTAAGATACGAAATCTTCATATCCATTTCGCTTGACGAGGGATTGAACGTATTCGCGTATCACCTTCCAATGCCGGAAAGGAGACCTGTCGCCATACAATTTCCTGGAAAACTCACTCACGGCGGTGGGGATTGGCTCTTTGCTGAACTGCATCGCCCCTGCGATTACATTGGTCTCGAGGTAAGGATATGCCGTGGCTTCGTCAAATCTCGGCTCATGCGACTTCGGGCGTATCGCTGGTAGTTTCTCCGGTATGGACAGAGGTGGATCAGCAGTTCGGTCACCTAGCTGGGCAATATTTGAGATCGTTGGAGGTAGACCCTCATCGCCACTCCTGAAGCACGTCCGCTGTAAGCATCAATATCGCCGATTCGCTTAGAGCAAGATGGGCACGAAGCTGCGTACCAACAACCTCCGGCCTCATGTCTTCTTTCGAAGACGCGAATTAGATCGAAAGCCTTTTCTTGCGCAAGTGCGTCTATGACTATGGCACCAGCTGGCCCGGCGCCAACAACTGCCACTCTCTTGATTGGCGTTTTGCTCATCCTTGCATTAGCACCACGTGCTGGTTCTTACTGGTGTACGGGATCTTTGAGATGTAATATCGCCGAAACTGTTCGACAACTCGAAAGATGCTCAATCTTGACATCGAGCTGGAGAATTATGGACCAGGGCTTCAAGATGTCGTGCTTTGCTCTGGCATTGACGACACGCGGCGTATCCTTGCTCACAAGCTATCGATCGCTCAACATGCAAAGTTGATTGGTTCCAGCCGGGGTTTTCCGAGCTTCAGTCTGGGGAAGGATGGCGTTGCTCAAAGGTTATGCTTGGAACCTCTGGGCATCTCTCAAGAAAAAATCATCGTTCGTGTTTGTTTAGACGATGATGTGCTCTCGAAAGTGGCCCTCCCCACCATTTGTGTCAGACAGTCGTATGATACGCATTGGGCGGGACATTCATTTCATGTCGATCGAGAACAAGTGCGATGGCACCAAAAGAGGTCATAGTTGCAGAGAAAGGCTGGTCGAATACTGGAGACCTAATGATCGATGAGCTCAAGACAAGTAAGAAGACCTCTGGCGGCTATCAAAGATCTGCAAGATCTCACAGTCGAAATCACGCAGAGCCCACAGAAGACGATGCAGGAAGAGAAAGAATAGAGATCGGACTGAATATGGAGCCGCAAGACATAGCGAGAGCGAAGAGAAAGTGAGTGGACTGGCCAAAATCTGGCTCTCTCCATCGTCCTCAGGGTCTTCCGCTATAGACTTGTGCAGGCAGGCATGGCATCACTGACTCACCCACACGCTTTAGGGTCGATTTTTCCGTACTTCTTATCTTGGTACTTGGCCTACTCGTCTTCCAACTCGATCGCATGAATCTCGCATCAGCCCTGACTAGCGGCTTCGCTAAGGACATTAGTGTGAATCAAAACACCATCAATCTCGGCAACCAACTCATGTTCATGGGTATAGTTGTTCTGGAAATTCCTGCAAACATGATGTTGCAACGTCTGGGTCCGAGAATTTGGATATCGACACAGGTTTGCGTCTTCGGTCTGATCGCAACCTTGCAGGTCTTTGTGAAGAACCGTACCGGCTTCTTAATGACAAGATTGATTTTGGGCTTTGCCGAAGCCGGCTATATACCCTGTGCTGCATATACGTTGAGTAATTGGTATACAAGGCGCGAGCTGGCGAAGAGAATGAGTGTCTTCTTTTTCGGGATGTTTGGAGGCAATGCAATCAGTCCGCTTTTGGCCTCTGGAGTCCTGCAATTGGATGGCATGAGAGGATTAAGGGGTTGGCAGTGGCTGTTCTTACGTATGTCCAACCACTGTCCTGCTTTCCTGTGCATCTCACTGATCAGTGGGATTAGTGGAAGGCCTTCTCACCATTCTGATTGGCATCCTGATGTTCTTCTGCCTCCCTGGTAGTCCGGACAACCCCAAGCCACTAATTGGTTCAGGGTATATGAGATTCTCTAGGCATAATCGAGAAGTACTTAGAACACGACTGGAAAAGGACGACCCGGAACGGCATTTCTCGCAAGCGATTGACCTGCGCCTGGTGTGGAGAACCGTCTCACACTGGCGGCGATGGCCGCACTATGTTTCTACTTTCGCTGTCTTCTCGACATGGTCACCATTGACCACTTACACACCTTCCATCATTATGTCAGTTTGGGTGTCATTCTTTCAATTGATGAAGATGGTACTGACATCCACAGGGGCCTCGGTTTTGAGCGAGTGCCCGCTAATGCGCTTGCAGCAGTCGGCGGATTTCTAGCTCTCCTGGTTGTCTTTATAATGGGTTACGTCAGCGATCGGACGAATCATAGGGGTGCCACAGTGATTGGTGCTCAACTATGCTATCTCACTGTACTGATTACAGCTCGCCAAGTTCACCCGCATGTCGGCAAATGGTCCAGATTCGTGTTGTGGACCACCGTGAACAGTTTCGCGGTCGGCTATCATCCAGCGCATAACTCCTGGGTTCAACTGAACTGCCATGAGGCGCGAGAAAGAAGCGTCGCCATTGCGTAAGTCTCACTGGTGCTGCAGTCTGGCGATATACAATCTAACCTATTTCGAGCATGTGGGTAATGTCTGCCATCAGCGGCTTGATGGTTGGAACGCAATATTTTCGTGCGAGCGACAGGCCCTTGTAAGTGAAGAGCTCCAACCTAATGAACTTACCTAACGTGAATCAGCTACGAAACTGGCCTTCGAACAATGATCATCATGGTTTCAATCGGTGTAGTATTTGCTGCACTTCAGATGATTATATACGTGTCTTACAACGCACGAGCTAGGAGAGCAGCCCAGGCGGAAAAAGCAACTGCTCCTCCCGCCTACTACACACCATAGAATACAGACAGAGCCCCTATCGCTGCTAGCTGGTGACAAAGATGGAAATGAATGTCAGATCATGTACCCACATGCCCCGGCAGCAGCAGACATGAAGAACGGGGTTTGACTGCAGATACTGCTCGAATCGAATGCCAGTCAAGTCCTCTTTCTCGACCGCAGTGGAGAAGCCCAGTTCGCCGGAGCTGATGACCTTAAATGAATTCTTGAAAATACTTGGGATGGCAAGGGCCCCCATCCATCTCGGAATTTATCAAGAGTACAGTTTTGGCATCGTAATGGTACTGGAGCCAATGCCTGTCCCTTTGCTCTATCGGCTGCGTGACCTGCGTCTTCGAGCGCAAGTACAGTATAGAGTTTGACATCCATCGCCAATAGAGAACATGTCTTACATATTCATCGAATCGTAAGAACGCTCAAGATCTTGTTTCCAACCTGGTATACGGATGTATGTGGGGCCGGATCACAGTGGGTGTCGACGAATGTGGACATCCGTGAGCCCGACCATAGCACGATGTTCCTTCGAGCAGAAGGAGTTTCTTCTCCACTGGAACACTTTACCTGCATCAATTTCGAAAGTGGGGACTGCGGTGTTGAGCAGCTATGTTACAGCGACGAGGCACTGACGTCGAAGCGCAGGCCGATGGTAGCACCGAACATCGTAATGGAGGGTTTTCAAATGTCATTCATGAGTCCGCAGCTCCAGGGTCTTTGAGGGTGATCATTGTCGGAGGAGGAATCGGAGGACTCTCTGCGGCCATCACTCTGCGTCAAGCAGGCCACAAAGTGATCGTCTTGGAGCAGCGAAACGCTGAGGCCCACGTTGGAGCTCCAGTCCATTTGCAACCCAACTCAAATGGCATCGTCAGACGATTGGGACTGGAGCCCGAGCTACTCGGGGCTATAGAAGTTACCCGATTTACGGAATACACGACTGGTGGCGCCTTCACACGATCAGTCGATCTAGCCCAGTCCAACAAGAAATGGCAGCATCCATGGCAAGTTGTTCCTCATGGTCGATTGCACGCGGAACTCTGCAAGACGGCCACAGTGGAGCAAGGAGAGGGACAATTTGTCGATCTACGGTATTCTTCTCGCGTGACATCGATAGATGCTGAGCACGCTTCCGCAACACTGTCAACTGGAGAAGTGGTGCAAGGTGATGTCCTCATCGGTGCAGATGGAATATTCTCCCAGGCGAGAAAAGTGCTTCCGGGAGCAGCAAATATCGCACCCGCTCCTTCTGGTAAAAGGGCTCTGCGATTTCTAGTGAGCAAGAGTAAAGCTCTGGAAGATCCCGCAACTCGCAAATTCGTCCCGGAAGACAGAGAAATCATACAGTGGCTCGGTCTCGACATCTGCCTGGTAGCCTACCCGTGCCGGGGCGACGGGCTGTTGGAATTTGTATGCATCCAGCCAAGCACGAAGCGAGAGATCACTGCCGACCATATGTATACGAAAGGTGAAAGGGCGCACATGAACATGTGTGCTGACTTTGATGATGCTTTCCGAACACTGCTGGCCAAAGCCGATCCAGAGTCGGTCACAGAGTGGCCGCTGCTCGACATGACCAAACTTGTTACATGGACTAGCAAGAAATTGGCGGTGCTCGGTGATGCTGCACATCCCTGTGGTCCATACCAAGGACTTGGGACTGGACAAGCGATTGAAGACGCAGCAGCCGTTGCTGTTGTTTTACCTTCGGACACCACACCGGGGGAAGTTCAAGAGCGGTTGAAGTTGTACGAGATGTGCCGGTATGAGCGTGCATGTCGTGTCCAGGAGTACGCACGAATGGCAGAAAGCCGCATGGGAGTGGAAGATACAGCCGAAGGTGAGGCCTCGATGATATTGTAGCCATTGATCGTTGAATCACTAACTGTCGCATATCCAGGTTTTACTAATTATCATCTTTGTCATGATGAGTTCGACAGTGCCACGAAGAAGTTCGACGAGTGGAGATGGGCAAAGGATCCAAGACTTTACTGGCGAATGCCCACCGCCTTTGGGCCAGCACCTGGGCCTCGACAGGCCTTATACACGAACCAACCACAGCCCGCCCGCCACTCAACATTTACAACCGCCTCGATAAAATTCAAGACGTCACGTACATTTCTGCAGAACCTGTTTCCTACGAGCTCTTTTACGTTCAAGGATCCAGGCAGCATTGCTTATGCTAGCTTCTCGCAGACTACACTTGACAGAATGGAGTGGCTTGGCGGATCAGGATACCGGCATTTTGGTCTCTACATCCACGGGGTGCGCTACACGAAGCAGGACGGCACTACTTTAGATGGCACATACTTGCCATTGCTGTTTGAAAATCTGACGGACCCCATCATCAGTGGTCGTGATGAGCTCGGCTTTCCCAAGATATACTGCGCGATCGATGTCCGGCGGAGGCAAGACTCTTACCACGTACGTACATCCTGGCAAGATGCCATGTTTGGCAGATTCAACCTCGATGAGCTAGAGTCTTCCGATCCAAACACGATGGCAAAGCCTGACGGCACTGACTATGGCACAATAACGTACAAATATATTCCAGCAGTGGGAGAGCCCGGTAAGGCGGATGCAGCGTATGCAGTAGTTGTGCCACAGGCAGAAATGGCGAAACAGATGCCTAGCACGGTGACGGGGATTTGGGAGAGTAAGAGGCCGTCCTTTGAGTTTGATGATTTGTCGCCGACGGACCTTCCAACATTGCATCACATCATCTCGACGTTGAAAAGGATACCCATATACGAGTATGTTAGGGGAAAGGTAGTAGAGGGGCTTGGGGTGCCAGACGTCTCCTCAGCAAGAAGGATCGAGTAGTAAAAGTTGACATAGGGCTATTTTGTAGTTGGTTCATAGACTCCTCCGCAGAAGCGTCGCAGCCACATTGTTCCGTCCCGAAAGCTTACATCATCGCTCAAATCGAAGTGTGGCGTCACGTAGTTCCATGAGGCGCGTGTACCCTATTTCTACCAGATACGGTCATGAATGAAGTCCATTCGTTCCAGTTACGTAGTATCGACCCAACAGCGATACAAGCTTAGCGAAAGTGGATGATAGACGGAAATTCTTAGCAGCGGATTTTGTCTAAGGTCCGCATTGTTGTCGGTCCTGCAGCACACCTAAAACCCGACCGTCACAGTCAGCTATCGATAATGAATGTGGCGTTCGAGTTTCAGGCACGCGTGCACGCGTCTCCGTTTGCCGCCATCCACTTCTTCTCCATTGACATCAACTTTCGCTGAACACATTCTCGATACATCACCATGGCAAATGGGCCACTGCAAGAGGTGCCCCCGCCGCTACAGAACATGCCCACGGCGAAGGAAAAGAAGTACGACCGGCAGTTGAGGCTTTGGGTATGACCGATCTTGCCCGACCATATCAACTCGAGGCTTACAAGCTGCAGGGTGCTGCGGGTCAAGTAGCATTAGAGGAGACCAACATTCTTCTCATCAACAACGGCCCCGGTGTGGTTGGAGTGGAGACGCTAAAGAACCTCGTCCTCCCAGGCATAGGGAACTTTACAATCCTCGACTCGGCAGTCGTTTCAGAGGCCGATCTGGGCGTGAACTTCTTCCTCGAAGACTCGTCGCTGGGCAAGTTCCGCGCTGAGGAAACAGTGAAGTTCTTGGAAGAGCTCAATCCAGACGTGAAAGGCCATGCTATCACTGAGCCTATTGCGAGCTGGGCGGTCAAGGACAAGATCTTCGCCCCATACACACTCATATTAGTGGCGGCACCTATCGATCCTGCTATCTTCACAATCATTCAGAGCCAGATTACAGGCTTGCAGGCTCCAGCATTCTACATTCACTCGATTGGATTCTACTCACACTTTTCTCTGCAACTGCCAGCCGCGTTTCCAATCGTCGACACGCATCCCGACCCCACTGCCACTACAGATCTGCGTCTCCTCAGCCCATGGCCCGCTTTGAGCGAATTCGCCAAACGAGAGACAACCAATATGGAGAACATGAATGGCGAGCAGTTTGCCCACATTCCGTACGTGTGCTTGCTCTTGCACTATATTGAGCAATGGAAAGCAAGTCACAATGGCACAGTACCACTCGAGTACAAAGAGAAGCAAGCGTTCAAGGACCTGGTGAGATCAGGGAGTGCGAGCGAGGAGAACTTCGACGAAGCGATTGCCGCTGCCACGAAGCTGCTCAAAACACCCGAAATACCTAAGCAGGTCCAGGCCATCCTAACAGCACCTGAAGCGCAATCGTTGACGCCGGCATCGCCGGGTTTCTGGCTCATTGCTAATGCCGTTCGACAATTTTGCGACAAACACGGTCAGCTTCCTCTACCAGGAGCTGTACCGGATATGAAAGCGCGATCGAGCACCTATGTAGAGCTGCAGAATATCTACAAAACGAAAGCACGAGAAGACGCTGCTGAAGTTCTCGCCACAGTACGATTGCTGGAGCAGTCAACGCAGCGCTCGACTTCCCTTCCTCCGATCGATGAAAAGGAAGTTGAGCTCTTCTGCAAAGGCGCTGCTCACATCTCGATGGTTCGCGGAAGGCCGCTCAAGATCGTCCAGCCTGGTACGCCCATCACATTTGGCGATCACGCCGAGGTTGTCTACAAATCGCTCAAGAACCCAGAAAGCCTGATAGGCCTCTACCTCTCTTTCCTCGCTTGGGACGAATTCTCCGCCACCCACACCTCTTCTCAAGCTCACTCCGGTGGAGAGGCTCTTCGGGTCGCAGGCGCCACTCTGGACGAAGACTTCGAGACCGACGCTGAGAAGCTCACTGGCATTGCATACAAAATTGTCGACTCTGCAATCAACGAGGCGGGCTCACGGATCGAAGACCCGAAGTACTCAGAAATCAAACAAAAAGTCGCAGAGTATTGTCAAGAATTGGCGAGAGCAGGAGGAGCAGAATTGCACAATGTTGCTTCCCTCACCGGAGGACTCGTTGCGCAGGAGGTGATCAAGGTGATCACTAAGCAGTACGTGCCGATTGACAACACTTGTGTGTTTGATGGAATTACGAGTCAGACGTGGGTGGGGAGAATTTGAACATGACTTTTGCTGGACTTCGCCATCCATGGGGGAACGAATGAGTCGGATGGGAATCCTAGAGCATGATCGTACTGATATTGGAGGCAGCTCGTATGCGCCACATTCCTCGCACCTGCCAAATTCTCGAGCGACATGTATAGGGATCGAACCCATTGAGACATTGCAGCATACGGCAAAGCGAAAGTGAGCTTCGCAATCAACGGTCGAACATTCACATAATTAATGCGCCCTCACTTCGATCCAGTGTCGCCACTCATGTTAGCTAAGTTTCTCTCAACCTCCAACCCCAATCCGTGACAAACAAGCCGAACAACAACAACATGGCTCGCCCAGCTGCACCGACCAGTCTGAAGCGCTCGCTATCTTCGACCACTCTCACTCAAACCGCCACTGATGTTACACAGGTCAATTTTGGTATCGACATCAAACAAGAACGCAGCGAGAGTGCAGAACCGACGACAAAGCGGCCAAGACGCACATACGAAGAATGCACCATGTGCTGTGAGGAGCTGTACTGCAGTCGATTCCCCAGAGTCCCACACGTCAATGCCACAGAGAACTGCAAAGCCTGCTTCACATGCTGGGGCAGACATTTCAAGCAGGAGCTCGAGGTAAACGACTGGGATAAGCTCGGCTGCCTGCAGTGTGGCACGATTCTCACGACGGAAGAATACAACAGAATCGCGCGCTCGATCAAGGACAGTAAGCAGACGAATGCGATGTAAGCAACCTCATCCACCTACCTGGCAAAAAGAAAAGATCAATTTCTTTGTGGTACTGATTTGTGCAACAGCTTGCAGAGAAAAGCAACCGAAAGCTATCTACGCCAGGACTTGGGTGATGGCGAATGCTTCGTCACTTGTCCATCTTCCACCTGTAAGGAGGGCGTGATCATGGCAGATGGCCACATCTTTACTTGTCCCACTTGCAAGGCTCGATACTGCTTCAGCTGCAATGCTCCCATGCACGAGGATATGTCGTGCGAGGAGTTTCTCAGTAAGCGGAAGCGGGAAGATGAGAAAGCGGAAGAGGAGACGCTCGCTTCCAAGACGCTCGAGAAGCATTCGAAGGAGTGTCCGAAGTGTAAGGCTCGTCTTCAGAAAAATGGAGGATGCGATCATTTCACTTGTAAGCCGATCCTGCCGATCAAGAGTGGGTTGCAGACTGACGATGCCAGGCAAATTGTGCAAGCACGAGTTCTGCTGGCTGTGTTTGGCTCCCTACCAAGGCCCGGACGGGATCAGCGGTGCCAGAGGGAATTCTGCGCACGACGAGAGCTGTCGCTATCATTCCCGCAGGCTACCAAGTTATGCAGCACCACCGCGACCAACAGTGCCGCGACCAACTAGTAGCCGCAACTCCTTCCTCCACGCACATCGACGCCTTGGCGACGGCCTGTTCATAACATGCCCAGCAGACGTTGATGCCGCTTCCAGAACGAGTAGCTGCGGGCAAGAACTTCCCCAGTCTGGATGCGCATTGAACGCATCGAGATCATAAGCTGTGCTTTGCCCACTGGAGTGAGGTGCACCAGCCGCCGATCGAGGGTGCTATCTCGCGTGGCTGCGCTGTTCTTCGGCAGAAGATCACGTATGAGCAGACGCAGACTCCGCTCTCGCTTCAGTGGCTTTGCGTTCAGTGAATGGTTGGCAGACCATGCAGGTGAAGTGAATCACACGGGAACTCTGTTGCCGCATCGAACATGGAGGTAAATGACATGGACCCACCATAGAACTATCCTGACCCCGCCAAAGGATACAGCTCTTGGCTTGCACGGATTCGTTCTCGCCGCAATAGAACTTCGCAGACAGATGGTTGGTCGTCATGTACCAAGCACGTGCCTAATAGTGGCAGAGAAGTCAATGGGTAGCATGTCTTCGACGTCGGAACTTGCATTGGCGAAGATGGTGATGGGTTTGCTGGGAGAATTGCATTGATCTGCGAGTCTATATATAGATTCGGGCGAGTACCGCAAGTTGTGTTGTGTCTCCAGACCGTCGTTCCATCTGCATCCTCGGTTGGATGACCAGAGACAAATCGGCCCGGCGGTTCTTCACATTGGATTGGAGAATTGATGTTTCTGTCAGGGAATATAGTCACCACCCCGGCGAAAGTGACGATCTAGACCCCAGCAGGGATAGCAGGCCGCTAGAACTCACTTCGTTTCGATGCCAGGTCTTGCATGTCTGGGCCGGGTTCGCGCATTGAGCTGCTTGAGCCCTAGCTTCAAAATTATTGCGAGCCTTTCTGACACGACAGTGACACTCGGCCAGTAGGACAGACTCGACAAAGATGCTGAGGGTTCCATGCGCCCTTGGCACTTCAAGCAGCCGTGATGGAGCAAAATCCTCCAGGAGTTTGCAAGGTGTTGGCTGGGGTGCGGGAGAGTCAGAGTGCCTATTATGTCTTGTGGGCAGAATCCAGAGTGGTATTATGGCATAAGGTTCTCCGCTCCTTGAACCCGACTTCTCCTGCTACTGTCCGCCTCCGGTCTTTGTAGGCGAATGTTGATTGTGCTCAGTCAGGTCGTCGGGTGTTTTGAAATTTGGTCAGGCTCTTGCCAAGCCATCATCGACCTGCGCGTCATCTCCCAGTCATGCTGCGTGCAGCTGCACCTCCAGTCCAGTCCAGTCGTTTTGCACATTGTCTACATGTCCCCACAGCAGCAGGAAACATCGCCAGATTACACCAATACGAGAGTGTACAGCTGAGCACAGTGTGTGTAGGGTGTCGCTGTGGCCCAACCACATCAGGTGAGACGGTGAGAGATGCCGTCTCACAGCAGCTGCAGCTTGGCACCGTTGTGGAGACCAGCTGGTGGTGATCACGCACAGAGCAGGAGCGATGGATCAAGGTCCTGTGGATGCAGGTCCCAACGTGAACAACGAGTACGGCGATGAAGCGCGCCGCGCTTACTCGCCCGAGAATGATCGCGCAACAGCTCCACGTCCCAAAGCCGGCTTTCGAACTGCTTCCACGAGGCAGCAGGCGGCTCAGGCAGCTGCGGTGGACGGCGTGAGCATTACCCCCGACGCTGCAGCAGCAAATGTCCAGCAGCAGCTCGACGACGGTGCCCTCCAACTCACTGGCGCTCATCCGACCTACGTGCGCGTCGGCGGCACTGCTGAAGAAATCGCCGTCGGAATAGCACCCGATGCAGACCAACACATGAGAGACCATAGCGACACAGAACAGATCAAGGACGAAGACTCCAGGCCTCACAGGATGCATAAATTCATCTTGTACGAGACTAACGCCCGCTACTGGATCACCGGGGCCGACATCACCGACAAGTATTTCCGCCTCTTGCGTATCGACCGCAATAGCCCACCTGGACAAATCGCACTCTTTGAAGATGAGACGGTCTATGATCGACGGCAGATGAACGATGTGCTCAACGCCATCGATCAAGGGAACCGCTCCACCGGCGGCCTCAAGATGCGCTTCAGCTTTTGGGGCATGCTGGGCTTCATTCGCTTCACAGAGGCGTACTACATGCAATTAATCACTAAGCGCAAGCAAGTTGCCATGATAGGAGGTCACTTTGTGTATCAGGTGGAAGGGACTGATCTCCTCCCGCTGAGTACCGGCTCAAGCAGCAATTTCCTTCGCGATCGCAACCCAGAAGAGTCGCGGTTCTTGAGCATTCTGAACAATCTCGATCTTACCAAATCCTTCTACTTCAGCTACTCGTACGACATCACGCATTCCCTGCAGCGCAACATCATTCGTCAGCGAAAGGCAATGAATGATGGCATTGCTGTTGCGGCGCACGAATACAATGGCATGTTCGTCTGGAACTCACATCTACTAAAGCCTGCCGTGACCGCGCTGACACATCCATACGACTGGTGCCTACCTGTCATCCACGGCTTCTTGGCACAAGCGGCTTTGGACGTCTTCGGGCGGACTGTCTACATCACGATCATTGGCCGAAGGTCGCGATTTTATGCAGGAGCTCGGTTCCTGAAGCGCGGAGTGAACGACTTGGGATACGTTGCGAATGATGTCGAGACTGAGCAGATTGTAGCAGAAAAGATCACCACATCTTTCCATGCCCCTGGTTCTCGACTCTTCGCCAACCCAACATACACTTCTTACGTCCATCACCGAGGCAGCGTGCCGTTGTACTGGAATCAAGATAACAGTGGTGTGACACCTAAGCCTGGTATCGAAATCAACTTGCATGACCCGTTCTACCAACCAGCCGCTCTCCACTTTGACGACCTGTTTTCGCGGTACGGGACTCCGATATATTGTTTGAACCTGGTCAAGTCCAGAGAGAAGACGCCACGCGAGTCGAAGCTCTTGACTGCATACCAGGAATGCCTCGAGTATCTGAATTCCTGCCTGCCAGATGACAAAAAGATCTTATACAAGGCATACGACATGGCGCGGGCTTCCAAGGGTCGCAACGGTGACGTGATCGGTGGGCTTGAGAGAATCGCACGGGAAGTGTTTGAAAAGACCGGCTTCTTCCACAATGGCGAGGAGGGCAGGTGGGAGCCCCAAGCACAGAATGGAATTGCCAGGACGAATTGTGTCGACTGCCTGGACCGCACCAATGCAGCTCAATTTGTCATTGGCAAGCACGCTTTCGCACAACAGCTGAAGTGTCTCGGGATCATCAGTGCAGACGATGTCGATTACGACACGGACGCTGTCAATCTATTCACGGCAATGTTTCATGATCACGGTGACAATATCGCCATGCAGTATGGAGGGTCACACTTGGTGAATACCATGTCGACGTATCGTAAGATGGGCCACTGGCAGAGTTCAAGTCGGGACATGGTCGAGAGTTTCAAGCGATACTACCACAACTCTTTCCTGGATGGTCAACGTCAGGAAGCGTACAACCTGTATTTGGGGAACTACATTTGGGCACAAGGCCAGCCGATGCTGTGGGACCTCAGTACCGATTACTATCTCCACCACAGCGATCCCAAGGTCTGGCTCGAGCGTGAGCGGCGAAGTTATATCAAGTGGTTCACACCCGAACACCTCGAACCACGCGTTGTACCTCCTAGAATACCACACCAACGACTGACAAAGGAGCTGCAACGAACCGGAATCGCGGCGTTTGATGATTACTGGCGAGAATGTTATCGTCCCACAGCACTTTCGTCCCTCGAGAAAGTCTATTCATACCGAATGGTATGCACGAACAAGACGATGCTCCCGGAACGTCCTTCGGGCGATGTCAAATTCGATTTTAGCCCGTTTGTGCGTCGCACCGATCCCAACAAACACCACAACGACTCGCCGGAGAAGCAAAAGCCACGCAAAGGAGTGAAGATTGTGGATCCTCACGACACGATCCCCGAAGAACCCGGAAACGTCCCCGCCTCCCGCCCTCAAACTGCGACTTCCTTTGACAACAATGATCTCCCGCTGGGCATTCTCCGCGAACCCACGGTGTACAAACTGCATCATGAAGACAAGCATTATTCCACGAGCAGATCCGCGCACATGTCGGCCTCGACGATCATGCAGTCTTCTTCCACGACGACTGGCGGCGGCGGCGGCGGCGGTGGCGGCATCAACAAACCTTCCACTCCTTCCTTTCAGCCGGCGGACAAAGCTCAGATGCACCTGTGGACTCTCAACCAATTCCACACGCAGTCCTTGCACCCTCACGTCTCGGAGGATGAGGAACAAGAGTATACGAGGTATATTTCGCACCCGACGAAGATCCCGCTGGTGGTGAGCACGGAAATGCCGGCGTCGGACGCGAATTTGGATTATTTGGAATATGTGCACAAGGCGGGCGGGAGTTTGTATGGTGTGAAGCAGATGGGACACGATGATGATGATGATGAAGAGGACGAGGAAGCAGGCGAAGAAGGTGGAGAGGACGAAGGGGTGGGAGAGGAGGATTTGCAGAGTTTTTGGGAGTATTTGGAGAGGAAGGAGGATCCTCTGACGGTGAGCGAGGAGGATGGAGCGAAGAAGCGGTACAAGGCGTATCGGCAGTGGTTGAAAGGGAAGAGTTTGTTCAAGCAGAGTAAAGTTGATCCGGAGTGGAGGGAGGGAGGGGTGGAGGGTTGATGTTGTTGTCATTGTACGAGGTGCCAGATGGGGAGACGGAGAACAGTTGGGCGATGAGATGGTCTATGGATGGAATCTTGATCACGTTAACAATTCTGCTTCTTCCTTGCCGCCTTCGCCAAGCCTCCTCCTCCGCTTTCTGTTCTGTGCTTGGACCACGGCTCGCAACACCAAGGTCAGGACGGCGACACATGCCATGGCCAGGGCGCATACTGCCATGCCCTTGGTATAATACGGGCCTTCGGCATCAGGGTACAACCTCGTGCCCAGCAGAGGACCCATTTGTCCTACCACGTTCATCACGGCCATGCCCGTTCCCTTGCCCTCGTCCGAATGCTGATTGTTCACCGTCCACGTGATGATAATCGTCACGCACGAGAAGAAGCCCGCGCAGACGGGAAACACGGCAGCGTAGCGGACGCGATGGGAGAGGTGGAAGGGTGCGGCAAGCGTCAGCAGAATGTAGCCGGAGGAGGCGAGGAGGGAGTGGAAGAGGAGAGGAATGGTGCGAGTTTGGAATTTGTCGGAGAGGTGGGCGGTGAGGAGGACGGTGAAGAAGGCGAAGAGATTTGGTGGGGCGGCGAGGAGTTGCGAGCGGAGGGGCGTGGAGCCCATGGCGTTCAGGATGGTGGGGAGGAAGACGGGCATGCTGCTGAAGGCGACGTTGCAGCTGAAGAAGATGAGGGCGGTGAGGTAGGATTTGGGGTCGCGGAGGGTGCTGCGGACGGAGGACCAGGAGAAGGGTTGTTTGTGGCGAGGGACAGTGGTGGCAGTGGCAGTGGCTGTGGCAGTGGCTTTGGTGGCGGTGATGAGTTCGCTGCGCATGCGGAGAGAGGCGATTTTGCGTTGGCGGGCCGTGAGCCAGCGGGCTTGCGAGGGTGAGTCCGGCAGCCAGTAGTAGGTCCAGATTGCCACGATGCAAGCGGGAAAGGCTTCGAGGAGGAAGAGGAGGCGCCAGTTGTCAATGGGCAGGGCATTGCCGAAGCGCACGATGAGGTAGGCCAGAGTGCTGGCAAAGCTCGTGGCCAAGGGAGCTGCGGCGACGAAGATGGCGTTGCGGAAGGCCAGCTCTTCGCGGCGGAAGAAGAAGGACAGGTAGATGGGCATGCCGACAAAAGCCGCCTCTGCAATGCCCAGCAGTGCTCGGAGAACCAGCAGGAAGGCAAAGCTGGTGGCGAGGGCCTGCAGCGAGGCAATCACACCCCACGCAAAGACACACGTGGCGATGTAGATGTGCGGCGGGAAGAGTTTGTAGCAGAGCGTCATCCATTCGAAGAGCACGTACGTCACGTAAAAGGCCGTCAGGAGCCATTGGAACTGCGCGTCGCTGAGGCCAAGATCCGTGCTGAGGCCGGCCGCTTTGGCGTTGCCTGCCTGTCTGTCAGGTCCCGTCTTTTGGTGATTCAGTAACTGAGTAAGACATTGCAGGCAAAGACACACCGATATTGCTGCGGTCGAGAAAGGCCATCATGTATAGGAGGGCTACGAACAGCACCAGCCGCGTGTCGAGCTTGTATCGCACTTTCGCCTCCTCGTCGGGCGTGTACAGTTGAAAGGACTGCAGACTGCTCCTTCTCCTCCGCCTTCCCGTGCCCGCCAGCAGAGCGCCATCGTCTTCCTCTTCGCTGTCCTGCTCTTCTTCTTCTTCTTCTTCTTCTTCTTCTTCTTCAGCCTGAGGCACATGCTCGTAGTCCTCGTCCTCGTAGTCCTCCTCGTCGTCGTCGTCGATGCGTTTGCCGTCCTGGCTCATCTCGGCCATCTCGTAGCCGTCATCGTCTGCGTCCCACAAGGCCTCCGCAGCGTCAGCGCTTGCACTCCCTGGCTCGGTGTGCCTCGCGGACATCGTTCACGCGACCTCAGCTCTGCACCATTTCGTAGCAGGGAGCCGGGGATGGGGAAGGGGGGGAGCGATGGCAGCGGGGAATGCACGACGTTTGCAGAGAAATCGACGGGATTTGTGGACGTGGTTGTTTCGTGCCACGCCGTTTGTCACCACTAGGATCCTCCTCGCCAATCGCGACGGGTGCACGATGGCTGACGTCCGCTTGCTGCCACACGCTCGTTGACGGTGCGAATGAGATGGACGGGCCAACGGGGCGCATGTAAAAAGGTTATACTGTAGGAGTTTGGGAGGTATACATATCATCATCTGCAGCTCCATCCAGCCCGCCTGCAAGTGAATTGCCGTGTTGGGCCAAGCTGGTCTCCTCCGCCTCGGTCTTGCCCTTCCCTCTGCTTTGTCGCTGGCCCCGGCCTTGCGCGCCTTGCCGCTTTCTCCTTAGTCGCGCCCCAGCGCCATCGAGCCTAAGTAGTTAGACCTGCCCTCCCTCCATCGCTGCCAACTGCCACCCTCCTCGACGCCTTTGTCCCACCGCTGCCTGCGCGACCGAAGACCAACGCCACCAACGTGGACCCGACAAACCCCCCACTGAGTCCTGCCCGCATCCGACTCCATTTCACTTTCGGCACTCCACCTCCATCTGAGACACGCCGCATCGATAACGCCCGTCTGATCTGCATGTGAGCACTTACCACCACGCGCATGTCCCGCGACAGCTGCCGCGACCCGCCGCACTCCTCAGCTCGTGGCCTGCGGGCCGGAGCAACAAGTCATCCTGGCCGGCATCGCGAACCAGTCTGCCTTGCTGCAGTCTGGCTACGAACCCAAATATGCCTCCATCCACCAGCCCCATGTCTCGCACGCCAGCGCCAATGCTCCTTCGATGACAACGGCCCCGGACCATGCCGCGCCGAAGAAGCGCAAAGATGCGCCCAACCCTTCGGGACTGAAGCCCGTGAAGAAGGTGAAGAGGGTGGGCCCAAAGGAGAACCCCAAGCCGGAAACGAACGGTGATGGTGACAAAGATGGCGAAGCTGCCAAACCGAAGCGCGTGCGGACCGGGTGTTTGACATGCAGAGAGCGCCATCTCAAGTGTGACGAAGGCCTGCCGAACTGCAACAACTGCAAGAAGAGCAATCGACAATGCAAGCGTGGCGTGCGGCTGAACTTCATCGACACATGGTGTCAACGCCCGCCCATGCTGTGTACTTCCTGGGGCACGCCAGACTGGAAGGTCTCCTTCATGGACGAGTCGCGCGAGATTGCCAGCGAATATCAGGGCGGCAATGAGCGCTATCACCACCTCAAGCTGGACGTCGACGCCCAGCCCACGCAACCACCCGAGTCGGCCATCGCGTTCGATTACCCGACAACCACGTCACAAATACCACCCATACAGCATCAGACCCTTCCACCCATCGGAGGCATGCTACCAGACACGTACCCCGATCCGATGCAGCAACCACATCTGAACAACATGTTTGATCAGCAGCCGAAGCTGGACATCTCTCATCTGAATCCTCAACACGGACCGCCTCCGGGATCAGGCTCCACGCAGCACTCGCACCACACGAATGACTCCGGCCACGGAATGCGCGCACTGCATGGTTCCGTGGCGAGCTACAATGGCCTGGATACCGAGCTCGTCGACACCGAGCAGGACAAGAAGGAGTACCTGGACAGCCAAGAAGAGACGCTTTTCTTGCAGGTCTTCGTCGAAGAAGTCGGCCTGTGGATGGACAGCATGGACCCCAACAAGCACTTTTCTCGACTGCTCCCCTTCCACTCGCTGTCGGAGCCCATGCTGCTCAACGCTTTCCTCGCGTGCGGCGCCCGTCATTTGACTCTGATCAATCCCGCGTATGCGGAAGAGAAGGCGCTGCATTACTACGACACCGCCACACGCTATCTGCTCAAAAATCTGCAGAACCCCAATCGAGACACCGTGGTTTGCGCAACGACCGCAGTCATCCTCAATGTGTATGAGATCATGTCCGAGAAGGCGCTGCAGAGAATGAATCACATCGCAGGTGCACGAGCGTTGATCAAGGAGTGCGGCTGGAACGCGCGAGCCCAAGGAGTCGGCTCTGCCTGCTTTTGGCTGAACGTGGGTCTGGAAGTCCTGTCCTGTCTGCACTTCAATTGGCAAGTCGCTTGGGATCCGGAAGATTGGGGCGTCGACATGGACTTTAGCCGCGAGATCGCCAACGGGCGGGAAGAAGTCTGGACGCACCGAATGCTCTTCATCGTGGCGAAGATCTGCAATTTCCGCGCCACCATGCCACGTGAGCAGCTCCCCAATCGGCGGGATGAGCAAGTGCGTCTCCAGCAACGGCACGAGCAGTGGTCGCGCCTGAAGCGAATGTGTGATGCCTGGAACGATGGCATTCCCCGGACCATGCATCCAATGGCCTATCTCTATGCATACCAGACCAGCTCCAAATCCGTCTTTCCCGAGGTCTGGCTCGTGAAGAGGACGACGATTGTGGCACGGCTATTCTATCACACGGCAATGTTGTTGATGGCGCAAATACACCCCTACTATGGACTCGACAACCCGGAAATGCTGGAAATGCAGACGCGACACTCGCAAATGATATGCGGTATCGTTGCGCATGTCAAGGATCGGTGAGTTCGACATGCATCCTCCGGCGCGGAGATTGCTATGCTAACATGATTCAGCGGTGTCGCATCTGTGGCCATTCGTTCCCTCGCTCACGCAGCTGAGGTGCTCACGGAGCGCAAGGAACAAGAAGAAGTCCTGACCATCTTCGACAAGATTAACAAAGAGACCGGCTGGCGAATTGGCTTCGTCTACAAGGAGCTCAAAGAGAAATGGGGCTGGAATGAAGAGGTTTCGCCTCAGCAGTTCGCACAGACGCATACCGCTGCTCGTCAAGCCAAGGAGGCGCAAGAGGAACAGCAACGGCGGATGCAGGAACAAGCGCAACGAGCGGAATCCCTGTCCATGCAGCAGGGCTTCAACTTTGGTCAACAGAACGGCATGTCGGTCATGCAGCAACAGCAGGTCTCACCGACGCAGATGTCGCCGCCGCAGCAGCCACCGCCCGGTCAGCAACAGTCGAGGCCCAGGACATCCGCCCCACCGCCGAAGCAGAGGATTCCATCCGGGATTCCAAACCCTCTCTACGCAAAAGCCGACTTCACCCTATCTCAGCATCCTTATCAAAACTTCTACGTCCCGCCCAACGTCTCTCAAAGCATGAGCTTTCCGACGAACGGACAGCCAAATGGTGCCGGCACCGCTCCGCCGCTTTACTTTACCTCGTGAGGGCTGGAAAATTCTTAGTTTCATTACAGCATTGCCCCTTCATCATTGCATACGACACAGGGCAACACGGATACACAGCACGATGAGCCAAAGGCTATTTCAACACAGCAGCGATTGAGCACAATGTTCAATCATGTACGAATACGATGATAACGAGATTACAGGGATGGAAAGCTTTTGATCTTTTATTCTTTTCTTGTCCAAATCTAGGTGGGAACTTGGTTGGAAAAAAAAAGAGGGGGAAGACGTGATGAACTTGGCAACAAGATGAGTTGTGATACCCATACCATTGTTTTGATTTTTCGATGTCATCTTTGAATGACGTGGCGGAGGACATCAATATAACGAAATATTTTCATGTCATGGACTGGTTTTCCTTGTCTGTGCTTGTTTGCGTGCTTATCGCTTTGCCGGAACCTGTATTTTTTTTTGGCTGCTTGGGCCTCCATTGGTATTGTCTCTTGCCCCCTGGCTGCGGAAAAACTTATTTCGTGCTTTTTGCCCTTTTTGTGAAAAAAAAGTAAAAGGTGACTGATGATCTCGTGTGGTGGTGGTGGTGGTGGTAGAGGTGGAGGATTTCCAGCAGAACCTTCCGCGACAAAAAGTCTGTGGAAGTTTCTCTCTCTCTCTTTCGATCGATAATGATGATCTATCTATCTGCTAGGATGTCTGTACGTAATCTTGTTGTTGTTGTTGTTGTTGTTGTTGTTGTTGTTGTTGTTATTGTTGTCAGTCTCTTTCGTTTTCTCATCATAAACCTCCATAGACACTACACACACACACACACACACACACACACACGGGCCTCACGCACTGTTCCTCACTACAACGTGGTAGCTTTTCCCCCCTCTGGAATTCCAACAGAGGAATTGAAAAGAAAAAAAAAAGAAAATCTCCTGCACAAAACGATCGTCTTTCGTTACAACACTTCTCGCACTTTTAACTTTCCTTATTTCCACACACACACACCCACCACCCTCCCCCAAAAGGCTCCAAAACAGTCGAGTCAGACAGGTATTTCGACATTTTTTTTTTCCATTCTCATCATTGCTAGTCAAAGTTCAAAGTCAACTAAGCGCCCCGCCCTCCCCCCCCCCCCCCTTGGAGACCACCTACACATCTATTCTAAACAACCACCACCACCACCGCTGGGCATCGAAAAATATGATTTCCTCCCAAATCTCATCATCAGAATTCATTCACCAAAACATCCTCATTCTCGTCGTCTTCCTCGCGAAACCGCTCATGATCTTCTTCCTCGCCTTGCACGCCTTCGGGGAAAATAAACGGTCGCCCGCCATCGTCATGTCCCACTTCACCGAACATGCGCAGCAGTTCTTCGACTGTGAGCTTTTCCTTGAGGCGCGGGTTTTCCATGACTCTGTGGATTAGGTTAGCTTCGGAGCGGATGGGGGTGGGGGAGTTGGGGATGAAAACGTACTCGTCGATTTCTTTTTCTTTCTTCTCTTTGAGCGCCATCATGGCGGCGTCGATGGTGTTTTCCACGACGAAACGCGTCATGCGGGTTTCCTTTTCCTGGCCGATGCGGAAGACGCGGCAGAAGGCTTGTTGTTCCACGGCGGAATTCCACCAGGGGTCGATGAGGATGACACTGGAAAACGGAACAGATGTCAGTGGAGGGGGATAGGAGGGTGAGGTGGTCAAGAGACGACTTACTGCTGAGCCATTGTCAAATTGAGCCCGAGACCACCGCATCGGAGAGACATGAGCATGATGTTACACTCCACGTTCTCGTCGAATCGTTTGATGGCCGTGTCTCGGGAGTCCTGGGACATGGAGCCTTGATACACGACATAGTTCCACTGCTCTTGCAAGCAGACCTTGGCCATGATGCGAATGATGGGCATGAACTGGGTGTAGACGATGATCTTGCACCGCGGATCCTTATCCAGCCATTCGAGAATCTGCGCTTTGCACGCGATCGTCTTGGTCGATGGGAGAATGTCGCCTTTGAGACCGATCCAGTCGTTTTCGTCCTTCTTCTTCTTGCCTTTGCCCTTTGCGCCTTTGCCGCTGCCGGTGAATGATTGGACGTCGGAGGCGGAAGATGCCACGCTGGAGAGCGGGTATGTTGGATTGAGAGCGCAGGGGTCGACGGACGTGTACTCTGTGCCGCATTCGACGCATGTAGCACATTCTCTCCCAGCACGCGCAGCTCCGTGTTGTAGCTCGTTGACGCAACCCAAGCAATAGATGTGGAAACACGATGTAACGTGCGGTTGCTCAGGAGGCTGCCGACATGCGCTGCACGTGGAACGCGCCTCAATTTCTTCGAATTGACTCGATTTTGCCAGGTTGTCCATGTACTTGCCGAAGTTGTAGCTGAGGCCGTGCTTCTTTCCTGCGAGGCCCAAGCTATCGGCGTATTCGACAACATTGATTGGTGCGGTCTGTGAGGCGGGAACCACAGTGCCAACACCACCAGCTCCTGCTTCAACGGTTTCCTCGTTGTCTGTAACACTCTTTTGAAGCACATGCCGGAGGTGAATCAGGACTGAGGCACCTGCATCTTCAGTCATAGTGTGGCGGCAAAGAGCGTTCAGCTTCTCAAAGTCCTCGCGCTTGAGCAGATCAACGATGGTGCTCTGCACAAGCAGAATATGTGCGCAGAGCTGGCGAAGCCGAAGAAGCATGGTCCAGATGTGGTTGTAGTTCTGGACAGAAATCCCGTTGTCGCTCTTGGAGATTGTGTTGATACGCTGGATGAAGCGTGCTCGGACAATCTCGTAGATCTGGCGCTCCGTTTCATTGAAGCTCAGCCAGACAACGGTCTGCTTGGGTTGAGGCAGGTCCACGAGCTTCGCACCAAACAAAGTGTCCAGGTGGGTGCGGCGGATCATGATCTTGCGCAGAAAGACAGCCAGTCGAGCCGTGCCTTCCGGATCGTCCGGCATACAGAAGTTCTCTTTGAAGATGCGGAAGGAGCCAGTGTGCGGCTCGCGAAGGAACTTGAAGTATGGGTAGAATTCTGTAAGACGATTCATGATTGGCGTGCCAGTGATAGCCCAGTAGTGTGTAGCCTGAACTCCACGGCATGCGAGACTTGTGTGGCCCCTGTGATTCTGCAGTACCGTTAGCTTTCTCGATTAACATCACACAATGTAGAAATGACTGACTTTGATTGCTTGAGCTTCATCGAGCACCACTCGGTGGAACTTGATACGATGGAAGACGCCCTTTTCCTTCTCATAGTGATCTTTCCACCACGCCTCCTTCTGAGCCGCAGTGACAAGGTGGGATGGCACAATGGGCTTGGGGTAGGACTTGCAGATTTCGCCGTAGGTAGTGAGACATATGTCGGCATCGACTATGCGCTCGCGTAGGACTTCCGGGTTGGAGCTAATTCGGTGTCCAGCACGATGTTGGACAACGACCTTGATACCGTGCTTAATCGCATGCTCAACATGACGATCGCTGTTTTTGTTGAGTACGTGCTTTTGGATCTCAGCCTCCCACTGATTGCACAACGCTGGGCTAGCCACGATCAGCGTACATTTCTGCTGTGGGTTCGACGACTTGCCGTTGACGATATTTGCGAGCATCATAACGGTCTTCCCGAGGCCCATCTCATCTGCAAGAATACCGCCCCTAGGCTCATAGAGCTCGGTCTCGCGCTTGCGCATAAAGGCAGTACCAAGGACTTGGTAATGCTTTAATGTTGACCTCATCCCCTTAACAAGCCAATTACCATCCGGACTCGCTTTGACAGCGCCAGTGCCGTTGAAGGACTTGCAAGCCTCGTTAAGAAAGCGCTTGTCTGCAGCAGCGATCTTGCGATTCTCCTGTGGCACGGAGGCGATAAGTTGCTTCAATGCATCGGCTTTGCGCTTCGTCCCGCTAAAGTTCGGCTGGTTATAAAGATTGGCGTTCTTCTCGGTATCCTTAAACACGTTTGTTCCAAACATGCTCTTAACATTAGTAAGATTGGCTTGAGCCTGGAGGGCTTGCTTCTTTGCGCGCCCTCTAGGCTTACCTGCAGCCTTGCCCTTCTTTGCGTTGTTCTTTCTTCTCTCGTCGGCCTTGTTTAAGACGGCATTAACATCGACGTCCGTAAACGACTGGCGAGTAGGCTGCTTGCGGGGCTTCGCTGCATTCTGTGTTGCAGCCGTAGCGGAAGTAGCGTCGTCATCCTCGTCAACAGTGGCTTTGCGTTTGGCACCTAATCTGGTTCGGGTAGCAAACGGAAAAGACGCTCCGCCTTCATCATTACTAGACTCCATACTGTACGGCACGAAGTGGTCGGTGTTACGGACGAAGAGCCCACTTTCAGTATTAGGCTCTGGCGACTGATCTTCGTCGGCACGCCTATCCATGTCGATCTTTCGCTGACGGGCATCGCGGTGTGCGCTAATTTTCATAAATTCGATTTCTTCCTCCGTCGTCAGAGTACCAGCCTTTGATTTTTTGTCATAGGTGGCCTTTTGCTTCCGAAACTCAGCTTCTAAGGCGGCATCATCTAGTCGAGGAGCCGGCGGTGGTGGCATCGATGTGGCAGCTTCCACAGAGTCATGGCGTGAGAACGCTCCAGAGCCAGTTGGCAGTAGAGTTGCTGCGCGGCGGTAGAGGATGGCCAATTCTTCTTGCTTTTTGCGCTGCTTTCCGAGCATGCTGTTGCCGAAATCCAGCAGGCGTGGCGCTTCTGCTGAGCGTTCAGAGTCGCCGCTTTGCGGAGACATGCCGTCTGCCATCTCGTAATGTCCGGCAGGAGGAAGTTCTCCGTCTTTAGGAAACTGGGCGTACTGCTGGAGATCGTCAAGCATCGAATTAAAGCCCTCAAATTCGTCGCCACTGTCGCTAAATGCGCCTGGCTCCATAATGGAGTCTTGTTCTTGCGCAGGCGGGACTGTGGCGGCACGCTGGGCGTTATCAGCAGATGGCGGTAGTTCTGGGCTGCTAGAGGCCATTATGATAGTGCCGGCGCCGTGAGATTGCCAGATAAGATGTTTCGTGGTGTCAGCGTCAGCGGTTGAGGAAGGTTGAAGGTTCGTGAACCGTGGTTGAGATTGTTGTCAGTGGTAGGTTGTGTGGTGAGCAGCGCAAGTGCGTAAGAAGAGGCAGCCGTACTGAAATAGCTAGGTGATTGGAAAGGATTTTATCGGCAGGCAGGTGCAAGGCAACTGAGGCATGTGGCGTGTCTTGTGAGAACGTGAACTATCGCGGCTCGAATTGTGATCGCATGTGATGGTGGGTGAAATTGCTCCTGCTGTTAACACGTCATGCTGGAATTTGAGGACTGCTGGTCAGATGCTTGATGAAGTGAGTGAGGATTGGACATTATGCTGCCTTGTCCGCCCAACCGGCTCATTGGATCATCATGAGGCTCGCATGCCATACAGCAGCTGAATATACGATTTCGCGGTGCACGGCGATCTTAGCATCCGCCCCTGTCACCAGGCAAAGTGGTCGTGCTTCAATGAAGCAGTTATGCGCTTTGGAGACAGCGCACAACCCTTAGGCTTGTAAGTGACGCTTTCCTTGTGAGAGGAGTCCACCTGATCACGATGACAGCCGTAAAGTAGCACTCGCAAGCAGATGACCGTGGTGATTGATGGCCGATCGATGGCAGAACCGCGTAGAGCTTTCTCCACGTCGGATATGGCCTATCATGGCTTCGAACAAGCCGAGGAGTCGGAAGGATTTGGCATACGCATGGCCGTCACGCGCATTCGACTCGAGATAATACAGTCTCGTCTTTCGCGTGTTGTTAACAACGTGTAGAAGAGCAAGGTTGGGGCCGAGGAAGGTGATGTTCGGAAGATTTATGCCAAGCATCGGATGCAGCTGCATAAAATTTTATCCGGGCTGCCCATCTTCTCGAACTCGAGACTTCGATCTACAGCTTTGCGCCACTCTACACAACATGTCTGTCCGCAAGCGCAACGAATTCTTGGAAGGCGGCGAGAGCGAAGAGGAGCTAGAGAATGGCTATGGCTCGGAAGCAGAAGAAGGACGAGGCGCGATAGCGAACAAAAGGCGCAAACTGGGCAATGGAGACGATGGCTCAGACGAGGACATATCAGAGGACGATGAAGAGCCTGCAGAGTCCACAAAACCAACAACGACCGACCCGCGATTCAATTTCTCCCACTTCGACGCCGAAGACGAGGAAGACGACGAATTAGCGCAACACCCCGACGATGACGAGGCCAACGCCAGCGACCACGACCACAACCTCCACAGCAAACGCACCAAACCCCAAAAACCCAAAGACCTCCTCGCCTACGAAGCCGCGACGAGAAAACTCCAAAAATCCGGCGTCATCTACCTCTCCCGCATCCCACCCTTCATGAAACCGCAGACCGTCCGGCACTACCTCGTCCCGCACGCGCCCAAAGCCGGCCTGGGCCGCATATTCCTCACGCCCGAAGACGCCACCTCGCACAGCAAACGCGTCAAAAACGGCGGGAACAAGAAAAAAACCTTCACCGACGGCTGGGTGGAATTCCTATCCAAAAAAGAAGCCCAATGGGCCGTGGAGAAATTGAATGGGAATATTATCGGCGGGAAAAAGGGTGGGTTCTATCATGATGATATTTGGAATCTGAAGTATTTGAAAGGGTTCAAGTGGGATCATTTGACGGAGCAGATTCGCGCGGAGAACGCGGAGCGCACGGCGCGGATGCGGGAGGAGGTGAGGAGGGTGAGGAAGGAGAATCGGGCGTTTGTGGAGGATGTGCAGCGGGGGAAGATGCTGGAGGGGATGGAGAGGAAGAGGAGGGCGAAGGGGCAGGAGATGGAGAGTGGCGGGGGAGGAGGTGGGGAAGAGGGGCCGGGCGTGCAGCAGATGAAGTTTAAGCAGAAAAAAGCGAAGCAGAAGGAGGCTGTGGCGGAGACTCAATTGAGCGAGGGGGTGAGGAAGAAGATTTTTTGAGATGGATCGGGTAGAAAAGTCATTGAATGGAATGTCGCTTCGCTGCTCTTGCATACAATTCTTCTGTGTGGGAAAGAAGCCCAGACCATAAGTGAAGCTCGAAGGTACAGTGGGACAGGCCCCGCTCAAACCGTGCTGACGGCCTGCCAAGTCGTGCAAATTGGCCATGACCAGTGTGAGTGAAGGCGCAGAAGACCCAACTCTACCAGCGAGCACGTGAAATGTCAAATTTGATAGGAAACGTAAAGCACTTGGCAGACGGCAACTGTATTTCTCTCGATTCTGGGTATCTTAATCTCAAACTCATTGAAAATCCAAAAGTGTACAGACGCTCTCCACTCCTATAACCCCCGAGATCGGTCAGATTGTTGAGGGTCATCCTCACTCGCCCGAATCCTGAACGCCAAACGCTTGCTGAAATCACCAAGAAGGGGAAAAGGAGAAACGATGGTGCGGCCAATCTGTGGCCCGTAGACGTATCCATAGTCGTACCAGAGGGAAACAAAGTACCCCCCCCCCCAAAATCATCCAGCAACCTCTCCTCTTGCTGGGTAGAACCACGCACTGATGGCGATAATCAAGTAGGTAATCATGAGCAGTACGCCTTCCAGCCAATGCGATTTTCCGTCGTTGATGAGGTAGTTCACCAGCCAGATGGATAGGACCAGAACAACAACCAGGAAACCATCAAAGTCGAGGTTCAAGACTTCAGGACTGCCGACGCCGAACCAGCTGAGGAGGACCATGATTGGTAGAACCAAGAGGGCGATCTGTAGCGAAGAACCCACTGCGACTCCAATCGATAGATCCATTTTGTCTTTGATGGCTACAGTCACGGCGGTGGCATGCTCGGCTGCGTTGCCAACGATGGGAAGAAGAATCAAGCCGATGAATTCTTGCGAGACGGATTCGGCGACGGCGCTGATGGCAGAGACCATGTATTCGGCGCAGAGGGCGATGAACACAGTCGAAATGCCGAGCGTGATGAGAGCGCCGATGACGCTCAGCGAGGGGGTCTCTTCCTCTTCCGGGTCCTCGTGCACGAGGTAGTCTTGGTTGACCTGTCCCCCTGAGGAAGCAGCACCAGGGCTCGCGCCCATGACTGCGAAGGCCTTGTTGGCATCTCCGGCATCTTTCTTGCCAGTCGAGCGCTTCGGGGTCTTCTTCGAGGGTTCATTGTACATGTCCACGTGTGTCTTGAGCTGGAACAGCAGGTAGCAAGCATAGACAACGAGCAGGAGAATCGAGGTTCCTCGCGAAGTCGGCGTCACTCCGGAGTCGACATCTGCAAAGATTTGGAACGCAGTAGGGATGATCAGAGAGCCGATGGCCAGTGCCAAAAGAGAAGCCGCGGTCTGAGCGACTGTAATGTTGAAGTGCTGCTCGGGCCTGTTGATACCGCCAAGGAAGAAGCACATGCCCAGGACCAGAAGTAAATTGGAGAGCATGCTGCCGATGAGTGAAGTTTGCACAATCAGGACTTTTCCTTGGGTCAGAGCAATGATGCTGACAATCAGTTCCACGGCATTGCCAAAGGTGGCGTTGAGAAGACCCCCGAGCACTTCGCCGATGTACATGGCGAGCTCTTCTGTTGCGTAGGATAGCACTGCAGCCAGTGGGATGATGGCAACAAAGTTCACGACGAAGATGATGATGCCATTCTTCTGGATGGATTTGTCCAGAGTGTACTCCAACGCGATGCCGACCGGGACGAAGATCAACAGAATATTGATCCAGGAGCCGAAGACGGCCTTGAACTGGCTCATGAAAGGTATTCTGGGATGCTTCTTCTTCTTGGACTTGGTTGTGCTGACTCGAGACAGGTCATCGTCCTGCTCATGGTGCTTCTCCTTTCCAAACGGTATGAATGCTCGCAGTTTTCGCTTGCGTGGTTTGCCCTCGGAATCTGGAGGACCGGCGGATTTGGATATGGAGCTCGGCGGTATTATGTCCGTCTGTCCCGAGTTCGCCTTCTCTGGATCGCGAGTCTGTTCGAAGGACTCGCCCGGTCCTCCGCTGTAGCCTGCATAGCTCCCTTCGGCGGCCTCAGGACCGGAGGGAAATGTGTTGTGGTGTTGCGGGCGGTCGGCCGTGCGACCGTGTACTGACGCGCCGGCATCGTCGACATGGGAAGAGTCGGGGGCGCTTCGCACCTGGCGCAGACCATGTTCCTCGTCGGTGCCGTACCGCACTCGTGGGTTCATTCTCCCGAAGACATTGTAGGTCCTCGTGGTGTCGTTGGGGTCGTTGTACCAAGCATGCTTTCGCGCGTTGTGCTTGATCTTGTCTGCGCGCCACATGTCCGGTCAGCAAGGGCAGTCATGTCGATGCAGCGTGGAGGAAGGGCAAAAGTCAGGGCAGTGGGACCGACTTACGCATGGCGAGAGGTGTGGATGGTCGGACGAATTAGCTCAAAGGGTATTTGGTGATCGTATCCCGGTTCCCGTAATATGAGGTGCGTGGTCGCTGCTGCGCCTCTACCGTCGACGGCCGACGAGACGAAAGTTTCGCGGTGGGCGTCGCAGAACAGGCCAGGTGCAGTGCAGCGGGCGCGTTGTGAAATGGACGGCGAGCGATTCCCTGACTTCTTATGAGCTGGTGGCTGCTGCAGCGTCGGCGGCCGTTTGAGGAGTGTGGCGCAAGGAGAGACGGACGGCACCAATGCTGGCGCGGACAGGAAATTAGTCTCACTTAGCTCGCGGACGTTCCTATGGCTGAGCAGGTGGTGGCTGTGGCGCGCGTCGTTCATCCCCTTCGTCATCGATGAGCTGTCGTCACCAAGGTACATACATGTAGGTTTTAGGCGACAGAGGCAGAGACGTGGCTAGGCGGGTACAGTACATGTGAGTTATAGCAGTGTGATTGCGCAGCCGGAAAGCGAAAACCACTGCAACCACTGAGGCCAGCGCACGTCACGCTGCCGCGCGAGGCGCTTTCTGTGCGCCATCGCCATCGCCATCGCCATGGCTTGGATTGTTGACGTCTACACTTGCAGATTCGCAGACGGGAGGGGGATGTGGAGAGGAACGGACAGAGCAAACCATCCGCATGATCTTCAGGTCGTGGGGAGCAAGCTCCAGTACACTGCAGCGTTAGTATTGGCATGGCGGACAAGCATTGCCATTGCACCGCAGCACGCTGCTTAGTTGTCTTGGCGCTTCGGAGCCCGATACTCTCGACTGTGTAGAGATTCGAGGCCGAGGCGCAGCAGACTGGACTTGCAATGCCAAACAACTCTTCTCCGCCCATGATGCAGTCACACTACATAGCCACCGTGGCGAAAGCGGACAAGAGATGGCAGAAAGCCGGCTTGCAAGAGTTCTTCTGCTGGAAACTTGGCCGTCTCCATCATCGTGCAGCTCGGTCGCCTTTGAGTCGCGTGCGATGACGGTATACCGGAGATCGGCGTCATGGAACCGGAGATCGGCATCATGGGACCGGAGAGCGGAGGCGGCGGCGGCGGCGGCGGCGGCGGCAAAGCGGCGGCGGCGTCACGGCATAGTTCTACAGTACCTCCTACTGTACAGAACCACGTTCCACTACGCGTCCCAAAAATCCGACGACACGCCCTCACCTCACCACGACAGACCCAGAGGCATGCCCAGACAAAGACACCGGACACAGCCTCCTCGATGGCGCGTCACCTTTGCATTGCCTGTCCATGGCTCCGTCTCGAATCTGAAAATGCAGGCACGATCCTCTCTCGAAATCGCGAGCTGCCAGAAGGCGATGGCGCGCGGTGAGAATCGATTCACGCACTCTTGCTGCGCTCGGCTGCGGTGCACCGCCATTTGCGCAGGGATGATCCCGCTGAAGAAGCCGGCACTTCGTGGAACGACAGCAACGCAAGCTTGGATCTTGCCTCCGCTGCGCTACGATGGTTGACTTCTGCGACACGACGCCCGACGGCAACGATGATGCTACACACCGGATAGAAGCAAGCTGTTGCATATACAGCTGTGTGCGACGACCGACAGAATAGATGGCAGCCCTACCCGGCTGTGGCTGTAGACTATGCGAACCCAACGCTGTGATGTGACCGCAAAAGCCTTGTTTTTCACATGGCGGCAGCTTCACGGATTCGCCAGGAAGGTCCCCCGAGACGTGCTTGCCGTGTCAAATCGGCTTGCGTTGCTCCAACCATGTGCCATGTCCTGCATCATGACCCGCGTCGATCGAGACGGCTTCCAGCTGAACACCGTCTTCCCGTAATCACCGCTCACCGCGTACGACAGCAAAGAGACCGGCGTTCCGATATCAGCCTGTCATCTCGTGGAATCCCAGCCTCGGTGCAAAACCCGGACACTGCGTCCGAAGGAACTCATCATGGGAAGAAGCTCCTCCCGCGCGCATTGCGCATCACTGCTCCTCTCTCGTGCTGACGTTCAGTGCGTGTAGGCAGCCGGTGCCTCTAAGCCCAACATGAACTACTCGAATATGATAGAGGAGAAAAACCTCAAAGTAAGTCGGTACCGCCCGACTCACCGCCACGCAATGCTATCACTCACAAAAGTAATCTGCCCAGAAAGGTTTCATCATTGCGACACTTGCCTCCACCATTATCGGCACTTTCACCGCAACCTTGGCGCTGCATGACAAGATCAAAGAGCGAAACAACAAGCAGAAAGAAACGGATGGGAAGCAGAATGAAGACTTGAAGAAGCTCCAGGAGCAGATTGAAAAGCTCACCAACCAAAAGGAAGAGGAAATGAAGGAGGAGAAAACGTCCACCCCACGATCGAGGTCACGGTCCAGTTCGCGATCGAGGAGCAGTCGAAGACGACGCAGACGGCGCTACTTCGATGATTTGGATGACGGTCCGGAGGACTATGCCATGATTCAACATGTAGTGGTCGGAGTGGTCCAAGATGCCTTGCGCAAGAATCCGAACCTCACCGATGCGGATGTGCAGAAGCTTGTTCTGGCTGCTGAAGAAGCTGCGCGGGATGGAACGGTAGAGACCCTGCAAGGCCATTACCAAAGACTGGTCTTGCCTGCTCAGAAGCCGCTGCGTCCTGACGAACAGCATAAGCTACTCCCCATTCCGCTCGACCTTCCAAAGGGCCAGAGACCGTCTCAAGAACGACCGCTCAGCAACGTGGGACCCGCTCAAAGACTGCCCCAGGACAGACCGTACCACCCGGAAAGCGTCGGTGATCTGGGTTCATCTCTGCTCGAGTCCCACTATGGCAATCTCCCCGATATGGACTTCGAACACAAACCTGGACTTGGCCGACACCTGGAGGAACGTGCCGCTGTGCGCCCTGTACCTCCTACACCAGGGCCACTCCGGCGGGCTGCATCACATCGCGCCCATTCTCTGCCTCGGGATTCCGCGGCACCTCTGCCCGCGCAGAGAAGCTCGTCGCAGAAAGCGGAACCAGTGTACCCGGATCCTTTCGAAGCATTCCAAAAGATCCCTCCTGAGCGCCCCGCACAAACATCACGATCCATCGATACAGATCCATACGCGACTCTGCCGGCCATCCCGCTACAGCAGATTCCTAAGCGCGATGAGAAAGACAGCAAGTCGACCAAAGCGGAGGCACCCAAGTCACGAGCGCCGTCACATCCTGCGGCGAGTGAACGCAGGCCTGCGTCGCACAAAACCGAGGCCAGCAAATCGAAAATTCTACCTCACAACATCGACTGGCAACCGCCACCACCCAAAGAAAAGTACGATGATCCGTTTGCAGGGGCGAAATCAGTGAAGGCCTCGACGCAAGGAGCGAAAAGTGCTGGTTATGCAAAGTCCGAGGCTGTCAAGTCGGAGAAGAAGACTTCTATCAAAGCTGAAGCACCAAAAAGCGCCGCCGCACCGAAGAGTGTTGCGACCGTCATCGATGGCGAGCCTGTTCGATCGCAGCATCCTGGCAAACCTGAAGGAAATGCGTCTAGGTATGTTAGCGTGGAGTACACCATTCCGGTACGCGACATTATACTGACATATCGCAGATCTGTAGCGCCCAGGTCTACAGCTGCCAAATCAGTGACGCATAAGTCCGATGCACCCAAGTCTACAGCTGCCAAATCCGAGGCACCCAAATCTGTAGCGCCCAAGTCCGAAGCACCGCCTAGGTCGACGAAGGCCGAGCCTCCGAAATCGCGAGCTCAGTCCACCGGATTCGTCGCTCCAATTCCCATTCCAGCTCCACCACTCGGCCCTGCCGCCGTCTCACCACCCAGACCTCCACCAACGATACGCTCCCATCACGAGAAACCTGCCATCGTCGTCGAAAAAGTCCGCGAAATCCATCAAGTCCGCCGTCGAACCTCCTCTTCCCCACCGAAAGCCCTCCCGGCACCACCCAACAACGACCTCTTCTGCCGCTACGCCACCCAACTCCAAACAACCCCTCTCCCTCTGCATCCCAACTTCTCCTCATCCGGCTCCCGCCGCTGTCCCTCGTGCGCGATCAGCATTCCCGTCGACACGCGCGACATCTGGGTCCTATCCACCGCCTTCTCCACCTCCCCCTCCGGCCCGCCCCAGAAACGCGATTACCGCATGGATGCGCGCTTCGTGGCCAAATGCCACACCCAAGATGGAGTGTTTGCGTGTGTGCTGTGCGATCGGTATCGAGCGAGAGATTGCATTTGTAGGAGTGTGGATGCGTTGGTGAAACATTTGGGAACGGAACATACGCCGGAGGAATTCGAGGGCGATGCGGACTTGGTGAGGATGGAAGAGGGGAGGAGGTTTGTGAGAGGGAGGAGGGGTGCGGAGATGGCTTTGGCGTGATTTTGGTTGTTGCGTTGGCATTCATGCTGTGCTGTGTGTTGGAGAAGTTTTGCGTGTCTGCATTCGAAGCGTGGAGTTATGTGGCTACAAAGAATGTGAAGGTGTGCAGGCACACCGCTCTGGAGGGGATAGTTGTGCTATAGCTCGGTTCTTGTATGACTGACTGTCTTGTCTTTGCATATGTGACATCTCATTCGTCACCGTTTCAAATATCTGTCGACCCGAGAAAACCATACCCTAGTTCAACTTCACCTCCAACTTCCCATCACTCCTCACTCCCAAAATTCCCGCATACGCCGGCCTGACAGGATTATGCTTCGCATGCCACACCACGTGATCGCCATTCATCGCCACATCCATCCCTCCCGGAGCCTGTAATCGAAATGGCCCGTTGCTCCTCAAAAGCTGTCCTTGTCTCGTGTACGGTCCTCGAATATTCGTCGCCGTGGCATACTGCACGTCGTATCTGGGTCCTTGGTAACAGTTCGAACTGAAGAATAGCGTGTATTTTCCGTCAAAGTGTGTGAGAACGGGAGCTTCAATGTAGGGGCCATCGGAGGGGATGTTAGTGAGGATGGAGACAGGAGAGCCGATGAGAGCGATGCCGTCGGTGCGGGAGACTTCTTGGAGCATGATTGGGGTGGGGACGATGGGTGGGACGGTATTTCCGCAAGCGCCGCCGTGGCCGAGGGCGTTGCCGTCGATTTTGTAGACGATGTAGCGTCGTTTGGTGTATTTCTCGTCGGTGTAGCCTGCGATATCGATGGCCCCGCCTTCGGAGTAGGGGCAGATCCAGGGTTTTGTGGTGTTGTCGATAAAGTGGCCAGTAATCGTTTTGGCGGTGGCGTAGGACAGGCAGTGGATGTTTGGACGGGCTTTCCAGGCTGCAGTGTAGTACATCAGGAACGTCCCATCATCGAGACGGACAACGTCAGGCGCCCAGACACGAGGATGGCTGTCGACCCATGCGGGTAACTTGGGGAGAGCATCGACGCCGCGTTCGAATGTGAAATTCTTCCAGTCTTTTGTAGAGCCTCGTTGAATATTGATCCATTTATTGTCGACTTTAGCGTTGGTGCTGAATAGATGCCAGCCTGATGACGACGTCCTGATGACAGCCTTGCTTCCTCGTAAGTACGTTGTGAGTGTTTCTCTGACGACTACTTACTGGGTCTGGGAAGTTGACGCCATTCATGATTGGCGCTGCCGCTTGTCTTTTCAGATTGCTGGCATTGGAATGACGATTCAAGAGCACGAGGGCGCAGACAAGCGACGTGAGCGAAAGAGCCACCATCATAAGCAGACCACCCCAAGTACACAATGTGTTGCGTCGCAGGGACTTCTTGCTTAGTCTCTCGATGTGCGCGGGCGATACCGGTGAAGGAACCACCGGCAAAGAGCGTTGACGCAGTGAGACAGCAGGATTGATCCGAATCTCTGAGATGTCGGGCATGCCAGAAACCTCAGCTTGGTAGGACCATGTGGGAGCCTTGGAAACCCTCGAGCATGCCGAACTCTGGCAGCTTTGTGGCAAAGCCTGGTGACGGTAGCATTGTGACAACAAAGAGATGATTCCAAAGTCTGCACTTGATCATAGACCGTGGCCTGGCCAAGTGAATACAAAGAAATGCATTCTGACATTCCACGTGATCGAACTTGGCGTTTTCTGCAGAATGATGTATCAGATGCGCACTATACTGCGTGGTTGCATTTGAAAATGGTGAAGGTTGTCGAATTCAGCACAGTGCGAGCTGTGGGAAAGGGCACGAGCGGGACGTGTGAAGAAGAATCCACAGAGCTTGTCCAACTGTGCTGTTGGGTCAGAAAGGCCAAGCCGAAAAGATAGTCGAGGTTCGCTGCGTGTCGTGGAGGCTGTATCGGGGCGCTTCTTCCATGATATGCTGACCTCGTGCAGAAGTGCTGGTTCATGCTGGCTACATCTTCACTCGGGCGAAATGCTCACTCCTCTTGCAATACCTCACCAGGATTCTCACCGACCTCCTTCGCGACCCCTCTCACAACTTCGATCAAAGCCTTGCATGCTGGAGAGTCTCCGTAGCTATCGAAGAAGCTTTCGCCGTAATCACATGCCATGCCGATCCTGGGGTCCAACGGCACAGCACCCAGGAACGGGACGCCAGTTTCCTTGGCTAGTCTTCTGCCGCCGCCTGTAGTTGCCCTGAAGATCTCGGATTGATGGGTGCATTTCGGGCAGACGAACCCACTCATGTTCTCGACCAGACCGAGCACTTTGATTCCTGCTTTGCGGCAGAAATCGATCTCTTTCCTAACATCGAGTAGTGACACTTCCTGCGGTGTCGTTACCAGCAGGGCCCCGTCGACGCCACTTTCTTTGAGGTAGCTGTTCACGGAGAGATGTTCGTCGCTTGTGCCAGGAGGCGTATCAACGAGCAGGTAGTCCATTTCGCCCCACTCTACATCCTTCAAGAACTGCTTGATGAGGCCATTCTTCTTCGGGCCTCTCCAAATGACAGCATCGTCTCGATTCGGTAGCATGAATTGAATGGACATGGCACCCAGATTATCTGTCACCCAGATGGGCTCCCATCCAGTATTCGCCACATGGATCTTTTGGTCTTCCACGCCCATCATCTTGGGTATTGACGGACCACAGATGTCTGTGTCCATGACTCCAACCGTATTATCGGGGTTTGATGCAAAGGCGTGGGCGAGCATTGTCGTGAAGGTCGACTTGCCCACGCCACCTTTGCCGGAAAGGATGAGTATTTTGTGCCTGACACCCGCCAACCTCGAAGTGATGACGGGAATGTCTGGATCGGGGCCCTTTGGTGCCGTTGCACATATTTGCTGGTTGGGACATCCCGCGCACGCATCTGCCTTTCCTGCCTGTTCGCCTTCCGGTCCTGGGCAGTTTTCGGGCTCGGCAGCGATGAGGTTGGGCTTGTTGCTCAGCGCCTCATCGACGGCCGTGTCCACGGGCTGTACAGAATCTTGCAGTAAGGGCGACATTGTGACTGCCTGGAAGAGATGTCGGGAAACGTGATGATCAAGTCACATGGAAGAGGGACGGGACATGTGGATGGATGTCATATCTGCTGAGTAATGCCGAAGGTGCAATGGACGGGAAGTGGCGGACTCGACTCCGCATTTACATGGATGCGCTGCCCACATTCGAATGCGCTCTCGCTCTCCCACTTCTCCCACTCCACCTGCGTGACGAGACGACTCTGCTGGGCCCACGGATGGAGC
Source organism: Cercospora zeae-maydis (assembly GCA_023512815.1). Taxonomy (NCBI): domain Eukaryota; kingdom Fungi; phylum Ascomycota; class Dothideomycetes; order Mycosphaerellales; family Mycosphaerellaceae; genus Cercospora; species Cercospora zeae-maydis. The sequence continues at coordinate 970,914 of JAKLWY010000003.1, read as the reverse complement.
GATGCTGTCACAGATGAGAGCGTGGTCGTCGAGAGCTGCAGCTCGCAACCCGATCCGCCAGCTGGTCCGCCGCAGGAGCGCAATCTCAGGCCCATACCTGCTCGACGAGTACATTCCGCGCTTCCAGTTGCTCACATCGGTGCAGGAGGCGAAGAAGCGCAGTCTGGCCTACGCGCACCTGCGCGAATGTAATCTATGTCCGCGACTGTGCGGCGTCAATCGCTTCGAGAAGCGAGGGACGTGTCTCGTGGGCAGCGACGTTGTCGTCAACACCATAGCGCCGCACTTTGCAGAAGAGCCGTGCATATCAGGGCGGCATGGCAGCGGCAGCGTCTTCTTCAGCGGATGCAACCTCAGATGTATCTCCAGCCCGAGGTAAGCTCAACACAGACATCACAGCTAAGCATCGTCCCAGGCGTTTTTTGCCAAAACCACGACATCGCGCATCAGAAGAACGGCTTCGACCTGACGCCGGAGCAGCTGGGCGAGTGGATGGTCAAGCTGCAAGAGGTAGGAAATGTGCACAACATCAACTTCGTTACGCCCGAGCACGTCGTTCCGCAAGTCGCCCTTGCCATCCTCCACGCGAAGACGCTGGGTCTGAACCGGCCCATCGTCTATAATACGTCCAGCTTCGATTCTCTCGACTCGCTGGAGCTGATGGATGGCCTCGTGGATATTTACCTCGCCGACTTCAAGGTCTGGACGCCCGCGACTGCCAGGCGACTCTTGAAGGCCGAAAATTACGTGGAAACGGCCATGGAGTCCGTGAAAGGGATGCACGCCCAAGTTGGCGATCTTTGCTTCACTGCCGATGGCATCGCGAAGAAGGGTCTGCTCATCAGGCATCTCGTGATGCCGGGTCTCGAAAACGAAGGCAAACACATTGTGGAATGGCTCGCCGAGAACGTGAGCAAGGATGTGTATGTGCACATCATGGAGCAATATCATCCGCGTGCCCACGTCGGCAAAGCAAAGCGCTCTACCCGTGGCCGGGCGAAGGATGTCGCCACTGCTACAGTAGAGTCAGGCGGCGTGCCAGCCGAAGAAATAGCGAGAAAAGAGGTCAGATATGAGGATATCAATCGTGCCGTCAGTCTCACGGAGGTCAACAATGTCCGACGTGCTGCTGAAGACGCCGGTCTCTGGCGTTTTAACGAGGTATCCGATCATGCCGGTTACGCGTAATGCTTTACGGTCTCATCGAGTCATGAGTCATCTTCGTTACCTTCATGTCCGAGGCTCGCCGTTTCGTGATGCACGCGGAGTTACCGCATTCGTATGTGGATGCAGAGGCGTGACGATCATTCTCCAGCGGACGACCTGCCGGCATTACCCAGTACTCCGGCGCCGTTGCCACGAGCAAGGACAGGATCCTGTTCGATGTCGACGATTCATTATCGGTCCAAAGATCTTGTTTTAATCAACGAGGCGAACATGCCGCCAACGTAGCGTTCCAAAGCTGTGGACGAAATCTATCATCTTCAGAATCGGAACGTTCCCCACGTCTAAGCACAATGGTTTCAGAGCCGATCTACCCGTGGCCACCAGTCCTGCCGCTCGGCGAGTCTCTTTGTCTAAGAATTAGCTTACTGGACAGCAGTGCTTTGAACGTGGCACTCGTCATGACTGCGTGCCAGAACCGCCAGGAAACCAGGCCGATGCCGTGCAGGTGTAGGAGCCGTCGTCGCTTCGGGCGCAGCTGTCGTCGGTGCACATGCATCGACCAATGTACTCTGCCATTAGAGTACTTGCGACAACATTTGCGACGTGCACCTCACGAGCGGCATGTGCTTTGTCCGCAAGCAGATAACGATGCTCCAGGCATGGCAATTACCGAATGTCAAAGAACTGCATTGTGGTCATGCAGCCACCGCGGCAAGAGCTCAGGAATAGCTGCACTTGGTTTGGCCGTCAACAAACGTGACTATCAGCGCTGCAGTTGGGCCAAAGGATCGTTCCTCGGGCTTAGGCGCACATAGAAAGACCTCGATTCGCACTCGTGGGCGAGCTTAGCACGCAAAACCTTTGCGCGACGAGCCGGCCTCTTGCGCTCCCCGTTGGTATCTCACTGTGCAGAACAATAGAAGATGCCCTCACTGGCGCCACTCCCTGACATGCTAGGGCTGCTGTACAATCAGCATCGCAATTACACAGCAGAACTTGGCAGAACACATCAGGCATTGAGCAAACTATACAAGAAGATTGCGAAAACGGAAAGGGTGCTTGCAGAGCGTGAGCGAAAGGAGCGACACCTTACCAGGGATGAGCGCAAGAAGTGGCAGTATTCTCGTTGTCTGGCGAAACGCAATATTGCAGATTTGGAATCGCAGCAGGTCAACCTTCACGACGCCATCCGACAGTGTAACGACTTGATCGCGTCATTGGACTATGGCTTCTACGGCGCTCTTGTAGTGACACCATGGACTGGCCACTTCATTCCGCCTTCGCCTTATATGTTCAGCCCGTTCAGCCCAGTCTTCACTCCTGGTGCGCCACCGATGCATAACGAGCCTATTGGTCCTGTCCAGACGCAGTACTGGGACTTGTCCAGTCTCCCGGAACGACAGGTCTCGCCTTCGCCATGCTCTGCGGACAGTGGCTTCCATGAGCCTCAGATTGTCACAGATGGTGCAGGGCTGAACAATGAACGTCATGTCTATGCGCACGAAATGATGTCAACCTTCACATTCGATCCTCACGGCATCTCTGCTGCGCGTCTGCGCAAGAACGAAAACGCCGACCAAGACGTCTTGCCTGAAATGCAAGACTTGGTGTCGCCGATGACTCGGCTTGGAGCGTTGGAAAAGTCTTCTACGGCCCGCTCACACAAGAGATGCGTCTCCGCGAGCGTTGCTCAGCCGAACTTGGGCGATCTGGCGGCCCCATGGCCCAAGAGAGGCACGAGTGTAGGACCCGTACCCGATCGGAAGAAGAACCGTCCCGACGATGGGCTTGGTGGCAACGCATAGATTACAGTACGAGGAAGATGAGAAGGCATCCTGGTCGCTGGGCGGCGGCAGGGCTTTGTGGTAAAGCGTTGCTGTGGGCATGACGAAGGTGTACAGTAGATGGATACTATGTTTGTCTGCAATCCGATTGTTCTCCTTGTTCTCGTTTTGGGTACTACCGCCTCAGCTCTTTTTAAAGCCGATCCATCGCGCATTCGGAAGGGAGCGAGGAGGGTACGGTCAAACTGACTGGTCACATGTTGATGGCACACAGTTGCCTGTTCTGTCGATGGCGGCGTGCGCCACACGTTGCCGAGATTTTGAATTTCTCCACGTTTCTTTCCACCTCGCCTCGTCGTGCAATGGCCATCTCGTATTCACAGAACAGTGCGAACGGCGACGCAAGGACGCACTCCAAAGCATATTGACAATCTTCCATCGCCCAGGCTACCATTTGGCGGAGCACAAGAACTTGCATCAATTGTGCTACGTTGAGGCGCCAGGTCCAAAATTGTTCACGACATTTCGACCGGGGTCAATCTGTGCTGCAATGCAGGCACGGCACGGCAAAGCCATCAGCACCACGCGGTCGGGTACGGGCTGATGGTATGTATGTATGCATCATGCAATCCAGGTGCCGGGCCCTCATTATATTTCGCGAACCACGAAACGGCAACAACACGTCGACGACTTCCACCGCTTCGCTCGCTACGAAGCTGTGACACACTCTGCGCTGTCGGTCCGTCAAAGCCTCTATGGGGAGCAGCGTCCGCGCCGAGTGTCGGTTTGCTCTCGGTTCAGTAGCTTGCAGCAAAAGGATGGCTGTGAAAGTGATACGAGAGTGGGCCTGCGCATCCTCCGCCCCAGCGACCGAATTCGAGCCGTTTGCGATCTGTTTGTTGCGCCCGATGACCTGGCTGCAGCCATGTCAAGTCTCGTCTCGTCCACCGTTTGATTCTCCGTGCAGCCGAACATCAGATCTCAGTCCGCGCCACCGCGGCGTGTACGGTGTCTGGCGCAGCAAGAGACGTCAGACATCGCTTCTGTAGCAGCGGCCCAATGCAGCCAGGCCTGAAACTGTTCAAGCTGACTGCTGCCACAGCGTCTGCCACTGAAGCGCTTCTACGTACGCTCGCATACGGACGACGCACTCACGGGGTCTGGCTACGTGTCGGCGTGTCTGGTTCCTGGTCGATCATAAGGTCTTGCAGTTGGCCACATTACGCTGCACGTTTGCATGATGCAACGACGAACAATTGTGTTGTACACCATGCTACCTTCCAGTGGGCTTGCATGAGGACAACCCACAACCAGAAAAAACCCCCTGTCAGCATACGGGCAAACAAGAATGCCACAATTCTACATGTAACCATCGCCTACACATCCGCGTGACTGGGCGGACCAGTAGCGTGCGCGGGGAACCTATTTTGCTCATCCTGAATTGCATTCTTCTCTCTCCCTTCCCATATGCTTACGCATACAAACACCCTCGTCGGCCTTGGATTGATGAATGACAGCCGCCGGTCCCGTGTGACTGGTATGCGGTTTGTTAGCTCCTCTCCACCGACTCCACTCTGTCCTGTCTTCCTTACTGCCGCCTTGCATATGCAGCCATCCCGGTCGGATTCCTGCATCTGACAGCAACAGCAAACAAGAGAATATAAGATAGACATGCTGTCCAACGGTGCTTGCTACCCTCACATTGCTGCGCACTAGCTACCGACTTGGTTGCAGTCAGAGAAGAGGATACCGCTTGCCATATTTGCGTTTTGCACTGCCATTCGAATCGATCGATCGGTCAAGAACATACCTGATTCGGCATTCCTGATACATCATCAACAAACTTCATGGGATTTACTGGCAACTTGCTGCGGAGGCTTTCGTCTCGCCGCCGACACGAACGTGAAGGAAGAGAAGAGTGTCAAGATGAGCAACAACAACGCCCAGCATCGCGATCCCACAGATCGATCAGATCTGCCTTCTCAACACCTCGAAGCTCCATTTCCTTCCCCACGAAGACCTCGGTCCACACCCGACCTCAAAGCCAAGCGAGCCCTCTCCCACACATCTACACCACGCTCCCCATCAAGGAAGCTGAAGAAGTCTACTGCGACCCGGACTCCAAGGAGCGAGCGCCCGATATCAGAGAGTTTCGCTGGTACGCGCGATACAGACGACAGACCATGGACGGGCTCATCTTCGACTACCCAAGTTCCTGCACAGGCGTGTAATGGCGTTGATCGATGTAGCTTTGGACATCAAGAACCCATCACAGCCGTCCGCAGCGATGTGACTGATTGCATCGCTCGGCCTGTCACTCTACCGGGTCCGGCATTCAGCACTTCTTCCAGGATGGCGGCTCTTCACGCGCCGATTTGCCACTCTTCGCGTCGATTCGAAAGTCGACCTTCACGTGCCGATCCATGCCAGTCGCACGCTCCTTGTGCAAACATGGGACCAACAATGATGGATGACACGCTCGACAACAAAACACAGCGCCCCCGCAGTCATCCGCCCACATGCACAGGCCAGGAACAGTCCTCACGCAAAGCACGTGCAAAGGCACAGAGAGCCTCTGCTGCCGGTAACCTCGACGCCTGGCAGCTTCCAGCAGCACAGCAGCCTTCCATCTCGAGAAGCAGTTCACGAAAATCCGCCATCATGCCACTCAAGCCCAAGCCGTCCTTTACTCGACTACAAAGTCTTGATAGCCTCATCACTTATCGCGAAGAAAAAGCCGAGTGGAAGCGGGTCTCATCCTACTTGCAGTCCGCCCTAGTCGACGGAGAAGAAGAACAGCACGAAGCTCCCTACTCCGACTCCCAAGCGCCGACTCGAGCCCACACAATCCGTTCAGAAACCGACACCGTCGCCGGCGCGGACCTCGCATTCGACGAGAAGCCTTCTCCTTCGCCCGCCCCTCGATCACCTGGCGGCGACTCGATTGATGATGCCAACCACGATACAGCCCTACCGCCACTTCCTCCATCTTCCGAGCAACCCAAGAACAAATTCCGCACGTCCGCTGCTGAGATCGGTTTCTGCTTCACGATTGCCATGACCCAATTTCTGGCAGAATACATGATCTCAGGCTTCGCGATCGAACTGCCTAAAATCATGAACAAGTACTCCTCGGGCCAGACCGATCCGGGCTCGATGGGGATGTTCTGGCCCGCGTCATTATTGAGTCTGTTACTCTCTGCTACGCTCCTCACGTTTGCGAGGATCAGCGATATGTATGGGGGATATTTACCGTTCATGTTCGGTGTCATTTGGCTTGGGATATGGTCGCTACTGGCAGGTTTCGCGAAAGCGACGGTTATGTTGGATATCAGTCGGGCGATGCAAGGGTTGGCGATTGCGGCGTATATCCCTTCGACGTTTGCCATGGTGGGCAGTATCTATCCCGAGGGGCCGAGAAAGAATCTGGTTTTGGGAATGTATGCTGGCTGTGCGCCTTTGGGTTTCTTTGCTGGATTTCTGGCTGCTGGTGCCTTGCCGGATGATGCGCCGGGCTGGTATTTCTGGATCGCGGCCATTTTATCGTTCGTCACGGTGATAACTGCTTACTTGACTGTGCCGCATGACAGGACTGATCGTAAGCAACTGGGTTTGAAGATGGACTGGATTGGTGCGTTCCTCATCACTGCTGGACTGATCCTGGTGGCTTATGCGCTTGGCGTTGAGCCATATGCCGGTCAGAACGGAAGAGCTCACTCCGGCTGGACGACTTCGATGGTGCTGGCGCCTCTCATCTCCGGAATCACCTGCCTTGCCATCGCGTTCTGGGTGGAAGGATGGTACGCCGCATGCCCTCTGCTGCCATTCGACTTCTTCTCGCCAAAGAGCGTCAAAGCCTTCTCGTTGGCATGCTTGTGCTTCTACGCATCGTACGGAGTCTGGCTGTACGAGTCCGCGCAGTACTTCTCGAATGCTACCGCTACTGGCACCTCCAATGGTGTTCACGGATTGACGCTGGCAGCATGGTATACTCCCACAGCCATCGGTGGCCTGATCCTTTGCGTCGCTGGTGGCGCATTGCTTCACGTGATCCCTATAATGATCTTGCTCGTCATCTCTGGCATGGCTTGGATCGGCGCACCACTCCTCCTAGCCATGGCTCCGCTGCCGGTACACTATTGGTCATTCGTCATGCCATCGATGCTGTGCGCAACGATAGGCATCGATCTCACCTTCACCATTTCCTGCGTGTACTTGTCGTCTGTATCGCCACTGCGGTACCAGGGCTTGGCTGGAGCTGTGTCGTCGATCCTCGTCAATCTGGCCATGTCCTTTTCGCTTTCGATCTCGGAAATCGTGGCTGTCAAAGCTGAGAGTGAGGTCATCATACCAGACTACGCTTCGCCGGCCGAGCAAATGGTGTTGGCAGACAAGAAGGCCATTCGTGGCTACAAGTATGCTTTCATCTACGCTGCGGCTTCCGCCGGGCTCGGTCTGCTCATCGCGGTGCTGTTCGTGCGAATTTCTCGCTCGGTTGTGCAGAAGAAGAAGAAGTTGGATCTGGAGGAAGAAGGCACGCGGCCGTCATCTGAGGTTAGTACTCTCGTTGACATACCGCGAGCTTGAAGAGAGAAAAGAAGAGCTTGAGAACTCGATTTCCGAATCGTTTTGAGTGTGGAATCAGACTGGCCCATGTTCTCTATCGGCGTTTGTGGGGAACGGCGTTCAAAGATTGGCAGCTTCACAGCTACTGTGTACATATACAACTCGCAGGCGACGAGTCTGAGGCTTCACCAAAGTCGAACAGCCGACATGGCATTCATGTATCAATAACGTTGTGAAAGTCGGCGTCTTGAATCAAATTGAAGTCGAAGTGGCTGTCGATCGTTGGAGTCGGGATCCTGATTCCCGTTTGGGTCAGTCATTACGGTTGGAGTGCCTGCTTCTGGAAAACGCGACATGTGTGTCAGGCAATCCGTGCACAGTCTATTCTAACCTCACCTGTTGATCAGAAGACCTTTTGCTTCCCGTATACTCTTCCTTCTGTTCTTTGCGGTGTCACGTTGTTGTCCTCTCATGCCACGCTAGCGTCTGTTGTCGCTGCTGGAGTCGTGGAACATGACTCGTGGCAGCTGAGGGTGGGGTTGCGACGTGTTCCCGCACATCATGCCCGAGGCCTGCGAGGGACACACGGAGTGACAGTGGCCAGGCGCTTCGACTGCACCTCGTCAATACATTAGTTCGACGTACGCTGACAGCAGAGCACAGCTGAAGCGACGGCTACCGCGTCACGGACGGCTGCGTGATTTACTGCTTGCATGATTGAGCTGGGTGCGAAAGCGTCCGACTATTTCTTTCGACGAGGATAGTGGCGGCTCTAGGTTGATGGGATTTGTGGAGTACTTAGGACGGTCGTCTCACATGCGTGGTCGAAACTCAGCGCGGCTCTTTCGGGGGGCAAGAGCCTCCAACGAGCAATCTGTGGCTTCCCTCGGACGTAGCGTGTAGATTGGAGCCTTCGTGTGGTCGGCTGCCACTATTGCGAAGCACAGAAGGTGGAGATGTGATCGTGGATGAGGCGATGTACGGAAATCGAGTAGCGAGGCGGATCTTCGTCCTGCATCTTTCTGGTCGCGCCTCAACCATCTCGGTCGGGGCTACATACTCCGCAAGCAGCGGTAGGTATCCAGGTGCGTATGCCGCGGATGTGGGTGAGCGGAATTGCATCATAAAACAAGAGTTCAGCTGCAAGCGAACTGGTGGATACAGATCTGGTGGTGGGATGCTCTTGGCCAGGGCCCACTCGGCATCGACGAGATTCTGTTGTGTTAAATGGAAATCGGGGCCATTGGCATTGGCGTTGGGCAGGCTGCAGTATTCCGTGTCGAAGCTGCCACGCTGGTGACATTATTCTTGGCGAGTATGTGCTATGGCATGGTGCACAAGGTGGTGATACTTGGTCTCTGAGCGCTGTGCAGTCGTCCGCCGTTGCTGGGTGAATGGGTCGATTGTCTGGCTGGTGTTGTGTCGCGTGGCCGAGAGTGATCAATCCCACCCATAATTTGCGCCACTCTTCCGCACCCGTGGCTTTCCGTCATTGCTGCCTCTACGCAACTTCAAGTTTCGGCCAATTGCACTGCAGCTTCAGACAGAACACGACTTGTTTCACGCCGCCTGCGCAGGACAAGTACAAGCACCCAACTACTGTCCCCACCGCCCGCCCTCCTACTCTACAAAACCCTATACTGCGATGAGCGCATGCATGGTTCTTCGGTAGATACCTCGTGCCTGCCCCGATCCACCTATCTCACTCACTACTGCTGCCAGCTTCCGTCAACCGGACGGCAGCAGAAGACACTTCGACTTCAACTCGAAGCACCCGCGTCATGAACTCCCCCAATGGCAGCCCCGCCGAGAACGGTGGCCTGCGCGAACGGCTTACCCAGAAGCCAGATGCCCCGCAGAAAGCCATTTCGATCGAAACGGCCTCCGAGACCGTCAAGGCATTAAATCGGGAAGAAAACAAGACGAACAAGGAAGAAAAGGACAAGAAGACGTATGGGCGAACGCTGGACGGTACCGGTGAGTTCTCTCGGAGCTTCGAGACAGTGCTCGCAAACAGACCTCGCAGCAGAATTGAAGTAGAGCCAGAGGCATGCGTAAATTACAGCCGTGTACTCGATCGTATCTGTGCCGCGAGCCAGAAGGAACGACCAAACAATGCTGACTAGCCGCTGTATAGTCTTCACAGTGCCTCACACAGAGGACATGGTATCTCAGCTGTTTGATCCCCGACAGCCCAAAGCTGCATCTGACATTGCCATTGTGGTCGCGTTGGGCCTACAGTTCTTCCTCATGTGGATCTTGCCCTCCTTCCTGCGCGTGCCGGTGTTTGCCATGGTGTTCCTGTTCTGGAGAGCATGTTACAATTTTGGCATCGGTTGGCTGCTCCATAATCAGTCCCATCACAAGCGCTTGGTCTCGTGGGCGAAGAAGACGAAGATTTTCGAGAATCCCAAGACTGGTAACAACCCACGACCTGCTTTATATTCTTTCCTGAAGACGGAAATGGAGACCAAAATTCCCAAGGACTACAAGTTTGAAGATGCCCCACTTGAATACAATACCTGGCTACTCTTCCGTCGCGTAGTCGATTTGATCTTGATGTCCGATTTCACCGCATTCTGCATGTTTGCATATGCTTGTGGAGGTCGGCCGGAGAACGAAAAGTTTGCCATGACACTTGCTCGCTGGACGTTTGGTTGGGTGTTGATCGCCTTCAACCTGTGGGTCAAACTGGACGCTCACAGAGTCGTGAAGGACTTCGCCTGGTACTGGGGAGATTTTTTCTACCTCATTGACCAAGATCTGACCTTCGATGGCGTCTTCGAGCTGGCCCCCCACCCCATGTATTCCATCGGCTACGTGGGCTACTATGGTATCGCGATGATGGCAGCGAGCTACAAAGTGCTCTTCATTTCCATCGTTGCACATGCCGCGCAGCTGCTCTTCTTGGCATTCGTCGAGAATCCCCACATTGTAAGGCTCGAATCTGCCATTTCTGTATTGTGCTTGTGGTTGACGGCATACTGTGTAGGAACGCACGTACAACGCTCCTCCTCCCCTGAAGCGCACTAATGACATCCCGGATTCGCCGCCGAACCGACCACAGTACTCGACCCGTCTCCTGAGCGCGGGAAACGCGAACTCCACATCAGGTCCTGGCCTCACCTCTGCGCCGTCGCCTGTCCACAGCCTGATTGGCTTGCAGAACATCGATCTCCACAGAGTCACCGATGTCTCGGTCATCCTGCTTCAAGTCTATATGTATACTGTGGCTTTTCTGACGCCATCAACGTGGCTGTGGCAGGCCTTTTTCGTGCTTAGTGCATTTACATGGCGTCTTTGGTACTCCATTGGCATCGGCTTCATCCTTGATCGTCAATCTAACAAGAAGTGGTGGACACGCCACTTCTTGAAGTTCGGCGAGAGTACAGAAGAAGCTTGGCGGCAATGGAAAGGCATCTATCATATCAGCACCGTCATGTGTTACACGACTTTCATTTGCGCCGCCTGGAAGATGTATGGTACGTTGCGAATAACTCCACGCTCGCCTTGCGCAACATGTGGCTGACAGAGCGGACGCAGGCATGCCTGGGAACTGGACCTATTCGATGGCGCTGTTGCGGCACGTCATTGGCTTCGCCCTCATCTCATTGCAAGTATGGACGATCGCGAGCATCTATGAATCCCTGGGCGAATTTGGCTGGTTCTTCGGCGACTTCTTCTTTCCACAAGCAGCACCTCAGCTGACGTACGGCGGTATCTATCGCTTCTTGAACAACCCCGAGCGCACAATAGGGCTTGCGGGAATTTGGGGCGCCGCCATCATCACGTGGAGCAAGTCAATCTTCTTCTTGGCACTGTTGTCGCACGTTCTCACATTGTGCTTCATCCAATTCGTGGAGAAGCCCCACATGCATAAGCTGTATCGCCAGAACATCCGACAGCAATCAGGAGTCTCCAAGACGATGCAGCGAACTCTGCCGTCGCCTGTCAGGAAGTGGCAGTCTAGCGCGAACCGAGTGCTTGATGAGACTCTGGACTCTTTGGAAGACTTCCTCGACCAGGCCGGACCAAAGCTTGCGTCAGGTTTCAGCTCTTTCGTGCAAGACTCACAGACGCTGTTCAGCCAATTCCCTGCTCGTCTCACTGTGACTCGGCTGGCCCCAGACCTCGCGGGCTTCGATCCTAAGGACTACTCTGTGGAGATTGTCCGCACTAACGCCTTGAAATCCGATGCTGCGCCCAGCGGCAGAGAAGGTGAAAATGGCCAACAGCCACTCAAACGCACCGACAGCTTCGAGAGAGTCGTCGTGGAGTATGGAGCTCCGATCCGAGTCAAATGGTCAGCACCGCTGCAACATAGCAAGCGTGACTGGATTGGACTGTATCGCGTCGGCGACAATGCATCTCGAGAAATTACCAAGCTCGGCTCACAGGGTCGCTGGTCAGCCACCAACCCTGGCGTGCACGACTACAACCAGGCGGACACGGGTGTGCTTTTCGCTGATGAGCGTGTTTCTGCCGCGGATCGCAACGATGGTGTCGAAAAGGACTTCTTCACGGGTGAGATCGAGTTTTCGGGCGACAAGCTCTGGTGGACTCAGGGCGTGTTCGAATTCCGCTACCATCATGATGGCAAGTACAATGTCATGGCGACGTCGCTGCCCTTTGAGATCAAGATCGCTCGAGTGGATGACGAGGCGCTCATCGGCGGTTCAGAGGGTCTGGCACGAAATGCCGTCGAAGAGGTCCTCCTGCCCATTGTGCAAAACTGCTTCGACCGCGATCCGGAAGTCGCCCCCAGGAGTGCCAACGAACATTTCGGTCCGACATTGGAACGCGAGGGCAAATACGCTAAGCGCGTTGTCTATGCTGTTCAGCAAATGTTTGGTATCGAATTCGCGCCCGAGGTGGTGCAAGCAGATGGCAGTGTGAGGAACCTGGCCTGGAGGATCTGTAACGCGAAGAAGGTTCTCGCGCCTTACAGTATGAGGACGGGCACAGTGACGCCGCAATGAGTACGCTGACAGCGGCGCAGAGAGTGGGAATCAGGAGTCAACGACCTCGAGGCCCGACGAGGCTTCTGGATTTGAATTACTGCCCACGATGGCGGCTTAGCGATCGCGATCGCTGTAGGCCTCAGGCAATCACAACATTCCTGGGCTGAGGAGGATGTGGATGGAACCGGCCAACAAAATGGCTCTTTCGATGATGGTCTAGTGTTGACGATACCAATGAAAGTTGTATAGTGATTGACCTTCACATACAGTAGACCAAGATTTTCATATGCGCTACAGCGAGAGTTCACTGCATCGTTTGACGAGTCAAAGGTGGCGCCCGTTGGCGGCTACTGCTATTTGAGCTTTGTCAGCGAGATCTCACGAAGTTCGGTTTGTCCGAGATGACTGGGATGCTCTCCATCTCTTTCGGACCTCACCTCGAACTCGACCTCCTCCACGATTGCTCGCTGCGGTGAGCGCTCATCTACGAACCAAAGACTGCCACAGATCAAGACGGCATAGGGTTGTTATTCGGCTCACCACGTCGCTGATCCGGCATTGTCTCCCGGCGAGATACAACGGCGCAGCAACCTATTTGTGGAAAGAATGAATAGACGTACGTTGTGCAACACGCCAATGCACGGCACGATCATGAACATATCCACAAAAGTCGACCTATCAATGCCCTGCCCAGAGTCGACGAAGTCCGGGGCCTGCTTCTAGGTACTGTAAGGTTAGAAGTCTGGAAGCCGGTGCTGCTGTGTTTCCTGCAGCCACATGGCTCAACATGGCAAAGCGTGAAACAAGCGCACGAGTAGCGGCACCCGCGTCCCTCTTCCCACACTGCCACGACTCCTCCTCGCACTCTCTCATCATCATCATGTCCGGTGCAGAGACTTTGCAAGCGTCCTGCGACTGGCTGCAGGGTTCGCATCATGCATTTTAAGCACCAGGAGAGAACGGGCGCGACGGGTGCCTGGTTGCTTGACCGCAAACTCGCCCCATCCTCGTGTCCCCCCTTCCCATTATTACACCTACTGTACCTACCTTCTGGGCCTACACCCGATTAGCATTTCCTGTGGCGAGCTGCCACAATCTCACTCTTCTCTTCATTCCCATGTTCGTCACTCTCGTTTGACGTTGGAACGTCCAGACCGGTTGGCCAGGGCCAGCATACAGCTATCGTCATGCCTTTCATTAATCACAGCTTGAGCAGGCCTCTAGCGGTTTTGTGTATTCTCATTGCTGGCAGTGTTGCGCAGAATTGCTACTTTCCGGATGGATCTCTGTCAAAGCACAAGTCTTGCTCTGCGATGGGAACGGCCTCGTCATGCTGCGCATCGAATGCGTTCTGTTTGGACAATGGACTGTGTTTTGAAGAAGGCGTGGTTACACGGGGAAGCTGCACGGATAAAGATTGGAAGAGCGGCGCTTGTCCTGATTATTGCAAAGCAGGTGGGTCGCCGACACGTACACATGGGGCAAGATTGATACTGACATGCCCAAGAGCAGCCAAATCGAAGTGTCGCCATCACGCCGTGCTCCATGAACGGAAGCCAGAGTACCTTTACTTGCGGCTTGAACAATACGGCATGCCGGCACGAATCCCAGACATTTGGCCTGTCAGGAAGTAGTGCATTGGTCTTGCGACCTGCGCAGGTGTCCGCGCTGATTGCGCCGGTGTTGAGCAGCGTTGCGGCTCAAGCTTCTGCATCGGCTTCGGAGCAGGCAAAGGCGACAGTGGCATCGTGTCCCAGCGCCGAGACGATCTCAAGTGGAATGTACTTCACCCCAGGCCAGATGGCGGGACTCGGAGTCGGCTTAGGGATACCTTTCCTCATCGCCGCGTGCACTGCGATCATGCTGTGGAACAAGGAAAGGGCGCGCCATCCCAAGCTCATGTACCAATTGCCGGACGAACTCAATATGCACCTCAAGCCTATGCCCCCAAGTATGTTCCCGGCGCATCCGGCAGTCCGATCAATCCCTCCGTCCCGAGATGGCTACCCAATGTCGAGAGATGGAGTGCCGGTCTCGCGAGACGGCTTTTCCTCGTCGAAAGACTTCTCCGCGTCGAAAGACTTTACCGCGTCGAAAGACTTTTCCGCGTCGAAAGAGAGCTGCGACTATGCCACAAGTTTCCGCACCGGGACACCTGTCACGTCGATCCATGGAAGGGAAACGCCGCAAGACATGCAAACCTTTGCGGAGCGATGTCAGGCCATGAATAAGCAGATAGGGCACAAACGAATCTCGGAGCACAATCGCTATGAATTGGATGGACAACCCGTTGGCTCGGCTTTCAGATTTACCGGATCTGGAAAACCTGCGCCAAAGGACAAGACAGCCTCTGCGACGATCATTGACCTGGGGAAACGAACTAACACCATGACTACGGCGAACCCGAAATCTTCGCGAGAGCGGACGCGATGACAATAGTCTTGAAGGTATCAGCATTTTGTTTGGTATACATATGTAACTCACCCATTCCCTATAGCGTCATGCTCTACGGCGAGCACATGTACAATCGCATACTGTACATTACGTTGAACGCTCTATTGCGAACAAGAATTTTTCAGCATTCCGCTCACAGCGAGCTTTGATTGCAAGCCCGAGCATACCGGAGATTTTCCCTCCAGGATCATCTCTCGGCTGCATTATTGGAATTGAGCATGCAGCTGAATATGCAAATCGTATTGAACCCTCCGGCAAGTGAAACCCAGGACCCTACCGTATCTGGACAAGGATCTGTGGTCTGCCCAACGGTTCCTCCAGATCGCAAGGTTTGAGCTTACTTTCGAGGCGACCGGGTCTTGTGTACAAGGGACCAGCGGACACCGCAAGTTGCAACCTGCTGACTCTCTACTTGCCCACTTAAGCGCTTTCCTCGCCCAACCTTGTGCAAATATCACGTCGCAATCCGACCATCCATGTCGTGGCTGTGCGGTCTCGGGAACACGCTTTGCATCTCCGATGCCTGACATTGCTTATCTTGACGACGCCTGGCTGCACATCGGTGTCGTATCGTCGTCTATCTCGAACGGCAGGTAGGACTCTGAGGCCACTAGCATCACCACAGTGCTTCATGCACGGCACCAGTGAGCACAGTATTTGAAGCTTTGATCCATTCACTCTTTTGCATACACAAAATTTGGAGCAAGCTACGTCCCCAGAGAAGAGAACAATGAAGACACTTGCCGGCATTATGCCCCTCCTGTTTGCCCCCGTTCAGCTTGTCTGGGCCGAGCAAGCAGGTTCCAAGGATGTTCATTACCAAGCAAGGGAAATCCCCATCGCTCCAACAACGACACGATCACCCGACCCAGCCACATCAACGCCGCCATGTCCGACCATCCTTACCGTGGCTCAGCGAGGTGGCTGCGGAGGATGCTATGCTACCGAGTACGGACATACCAGCACCGAGAGTATTGACTGTGGAGGCTGCAAGAATCTTACAACTTCCACGCGATACAATCCCCTCGCTGGACTCTGCCCGGTGTGCTTTAAATGATATCGATTTTGGAGAGAGACATTGAAACTGACATGTTCCATTTTTAGGAATGCTTTGGAGGTGTTCAGACAATACACAATAGTACTGGGACATCGACTGTGACCTCTTGTAGAATTACATCACTACATTGCTCTACCACTGCTTCGTAGTAGACTGTCGAAGCCATGCCATTTTATCATCACCGCTACCGCTGCCGGGAAAGGTATGTAGAATCGCAAACGAGGAAGAAAATAACAACGTACCGAATCATTCAATCTGGCCCTCCTTGGGACCCACCTTCTTCTTGCTCTTACCCTTCTTCGTCACCACCGGTGCCTCCACGCCGTCACTAAATGCAGAAGCAAGCGGGCGCTTCTTCTTGTCACCGAGCACTGGCACATACTTGATGCCATGTGCTTCGGCATTCTGCTTGTTCTCATTCTCGCGCTCGGTTTTGTTCCAGTTGCCGCGGAAGTTGGCAATTTTGCGGGAGACGGCGCTGGTGGTGCAGCAGACGAGCTCGTCGAGACGCTGCAGGCGGACGACGTCGTACCGGATCACGGCGTATTTGCGGGTCGCGGAGGCGACGAGGTCGACGTGCTCGGAGCACTTGATGTTGTTCTCGACTTTGTGGTAGCGGAGAGCTTTCATGCCGAGCTCGTGGGCCTCGATCAGGTGCTTGAGGAGGACCCAGGAGGCCGCCTCGAGCGTGGCGTCGTCGTACTTGCTCATCTTCTCGACGTGGCCTTCTTGGTATGCGATCCATCGGCTCTTGTCGCTTGCCTTGGGTAAGGCGAAATGCTCTGGCTGCTTGGCGTAATCACCTTTGAATGCGGAGAGCAGCTTCTGGATGTGCTTGGCTGGGTGGGCTTTGACCTCAGTCCAGTCGTCGTGGTGGAGAAGAGAGCGTGCTCGGTTGAATGCAGCTGCTTCTGCTTCGATGAAGTTGTTGTAGTATAGCCCGTGGCCATTCTTGGTGCGTGGGCTTGGTGACACGGATTCGGTAGCTGATGGAGTCATCTGCGAGCGTGGCTTGATCACTTTACGTTGCCGGATGATGCGGCAATCGGTGTCCTCGTCTTCATCGGCATCGGGCTGGCGGAAAGGCGCATCGGAGGATGTCTGAGCATACCATGAGTGGCTGCTTGCGTCTCGTGTGTGGAGTGAAGAGGTAACCCTGTCGTCCAAGTAGGGGCGCTGCTGTGGATAGGCGGGCGAGTTCCAGTCTTCAGCCTCCAGTTCTCTGGCGTATCGATCTTGCAGCTGGTTTTGGTACTGGTACTGTGGTACCATAGTCTCGTGATACGATGGCAGAGTGGACCGATCGCCGAATTCAATAGGCATGCCTTCGTAGGGACCGAAACTAGCTGGCGACCGGAAAGGATTCTTGCGATCATCATGAATTCCGTCGTATGTGCTCGGCGACTGGTAGATGTTGAGAGATGGGTTGGGCCCTGGCATGTAGCTCAGCGAGGGGGTGTACGCATGGGACTGGGTAGAAGCGTTGACGTTGAGCAAACTGTCGCGAAAGGGCGTGAGCGGCTCGATGAATGAGTCGATACGAGGAGCCTGGGTAGAACTCTCTTGTGCTTGATTGAACAGCCCCGAGCGAAGTGAGTTGAGGGGCCCGGGCCTGGAGGTCGAGTTGTTGCCGGCGTGGAGCAGCTCTCCGCGGAAGTCGTTTTGCTGGTAGCGACGCATATCTTTCGTCGAGCTGGGTTCAAGTGTGGACAGTTTGCGTGAATGACGGGACCGCCGAGCGCCTGCGCCCTGAAGTCGTAAAGGTGGGAGTCTTGAATGCTCTGGTACACTTGACAAACTTGACGAGCAAAGCCTGGGGCTTCTGTGCTGGAGTCGTTTCGAAGCTGTGGTGTCTTCTCTGCGAGTCTGGAAACAGGAGGAAGAATTATTGACACGAGTTGCGGCGAGGAGAAGTCCTGAGTCTTCTGATATGGGCGCCATAGTCTCTGGTGAACTACCGGACCAGCGACCGTGATTGCCCTGAGAAGCGATTGTCAAAAGAGGCTATTGTACTTGACAATACCACAATGGAGATTCGCGATGATCCAACAATAGAAAGTATTCGGGCGTGGAACTGGTGACAGGCGTTGACAATAGGTACAGAACGACCTTTCGCTGACAGGGAATAGAGGGAATTATTTGTGTGATTGTTGGTCGTGATGTTCGCTGCGGAAGCACAAGGTGAACCTAGTGTCGAGATCGACGTTGTGGGTCGAGAGGGCGCCATCGCAGATTTCATCTTCACATGTGCAGTAGCCCATGGCCATTGCACGTCAGTCCGGACAGCGCGGCTGATCTCCATGCTTGATGGCACAAGCTCGGCAAGAGGGACCTTGAAGACTCGAGGTGGCTAGTTGCTCGCAAGTGAGATCTAATAGGGACCATTAGTGCTTTGACGCCACGAAAGAGCACAGTGTATAGGGCAGCTTGCCTCGAGGGGTTCACGGCGTTCCGCGACTATTTGACGCTCCAGATGATATCGTACGCCCATGCGCAGCAATGCAGCCGCATTCGTCCCAAAGTCCGTTTCTCCTGCTCACTGACGGCGAATGCATGAGGCTGCGACCTACTGCGACCGTCTGCGAATTGCGAAGCCGGCGACGTTAGTGCGCGCTCAGCACCGCAGACAACTCCGCTCTCCTTTTCACGCGGACACCATCATTTCTGCTGGCTCTGGAACCCTTGCTACCGGACTCCGGTCCCTCCACGTGGAGTTGTTATTGCCAGCCGTTTTGTGTGGCGTGCAGAATCAGTCCGCTGAGCAACACAGTTCCACGTCCATTGCGGAGGTGAGAAGTGGTGCTGTCATCAGCGAGAGCGTCAATTCATGACCGTCGTGCGTGAAATGTGATGGAGGAAAGGCTGACGAAGTAAAAACACTAAATTCCGCCATCGCCAAGCGTTTGCAAACCCTGTTGCACGAGATGTGCCGGATCAGCTGATCACAAAAAATGTTGCATCGCCGAAGTCCACAGGGGCCCTGGAAGAAGCATCTCACCAAGAGCACTGCTCGTGCTGCTTTGAGGTGGGATCAGCTCCCACAGTACACCGGCCTTCGAGCCACGCCTTCATGTCTTCATTTGTTTTGCAATTAACCAACCGTGCAGGCTGGCTGTACTGTCCAAAGACGGTGCCTGACTATGACCAAAGGAGCGCTGGAGCCACCGACAAGGCATCATCGCCGCTACTATCTTCAGCCACCGAAGCAAGAGCCAAGCCACGCTAAGTTAGGCATTTACCGCATTTCGCACGCTGCTCGGGCCCAATCGTCCCTGATCCAGGCGGTCCGATAACGACTGCAGTGCAATGGCGCTTACATTCTTTTGGAGGGTTCACTCCAGATGGACATTCCGCCAGGTGCTCGTTTTCAGGTTCACGGGGGTACGAATGCGGCAGCAGACTTGCCATTGCGAGTCTAGACCCAGTGACCAATTGCCCGCTCGACACGAGAGCCTCCGGGCACCGCAGGCTACTTAATGGGCCTCGTGACGTTATCAGAGCACGATGCATGAGAAGAGCCGTCCTAGTCGTCATGACCAAGCATGGCATCGCGGAGATATCTTGGCCCGCAGTGCAACCCAAACGCACAGTCAAGGTCAACGCCTGGTAATTTTGGTAAATGGCCATCTCGGTGACTACCGCTGAGCGGAAATTTTGCAGGTGGCGCCTCGATCGCAGCTTGCGTGTATGTGTCCCGGGCATGCAAAGAGCGACGTGTCTGTAGCAATTAGCAACAACCGGATAAAACGCCATTGTCTTTAATGTCTGCAACCGCCGAGTACGACAGATCCCAAAAGAACGTCCCAAGGGTCTCATCTGATGTCAGGTGGCCGGCATTCACTTGAATCATGCAATTTCGAGAACACAGAATAGTCTTGTGGTGGACAAGGAAACGGAGCAAATCCAAGCTCTCGGCGCGGGAAGGCTTCTGCTTCATATCCATGTAGCTGCTGCGGACCGGCGGCACCAAACTCATACAGCAGTAGAAGGGCGGGAGATGTCTGTCGTATGAGGCCCTCCAGACGCATTGCTGGCACTTGTGGTGAAGTTGGGCATATCGGCGCTTGTTTCAAGTCCTGACCCGCCAGCACGGTCTTTCACGATCTTAGCGCAGCCGAGGCATTGTTTCCACGCAGTAGCCCTCGCCCTCTGTCGGACTCTACACTCTTCCAGACGCAGCACTGCATCCGTACTACGCCATGCGACATCCCAGAGTAGTGTCGAGGAGCTAGCTGGCCTCCGAGGACATCTTCTGCGCGACGAAGTGCTTCACTGCGAGCCACCCCTCGACATCTCGCCATGTCTCCCTCACGGCCAGCATCTGGCGCAGACCTCGCCATAGTCGGTGACTCCCTGCGAGTGCTCCCTACCGGAGACTCCGAACAGGAGCTGCTCGAACCGTATGCCAAATTCAGGTCAGAGCCATTGAA
The DNA here is from genome assembly GCA_023512815.1 of Cercospora zeae-maydis. Classification (NCBI taxonomy): domain Eukaryota; kingdom Fungi; phylum Ascomycota; class Dothideomycetes; order Mycosphaerellales; family Mycosphaerellaceae; genus Cercospora; species Cercospora zeae-maydis. Next base: position 950,495 of record JAKLWY010000003.1, on the reverse strand, counting down.
CGCTCTACAGGAGCTCGGACTGCATCTGCTTGGGACGACGTGGAGATCCTACGACAAGGTCCTAGGGCCGCCGGTCTTCTACAATGGATTCAGCGAGAATATGAAGAGCATGGTCATGAAGCAACCCATGCTCAAGGCACGTGTTCGAGAGCTGGCGAAAAAGAGGGTTGAGGTTGAACTACACGAAGGCCGACTGGGTCCGAAAGGACTGGAAGGGGAAGACGATGCTACACGCCAGACTCGGCGCGCAAGACGAGAAGAGATTGAGACACAGCTGGCGGAAGTGGCGTATGAGTGGTTGGATAAGATGATCTTGAAGATGGAGAGCAAGCGCTTCATTCGCGGCGCCTACTATCTTGCGACCCAGCTATTGACGAGGGCATATCACCAGGGCATCCACGTCAGCACGCAGGAAGTTGTCGCCCTGCGCGAGGTCGCAAAAGAAGCCGCGAGGAAGAAGCAGAGCATCATCTTCCTACCGTGTCATCGCAGCCACGTGGACTATGTCAGCTTGCAGGTGATCTGCTACAGGCTCGGCTTGGCTCTGCCTACAGTGGTAGCTGGCGACAATCTCAACTTCCCTCTCGTGGGTCCTTTCCTGCAGCATGCGGGCGCAATGTGGATTAGACGCAGCTTTGGCGACGACCAGCTGTACACCACGTTAGTGCAAAGCTATATCGATACACTTCTCCAAAACGGATATCCCTTCGAATGTTTCGTCGAAGGAGGCCGAAGTAGGACAGGAAAGCTATTGCAGCCAAAATTCGGGATCCTTGGATTCCTCATGGACTCACTGTTATCTGGTAGGGTGGAAGATGCAATCGTGTGTCCCGTCTCGACGCAATATGACAAGGTCATAGAAGTAGACTCATACATTTCTGAACTGCTGGGTCAACCAAAGAAGAAGGAGGACCTCTCGGGCTTCTTGTCAGCATCGAATGTGCTGTCTCTCAAGTTGGGTCGAGTCGATGTGCGTTTCAAGAAGCCTTGGAGTCTCCGCGGATTCATTGATGAGCAGAGCAGTAGGCTCGGCAAGGACACTCAATTGCAAGGCGGATACGATGCTAACCTGCGAAGGCGATTACTCACAACGTTCGGGTACAAAGTACTCAGCGACATCAACGAAGTGTCAGTCGTGATGCCGACTGCTTTAGTCGGCACTGTGCTGCTCACTCTCACCGGACGCAGTGTTGGACGTACCGAACTCATGCGCAGAGTCGAATGGCTGTCCGAGCGCGTGAAAGCGAAAAACGCTCGGGTCGCGCACTACGCTGGAGTTTCCACAGAACAGGTCGTCGACAAAGCGCTCGAAGTGCTTGGACCCAAGCTCGTCGGAAGGGTTGAGGACCTTCCCGAAGTTATGTACTTCGCCGAAGATCGCTTCCAGCTGTCCTTCTATCGAAACATGACGATACATTTGTTCATCTCTCAGGCACTCGTGTGCGCGGCTCTCTATACCAAAGTCAAGATCGGCGGTGGCGAAGGCGAACAAATTATGCCCTTCAAGCAACTATACGACTATGTCTTCTTCCTCTCGCAGCTTTTCCGCGCAGAGTTCATATTTCCCACCACTCCCCTTGACGAAAACCTTGCTGCGACTTTGCACGACCTTGAGAAAGATGGGGTCATATCCCTGCAGATTGGTCAAGACGGTCGGATTCAGCATGTGTCTATCGCGCAGTCCGAGCGGGATCTAGATCTGGAAAACTTTGACTTTTACTGCTTTCTGATCTGGCCATTCATCGAAGCGTCATGGCTCGGTGCCGTTTCCCTCTTCATGCTCGCCCCACCACCTTCCTACCTTGGCAAGGAGGCGTGGCTGGATCTGAAAGTCGCGCAGGACAACGCGCAGCTCCTTGGAAAGACGCTGTTCCACCGAGGCGACCTGGGATACTACGAAGCCGTGAACAAGGAGTCTCTCAAGAATGCATTTGGCCGTTTCGAGGAAGAAGGCATAATTATAGTGACGAGGCCACTGAAGGGCCAAAAGACGAAAGAGCGCGTGCGTCTAGGGGACGATTGGATGCCCAGGCATGACCAAGCCGGCCGACTTATGCCGGAAGGCAAGCTGTGGGAATTCGCTGAAAGTATCAATCTCTCAAGGCGAGACTTTAGAGGAAAGAAGGAGGGTGGGACTGTGACGAGGAGGATACTCGGTCTCGCTGCTCTTACAGGGCAGGACATGTGGGATGATGTGAGCAGCGAGGCCGCGGGAGAAGTGAAGAAGGTAAGAAGAAGGCGAGGCATACAGGCTGGTGCGAAACTGTAAGCCCAGCCGATTGTCAACTGACCGTACGATGTTTAGCGATACCCACCAGCACAACTGTTGTACATAATCTGCACAAACGCTGTATTCTTAGAAATATTGAACGGCGAACACGACGCTCTTGCGCCGTTTGGAGGTACAAGGACAACGAGAATGTGCAAATCCGAGACCTGACATTCCAGACCGTACACCCCTTGCACGATATCAACGACGCGTACTCTGGCACGACATTTCTTTGCACTCTCGTGCAGACCCTCGACTTCAGCTGCAACCATGGCAGCTTCTTTCTACGCAACCAGATCTCTGGGCAAAGAATGGCTTCCATCACCGGTTTGTGAGGCCCAATTCACTGATAACAATAGCCTTGACGCTGCGTGGTCCACTCTGAGAAGCCCAAAACTTCGATCCTCATCCCGATATGAAGCGCCCAAGACGTGGAAAAGTCGCGGTAATAGCAAGTACAGTTGTTGGCGAAAATGGACGCGGTCCTACGAGCGAATCATCCTCGCATCTCTCGTGATCATGATCCTATGGACCTTCCACGGCAATCTTCAACAACGAATCTCAAATTTACAAAGCAATCTGCACGCCCTCGTGCACTCTTCTTCCCCATCCGATGAGCGATTACAGGCACCAGACTCGACCTGGTCGCAGTTCGCCTACCACTTCCACGCACATGATCCCAGCACCCTCTGCTCAGCCCTCACGCACCTCCAAACCCTCGAACGCCTCGATTCAAAACCCACTCGCCTACTCACCTATCCCGCGCCCTGGACGACCTCTTCCGCTCCACTCCAAAAAAATATCCTCCGCCTCCTACAACGTGCCGATGAAGACTTCCATGCAATTCTTCAACCCATTGCCATCCCGGCACTACCACCACCACCATCATCATCATCATCATCATCATCATCATCATCCGACCAAGCCAGCAACAGCGCCACCGCCTCTGAATACGCCAAATTCCTCCCCTTCAACCAAACTCAATACACCCGCATCGCCCACTTCCACCCCTCCTCCACAATCCTGTCCCCCTCCCTCGATGAAATCTTCCTCTTTTCCGCAGCCGACATCGCCATGCCGCGTCAATACTGGAAAACCGAGAATTCCGAATCCAATTCTCTGTCCGATTCCCTCCTTCTCATCAAACCCGACGGACTCCTCTTCGAACGACTCGTCCACTTGTTCACCGCTCCAGATTCCTTCGAAGCAGAAGGAGAAATCAGCGAAGCGACGCCATCGCGGAAGACTTTCATGTCCACGCTTGTCAAACTCGTCGAGGAGGCGACGTTTTTGCCGCACAAGACGTATTTGTTGAGAGATGCGGAGTTTTGGATTTCGGGGGGTCATGCAGGATATCTGGGGAAAGAGGGGGGAGAGGTGTGGGATCCGTTGAGGGTCATCGATGAGGCGAAGTTAGTGGTGTTTGATGATGATGAGGAGGAGGAGGAGAGAGAAGGCAGGAGGCGTGGGGACTCTCCGGATTGTGAGGGGAGGAGTGGAGAGATGCGAACTGCGGGTGGAGCGGAAACTTGTGCGGAGAGGGAGATTTGGAAGTGGTTGGTCAGAGATCGGAGAGATCGGAGGACGGCGATTTGCGGTCTGGAGTTGGCGGGAGAAGTTGGTGAGCGTCTTGTCAACGAAAGTGAGGAGGCAAAGATTGACTAGAGAGAGGGTAAGGATGCTGCGCAGGACGTGCCTGGTGTGTAGTTCGAGAAGAAGGCTTGAAGGCATTATTGAAGTTTATGATTAATCAGCTTTGGTGGTATTTACTCAGCGGGGGCCTCTATGCAATCATGACCACCGAATGACAGTTCTCCATGTGCGTGGCGAGCTACCAACGCAGCCAATATTGTGTTCCGTCCTGACATTCCATTGTCGATCGCGATTTGTATGCGGACTTTAACAATCGTTGGCCAATACCAGGCAATGCATGACAAAGATCAAACCCAACCCTCGTCGACGCTGTAGCATGCACTGCTTGCTCAAAAGGGGGCATGCCATCTTTTGTTGGCCCAACGATTGCGATATTTTGACCTATTTGCAGATTGTGCGAATTGATGCAATAAGACAACCGGATTTTTCGCATTGGCTTCGGCACTGTAATCTTCGATACTTTGGGCATACGCTGGATCTGGGTCGCATCTCCATTCTTGCGCGCGTTCCCATTTGCGTATTAGTGCAAGATCTGTAAGTGCCGGATCGCGAGATTTTGGCAAAGACTTGACTGGCTTGGCAGGTTTTCGGAATTGGGTTGTATTGGTTGTACTGGGTGTTTCCGCCGTTGTTGTAGAATAGATGGTGGCCGAGTCCTGGTCCTTGGGCAAGCCCTTGTCCGGTGATTTGCCAGCATCATCGCCCATTGGGGTCTGTATAATAGGGTTTAGACCGCTTAGGGGTCTCTTCGTCCCCACGTTGTGCTCCGCCTTGTGAGTCGGCGTAGCTTCGCTTGCGCATGTTGTCTCGCTGCCAGCGGAGCGGTCTGGGTGTAACATCGTCATCGGGCTCGATGTCTTCAATAATGGCGAGTTGGAGCGGGGTATCCTTCATATGCTGATCGAGCGGTTTCCTTGGTGTGTCGAGCTCTTCTGGTATAACGGGTTGCAGCACGTGAGTTGTGGAGCGCGTACTGGCTACCGAGCTTTCCCTGCTGTGCCGACTAGTCTTGCTCTCAGGCGGAGGCCCAAATGCTGGTCCCGGTGTCTGGTACACGGACTTGGGCGATCCACTCACGCCTAATGCTGCCAAGATGTCTTCTTGCGCTGGATCCCGCACAGCTTGAAGTACCTTTGGGCGCGTGAATTTTATTGTTGACGATTGTCGGCGGTGATGTGAGTGGACAGATCCAGCTCGCGAATGTGACACTGAACCGGCTCGCGAGTGGCCAACGGATCCGGCCCGAGAATGAGCAACCGAACCACCGTTCCTGCTGCCTGTTCGGAGCGCGGCCTCGAGTCGGTCCAGTACGTCGAGCTGATTGTCAAAAGCGTCTGCCTGCTCCGTACTGGGTCGGACGGAGTTGTCTTGATGCCACGAATCCACGCGCCGACCGCAACTACTAGCTCTCGAGTCTGTTCGCACAGGCGTGGGCTCCCGAGTCAAGCCTGGCGTCGGCGAACGCGGGCCCACGGCCCATTCCTCGTCGAAGCGTTGCTTATATTCAGTCAACAGCTCGGACAGGCTGATGAGCTTGTGACAAACTGCTGGGAACTCTTTGAAGATAAGACTATGTTGGAGATCGAACCATGCTTCGGTTTGACGAACGCTTAAAAGTGGTTCTTCGCCATCACATAAAGCAGACAAGCTTTTCCCGTTGGCTTTCGTGGCTATGCGAGGTGCAGTTGCTCCCAGCTCAGCCTCGCCGAATGTAGCAGGTAGAGCTGCCAGGCCCGGCACTGGCGCCTTCCAAACGATGGCTCCCAGGCTCAAGGAAGGGTCAATTTGCTCGGGATGCCGTGAGTAAAAGCACTCTTCGTCAAAATCGTGCTCCAAAGCGTTGTCCTGCATCTCAGTCTGGGTCGAGGGTGACATGGGATCGCCATTCCCATCGAAGACGATACCAGGGATCGATGGGGTAGAGTGGTGAAGACCTTGAAGGATGCCTTGGCCCGACATGGGCACGGAGGATACAGAGTGGCTACGAGCATGCTGGTATTGAAGATATTCCATCGATTGGCCGTAGGTGGGAGGGAATGCATATTGAGGAGCATTGGCAGGCATGTGCGACGTCGGACACGGCACGGCTGATGCGACGTAGTTCTGGCCTTGCCACGCAACCGGCAATCCGTAGCCTGCCATGTACGGCGCCTGAGCCGGTGGTTTGTAACCTGGAGGTGGAGGATAGCGAGTTATGATGGGGTTCCCCTTGACCTTCTTGGCGGGCGGTGGGCTGGTGCCATTGTCAGCTCGACACTCAACATGACCATGGACGCATGAGAAGCATTGTACGTACCCGCCATAGGAGGCCGAATGCCCGTGCGATGGCCTTTGATAAGGCGCTGCGGCGGCATTCATGATGGAGCAAGACTGATTGCAATTTTTTTCCCGCTCCTCTGCAGACGCAAAATAGAAGTTCGGGGGGGGGGGGTGGGCAGCGGAGCGGAGCGGAGGGTGAAGGCGCTGATGGCGCAATGGCCGAGAGGAGAGAGGACTGGGGGAGGAGAGAGGGAGAGTGGGGGATGGTGGAAAGGTGCAAGGAGATAATAACAGTTTTCGGAGCCTTTTGCCTTGTGTTGTGCAGCCAAAGGGCGTTGTTTGGTAGGCGTAATGTTTGCAGCGCCGTTGCCTCTGCCAATGGGCGACGCCTGAGCCGCTCTCCGCGAGCAGTGCAATTCAGTGCGGCAGCATCTGATATTTCGGCTGGATCGAGGAAGAAGAAGAAGCAGAAGGACAGCAACGCCGGTGCAACGGCAGCGTCTGCGGTTGTGGTGAAGGTGTTGTTGACAACAACAACAACAAATCTCGTTGTCGGCTCCACTCCACTCCACACACGTCCGAAAGTGGCCACGACTAAATTTCCCGCGCGTGCCCGTTGCGAACGACACTACACACCGGCGTCGAAGAGCGACAGATGTCCCAACGCTCACTACTCCTCCTCATCGCCACGACGTCGCCCGCTGCTGCTGCATGTGCTAGTTCGACGATGTTGGCGCGCAGCATTCTTGCACTCCTCCTGCCCCGTGCACCGAGTCCGTCATAAGCACCACCTTCCACCCGCTGACGCCACGGAACCATCCCCTCGAGCCCGTTGAGCAATGCCTGGCCTGCCTGGTATGTGCTGCCGCTCCTCTCCCCACGCACCGCCCGCCCGCGCGTGACGCCGACACTGACGCGCCGTGTAGCCAGCGTTGATCTCGACGAATGCATCAGCCGGCTCTACAAGAAAGAGCTCCTCGCCGACTCGGTCATCGAAGCGATATGCGCCAAAGCCAAAGAGCTGTTGATGAAGGAGAGCAATGTCGTGCACGTGCAAGCCCCCGTCACCGTCGTCGGCGACATCCACGGCCAGTTCTTCGACATGATTGAGATATTCAAGATTGGGGGATACTGTCCCGACACCAACTACCTCTTCCTTGGTATGTCACGCGAGCAGCATGGCGCCTACCCGAAGGCGATCGCATAGCCCCGAGCACGCCGAAAGAGCGAGATCTGACGTCAAGAGAGCAGGCGACTACGTGGACCGAGGCCTGTTCAGCATCGAGACCATCTCTCTGCTGGTCTGCTTGAAACTACGCTATCCAGAGCGCGTGCACCTGATCCGCGGCAACCATGAAAGCAGAGGCGTCACGCAATCCTACGGCTTCTACACCGAATGCAGTCGCAAATACGGCAATCCCGCAGTATGGCACTACTTCACAGACATGTTCGACTACCTCAGTCTGTCGTGCGTCATCGACGACAAGATCTTCTGCGTGCACGGAGGTCTCAGCCCGAGCATACACAGCATTGATCAAATCAAGATCATCGACCGTTTCCGAGAGATTCCCCATGAGGGCCCCATGGCAGATCTTGTGTGGTCGGATCCAGATGGTGAGCGAGACGAATTCAGTCTAAGTCCTCGAGGAGCGGGATACACATTCGGTGCGCAGGTGGTCAAGAAGTTCCTAGAAGTGAACAGCATGAACCACATCTTACGGGCACACCAGCTGTGCAATGAAGGATACATGGTCATGTTTGACGATCGCTTGTCCACAGTCTGGAGCGCACCGAATTATTGTTACAGATGCGGCAATCTGGCATCTGTCCTGGAAGTGGGACCTGGCGGCGAGCGCAAATGGAACGTCTTTGAAGCTGCGCCCGAGAACGAGGCTCACAGAGCAGAACAGCAAAACCAGCAACAGCATGCAGGAAACGATCCAGTACGAGACTATTTCCTCTAGACGATAGAGCAAGAACGACTTGCGATTTCAGCGCAAAAGATATTACAATGTTCAAACGATCAGTCAAGTCTTCAAGTTTTTACAGTACGCATCAAACTACGTACGAAGACCTCCCTCCCACTGTCAAGCCCGCCCCCCAATGCTACCGACGCTACTCAAAATTCTTCAAAGGCCTCCTCGATCGTCCTCAGATCACTCTCTCGCCTCCTGACGAGATCCAGCACATGTTCGTCTAACCTCACCGTCTCCTCCCACGTCAGCACAATCGACTGCCGTAGCTGATGTCCGCGATCATCCCCCACTTTGACCAGTGCAGGGAACACAACAACCTCGTCCGACATCAGCGTCGACCACGCGAATTCCCACTCCGTCTTCTGCGTAAATAGCTTGTACCCGAACCCGGCGGCACTTTTGACCACGGCCTCCAGATCCCTAACCCGAGCTCCGCCATATCCCTTGGCCACGTAAGGTTGTAAGAGGCAGACGAGGGAGGTGACGAGCTGATCGACGTTCTTTTCACGAGGGTCGGGAGGGGTGGAAGCTGTCGGGTGGGCGACTTCGCCGGTGCCGTAGACAGGATAGAACAGTTTTCCCGACATGCTTCTCCACCTTGCGAAGCTGAGACGTTCATCTGCTATCGCCGTCGCTGATGAGGCCGTCGCTGGGTCTGACGTTATTGAAGGCGCAGGCTGGCGGTTACTGGCTCCGATGCCCGGGTTGGACTTGAGTGGCGAGGGCGAGCGGGCGCCCACATTCCGTCCTCCTGATAGGGACGCTGATCTCCGGCGGCCGGCCTGATCTGACGCATTTTGAAAGTCCCTGCGGGACATGGCTTGCGCGCATTTGACGAGCTCAGGAGGTAGAAGGGTTTGTTCTATGGGAGCGTCTGGCTGGATGAAGCGGAAGAGCACCCACGCCAGCACGAAGCGAATCGTATCGTGTCGAGTTTCTGGAGCTCGGAGGAGAACATCTGTGGTTATGGCATTGATGGGAGCATCGGGGCCCAGCAGGTTGTTGAGCGTGACGAGATTTGTACTACTGCAAGACATCTTCTTGAACTCGTCGGGACATTCGACGGGTCGGAGGTTGTAGTAAAGCTCAGCGTGGCCTCTGATTGCGACATTCAGACGCTGGAATTCTTCCCTAACCTCCTGGTCGATGGACTCAATAGTGCCGATCGTGGCAGTGGAAGTGGAAGAGGTGGAACTCGCGCGTGATCGTTGACGACCTTTGGAGGTGGGAGAGTCGTGGAGCTGGTCAGGGTCGAAATCGCCGCCTCGTTGTTTCTCACCCATCATCTCCTCTAGGATCGCTCCGTCGCCATCCCGGCCACTGTTGGATTTCTTCTGCTGGAAAAACTGCCGTCGACGACCATAGAGGTAGAATGCCAACCCACATACCAGGACTCCAGCGATGAGACATCCCGCCGCTATTCCCAATACCACGCCAGGAGAGACCTTGACCATGATAGATACTTCGGGACCTGATCAAATCTCGTCGCCTCAAAAACAACTTTTTCACAGACTGCTTACGCACGGCTCACCCTCTTGCAGTCCCGCAGAGAATGAGTCCGGCCGTCAGCATTTAAAAGTCTGATGCGCAGTTCGAAACGAAACTGAGCTATCGCTACTGCCCGCGCTCGCTGGCCTGTTCGATCTCGACTCCTTGTTCTGTCCCAATCGACTGTACGACGTTGCGCGAGCGTGACCTCTTGGACTTCCGTCAGTATCGTTGGGAATCGTCACCTCTTGATTGCCGCCGAATCGATCGAACGGATCCCTCGCGACGGCTTGCGGCGGGAGCGGCGGACCGGGGAAGTCGATCCCGTGCGCAAAAGGTCGTTGTTGAGTGTGTGGTGGGGTCGTGTTGTTCGAAGACGAAGAGCCTTCGTGGAAATCCCGATCAAAGACTGGTCGGTTCTTGTTCTTCTTCTTCAACTTGTTGAGGTTGTTGCGCCACCAGCGCTTCCATCCGGACGGCATCTTGGATTAGTAAAAGAGAAATTGCTTGCGGGCGCGCTAGCCACCAAAAAATAGAAGGCGAGTGAGATGTGAAGGGTATGGCGATCTGTGCGCTGCTAACCGGGGTCGGTAGAAGCGGAGATGTCGTATCTCGCTGGCTTGGCTGGGTGGAAGATGGGATCTCTTGTTGATTGACGCGCTGCGTGCAGCTCCGAGGCGGCAGAGGGAGATTGGGCAAACAAGGCTATGTGGGCAGGCAGCAGGAATTGTGGTTTCTAGAACAAAATGGAGTTGGTCAATGTGCTAGGCGTCCGTGTGGTGGCGACTATGGTTAGACGGTACACAAATGGAAAGCGAGGCAACGGATGAGAAGGCACACGACAAGATTGTCCCCCGCTTTGCAGGAGCTCGGACAGAAGACGCAATCTGCGATCGCGAGGTTGTTGTGTCGTCAGTGGATGTGCCAGCCAGGTTTGAGGCTTGCAGGTGGTGCTGGAAGTGAGATGTCGTAGCAGCCAAGGAGTCAAGGACGATGCGCGTTTCAGACTTTTTAAGGTTCGAAAGGGACGCCTGGTGAAGGTGTACTAAACTTGGATGAAACTTCAAAAGTCTTTTTCGACTCGCGCCAATCTCGACAGATGATGAGGTGCGGTTGAGATGTGGCCAGTTTCATGGGCGATGCAGAAGATTGTTCGTTGTCAAGAGCGGAAGTTGGGATCCGGATGAGTGGTTGATGAGAATGCTGACATGCCGGATGGCAGTATGTCAGATTCTTTTCTTGCGATTATGACAGCTCCTTGGAAAACCTGTATGCTGCATCGCCCCATGTCGCTGCGGACGATCACGGGAGCCAGAATTCTGAGCTTGTCACGATCTGGACGTCGGTGTTCATGGGTAAGATGAAGCTATCGTCTTACAAGAGCGGTCGCCAGCCTGCTTCTCATCCTTTGCCATTGGAAACTGCGATGGCCTCCTTGCTACGCATCGGACAAGCATCGGACTGCACTGCCGCCTGATTCTTGCTGCTGATCCGAAGATATGTCCGATCATCAGCAACATGCTCGAACGCCTTTGGTTCCATTGCTGATGCTGACGACTTTCCAGTGCATCGTACATCGCACACCGCAACTTCGCCATTCTACACTCTATCTCCTAACCTTTTCCATAAACTTCGTGACGCGTCGCGGCGAGCTCTTCAGTCCCTCCTTCCTCAATCTTTCTATCCCTACAGCTGCTTCAAGATGGCATCGATGCCAGAAACGGTGACAGCCTGCAGTTCGGTTTCCACCTCAGCGTACGAGATCTTGCCGTGGTCGATGATGGCCGCCCAGCGGCCGTTGCGGTTACCAGGAGCAGTCCAGCCGATTTGGTCGGCGAGCTTGGTCTCGAGGTCGCTAGCGAAGATGACGAACGTATTGTCGTCGTCGCTGCCGCCGAGGTTGACCTTCTGCCAGCCGGACATGACGAAGGCGTCATTGGGAGCGATGATGATGAGTTGGTCGACGCCCTTTTTCTCTTCGAGGAAGTGTCAGTGTTCGGCATATTGGCAGCGGGTCGAGATGCTGGTTGTCGTGACTTACTCAGCTCGGGGATGTGCTCGATGAAGCGAGGGACGTGGTTGGCGCTGCAGGTTGGTGTGAAAGCGCCTGGAACGGAGACGAGCACGACCTTCTTATTTGCGAACTCTTTGTCGGTGTTGAAGTCAATGGGGAAGCCGCATACTTTCGTGTCGGCCGTGGTCCAAGGGATGTACTTGAACTTGACTGATATGCTTGTTAGCTGCTTCCGACCACACTCGAGGATGCGACTCAACATACCACCCTCTGGAAACGGCTCGCCAGCCTTGAGTCCAGACATGATCGAGGTCGTGTCTTTGTCACTGGGAAGTTGCGGGATGTACCCTATATGGTACCTGGTAAGTGGAGTTGAAGTCGGCTGGTTGAAAGTCAAGAAGAGGAGTGGCGAAAGAATTTGGAGTCGGCGTCTTTCTCATTGTCGCTCAACACGTCACCATCACCGACCGACGAGCCGCAAGTTCTGTCTTCTCGAAAGCATTCGACCGAACAACTTCCAATGATTGATAAGATCGGATTCCTGTAGTCAGATCCACTCAGCGCAAAACTGGTGCGTCTTGGAAGGGAAACATGCGCTGCGATCTCGGACCTCACTTGTCGACAAGAGCCATGCGACATTTGATGAAACGAATGCGCCCGAAGAGAGCCTATCGGGTTGATGCGAAAGCTATGAAAGACTGGAATGTACAATCTCTGGTGACACGCCACTCGCATAGCTCGTGGAGTCACTGGTAGAAGGGATGACGGCTGGTCCTGCGAGTAGCCTGCGACTGGCCTTGGTAGAGTAATGTCAGTAAGTCATTTCTATTGTCAGTCCCTCGAGTGGTGTGATACACCCGACACTTTCATGTCCGACTTTGTCACACGTGCTCTTACAGCGGTCATGCTGCGACGATTAAATTTATGTATATACTACCGATAAGCCTCATGGAGCCTCTAATAACCTTTCGCGGCAATGCTTAGTCGCTGTTTTCCGTTAGGCGTGATAGCCCATTCTCGACATTTTCCTACTTTGCCGGAAGCTATGATCGTACTCCCTACGAGCCATATTGTCGCGCTTGGGGTCCTAACGACTTTTCCATGTGAATATCCCTGCGTTGCCGCCCCTTTGTTACCGAACTCCAGAGCGCAATGTAGCCGGGACGGGTTGTTTTGCACTGATCGCGAGGTCGATGTCGTTTCACAAAGTAGCTCCTGAACACTTTACATGCTGAGGCTCTAGTACCAGATCGAACGAGTCCTGTGGTGTGGAATCGCAGGCAAACCTGATTCAATACTCAGTCACTTAACGCGTTCCAGGGACTTGCCATATTTCCACGGGGTCGCTCTACGCCAATGCACAAGCGCAATCTCCATACCTGGGAAATTTACGACTTACCTTGCGCTTCTTTCTCTTTGGCCAGATCGTAGAGGAAGAAATCGATCAAGACAGCATTGACCGAAGTTGCTTCTGGATGGTTCCGTAGGATTTCGCGCCGGATTAGCTCGACTGCCCAGATGCTGCAGCCACTGCTAACGTGTCAGAGATTCATGTCATCCGCGCGACGCAGGAGTATAGGAACAAGTGATATACTTACCGCAGCTGCACCTCCCGAGGGTCACCCAGCTCGAGAATCCTCAGGTCGCGGACGAGGTGCTCCAAAGGGGGACTATACGTCAGCACGCCGAGCGAATGTAACGATTGTGGCACACGATAGTCTAGGCGGTGTCCCAAGCATCAGCACTCAATCACGAGAATCTCGGTTCGGAAAAGTGGCACCTACCCGCAAACATGGTTAGATGATCAATGTCATCGAACTCTCCATAACCCGTGCCATTGAAAGCAGCCCAAAGGTCTGCCACGAAAATCTGTGCGCGCTTGAGGAGTCGTACTTTGCGGCCATCGAATCTGCTCTCATCTTGAAAACACTTGAAATGCTTTGCTAGAAGGTTCACAAGCTTCCCAGCTGATCTTCCGCCCTCCTCGATCAGGCGAATGACCGTGTGGTCTGGCGGCGAGACCGGTAGACGGTGGCCGTTCGCGTGTGCGCTGGAGTTCACTGCTTCGTACCCATTCGAAATTTCTGTGGGAAGGACATTGTCCGCAGATCCATCAACATGACCATTAGCCTTGCTGAGTGGACTACCGCCGTTCGATACCTCGACTTCGCAATGGCCTCCTGCGTGGGCTGCGATCCCCGTGGGCTCTGCGTCAGCGGAGGGGCAGTACGACTCCGAGGTGCCATTCGCGATAGCGGAGCATGTTCCGTTCTCCTCTCCAGCATTGTGCGTGTGCTCTTCTCCTTGCGACATCTTGGAGTGATATAGTGCTTGGGCGTCTACAGCTTTCAGAGCGGCATGCTTCGGTGCCTCGAAGTCCTCGTCAGATGACTGATCTTCATCCCAGTCATCGGCAAATTCCTAGCAGATCAGTCTCGAGTCAGTCAATCTAGTGACACATGCATTACCTGTCGGAGCACTGTGCTTGCTTCCTTCAAAATAGCGACGCGCTCCGAAAGAAGTGGAATAGGCTCTGTTGTTGCACTGCGGAAAGTGCGGGCCAATATCTCCTCGGTGCATCGCGGGCTGGTCCAAAATCGTGGGGTCGTGATCGGTATGCCTTCGTCCAAAGCCCGTCTCAGACAGGCCACCAGGCTGTTGTAGCCAGTCCATCGCTGGCCTCTATACTCGACTTGAAATCGATCCTCGCTCGATCGTTCAGACCAGAAGCTGCGAAACATTAGCGGCTGATCAGGTCTGTGGCCTTGGACTCGACGCACGAGAAGTTGAGCAAGTCCATGGTGAAGACGAAGTTGACAATATCTACTTCGGAAAAACCCTCACTGGGCTTTGGATGGAGCACATGTGTACTCCAGGTCTCGGTCGAGTAGCCTCGTGCTTTCATGGCCCGATAGATGTCCGAAGCAGCACCTTTGGTGCCATACATATCGACGTGCACATCGATGGCGTTGTGGTAGATGAACTCTGCATCTTTCAAGACACCTGACCAAGGAGGCGGTCAGTGAGGGTTGAGAGGACACTGGAACGTTGCAGATGTGATGGGCATGGAAACGGCAGAGTTGGCGCCTGCATTGGATGGAGTGTACGCACCGGTCTGGCGAGGGACACCGTCTTGAGGCCCGGAAGACATGCCAAGCCTTTGGCGAAGGAGCTCCAGCAGCTCGGGATCTGCTTCGTCATCACTCATCGTGCAGCCACGTGAACGAGAAGGGAATGGATTGTGATTTGGCCTGTTGCTCTCGACTTCATCGTCATCAGTGTGCCTGCCCTGATTTTGGCATTGACTTTGCAAGTCGGGCACTGTGGAACACATGGATGGCTAGTAGAACTACCGGCTCGTGCCGTCACCCGTTTCACCCCTATAAACAACCACCAAACTCAACTCTTCTACGGACTCCGCTTGGCGACGTAGTAGATGAACCAGCACCGCCGGCGAGGACGGAAGTCGGACCAAGTACCGTTGGACCCAAAGATGGTTGATCATATGCCGTATACGTGGTCATCACGCAATGGCTAGTAGAAACGTGAGCGACTGGGCATCTGGGGCAGCGTTTGCTCGGGGCCCGTGGTTCACGAATACAGCGACGGCTGTTCTCAAGTTGGCGATGGACGCCTGTACGACTCTCATCATATATGCGAAACACTGCCTTACTATCGCAGCGCCTACAGCCGGACGACATGTGAGCGCATTTCCAGGCAACAAGGCACTTGCGCTCTCCATCCCTGCTTCGCATTTGGCGCTACCATGATTGGACCTGGATTCGGGCCATGCCTGTGAGCTCTGCTTTGCACATGCGTTCAAGTGATCAAGTCCTACTCAAGTGAGTGCGCAACGTTTGCCATCTGGCTGCTTGCAGGCGGCATTCGCGGCGCATGTGTTGATTACCTTAAGAAGAGAGGCTCGCTTATTAAGCTACCTCGCTTTTGCTGCTTCAGCGGCCGCGTCCGTCGCGTAGACTAGCAGCCGGGCTCGAACATCGACGTCAAGAATCCGCCGACCTCCACTCTCGCTTCTCTCCCTTCCCCGACACATCCATCCGACAACAAACACATCCTCCCTCCCATCGCTCGACCTGCGCCCGCGGCCGCAACACCGTCGCCACCATGCAGTGGCGCGGGCGAGGAGTCGCGCAATCGCTGGGCATCCCCCTCACGCGCAAAGTGAAGGAGAGTCGCGTGCTGCTGGTCGGCGCCGGTGGCATTGGCTGCGAACTGCTGAAAAACCTGGTCTGCTGCGGCTTTGGCTGCGGCTTCAAAGCGCCCCCGGCGCAGAACAACGCAGGCGCGGCGCAAGCTGCTCAGCAAGCAGGCCTTCTTGAGCCACCGTCCGGCAAGAAGGCCGAGATCGTCGTCGTCGACCTGGACACCATCGACCTGAGCAATCTCAATCGCCAGTTTCTGTTTCGAAAGCACCACATCAAAAAACCGAAGGCGTTTGTCGCAAAGGAAACTGCGAGCGCATTCAACCCGAGCGCGAACATCGATGCGCACCACGCCTCCATCTTCGATGACCAGTACGACGTCGAATTCTTCGAAAGCTTTGACATCGTGTTCAATGCCTTGGACAATTTGGCCGCCCGGAGGCACGTGAACCGCATGTGCCTGGCTGCCGATGTGCCACTGATCGAAAGTGGCACTACTGGCTTCAATGGACAGGTGCAGGCCATACGCAAAGGTGTCACAGAATGCTACGACTGCAACGAGAAGCCTGTGCAAAAGTCCTTTCCCATCTGCACCATTCGATCGACCCCGTCGCAGTCCATTCATTGCATAGTCTGGGCCAAGTCCTATCTGCTACCCGAGCTGTTCGGCACGAGTGAGGAGGATTCGTCGGACGTGGCAGTCACGGGCGAGGACAATGCAGATGAAGTCGCCAAGCTGAAAGAGGAGGCGGAAGCGCTGAAGAAGATACGAAGTCTGATGGGCAAGGACGACTTCGCGAAAGAGGTGTTCAACAAGGTCTTCGGAGACGACATTGAGCGTCTTCGCTCCATGACCGAGATGTGGCAAAGCCGGACACCGCCGAACCCATTGCGCTTCGAGAATGTCTGCATCGACCGGGACCCAGAGATACCGGGCGCCGAGTTGGCAACTCAAGATCAAAATGTGTGGTCGCTACTGGATAATCTGAAGGTCTTTTGCTACAGCATCCAACGGCTGAGCAAGCGCGTCGCCAAGGGCGAAAGCTCTATCGAATTCGACAAGGATGACAAGGATACTCTCGACTTTGTCGCATCGGCAGCCAACCTCAGATCGCACGTATTCAGCATTCCGGTGAGTAGCGAATGGGACATCAAACAAATGGCCGGCAACATCATCCCTGCTATCGCGACCTCGAATGCATTGACAGCATCGCTCTGTGTCCTGCAGGCCTTCAAAGTGATGAGATCACAACCCGCCAGGCCGCCGACATTCCAATCGACAGCTAACAACCATGTTCCTGATACTGTGCAACCCAATACGGATGGCAACGCTGGGCCCATGATGGGAGGCAGCAAAATGGTTTTCCTCGCTTCGAAGAGCACCGATCGCATGATCACTACGGAGCAACTACACCCACCTCGGAAAGATTGTCCGGTGTGTTCCCCAGTCTATGCCAAGGTGACGATCAGAGACGGCGCGAATCCGACGCTGCAAAAGCTGGTCGATGTGTTGAAAACTAGCTTGAATTACGAGGATGTATCGATGGTGTACGATGAACAATTGATCTACGATCCGGACCTTGAAGAGAACCTGGGGAAACCCCTGTCGGAACTCGGCATCGATGGCAAGAGCATCAAATTTGTTTCCGTGCAGGATGATGCCGACGAGCCGAAGGTGGATCTCGTTCTCAGCGTCAAATCGGGAACTCTGGAAGGCGAAGACGACATTGTACTCTCACCCAGTACGCTCGTGCTTCCGACTAAGCCGCCGAAAACCATACAACAAACGGACGGAGACGCCGACCATGCTCTCGCTCCTGTGAATGCCAGCTCCGAGACCCTCGTGGGCAAGCGTAAGCGCGAAGCGGAGGATGATATTGAACTCTCGAATAAGAAGGCGAAAGCACAGTCACAGGACGAAGCATACGTAGTCGAAGACGACGGCGCTATTCTACTCGATTGATCAGATCCGGTGCATTAGGCACTACGCAATTGTAGTATGCGACACGATACCCTCGGTGATGATTTGCATGGCGTAAGATGGGGCTATTCGCGATGCATAGAAGCGGGACGGCGTTTGGGTACGGAACACATCGGGGCCGGAAAAGCGTATCTGAAGTGCTCAGATCGCCTGCCAGGTTGGGATTTCGCCCGCTATCCTTTCTGCATTATGGCCAGACTCTCGGTTTGTGTCCGCGAACGAGCGCAAGGTGTGCGCAGCACAGTCCGCCACCTCGCCATCGATTCACGCGACAGGATGAGCTGATAGATGTGTTAGTAGTACAAACCATTGAATTCTCAAATGTTGAACACCGTCCCCTTCTCCACTCGTATCCCGCCTCCACAGTGCGCCACGGCCGTGCCACAAGAGATCGCTGAGCACTCACAGTCATTTGAGATAATGTCTTACATTCGCCTAGCCCCGGAGCTGCCCTACGGTCTGCCCATGAAGGATTTGCACCAATGGTATGCCGTCCGAAGGGTGGCCGAAGATTGTCCAAGAGCACACATCCCTGCCACGTGCGTCTGTCCTGGCTTCGCAGAGCGTCACGGCTTGGAATTGCACGACTCCGACTCCCAAATCACCGAAGGCAACAGTTTTAAGATACAGGGCAATACGAAATCGCCACAAACAATGCCCTAATGCCACCTCACATCATTGATTGTTGGCAGCCAACCCCTCGCCGTTCGTGGACCCCAATCGAAGCGACGACATCGACGACATCGGCGCGTCCTCCGACTCCACCACCAAAACGCCGAAGAGATGTCCCTCTGCGGCCATATTCCATTGCCAAATGCGATGATCTTCTAGGAGTCACGCCTCTTATCACTGCCACAAGGACGTTGCCACCACCTCCGCCAAAATACCGAAGAGGAGGAGTTCACGTACGGCCATATTCTATCGCCACATGTGATGAAATTCTAGGTTCCACACCCATCACCACTACGCCCACTACAACGACATCGTCCGGCGATTCCTCTTTCTGTTGCTCAGATTACCGGCCGCGATCCGTCTACATCCCTTCTTCCACTTCCACGCTCACCACCGCCACCACTACAACATCTTCTTCGGGTGGTCGACTATCGTCCTCGATTGCCAGTCCAACCGTTCCGCGTCGCGGCTGCAAACAAGCACACGACTACAACTATAACATCGTCGCCGAAGCGCTCCGCCGCACCTACAGCAAAGCCAAGTCTCACCGCCAACAGAGCCTCCAAGAGAAATCCTCCGCTAAGAACCGTAACTCGCCGCACTTCGTCAACTCGTACCGCTCGTCCCCGCGATACCGACGAGACAGCATGGATATCAAAGCGGCATACATCGACGAAAAATCGTCTTCTCAACACCATATCGTAAGCGACAAGGCTTCCTCACTTCTCTATGATCATGGCGCAGAGGACGCTGCCCCCGTCTATGATGCCGATCCGATGGCACAACGCCTTGCGGCGCCCTACATTGTGTCCAGAAAGTTCTTCAAGCAATATGATGTGAGAAGCACGAGTAATGCATCGGCGAAGAATTTGGACATTTGCCAGAACGGGAGACCAATTTTGTTTGTCAACATCAAGACGCCGTTTTGGGGCGTGCCGAGGATTGAGATTGTGCGGGCTCTTGGAAACATGGGGGCTGGGAGGGGTGGGCCTGTTGTTGCGGTATGTTCTCTTCTCGTTTCATTTGCATCTGCCTACTTCACTGTGTTGCTTGCACTGACGCTGTGATCTTATCCCAGGCCGCAAAGTTCAAGCAAATCGCAAGCGGCTTCTACATCAACATTGGAAATCCGCCCGATGTCATTCCCTTGGAACAATGGCCCCAAGTCTCGTTTTCGTATTGGAACGAGACGGATTACACATTTGAATTCGAAGGTCGACGATTCGCTTGGAAAAGGTGCGTTACGGCCCATGCCCAGATCGCCCATACTTCATTGTCCATACTAACTTGCGGAACTTGCGTGTGTAGTCCGGTATCCGGCATCATGGATTACCTCAAAGACAACGGCAATTTCCAACTCGTGGACCTCGAAAACGGCACAATCCTAGCAGCATACATCAGAACCAACAAGAGTTTCACCAAAGACATTGCGAGAATCGAAGTGATGGTCGAGTTGGATCAGGATTTGGAGTTGATGGCGCTGACTGCTATCATGGGAATCGATGAAAGGAAACGGAGAGCAATGCTTGGTGCTTCGTATGTGGCGGGCGCGGCAGCCGGAGCTGCGGGTACCTAGGATGGAGCGAGCGGATAGAGGATACAAGGCGTTTGAGGTGGTTGAAGGTGATTCGTTTGTACGATGCGTGGAGCTGATGTGTGCATTGTTTAAGTTTATACCCCAAAGAAGGTCTTGATACGAGCAGAAATTCTTGAGTCTGGCGAATACTTTTGCTCTTCGTATCTGACAAGGCTGTTGAGAGTCGATGGTATGGTATCGGCATGAAAGTTGCGTGGTTTCATTCTTGACCTGCACAACGATAATGGCCGAATGCATGCGTATTTGGATCAGTGAGGACTCGTCTGTCGTCGCCGGCGCGCGAGTGGTGAGAGAGATAGAGAGGGAAATGCCCATCGATGTCGAGTTGCATGTTGATACAGTCCGCCAAGAGCGGAAGCGGGCGAGCAGATGCCGACATGCCGACAACGCTGCACCTGGTCGACCATGGGTCGATATGAGGGCATAAGCAGGAGAGCATATCGAAAAGTGGAATGCAATTCCCCACGCCACGATGCGGGCCACCTTGCTGAGGGCCAGGTGGGACGGCGAGCAGTACAAAGATAGTGCAGGGCGCCAATATCGACGTCCGAGGTCACATGGGTACATGTAGGTAAGATCACTTCTCGAGCCTTCTGCGATGTCGCCTTCCTCGGCAACACTGACGGCTTCACGTGTAACTGATATATGCCTACTAGCCGCATCTCCGCCACCTGCAAGCGCATTCATCATCCCCATGCATCTCCACTCTCCCATCTTCGCCTTCCCAGACGTGCACGCGTACGATATGTTGTAGGGCCATTTTTATCGATCCAGCAGAGGACCGACACGACGCATACACCGACTCATCATGGCGAACCGATCTCGCACCCTCCCCATCGTCCCGCTCCCACACTCGCTAGTTCTCCTCCCCGGCGTGACCACGCGCGTACCTCTCCAAAACCGCGCAGACATCGCTGCCATTCTCGCCAAGCTCTATAGCACCGCCGCCACACCGCGTGCAGAGAGTAGCAGCGTCACCGTTGGCTGCGTGCCGCTCAACAGCCCAGCCCTGTCGCCCGATGGACAACAGTTTCTCGAACAGAAAGATGCTGCGAGGCAGAAGATAGAATCAGACCCCACCAATGTCCGAAAGAAGGACCTTTTCCAATATGGCACCATGGCAAGAGTCACGGGCGTGCAAGGCCGGCGGGCTGGGGAGTTGACTCTGGTCGTGGAAGGCGTGACCCGCTTCCATATCGACAAGATCACGCAAGAGCGACCATATTTCGAAGCCAAGGTGATGCTGCACGAAGAGCAGCGAGTGGCCGAGACCGACGAGCAGATTCACAACATGTTTGCCAACCTCAAGCAGCTCAGCAGAGAGCTCATCGCCCTCATCCGCCTCTCTGCACTGCTACCGCGCGGGCCGCAGATGAGTCTCTCGCCTATCCTCGCACGGCGTCTGGAGCTATACATTGTGCGCAAGGATGTACAGGAGGCAGGTGTGTTGGCCGATTTCATGACCAACATCATCGATTGCACACATACCGACAAGCTGCGCATCCTCTCTGCCACTGATGTGCGAGAAAGACTGGCTCGGACCACTGAGATTCTGCAGAGGCAGATCTCTAATATCCAAGGCAATAGTCGCATATTGTCAGTGACGACACAGCAAAATCCGAGCCAGACGGGAGTCATCGACCTCGAGACGCTGAACAGACTGAGGCAGGACCCTCGCCTACGGCGCATGGGCAACGGGCAAGTCCCGCCCATCGGCATGGGCCCGGGCGTGGGAGGAGGCCAAGGACAAGATGATGAAGTCAACGAGATTGAAGAGTTGAAGAAGAAATTGGATGAAGCAGGCCTGAGTCCAGAAGCGCAAAAGGTGGCTGATCGCGAGTTGAAGAGGCTCGCGAAGATGAACCCCGCACAAGCGGAACACCAAGTTTGTAGGAACTACCTCGAGAATCTGGCCGAGATTCCATGGACCAAGATGACCGAGGACCACCTGGACACCAGCACAATGTCCAAGGCGAAGAAACAACTGGACGACGACCACTACGGGCTCGAGAAGGTCAAGAAGAGACTGTTGGAATATTTGGCAGTGTTGAAGCTGAAACAAGCTGTCAACCAAGATCTGGACAAGCAGATTGAGCAGATCGCCAAAGCCATCGAACCGGCGAAAGAGCAGTCGTCAGGCGACGCTGTGATCAACGGCGAAGAGGATGTGGCCCCATCAACGCAACTCGTCAAAAAACATGTAGAGGTGAAGAAGGAGCCAAGCCAGAAGGAGATCAGCTTGTTGAAGCACAAGAAGATGGTCGACAAATCACCAATTCTACTCCTTGTGGGTCCTCCCGGTGTTGGGAAGACTTCGCTCGCGAAGTCAGTTGCGACGGCACTTGGTCGGCAGTTCCACCGCATCTCTCTCGGTGGTGTCAGAGACGAAGCTGAAATCCGTGGCCATCGGAGGACTTATGTTGCCGCCATGCCCGGCCTGATTGTCAACGGCTTGAAGAAGGTGGGCGTTGCGAATCCAGTCTTCCTCCTCGACGAGATAGACAAGGTTGGCTCGGCTTCGAATCACGGCGATCCATCAGCTGCCATGTTGGAAGTGCTTGACCCGGAGCAGAACTCGACGTTCGTGGATCACTATGTCAACATTCCCATCGATCTCAGCAAGGTCCTCTTCATCGCGACCGCCAACTCGCTCGACACGATTCCACCACCGCTACTCGATCGCATGGAGACGATCCAGCTTTCAGGATACACAACGCTCGAGAAGCGACATATCGCCAATCGACATCTCGTTCCGAAGCAGATCACAACGAACGGCCTCAAGCTGGAAAATGTGCTCATGAAGGACGAGGTCGTCGACAAGATCATTACATCCTACACGCGCGAGGCGGGCGTGCGCAACCTAGAGCGAGAAATCGGGACGGTGTGTCGCTCCAAAGCTGTGCAATACGCGGAGGCTCGCGACACGAATACACTCCCTGCCTACACACCTGTTGTCACAGTCGAAGACCTCGAAGACATGCTCGGCATCGAGCGTTTCGAAGAAGAAATCGCTGCTCGTTCTTCCCAGCCTGGAGTTGTGACCGGTCTCGTAGCCTACAGCACAGGTTCTCAAGGCAGCATTCTCTTCATCGAAATTGCCGACATGCCCGGCGCTGGCGGCGTCAAACTCACCGGCAAACTCGGCGATGTCCTGAAAGAGTCCGTCGAAGTCGCCCTTTCATGGGTCAAATCCCACGCGTACGAACTGGCTCTTACGGACAACCCGAACGAGGACATCATGAAAGCACGAAGTATCCACGTCCACTGTCCTTCAGGTGCAATTCCCAAAGACGGACCCTCGGCCGGTCTTGCACATACGATCGCTCTCATCTCGCTATTCAGCGGAAAACGCGTACCGCCCACAATCGCCATGACCGGCGAAGTGGCGCTGCGAGGAAAGGTCATGCCGGTGGGAGGCATCAAGGAGAAGCTGATCGGAGCGCTTCGGGCTGGCGTGAAGAAAGTCCTGCTTCCTGTGCAGAACCGCAAGGATGTCAAGGATCTGCCGCAGGAGGTGTTGGAAGGGTTGGAGATTGTTCATGTGGGCCATATTTGGGAGGCTTTGCCGCATATTTGGCCTGAGAGTGAATGGCCTGGTCAGAGGGGTTGGACGGGTGGAGTGGATAGTCGGTTGTAGGGTGGTGAGAATTCTGTCTCTAGCTGCTTGGTCGCTATTGTGTTTAGCGTTGGGCAATGTGAACACTCTTCCTTCTAAAATTTGGATTTTCCTGTCTTGTCGCTGAGTCTAGAGACCTTGTAGGGTGGGTTGACTTGATCCCTTTTGAGGAGCTATTGCTTGTCTCTCCGTCTCTGTCATTCAGGTGTGTCTAGACGGATGTAGACAGCTGGTAGGACGCCATCGAAGTCACCCGAGCACTGCAACGCAAACCGAGATCCAGAATATACGTACGTCTTTGACCTTCCTCGGCAGACCACAGAAATTCGCCAGAAAAGTTTCTGCAGAGTGCCCTCTTCCACTCATCTTTCGTTTTTTTCCTTCTTCTCTTCTCACACGTTGCACGACTTACTTTTGATAATTTGAGCAGCACCACTGCCGCAGTTCTTGTCCGGAGAATGCAGAATCGAAATCTCCATTCTTCCGGCTGAATGTCATATGTAGGTAGTAGTAGTAGTAGTAGTAGTAGTAGTAGTAGTAGTAGTAGTAGTAGTAGTAGTAGTAGTAGTAGTAGTAGTAGTAGTAGTAGTAGTAGTAGTAGTAGTAGTAGTAGTAGTAGTAGTAGTAGTAGTAGTAGTAGTAGTAGTAAGGTAGTCACTGCCAAAAGCCCGATGAGAACCCTTGGGCCGCGTAAAAGCGTTCGCAGAACGAAGAGGAGAAAGAGCGGACAGGTCTGGAAATCTCCGCGAATGGCCAATAAATGTTCATCTGTCGCCTTTGACAAGAGACGAATCTTCGTGCGCGGTGTTTTCATGCAATTGCTTGTTGTGATGATCGCAGTTCGTCTTTTTTTTTTTGATGATGATGATAACCTACCAGGCTTGGAGCGCCTGCGCTGCCCCGAAGCTGTTAGTCTCCCAACTACAGTATGCGCCCGCGTATGTCGGCGTGGAGCCGCGTTGCCCCTGGTTGGTACAATATATGCATGTGCAGCTGTTCATCATCATTGGTGCGGTATGAGTTATGACTATTGTGTCTGGACTCTGCAAGGCGAGCTTTTAGCCTAGAAGGTCTGGCGACACGGCTCTTTTTCGCTCGGCCGTCAATGACTTCCGCGGAATGGCTCGTCGGAATTTCCTCTCATCAGCAATCTGCTCATCACCAGTTAGTAGTTTGTCCACGTGGTAATTACATCTGCCTGGCAGCTTCGTATGGCTTGTCGAAAATTCGTAATCGCTCCATAGCTCGTGGGATCGTCGTGCGTAGAATATCCAGCCGTAAGGCCGTCAATCCTTCGGAGGTGCTTCCATTGGTCCAGAGTCGCAGGAATGGATGTATGAGCCACGCTTTTGCACAGCTCATGCGAGAAGGTATGATGGTGACAACTTTTGTTCCGATTGTCACGGAACTTATTGTTGTGATGTTCCGGACCTTTTCTCCTTGGAGATGTGCCTGGCAACGGTGGTAGAAGTGCTTGGGGAGCAATAATGGGGCAATGGTCCGATACCAGCTCGTTCGGCGGGCGATCGGCGCCGAATTTGTGGTTGCCATTCGTCCAGCCGATGATGCGGACCAGGCCTGTACCTCGTCAACGAGTTTTCAGCAGTCAGCTTATTAGTATCGTCGATCGGCGCTGGCACATATGCACGTCCAGAAGCTCAGCCTCGAATATGAGACGCGGTGGGAAAGCTGTGTGCACCCCGCAGAACACGTAGATTGCTCTTGATTCTGCATCAAGATCATCACCATGGCCAACAGCCATTGTATTACTTGATGGCTCGCATCCTCCTGTTTCTCCGCACTCTGTACCTGACATCTCATACGACCCTCGGAGCGCTAGGAGCTAGCTGCAGCGGCTCAACGGGTGGGTTTGTGGGTTGACGTGTTTTGATCGTACTGTTGGTACGAGTCGCATGCAGCTCCCGCTGCCATGCTTCGGCCTGTCCGTTCCGAAAGCTGGGGCTCGTTGTTGTCGAGTCTAGACTGTCCTCAGTCTTGTGTGGCTGCGGGCGGGCACCACGAGTCTACGAGGTACCACCAGTGGATGCAACGCTCGAACCTAGTGTTCCACCATCATATTGTTATGATCACGCACTTCCATTTTTCTGCATTGGTCGTGCGGAGAGGTCTGGAACAACGCGCGGGGAAAGAGATCTGAGAGCGCAGTCTGGCAGACACGATCATGGAATGCACCCGAGATCGAGAAAATCATTTGCGAGCAAGCATTGAAAGTTCAAGCAACATCGTTGCGTCGCGCTACCTGGTGACTGGGCCTCACCCTGCTGGCATCGGCGCGCGCGCCGGTCGGCTCGCCGAGCGATCGCACAGATTGCAAGTATTATTGACATGGGAGCTTCACTGCCAGCAGCGGCACAGGTGCTGGATAGATCTGTGGCCCTGGACATGCTTGGGGCCAGTGCGTTGAAATTCTGCGTAGTTGATCCGCGATGCTGAAGCGAAAAGAGACGTGCGAAAAGTTGCGGCATTCACGAGGACGACACCTCTCGAGGTCTACGTGCAGAGCAACGTCGTTGAAGATGTACGAAAAAGCCTGCCCAATGCTCATATCGTGCTCGAGGCGCACCAATGTTCGCAACGTCGCGTGCGCGTGTCATGTTATGATCGCTGCACTGTATGCCTCCGAACTTGTTGATCGCTCGTCGCACAGCCCGGTGCTGCTTCGAATGCATGACCGCCGCCTGTGTCCTCGACCAGGTTTCGAATGTGCCCATTGCAGCTGCGAGCCATTTCGACTTTCGATCGTGCTGGGCGGTAGGGTTCTTTCTGGGCCACGGGCAGATCCACCACCATGGTCCGAAGTGCTTCTCCATGCAAGCAGTTTTGCCTCGCACTCGTTACGACAGATCGCATGTGTCGAAGTGCCTGTGCTTCAGTGCGTGGTTGCACCGAGGTCGCCATTAAGGTGCTCACCTTGATGTCCCCGACAGCTATGCGACTGTTATAACAATTCGCCGGATCCCTACGCGATGGCATATGCTCTCATCACACTGCCTCGACCTTTTCTCCCAGGCACAGAACACTGGTGTGCGTACCGCTGTCACCGAATGGAATCGTTCATGCTGCTCAAGCTCATCGTTGCCAGCAATGATGGAGTAAGATCCGTAGCTGCGGCCGCGTAGGCTCCCGACTGTCCGTATTGGAGGGGCTGGTTGCTGAAATATAGCGCCAATCTTCCACTTCGCCGAGATGTTGGAGTGCTCTGAATGACATCTGGAGCTGTAGACCGGCACGCTAACCTCACTGTATGGGCAGAATGACGAGAATAGCTGGATTGCGACGTTCAAGAAGCGCCAAGATGCGGCCGTGCGCCCGAGCAGCAATTGGCCAGCGCCGCCGCATCTCGAAGAGACAGCGGCGACGAGCGAAAAGCTTAAAAGCGGCTTGACCGTATGCGGACCAGCCACAGTGAACAGCTAAGGTATCAGAGCTCCCCTGGTCAGCTTCAACCCAGCTAAGAACCTTGAGGTGTCTTGCTGCAGGCGTCGACTCCACAAGCGGTCGTCCGAGATCAAGGAGGGCCCGTACACGCTCACGCTGCGCCGCACGAATCTGCCCATGGTGGTCGAGATTCGTAGCTGCATCCGACACCAACACCACCGCCCTTTTGCCCCGCCAGGTCTTCAGAGGCTTGTCTCGCGCATCTCTTGGTTCCGTCAGGCCGAAGCAGGTCGCACAGCAACGCTCTGCGTTGCAATGATTCGACACTGCATTCGATGCCGGCCTTCATCGCTCCACTATTGCGCGGCACATCATACATGGCTTGCAGATCTGCGAATGTAGTTTGGCTCAGGGCTTCTCGAGCGGCCTAGCAGGCGGACATCTGGCTCTCCGGGCAGGGCTCGCGCACGGAGAGATCCTTGAGACCTTGGGTCAATCCGGAGCCCCGTCTAGACCCATGCCGCTTCCAGGATGGCTTGGGTGCCGAGTGGCCGTTCGTTGCATCGACCATCTGTCCGACAGGCACGAGCACCAATGCCCCTCCTTTCGAGCGTTCGACGAATGTGGGGCTCGAAGCGATGAGGACCCATTGCAGGAGCAGCCAGAGATAGGATAAGAAGGCCTGCTGCACGCTCTTTCATCCAGTCTCCAGCATCCCACCAGCCCCGATTCGCAGCATAGTATATCACTCCAGACCTTGCATCCACATACATCCATCGTTGTTACACACCACCGCAATCATGGCAAATATTCCAGAGATGCAATGGGCGCAAGTCATCGAGAAGACAGGCGGTCCCGTCGAGTACAAGCAGATTCCAGTCCAAAAGCCCGGCCCAGATGAGATCCTCGTGAACATCAAGTTTTCGGGCGTGTGCCACACCGACTTGCACGCCGTGAACGGAGACTGGCCACTGCCAACCAAGCTTCCACTCGTCGGCGGCCACGAAGGTGCTGGCGAAGTTGTGGCGATGGGCGAGCTCGTCCATGACTGGCAGATGTGAGTAGCACTCGAGACGGGACCGGGAAGCACTCGGCTGACATGTTTGACAGCGGTGACTACGCTGGTGTCAAGTGGATCAACGGATCTTGCTTGTCTTGCGACTTCTGCCAGACCTCGGACGAGCCTCTTTGCGGCAAGGCACTCTTGTCGGGATACACGGTCGACGGATCATTCCAGCAGTACTGCATTGCCAAGGCAGCACACGCTGCCCGTATTCCCAAGGAGTGCGACCTTGCTGCCATCTCTCCCGTGCTGTGCGCCGGTATCACTGTCTACAAGGGATTGAAGGAGTCAGGAGCCAAGCCCGGCCAGACTGTGGCTATTGTCGGTGCCGGTGGTGGTCTCGGTTCGCTCGCACAACAGTACGCGCGGGCCATGGGCCTGAAGACCATTGCCATTGACAGTGGTGATGAGAAGAAGAAGATGTGCATGGAGCAGCTTGGCTCGTACGCATTCGTCGACTTCGCCAAGAGCCAGAACGTGGTCAAGGATGTGCAGGCAGCCACGGAAGACGGCCTGGGACCACACGCCGTCATTCTCGTCGCAGTGAACGAGAAGCCATTCCAGCAAGCGGCCGAGGTGAGAAGATTGCTCATGATGCTTTGCACAGCGCCACTGACCCGTCGTACAGTACGTCCGACCGCGCGGTACAGTCATCTGCATCGGTCTGCCAGCCGGTGCCTACCTCCGCGCGCCCGTGTTCGAGTCTGTCATCAAGATGGTCACCATCAAGGGCTCGTATGTGGGTAACCGCAAGGACAGCTCCGAGGCCATCGAGTTTTTCCGCCGCGGCCTCATCAAGGCTCCATTCAAGATCGTTGGCTTGTCGGAACTGCAAAAGGTGTACGACCTCATGCACCAGGGCGCAATCGCGGGCCGATACGTCGTGGACACTTCGAAGTAGAAGAGCATACATATGTCTGCTTGTACATAGTTGCAGATGAAATGACGAACCATGTTTTATGAAAAGTGATGGCTCCCAATCATTTCGCTCCGCTCGTGTGCAAGTGTCCAGGCAAGGTCAGAGAAACAGGCAAGTCGCACGAGGCCGAGAAGGTGCACCCAACCCACCACAGGAAGTTAGTGCACCCGTCTTCCGACGTT
Source organism: Cercospora zeae-maydis (assembly GCA_023512815.1). Classification (NCBI taxonomy): domain Eukaryota; kingdom Fungi; phylum Ascomycota; class Dothideomycetes; order Mycosphaerellales; family Mycosphaerellaceae; genus Cercospora; species Cercospora zeae-maydis. The sequence goes on along the minus strand of JAKLWY010000003.1, from coordinate 921,244 downwards.
AGACTACGCAGGGTCCAAGCCGGATGGGGCAAGTGCTAAACGACGATTCGATGTCTGGAGGCAGGTGAAGCGAGCAACCAACCAACATGTGCATCGTTGGGGAAGGGCAGGCCGCGTCTTGCATACATGTACCGTCGCCTTCATCATCACTCGCGCATCGACTAGGAGGTACGCCGCTCTCTCGCGGAGGAGCGGTCGTCGGGGGAAGTAGACTAGTTGCGCACAGAGATTTCGGCGCGCAGCCAATCAATGGTCGCCGACTCGGCAGCGTAGCACTGTGTAGACTTCATCTGAAACGCAGAAATCGACTTCAACTTCTCCTACGACTTGCAGCAGTCATCATGACGATACCGGTCCTTGCCGCCGCCACTGTGGCACCTCGAAAGCGGACATGAAACGGCGCGCGCGGTGACGTTTCCTGTCCTGGAAGGCCACATGCATTGACAATTTGACATTGTTGTTGACGAGCTGGAGCTGCCTTCACATGTTGTTGCCGCGCAGGTCCACTTCATCAGACCGCACAAACGGAAAGGCTGCTGCCGACTCCTTGGCCGCGTGCTTGTGCTTGTGTCACTCTCTTTCACACACACTTCGCCTTGCTTGACGTGTTTGCTGCTTCCCTCACTTCGCTCCTGTCCTTTCCAGTCTTTGTGCGCGGTGCCTGGATGCACTGCACTTGCTTCTTGCTTCCATTCACATTCACAATCACCCCCCCCCCCCTTCCTGCTTTTTTTCTTTTTGGCGACCTTCTCACGCCGTTTCGTTCCTTGCACTCCGCCGCCCTCTCTGAGGCTCTCTCTCTCCCTTCCCTCCATATCATCGACCACACTCATTACATACCGCGGCCTCCAGTCGCCAGGATGACCTTCTTTCGCTCTTTACTCGTCGCGGCCTTGCTGGCCACGGCCACGGCCATGGCCATGCCTTCTCCCCTCCAGAAGCGCTCATTCAAGGCTCCCGTCCGTGGCCGCTCACGCCAAGGTGCACTCGATGATGTTTTTCGGGTCCAGAAGAAGTACGGTTGGACCATCGTTGTTGTCGAGAGCGAGCCTCTTTACCCCGTCAGTGCGACCACGGGCCAGCCAGCCGTTCCTGCCACCGCAGCAACAAGTGCGAGCCACGGCCAAGAGTCCACTTTCAAGACGTTGACGACAGCATCTCCCGAACTTCCTACGCCTTACGCTCCCCACCCGAATTCGACCAGCAGTGCAAGCCCGACTCAAACCAAGGGAAGCGAGGACGGCGAAGTTTCTGCAATCCCAGAGGAGAATGAGATTCAATACCTCTCCCCTGTCACGATCGGTGGCCAGCAACTGTATCTCAACTTCGACACCGGGTCGTCTGATCTGTAAGCTCTTTCTCATTCTACAGAAGAGAGGACAACGCGCTAATCGTTGCGTCAGATGGGTATTTTCAAGCGAGCTCTCGCCCCGGGCCATTGGCAACCACTCCGTCTTCGACCCATCAAAGAGCAGCACCTTCACTCCGTACGAGGGTGCTAGCTGGAGAATTTCATACGGCGACGGCAGCTCTGCTAGTGGCATCGTTGGACACGATGTCGTCGATGTCGGCGGATCTACGGTCCAGAAACAAGCCGTGGAGCTAGCAACATCCATCTCTGCCAGCTTCGTGACTGATCCCAACAGCGATGGCCTACTCGGCTTGGGCTTCAGCAGCATCAACACGGTACGACCAGAGCGGCAGAAGACCTTCTTCGAGAACGTAATGCCCGACCTGTCAGAGCCGCTTTTCACAGCCGACCTGGAGGATAACATGGGTGCTGGAGAGTACGAGTTCGGTAGAATCGACAAGGCCAAGTACAAGGGCGACATCCACTACGTTGACATTGACAACTCCGACGGCTGGTGGCAGTTCCCAATCCCGAGTGTCAGCGTTGGCGACGAATACACATTCACGTGCGATCAAGACTGCACTCCGGCCATTGCTGACACTGGCACATCGCTCCTGTGAGTTAATATACTGCCCAGCTTTGCTCCAGCGGCCGCCTGTCACCTAACTTGGGCGTCGATGGACCCTGATCACACGAATGCTATTGGAGATCAATGCTTACTTGCGTCTTAGGTACTTGGATAGCGAGGTGGTCCAAGCTTACTACGATCAGGTCGAAGGTGCTTCCACCTGGCAGCGGAACACCTACATCTACCCATGCGAAGCTACGCTACCGGGTCTAAGCTTACAGATCGGAGATCACAACGTCACGATCAAGGGAGAGGACATGACCTACCTAGAGTTTGACAACGAAAGTGGAGGTCCCGTCGGTCATTGTCTCGGTGGCCTCCAGGCCACTTTCAGTAGCCCACAAATTGTGGGCGACGTGTTTTTGAAACAGGTATTCGCTGTTTTTGATGGTGGAAATCAGCGCTTTGGTGTGGCTGAGAAGAACTGATCGCCCTCTTCGTCTCGTATGGAGACGGGAGCTGGGACCGCTTGATGGCGAAGGCAATATCTGCTAGAGTTGCCCGGGATCAGCCAGAGACGTACGTGGTCCACACACGGTTTCACAGGCCATGGAGCTTTGACAGCTCATGGACAGGATTACGACAGCATGCATAGCTCGACAGCTCGAGTCAAGACGATGAATGAATGAAATGTCTGTTTTTAGCACAAAATGGCGAGTCCCAATCGTATGTTGCTCAGAGCTATGACCGTGGACTAATTCTTTTGCTTACAGATATCAAGCTGGTGCTGCTGAATTTTAGTCCCGTACAGGTCCGATGAAAATGTCATCGCCCGATAATGACAATCAAAGAATTGTGTTGATTGAGTGACTCCAGAAGGCCCACGCACCAGAGGTTACGTATGGATGCCAATGTCATGCCTCAGGCCAACGCATCACAATTCTTCCAGGAACTATTTGGACGATTCCATTCCCTCCTACAACAGCCCAGCCTGTTTCACGTGCGACGTCACATTGTCCGCTACAATAAGTGTGATGATGGAGTGAGGGGCGATCCGGAAGAAGTAAGTTCCAAATCCACGATAAAACCGAAGCAGACCCTCCTTCCGATACGCTTGCACAGCACAGTCCACCATGCCAGTGTATTGCGACCCGCCCCTTTGGAGCCTCGTTTTCAAGAAATCGAATGGAAGACTGAAGAATGCTGCAAAGAAGCCCGCGATTCCCGATGCTGCGAATGTGATGTTGCGATCCGACATTGTCGTCCTCTGCTTCAATTGATGCTTCGACTCGGAGAAAAACGCCAACTGCCCGAAATTCGTCGCCATCGCTCTCACGATCGTCGGGTACGAGCCTGACCAGAGCGCGGTAATGCCTTCGTTCTTGGCGATTCTCGTCAAGGCGTCCACGACAGACCGATAGTTTGCTCGTTGCTCTCGCGGTTTCATCCCGTCCGATTGTAGTCGGATCAGAGCGACTTCTGCTGGATTGGCAATTGCTGCTGCGAGACCTCCTGCGGAGAGGGATGCGAGCGCGCGTTCGCTGAAGCCCACGTTCCGGCCTTGCTGTTCGGCTCGATTTGCTGCGAAGGCGAGGAAGCGGTCGAAGAAGCCGAGACGCAATGTCGCATACGACGCTTGACGCAGCCAGGCGGCTGAGATTCCGTTGTATAAGCTGAAGAAACCGTCGTCGGCGACGATCTTTCGGGCTACGGAGATTGGTGATTGACTTTTGCCTGCAGCGCCTTCACCGCTGGAAGTAGATGATTGCAAGTAAGCGGTCGTCTCAGATGTTTGATGTTTGATTTACTGATGATAGAGAATGACGAGACTCACAGCAGCTGCAGTCGGACTTTGACCATATCTACTGGTTGCACACATGTTGTTGCTACGATGCCTGAGCCTCCTCCAATCACGAATGGCAATAGTTGTTTTCCAGTCGCGCCAAGAAACGAAGTTCTGGGCTCATTTTGCGGATCTGATGATGCTGGTGAGCCGTCTGCGGCTGGCTTCGACTCGGACATTATTGCATAGTAGCCTTCATGTTCAAAAGCCTCGTTGTCTCGTTGATCAACTGAGTTTCACGTGGCCCTCGGCATGCACGTCCGTCATATTTCCTCGGCTGCTGACTCGGCAGAGTTCGAAGTGCACACGCTATCCTACGCGCGGGGACTCTGATTCGTTATATCCGACTATTTCCGATACTAACACGTCCGTCGCTAGGCTCCATCCTAGTCCATGATGGTTCGTCATTGAGTGATGGGTGAGCAACCCAGGCTGTGCTAAGTCGAGCTCAACACACAAGAAGCCATTTGAAGCATGTGAAAGTGCATGGGTTCTTTCGTCCATGTCTTGGCATTGACTGCATTTTTTCCTCCCAGATGTCTTTATTGGCGAAGAGAGTTGTAAGTCGTTCATTTGTGTCTTCATTCTTGCAAGAGTATGTATGGTCTGACCGATATGAACAATAGTTGACACGCCAACTTGTAAGACCAACGCGGTCAAGCTTAGGCTCATGCCGAACCACGCTGTTACAGGAGAGCGGTAGTCGGCGGGTACATGCACCCGCAACTGAATTCCTTCAGAATGGAAATGTAGATTGGACCGAGTCTCAACAAATGGTCCGAGATTCGATAGCCAAGATTGCGTCGAAATACGATGACGAGTACTGGAAAGACCTCGACAGCAAGCACAAATTCTCGCTCGACCTCCACTCCGACCTCGCTGGAGCTGGCTGGCTTGGAATCTGCATGCCAGAAGAATACGGAGGATCTGCTCTGGGAATTTCTGAAGCTTCCGTGATGATGCAGACGCTCTCGGAGTCCGGAGGCGGCATGGCAGCAGCGTCGTCGGTGCACATGAACATCTTTGGGCTGGAACCTGTCGTCAAATTCGCCACAGAAGAGCAGAAAAAACGATGGCTGGTGCCCCTCATCGAAGGCAAGGAACGAGCTTGTTTTGGCGTCACGGAACCAAATACTGGACTCGACACGCTCAAACTCCAATCTCTCGCGAAGAAGAACTCGGACGGCACATCCTACTCCCTCAGCGGCTCGAAAATCTGGACGTCCACTGCGCAAACGGCACAGAAAATTCTTATCCTGGTCCGAACCACCCCTCTCGCCGAAGTCACCAAGCCTACGCAAGGCCTTTCGCTCTTCTACACCGACCTCGACCGCTCCGTCGTCCAAGTGCAAGAAATCGAAAAACTCGGCCGCGCCGCAGTCGACAGCAACACGCTCTTCTTCGACGGCTGGCGCGTCCCCGCCGCCGACCTCATCGGCTCCGAAGGCGACGGCTTCAAACAAATCATGCACGGCATGAACGCCGAACGCGTCCTCCTCGCGGCCGAAGCTCTGGGACTCGGCTTCGCTTCGCTCCGCAAAGCAGCGCTGTACGCGCAAGAGCGCGTGGTCTTTGGACGGCCGATCGGGAAAAATCAGGGCATTCAGCATCCTCTCGCGGATTCGTGGATGAAGTTGGAGGCTGCGCGGTTGATGACTTATCAGGCTGCCAGGATGTATGATCAGGGCCATAGTACGGGTGAGTATGCGAATGCGTGCAAGTATCTCGCTGCGGATGCGGCGTTCGAGGCGGCCGAGAGGGCGGTGTTGACGCATGGTGGCATGGGCTATGCGAAGGAATATCATGTGGAGAGGTATTTTCGCGAGGCCATGTTGCCGCGATTGGCTCCCGTGAGTAGGGAGATGATTTTGAATTATGTTGGGGAGAGGGTCTTGGGGCTGCCGAGATCGTATTGAAAGGATATGGTGGTTTTTTCTTTTGGGAACAATTGAAATATATGGAATCACGCTGGTGCTCTATTCTTGATCACGCCTTTCTTTTCCAGCCCGGCAAGATTCTCGATTCCCATGTCTCGTAGGACTTCGTTCGTATGTTCGCCGTGGAGTGGTGGAACGCTACGCAGGGAAGTTTTCGTGTGGCTGAACTTGATGGCAGGTCCCAAGAGTTTGATCTTGCCTTTCACGGCTGCTGGCAATTCTACTTCCGTGACCATCTCCCGAGCTGCGGTCTGTGGGTGGTCAAAGACCCTTTCCATGGTGTTGATTGGCGCGTACGGCATGCCAGACCCCTCGAACTCGGCTTCCCATTCATCTGTCGATTTTTGAGCAAATAAGTCGTTGAGCAGTGGGTACAGCTCGTCTCTGTTCGTTACTCGATCGCCGTTTGTTAAGAAGCGTTTGTCCTGTGCCATTTCCGGCTTGCCTAGTGTGGTGACCAATTTGGCGAATTGCTTGTCGTTAGTGGCGCCGCAGACGAAATACAAGTCTTTGGTCTTGAACGCATCGTAGGGGACCACCGATGGGTGCTGTGCTCCCCAGCGCTCTGCTTCCACCCCAAGGTTCAACCAGGAAAGCGCCACGTTGGTAAGGAGGGCGACTTGGGTCTCAAAGAGTGACCCATCAATCTTTTGACCTTCGCCCGTCCTTTCTCGAGCGTACAGAGCGGCCATGATGGCGCCGTGCATATACAACCCCGTCGACATGTCTGTCAGACCAAGGCCCGGCCGGACTGGTCCGCCCCCTCGTTCGCCGGTGAGATGCAGAAGACCGGCTTCTGCACCGGCGATCATGTCGTACCCAGCACGAGTCTCAAACGGACCGCTGGGGCCATATCCGCTGGTGCTGGCAAGAATCACACGCTTGTTGACCTTTCGAAGATCTTCGTAGCCAAGTTTCAGCCTGTCCAGCGCACCGGGGCGAAGATTCTCGACGATCACATCCGCATCTTCAACCATGCGGAGGAAGATCTGTTTGCCTTCCGGGTCTTTCAAGTTGAGGGCAACACTCTTCTTGTTACGGTTCACAGCGGAGAAGTAATTGGACTTGGGATCCTGCTTAGTCACGTCGTACGAGGCTTGCAACTTGCAATACTGGAATAGTAGCATACCATGGGACCTATGTCGGGTTTCCACATGCGTTCCTCGCCTGCTATCGTCCAATAGCGGGTATCGTCCTGCGGGATTCCGCGTCAGCTTCGCGCGCAAGAGCAGAAGCTCGGGAAACAACGTAGTACACCACGATCCGGGTCTTCAATCTTGATGACCTCTGCTCCATAATCTGCGAGAATCTGCGTGCAATATGGCGCCTAGAAGGGATCTCAGTGTCTTCGCTCCACGCGGCTGGGCCTGGGACCACTCACAGCCAGCACGCGAGACAAGTCCAGAATCTTGACGCCGACGAGAGGGCCTCCGGTTTCACGTGGGCTGGAATAGCTGCGCGTCGGTATCCGTGGGGCCGGTGAGACAAATACCGCGGGGCGAGTATGACGGCATGGGGTTCGAGTGAAGTGGCATCCGCCATAGAGGCTGAGCCGGAGAGCGGGCATGATGATTACATGTAAGAACTAGAACTAACTAGATGGACTCGTGCGCCCACCAAGACCCGTCTTCATTCAGCAGACACACACACATACACAACACACACAGCAGCCTTCCACCCGGTCCTCGGGTCGTGCGAATGCATCCCAAACCCCGCTCGGAAATGCGACGGGCGGAAGCTTGGGGACCGACGGCGTACATTGGGGACCGGGTGTCCGAGGTCAACAACACCCTCCTCTGGCCGGGCGGCGACGACGCGACGAAACCTCACCGCGTGCGGCATGATTTGGACGACATGGCGGCGCGACTGGCATCGGGCCTGTGTGTGTTGCGTACGGCGAGCACGTCGCGGGGAAGCAGTGCTCCCGTTCCGGTGCGACTGCGACGAAGGTCTCACTTGTCAACTCCGCGACCTGATGTGACCATCCTGGAAGTCGGGCCTCGCGATGGACTGCAAAACATCAAGACCCAAGTGCCAACGCTGACCAAGATCGAGCTCATTCGGCGGCTGGCAAACACCGGTCTGCGCAATATCGAAGCAACTTCATTCGTCTCCCCAAAATGGGTGCCTCAGTTAGCCGACAGCAAGCATGTCATCAAAGAAGCCAATGCCATCGGGGAGTCGAAGGGGATCTGGATGCCGGTGTTGACGCCGAACATGAAAGGTCTGGAGTTGGCGGTGGAGAATGGCGCACGGGAAGTCGTGGTCTTTGCCTCCGCCTCGGAAGCCTTCAGCAGGGCCAACACGAACTGTTCGATCGAGGAAGCGCTGGCGCGTTCGGAGCAGATTGTGCAGGCTGCGAAGTCACACGGCATCCGAGCTCGGGGCGTGATTTCTTGCATAGTCGCGTGTCCATACGATGGTCCTACAGAGCCTTCGAAAGTGCTGGAGATTGCGAGACGTTTCCTTCAAATGGGCTGTTACGAAGTCGGTCTGGGCGATACAATCGGCGTGGCGACGCCGCACGATATTGAGAAGCTTTTGAAAGTGCTCCTGACAGAGATCCCTGCCGATAAACTAGCCGGACACTACCATGACACGTATGGCCAGGCTATTGCAAACGTTGTCAAGTCCTACGAGATGGGCCTACGAGCTTTTGATAGCAGCGTTGCTGGTCTTGGTGGGTGTCCTTTTGCGAAAGGTGCAAAAGGAAATCTCGCCACGGAAGACATGGTGTACACGTTTGAGAAAGCAGGCATCGCAACTGGAGTGGATCTCCAGCAGCTTGCCGAGATAGGGGATTGGATCTCACGAGAAGTGAACCTTCCGAACAACAGTCGAGCCGGTTCGGCGATTGTGGCGAAGACGCGCTCTGCGAACGAGGCCACTTCAAAGCAAAGTAGTCAAAGTACTGCCTCCAATCGGGACTGGAAAATGGTCGAAGATCGCGGAGATTACCAAGTTCACAGATCAAGAAATGTGCTCAAGGTGACTCTGGCAAGGCCAAAGAACGGAAACGCCCTCACAAACACCATGGTCGAAGGCATAACGAAGCTGTTCCAAGACGTTGCTCACGATCAGAGCGTCTTCACCATTGTACTCGATGGGCAAGGCAAATATTTCTGCACTGGCATGGATCTGAGCGCAGGCGGTAGCAGTGCATCGAACGACGCCTCGGAAAAGGCAGCATACTACCAGAAAGTCGAAGATCTTTATCATGCCATTGATAATGCCCCGCAAACCACTATCGCTGTGGTCGATGGGCCTTGCTTCGGTGGAGGCGTAGGCCTGACGTTCATCTGCGATATACGTCTAGTCTCCGAAAATGCTCGCTTCACGATGACAGAAATCAAGCTGGGCCTCTCTCCCGCAATCATTTCGAAATATATGATTCGGGAATGGGGAATTCCGTTCGTGCGCGAAGCCATGTTAGCTGGCCGAGAAGTCAAACCAGCAGAACTACACCGAATCGGCGTCGTGCATGGGCTCGCGCGTGACGGACAGCATCTCGACGAGATGACTTCACAATATCTGCAGAGTCTGAGCAAGTCTGCGCCTCGTTCGGCTGCTGCGATCAAGGAACTCGTTCGACTAGGATGGAAAAATCCAGGCGGCCCAGAGCAGCAGCAGTTTGTGACCAAGGTTTTCGCTGAAATGATGAAGCCTGGCTCCGAAGGCGAACATGGTCTAGCTCAATTCCGCAAGAAGATCAAAGGTGTGGATTGGGGCAGCTTTTGGGCGGAGAAAGGTCCCGCGATATCAGCCAAATGATCAGATCTCATTTCTGGCAATTTGTTGAAGGTTGTCTTCCCCCTGGTACAGTCGAGTACCCAGTCGATCTCTTGGCTCAGTGTCGGAGAGCACCAGCGAGCCTCAGTCACTTATTTCCGGCATATTTCCGACCAGCCATGCTGAGCTTCCACAGTGAAACCAGCATGGCCGAGGTGACGCACCTGTAGTCCTGACTTGGGAAGATCGCCGTGTAGCGACCCCGCTTAGTTCACACGCTTCGCAGCAAGTCTGCTGGGGTCCAAGACCACAATTGCCAGACACTCGAGACCTGGGATGTACTAGCTCTGACAATTACTGCACGTAAGGATATACATACAGGACAAACTTGGTAACAGACATGGCTACCGCAAGCTCGAGCAAGTACAATCCCGAGGACTTCACCAAACTTTACATCAATGGAGAATACGTTCCTTCCAAGTCTGGCAACTCATACGCTTTGAAAAACCCCAAGAACAACACCCCAGTCTGCAACGCCATCCCTATCTCGAACGAGGAAGATGTCGAGGCTGCAGTCGTAGCTGCAGAAGCTGCTTACCAGGGAGAATGGAGAAAGTTCTCCGCTATGCAAAGAACTGAATGTCTACATCGACTAGCAGCCCTAATGGAAGATGAAATCGTGCCCATTCTCAGCCTGGATTCCCTGACAAGTGGCAACCCGACAAGTATAATACCGACTCGCGAGAAGACCTACATCAAGAATTGCATCCTCTACTTTTCGGGGTGGACGGACAAACAAGCTGGCGACTTCTTCCCCGATGATGATGGGTTCGCCAAAATTGTCACGCACGAACCGCTCGGCGTTTGTGCTGCGATCAATCCGTTCAATGCGCCTGTGCCAACCATGATTCTGAAATGCATCCCAGCGTTAGCGACAGGAAATGTGATCATTGTTAAACCCTCAGAGAAAACGCCTTTGGGAACGCTGGCTATGGCACCACTATTTGAGAAAGCTGGCTTTCCAAAGGGTGTGGTACAGGTACTGACGGGAGCTGGTGATACTGGTGCTTTACTTGCAAGTCATATGCGGATCCGCAAAATCAGCTTCACCGGCAGTATACCCACTGGCAAGAAGATTCAAGAAGCTGCGGCCAAGAGCAATCTCAAACGTGTGACATTGGAGCTGGGTGGAAAGAGTCCGGCAGTTGTATTCGAAGATGCGAATCTGGACAATGCTCTTATGTGGACGGTCAACGCGCTTCTTGCAAGGTCGGGACAGGTCTGCGTTGCCGCCACTAGAGTGTATGTTCACTCTTCCGTCGCTCAAGATTTCATTGCGAAATACACGGAAAAGGTGAAGGCTGCAGTGAGCGACATTGGCGATCCTCAGGATAATACAGTGAAAATTGGACCTCTGGTCGACCAGTCTCAGCTTGAGCGGGTCAAAGGCATGATCGAGCGGGGAAAAGGTGAAGCTGAGCTAGTAGTCGGCGGCGTTCAGTACGGCGAAACAGGATGTTACATGGAGCCGACAGTTTTCTTGAACCCCAAGCCCGATGCGGAAATCTACACGACAGAAGTGTTCGGTCCTGTAGCAGTGGTCAAGACGTTCGAGACCGAGGAAGAAGTACTCAAGATGGCAAACGATACGGAATATGGTTTGATGTCTGGCGTGTTCACGAAAGACATCACGAGAGCGCTCCGCGTGGCCAAGAATTTGGATACTGGCGTTGTTGGTATCAATTGTGTTAGCTATGTAAGCAGATCTGTTCGATTGTTGTTTGGACAAGTACTGACTTCCACTACAGATGAATATGCAAGTTCCATTCGGCGGTCGAAAGCAATCGGGCATTGGCAGAGAATTTGGAGAATATGCTTTGCGTGCGTACACGGAGCCGAAGACGATGCTGATCAATATGAATGCATAGAATAATTGTACAGAAAGATCGCAATGTTCCGAGAATGGAATTGACCTGCACATACCTCGCATGTTCTTTCCGAAGATCTTGACTCGACTTACTGTGATTGTCGAATCCAATGCAGCAAACATTCACACGTGCTTGTTCACTGCTCAAGCGCAGATTCACTCCTCAATCAGGTGTAGGCACCACATGACATCTTATGCACTCTTGCTCAGTCTTGAACTTTGCAACACCGACACAAAGTTCCATACACTCGACTCGAGATAAGCTCGAGTCACGCACAATTTGCGTTGTTAATACTACCGCACGACATCCGTCACCAAACAAGGAGATGGACGAGATCCAAGCACTCCGCGCGCGCCTGGAGCTGCTGGTGCAAGAGCATGGCCATACCGACGCGCAACACCCGCCACCCAACGAAGAGCTGCACGTCACTGCAGCACTCCGCGACCGCATGATGGCGCTGCCGCAAGAACTGTTCGACGAGATCTACAACCTGACCTTCACCGCCGACAAGCAAGTCCGTCACATCACCAACGCCCTGAGCGGCCGTCCACCACACCTGCTGCACGTCGACCGCCACTCGCGCAAGAAATTCGCCGCCTCATACTACCGCAACACCACATTCCTCTTCCCCTGCGACATTTTGTTCGCGCGCTGGCTGAGAGCTTTGAAACATGTGCCCGGCACCGCTTTTGCCGCCTTGTATATCCGGACCCCCCCTCCACGGCCTGCGCTCCGTCAGTGCAAGCTCCCTGAAACCTAGCACCACTAGCGAGAGCTCGGTACGACTAGCCTCCAGATCTTTGATCGATACTCGTCAAGGTCAGTCATGATGAGTATGGAGATATGCTGAGATTTCGTTGATGCTAACTATCAAAGGCTATTGAGCTCATTGTGGAAGCACGGTGTTACTGGAACTAGCGCGTGCCTTGATCTTCCAGAGGGTCATACGAATGACAAGATTGAAGATGGTGGTTGATACTATATGGTTTGCATGAGAAGAAGACGAATACGCTTTCATACCCGAGATTGGTGCAATTCGACAGATTCCCATCGTACGCAGGACTGTATGGATCCACGCATAAGGGGTTTCGAGAGGTAGATGAGGCGAGACATGGTGGTGACCGTAGTCGGGTATCCCGTACTCCTAGCGGCGAACACGCGTGGTGTCTACGATGACTGCTGTTTGCTCCTGAATACCTAGGTGTCTGATTACTTTCGTCATACGAGGCTCACGGGGGGAGATTGCTGCCCTTGGCATCAATACAGACTAATTCACCAAAACTACCAATATCCAATACAACATTCTTCTGTTGCTCATCTAGCTCCCTCTCGCGTACACAACAATCATGCAGGAAAAGCCTAGAGTTGCCAGCCCCTTTGATACAGAAACGTGAAGTGAAGTCAACCTCTGTCCTCGAAGGGAAACAAACATGTGCAAAACGTGCAATCTTCCACCATTCACCGCCGTGACGCACATGTCGTTCATTTGATTTTCATCTCGAGCCGGTACATCTTCTTCCCAACTGCAGCATTTTCCCTCCTTACACCCACCAACAACAACAAAAACAACAACAACAACACCACCTCAAGCCCCCTTCCACAAGAACTCTTACGACATAATCTACGACGAAGTCTTCACCGCCAGCCCAAGCACGGACAGCATCCGTGACCAGCCTTTCGAGTGCCCCCCACCTCCTGCAAGTTGACCGAGCTTCTCGCGAAAAGTACGCAAAGCCTTACTTTGCCGTTACTACGTTCGTCTGCACCGGCAAGCCGTCGAGTTTATTGGATTCACGAATTGCACGTCCAACATTGGGAGCCGATCAAGGAAGTTTACTGTTTCCATCGGCGAGGCCTGGAATCTCTGGCCCCGACTTTGTTTTCTAGAAGATTGGTGATGTACCGCAGGAAGTGGGGAAGTCAAAAGGCTGAAAAGATGCCAGTTGTCGGTTGTATTGAGGTAGGTCGGATGAGAGGTGTATATCTGGCACGTATGTCCGTTAATATGTGCAGGCCAAGGAGCGGTTCGCCATCGACCGGGCCTGAACGCGCATTAGCGAACTCGCGCAGCGGAGGCGAACATCAGGACGAGTCACAACGGCGACACCACAGGGAGAACGTGATGGTCTCCACAGCCCAGCACGTACGCCAGAGCACTTCATTGAAGCCGTTCCTATCATGAATGGCTTTTCTCTCATAACCAAGAATGCGGCACTCGATATCGTAATGCCGTTAAACTGCCACAGGATTTGCCTCCTCTCCGTTCGCAAGAGCCAACCGCTCCTCTTCTTTCTTCTGCCTCAGAGCTTCAGTCTCCTTCCGCAAAGCCTCGAGGTTGAACCCTCCGTCATCATCGTCAGAGTCTTCATCAGAGTCGGCATGCCAATCGCCCTTCTCAAACATAGCACGACCTGTCGCCTCCTTCATGGTCTGCGCTTCCTGTTCGGCAGCCTTCTTGTCTAATCGCTCCTTCTTCCACTTCGCGAAACTTTCGGGTGTGACCGGCGTCAGCTTGCCAGTAAGTTGCAATCGCTGCGATTCCAAAAAGTCCTCTAAAGTAAGCGTTGCCAAGGGCGATTTATCCATAAGCGCCTTCTCTGCCGCTCGCTGTTCCTTAGTTTTGAGCACGAATCCAGGCGGCAGAGAGTGTTTGTACTTGCACTCATCTCCGCCGTTTGGACATTGCCAGAACCAACCATATTTCTGATTCTCGACAGCCTCGATGAAGAACTTGCACACCTTGTCTGTTGTTGTCTTGGGGTTGCCGTGTTTCGACATAACCACCTGTCGCAACTTCTCTTCATCCCACTCCTCCATGCCATCCTTCTTCTTCTCATCATCGTTGGCCTCGTCCCCACGGACATCTGTGTACAAATCCTTCTTCGCAGTCTTGCGCTCCACATCCAAGTCATGAGAGAACTTGCACTTTTTGCCCTTCTCACATCCACCCTTTTTGAAGAACTGGCAGAGCACAGTCTTGGGGTCAACTCCAGGTGGCACTTTTTGTACGGCAACAGGAGCGAACAGTTCTGCGGCCTCCTTTCGTGCTTGCTCTGCTGCCAACTTCTCCTTCTCCTTTTGCAGCTTCAGTGCTTCCTTCTTCTTGTCCTCTGGCGCAGAATTCTTCGATGCGGACATCTGTTTGATGGCTTTCTGTGCAGCACCGCCTTTCTTATTCTTCATACCAAAGGCTTTGTCCTCAACGGTAGGCTTCTTCTTCTTGGGTTCATCCTGCTTTCCTTTTGGAGGCATGCTGGGCAGTAATTGGAGCCGCAGCTGGCGACAGTCAAGGTCGACGTCGGATTTCTTCGCTCAGTCTTCGTTGACTGAGGAGCGGGGCGTGGTTGAATCGCGAGCGCGGGGCGGTTCGATGGGACGATCAGTGTAAAGGCGAGGGAAAGCTCTCCATGTGTAAGCCTTTCCGCACGTCAGCCGCCACGGGTGCTCGTTTCGGTGAAGCGAGCACGTGAAAAGGAGAGCGCTTGGTGGGCGAGGTGTGAATGTGTTCTGCGGCAGTCGAAGTTTCCATCTGAAGTCACCGCCGAGTGGCGTCACTGTCCACTGCCAAGAGTTCGGGATCGCCAAGGCCATTCTGCCGTTGCTGATGAACATCACTCCTCCATTCTCACTCTACACAATGGGTATTTTCACCGTCCTGCTGATATTTCTTGCCTGCTTTGCGGTCTTTACGCTGGCCATATTCGCCTTGTCCTCATGTCTAGGAGACGAGATCCGAGCCGCTTGGAGTGGAAGACGAACGAGACGCATTCCTACCACGTACGGTCTTCAATATGCCCAAGCTATGGGCCAAGGTGGTCATGGTGGATACTCGGAGCACATTGAAATGGAAGACATGCTCCATAGGTGGAATGACAACAATGAAGACGACTGAGTGATCACCCTTTGCCATTCCGAGCATTCCTCCGAATTTCGAACGAGGCAGTACTGCGTGCTGGCACAATGGCGCAAGACGTCCAGGATGGCGTATAGTTCGTTTGTCAGTAGCGGGACTGGTGCGGACTACTACTTCAACCATGAGTCGCAGACTCGCGATTCTGCATCACATGGGAAGCACCACCAAACTGCCCTCCTTGCTGCTGAGAACGCATGACACATTGCAATAGCTTCACCAGCAACATAATGCAATTGGCGAAGACAGCGCAGTCGTGGGAGATGCAATGAGATCGAGACCAGTTGGATTCATCAATTGCGGTTGTCCATCATTTCTCATATCTCGTACAATGCAATGTAACGCTGCAAGATATTCATACAATCCCACGCCGGGCTCTTATTCCCATGTCATCATCGACACAAAACCATAGCGCCTGTTCCTCAAGAACAACCAAATGACGAAGCCATACCAAAGCAAAAACACAAACGCGCAAAGCTCTTCATCGGAAATAATCCGGCCACGTGACAGCAACAGTCGCCCAGTCCATTCCCACACCATCCTACGGTGATCCAACCCCGGCTCCATCCTTTAACCCAACCTTTCCAGATTTCTTCATGACTCCCAACTCAACCAATCGATCCCAAATTTTATCCTTGACCATGGAAGCCTTCTTATCGAAAGCAGCACCGTCAAGGTTTGTCAGCTGCGGACAACTATGCCCAAGCATGAGATGACAGACTCTCCTCCGCAGCTTCGTGCTCTCATCTAGGCGGTCATGGTGGATGATATCCCGTCCAGCATCTTGAGCTGGCAGAATGTATTTTGCAACTTCGTTCTTCTCCGTCTTGACATCCTCCTCATCAACTTCGCTCGATGCAAGTGGTTGCTCTCGGCGTACGATGCTGGTGGGCATAGAATGCAACTGGGCGTTCAATGTTGCAATTGGAGCGTAGAAGCCGTGAGCTAGCGGGTTATCACGTACGTCGAGGGACGTGAGGCTGGGCATTTTGGAAAAAGTCGCAATACTCTTTCGTAAACGGTCAAGTCGGTTGCCGCAGACCGAGAGCTCTTCCAGCTTCTGCACGTTGAGAAGGGGGCGCACATCCTTGAGCGAGTTGAAGTTGAGATTCAAGGTGACCAAATTTGGAAGCTTCAAGCCAAAATCGTCCGGCAGATGCTGGATTCCGCATGAGGCGAGCTCGAGGTGCTGCAGGCTGAGCAAACTTGCTGTCAAGCCGAGAGATGGGATATCGCTACCTGACAGCCGTATCGTACGAGCATGACAAGTTTGTTCCAGAATGCGCAGTGTAAGACCCTTGCTGAGGACTTGTCTCCGCATTGAAAGTGTGTCAAGCGATTTCAACGTCTCCAAGCCCGCAATGCTTTGCATTTGGTTGCCATCAAGGAGGACCATCTGGAGCGCTGGCAGATTCCATACATGTAGTCTTGTCAAGCCACAATTGTTCAACGACAGGTATTTCAAACGCGGCAGTGTGTGCTCAAATGCCAAAGGCACGGAAATGGGGTTATCATCTAGCTTGAGACCCTTCAAAGACGTCAGTTGGTCCAGGCCATTGACAACTTCGATTGCGTTGGTGCACAAGTCCAGGTCCTCTAGTCTTTGCAAGTAGCTGTTCTCGAAGTCGACGGCGCGCACGAGGTTGCGTCGCAGTCTGAGCTTCAGAAGACCGTCAAGCTCCAGCACGCCATCCAGACTGGTGATTTGATTATCGTCGGCCTTGAGCTCCCGCAAGTGAACCAAGCACTCAAGGCCCTTTAGGCTGTCGAGCTGATTGCTGGAGATGTCCAGATATTGCAAGTTCGCGAGATGCGTCCATGATGTCAAACTGGTGAGCAGGTTACCGTTGGCGACGAGCGTCCTCAAGCTGGTTGGCACCCCAGAAAGGTATCCTAGCCTGTTCTGAGAGACATCCATCTCTCGCACGCGACTGCAGAAATCATTGAGGCCATGTAGCGACGCCACCGAGCGATTTCGGAGGTCCAGCTGCTTAACGTCGTCCCAATATGGCTCCTCCGACTTCACATCCACCAGCGTCTTGACAAGGTCCTTAATGGCCAAGGCATAGCGATCTTCGATCTCGTCGGCAGCATGCCTGGCTACTCTGTGGGCTAAAGCACGTTCTGATGGCCGTTCGGCGTCCTCCTCGTGAACGGTGAATTCTGGCAAATCACTCAGGATGTGGCTTGGATCGTACTTGAGTGGAGAAGAGAGTATCTCAGAAACACGACTTGTCGTGTGACGCATGCTGAGTGGACGAGAGACGCTGAGGGCCACACTCATCATACGCTCCCCCGGCAAAGCCGCGACGAAAGACAATTCACTTTGTTCCATCCCTTCCATGTCGCTGAAACGGCTATTGAGTGTCTGATGATGCATAGACACATTCCGTGCGGCGTGGCTGTGCTGCGAAGAGAATTGAACTTTGCCTGGCGTCTTGCGCACTTTGGGCGCTCTGATGTACTGATGAGGCTGACCATCCGGAAGGACTGCAGTGTCGTCTCTGAGGCCCACTAGCTCATCTGATTGCTGATTTACTTCATCGAGAGTGCTATCCCCAACGAAGTCGTCATCAATGGATTGCTGTTCCACCAACACAGGCTCGGGAACAGTAGAGAGGTTTTCCTCGCTTTGCATGGTAGGCTGCCTTAACAGCGTGGAGGCCTTGCTGCGCTCTGTCAGGGGTGTCTGAGCAGCAGCATATGCCGAAGTGTGCTGCTTCGCTCTGCGCTCCATCGCTAGCTGCTGCAACTCATCGTCGCCCCAAGAAGTAGCGCGGGTCTCGTTGGTCTGCTGTTGGCTAGACTGAAGGGCCGTTGACTTGTCAGGGTCCGAACTTGAATACGTGTGTCGGGTTTTGATGCTTCCACGAGTCGATGGTCTTGCCAGAACAGTCTCTTGCGATGTGACCCGAGATTCGACTTGCTGTTGCGAGATATCAATGGTTGCTTGCCCGGCAGTATTTGTGAGCTCTGTTGGTAGTGCACTCAGCCGTCGGCCTAGATTGCTTACTTTGCGAATCTCTTCTTCCCTCTGCTCATCCACTGGAAGATCCGAAATCTCTCGGAACGGATCATCATCGCTGGTGATGTTGCTCGGCGGCTCAAGGAAGCTGCCGTAGACCGTCTTTTGCGGGCTCTTCGTCTTCACCCACTGCTGACGGTCTTTGTCGTATACCATGGCACCCACTTGCTCTCCGATCAAATGAGCAACATGCTCAGGGGCCAGTACGCCAACGTTGTCGGATTTGCGCGTCGACGCAGTGTGAAGTGTCCTGCCTGTACTAGTAGCCGCTGACGTCTGCGTTGACACCGACTCGTTCGATCGCTGGGACACAGGACGTGATGAGTCGTCATCAACGACTACATGGGGCATGGGTCCCTTAATACGGATGTTGGAATGCTCGTCAATGGCCACATGGGCGTTTTCGTGCCATGAGGCCCGTACCAGCTCTGAGTCTTCGCCCTCTGGTACGCCCGAGTCGGCGATAAATTCAGTATCTTCAGTCTCACGGAATTTGCGCAAGTGGCTCATCACTCGAACATCGGTCTGCTCCGATGTCCTGGGTCGCCAGCCACTCGGCACCTCTCTCGAGGGGGGACGAGACACCCGCAGCGCTGACAGCTGTTGGAGTGAGCGGTCCATGTCCTGGCTGTTTCCTTCTTGGTCGGACTCAGCAACACTACCGAGTCCGCTTTGTCGGCCAGCTTTCTCCCGAATCAATCGCATCACCATGACCGCTTCGTTGAAGAAGTCTTGAGTCGTTACTGACCGCTTGCGCTCAGTTTGGTCACCAGAAGCCTTCTGGACTCGCAGGCTGAATTTGGCGACTTGTCCAGCCACTGCTTGGGCCTGTTGCTGAATGGAAGGTGGGCTTACAGAGGCCATGGACGTCTCGACTTGCTCCATGACTGCCTCCAGCTCTTCAGGCGCCTCCGCGGCGAACTGCTCGGCCACCTCTCGAATTTCAGCTTCGATTTGCTCACGCCGTCGTTGACTCGGAGTGGGGTTGCGTGGTCGTAGCGCTTCGAGCAGCTTGTCCACCTTGCGCTCACTTTCGCTCTGCTGGGTAGAGATGACGTGCTGCAGATTGTCGTGGAACGAGCGGTTATATTCAGATCCATCCTCCTGGAGCTCCGAAGCATGCAGCGTCCTTCTTCGCTTAGGCATTGGAGCTTTGAAGGGGGAATTTGGTTGTCGCTTGCCCATCGCCGCTCCTGCATCGTCCGGTTGCTGGAAGGCTTTGGTCGGATTCGTGACGAGTTCTGCTGCAGCTTCAGTATTCACCGCAGTCCTGAGGCCCATATTCAATGTAGATCCGGCAGAAGTGACAGCACTACGTCGTCGCTTGAGTCTGAACGTGCCTCGAGCTATTGGTGAGCTTTCAGGCTTGAACATGAAGGGCGATCGGGCACCAGGAGGAGGGACGTCGGATCCAGGAGATCGATCACTGTCGACCTTGTCCGAATCGGAGGCGCTCGTTATTGTGATTTCGGCGGGAAACTGATGATCGTTCAGCTCGCCACTGCCGAAAGAACCAGAGCCGACATTGCGTCTATCCTGTGACGGTTGCTTCGCCGCATGACCATCGTGGAAATCACTGGCGTCTACCGATCGTATGCCAGACAGATCTGGGTCGAGCTGACTCATGCGCCGCAGGAGTCGCTTGCTTGTAAACGTGTCATGGGGACCGAAAAGCTTCAGAGGACTGCCAGAAGATCGAGATGGTACTTCCGAACTTGCCTCCCCGTGCACAGGAGTCGCAAGTTCGCGGACCGGCGGTTGCACCTGTACTTGCTTACGTGTTGTTGGAGCTTCTAGTGAAAGGAGATCGCTCGCGTTGCGTGCCATCGACGAGCTTGGCCGAGAAGGCGAGGGACTTAGAGGCTTCTCGTTGAGGGAGCTTTGAACAGAGTATCCACCTCTCCGTGTTTGGACATTGACGGTCAGTCCAGCGAACGAAGGCGGTGTCCCAGTGGGCAGATTCTCCGACAGTGATAAGTCTGGCATCGGTGGCAGCTCACTTCCGGGACCATCAGTGAAGGTTGACTGCTCTTGTTGCTCCTCAGAGTCCTCTTCCGCATATGATGCGTCTTCCTGCTTCTCATGTCGATCATTGCGCACAACTTCATGTGAAAGATCGTGGAATTTCCTGACCAAGCGCGAATCCAAAGCTTTGTAGTCCACCTGACCATTTGTGGTAGTGTGTTTAGAGATGAACACGGGGCTGAAGTCTTCGCATTCCGTTTGCCCGCTGACTGTCCTGTTGCAGTTCATGTAGTGCTCGGTCGGTTCCAGTCTTTCGGGGCTTGACATGGGATGCTTGCTTGTCTCCTTGCGCATGCCATGACCTTGCCGAAGCTCAGAGTCTTCCAGCTCGAACAGGTTGCTCTCATACGTCTCTTCCTCGGTGTATGCCTGGCTGTCCTCTATCTCATCTTCTCCAGCCTCTATCTCCTCGGTCTCCTCGTCCACGGCAGTCAGTCCCTCCTCGTACTCGACGTCCTCATCGTTGGGCTGACTTTCAGCCGGCCGCGATGGCCAGAGAGCCGGACTAGATTTCACAGCAGAGTTGTTCAGCCAGCTCATACTACCTCTGGTGGTTGGTCTGGTGTCGGTGTCGCGCGGAGCTGCAAAGATGTTCTCGAGACCCGATGGGCCAAATAGGTCTGTCTGGTCGCCATATCCCACCTGACCTTTCAACAGTCTCTTCTTCCACTCCAGTGTCTCCTTCTTCGCAGGCGAAGCGCTCTTCGAACGCTGCAACATGGTGCCATGTTGAAGCACGGATTCCTCTGAAGTTCCGGAGAAGGAGCGTGAGGCGTTCAGTTTACTCGTCCCGCTTGTTCTTCGTAAAGAGTTGTTGCTGCTACTGTTTTGACTCAATTGCGCCAGCGGATCTCGTCGTCGCTGTATCGAGTTCTGCGATATCGTCACTTTTTGGTGGGAGATCTGCCGCGTGGTGCGGGTGGTGTGGACTCGAAGGGAGTGGGCATTGTGCGAGGCGGATGAAATGTGGTGCTGTTGTTGTTGTTGTTGTTGTTGTTGTTGTTGTTGTTGTTGTTGTTGTTGTTGCGCATTGTACGATGAGGGCATCTCCCAATTCTCGTTCAGGCCCTCGAGCCACGGCGCGACGCTCTGGGCCATGCTATCAATGTTGCTGGCCGCCGAACACCCGCCGAGTGCAGCGCGTTGTTGTGATCTGTATTGGTATACTGTTGGGCTGTGTCCGTCGGCGGAGGAGGCGATGCAGTGCAGAAAGAACCACCAGAACGCGAGAATGCACAACACCGACAACACGAATGGTACACGCTCGCGAAATCAATGATGTGCGCATTTGGTGGGCGGTGCGTGCGTGTGAAGTCAGCGGTGTTCATAGCTTCGCGCTTGTGTCGCTCCTGCCCTGTGCGTATTCGTTGCCGGAGCAACCAGGGCACGCAATCCACTTTTAGAACCCCTGCTGCTGCCTTACGAATCGACCTCGCGCGCATACCGCCGAGATATTTCGCCACTTGGATGTTCCAATCGAGACCATGAGAACTCGTGCGCGCTCGCTGACATTCTGCCACCGACATGATCCGGACGCATAGGCCTCGCGGATATCAGTGGACGGCCGCCAGCGAGTTTCAGCAAACACAGCTCTTTCGAAATATACGCTACGAAGACGCAGAATTGGTCGACGATGAACTACTGCACTCCGACTCGGACGACGAGTTCCCACTATCTGAACGCATCTTGAAACGCCAAAGGGTGGAGAAGCTGGCAGATGATCTTCTCAATGGCGAAGAACTCCTCATTCATTCGGCACGAATTGATGCGCACCATGTGCTCCAAAGTCTGTCTTGTTGCTTCCATAAGCCGAAGTACCTTGCACAGGCGATCAAGGAAGCAGATTGGGATGAGGGCTCAGACGACGGATGGCAAGATGTGGAGGATGACTGGGACTTCTTGAAACGACGATGTCATCGGCGGAGGAGTGCTGCTGAGCTTCCAGGCGAGGATGTCTCTGCGTCCAGCGAAGAAGAGGTATATATCGAGGAGCAGAAGTCCAGCTGTCAACGGCGCAGAAGCCAGAGAATCGCCAAATTAATTGCCGTTGCGCCCAGCGAAGACGCATTGCGCAAAGTAGCCGCCTTACGAAACAGAAAGCTTGACATTGCTCAACCCGTAACTGTCGAGGACTCGTTGCCTCAGCCGTGTCCAGAAGATATGATCGCGGACTCGGAATTGGACGTTTCTCCGGACTCGGAATTGGTCTCTGATTGTGGCGCTTCGCCCACACCAGCGTGGACGAGCGCAATGTGGCGATCAAAGGGTGGATTCAGGCCGGCGCGGAAGTCTCGCCCTGTTCTCAAACCTGTTGATCAAGACTGCAGTCGAGACGAGCTAGCTCTATCATCCTTCAGCGCTCTGTCTCAACCTGCCGCGCATATCAAACCCGTGGACAGCACACTCGGACATGAGAAAGGTGAGCCGGGCAATCAAGACGCCGCAGTCATGGCTCTACATTCGAGTGCATTGGGCTCAGGTGATCAATGCAACGGCGATTCACGAATGGCCATGGAGACTAGGTCCGCCATAGGTACGCCAGTCACAGCCAGCGTACAGCTGAAACAGGAGCCGAATCGACGACGCTCTGCCCCATCAAGATCTCAGAGACCTCCCCGGGCACGTGGCAGCTCAGCGGCAGGGCGCCAGCGCCAAGTACACCTTGGAGCAGTGCAATACAACGAATCGGTTGGTGTTACAGGCTCCTCGCCATTTCTATTCCGCAAACGCACTCTACGATCACACAGTGGCCGGCAGCCGTCGCTTGGAGCAAGTGGATTGCAGGATATACCTGCCCCAGGAGCAGCGCCTGCAAAGACGCCTAGCAAGCTTGTTCACTTTGAACCCTCCAATTTGTCCCAGGCTCCGGACAAGTCACGAACACCGTTGATGGACGCGCATGTAAACCACAGGCTACCACAGGAAGTTCCTTCAGGTCGACGTTCGATCTCATTGAGATCTTCGCTGCGTCATGAAATGCTCGCTTCAGGCGCCGAGATATCTCGCATCGAAGCGAGTGAGGCCTCACAGCGCGCTCAGTCCCTGGGAGCAGAAACAGAAGAAGAACGATTGGAGACAAGTGTAGTAGAGGACTCATTTGTGGGGCTGGAAGTGTCGGAGCATGAGGTGTCAATAACGGCAAAGCCAACAGATCAGCAATCCGAACCTCAGCAGCTATGGCCAGGCACTCAGGCTATGCTTGCACAAGCACAGCATGAGCTATTCACATCTCCTGAAAAGGCCGATTCCGCGCTCTACTTGGGCGATAACAGTACCCCTCAAGCACAATCCCATACTGGAGCACATCGCCGCCGCCCACTGGGTGCGCTCTCCCAGGAGCCTATGCCCAGCACCCAAGCTCTTTTGCAGGACTGGAAAGGATGGTCCAGTATCAAAAAGCCGAGACAGCCTGGTAGCACACGAGCTAATCTTCAGTCGCCGACAATGGACAAAGGTGCGTTGGGACACAATGAGGCGGATAGAATGTCGTTTGAAGATAAAGCGAGACGCAGGAGCAGCCTTCGATTCGCGATCTCGCTCTCGCAAGATCCACCAGCTACTGAAAGTACACCTGGAAAGGCTTCTTCAATGCCGGTCCAATCCACAGACATGGTTCCAGGAACTCTTAACGAAGCTGCACCAACAACATGGCCCAAACCGAGCGGCAAGACTGCCTCCTCAGCTTCATTCAGTGTTGGCGTGTTGTCCCTAGGAGTCGCTTCTTTCCTATCTCAGCCCAATTTGGATACGTATAGATCCGAACAAGATCCGTTCAAAGATACTACCGCCCTGGCTGATTCAACCACGATCAGCTTGAGCTTTGGTGCTTCAGAAAGATCTTCTGCGCATGGCGGGCAGATCAAATCAGCTTCGCAGCCAGCCCCAGACCGTGGAACGGCGCCGCAATCACAGCTGGAAGGCAGGTCAGTATGGCGTTCGCCTCAATCTGTCAAGGCGCCAGAGTTTGAGGAGAATGAAGAGAACAACGAAGAGACGGTAATCAGCGACCTGAGTTTCGGCCCACCTAATGTTCATCTCGAAAGCCTTAGTGAGTCTTTGCCGAGCTGTTTGGATGCGCAACCAGTGCAACAGATTTCGGGGTGCGATTCGCAAGAATTGCGTTCAACAATAAACAACATCGTGGTGGACATACTTGGCGCTGCTGCAAGTTTTAGTTTTTGAGCTGTTGGAAGATAATTTTGGCGATCGGTTGCATCCTCAAGTGAAAGGCTTGAAGAAGGTTGGAGGGACGAAACAGTTGTGATCAAGTCATGCGTCGGTGGGGCGGTCTATAGTCCACAGGTCGCAACTAGGTAGTGTTCAAAGAAAGTCGGCCGGAGTCGTTTTGACGCCTTCCTCTCCAAAGTTGACGATCACTCGAGCATACCTGGTATTCGCCTTGTTCCCCTCTTATTTCGTTCTTGAACACTACATGTTTGATGCCGCCCAGCCCCGCTCAAGCCCAGCGATCCAGCACCTGACCAGACTAGAAACCAGACGCCAGTGACTCCTCCACTCTAAACTCCTCGCTCGAACCCATCAGAAACCCCATCAAACCCATCTCTCCCCTTGAACTATTCCCATTACCCCTCCATCCCCATCCCCTCACTCGCCCCTTCCCCATACTCATCATCCGCCGCATCACGAATTTCCTGCTGCAGAACAATCGAATACACACTCGCCTTCAACAACGTAAACACAGTGGTCGTTTTCCTCTCCAGCCCTCGGAGCGAATCTAGAATCTCAGCTGAAGGCTTTGCTGCGAGGTCGTTGAGGACATTTGCCAACTAATCAAAACAAGTCAGTTGCTCGGATTTGTTTTTCTTAGCAGTAACAGATGAGCGCGGGAAGCGGAGACGATAGATAGAATGGAGTTTGCTTGGTTTGTGTAACAGGGAGAAAGACAGTCTGACGCACATCGTCCAAGTTTCCAACTAATTTGGCATATTCGTCTAGGACTTCTTGCTCGAGGGGCGAGAGGAGTTCTTCGGGGTTCTGATGGGATGTGGAAGAGGAGGAATCCATGTCTTTTACTTGCTCGTGCTCGTCGCAGTAGCCAAAGTTGCGTTTTGTTGTGCTTCTCAATGACCCGTACCAGTCGTACTTGAATTATGGACCAAGTATTGAACCGCGTGTCGGGTTGCGCTTGTATCGTCCGGTCGATTGTCGGAAAGAACGCGACCACAAACGCAAAACCGAAGTCGCGTCTGAAGTCTTGGCATCCAAGCTTCACTTGCCGCATCCTCGTTGGTACCCCTACTGTAATGTGAGCGAACTCACGCCTCCAGTGCATGATAAACTGGATTGGCGTGAACACCGCAACTTTGTGTGAAAAGTCACAGGGCAAATTTGTGTAGCATAGAATACTTCCATTCATATAGGATTTCATCAGCTGGCTTTTGCAGTCCAGCTCTGATTTCATAACTTTCCGCGCTGCTGTGCCTGACCTTCGATACTCCTCATTGTCACAAAAAAGTCACTGGCCCGATGCCAACAATCACAACATCCCTCACAGAAACGCCTGTACCTGTGCAAAGAATATTTACAATGATGAGCGAAGCCCGTGGCGAAGCTCGTGTAGCGCTGATTGTCCGAAACAGCTTAAGTTGAGCTGTTCGGATATGCAATGAGCGAGAATATTATCTTTCTGCTCCCGCCGTCGAGATGACGCTGTCGGGTCTGTACTTCGTCCAGCGAGCGTCGTCAGCCGTTAGCGCCAACGCTACCGATGACCGTTTGTTTCTTCAGGGTGAGCCGCCTGGTCGTCTCCATCGTGATGTAGTGTAACGCTGTTGAACTCCTCGAATGGGTCTGCGATCTCGCCACCCGGTGTCTCTAACCCGGAGTCTAGAGGGACACCCTTCATCTTGCTCGCGCTCACGCCAAAGCCCTTGTTGGCACCGCCAGCGCCGCTCAAGTCAATACTCTGAGATTCTTTGACGTTTCTGAAATTGACAGTATCAATGCCGCGGCCTTGGTTGGGGATAATCGGCGGTTTCGAGTGGCGCAGCAGTGCCCAGGAGGTATTACGGAAGAACGGATGGGCCTTGACGTCCGATGCACCGGCTCGAGAGCCTAGTCGTCGAAGTTCGTCTTTGATGAGGAGTTTGCGAATCAATGACTTGCAGAGGCTGAGGAGTTTGTCAGTATGGTGGGAAGATAAAGGCCCCGCGTGACTCACTTTGAGATATTCTGCGCTCCGTTGCCTTCCGGGAATGGAACCTCATCCCGAAGGATGTTCGCAAATGTGGCATTCCGGTTCTTGCCCTTGAACGGTGTTGTGCCGAACAACATCTCGTATATCAAGATCCCCAGCGTCCACCAGTCCACTGCACTCGTATGTCCGCAACCCTTAATTACTTCTGGTGCAATGTACTCCTCTGTGCCGACGAATGAGTTGGTTCGGAAGTTGGCGATACAACTTTTCGTATCGATCGTGGGCATGTTGCTGGGGTTTGGATTGCTCGAAATGCCGCCGCTCGCGCCACGTCCCCCGGCCATGATCATGACTGGGCCACCACCTGGGTCGGATTGTTTAGAAAGATCGAAGTCGCTCAACATTATATGTCCTGACTGGTGCAGGAGAATGTCTGCCGCATGTTAGCATTCGCGTACAGCAGCGACACCACTTTCACTCACTCTCTGGCTTCAAGTCTCGGTAAATGAAACCCATGAGGTGCAGGTACTCCAACGCAGCCGTGACCTCGGCTGCGTAGAATCGTGCTGCATCTTCATCCACGCATTTGTTCGGACGGGTCTGTAAAGCTCGGAAGAACTCGCCTCCACTGCAATATTCCATACAGAGATAAAGGTGGTCCTCTGACTGGAAAGAGTGGTACAGCGTGACGATGAAAGGGTGGTTGCTGGTGGCCAAGATTTCCTGTTCGGCCAGCGCGCGCTTGATCTTGTTGCGCTTGATCATCTCTTTCTTCGACAATACTGTGAGCTATTAGCAAATATCCGGGGGTGTTGAAGTCTCACTGCCACTAACCCTTCATGGCGTATAACCTTGAGCTCTTCTTCTCTCTCACGAGATATACTTTGCCAACATCTCCCTTTCCGATCAATTTGATCTTGTCGAAACTACTGGGGCCAACCTCCACATTGCGGACCTTGATACTGTTACTACTGTAAGTCCTTCTGAAGGCAATGCTGTTTCGGAGCTTGCCAGGAGTGATGGCACCATCGATCCCAGGCACTGGAAGGAGATCTCCATTGGCCGGCACCGTCTCGACCATGCTCAGTGCGCTGGCATTGTTGTGTGCGCCGATACCGTTGACTTTGGGCATGGGCATGTCCGCCGTGTCTGCCGTAGGCGATCTATCTCCATTCGTATCCTTGCCTTTATTGAACAGACCTTGGGCATTTGGTGCACTCGCCACTCGACGCAATTTCCTCGCCAGCTCCTCCTTCCCGGTCGTGCCATTTGCGTCCTTGGTCGTATTCTCCGGGGAGATCTTTCTCGACATGGTCGGCGTATCGGGAGGAGACGGCGGAATGCTGCTATCGTCATGGTGGCGGAGGGCGGGAGGTCCTTGGTGTTGGAAATACGGATTGGCATGGGCAGTCGGGCTCATGGCATCGTCGAGCGGATTGCCCTCGCTGGCGACAGTCGTGCTCCTACTACGGCCGATGTGAGGCAGGAAGCGGCTGTTCCGGATACTGCTCTTGTTGTTGGCGGACTGCGGAGTCCTCGCACCATCCTGCTGCACATCGGCCAGGGAGCCCTTCTCCGAGTCGGTGCCATTGTTGGCATGCGACTTGCTGGGCAATCGAAAGAAGTTTTTGATCTTCTGGCCGGTGCTGTGCGTTCCATTCGCCGAGTTCTTGCTGGTGCTGCTAAAGACCCGCTTCCCGCTGCCCGGCTCAGAAGTGGCGGACGGCATGCTGGCGGAGGTGTGTCGCTGGGCCGTCACAGCCGGCATGCCATTGCTGTCGCGAAGGGGCACTCGGGTGCTGCTCGGGCAGAGCAAGGAGAGCGGAGGGCGGCGAATTGGGGGGATGGACGGGCGTGGGTGATGTGTAAGCGAGCTGGTGAAGGGAAGGGTGGGGACACAGCTCGTGCTGCTACTGCTGCTGCTGCTTGTTTGCCGACGGAGGATTGGGGGTGACCGGGCAGCTCGCCAGCGGGTGCTCTGCCGGAGAGGTGCGTACTGTAGTGGCGAGTGGTGAGGCAGATGTTCACCCAGCGGAGGTGCACTCGTGGGAGATCGAGTCGTGCCCCGTCTCAACTCTGGGAAATGTGGAGCGGCTCTCGACTTTCTGCCCGGCGGAAGGTTGCCGTCCACGCTGCCGATCCACCGCGATCCAGGCCAACAACGTCTCTACATTCATTATTACAGTATTGCCACGCGTGCCACTCGACGACACGGTCATCGCCGTCCGCCTGCTGATATCAGCGTTGCACGGTGACGTCTCCTTGTTGCTTCCGCCATCGTGCTGCGCCTCAGGCTTCTCACCGCTGCCAAGATACACTTCGTCCGCGTCTCCCACGCCGGCGAGCGGAGAGCGGGGAGATGCACGCTGCAGCGGCAAGGATCGTACTGCTGCGATACACTCAAAACACAAATCCCAACGCGGCCGACCTGCCAGCTTGGGCGATGCGAAACACATGCTTTACTGCTTTGCCAGCTTCCGCCTCCTGAGTTCCAGCACGTCTTCCATTATCTGTGCCATGTATGCCGGCTTCTCCTTGCACCATCACTGAACATCTCACGATGACTACGACGGCGAGAGAGTCAGCCGATGTGAGGCGTCCACCTCACGGATGGGACGTTGGTGCTGACATCTGTCAGTACCGTCCGCTATTCCTCCGTGGCCGCAACGCTTGCGTGCCTGTTGACCATTGCCATGTTGGCCTCTGTCAAGCAGCGCGCCGCCCCGTGTACGAGACACTTCGAATCACGAGACAGCCCTATATAAAACCTTCCGAGCTCGGCGGAAGAAAACTTGCTGGCACTAATGCTCCGTTCCCCGTCATGGTGAGCGTTATAGAAACGGTCATGAGGATTGGGAATTGCCGACGGTCCGTTGAGTCGCACCACAGCAACTGCTTGTATAGCCGCTCGGTGATGTGCAGATGCAATATGTCTACGTGTACGCCACGGCCAGAAGGCGAAGCTTTCCGCTACCCGTCACAAACCAAGCTCCTACAAAGTAGGACGCTCGCTGCGCGGTGAGTTCTTGGCAGGAGAGCTTGTGTAACCTTCACCTCACGTGGCTGGGCAGCTTCGAATACGGCCGACACAACGAAAGGATTTGGCTCCAAGCATCCAGTGCATTCAGTGTGGCCTGCAAAATTAAACACGGCGGCACAGTAGATGGCATGGAATCGGGGAGAAGTTCAAGTTCAATAACGCATTTAAGGGCTAAAACTTCACAACTTAAAACAGAACTCCGACAAAGCGCCATACAATCAAGTCAACGTGATTCGTGATCTTGCAACCCATCAGCGAGAAGGAGATATGCTCATTCCGACACGCTTTTAGGGCATAGACTCCCACAATCCGCAAGCAATCAGAACGAATATCAAAATAATGAAAACCGCCCACTGCCACCAAGTTCCACATCCTCTGAATGTGCCGTCTTCCTCCGGAAGATCCTCCTCTCGATCTCCGGCAGTCGTGCTCCAGTCCTCGAGTGCCATAGGGGCGGTGGCAACCATCGTTCCATAACCGTTCGCAGGAGCGATGCCAACCGCTTGTTCATCAGCTGTCTCCCGCGGCAGGTCGTCTGGAGTCTTCTTCGTTGCCGAGAAGAGCTTCCTTCTCCACCCGCCAACCTCTGGCCGCAGCTGCTGAGCTTCCACATCAAGTATCCAGGTGGAAACCCGGCTTTCGAATGTCTGTGGCCGCAGATTTGCCACAAAGCACGGAAGAATGGGACGGGGGTTCTCGCGCGATTTGCGCACTTCTTCGACGACCTTGGGGCGGTCGGAGAGCGGAGTAAGTATAGTTCCCTCGGAAGAACTTGACGAGGAAGACGACGCTGATGAGGCGGTCGATGGACTCGACGCACGCTGGGGAGGGGAGAGTGTGGCGCTGTCGGAGTGGTCCCAGAAGTAAACTGGTCTGACTTGCTCTGCATCGTTTCCTTCCTGAGCCGCCGGCCTGGGGGCAACTGGGCGGCCGCGTACTTCGCCTTGATCAGAAGACATCTTGCTTGTGGCTTTGGGATGATGAATGTGAATTTGCTTCGGAGGAACTGCTCCCGCTTCGAGTCGAAAGATGTTGGAGTGTGTCGCCGGCCTTCTCGGTGCCTTCGTATCTTCTAGTAACGATAGAGTCAAGCTTGGAAATTCGCGGGCTGTCTGATGCTGATTTCCTGTCTGACCAGAGCTCATGGGGGGGCACAAGTAACTCATATACTCGGTGCGCATCGTTTTTGAGGACAAGATTGGGTTCTGCTCGACCAGCGGTACAATGTGGCCACTTCAATTCTGTCTTCATGTCCTTAAGAATTCGCCTGGATTTAGATATTGCCATTTGTGGCATTCAGCAGTTGCGGTGATGAGTGGAGTCGCCAGTCTCATTTGGGAATATGCGAAAATCATCAGTGGTGAATGCTGGGACGAAATGGAAAGATCTTCCTGGGCACACAATGCAGATAGAAGTGAGACAAAGTCGGCACCTTGCATCGCATAAGCAGGTATTCCTTCCGTGTTGGCACAGCGCCTCATAAAATCGCGTCGTGCCACTGCAAATATGGTCACCCTACCTGTGAACTGTACCTGAGCAAGGTATTGACAAAACCCGCTGCGTCATTATTTGAGGAGGACTTTCTGTTGCGGCCTCCTACAGGTGGTGCTTTTGCAGCTTCACATGGATTTCACATTACTGACGGTTGGCCATCATCACTCTTGACGAGAAATCTTCCCAGTGGTCGTGCGTGTCACGCTACGAAAGGATGCCTGGTAGGTGAAGTGGAGAAATTCATGCAGTGTCGCCATACGCCGCATCTTCGGCATTGTGCACTCGTGTACTGTCTGTCGCGTGCAACTGGGGTAGGTTCATCGACCCTGGCAAGCCTTGTGTCATTTTGTGCGCCATCAGTGCCGAAGAGGTGCCTCTGAAGCTGTTGATTTTTAGAGGTGGCTGGAAGCTTGTCCTGCAGACAATGACATTATCGCCGACATTATCGCCGTCGTGTGTGAATGTAACTGGAAATTCCGGACGAGGTTGGTGTTCGTTGCAGTCAAGCCAAGAGCGGGATTCGGAGTTGGACTGCGCTCCGCTCACTTCATCACCAATACATGTATCTTCGGATTTGATGATTCACAGTGACACACTGAGATGGCGTTCCGAAAGCGCAACATAGCAATCGGTCGACAGCCCACAGCTGGCTCAGGCGATGCTGCTCCCGCGGGCATACTAGGCGTTCGTCCTTCGCCTGTGTCGTCGCACGCCGTCACGTCGACCGGCACACCCTCGCTCGATGGCCTGCTCGGCGGGCATGCTGGACTTGCGCTAGGCTCGAGCCTTCTGATCGAAGAGAGCGGGACTACAGACTTTGCGGGCGCACTGCTCAAGTACTATGCTGCAGAGGGCATTTGCCAGGGCCATGTGCTGCACGTCGTGGGCATGGGCGAAGGCTGGTTTAGGGAACTGCCCGGAATAGCAGAAGAGAAGAAAGGTAGCAGCAGGAGCTCTGCGTCGAGGTCTGCAGCAGATGAAGAGAAGATGAAGATTGCGTGGAGATATGAACGGCTTGGGCAAGCAGGAGAGAGAGGTGCGTTGGAAGCGTCTGTGCACCGGCTCTGATATCCAATTGCACAGCACTCATGAAATGTAAGTACATGCGAAAACTGACGGTAAGTACAGCTCTTCCTGACCGGACCGCCGTCGTCTCTCCCAATGGCCCATCACAGCCAGTTATACCATTTTGCCACACCTTTGACCTCACCAAGCGCATCACCATTCCCGCAGATGCAAAGGTCAATCATATTCCGGTGTCGCCGTTGTCGACTCTTGATTCGATCGTACAGAATTTGTCAAGGAGCCTGGCTGTCTCTGCTCCAAACAGCACCCACAGACTTGTGGTGCCGTCGCTGTTGAGTCCAGCACTGTACTCACCACTAGCAGCTCATCCTGACAGCTTCATCGGATTTTTCAAAGCACTGCGGACGCTTCTGCGGCAGTACAACAGCAAACTGACAGCGATGATCACTCTTCCACTGGAATTGTATCCTCGATCATCCGGCCTGGTACGCTGGGCGGAAATCCTCAGCGATGGCGTTTTCGAGCTGACACCCTTCCCACATTTGATGGATGCGTCAAACAGTCTTGCTGAAAGCGGAGGCGCGCGAGACAAAGACGAGCAGCCGCAAGGTATTGTCAGGTTCCACAAGTTGCCCATCAACACCGAGCGTGGAGAAGGCGGCGCCGGAGCCGGGAACAGCTTAGGCGAAGACCTGGCTTTCACTGTCAGCAGGAGGAAGTTTGTAATCAAGCCATTCTCGTTACCACCCTTGGAGGGCGATCAGGATGCCCAGCAGGATGCCGGCAAACTTACTGCAAAAGACATACAGTTCTGAGCGTATCATGGCCTTCATGATACCCAGCTGGCCTAGCCGAACCCGGGGCAGGATTCTGCGATACTCCAAATACTAGAGGCCAGCCCAGTGAGGGAGCACAGGTCGTTCGTCACCATGTTTTCTCGTGTGCCCGGACACTTTGTTATGCTCTCAGGCAGTGACTCTACCGCCAGTGCCACGGACAAGGAACTTCGTGTACACTCGCTGCTTCGGGAGGAGAGCGGGCCTACAACGAAGCTGCTCTGATGCTCTGACAATCCCGAACGTTGCAGGCCGTTCACGACGAAGACGGGGTTGAGGCCGCACACAAATTATGCTTACAGGTGCTGAGGAGTGGATGTCGCAGAGATTGCCCGCCTTGTAGTTTGGTTCACTTTTTGAGGACTTTGAGGACATCTGAATTCGACTATCCGAATAAACTCATATCATCTCTCCCTTCTCCGGTGCTCAGTCCTATTTTGCTCTTCATCTATCACGCCCCCACCTATACGACATCTTCAAAGCTCGACACCATGGCAGAGAGAGACCGAGATCCCGAAATATCGAACAAGAATGAACCTACTACCAGACGACTTCACTCCAGATCTGGCCTCCAATTTCTACCAAATGAACTGCTCTATGAAATTTGCCGGCTCCTCTTCCTCAGCTGTCCGATAACCATCCTCTCAACTCTGTCCAATCCAACCAGTCTCTGGGCTCCTGCTCCCCTTCTCAGCTGCCGGAGAATCCATAGAGAAACCGTCGATCTCTTCTATTCCACTACCACATTCCAATTCCCGGCCCGGGTTGGAGTGCACAAACGTATTGTGAGATGGCTAAGCAATTTGCCTCGAACTCAAGCACAAAGAGTGCACAAGTTGGAATTACATGTGTCGCAAGCGACATGGTGCAATGGCACTTTTGGATTGGAATCTTTGGCCGGGAGTCCTAATGTCAAGGCGAAGCAACTGAGTCAAATTATTACGGCTGTGCGGAAAGCTGTAGACAATTTGAGGACGACCTTGACCTCTCCGTCGGATGGCAGGGTCCGAGAACTGGAGATTTGGACGAATTTTTGGGTGCCAAAGCAGAGTTTATTGCAGGGAATTGGAAGGGATGAGGTCATGGAGGCTTGCAGGGGGCATTTTTCGGACATGGACAGTTTGAGAACTAGAGATCCATGGAGGGAGGTGAGAAGGGAGATGGCGAGGGTGAGAAGATGGGTAGAAAAGAGGGATAGCGTGGCGCGGGTCTGAAAGGTGTCGCGATTTTGGAGGCTGATCAGGACAACAAAAGCAAGATGAAAAGGAAAAAGAGTCTGGTGAGAGATTTTGTGACAGTCGCGAAGCCTTCATAATTATACCACGATCAAGATGTTGCCCGCGATAGATTTTGCACAACCGCTTCACATAGTGATAGCACATGCGCCAGAGACACTGCACTCGCATTCTCATTTGCTTTGGCTTAGGTACTGAGCTCCGAAGACGATGACATTTTCCATTCTTCTATGCATCGTGGTTTGCAATCGCAGCCATCCGTGGCACGTCTTCCATCGCAACGGTCTGCGCACCTTCTTGTGACTGCACGACTAATTGGCCATTTTTGAAGACGCAGCAGGCTATGAATTGATAGTGATTGTGGTATCGTTGGGATACTACAGCTCTCGAAGGTACGCCATCACCTGCACTGTGCTAGTGGCTGAAATGTATGAGACTTTCAGAAACAAGCGCCTGTGCATAGGACCTGAACGACGCACGCTTACAAGTCCGCTCCCAAGTGTCACGCACAAAGACACATGTTTCCCACCTTCAAAGCACTATCCCCCAGGGGGAAGTCGAGCAGCGCTCTGCAGGCAGGCTTACCATCACAATGGCTCACTCTTCGCTATGCGTATAACTCCTTTCTGCCAGTGAAGAGGGCGGTGAAGTAGATATCATAGCGGTAGGGAATGGAAAAAGAGAAGAGGATGTAGAAACCAGCACACCGTTCTGGGCACGGCGCGTGGTGATCGAAAGAAGTATTTCGATGGGTATAAAGCGATTTCGATTGTGTGTCGGCATCCGATTTCCTCTGCATGCACGCACTCTCGCCATGCCTCTGACCAGATTGCCCAAGCCAAGCCTTTATGGCGCACGCCCTCGCTTTTTGGTATCGTGGATTTCGTGAGCGGTCCCATCAATGCGCCTCTATCCTTGTTTCCAGCCCAATATGTCCCCACGCTGGTACATTTAAGCCTTGCGCTTCTTCTCGTTGGCGACACGCCCAGCGGCGATGCGCTCAATGATCTTTTCCCGGTCCTTGTCGAGCTTGAGCTTGGTGATCTCGACCTTGCTAGGAGCAATGCCGAGGGGTACAGACTGGCCGTTGGACTTCTCACGCTGCACGCGCTCGATGTGGATCACATACTTGAGACGGTAAACAGACGTGACCTTGCCCTCGCGACCCTTGTTGGAGCCACGCTTGATGACGACCTCGTCACCCTTGGTGATGGGGATGGCGCGCACATTGTGCTTCTCGCGCAGTTCTACGGTTCAGAAGGAAACCTGTCAGCAATGCTCCTGAACCGGAGATATGCTTTGATTGACAGGTATGGAAATACCTTTGCTCAGAGGCGCGGACATGATGACCCGGCGCACACTGGAGGGAGCCTGGAAGTGAGCCTTGCGGCTCTTGCTCCGGCTGGAGTGCAGGTTGCTGTTGATCTTGGTCATGGTGGCGGTGGGCGGAGATGTGTCGATGGGTGACTTGACGGTTGGCGAGAAAGTCCGATCTCTGCTGGAGGAGAAAATAGCTGCGCGTGCGGCTCAAGTTTTGCAAATTCGACGGGCAGGTGTGGAGGAGTCTTGGCAGGCGCGTTTCGGCTCATGCCGAAACTCAGCCGCCTGGGCTTTCCCCGAGGGCTTCGATGCGACGCGACGTGATGTTGATGGGGTAGACTTCGCGCGCATTGCGTTGAGGAGGCCGGAACACAGTGAGAGCTACACAAGGAGATTGGGCATACTGAGGTGACAACATAATTTGCGACGAGGAGTGAAGAGAAGCACGGGCGACCACGACATCACGCATCCAACGTCGACACCACTTCACCATACCATAGCCGGGCGCGGTCGTGATGGCGCCCTATCCGCACAACAACTTCTACGATCCGGTGGGAAGTCAGTCACATCAGCCCTCGGGTTACACGTACGCGAATACCAGCACGCAGTACCCCAGCCAGAGCACGACATACCAGAATAATGCCTATTCGCAAAACTATGGCACGAGCTATGACATTCAGTATGCGGGCACGGCGCAACAACAACAGCAGCAACCATCTGCGGGCAGTACGAATGTGGCAGCCGCGGGACTGAGCTCGTTGGGCAATCAGAGCTACTCACAGCCAGTGTCCGGTGCCACTTCTCGCAGCAACGTCGCATACGACACCTCTAACTCATCGTGGGCGCAAAACTACGGATCGACCTCGTATCATTCAACGGATCGGTCGCAGGCCAACCAGTCGCCCATCTATGCCACTCCGTCGGCTGGCAGCACATTCGGTCGTCTGAGCTTGCCAGAACAGACTCAGCCGAATACATATGCTGCCTCTCAGACCTATCAGACCACCTCATCGACACCGAATGCGCAAAGCAGCAGTAGCGGGAATCGCTCTTACCGCAACGCGCCTGACAGTGCGGGCCACAGGAACAGCTATCAGCCACAGCAAGATCAGCAGTCGCAACAGCCTCCGCCGCGATATGCGAGTCCTCTTCAGGCAATGCAAGCTCACCAACAGCAGCAGCAGCAGCATCAGCCATGCCACAACAAGCAGCCGTCGCTAACTTCCAATCACGCGCAACCGTCGCCACGATTAGCAGCACAGAATCTACAACAGCAGCGTCAACAGAGGGCATCGGTCGAACCAATGCCTACCACGGTCGATCCGTCACAGGTGTATGATATACGCGCGGAGCGAGAGAAGGCAGCTCGGATCGAGGCCGAGAAGCGCCGGAAGTACGAAGCCGAACAGGCAGCTAAGAAGGCCGAAGAAGATGCGAGATCAGCCGAAGAGGACGCGCGCAAAGCGGAAGAAGAGAGAATTGCGACCGAGGCGCATCAAGCGGAGGAAGACACCAGGAAGGCAAGCGAAGCGGAAGCCAAGAAGATGGCAACAGCAGAACGAAAGAAGGAGGCCCGACGGAAGGCAAAGGAAGAAAAGCAGAGTAAGACCGCTGCGACTGCTTTACAGCAAATGGCCTCGGGCAGCGGCGGCGGCGGAAGCATGATGGACTTGATGGGTAATATGTCTGGTCCGCCAGCCAATGACGAGGAGGCCGAGATGCGTGCTATGTTCAAGAAGATGCGTGAGTTCAATCAAAAGAATCCCACCATGCTTGCGAAGCTATGGGAGGAAGAGCGCAAGCAGCATGCTGCACAAACCTCGCCAGGCCCATCGCAACCTGCGCGACCCGTGCAGAATTCGACACCACAACCAGCAGCTCCGACGTTGACCAAGACGCAACAAAAGGCTCCGGTAAGTGCCACTGCTTTACCAGCGCAGCCTTCACTCCAGTCCGCCAATCGGCCGGCGCAGCCCTCACCTACAACCCCAGGGTCAGCAGGTACAGCACTTTGGCCACCTCAGAAGAAGGGCACCCTTGCTGAGGCTGCGGCTACGTGGTTGTCTGCGCTACCGGCCAATCAAAGCAGCGGGCGGGTAGTAAATCGCGAGCAGATCCTCAAGATTCTAGACACGAACCCGTCGTATGTACAGCTTTGCGAGGCCATCGAGAGAACTGGCATCTATTTTGAGCGATCAGCACTGGCTAAAGAACTTCTCAAAGCTGTCCCTGATGGGCTGAAAGGAGGGCAAAGTGGTGTCAAGGCCGGCGCGAATGCAGCACCTTCAGCAGCGAGCACTATCGCGCCCAGTTCCAATGGCACACCTGCGACTGCGCCGCCGAAGAAGAAAGGCCGACCAAAAAAGGACGAGCCTGGGCGTTATTCGCTGCCCGGAGGAAGAGGCTCAACGAGCGGCACTGTTTCGTACTCGGCTCCCACCTTCACTTCACTCACAGACGCAGCCCGAGCTGTGAACGCCATGAATACGACTGGTGGAATTTTTCAAGGCACTGTGTCGAACTCGCTCGTCAATGCATATGTTCCGGCTACTCAAGATCCGACATTTTATGATGCCACGCCAATCATGATTGACGATGATCCGCAACCATCCACATCTCAGCCGGCTGAGATCAAGCCAGAAGAAAAGCCAAAAGAGCCGCCGCCACCTCCCAAGGACAAGGAAGAAGCTGCCCGCAAGCGTGGGTTCGGTGATCTTGTTGATTTGACAGCCGGCGACTCTGATGACGAAGCGCCTCCCCGCAAGCTCGTTGTTCCCTCCAGCGGCCCGGGCATGGGAGTCAAGGCGATACCGTCGAACGATGCGCTTAGGCAGCCCATTTCATATCAGCAATTTGTACAAAACAAATCACAGCAATCACGGCCACTCTTTGGAGCCGGCTTCACTTTCGGTACGCCTGGGCCGAGCTTCTCTTCGTCTGGACGTACCTTTCCCCAGCAGACATGGAATGGGCCAAAGACGCAGTCGCCAGCACCACCAGCGCCCGTGCCCGCGCCGCAACAAGCACGCCCAAAAGGCCCGTCAGAAGAGACGAAGCAGGCTGAGAGGATTCGAGGAAGGATGCTTGTCGAGCCTATCATGCGAGATCGCGTGGCTCGCAAGTCCAAGTACGACAGTCGGACGATCGCTCGAGACGTACTGCTCGCAACAGGGCGCCACCCAGACATGCGCGCTCTTAACGCGCATCTCAACGTGATGCAGAAGTTGCTGAGCGATCACGGAGGCGTGGTCGATGGGGGCGACAGGGGCAACAAGAGCGATCTGTCTACCATCCGCTGGGACCTTATCGACCCAGGTGATCCAACGGAAGAGGCCAAGATAAAGGCGAGGTCGGCTTCAAACCGCGAAGGAGACGTGGAAGACGGTGGTTCTGCTTTACACGCCAAGCGAAAGTCGGAAGGCGCCGAGCCTCGGGACCACGTTCCGAACCCCAAGAAGCCCAGAGGTCGGCCTCCCAAAAATGCCGACCGCGAATCTTCAGTTCGCGACGCGTCGCTAGGCACCGCTTCGGCCAACAAACATCCAGAACTCACTTCCGACTTGTCGCCCCGGATATCGCGCACCACTCCTGTCGCCAGGCGCGGCTCTGTTGCGTCGAATTACACGCCAAAGACCGGTGTTAGCGGTGGCCGGAAGTCTTCAAGCATGTCCAAGGCCGCGTCTGTGCAGCCGACAGGTACACCGGTCGGGTATGCCGCCTTTCGCCAGCTGGACGAGGACGGCAATCCGATCAAAAAGAAAGGGCGACCTGTCGGTTGGCGCAAGAACATCCATTCCCGTGAAGCGCAAGGTCTTACGCCGAAGAAGACAGCCGCAAACGAGCCGAAAACTACCTCGAAATTGAGGCAGTCAACTGCAACTCGGGAGTCGTCTGAGGTCATTGTCGAGCCGCATTACCAGATTTTCCCGTGTAAATGGCGGAATTGCAATGCAGAGCTCGACAACCTTGAGAAACTCAAGAAGCATATGCTCAAACTCCACGGCGATGCCAACGATGATGGCGACTTCGAATGCCAGTGGCAGACTTGTGGGAATGGTGTGCACATCGACGCTCACGGAAACGAACGCCCTGGAGATGCTGGTGTGACGAGCTTCGAAACACTGGATTCCTGGTTCAAACACGTGAACAAGAGCCATCTCCACGAGATTGCCTGGA
The DNA here is from genome assembly GCA_023512815.1 of Cercospora zeae-maydis. NCBI lineage: Eukaryota > Fungi > Ascomycota > Dothideomycetes > Mycosphaerellales > Mycosphaerellaceae > Cercospora > Cercospora zeae-maydis. The sequence continues at coordinate 881,644 of JAKLWY010000003.1, read as the reverse complement.
AATTGGGAGACGGGCCCCGAGGGGGCAGCGTTTCAGGTGAGCAAGAACAAGTAGAATAGACTGATTGCGTTGAGCATTTGTTGCAACCCCTGTACATTATTGCGCTTCATTCAATGCGATCTGTAATTCAGTCGACTATACACGCTACTCAGAACTGACACTCTTGTGTCATGACAGAGATTCGCAATGACAGGTCCGCATATCTGAGCGATGCCTCGGGGAGAAGTGTTACCCCGATCATACTGACGCCCCAGGAGCTTGCACAGCAGAGAGCGGAAGCGAAAGCGGAAGCTGCAGCTGAAGACAAGGGTGATATCCAATCGTCTCCGTCAATGGCGCCAACTAAGCTTAAGCGCAAGCCTGGTCGGCCAGCAAAGAGCCAAGGACCTTTCGCTATTCAAAGCACGAGCTTGGACAGAGCTGAGCGGGACGCCGCAGCAGAGCTGATGAAGCTTGAGGAGCAGAAACGACGAGAGGGTGTGACGATGGGATTGGAGGGCAGCAGATTGGTCAATGAAAAACGACGACGCGGGTTCCTGGATGATGAGGACTTCGAGGACATTATCGAGGACAGCGAACCGGACCTGTGAGTTTCCTAGTGAGCCACGCGAACAGAGTGGGGAGGTGGAGCTATGGTGGACACGGATGATCGAGGCATCAACGAGCCTGAGACTGTGATACGACAAATTATAAACCAGAAAAGTCGGGCAGAATGGTTGTTCTGCTCCGAGCCAAAGCAGAGTACAGCCTCGCTGCATTCCGTCTGTCTCGTCCACCTGCGACGCTTCGAACGTCCTTCCAATGCGCTCCAACCTTCTCCGTCCAACGCAAACCCATGTCCACATGTGCAGCTCCTCCACGCGATCACGCGATAGTTCGTAGCTCCATTCCATGCTTTTCAGTGCTGTCTCGAGCTCACACTCTCAGTCTTCGAGTTCACTGGTGTATATTCTAAACCATGTTGGCACCCGCACCCTATATGCATCTCCGTCGGATCTCATAGTCGCAACTCCTACGCATTTCCACCGTCAAGAGCCTGCCGCGTTTTTCAATTTCCCTGCCAACCCTGCCGCGCTGTCTTTGATCGTTCCCATGGAAGCTTTCGTGGAGGTGGCGCCCGTGACGGCTGATGTTTGAGATAGAAGAGATTGGTGCTCGTCGCTGTTGACTTCGAGAAAGTGGTAGACGACGATCATGAGGACTGCGGCGAAGCCAAGGAAGAGCGCGAGCGTGTAGAGGGAGCCGTCGGATATCATCGTCGCTGATTGTTGATTGAGAGAAGCGATGGGTGGAACGCCCTTTTATGAGCTTCTTGGTGTTGCCGGCAAGTGTAGTCCTTCGATTGTGTGAACGCTCAAGTGGCCAGGAGATGCGTGTTCGCGATGTATGGCGCTGTTGTTGGACTACGGAGCGCAGTTAGCTAGCTGGCCAGATGAGGTGGTCTGTGCAAGGCTTGGCACGAGTTACCACTTTGTACTTTACGGAGGATAGGCAAGCTCTATGATGTGGAACAGCAGTCCTGTCCCAGAGTATGCCGCGAGTACCTCATGTATGCTCGTCCGCTATGATTAAAAGGCATGACTTGAGACTAACGCGCGGTCTCAGCACTAACGCTTATGTCGACGGTCCATGCTGTCCGTCTGTCCTGCGGTTCGAAGGCGACCTTCAAGCTAATATTGCTAGCGTTCTGCAATCACAGACCTCGTGAAGCACTTCGTCAATATGCTCGAGTGATCTACATCAAAGCGAAAGCAGGCTGTCGGAGTTCCACGGCTGAGGAAGATAGACACACGGGGGTTGCGGATGACGCAGTGCTAGGTCGTCTTTACCACGAAGGCTTTGTGCAGGGCGGCGAGGGCCTGTGGGCCGCAGGTGTCGACGTGAGGAGCCCGGGGAGGAGGATTAGCTACGCTTCTGCCGGCACGGAGAGGGCCAGGCTACGCCAACAAGCGCGGAACGATTTCTTGGGGTAAAGGGGCTCTTCCAGCAGTGTGCATCCTTCGCCTCAGACGTGGCACTTTATAGTTCAACAATTTTGATTTACTCCACAGCTACGATTGCCAATGTACCACGGCCATTTGAGCGCGTATCAATGTGTCATCCAGCTCATTCGTGTCCCAGCCGATGTTTTGGAAGCGTCGAAGCCTGTACCTTACTATGCCGGCTGGGTTACAAGGGCTCCACGTGGGCTCTTAAGAAGCAGGATAAATGTCTCGAGAGATACTCTCACCTTCGACAATTCCTACGTCGTTTGTGCATCGCTATGCCTCCGAATCGACTCTCTCTCTTCTCTACCAACAGCTTGAGCTGTGGCTCCATCGGTCTGTTCAGCTTGGAACAGACAATCGCCCGCGACATCGGGTGGCGATGACCATTGAGCCGCGAGCGTGAGTGCAAGCTTTCATACCATTAACTATGCTTCGTTCGTTCATGCTCCCTCTCCTACTACATGCTCAAAGGGAGCTGTCAGCCATTGGTCCTTGAAGAGCTCTGCAGGTGTTGCTCGCTGAGCTGGGTCCCATGTCAACATCTTCCTGATGAATTTCAAGACTTCCTTTTCCTCTGCTGGCAACACCGTAACGAACTCCTTGAAACTCGTCGAAGGAACTGGCAGACCCGCTGACCAGTTTCCCTCCTCGTCGAAGAGTTTTGCAACTACCGGATCGCTGCCGTAAGCAAAGAGCCACCCGAGAGGTCTGATATACAGCTCAATTGGCCACGGGATGCGTATACAGGATATGGGCCGTAACGACCGGCGACAATTGTAGGAACACTGGGCTCATCCAACTCTTGCTGTTCGATTCTCTGGAACACAGAATCGCTTGAAGCTGACAACAGGATGTTCTGTGTAGTAATATCTGGTGCCTCAATGTCAGTAAACACGTCGATTTGCACTTCCGTCCCGTCCCCGAATACTGATGGCACGAAACTGTATGTACGACACCGCAGTCGAGATGTAGCCAGGTGATACATCCTAACAGTCGTACTACGACTGCTGCAATGAGCTCAGAAGACAGCCTCGAGTCTGATTCCGCAAGGTGGTGGTGCGCCTGTAGGAGGCTGCAGGCTTGTACATCGGAGAGTATGCAGCTGTGGCCATCGGACTCGAATACTTCGCGGTCAAGTCGTACTATGGACTGTATTGCTGGGCTATCGTTATATGCCTTGATATGTCGGAGGATGTTGCGACGAAGCTACGTGGTCGCGAACGCACACCTTGACAGCGCGATACTGATTGGTCTGTCGATCGCGAGCGAGCCAAACTGTTGAGCTTGCACCATAGCCCAGTTTCGAGATGATGCTATATCGGCTGTGGAGAGTTTGGCCCAACTCCATGGGATAATACGGCCTGTCGTGGAACCGAGGAAGTGTCTGTTCCTCGAGTGGTGGATTCGTCATGCTGGAAAAGCATCTATGTGGATTGCGGAATGGACGTCGATATAATAAGCCGACAGAGGACAGTCGCTGCTGCGTGACAAATAGTGAGAGAGGTATGCGTTTCGCCATTGATCAAATCATGTGGAAGAGCGAAATTGATCAGAAGGGACGAGCCAATCCGTTCCCCATTTGTACAGTGGTGATGTATCCCATCAAGTTCAGTAGCATACTGTATGTCGTGGTCTTGATGGTCTTGTCACTCCAGGTAGCTCTTCACATGACGATCACGTCGCATCGTATCGGTTGTAGCCTACCGAGATGACCGCCGCCCCGTACCGCCAACGCTAAGCCCGATCGAGGCTCCGTTGAACGATGTAAGGTAACGTCCCACACACACACGCTCTCTGACCTGCTCCGCTAGTTCAAGCTCCCATCTCTACCGCGTCAGGCAAAGTCGACAGCATCGCGATCGAAGTCACTCTCAGCCCAGAGATGACTTCGCCCATCTTTACTCTTCCAACAGAGCTTCTTGAGCATATACTGTTGCATCTGACCACAACAGACCTTGTATGTGTGTTGAGACTCTGCAAAGAATGGAGGGACGTAGTGTCTTAAAGTCATATACTCAAGGCTGCGCTTTTCCTTGTTCCTGATCAAGTGAAGCGTTGCCTACTATGGAAACCAGCAAATTTTCGCCGGCACTGCAGACTTCGAAAAGGGGGCCTATGATCTCCGAGAAGAACACATTCCGATGATGACATCGATTGGAGCGACCACGAGGAAAGTGCATTTGATTTTCCGTCCATGGGATCGGACGAATGTGCATGATGATGTGCTATTTGAATCAGTTGCGCCTCATCGAAATTACTCGCAAAGCACGCTTGCGGATTTGGATCTGGGAACACCCCATACCAACACTCACATGCCTTCACAGCGCACTCCCACATATCGAATAAAATATCCCACCTCTCTCGGGAAGGTCTGGCTACTCATTAGCAATGCAGACTCACAGGTTCGGTAGAGGTAGAAACCTTTACACAGTCAACTCTTCGTCGGTCGAAACTAAAGCAAGAACGTCTCTTCTCTCTGCGCTTCTGCTCAGTTCGGTTGCTTTGTTGTATCGCTACGCCGCTACCGAGCATCTTCTAGGCCGACAAGCTTCAGTAGCCGCGAGTCGCAACCGCTGTGCTCGATTGGCCTACGCGTCCGCCGCCAAGGAGCATCGAGCACAGAAGCACGTAGCGTCCGGTTGCGCCCTGGCCACAGGCTATCTTTCATGCCCGGTGACGAGACCTGAACGAACTCCGAACGGCACGTGCGACCACATCTTGTTCCGCTGCTAGAGGATGCTGAGCACGGTGTGAGGCGCTGGCCAGATCCAGGAATGTGGCTTTTGAGTTTCCGTGGCGTATGATTTCGACCGTCCGCCACTTCACCCTTTGGGTTCCTGCACGGCTTCTAGGCGATAGTCTAGTCGACATTCAAAAGCACGTTGTCCGCCCCAGCAGGTTTGTGTTTGTCAGCCAATTTATACAGCATTACGCTGACCATGTTCAGAATCTTGAGCCTCCTCCTATGTGCGTCTGCTGCTTATGCGAAGCCTAAAATTCTCAGGAGGCAAGATGTGGCAGGCGAGGTGGTGCCGGACAAGTACATTGTGCAGCTTGCGCCGAATGCTGTACTCGATGACAAACTTATCCAGAAGCTCAGGACAGAGTCTGGGATCAAAGTCAACAAGACCACGTCCTTCGACTTGGACGGCCTGAAGGGATTCACCGTCAAGGCCAATGACAGTGCCATCGACTCTCTCGCCGAGTACAGCAGTTTGATCTCTGTGCAGCCCGTCACAGTAATTCGCGCAGCGATAATTCCACGCCAGGTCACGTCCAGGACGCTGGTTGCAACTGATGGTACATGGGGTCTCGATCGTATCTCGCATCAAAAGTGGACATACACAAGCAGAGACTTTCCGAACAATCAGACGGAGTATGTGTACAATTCTGCTGGAGGCTTGAACACCGTTACTTACGTCGTGGACACTGTAAGACATCTCAAATGCTGATATGCGTGCAGGAGACTGACTGACTGCAGGGCATATACACTGGCCACAGCGATTTTGGTGGGAGAGCCGTTCATGGGGCCAATTTCATCACCGCTGAGGGACCCGAGGATAAGAATGGACATGGTAAGTCGTCAGAACATCCTCTATCCGGACAGTAACTGATCTGCGCAGGAACGCACGTGGCAGGCACGATCGGCGGCAGAAGATACGGAGTGGCAAAGAGAGGCAGACTAGTCTCTGTCAAAGTCTTGAATGCCAACGGGACTGGAGACCTCTCCGGAATCATATCAGCCCTCGACTGGATCAACAAGGACGTCGCAGCCAACAAAGCCTTTCGTCGTGGCTCAGTTGTCAACATGAGCATTGGAGCCGATTTCAGCCAGATGCTCAATGATGCTGTGAGTGCCCTGGTGAAAGCCGACATCCTCGTTGTCGTTGCTGCCGGGAACAGCGGCGCAGACGCAAGCAAATTTTCCCCAGCTTCCGCACCGGGAGCCTGCGCGATTGGGTCCATGTCATTCTACAGCGTAAGTGGGTGCGTTCCATTCTGTCATGTCCTTGGCTAATTTTTCATTGTTCTGAACAGTCTGCCAATGCATACTCCAACTTCGGACCAAAAGTGGCTTTACATGCACCAGGCTTCCGCGTGCGATCAGCGGGGATCGCAGGGCCAGATGCTGTAGTTGAACTATCTGGCACCAGCATGGCATCGCCGCATGTCGCGGGCGTTGGAGCATATTTGATGAGTATCAATAGCAGTAGGTACAAAGGACAGCTTCTGTGCAGACAGATGCAGATCGTGGCTACGAGGAACCAACTAAAGAAGGATGATGGCTCAGCTTTGGGCAATGGGACTCCAAACCTCATTGTTTGGAATACGGCTGTGAAGCCACGATAAGGCCGCTGGGCTATAGGGGGCATCACGTAGAATCCCCCATGACAATATAGACTACGGAAGCAAAGGTCGAAACAGCAGACTTACGATCTGTGATCGCCGAAACAGTGCTCGATGTTTAGTGATGATGGGACGTTAACTGCGTACCCAAAATCTTTCTTTTCCTGCGCTCGATACACGGAATCCTGGGGCATTTCCAAGTGCTGGTCCATTGCCGACTCTATAATGAAACTCGTCCATTCACATTACATCCTTGAGAGTATATTGCGGCGCGTATGAACCACCTCTATTGGATTCTGAGCTCTGCGAGGTAGCAACAACTGTCGCACTCTCCCTATCGAAGCCGATGCCCAATGCTTGCGGCGCACCAGGCTCACCCTCGTCTTGCATCTCAGGTTTTGTGATCCAGTGGAGGATGGCACATGCGATCAGAGCTGCAGGAAAGAGTCAGCACTGCGGCCACGGGTGCGGAACATCTGCCTGTCTGACCGTCAATTTTGCAGGTCATGCAGCATAGCCAAGCTGGCTCTCCGTTGAACATGGTCAGGGAGATCTTGACGGACAGCGTGGACAGCATCGTGATACCAGTACCGATCGTTGTTCGCATCACGACCCTACGCAGTGGTAGGAGTAAGCCCTGGCCGCCAAAATGGACCATGAGCAGTGGAAAGAGGAATCGGAGCGTCAAGTAGAGCTGGAGGACGGGTCAGTGGGGTGTGCTTCAGAACAGCAGTCTCGCGCTCCTTACGTATGACAAGACTTCCACTAGTAACAATGGTATCAGTGCGTACATTTTGATACCAATGATGCACACCTTAGCATCGTTCACATACGCGATGGAACTGTAGCAGCGTAAACTTGTGATGCAAGGTAGTGCGAGTGTCTTCTGCACTTACTATTTCATTGAAAGGCTTGCGACGATGGTGTACGGCACGAAAAGTGCGAAGCAGCTCAGGATATACTCCGGCGTCTTATGTCTCGGATTGACCGGCCATGATATGATGTATGCTCTTTCGATGAGGAACAGAAAGCCGGCCATCTTGCTCACCACGTATAATGTGAGGCCTGTCAGAGCGTGTCAGTGCCTATCTTTACGACTAGAACGATGCGGCCAAGCTCACATAATAGTATCGTCGAATCACATAGGCCGTGGTTCTCAGCTCGAATGTGAAGTACTACTGTGAGAACAAAGACGAAGAGGAAGGAGGTGATGTACGTCTGCACATGCAGTTAGCCGTGATTTTCTGCAAGTCGTGGATCGCTCTCACGTACCAGCAGCAGACAGGATGACGCCACAGTAAAGGCTTTGTGCTTTGCTTGCAAGAACCGCTGCCAACAGAATACGGCAATGATAGGCAAAGATGCCATCGAGGTCACGAGGGACACGACCTCGCCCTCGAGTAGGAATTGGCTCTTGACGACATTGCTATCGCTCACGACAGCTCGGATAGCTACCATTTTGGTCCAGGTCCGATCTGATCTTCTTTACACTAGCATTGGTCGGTCCAGGGCTGATGAGGGCGAAATAGACCGAGCTTTGATGCTCCATGTCGTGAGAAGAGTGCTTTTGTGCTCGAGCACATGATCACTAGGTAGAATTCCGGCGGCATGATCCCACTCGCGCATCATGGATCGCCAAAACAACGACTACCCGAAGAAGAGCCTTTGGGGGATGGTACAGTACCTAGCATTGCGAGAAGGTGCGGCATGATCCTGGGTCTGGCCAGTTTGTTCTGACCAATACGCTTGGGCATGTCGAAGATATCCTAGGTCATGGATTTTTGGCCAACTTCTGTGGAAGTTTCACCCCTCATCAACATGGCCCAGTCTGTCGGCCGTCGGCCCCGGCTCAGAACAGCAGAACGCCTGGGGTTCACCAGCACTGCAGTGTGACGAGCCGAGGGCAGCTGTTGATCAGAGTACATCCTTGCAACAAATCCAGGTACGAGAGAGAAGTGTAGCCTTCGAGCAGTGGGCGGTCCTCGCACAAACGGCGAAAACCGAAATGTATTGCACTCCCTAAGCATTGGTCCGACTGCAGGCACGAGATGTGGAGCAGGATACCGAGTGCCCGCAGGAGTGAATACAGTTGGGGTCAACCAAGACAACCTCGTGCCAGGGTTGGCATGTTCCGCACGGTCCGACCATTTATTATCATCTGTCGAGGCTCCTTTGCTGCCGGCTTGTTCGCCATGTGCTACCTACTGTACATTATAGATGCTTGGTCGTTTTGAGTATTCCGGCGCCCGCGGCGCTGGCTATAGGAAAGAGTCAGAAGATCTTTCCAAGAGAAATGCTTGGGATCATGCGCTCTGACGGATACTGTACGCGATGGCGGCAATGCTGGGGGGTGGTCTGACAACGCGCAGACAAGGGTCCGTGACCCTGGCCAAACCTGGAGAACAGCACTCGTTCGGTGATTCCATGGTATGGCCTCGCGTCTCACTTATTATATAGCAAGAAAGGCGTGGTCTGACTGCTTCTCGGCTTCATCGTACGGTATAGCGGGCGCTGGCTGCGCTTCACCTGTCGCCGTGGCTCTCAAACTCGGAGTTCAGGCATTTGACCAGCGTTCACTCTCATCATCACCAGACACACGCCGATAATATGAGTTATGAGGGTGCGGAGAGCGCTGAAGTACTGTATAGGTGCTGTGTCTCAAAAGACTCTGGCTTGGCATTTCCGCAAAAATTGGATCGTTGGCAAAATTTGTTTGCGCCAGCGTGCTGGATATGTATGAATGTGTAGGCTTGGGTGAAGGGTAGTCGTGATGATAGGAGGTATACAGTAGTATGTACAGTAGTAGAACTTGGGAGGAGACCGCGCGGCTACCTTGCATGCACCCGAGGAGCCGAAATGATACGTGACAAAGAAGGGACTAGCGGCTGGGCGGAAGCTGCGGAAGGTTTATAACCCTCCGCGACTACTGCATAATAGATAGCTACTACAATCTACTTAATTACAATATAACCTTTGTACTACTAACAATTAGTAGCTTAGAACTACTAGGAAGTTATCCGTAATACCTACTAGTGCCGTAGCCGAGGCGATATACTACTCTAACCCTCCGACTACCGCCGCGAGTCGAGACGACTAGGCACTACTACTACTACTAATACTAGCCTATAAGCGACGAGGAATATAAGTAGTTCTATATATTTACTAGGGCTAATAAAAGATAAGTTGCTAATATAGAAGCCCGATAGCTTATTAAGTAATATATATAGCGATTTAGCGTAGCTAATATATACCCGCCTAAGTAGCTCGACGCGCCTTTAACGCGATAGTAGGTATAGAATAGATTTATAGCAGTAGCGAAACGACTATTTATAATAGCCTTACTACGACTACTAGCTACGCCTTAGTAGTAGCGATAATAGGAAGTATCGCCGACTCTAGTAGCGACTACTCTAATAAGATTAAGAGCAGCTATAATTAATATAAGCTACCCGATAATAGCGACTACTTAGATAAGTACCTTAATAATAGTACCGTAGGTTAATATAGCCGACTAATAGCTACTAAGCGAAGAGGTACTTGCCGTAATCTAGCAAGTAGTATAGAAGGCAATAAATAACGCTTTGCAATAATAGCTACCGCGAGAGAAGAATAACAAACCTAACCGACTAAGAGACTAGGAAATTAGTTTCTTCTAGCTAGATTTAGACCCGACCGACTTTATAGATCTAACCGTCGTTAGCTTTAATACCTTCTTTAGAGACGCCTATAACTTTATCGACCGCCTAAAAGATATAGTAGTATACTATAGCGAAGATAAAGTTAAGGCTTATATTCTATTTCTACTTCGAGGGATAGCGCTAGTATAGTATATAGGTACTCTAATATAGCTAGAGAAAGAAGAACTCTAGTATTTACTATCTCTATAGAGTTAGATAACCGCACTATTCTTATATTTTAAGCTACTACTAGCCGATTTATTAACCCGACTACTAGCTATAAAGTACTTATAGCGTAACGTAGCTAACCGCCGTAGTACGGATATATATCTTACTAAGATATAGCGATACGCCCGTAATACTAGTATAATAGAAGTCTTATAATAGCTTACCTACGCGTAGAATAGTATCGACGTAGAGCTCCGTTAGGAAATTAAAGCACCTATATTAACGACTACTACGAAGGACTTTATCTAACTATTACGGGAAGAATAGTATATATAGTTCGAACTTGCAAAGCGCTAGAACCGACGGACGTAGGCAGCAAAGCCTACTACTAATAGTAGCTACTAATAGCTATAATATAAATCTAGTAAGTATTAAGATAGATAATAACCGTATTACGAGAGCTAATTAAATCCGCGACCTAAATAGTTATAACTATCGACTTCTAAGCGGAAGCGAAAGTATACTTATCCTTCTAATAACTACCGATAGCCTTAAAAGAACTTTAATAATCGAAAGAAGTTCGTAAAACCTCGCGACTACGAGCGAGACTATAAGCTAGCCTACTTTAAGAATAGCAAAGACAGACGATAATCGAAGCCCTTAAAGCCCTTTGCTTAGAAGGCCGACGCTTATTAAGTTAAGGATAAGCCTAATAACGACCGGGAGCCTAACTCTAAGAATAGAGAGCCTATCTATAATATCGAGGATAAGGCATCTAACTATAAAAGTACCGACGAGGAAGTCGAGCTAGATATTAGGTACTTAGCTCTTACGGAGATAGCTAAGACTCCGATATACTATATCTATAAGCAGCAATTTACCTCTAATAATAAGCTCTATTACTACCTCTAAGAGTAGCACCTAAAATCGTAGCGGCTACCTAACCTAAGAAGTAAAGGGATTTATTAATTTTAAAGTATACTACCGTATACGCCTAACTAGCTTAGTAGGGAGAGCGCCTTTTAGTCTGCCTCGATAGCGGCAATTCTATTTCTATTATTAATCGATAGCTTCTATAAAAACATCTCCTAAACCTACTTCTATATAAGGCGGAACGCTCGGTTTATATAAGGGGCGTAGGTAATAAGGTAACTCGCCTAACCGACTAAGTATTACTTACGCTATAATTTAATAATAACTATCGGATTAAAGCACGAGCATTTATTATCGATAAGCTCTTAGCGAATATATTACTAGGAACCGACGTATTACGATAATATAGGATTATACTTTGCTTTAAGACTAACTATATAATCTTCTTAAATAGCACCTACGTACTAATAAGTATAAGTTCGCGTACTAAATAGCTTAATCTAGTATCTTTTATAGTAACTACCGAAGGTAGCTAAGAACGTAAAGGTCTCTACGAAGCTACGCTCTATAGCGACTAGAGTATAATAGAGAAATATAAAGCCTTACTAGCTAAGTATTAAGGCTTATTTACTAACGACGGGAAATTTGCTAAAGTCCCTAAGGACTAGTAGATAACTATCTCGCTAGTTAGTAACTAGCGAACTGCTAGAGCTAAGCTAGCTTATAAAGTATATCCCTTAGGACCTAAAGATAAAGAGGTTATTAATATAATATACGACCGACTATATAAGTAAGGTCGGATATTATAGACTATAGAGCTAATACTATTTAGGTTTCTAACCTTCGTAGTATAGAGGGAGTCCGCTAACGGCCGGAAAGAACGAGCTATTATCGATATCTAGGAATTAAATCGAATTATAGTAATAGACGCCTATCTAATACTACTATAGAGCGACGTGCTAGTAGCTATCTAAAGGTCTAAGTATATTTCGACTATCGATATAAGAGCTTTCTTTTATTAATAGCTAGTATATCCTAACGATAGATATAAGCTAGCCGTAGTATCTTACCGAGGTTAGGAATTATATAACGTTGCTATAATAGGGTATAAGAATATACCTCTATATATATAACGATAGATTAATAGAATTCTACGTACCGAAGGCGCGTATAAGTTTACGAAAGCCTTTATAGACGATATAGTAATCTATAGCAAAATATTAGAATAATATCTCGACTATCTAGAACGACTATTCGCTACGCTCTCTAAGTACTACCTAATAGTAGTAGCCGATAAAGCTTTTATCGGCTACCTATCTATTAAGCTTCTTAGATAGCGTATAAGTACTTTAGGTATAATAACTAATAATAAGAAACTTATAGCAATTAAGAACCTTAAATTCCTAAGAACTTTAAAGGATATAGAATACTACCTAGGACTAATAGGCTAGCTAAGATTCTATATCGGATACTACGCCTAACTAGTAGAGCCTTTATAGAAAATTAAAACTAATAAACTACGAAAGGCACCGATAGGAAAATATACTCGAGTATACTATACGTCGACTACTAATATCGAACCGGATAAGTAACTACTAATAGCTTTTAAGGCTATATAGAATGCGTTCGCTAAACTATCCTTACTATATTACTTCGACTAATAGAGGCTACTATATATATATATCGATACGTCTAAGAAGCGTAGGTTTAGAGTTATAATTGCATATATCGAGGGCGATATAGTCTTAGAGAATCCGCCCTATATAAAGACGCAACCGATTTTATTTCTATTAAAAACGCTATTATAAGCTAAATAATAGTACTAGCTAACCGAGCTTAAAGTTGCGTACTTAGTATAGACTATAAAACGAATCCGATAGATAATTAAGGCCTATAACTCTATAGTTATCGTTCTAACCGACTACGTAGTAATAGTAGGAATTGCGAGCTAGATAGTACTAATATCGTTATCGATAGACAAACTTAATAACCGACTAATACGCTCGTCTTAATATCTATTATAGTTTAGTAACCTAAGGATCGTATATAAGCCTAGTAGAGAGCATATAGTACTAGACGTATTATTACGACTAAAATCGCATAATAAGGAACCGACTAAGGATACTCTTAAGGACCTAATTATTAACTAAGTAACTATAGTATAGATAGACGAAGCTTTTAAGAGATAGCTAACTATAGCTTACGACTATAATAAGCACTTAAGCAAAGTTAAAGCAATGCTATAGATAGCGGAACTAGAATCTACTAGCTTCTCGACCGACGATAAAGGTTTAATCTAGATAGATTATAAGGAATATAATAGGCAACTATGCATTTCTAAGACTATAGAAGGAGATATATTCGAGAGCACCTATAACGACTAATTCTATATTAGTTACTACCGACTATATACTCGAATCTCCTCGTAGTACTATATCCGTAAGCTAGCTAAACGACTAAAGTTATATCTATAATACTACTAGAAGTATTAAGCGCTATAGACCTTGCGACACCGCCTATACGGTTAGCTCTAACTACTAGAGAGTCTACCGGTCCCTTACTATATAATTACAATCGACTTTATCGTAAAACTACTAACGCTAGTAGGCGGTAACTATAATACCGTACTAACTATAACTTGCAAACTATCTAAAAAGATTCTATTAATTATAGAACGAGAAAACTATATAGCCGAATTGTAGGCCTACTAACTACTTAATAAATTGCTACGTTATAACTAGAGCCTACCGACTATAATAATCTCTAATAGAGATCTAAAGTTTACCGCTAAACTATAGAAGACGATCTTTAACTAACTAAGAGTTAAACTACTAATATCTACTATATACTACCTATAGACTAACGGGCAGTTAGAACGTACTAACTAGACGGTAGAAATTATACTACGATTCTATCTAGCATAATATTCCGATAGAGGGGTAGAGCTAGAATATATCCTGCTATAGATTTAGATAGTTATAAACAACTCCGTTAACGCTAGTACCGATAAATTTCCTAACGAGGTAGTCCTAGGATTTAATTCTCGTAAGCTAGCCGAGCTTATTAGGTAAGTACGGACCGAAGGAGATAAAGCTATAAAGTTAAAAGAGATTAACTAATAGGAAGCGCGAGATGCTATCGCTTACGCTAAGGTACTAATAAAGGAACGATATAACTCTTAGCATATTCTATAGAGACCGATAGTAGAAGACTACGTATTCCTACGGCTAAAGAACTATAATATTCTAGAGGTAAAGAACCGTAAATTAATACTACTAAGAGTTAGCCTATTCCGAGTTAAGAAGGTAACTAATAGCGGGCTTACGTATAAGATCGACCTACCTAAGAACTAGAGAATATATCTAGTAATCTCGATTATAGAGCTAGAACTTTATCTAGCTACGAACGACCTATACCAACGACTAACTTATAAGCTACTATAGATTTAGGTCGATAAGGACGACGGACTACTAAAGGTAAAGGCCTTATAGTAACGGAGAATACGTAAGGTTAGCCGTTACTAACGGAAGGTAATCGAGTATCTAGTTAGATAAGATAACGCCGGACTAGAAAACGACGAGTAGGTAGCTAGTAACGACGTGCTACTAAAGTTAAAGAGATCCTTCGACCGACGCTACCCCCTCTAAATTAAAGGGACCTATTTATAGTATAGAGACATCTATATACGTATATATCTCTAAGTAGGTAACGTTTAGTATTAAATTTAAAAGCGAGTAAGAAAGTAAAGATAAAGTAAGGAACCTAACGGCACTAAAACTAGTAACCTCCGCTTACGATAACTACTTATAATAACTACTTATAATAACTACTTATAATAACTACTTACGATAATAACTTGCGATAATAATAACTATTCCTAATAATTACTACCGAAGTAATATAGCTAATTAGTAGAAGGCCGCTAGCAAGATAGGCGCGGCATCGCTACTAACTACTCTACTAATCGCTTTGCTAACCGCTCTACTAACTAAGCCTTAGATTAAATCTAAGCTAAAGAACGAGAGCAACGAGGACCTAGACTTCTACCTAGTACTGCTACTATTAAAGAGTAAGAGAAAGCTCGATCTTATACTAGCTGCTAAGAGCGACGACAATCTAGAGACTAGTTAATCGACGCTAGGACTTAACCTACGACTTAATACGCTAGGACGTAACTAACTAACGTTAAGAGATATAAGGCTAGCTAAGAAGACGTAGATAAAGGAGTAGGCTAAGAGCGCGAAGACTACGCGCATCTTCCGCAAACTAATTATAATTAGGAACTATAACTACTTCCTCCTTAATTCTAATAACGCCCGATATAACCTAACTAAGCTAGCTAAGTAGAAAGCTGCAATAAATAGTAGAGATAAGAAGAAGAAGCCTATAACGATAGTAAGAAGTAAGAGTAGAAAGGAAACTAACTAGGTCTACCTGCCGATAGTAAAATACCTTAACTAAATAGTAGTATAGGCCGACCGCTAGCCTAGGTATCCTAATTTTGCTAACGCTATAATAGGCGCTTAGTATAGAGCCTACGACGACCTAGCAAATATTCGTACGTATACTCTAGCGTTTAGCTGCTATTTCTACTACTAACTACGATAGAAGTCTAGTATCGATAAATAAATAGTATACGCTTCTAAATATACTAACTTAGAAGTCGACGATCTACGCCGCTAGCTAAATAATAAGAATAAGTTAATCCGTACCCTAGTAGACTAAGCTAAGAAGCTAAGCGACTAGCTTAATTAGAAGATAGCGGAGTACTAAATAATAGAATAGTAGCTAGCCGGGATAATAATAGAACGCAATAACCGACTTAATATATATAGGGTCGAGGATAATAGTAATAGTAAGGGAGTATAGACTAGTAGAAGCTACTATATTAACTAGCTAATCGACTATTACCTCGAGCTAGCGAGCGCTATAGCGACTAACCCGAAGTATCGCTACGCTAATACTTAAACGAAATAGTTTAGTACGGAATAAGCTAGCCGACTAGTAGCCGTATAGCAGTAGCGAGCTAAAAAAGAGGTCTGCGAGAAAGCTAACTAATAGGAACTTGCCGAAATGCAGAAGAAGTTTAAGTAATAGCTCGAGGAGTTTAAGAGGGCTCGTAGGATAATCTAAGACAACCGATAAGTAAGACGACCGATAGGCGGGGTAACTCTTTTCTTTTATAATAGCAGAGTATAAGGGCATGCTTTTCTTCTTCTAAAACCCCGGCACCCTAATACGTAACAAAGAAGGGACTAGCGGCTAGGCGGAAGCTGCGGAAAGTTTATAACCCTCCGCGACCACTGCATAATAGATAGCTACTACAATCCACTTAATTACAACATAACCTTTATACTACCAACACGAAAGGTGCAACCCCTTGACCTCAACCCTGTGCTTAAAAATAGTCTACGACGGCCGCGCCGCGCCGAGAGTTCCGGTTGGAGAGTGTGGTGGCATCTTTGCAGCAGTTCATCATCAGCTTACAGAACATGTCCATGTCGACAACCATGAAAGAAGGGGGAAAGATTGGCAAATCTGCTTGAGAAGAGTGCCAGCGGCTCCGAGCTCGTGCATGCTTTTCGGTACGGTTCTGTGCCCGGTCCAAGCACGGCTGTCACATCCCAAATGGCGAACGGCAAACTCTGGGATCAGTCTGCCTCGCAGTCGATCCTCGGCTACTGGGGCTCCCCAACCAGTCATGTCAAGTAAGCCAGTCGCGCAGCACTACTCTAAAGAACAAGACTGATACTGTATATCATGCTAGCTTTTGTGAAGAGGTGCATATCTATCTCTTGGCCCGCTATAGTAGATGCAATATCTGCCAAGACGCCTGGTGACTGAATGATATCTTGCAGGACTACATCTGGACGCACTACGTTGCAGAATTCATCAATACAGTTACAAGCTTCGCTTACAGTATGCCAAACATCATACGGTGGTAATGCAAAGCTCACCATGTCTCGCAGTCGCATATGGTCTCCATGGCCTCCGTCGATCGAAGCGCCAAGACATTGGCCTTTTCTCCATCACCAATTCGTCCTATTTCGCTCTCATCGGAGTTGGGGTCTTCAGTGGACTCTATCATACCACGTTGAAGTACCAGACCCAAATGTGTATGTTCGTAAAGCATGCTTCCAGAGCTTTGGGCTGACCGAGCTGCAGCCGATGAGCTGTCAATGCACGTAGGTGCCATCGATCTACATGCGGTCGCAACCGCCTGCCTTTCCCAGTCGAATGATGCGATCTCGGATTCGTCACATTTTATCAGACCCTCATGCTGACTTCGAGATGATCAGGTCGCCATCGCCACAGTGCTCCTGCAAGTCTACACTTTCGAAGAACCTCTGGCCGTCCAGCGAAGGAACGCTGCGATCATTCTCGGCATCATCGTTCCGTTCGTCATCTATCACTGCCTGACAGATGAGTTTATTCTTCATGTAGTGCTATTCTTCGGCATGTCCATTACTGTGGCAAGAAGGATACGACATATCATCCGCATGCGCATCAAGGACCAAGCTCAGAGGGCGAAGTTGCGCTCGCTGGTGACCTTTGCAACGTCTATCTCGTTGCTTGCCTTCTTCATCTGGAATGTTGACAACCTATTCTGTCCTACATTGACAAAGTGGAAACACCGCGTGGGCTGGCCCTTGGCCATACTGCTTGAGGGTGCGCGATCCGCACTACTAGGTGCTGACGACCTGCTGACTTCCTCCAGGCCACGCGTACTGGCATATACTTACTTCTATGGGCTCGTACACTTTCATGGCTCTCGTCGAATTCCTTACCAGCCCAGAAGGAAGTCCTCGTTTTGGCTTCGCATGGCCAGCGAAAGCTACCTTACAAGATCTGGCTCTTACAGCAAATGCCAAAGCAGATACAAAGAAGATTTAGATCCAAGGAAGGGAAAGTGGGTGAGGGCGAGATCTGAGAATCTGGAGTAGACTTAAACTTGTAAAGGATAGATAGAGTATCCATATCGTCGGGCAAACGAAAGCCTCTTCTATCTCTTCTTCCTGTCACTTCTTTCTCGTTAGTTTCTTACTGGAGACGTACGTGCCTGCACGTTCAATCTGCTGTCTATACTTGATGCACGTGAGGTGGAAATGGAAACAAAGTGCCTACGCAGAGGACGCGGAAGTCGCGTTCGGCGGTCTTGGCAAATTGAAATGGCAAAGTCTCTAACTAAGTTAGTTAACTTTGAGTCCGACAACACTTGCTCTTCCTATCACAGCTATTCGTGTTTTCCATCAAATGCATCTCATTCCCGCTACCTGCCTCGACTACTAGGCGTCATGTCTCATCAGGAATGTTCATCAGCGCAGGTCATGTCCGCGCGATCGCCAAGGGACGTTCAGTTGAGACCCTAAGGCGCCATGCTTGGGACGCACTCGAATATCAATTCGGCTTCGCGCCGAAAGGTCGGCTTGGTATGCCTACGGATGCAGCGACTCAGGCGGCTTGCTAACGTACCATGACTGATAGGCCTGGCGGTCAGCGGCGGCGTCGACTCGATGGCACTTGCCAGCATTTGTAGCAGCTACAAGAAGGAACACCAAGGGCACAGCTTTACCGGGTTCATCGTTGACCACGGCATTCGCTCCGAGAGTAGTGACGAAGCTTTCAAGGTGGCTGAAGAACTACAACGCCTAGGCATAGATCCTGAGATTCTGAAGCTTGACTGGGCTGCTCATGGAGACCCAAAGAAATTGACAAACTTTGAGACTCTTGCGCGCCAGTTGCGCTATCGGGCACTTGGTAGAGCATGCTCTCGGCGAAAGATCTCAGCACTTCAGGTCGCTCATCATGCCGATGATCTCGCAGAGACTGTGCTGTTCAGAATTATCGCAAACTATTTGGGCGAGGGGCTGCAAGGTATCAAAGAACGGACGCCCATTCCCGAATGTCAAGGCATCTGGGGTGTCGACGGGAGCGGAGCTAGGCGTGATCTCAACACCTCAAATGGTGACCTGCTCGCCTTTCAGCCCAAGCACATGCTCATCGAAAACGGCGGCGTCTACCTCATCCGCCCACTCCTACTATTTACCAAGAGCCAATTGGTAGAAGTGTGCCAGCAGGAACATGTAAAGTGGTTCGAAGACAGCACAAATGCCGACAAAACCTTGACAGTGCGAAACACCATTCGCCACCTCCAGCAAAGTGGCTCTCTGCCAACAGCTCTTCAGCGCAACAGTTTATCTACCTTGGCGACATCTGTGCACCTAAGACATAAGCTGTTTGAGGAACGGGCGAAGGAGATATACAATAGCATGGCTATCAAACTAGACTTGAGGACTGGCAGCGCCAAGTTTGCGCTGCCAGCGCAATACGAATTTGGCATGACGGTAGACGGCGAACCATATCATGTCAAAGCTCTTCTGGCTCGGAAGGTACTCAGCCTCGTATCGCCCAAGCACGACATCTCATTGCAAGACTTGGATCCTGCAATGAAAATCTTTTTCGAGACCCCGACGCCCACAGCGTCCCAGGCACAGGTTCGAGGCACTGTCATTTCAAAACGACCGCAACAGAAGTCACATGAGGGTGTCAGCACCAGCGAGTTTACAATCTCACGGCAGAATCCCGAACGTGATGCGCAGGCGAGCAGCATCTGCTTTGACGATCTCGGCGATTCACGTGGTAAGGTCTCTGTGACCAGCTTCCTGCTTTGGGACAGCCGATACTGGATTCGGATCAGTCGACATCCTTCCGATTGCCCCTCCCCCATACCATCTGAACATCTCCGTGTCTCTGTCAACTTTCTGAAGTCCAATGATATCCGCGATCTTCGTGCGTCCTGCGCACGCTCGTCATCACGCCGGAGACTTGACGCCCTCTTGTATAATGTGGGGGAAGCGAAATGGTCGCTCCCCATCATCACCGTGGAAATCGATGATGGGAAAAGTTCGACCGTCGAGGTTCAACAATCGAAATGTATCGTTGGCTTGCCCACTTTGGGTTGGTCGCCAGGAGGGAAGGCGAGAGAACTGGGAATAACGTGGGACATACGGTACAAGAAGATCGAGTTTGGCAGCGGAGAGGGACATGTCTTGGAAAATATCTCTGATTGCAAGAATGCGACCAGATTCATCGAAGACGGACATGTCCCAGAAAGTTCTTCTCGTAATCAGACTCATGGAAGAACTTGGACCGAAAGCAGGCCACGGGTGAAGTCTGTAATGGATGAGCTGATCGAGCACGCATCGAAGCACAAGCAGGAAATGTCTGGTCGGCCAGTTGGGTGAGAATTCTCGCTCACAATCATAGCCGGTGGGCACGCCGGCAGCATCTCGCGCCACTTTAGGTGTCTCTCTAGCAGAACCAGCCGGGCAGTGCAAGTCTAATCGGATTACGTCCTTATCAAGGTTTTCCGCATGATTTCGAGTTCAACGCATCTGCATTTAGTCTCTATATTTGTTTTTATATACTACACCAAACCTGCACTACTGATCATGCAAATCAGTGCAAGCTGGCTCACCCAGCAGCAAGCACATATGCTGCCTAAGCGCTATCCCTTAGCATCCCTCCACTGTCAGTCGCGATTAAATATTGTTTTGCTGCGGCTTATCCAGACGTTCTTCCAGAGCGGTCATATTGGCTACATTTTCTTTGGGCATATCCTTCTGACGCTTCGACTCTTCAGCAAACCACTTGATTATCTCTTCGTGTTGATCAACGTGTGATCAGGATAGCTCTTTGTCAAGGAAAGGGTAGGCTGCCTCATCGGTGCTTCTCGTCACCGCTGTGTGCCTCCAGTTGGCAAGTAGGCTGGGTCTGTCGCTGACTCGCTCGGCTGAGGAGAACGAGAACGCTACTAATATTTTCACAGGGGAGAGATATGTACACAGAGTGCTGCTTGGCTCTGGTGCTCTTTTTACACTGTTCCTTGTCTCTTAGGCGGCCGTCATTGCTGGCCGCCTCACATACCTCTCTTGGGCAGCATCGCCACTCTTTGCGATGGAAATTCCGCTCCCGACCTTTCTCGATGTGTCTCGACGATGCGCTTTGCAATTCACCACCACATTCTCCATCGAAGTCATCGATCAACAACTCCACACACCGACCATGCCATCTCTTCGCCCCTCAATCAAATACCCGTCTCGAATTCGGACTCGCTCAACAACTCCAGGTCGCGCGTTCTCCTCTTCTTGATCCTTCAGCGTGCCCGCACCTAGATCCCATTGCGCGCCATCAGTCTTGTCGTAAACTTTCACCACATCCTCGCCGGACGCCGCAACAATATGTCGTGTATCAAATTGCATTGATGTGATGGGCGCATCATATGCGAACGCGTCGTGGATGTTGCCCGATCGAAGATCCCATATCTAGTGAGTAGGTCAGTAAATGTTGCAAGAGCACGAAGACAGGACAACATCAGTCTCGGACTTACCCGCACACTTCGATCCTGTGAAGCGGTGACCAAGAACATGTCATCAAACTGCAGCGCTGTCACTGGACCAGTATGGCCAACGAGTTGCCGATGGACTTGGCCGCTTCGCAGATCCCACAATCGAACCATGCCATCCGCTGTACCACACGCAAGCGCTGTATCAAACACTTGCAGCGCGCCAATGAAATCTGCTTCGGCTCCTTGAAGTCGTCCGCCAGTTGGTTTCCACCAACTACCTTCGGTTACGGTGCCGTTCAAGGCCGCGCCAGGCGGGGCCGAGTGTAGAGTGGCTGCTTGTGCGGCAGCCCAGAGGACGTCGAGCGTTTGCACACAGCGGCCCTTTTCGAGATCCCATTGTCGCAGTGTCTTATCCGCAGAACCCGAAACGAGCCTCGAGCCATGGAAGTTCAATGCGGTCACTTCGGCCATATGTGACGATAGCGTGAACATGTGGCAATCCTGCATTGCGTTGCCATGGACTTCCGGCTGCGGCGCTGAACCAGAGTCTGACCCCGTCGGCGTGTACAGCTCTTCGCCCATTGCAGATGCACCTTCCTCGCCTTCAATATCTTCAGGAATAGGCTTCGAATGAATGCTTGAGCTGACAGCAGGATTGTAATCGGCTTGGCCGAGATCCCACAGCCGTATACTCGCGTCCATAGATCCTGTCGCAACGATGTTTTCCTCGACTTGCAAACAGCGCACACTAGACAAATGCCCCTCCAGCATACCCATGCATCGTCCCGCGTTCAGATCCCACACTCTCACTGTATCGTCCAGTGCGGCTGTGACCATTGTTCCAAAGGGCGCGTCGAAATCGAGTGCTGTAATCATGTCGTTATGGGCAGGAATCTCCCTGATTTTTGTGCCAGGCTCCATATGTTCATGTAGTACTGGCATCGATATCCTCCGGGACACTACCTTTTTCCTCTTGCTCTTGGTCGGGCTATCCTTCACTTTAGGCAACTTCTCGTATATGCTTTCCGACATGAAGCCCGGGCTATCTTGGCTCTTCTCATCGTCGTCTTCTTCCTTTTTAGCTCCCATATTCGCCAGGTCAGATGTCTTTTGTGCCAATGCAGCTTCGTCCGCAAGCTCTTCTTCCATGATCTCAATTTTCTCTGCGGTCTCAAGCACTTCTTGCTCCAGCTCCCTCTCCTCAACCTCCAGGCCAGCCAATCGACCCAGTATGACTTTCCGCATTGTATTCAAGTTTGCGATTTTATTGTCGATCTCGCGAATTTCGCTCGTGCACATAGTCTTTCTGATGCCCATCATCTCCAGTCGATGTTCTGACCGGTCCTTGTCCCTTTTCAGCTTCTGCAATTTTGGAGGTCCGACGATCGTCTCTTGCTCTGCATCCTCTAGCAGCAGTTTCTGCCCAATACTGCCGTGCCGGCTATGTTTTTTCCTTCGACCAGATCTCCCAAAGTCCTCATCGTCCGGCAGACTCGCTTTGAAGCCTTCAAGCAAGCTGAAAGGACTATTACTTGCCGGGACATTTCGTAGCAATTCGTCGGGCAGATATGTCAACGCGCGGTATTCAATTTCGCTGGGGTTGAAAGTCGACCGGATGAGTTCGCGGGGGTTCGCTCTCGCAAAGGAGAAGACGGAGCGCTGAATCGCAGGTCGCTGAGAGAAGCGGCGGACTGAGGACAGGGCATTGCGGTAGGAATCTTGGCCGGGAGCTTCGCTGGAGGTACGGCCGTGGATGCCGGTGATGAGCTGAGAGGCGGTAGCGTGGACGGTGCGGCCGAACGCTTCGAGTTGGCGACTCTGTTCCGATGTATCAGCGCACTGTTTGAGTCCAGGTGTGGAAGTGTCTCATACGTTCAGAATGGAATCCTCATCGTCGGGATGCTGCTGCTGCGACATTCTGCTGCTCTTCCGCGGCGACGTGCTGCGTCCTCGGCTGGGCATGTCGGAACCGCACTTGCATGCTATGAAGCGCGCATGGCGAGAGAACGGCCAAGAAGGATCGGGGTGCGGATGCGAAGTGGTCACTCGACCCTCTGTTCGTGGTGAAAGCAACCAACGTCACGCCCGCCTCCTCACTGTGCAGTACACAACAAGCTCCCAAGCAAAGCCGACCGCACCCAGCTCCGGTCCAGTCCCGTCCTTTCGTTCCGAGTCGGACAATTGGCTTCACATCTCACGGTTTCGCGGTCTCACCCATTGGTCCACCACCACACGTCGGTACCGCTCACTCCTGCAAGACGAAGTCACCATGGACCACGCCATTGATCTCTCCGACCCGAAGAAAGCCCTCTCCCTCTCCAACATCCGCTACCAACTCATCCGCCTCGAAGACACCGTCATCTTTCACATGATCGAACGCGCCCAGTTCCCCCTCAATGAAGCCATCTACACCCCAGGCGCTATATCTCTGCCAGGCAGCAGCCTCAGCTTCTCTGACTGGGTCCTCCGTGAACAAGAGCGCGTTCAATCCCGCATCCGCCGCTACCAATCCCCAGACGAATACCCCTTCTTCCCAGACGCCCTGGAGGAAGTCATCCTCCCACCCCTAGAATATCCCCAAATTCTCTGGACCAACGATGTAAACGTGAATTCAGAATTAAAGAAACGCTATGTGGAACACATATTACCCAACGTCTGCCCACAACGCGAACGTGCCGAGAAATCCCCCCTCTCTGCTCAAGAAAACTATGGCTCTGCTGCCACAGCCGACGTTACCTGTCTACAGTCTCTATCACGTAGAATACATTTCGGAAAATTCGTCGCCGAGTCCAAATTTCGCGAGGACCCGGAAAAATTCGTCAAACTGATCAAAGCGGCGGATCGCAAAGGGATCGATGATGCCATCACGAATGCGAAGGTGGAAGAACAGGTGCTGAAGAGATTGAGGACGAAGGCGGAAATGTATGGAAATGACCCAACGCTGGACCAGGATGCGCCAAAGAAGATCCCCGTGGATGCCGTAGTGGCAATGTATAAGGATCATGTTATTCCTTTGACGAAGGTTGTGGAGGTTGAATATTTAATGCAGAGGTTACAGGGGACGAAATGGGAGTGAGGTCGACCCTTTGAGAATCTGCGAGGTGGTATACTTTCTGACCAATCCTGTTCTTTTTGCGTTTTAGCGCGGCTGTGTTGGCAGGTAGGATTGGGAATGATACCCATATATCGCAAAGCTTACAGGCTTCGAGCATAAACGTGAGATCAGAGCGGAAGCCATTACCTCTAATGCTAGACGGATAGAGCTGTAGCTGTGCAAGTGGCATAGCGAGCCGTGTGAAGCGCGCTCCAGATGCATTCACTTCAATGCTTGGCACCCGAGTCATGAAACGCGCCGCGACAAACACCTGTGCACTGTTCTTTTCGCATTCTCTCCCACGACCGACGAATCTTACTCGTGCCTCGAATACTGCCTTACTCCACCGCTGATTCCGTCGCCTCCACTCTTCCTCTCCGGCCATAGCAACAGCGGCGACCAGGCTTTATACGCAGCTTGTTCTTGCAGCGCACTGCTCGCAGGCAACTGCCAAAATTGCGAGCTCCCAAGAGCATGAAACGCTGGAACGAGCGTACAGGATCAGCTTCGAGTCTGCTCTGACTCGTCTCGCTGAAGTTCGCAAAGGCAAGCGTCTGCTGCCTTGACTCCAATCTGAAGTGCCGCTGTGAGCTCACAGTGTGAGCTCACAGGGCATGAAAAGACAAGAAGATGACGTGTGAAGTCAGCTTTGAGCCTGCTGTATGAATCTTCTCGGGGCATTTTTGAAAGACAATCCGCTGCTTTATCTCCGTTCCGAACGGGGCGCTGTGAGCTAACGAGCGGCATTGCCCCAAAGGATGACACGCAAGAGTTGCCCTGAGTGTGTTCCTGTTTTTCTGAAACATTTCGCACATGTAACTGTCTGGTACTTTGTCTCCGTTTGCATCGCTCATCGTATCGTGAGCTCATGAGCTGCGAAATTTCAGAAGACAGCGCGTGAGGTCGCCTCGAGTGTAGATGTCATCGCTGTACGACTTGCCGCCAAAGGCAAAAGTTTTGTGTCGCCACCCAGGTTTCAGCGCTGGACCTGCCGAGGGAAAAATATGGCATCCGGCGATCCGATCGAAACTATCTGGACCCGGTCTCAAAATGGGGTGGCAAGGGAGTACGTATGAGCATAGCCGCTATCCACGAGGCAGCCTATAGCATAGAGGGTGGGGCAACAAGCCAGCAGACTAAGCACAGTTTCGACTTGCACATATATCTTAATTGGATGGCGCTCCGGGGCGCGAAGATGGGCCGAACTGAAGTGAGTGTCGTCGCGCTGAAGACTCCGGAGTCTAGTGGTCATTGGCCATGGCTGTGTCGGCGCGAATTCGATATCTGTCGGTACCGTCCGCGTCTGGGGCAGTATAATCGCAGCCGCGTAGGTAGGCACCTCTGCTCGGGAAAGTCGTCATCGCACGGCAAAAAGATTGCGCTCCTAAGCTGGACTCGAACCCCTTTCCTTGCGCAACTTCAAATCCATCACGCGCAAAAATGCAAAAGGCAGCCAAAGAGTAAGGCATCCGTCGATCCGCCAGTAACTATCTGGATCCGGTTAACCCGACTGCAGTAGCCAACGACGTACGTATGAGCGCACCCCGAGATAGTGCAATAAACAGGAAGCGAACCAACAAGCCAGTAGACCATCTTCCTTTGCCTTAACTAAGCAGAATTTCAGCTTGCTCATAACTGCTTATTCAGAAAGCGCGCGGACATGCGGAGGTTGGGCCGAAGTGAATGGCGTCGTGCTCTGACACAACAGAGTACGAAGCATGGCGCTCCTGCTGTTTGCGCATTGGTTTCGAAATGCAGTGCAGTGCCTGGGCTTGTGTCCACTTGGAATTGGCGTATGCTTTCTGATGTCCAGGGGGTTTGCCTTGATGCATGAGGAGAATCCTGACGTAGGGGCGCATATCCTTGGAATGATGCAGGTGGCAATGGGCTTATGATCTCGGATCTCTAGTACATCTGTCTGCACACGAGGCTTGTTCTGCATTGCAAAGCACGGAATCGATGCTCTTGGAGAATGCCAATGCTTCCTCAAACTTCAGCAGCTTGGCTGGATAGCAGGTCCCAGATCCTATGCATTTCTTGACACCATTGCTTCGAGATGTGAAGAGCCAAGACACTAGTCGCCACTGATGGAAGAAGCTGTGTGTGTTCAAGAAGCGTTCTTTCGAGTATTGTTGCTATTGTCAGAAACCTCTTCCTCGTACATATTGCATACCGCTGTACTGTACGATTGACAGCCATCATATCGTTCTGTGCAACCGAATATGGCCTCTGCGCAGCCGCAGTACGTTGAGGCGCACCAGACGAGATGCACGGCCCGACCATTGGGGATGTGAAGTGAAGCGCAGCTGGAGACGTGTTATTAAGGATGTACGCCAAGCCGCGGGGCACGCAGGGATTTGGGCCGATAATTGGCGCGTTCCCCCAAAGCGGGTAGATGCGACGACGCGCTAGCGTTTGAGATGCATCCTGCATTTATTGTGCAGACTGAAGCCTATTGTCTTGATAGTCCAACAATGTGATCAACCCGAATCCGGCGCCGGCGCTGGCTGACATCCACCACTGCTCACTTTTTCCTTTGTCCTCTCCACCTTGACCTTCCAGCTCCATGCGACACCAACCGCACGCAGTACGCCACAACGACTGACGCGCCCTTCACTTGACTCATTACGCGCCGACCGGTCGAGACGACCAGCAGCACCACCCGTCATGGCATTCCTGAAACGGCTGTCAGACAGCCTTTGGGACTATGTCTCACCACAGAAGCAGACGAACACGACCCTGCCGAGTCCACGCACCGATATTCCGGCGACACCCACCAGAAAGCACTCTCCGGGTGATCTTGCCAAGTTTTCCAGATCAATGAGCCCGATCGAAAGAGTCAGCGAGTGGCAATATAATGCAGCTTCGAGCCCTCGAAGCACCAAGAGGAAACGTCTACACACACCTGAGTCCAACTCGGGACGCCGGGTCAAGCAGCCCAAGATCGAACTGGAGGACACCGATTACTCGCCCGAGAGTGACGAGAGAGGACGCCTCGGCTCGCCGATGCGTGAAGACTACGATGAGCGAACTTCTTTTCTCAGGACTCCATCCCGGCGTTCGAACACGCGATCACCGTCTCCATCCTTCGAGGAGTACATTCGCGATGAGGACGAATTATCTGCAGATCTGCGCGTAGATGACGAGCAATTCAACGACACTCCACCCAAGAAACGAGTGGTTCACATTCCAGCAGAGCTCAGCAGCAAGCACATCTCGACCGAGGAACTGCGAGCCAAAGGATGGGACGACGACTACATCACTCTCATGCAGCGGATCGGCTTGCGTGGCCGAGAGCCTATTCTCCCCGCTTACATGAAGTTCGAATACCGCTTCTTGCCGGATGGCCTATTCCACAGCAATGATGAAGAAGCTTTCATCAGCAGTCTGCGCAACAGTCACTTCAAAGCAAGCAAGGCACTTCAAAGACTGTTAGACCTCGGAGGACACATTCGTGATCGCCAGGAAGTAGACCCACAAAACGCAAGGCCCGAGCTCGAAGTGAAACGTCACCTCAAGGATTACATGAAGTGGGCGCAGGCAGACGGTGTTCTTGACAAGCAGACAGCTATCCCAGTGCTCGTGCAAGTCTACGCCGAAGCTGGAACTCCTGGCGAGGACATGACAGCAATGGCGGAGGACAAATGTCGCGCGCTTGTGCAGAAATGGAAGAAAGCACTCGAAGTTGCTCGCTCCGTCGAACTTTCACCTGTCTCTCGCGCTTCGGATGCCACCATACTCTCCTACGAGATTCCAACGGTTTACGCCATCCTCGCATCAGATGCCATTGTGGCTATCATGGCATATACCGTCGAATCTGACAAGTGCCAACCGATGGCGCTCTTCGACTACAACCTGAAGGATTACGATGTCTGGAACTCCCTTGCTTTGGCGATCCTCGTCTGTCATGTACGCAATGTGCAGCTGCGCATTGCAGAAGACACAGACATCGGCATGAAGCAGCCAAATTCGAGTGAGAGCAGCTGCAGCGTCGACGAAGATGCTTGATTTGGTCTAGGTTATCTGCTAGGCTTCCTCTGCGCATGCATTCGGCTGAGAGAGAACATGTGAGCGAAAGAAGAGACGGGCAGGGATATGGACATCACACTCGTTCGCACAAAATTGGTTAACGCGCATCCGCGTAATTCGTAAGATGCCCTGCAACACTGAGATGATTACATGAAGCAATTCTATGCATATTGGAGGAGTGAAAGGCATACTGCTGCACCGCATAGCTTTTGTTTGCTTGCTGGAAGATTGTACCTACCTAGATTTCCTGGTATCGTAACATGAATTGATCGCCACTTTCTTTCAAGTCCGCTTTGCCACTCCAGCTCTGTGACATATTCAATCATACTAAACCGAGATGTCAACAGCAGCGCCTCTCAGCGTGTATCGATTCAGAAAACCGATATACCATCCACTTTGAACACGATCAGAATGCTGTCAGCCAGGACTGGCCCGGAAGCACGGGAGCGACGCCGTCTTGGCCACCACTTCTCCACCACATTCAGATCCTGTGACCCAACGCCCATTGCAACGGATACATAATAGTCCAGCGCACCGCCAGAAGACAAGCGGTATCCATCCCAAACAAATCTGCCTCTTGTAAGCACCATGAATCTTCCTTCGCATTTCCTCCCAAGATTATTGCTCGTCTTACTCCTCTCGATCCTCCCCACCACCACCTCCACCTCATCGAGCCCGGATCTCAAGAAGAAAAATACCACACCCAGTCCCTGGAACCGCCTCAACAACCCCCAAATCAAACACACTTCCTCCCCAACCGCCAGCCAAAAGTCCTTCACCATCACCACTCCACCCGGCACCGACATCTGGCGTCCCGCCCCGGGCTCGGCAGCAGACAACTTCACAGCACCCTACGTCTACCGCGTCTGCAAATCCTCCGCTTTCGTCCGCGCAGCCGTCACAGTCTCAGCGGACTGGCAGACGCGGTACGATCAGGGCGGGCTCGCGATTGTGTTTCCGAGCAGCGGGAAGAAAGGTGCGGCGGCGGTCAAAGGGTCGAAATGGCTGAAGACGGGGATTGAAGTAGAGAAGGGGAAGCCGCAGTTGGGGACTGTGGCGACGTATGCGTTTTCGGATTGGAGTTTGAGTCCTGTCGTTCCTGCAGTGAAAGGGCTGGGAACTGTGGAGGCGAGGTTCGAGGTGGAGAGGAATGGGAGTGAGTTTTCTTCTACTTTCTCTCTGCGAATTTTTGTGCTTTCTGCTGTGTCGAAGTTTTTGGCGGAGTTTGTGTTGAGTGAAAGTTGGGTTGTGTGGGTTTTGCGTTTGCTGACCAAATTCTTTCGCTGTCCGCCAGCGGACTTATGGGTGTATAATGTTGTGAAGAATGATCGTTATCCGCTGCGGGAGGTTCCGTGGGCGTTTTTGGAGGAGAGAGGGAAGAAGAATGCGGAGATCTGGGTGGGAGTCTACGCGGCGAAACCGATATTTACGGCCGGGAAGCCGGATAAGAAGTTGACTGTTGAGTTTAAGAATCTCCGAATCGAATGCTGAGGCGGGACAAGTGCAGATTCGATGGCATCAGACTCCATCTAATATCATAACGAATATTATGAGACCACGACTTTGACGTCAACTCCTGTCTATAACATATCACAAATACCAATACACATCCTAGAAGCTGTCAACCACTACTCTCAACATCAACCTTCTCCAAAAGTACTCCTCAACCATCACTCCACATCATCCTCATGAAACACCAGCGCTCTAACCTCAATGCTCTCCCTCCCCTCCTCATCCTCCGTACCAGGAACTTCGAACGCCGAATGCGGCACTCTCTTCGCCCGGTCCTGATACTTCGAATCACTCCCCACTCCAGCTTTGTTATCAAAACACTTGATCAACAACGCCTCCTCGGGAGTCTGACGATACTTGTAGAACCATTGATGATTTTCATTATGCCTGACAGCCAGAGTCTCACCTTTGCGGACCTCGTAGATCAGACCGATGGGTACAAGGTCTTCTTCGACGACAGTCTGGGCTCGAGCGACGGTGAGAGGGTCGCGGCGGACGATTTTGATGGGCCGCCTGGGATCAAGTCAGCGATGATCTTACTTTGTGAAGTGTGGGTTTGGTATGAATGGAAAGACTCACCAGACATTGATCAGTTGCACGCGTCCTTTGAGCAGCTTCTCGGCTTCGTCGGGTAGATGGTGCGGAACGCGAGAGAGTGCTGCAGGGTATGATTGATCGATGTGGACTCGACGGACTGGGCCACGAAGAGCCGCCTTGAATCTGGCTGCGGCCTCCTCATCTTCTGTACTCGAATTGTCGTCCTTTCCGGTAGCAGAGGTGCGATTGTCTTGTACGGCTCGGCGAATCGTGTGGTCGAAAATAAAAGTTCTCGAAGCTCCAGTGCTGTTACATGTTAGTGTGAAACGAGTTATGCGTGTCACCGCTCGGGTACCTACACGTCTTTCAACAGCTGATCGACTTCCTTGTAATAGCGATCTTTGATCTGTTCCTCGTCGTTGAAGTCTTTCTCAACGCTCACGCTCGGCACGAATTGGAAGCCATGACTGTCCAGGGTGTATTTGTCCTCATCACCCGAAACATCGTGGATAGTCACATTGTGCGTGTCAACGGCGCGTTCGTAGGTTTCTGGCTTGCCGACATATGTCGGAGCTGGGGGCGATCCATCCTCGTTGTCTTTGTGAAAGTTCAGTGTTGTCTGGACATCATGCTTCTCGATCTTCTTCAGTTCAGTGGCGATGATTGGAGCAGAGTCCGTGTGGCGGAACTCGTTACCAAATGACTGGTGGATTGGTTGTTGGACTGCTGCGGTGGCCATATTGATGGAGAGGTTGCGGTGTTGACGGAACAGATAGTGGAATCTCAGAGCTCGAACGTATGCCGCCTTTATACGGTGGACTATAGCTGTGCATGACCGATCGCAATGTCAAGAGGATATGTCAGCCACTAGAGCTCTGCTAGCACGCAATCGGGTATAGCTATGTGACGATGGTGATTGCCAATGCAAACAACCAATCGATGCATCTCGTCATTGGGGGATCGAGTTTCTTGTCCTCATTGCTTACCGGCGGGGTCTTACTACACGGGGTGCACTGAATGCGACAGACGGAGCTTGGACATGCACCGTTCGCACATCATCTGGGGTGGTTGCCTACTATGCATGCATATCCTGAGCTTGATTATAAATGGCCTATGCACAAATGTGAGATGCGAGTGACAGCTTCCAAGCACCGCAACGAACAGTAGATGCACAGCATGAATATTTCATCCATCCTGTTGCGCTGAGGCAGAGGCAGGGCAAGATGATCGCATCAGTCTCGCTATAATCAGGACTGAACCCCCTTTTCCAGGCGAACAAGCTTCCTGCAACAGTGAGAACGTTTGACGCTGCACTGGGACGCTCTCAGCATCTTTTGGTGCCGAAGCGTTGGGCGGTTTTCGTGGCACACTGCCAACGCTGCTGAAAGTTGTATCGTCTACTACTGTACACTGCGCACCTGGTCCATGGTCACGGTGCAGAAGTTGCACAGAATATATCTTTGTATAGTCGTGAGGGCCAATGACCATCCTCGTTTTGCATCAGATCGGCACATGAGCAATGGTTGTGATCGTTGTCCCATCATCCAGACTGTCGGTCTTGTCTTCGAACTTGTAGCCTCTCCATCTGGGTAACACCGTAGCGAATATATACCAATATAGCACACCAAATGCCAGTATTATGATGCCAACAAGAGCATATGCCGCGCTACCGATGACCCCCTTTTCTCGCTGCTTCTCGCTGGGGAAAAATGGCGCTGCAAGAAGCGCAAGCGCGATAGCCATCCTGATGAGCACACCTGGAACCCAAGCTTTGTAAGGTCGGTGAACATCAGGCCTCCGAATGCGAAGCCACAACAGGCCGAAAGCCGTTGCAAATGCGATGATCTGTCCTGGAAATCCCTCAACTTCCAGAATGAACGTGTAGACATCGCCAGTCGGAATTGTCAGGACGAGCATGGATGGAAGGTAATTCAGGAGCAGACCTCCCAGTGGCGAGCCGAATGGCGCGTTCGAGGACAGCATTCGGGACATTGGAATCAAGCCGGTTCGCGCGATTTCCTGGTTCAGTCGAGAGTGGGCAAATGCCACAACCATGACGTTGCCCACCGCGCTCAGTGCTACCATGAGCGGTAAGATGCGCCGTCCCACCGCGACCCCGAAAACCTTTTCGAAGAAGATTGCTGCAATCAATTCACCACTGCCTCGAACTTCGTCCAAAGGAACCACCAAGAAATAGGCCACGTTGACTAGCAAGTACATGCCACAAGCAGTGGCTAGGGCAGTGAATGCTACTGACTTCAACGTTCGCACGGGATCTTTGACTTCGTTGAGCACGTTGTTGACGTTGTTTAGCCCAGCGAAGGAGTAGAAGACTTTGAGGATGGAAGTTGCAATCGCGCCCCATGACCAGATGCTTCCGTGCCACAATCCAGTCCAGGTCCAGTCGAAGTCTTGAGTGTTTGCAAGGGTTGCCGACACGTTGCCTGAACGCTGTTCTTGACGCCGGAAAAGAACAACAAACAGGCCGCTCAAGATCATGAATGCGATGAGACCAATCTTGATCCATCCAAGAAAATTCTGGATGCGGATGCCAGCTTTCATGAAGACTGCGTGCACCCCAGTGATGCATGTTAACAAGCCGACCGCGAGCAATTTCTTGACAAAGTCCGTTCCTTCCACACCGAATGCGAAGAGCGTGTACTGTGCAAAGACTATGCAATTGCTGGCAGTGAAGCCCAGGAGTATCGCTTGCGTCGCTATAAGAACGGACACCAGGTACTTGGGTTTTCTATAGGTGAATTCGAGGTACACCTTTTCGCCGCCGCTCCTCGGCAGCATGCAGCCATACTCCAGAGAGACAGCGAGCCCGAAGTACGCCAAGATAGCGCCGACTATCCAGAGTGTCAAGCTGAGGCCTGTAGAGCCGACCGAGGCGAAGATCACTCCCGGAGTGGCAAATATACCAGACCCAAGCACACGACTAATGGTCAGAATATAAGCGCTGCTCCACGTCAAGTTTCGACCCAGAGCGCTCGTCTCCGGCAGGACATCTACTTCGAGGTTCGAGGGCGCCGGCTTTGGTTCGCACGATGATGGGTCATAATCCTCAACATCGCCGATGGATGCGTAGCTCTTGGTGGCAGTGCCCGAAGAAGACGAAAGAAGTGGCGACGCGTCGTTGGCCGTGTCCGCGGCCGGCGTAGACATGGCTGTGGTGGTACAGGGACGGGACAGAAAGTAGCTGTCTACATTTTGTCGCAGCAGAATCAGTAGTCAAGATAGTCGCCGGCAATTGTCAGCAGGCAGCGGAGTGGAATTGCTCAAAAGGTGTGCTGGATCACCTCATGATGTTTCGTGACTGTTGGTGTCAGGTTGGCTGTGCCTACACATTCCATGGCAGCGGATGTGATATCGACACATCCGCCAACCCTATCGCGGTGGACATGATTCGCTGCGAGGCCGTTGGGAGGTCGACACCAAGGTATGGCGCCATTCAAGGGCCCTTTGACGAACGCGACTCGTGCGACGCGTCGTGTTGTACAAAAGCCGTCACGCCGCCGCTCGCGAATCTTGGTGGATGTGGTCGTCGCTATTCATCAAGGCCGCCCTCCGCCTGAGCATGGGTGCGTCCAGCGTATGTGGTGGTGGGAAATTGAAGGTTTGCTTGGCCGGGTGGTGGTGCTTGCCACGGCGGCGATGACGCTCGGCGGAAGGCCTGATACAGTACAGTCTCACGGAGCCACTTCCGGGCTCGCAACCTCAGGCTCACCTTGCCCCGATGAAGTCGGGGAAATTGTGCCTCACTAGCCGACAGCTCACCGGTCTCGTTCCGACCGTCACCGACCATCACCCCTCTCCACCTTCACGAACTTACCGACACATCCTCTCCACCTCAATGTAACCGAGTCTTGCCAAGGCCCTCTACTTTTATAGCAACACCTTGGGAAACTTGCGCCGTCCATTCGTATCGAGCGCTGGCTGGTGACGCAAAGTCTACCGATCGGCAATGTAGCGCCCGCACGGGGCGAGCCAGCGGCCAAAAATACTCTGCTAGCGGGCGACATCGTATTCTATTGCCACGACACCTTGGACACAACGTGAATCGTGCGCCAGACATCATAATGTAACATTCTGAACACAGTGTCACATATAAAGGAGAATCCTTCCTCCCCAGAGGACGGCCATCATCCAGCAAGCAAACAGATCCTACCTACAAGGCACTCCATCAAGACTCTCAACACACCTTCACCACTACATTACCCGCCACATCAACAACAACAACAACAATGTTCTTCCCTACCATCCTCGCCGCCTCGCTCGCCTCGCTCGCCGCAGCAGCACCAGCCAAGCGTGACCTCCCTGGCACCTTCGAGGTCACCAACTTCGTCTACGGCTGCTCCGCCAGCTGCTTCTGGAGCTTCGACCTCGGCGTCTCTGGCTCTGCCCAAAACCACCCCGCCACTGGCCCAACAGTCAAGTGCTCCGGAAGCCTGGACAACGACACCGACTACGTGCAGTGCGGCACTGTCAGCGAGACTCAAACCCTCTCCGCCTACATCGAGAAGGCCAACAACGTGTTGCACCTGCGATACGACGTCACCAACTACAACACCGGCGCCACATACAAGTACTACGGCGACGAGACCGTCTACTCTTCCACCGGTCCCGATGCTGCCAAGCAGGAGGAGTCGTTCTGTGTGAAGGAGAACCGTGCCACCGGCGTCAACT
Organism: Cercospora zeae-maydis; assembly: GCA_023512815.1. Classification (NCBI taxonomy): domain Eukaryota; kingdom Fungi; phylum Ascomycota; class Dothideomycetes; order Mycosphaerellales; family Mycosphaerellaceae; genus Cercospora; species Cercospora zeae-maydis. The sequence goes on along the minus strand of JAKLWY010000003.1, from coordinate 846,382 downwards.
AAATCAACCACGGCAGACAGCACCTTGCATTTACGACGATGGATGAGACAATATTGCATAATGTAGATCAATAGATGACGTTCGATGGCTTTTGAGCGTACTTGTACAACTGAATATACAACGCCAGAGATTGCCTTTACTTTTGGTGTGCCACACTGTCTCCGTATCTCGCTATCGTTACGATTAGGTTCCTCAGTGCTCACCACGCCACAAACCTTGATCAGCCCAATATGGACATGCTCCCCAAAAGTCTTCCGCAGAGAGTGAACAATATTCTGTTGAGAAGCCTTGACAGCCGAAAGCGATAGCAAGTACGGCTCGGGTTCTTCTGGCAAGTGGCTCGAGGTGACGATCAAAGAAGGTGGGTGAGATGCATCAGCTCCGCCGTATTTGTGGAGAAATGGAATGCTCCACTGTGCTGTGACGTAGAAAGCGCCGGTTGTGATCTAAAGGCAGGCGTCAGTGTTCATGCCATGCCCTTCCTTGTGGTTCGTAACAAGACTTACGTTGGGGCTGGAAGAGGCTCGCTTGGACTGATCCGTGCAGCGTTGAAGAACACGGTGGACACTTCGCCAAGCCTTTCGGTCAATGTGAATGCTTCTCGAAGCTGGTCGAGATTTGCGAGATCCACCGGTACTGTTGTAACGCGTCAAAGTCAGGTGTATCATGTGATGTCTCGAGCGACTTACCTCTTTCGCGATATCTTCCACTTCACGCTTCTCTTTCTCCAAACGATCAGAGTTGCGTGCCACCAGCACAACCTTACGGAAGTGCTTCTTTACAAACAGCTTGGCCGTCGTGAGGCCGATTCCTGGACCACTTCCGAGCACGACGAGGATGGGTGCCATTCTTAAGAGATGCCGAATCGGGTGGCGTGAGTCATGTTTGACGTGAAACTGCTACTTGTGTACGGAAGCCGTGCACGGCGTTGTCAAATCTCACCTCTTCAGGTCTGCGAGTGGACTGTGCAAATATTGCCAGCCCAATGCTTACAGATGCTTAGATGTGTTGAGCAATTTCATGTGGAGAGCTTGAACGGCACAAGATGCGATTTTGTGGTGAATGCGAGCAATCGTGTAGAGTTCTCTGGCGTGATGGCCGTTTTTCCGGAGCGTTGCATGAATGCGCTCGATGGCGGCGAGGTGCGTACAGCTTCGAAGCTCACGACCAGCGCGATTAGCAAGACAAATTGTCCTGCGACTCGCTGATGCTGCAGTCTGCTTTATTGATGTTGTTGCATTGATGACCGCGGAGGTCTGAGTGAGGTGTTTGTGCCAGATGTCGTGACGAGAAGCCACAAGTCAAGGCTCACCACGCATTTCTCCTTTCCTTCCCAGTCGACATGTTACTTTCATCGTGCGAACGCCTTCTTGCAGCATCGCACTGTGCATACCAGCGCCGTTGAAGAAGCACGGTAACTTTCATGTTCACTAGAATACACTCGCAGTGCTTCCACAACAGCAGACCAGCTGAGGGAAGCGTCTTTCACCTCCACTTCGCCATGACTGATTGTGAGCGATACTACACGCGGCAATTAGCGAAATGTTACGACTTCAACAAGGCTTTCCCGAAGCTGGGCAGATCTGGCTCCGAGACGATAAAGCCCAACGCCTGCTGATCAAGTCCCATGAGCAGCCTGTCTGGCCTACGGAGCGCTACGTTCACCACATGGGAGCTCTGACGGACTTGACTCGGTCAGACGATGATTCGATCACAAAAGGTCGTTTGCATCCAATCTCGGACGAAAGGCCAGCGTACCGCACGTACATGCTCCACCCCTCGCTTGGAAGGGGCAGCAGTTTATGGCCATGCTAGGGCGATTCTGGCAATTGCAATTGACTTCTCTGCTGCCATTTTACGGGCCTGAATCGTGTTCCTCAGCCCTGAGGACCCGACTTTGGGCTCGGCGGAGCGGAAAACGGGAGCCCAGCGCCCTGCAACGGAAGTACAATGCTTCCGCGAGGCTGCGTTCGCCTATGCTATTGCTACCCACGTACCTGGAAGCTCACTGCCACGTGCTATTCCTAGGACCTTGCCGCATACGCGATGGATGCCAGTTTGAAGAGACGTGATCAGTCGCGCTCTACATGCGGCTCAAATCTATCAGTACGCCATCGCGCTTCTTGGTAGCTCAGCTCTAGTCGGCAAACGATGTGCGCGTAAGCATCGGGCGTTGCTACTTACACAATCAATCAACCTGGCAACGATCGTGCTTTGAGCCACCCTGTGATGTGGATCCATCCTATCGACACATTCCTGACTACAGCGACTTATACCGAGTTCCATTGCCACACTCGCTCGTGCAGCTTCGGCTGTCCTAAATTGCTGAAATGGAAGTCCTAAGCACCAGCCTATCTAAGTTATCTGTTGGAAGCAGTGAGTCTGGTCTGTGAGCACGACACCGCCCACAATAACCCTGCCAACAAGAGGCGAAGCAATGCTGCAACCTGTCGGATTTGTTAACGCACCTTTATCTTCCCTTGTGCCGGACACGATGATGAAGAGATCTGGTTCTTTGCGACCATGGAATACTGCTTCAGTATTGGTTCACTCCAAGACCGACCCCAGATCCCCGCTTCGCTCCGCCAATCATTACCACGAACGCATTGTCTAATGACGACGGCGCTCACATTTTGTGGAGCCTCGTGCGCCTACATCCGCCTGACCTTCCTCCAATAGCGAAATGCTCTCCATTGGCCCCTTCGAGACAACATCTAGCCGCAGGGCTACTCTGCCGAGGGCGGCATTGAAGGCCCCGCCGAGCAGTATATGATCATAGATATCCGCCACGTTGATGATAGTTGGGCATTTCTTGTGCACCTCTTTTTGCAACCATTAAGCGGAAACTTGTTACCTCGCATAGCCTGTCCATTAGAGTGAAACAGTCTCCGTACAAGATGGGTTCAGCACCTGAGGAGAAGATCCCATACGTGGATGTCCTGCTCGTCGGAGCTGGTTTTGCTTCTTTCACACTCTTGAACCGACTTCGAAAGCTTGGTTTGTCTGTTGAGATATATGAAAAGGGTGCAGCAAGTGGTGGTATTTGGTGTGAGTCTCGAATGGTGGCGCAAGAGCCGATCATTTCGCTTACTGGAAAACAGATTGGAACTGCTATCCAGGTGCTCGGGTAGACTCGGACACACCAATCTACCAACTCTTCGACAAGGAGCTATGGGAGGACTTCACATACAAGGAGCGCTATCCTGCATGGCCGGAATTGCGAAGATACTTCCAGCATGTGGACAAGAAGTGGAATGTGAGCGCGCACACCTCATACAACAAGTGTGTCGACACTGCGACCTTTGACGTCAAGACGAATCTGTGGACAATCGAGACCGCAGATGAGACGAAGATCCAGGCACGATGGTTCATGCCTTGCATCGGCTTCGCATCTAAGCATTACTCGCCGCCCTTCCCAGGACTCAGCAACTTCAAGGGGGAGGTCTACCACACCGCCAAATGGCCACAGCATGGCGTGAACTTCCGTGGCAAGCGAGTCGCGGTTGTCGGTACAGGCGCATCAGGGATTCAGACTGTGCAGGAGCTCAGTCCAAAGGTCAAAGAGATGACAGTCTACATCCGTACACCCAACTTGTGCCTTCCTATGAACCAACGCAAGCTCGATCAAGAGGAGGAGCAACGAAAGAAGGACGACGGCACGTATGAGAAAGCCATCAACGACACACGCAAAACGTTTTCGGGTTTTACATACGACTTTGTCGACAAGAAGACTTTTGACGATTCGCCCGAGGAGCGAGAGAAGTTCTATCACAAGCTTCTGGTCGAAGAGGGTGGCTTCCGATTCTGGCTGAACAACTACAATGACCTCCTGTTCGACGACAAGGCCAACGACGAAGCCTACAACTTCTGGCGCCAGAGCGTTCTGAAGCGTGTCAAGGACCCAGAAAAGCAAAAGATCTTGGCACCAGAGCAGAAGCCTCACCCATGGGGAACCAAGCGTCCCTCTCTCGAGCAGAACTTCTACGAAGTCGTTGACGAGCCCCACGTCGAGCTGATCGACATCAACGAGAACCCCATCGAAAAGGTCGAAGCCGAAGGCCTCGTGACACCCAAAGGCGTCAAGCCCATCGACGTCCTGATCCTCGCCACCGGCTTCGACTCCGTCACCGGCTCCCTCGCACAGCTGAACATCCGAAGCGTCAACGACGAGACCATCGCAGACCACTGGAAAGACGGCACCAAGACGTCCATGGGAATTTCCATCCCGGGCTTCCCGAACATGTTCTTCCTCTACGGCCCACAGGCCCCGACGGCATTCTCCAACGGACCCAGCTGCACGCAATTCCAAGCCGAGTTTGTCGAAGCGGCCATGAAGAGGATTGTGAACGATGGCATCACCCGATTCGAAGCCACGCCCGAGGCCGAGGCGGATTGGTGTAAGAGAATGTAAGTGACCCCGCCCCCCCCCCCCCTCATGTCCTTTTTTTTTCTCCCCCTTTCCGTACACGAGAAGAAGAGAACCATGCTGATATTTTCTGTGAATGGGAAATAGGAACGAGAAATGGGACGTCACCCTCTTCCCCATGGCCAAGTCGTGGTACTCGGGCGCGAATATTCCGGGAAAGAAGATCGAACCGCTCAATTGGGCGGGTGGGATGGTGGAGTATGTGGAGTCGCTGCATAAGAGTTTGGATAATGATTACCAGGGGTGGAAAGTTGAGAAGGAGCCTGCGAAGGCTTAGAGAGGGGGGGGGGGAGGGGAGGTTTTTGGATTGGCGTGATGAGATATGGTTTGGATCCGCGCTTTTGGTTCGTTCGAGTGATTGATCGATAGCCGGTACGATGATGTTATAGTTCTTTTTCCCCATGACGCACTGTTCTGCGGGTTTTTTCCAGTTGAGGTTTTGACGTTGATGTCCAAACAAGTCTGACGCAGCCATTAAATCGATGATCTTTTTTTATACTACGCACAGCACATCCCGCTACTCTACTCTACTCTACAAAGTACATCGATCGTTACAGATCTTTCATTGATCTTCTCCTTTCTCTCTCGCCTTGCCTCTCCACCACATGGTCTTCCACGCACCCAACCTCTCATTTTATTCATCCCCCGCCATCATCGTCTCCCACCTCCATTCCATCTCCTACTTCCCTCCCCACACACACACACCCCAAAAATCCCATCGCATCGCATCATTCTCATCAATAAGAATGCTTGCCGCAAACCTTCGTTCCACCTGGTGCAAGGCACCTGTACACGGGACCATACTCGGTATGTCCGTTATATGAGCACCTGAAAGGATGGCCCGTGTAGTGGATTTCCTAGAGGTAGGTGAAAGTGCTGGTGCAGATTTTGCACATTGTCGTTGTGTTTATTGTTATTCTGGTTGTTGATTGTGTGTTGATGGGGCGGGGGGGGGGGTGTTTTTTATTTATTTAATTTGGAATGGTTTTGGCTAGACAGAGGTCAGCTTGGTTGGGACACACGAGCTGATGTGAGGTGGACGGAGGAGAAGGAGGAGGAGGACGTGAAGGATGGCAAATGTCAGTGGGTGGGACACCTGGTTCGGGAGGGAATGAGTTGTGTTTGTGTAGTATGAGAAGGGAAAGGTGGTTTGTATGCTGTGGCGGTGGGGTTGCTCCACAATTGTGAGATGATGTGCTGGAATGGTTCTGCAGAAGGAGTTCATTGAGCGAACTTTGCGAGCCTTTTTGTATCTACTCGTCAGCAGGCTCTATACTGGAGCAGTCTCTTCCACAGCACGAGACTGTCTAAGTCTCATTCGCGCCACAAGGCATGGCTGGTTGGGAGCAGAGACCTCTTTGCGGTGCGGGTTGCTTATTCGGGGTGGCGGAGAGAGCAGTTTCCAACACGACACACTTGCTGGTTCGTGTTGATTGACGGTATTCAAAACATCATCTCGTCAGGTCTCGCTTTAGCACATTCAGGATGCTATTCGCGTCCATGGTAGGAGCAGATGATCTGGCTGCCGTCTCAGCTCTTGAGACATGCTCAAAGACACCCTTCTCCTCAGCTTTCGCGATCGCGTCTTTCAATTCCTGCCGTTCGCTCTTTTGACGTCTCAGATACTGCTCTTCCAGCAAGTAGTGTTTTGGCAAAGAATCCGGTGTATATGGCAGAATGTATATTGTAGGAAACTCCATCACTGTCCGGTCTTGAAGGGAGCTTGTGAGTGTTGCATCTTTTTTGAGCGGAACCAGGACCTTTTCTTTTGCATTGGTTCCTGTTCTGAGGAGATAGAAATGCTGGCGGGCTTCCACGTCGTCCTGATCACCTTGCCTCTCGCCGCTGCTCTGGGGCGCGGTCTGCGAGGTTTCGATGGCTGCGGGCTCTGCTGCATCTGTGCCGATTGGTCCTGGTGGGGCCTGCGCATCAGATGAAAGTTCCTCAACCTGTACGTCAGCCTCTCCGGAAGCAATTTCCTCCAACATGTCCTCTTTCGGCTGCGTTTCGCTCTGGCGTTCCTTACGTCTGCGTTTCTGAGCTTGCCTGGCATCCTCTCCCGGTTTGCGCTTCAGAGCGTTGCTGTTCTCGAGCAGCCGGTGCGAGTACAGGTCTTGTATGCTGCTGCTCGCCGGACAGCTGTCCGAGATTTGCTTTTGGCCTTCGCCATCCACCCATTCCACCGTCCACATGATCTGATGCCGCCTGTGCCACGTGTGAGCGTATGCAGAGCGGCGAAGTTTAGAAAAAAAAAATAGCATACTTTGTGGATCGTGTCTGGTTAGCCTTCCGCCGAGTCATGCCTTCCGGTGCTTCCTGCAATTCGATGCGGTTCTCAATCAGATATTTGCGCAGAATGCTCTCGGGATGCCGCGCTCGCGCTAAAGACCTCGTGGCAGCCCGCTCGACCACGTTCACGCCACGGGCCTCGGAATCGCGATTCGCGACATCGATATTTCGCTCGACGCTCTTAAGGTAGTTGTAGTCGCGATCGACGCCCACGGGGGTGGCGAGTTGGGACCTCTTGAGATACTCGGCTGGATTTCGGATTCCGTTACAGGAAGCTCGCTGCTTGTGCTTTTGGGTGCAGGGGAGGGAGCAGGTTTTGGTGTGGCATCTCGGACATCGATATTTCGGCTTGTTCTCATAGCTGTGGGCGTTAGCACAGCGGACCATGGAGTGCTCACGTGACATTTTCCGGTTCCTCAGCCCGGCGGGTGAATATCGAAGCTGCTCCTGCACATCAGGGCCTCGGTGAGGCGTGGCGTGGTGTCTGGGCCCCGGAGGTATGTCGGGATCACGTGCAAGGTCATGGTGGGAGGGAACGAATCATGCAAGGGAAGAATGGCGAAAATCTGGCCTACCAAATGCTGCACAAATCCGTGATGAGCGCCTCGTCGGGCATCGTTGGTGGCGAAGGCAGCGAGGTGCGGCACTCTCTTGTACCGCCGGTCGCGGATCTCACACGAGCGTGGCGGGACGATGACTCGTCGCGGTGCGAGCGATGCATGCACACACACAATAATGCCGAGCAGGGCTGATAGGAGGAATGTACATGTAGTATACTGTAGTGAGGTGCGGTGCGGTACAGTAGTAACTAGTGTGACTTATTAGTGGCGAGCAGAATTGGAGTTTCAGAACTTTGGGCGCTGCAAGGGTTCTGCCGCCGCTGGGAGCAGCCGGCTTCGTGATGATCTGCCCTCGCTCCCGCCTTCTTGAGAACTTGCAACAAGCTTCCAGAACGGCCACGATCATCGTCGCGTTTCGAGCTGTGCGGCTGCTGCTGCTGCTGCTGCTGCTGCTGCTGAGTCGCCACGCCGAAGCGGAGATGCGATGTTCAAGCTCTCACCGAGCCAGCCCGTCGTGACCAACAATCACAAATCCTCAGGCACACACGGCGTATATTCGCGCTATCGAACAATAATGACAACGGCCGCTGCCCGGATGGTTGGGAAGCTTTTGGCCGCCCGCACGTGGCCGGCGCGGCGGAAGGCGAAGCGAAGTCTCACCAGCAGCGCCGATGATGAAAATTGTCTCGTCCTCGCGTGCGTGCACACAGCGACACGACATGCTGGCTCGGCTGGTTGCGAGGTGTGCTGCTGGTCGGCTCGGCGGTACAAGTGTACAGAGACCACGATACTTGTCGCTCTTCTGCGCGGAGGTGTGGGCAGGCTCCGGGGCAATCATGAGCCCCCTGCATGAAGAGCGAGGGGGTAAAAATGAATCGCAATATGCATATCGCCGCGCGATCGCGCTGCTCCCTTCCCGGTTGGGTGCTCGTCGCATCATTCCGCGCGTGGCACAGCAGCAGCAGCAGCAGCAGCAATAGCGACATTCACCAGCAGTGCACAGCACACAGCAGCACATGGCGAGGAGCTCGCGGGGCATGTACTGTACTGTACTGTACTGTACTGTACTGTACTGTACAATGAAGTGCCACGTCGGGCCAGGAATGAGTTGGGCGCGGCGGTGGTCCATCGTCATCAAACTATAGGGAAGCCGGCGGGCAGAAGGGCAGCACACGCGCGAATGCTTGATGCTTCCGCCGACCAATGGGCCGTCGCGTCGCATCTCCTGGTCAGGCGCCGTGCGGACTCGTGCCTGCATCTCTCTCACACGCTAACTTAGCGGCGGCAGGAGCGACTAGCGTGCAAAGCACAAGGTTCGTGTCGAGCGAGCGGCGCAGGGCAGCCTGTGGCCCAGCGTCCGAGCATTGGGGAGCTGATGTCCACCCTCATCTCTATACCTGGACACCTTTCGGCCGTCAGCCTTCGTTACAGCCCTTCGTTGCTGCTGCTGCTGCTGCTGCTGCTGCTGCTGCTGCTGCTCCTCCACCTCCGCCCTCACACATGCCGTGCCACGTCTGACCGTCGTGTGCCTGCTGGCCGACAATAATAACCAACAGCACCTCCAACACCCCTCCGCCCGTGCCTCGCCCGACACCGTGTGTGTGTGTGCAGCTGGCCGCCCTGCCTGTGAGCCATCGCGCTGCCACTGCAGGATAAGCTCGGCGTCCGCTCTTCGGCTAGAGTGACGGCTATCATGGCTCCTTCTTTTACTTCAAATGCGCTGCCGCGCTCGCGCTCGGGCGAATCTGCCCGACCTCCCACCCGCGGCGACGACGGCAATCTGGACGTCCCCAACCGCACCTCGTCGCTGCACTCGCGCATCGCCGCCCCCATTCCGAGCCAGATGCCGCAGCAGAAGACGGGCAATCGCGCCCCCAAGACCTTGACGCATGCCTACATGGTGTGTGGTGTCGGCCGCGAGCCCTCGCAATGGGTGAAGGCTCCGACGCCCGCCCAAGGAAAAATCGGGCACATGAAGGGCGCCGTGGGTCAGTTCTGGCTGCCGGAAATCCTGGGAAGCAGCCCCCGACTGGAGCAGGACAACGAAATTGCAAGGTCTCTCCATTCCGCCATGCGCGTAAGTCTGACGCCGTCCCACCTGTCCCAGAGCGAGCGTACCGTCCGGTCGGTTGCACACAAAGAACTGACAGCATACAGGCGTGTTTCCCTCATGATGTGGAAATCTGCACCGGATCCAGCCAGCCGCACTGCGTGCACCACGCCTTTGTCTTGCAGCAGGACTCCTCGCACACCCTCTACGGCATCGCGCTCCGGGTGTGGTCGCGCGCCGATGAAAAGCGTGCCGAGACGATTCGCGATCTGCGTAAGCGGACGGAGCCCGACTACTATGATACGCCAGGTGAGACTTACTGGATCCCATATTGCCTGTCCTTCCTGTCCAGGTACCCGCTGTACAATCTGCTGGGCGACTACCTTCGCGGCATGTGGATCCATTGGAACAAGGCTACCAACCTCTTCCACGCCGAGGAGGTGTCCCGCATTCTGAGCTTCCCAGCTCCACGCTTGAACGACCTGGTACGCATCGATATGAAAGACTATGCCCTGTGCTACCAGTTCCCGTCCTCGCCCACCGGGTTCCAGAACTTCGCCATGTGGCCCTTGTTCAGCTGTCTTTCCATCCCGAACATCGTGGGTGTTCTCGAGGCCGCCGTCTCGCCCACCCGTCGGATTATTTTCATTTCGCACTACCCAGCAATGCTGACCGTCGCCACCGAGACGGTCCGCTTCATGGTCCGCGTGTACGAATGGAGTGGCCTCTACGTCCCGGTGGTCCATGCCCGCCATGCAAAAGAGCTCGTCCAAGAGCCAGGCCCGTACATCTTGGGCATGACTGCAGAATGCCGAACCCTGTTCACCGCTCCATCCGACGCTCTGGTCGTTGATCTCGACCGCAATTTTGTGCTGACCTCGAGCCCGCCAAACGCATGGTCGGCAAGACAACGGTCCAAACTCATCTCACGCATGACGCAGGCACTGCATGGCGACGTGGTTCCATCCGGTGTGCCGCAGCACCTTCGATCCGCTTATGGGGGCGGTAAGCTCATTCCTGCGGGGCACATCATCGTGATGCGAGGCGAGGTCGAGAGCGTGCAGGATCCGGGCTGGTGGAACCAGGACGAGGTCATGAAGGTCATGGACTACGCCTGCGAGAAGCTCGGCAAGAACACCGGCCTCAGATCCGTCTTTGGTGGATCGCAGAAGAAGCCACTGATGACCAAGGTGTCGATGCGACACCTCAACGAGATTGTGCGCGAGCGCAACCAATACTCGCGTGACGCCATGGAGGCCTGGCAGGACTTCATCAACCTCAAGGGTCGCATGGATACCGAGCTGGCCAAGGTGACGAAACGTAACAACTTCCTCGTGGAGGAGTTGGAAAGCTGGAAGCAGCAATTCCTCAAGTTCCAGGCCTTTGCGGAGCAACTGACGAAGGAGACGAATGAGCTCAAGGTCAAGATTGAAGGCCACAAGCGCGAGAACCGCCGTTTGACGAGCATGATCGATCAGCAAAAGGACGACGTCGCCAGACTGACTGTGCGACTTTCCGGCACCGAAAAGCAGAGAGACGACGCACTGGAAGCTCTGGTGCTCCAGCAAGAAATCGCAGAAGAATTGGAGCGGGAGCGCAAGAGGAACAAGAAGGACCTCTCGGCCCTTCAACACACGAACACCACGCTTCTGCGCCAACGCGACGAGGCGCAGCGCGTTGTGCTCCACTTGCGCGCACTCATCGATGGACAGGCACATCACATGGAGCACATCGTCAAGTCCCTGGGCGGCTCAGAACCCGTGGGTGAGTTCTTGGACGCCGAGGAGCATCGCGTCGAATCACCAGCAAAGGACGATGCAAAGGGCGACTCCGATACGACCAAGGCTGGACTCAACTCGCGAGCCTCGTCACGGTCCAGTATGCGAACGTCGCCCTCTCGCAATGATGGTGAGGAACACTCTTCGCCCCGACAAGCTCGCTACTCGAGCATGTCGAAAAGACTGTCAAGTTTCAGCATGGCTGATGTTGCAGATCGCCACCTCCGCGACAAGACCGACGCGATCGCCTACATCATCCGCAACATTTCCGAGCAGTGCGCCGCTGCAGTCGAAGGCCTCGATCTCGCGCGACGTGCAGACACCGCAAGCAGCGACGGCGGCGATGACGACAGGTCCGAGTCGGGCAAGAAGAGAGGGAAGCGACCCGTCAAGCACCTGGCCCCCGAATCCGAGAACGGAGATCACTCGAGTAACAATTCCGAGTCGGACTTTGGGGACCACAGGAGCGATGGCACGGCCAGTTATCTGCACCCCAAGAGGACATCCGGAACATCCTCGGCAGTTCCGCCAACACCAGACCTCATTCACGACCGAAGCTCCACGAGCATGAGTGTGAACAGCGAGAGCACCGCTCCGACACCGAATCGGTCCAGCTTGCAAAGCGTGTACAGAAACCAGGCCGAGTCCATCCCGGAGGTGCCTGCGCACATCGTGGGCCACGACTCCGCCGAGAACGGGCACCAACTGGAAGAAATCGCCGAAGAACCGGTCACCAAATTCGCAGGTCGTGGCCTGGAGCACCGCCGCAGTAATATCGAACGGGCGTGACTATCTACTGGGTCGAAGCGACGTTCGTATGGACGATTCCCCGTCCTCTCCGTACGCACTAGCTTTGACCGACCGAGTTTTGGTTGATTTTCGAAAAGCCCGTCTCCGCCGACGCCCGATGGTACTGCTGCTGCTGCTGCTGCTGCTGCTGCTGCCGCTGCTCCCGCCAGCCATACTTTGCCATGATCGCAGAATGGTTCTTTCTTCCTTTCTCTGTTTGTGGAACTTGAGATACTCCCTTTTGCCATTTTTGCTGAATGTCACACTCTTTACGGCCGCGCCTACATTGCCCGTTTTTCCTATTTCAACGGGCTTTTCTGGGAATGAGAGGGGGAGGAGGTGTGTGATAGCGGGAATCAATTTATCAATGTTGTTGTTGTAGGATATTTACGGGCAGTGTGATTTAGGTGGCTGTCTCGAAATGCATTTTGAAAGCTGCTGTTAGTAGTAACCCGAACCGTCGTCCCGTGTACTTTTCCCATGTTCACTGCCCCCGTGGAAGGAGCGTGTGGCTCCTGCCTCCTCTGCACAGACTCCGCGACATCACCCAGGCGCCCACCTTCCACCGATCCTCCAACTCCATCGAAAAGACCACGACCTCGCCTCCTACATCGTTTCCCGCCCTTCCGCCGTCCTCCATGGATTCGACTCTCAGATGCAATGACCTCAGATGCCGCAGCGCTGTCTCGGATCAAGCCGTCGTCACCACATGCAGCCACATCTTCTGCGTGCCTTGCGCTGCCCGCCTCGGCCTCATTGAGCACACTTCTCATGACGGACATAGAACTTGTCCAGCTTGTCACACGGAACTGGTGAACCTTGATGATGCTGTCGTCACAGCGTTGAATCCATCGGAGGATTACAAGACTAGTATCTTGAGTGGATTGAGCCCGGCGGTCATCATGGTGAGCTGAGTTTGAGAGAGGAGCTGGTTGAGACTGGTTCCATGTTGACGCGCGTGGGACAGGAGTGTGCTGGCCGTGGTCTTGCATTTTGGGCTTATCAAATGGTGCAACAGGTGTGAGTATCCCAGACGGATGGCACTTGCGGCGTGAGAACATGCGCTAATGCAGATACAGCACGTACCAGGAGTACGTCGAACGAAGCCTGACAGAGAAGCATGAGGTCATGGACGCACGCGCTGCAGAGAGAGAGCGCGTCCTGAGAGACGACCATGACCGTCTAAACAACAAGTTGGAGGGTATGTTCCCTGCTCTGATCGCTCCTGATACGCAGCTGACATGCGATCAAGCTACGCGCGCTGAAAATGAATCACTGCACAACCAAAACGAGCAGTTGCAGCAGAAGATGCAAGCAAGGAGCAAGGAGTACCAAACCATGTATAACATCTACACCAAGCTGAAACAACGCGAGCAGTTGTCTGGCCTGGAGCTTGCTGCCGACGAGGGCGCGGAGCAGATCTTGATGAATGCCGCCTCACAGCAGCAACATCAGCAGCACCGAGGTGCTCTTCCACAATACCCTATCGGCCAGCGTCGTCCACGCATGGGCGGCGGCAGCAATGGGAGCGGCGGAAGTGACGAGCGACGACCACGGGTGAAGTCCTGGCCTGAAGCCTCTCAACCAAGCTACACTCATCAAGCTTTCGTGACTGGCCAGCGCACCGGAGCTGGTGGAGCCTACCGTCCAGGCGTCAATACTTCTCGTGAGTCCGTCGACTAATTGAGTGCCGGTGCCTCGCTGACAACGTCCAGACAGCGTGCCACAGCCCCCGGGCTCACCACAGAACCGTAATCGCTTGCCACGATCATACAACCAACCCACTTTCGGCGCTTACAATGAGACGCTCCTTCGTGGCGATGGAGGTAGGGATGGCTACGCTACGGGGCACGCGGCAAATCGTATCGAGTCCACTCATCGACCACAATACACCACCGACCATGGCAACAACCCAAGCGCAAACTATGGCTTGAGTGGTGGCATACGAGTCGGACGACCATCAGGCGGCATTCCATCAAACCGCCCTTCCATGTTCTCTACCCGCCCCGCGGGAAACTATGGTGGCATGCCTTTGCGTTAAGTGGAAGTGATGCTTGCATGCTTACAACAACCGACAAAGGTGACGGAAAGGAAGAAGAGTTGGAACTTGCTCAATCACACGCGTAATTTCCAATTTCGGTCAAATTTGCTCATTGTAGAATCTCCAGCGATATCATTAAACATTTCTGGCCAAGCGTGCAAACACAGCCACTCCTGGACGATTCAGTTTAATCTCTGCTGATCTTTGGATCCACCTCACAACTTTCAGCTGCTCAACGCGCTGTCCTTCACTCTCGCCTCCTTGATCTCCGTCTCGCCCAACTCCCGCAAGTCACCGGTGTTGGCAACTTGTCCCGTCATGGTCGCTCCAGCAATCTCCTTGACAAATCCCAAGGTCCCAGTAGTGCGCTTCCAGTACGTGATATATTTGCTCTGCACTTCGATCAATTTCATTCGAGGATCTTCCGGCCCACCATCGTGCACTCCGTCACCCACGTCGCCGAACCAGGCAGCAACGCCTTTGGAGTAGATTTCTTTGATACTGGGAACGAAGTCAGCTACAACATTCCGACCGAGAGAAGGAGCAGCATGTATGGTTTGCTGTGTTTGATGATGATGATGATGATGATGATGATGATGATGATCGGAGAAGTGGTCATCGTACCGTGGATCGTCATTGGTCAATTTGACCGCTTCGCCCGTCACGGAAATCCAATCTTCTGTTTTGCCGTCGCGAAAGGAAAGTTGGACTTCGGATTTGGCTTCGAGGTCTTTGAATTTGGTGCTGTTGGCGTTGGCGAGGAAGAGATAGTCGGGACCTGTGCGTTTTGCTACGGCCATGGAGCGGCCGACGGGCTGGAGGAGGAGAAGAAGAAGAAGAATCAGTACATTGTTGTCTCTTTTTTTTCTCTCTTTTTTTTTCTCTTTGGGTTGGATTGTGTGAGGTGGGAGTAAGTAAGTATTGAGGGAAGGGGGGAGGGGGGAGGAGGGGGGGGAAAGAGAAAAAAAAAAAAAAAAGAAAAAGAAAATCAAGGCAAAAATGAAAACTTACGCCGACGCCTGGACGATAGGTGTTGAACATGCAGGTTTTGATTCCGTCGGAGAGGGAATAGAGGTCTTTGAATTTGTCGGCCGCGGAGGTCTTGTTGTCGTATTGTTTTGTCACGGAGGGGTCGGTGTGGGCGTCGACTTTGCTGATGCGTTCGGGCATGTTGAAAGAGGTTGCTGTTGTGAAAGGTTGGGTGGGTTTGGTGAGGGTTGGTGGGAGGAATGAAGTTCTGGATGTGAAGGGAGTAGTAGTGGTAGTTGGAGTGCTTATTCTTCTTCGGAGAGTTTGGAGCATTGGATGATGCGAAGTGTTATTTTTGTTGTGGATTGTTTCTTGTTTTTAAAAGCACACGCGACCGTTCAATGACCGGTGCTGTTGCGTGGACCCTGCATGTGGGAAAGAAGTCATGATGCCACTTTTCGTCAGAGTATGAACCACATGTCTTGCAATTACTGCTTTCCCCTTCCACAAATCTTGTTAATCGGTGTCCGGGATTCTGCGACACTCCCCATTGGCAGATTCCACGGCGCATGATATATGACTTCTAGTTCCAGCTGTGGCTGACTGATCAATCGTGATCTGATCGTGGCTGAATATATCGGAGCACGATCCGAGCATCTTCTTGCATTTTGTTCAGAACGAGCAAATTTCAAAGTCTTCATGGAGAATCATCGTTGTCGCAATGCACTGGATTAGAAGTGATTGATATTTTGTAGTTCGGTGGTCTGGTCTTCGGCACTT
This sequence comes from Cercospora zeae-maydis, assembly GCA_023512815.1. Classification (NCBI taxonomy): domain Eukaryota; kingdom Fungi; phylum Ascomycota; class Dothideomycetes; order Mycosphaerellales; family Mycosphaerellaceae; genus Cercospora; species Cercospora zeae-maydis. Next base: position 830,700 of record JAKLWY010000003.1, on the reverse strand, counting down.
CCATAATCCCGCGTCCTTGACAGACGTTCCAAAGATCCATGTACTCAGTGCAATCCATTCCGCCTCTGCAGAGAGCGTGATAGTCGTACCAGGAAGAACTAGCTTGGTGGAATCTCTGGCTATTGGCCACGACGGAAATGTCGTCGGCAGTCCATCCTGAGGTTATGCTGAGTTCGCGCAACGGCTTATGGCCCTTCTGACAACATCCTTTATCGTTCCCCGGATTCCACAACAGCTTCGGTATGCTACCAAGACTTCCCTATTGTGTTTCCCCGGGAGCTGAGATGAGCGCGGGCCCAAAGCCAGGACATCACGAAACCAAGCGGCTCCAAGTGAGGCTGCACAATGCCTTTGCTGTGGTCAAGCGGATTTCTTCAACTTCTTGGCAATAATGATATTCCTCTTTAGTGCATCATCCAAATGATACATGCGCTCAAAGCCTTCTATATGCGTTGTGAATTCCTCAAGTAACAATATCTCCAAACTCGAATTTTCGCCAGGCTTGGCGTCTAAGAGAAACTCCACCTGCCGATCCCAAATGGCGCGATGGAAGTCCTACTTCGAGGTCGCTCCGGAATTCCAGGCTCCTCCGTCTTTCACGAACCTTGTAATGGCTTCTTTGCAAGCGCGTTCATTGTAGCTTTCCTCCCATACCGCGTATAGGCTAATCATTTCTTGGGTGGAATCGATGACGGCCGGCACGTCAATTTTGCTCTCCGCCAGCCAGTCCACAATCTTGCTGAGTTTTGGTCCAGCTTGTCGAAGACCACTGAAACTTCCCAGAAATGCCTGTTGAGCTGCAGCGGCATTCATGGTGGGTGGAAATCCGGGTGCAGAAGCAGAAGTTGGCGAGCCCATCGTTGGTGATGACTGGCCCATGGGACCATGTGTCGAGTGAGCCTGGAGTCCGGGTGGCTGTCCGGACGGACGCAACACAACTGCAAGTACCAACGCTGTGACGGCAAGGACGTGAGGCGGATAGAGGAGGACGAGGTCGGTGAGGTAGATGTCGTTGACAATGGAGTGAGCCAGATTCGACTCTTCTGTGCTCAGACCAAAAATTTGCGCAAACTCATTCAGCGGGCGATAAGGATGGTGACAGATCAAGCGGGATGACAAAGTCGATATGAGGGCGAACTCGCACTCTCCAATCTTGCTACTTTCTGACACACCCAGCTCGGGCCACTGTCGTGCTGCTTCGCCAAGCATGAGTCTGATATGCTGCGGGCATTCTTCCATTTTGCAGGCCAGGTATACGGCAGTGGCCATGATCAGATAGGGACTGGTCTTGCGAATTTCCACTCGCAAGTAAAAACGCTTCATGTACACCTGAGCAGTGGCCAATGCTTGCTGCCTCAGGCTCATTCTCCGTGCGAGTTTGGTGAGCTGTTGCTGGAAGTAAATGTTCATGTGGCGTCTCTCTGGCAGCGCATACTTGTTGTGTAGGGCCTGATTTGCTTTTTCGAGCTCCTTGCGGGTTTCGGCCAGCTCATCTTTGGTGAAGGTCCAGAATTTGGCCTGTGTTGAGTCCCAGTAGTTGGCTGCCATGATGCACTCTTTTCGGGAACTGTTGGGCTTCTATTGTAGTGCTGAGTGAGCCATGCAGGAGGACAATCAGCAACATTACAGTGCCTGATGCATCGCAGGCGAGCACTTGAAAGGTCACCTGTTTAGTCTCCTTCAAAAAGCTCAATAGCCAAGCGCTTCTCCTGCACTTTTGGGGTTGCCGAGTGCTCTGGATGATCAATGTTCGGGCCAAGTCGCAGCGTTGGCAGGTGGAGACGATGTTGCTGCACGTGAACGAACGAGCGGCGGCTCTCAGCCGGTCTTGGCGCTCGTTCAGACTGCAGGCGCGTTGGCCACGACTCCACACGTTTCAGCTCTGTATGACATCTTTTTCTGCCTTTTCCCCCTCGTCTTCTGCTTGCTCGGCGAAGGACTTGGGGAGTTCAAGAGGAATCCGCTCTTTTTTGCGCCATCGCCGTGACCGAATCGTGTCAGACCGCCCCGCGGATGACGACGACGGCAGCCACAACAACGACACAGCCACCAATTTCAGCTGCCCTCTGCACGGCCGAACTGTGGCCTGATATATTCTGCCCCCAAGTCGTCAACAACCATCTGCACCATTTTCACACGCCAAGATGGGGAATCAGACGACCTACGTCTTGCTGTGCGTTGCAGCAGTCCTGTTCTTGGCCACGCCCGCCGCGGCATTCGGCGCAGGCAACATCAGCTCGCTTTCCAAGATCGAAGGCCACAACTGGCGCCATGGCGACATTGAGGACCTTCTCACGACCGTTGCCTTCATCAAAGGCCACAAATGGACCTCGATGATGGTCAAGCGGACTTACTTTGGCAACTGGCTTCGAGATTACAGTCAAGCTGTGGACGTTGGCACCCTGAAAGGCGTCCCAGCTGATACCATTCGGGTTCTGGTCTGGATCCTGGCTTTCATGAGCTTCGGTTATGCTACAGAGGAATTCGAAGTCACGGCGGAACGTCTCGGCGTCTACAGACCAGAGGAACACATCGATAATCCCAAGGTATGATAGTGCATTCCCTTGGCGAGCATTGCCACGTGCCTAGAAAGTGGAGAATTCGCGGAAATGCCCTTCGAACACCTGCTTACATTGAATGCTGCTTTCAGGACTATGCGGACAACGTGGACGCCCGAACATTTGATTCGCGTCTTCGAGGACCAGTTCAGCCAATTGAGCTTGAAGTAGACCCCCGCACTGGCATGAAGAACTACATCGCGAACGAGCATCTCGGAATTGCCACTTCTGTAGGCTACATCAAATGGGCATTCGCTCGCAGCATCCACTTTGGTCGGATGTACACCAATGGGCCGAACCGAGGTGACGAGAAAGATCTCTGTGAAGCGTTGCGGTGCTTGGGCACCGGTCTGCACTGCATGGAAGATTTTGGAGCTCACACCAACTACACTGAACTCGCGCTCATCGAACTCGGCTTCCACAATGTCTTTCCGCACGTCGGCACACAGACTCAAATCAATCTCAACGGCAAGCATGTGTACCCACTCGTGACTGGCACTTTCGGAGGCGTTGACTTTTTGCATTCTGTGCTCGGCGAGGCCACCGACCACGTCACGCAGGTCGAAGTTGACGATACTGAAGTAGCTCAGCTCAACGCGGCCTTGTCTCAAGCAGAGGGCAAGCGCAGCGTGGGGAACGGCGATCCTGCTCAAGAGGCCTCCTTCTTGACTGATGTGTTAGCCAAGATCCCGGGAACCGGTTCGCTCATCCAGGAGGCGGTCAGTCTCCAAGCAGCTTCCGATGCGCAAGCTGAACAGAACGCACGAAGCGGCGGTGGCGGTGGCGGTGGATACGACAACTACAGCTCTTCGCGCGCTGCGGGCGATGCCCCCACGACACAGGGCGGTGGCTTTGCGGCTCCTCCCAAAGTCGACGCGGCCGCAGCAATGGCGAAGATTTATCCTATCCTCTGCTTTCGCGACAAAGTCGTGCGACAGATCTCGGTCATTGTGTCCAAGATTCCTGGTTTGGAGAAGATGATCGAGACGGTCACAGAGAAGGTGACGCTGTTCGTCATGGGCCTGCTCGCACCTTTTATCAAGCCCATCATCGCATCAGCTTCCAACGCCCTCAAGCAAGGATCGGGCGCAGTCATCGATAGCTCGGCGAATCAACAGTACCTCGTCTGGTCCGACCCACGCAGCACCGACCCTACGCATTCTATGCTGTCCAAGGATCACTTCAGCAACATTCTCAACCAGCCGGCGGGAGAGATCGCGGCGGAAATATTGCAATATGTCGCCCCAAGAGTGATCTATGGCTGGGAGCATCCCGAAGTGCCCGAACACGAGATCCTCGACGATGTGGCTCGTGTGTTCCATCATCCAGCAGCAAGAAACGAGCAGCTCGAGATTCATCGCAAGATGTTCGAAACTGTCAACAAGTGGGTACAGAAGCGAGCTGATCGCGGTCATGAACTGAACAACATTCTTTCATCCGAGTCAGTCAAGGCGGGCCACAATCACAAAGTCGCGAATATGCAGTCATCTTTCCAAGGCGTGCAACAGCTGGCGCATTCGCACGGCATGAACATCCCAGGCGTCGGGCCTGGAGCCGGCAGCCACTCCAACACCCGAGGTGGTGTTTTTGATATGCTTGCTGAGCAGCGTGCGCGGGATGACTTGCAGGCGGACCCGAGTGCTTACTCGCATCCGCCTCCCCCTGCAAGCTATGATCAGGCCAGCCAGAGCTATCCAACGGCGTATCAGAGTGGTTATGAGCAACCGTGGCAACCTCAGCACCAACAGCAGCAGCAAGGTGGCTATGGCCAAGGTCACGGAGGAGGCTATCAAGGGCAACACCAAGGAGGCTACGGAGGCTATGATCAAAATCAGCAACAGGGCTACGGCGGCCAACATCAGGGTTATGGCGGTGGTTATAATCAGTACTAGAAAGCGAGTTGACGAGGCACGATACCCATGAGGTGAATATGGCGCAATTCATGCAGACGAAATGTGTTCTTAGACGACAGAATGGAATATACTTCTTCACAGCAGAGTCGGCATTCCTTTTCGGTCGTTGCCGACGCACCCCGCACTGATCGTTGTCTCCACGATCTCTTCTTTTCGAGATCTCGTGGAGTTCCAGATCTTGCGTCTTCGCCCTCTATATTCCCTCGTTGAAATCGTCTGCCGGTCGCATCTGTTGCTTATTCCAGCCTCTACCATGGCAGCTCCGAAGAAACAGTAAGCCCTTCACACCACTCAAAGACCGCCATGCCTCGGCGCGCTCACAGCTGATGCACAGATGCATAGGCTGCCGACCATCAAGGCATGCCTGTTTGACATGGACGGCCTCTTGATCGACTCCGAAGACAAATACACCATTTGTACCAACGAAGTGCTCAACGAATATGGCCGGCCGAACCTGCCCTGGAACATCAAGGCGCAGTTGCAAGGAAGGCCTGGCCCGGCTGTACGTTCCCACAATCACCCAATAATGCTGGCACGTCATTGACACGACAAAACACAACCGACAGGCCGGCAAAATCCTCTTCGATTGGGCGCAATTACCCATCTCTCGCGAAGAGTACCTCGCCAAAGTCAGCGCCCGCCAAAAACACCATTTCACCTCTTGCCAACCCCTCCCGGGGGTACCCTCTCTCCTCCAAACTCTCAAGCACCGCACCTCTCCGCCCGTCCACCTCGCGCTCGCGACCTCCAGCCACTCCGGGAATTTCAAGCTCAAGACCGACCACCTAAAAGACCTCTTCCAGGTCTTCGACGAGGAGAATCGCGTCTTAGGAGATGATACACGGATTCCGCCCGGCAGAGGCAAGCCGGCGCCGGATATCTGGTTAGTAGCCCTCGAGACTATCAATGCGAAGCTGGAACGAGAAGGGCAAGAGAAGATCCGGCCAGAAGAGTGTTTGGTGTTTGAGGACTCCGTGCCGGGGACAGAGAGCGCGAGGAGGGCGGGCATGCAGGTCGTGTGGTGTCCGCATGAGGGTCTGTTGAATGAGTACAAGGGAAGAGAGGACTTGGTTCTGGCAGGTCAGATGGGAGAATACAAAGGGGTTGGGGATGAAGTTTTGGGAAAGGTGGATGGGGATGATAAAGAGGGACAAGTGAAGAGGACGGCGAGTCCGCCTGGGGAGGTGGGCGATGGGTGGGCAAGGTTGGTGAAGACATTGGAAGAGTTTCCGCACGCGGAATATGGGATTTCGGTGAAAGAGGTGGAGAAGTTGTGAACGCGAAGCATGGTGGCTATACAGGACGATTGGGTAAGATGTAATGACGAAATGCGGCACGCAAGATGCAGTACACACCATACAGTCCAGACATACTGCTGAACGCTCAAGTTGGCTTGACAAGAATCCGACCCCAGTCATCCTTCGCCCTGCGAAATCCTTGCTGACCGATGCCTGCTGCAGAGCACTTAACAACTAACTTAGCTAGGCGACCAACATGCACTCTAATTGCGGATGGTTGGTAGAAGTTTCCCGTCGTGCTACCGTTGGCAAGTCGCAGCTCAAGCCTCAGGAATGGCATCGAGTACAAGGCGTCCTCAAGCAGCCTTGGATTGGTGTTACCGGTGTTGGTGCACTCCTGGTGATCGCATCTCCCTCGCCCTTGACCACTGCCAGCACGCGCGAAGAACACCTAGCGCAATCGTTCCAGATTCCTGGAGAAGTACCCGCGTCCAATTTCAGGCTTCCTCGCCAGCACATCGGAATACTGGGGCTGCATGATGCGTCCGGCCTAGACTTTCTATTGGTCTCAGCTTGAGGCAGTACAGCTCACAGCTGATAGCTCAGCCGTCCCCTGTCTTACTTCACCCCGGCTGCCCGAAGCTTACACATTGCTAAGCGTGAGCTTGTCTTCAATAAGCCACGCACTAACCAGGAATTAGACGTTAATAAGCGCGAGCTCGTACAACTGCGCAGGACGCCTTTCGCTGGCGATGAGGGCTATCACAGCGACATGCTACGCGTTCCGCTGTGAATAGATTACGGCGACCAAGCAATCTGCGAGCCACGGGCAGGGAACGCACACTGCTCCAGCTGGGCGCCTTTTGGGGGATCCATGCGCTCTTCATCGAGGCAAAATGTGGGTGCAAGTCTGCGATACTTAATCACTGGGGACGTCCGTCCTCCAGACGAGTATCTCCCATCAACCACACGTCTGTACCCCCAAATTTTCTTTTGCAGGTCAAATTCTCTTCTTCCTCTTTATTTTTCTATTTCCTTACAACAATCACTACTTTTCGTACACAAGGATCACACACAAGCAAACGCAAAGATGAAGTACGCACTGAGCCTCTATGCAATTGTAGCTGCGGTTACTGCGTTGCCCCAAGGTATGTACATCTTGATAACGAGGATACCGAGCTAGAGCCAACCACGCATAGGTCCAGCACCCAGCTCCAGCGGCGCTGTCCCGTTCAAATTTCCCCTCGCAAACGGATTTCCCAACATCGACGTTCCTTCAGATGCCCTGAACCAGATCCAGCTCCAAGCCCACGGCACACTCCCCAATACGCCTCTGCCAAGTTCCCTCTCCGACGCCGGAGCGACAACCTTCCAAGCCATCGCCTTTAACGAACTTTTCGAAGTCGCCTTCTTCAGCTCCCTCCTCCAAAACCTCACCTCAGGCGCCTTCTCTCTCGGCCCCTCCCAGTACGCCAAAAGCTTCATTGTTGACGCCATTACCGCTGTCCAAGCCCAAGAGGAATTGCACGCCATCGGCGCCAATGCCATCCTCTCTAGCGCCCAGCGCACTCCCGTCCAGCCTTGCCAGTACGTCTTCCCCGGCGTCGACAGCTTCGATGCGGCCATCTCAACCGCCTCCCTCTTCACCGACGTCGTGCTCGGAACACTCCAATCCGCCGAAAACACCTTCGCGACCAACGGCGACGATGTCATCCGTCTCATCACCTCCATCATCGGCCAAGAAGGAGAGCAGAATGGTTTCTACCGTGTCCTCGGCAAGAAGATTCCTTCCGCTCTGCCCTTCCTCACCGGAAGCTCTGGAATCTTCGCCTTCTCTGCTTTGAACCAAATTTTCGTCGTGCCAGGCACTTGCGGAAACTTGGATGCGATTAAGATTCCGATTTTGTTGCCTTTGACTGTCGTCAACCCTCCGAAGGCGAAGGATTCGAACGTGCGGTTCATGTTCCCGCTGCACGCGGATGTTTCCACCGTGGATGTTTCGAAGGTGGTCAAGGATGGTGATTATTCTGGTTTGAAGTTGGTGCTCGTCAACCAGCAGAACAAGCCGATTGTGCAGGACTTGAAGGATGTCAAGGTGAAGAACGGGGTTGTGAGCTTCAAGGCTGGTGAGTGGCGTCGTCCAGCTATCCTTTTATGATGACGACCTCGGCTGACAAGTAATGCGATCTTTTAGCCTTCCCATTCACCGAGAACGAGCTCAACGGCCTGACTATCGCCGCTGTGACTGCTGGCAAAAGCGATTTTGCCAACCCGGATGAAGTTGCTGCTGCATCGATTGCAGGCCCTGGTCTGATCGAGGTCAACTAAAAGCTCTGTCTGTTCGGTGGTAGAGAGGGAGAGAAATGTCCGATGAAGTGAGAGCGACGGTGGAGAGATGATGGCGAAGGAATGATGAGAGAAATAGAGGGCCGGTGTGGTCTGCTTTTCGCGTGTTTGGGAGTGATCTTTGGGAATCTGTTGAGAAATGGCCGCGTCCAAACACTCTCTTGGTAACAACATCGCCCGCATGATACATAGTCATGACTGGAGTTCAGGCGTTGATAATTCTGTCTGTTCTTTTCTCCAGATAGCACCAGAATCAACGTATTCGTTGTCACTATTGTGTGCTCCCAACCGTCCCTTCTGCCGACGTTGCATCGGGCTACTGGAAGTAGACTTTATTGGAAATGTGACCTAGCCTTGTCCAAATCGAAACCCCCCCTTTCCCCCCTGGTGATTCAGAATGCAAATTTTAATAAGCTCTCCTTAACAATCATCTCGGTCGGTCTTCGTGGCATAAGCCACTAAGTCGCCAGACGAATCTTGCTGCTTGGCCGAACTCCGCACAAACCCCCCAAAGACTCGAGCACGTTTAGAAATCGTGCTTGATCCAAAGGCTATGTCCGTGTAGCCTGCCCAGCCAGCGATTATGTGGTTTGTTTTCTTTGCCATCTGAACCAATCACACAACTTGTGCCTGCCCTAGGAGGCCCGACTGCACAGGACCTCAGGCCACCATTCAAGTATCTCGTTGCCTCCAGGCTCCGCAACGATCGTCCTCGGCTACGTGGCTCAGCCAGTAAGTCGTCAGTCACTTCCGGTTGTCGCTTGACCGAAGCACATGGCGAAGTGGATGGTGCTGAGCAATATCTTGTCGCTAATGCACTCTCCATCTCCCTTAGCCCGCGTGGTCGTTGGCGATTGTTTTTGCCCTTTGGGTCTCAATTCGACTGTTCCTAGCCCCTTCTCGAACTGCGATGGAATGTTTTCCACTGTGGATTCATCTTTGATTTCGTTACTGGGATGTTCTTCCATTCGCTGAAGATGGCTCGTTTCGCACATTGAACATCAACTCTCACTGTATGATTGATTCTCAAGAATATGGCCGTGAAGATTGTGATTCCTGATGCCTACTTGGTTGGGTCCCAGACATCTGCTCGAAATAAAAGAGATCCCCGAACTTGGAAGGTTCGACTTTCGCTAGTAGCATTGCAATGCCCTGCAGACAGGTCTACATCGCGCTCGTTCACTGTAACTTTTTCAATACCTCAACACCCAGTCCCAGAACTTCCGGACTCTTCGTTGCTCTCAATGCTTTCTTCAGCCCCTCTACCAATCCCTGCTCTTTCAAGATCCTCACTCCCCTCTCTCCAATTTCACCAGGTGCAGTCACCAGATTCAACACACACGCAAACCCCCGATGCCTCATCTCGTCACTTTCATCATCCTCACACATCCCGACGACCAAGTCCACGCCCTTGTTATGATTGAGTACAGCTGTAACGGCGCTGTCCCATTCCGTCAGCATCGCCACAGCCCCTCCTGCAGCCCGTCTCGTGGCAAGATCCTCTGCGTCCGTGAGAGCGAGGAGGACATGTAGTCTCCTATTCGCGTCTTTCGAGCCATCGGCATACTTAGCCACGCCAACTGGAGAAGCCATGAGGTTACAGATGAGCTCAACACTGGCGCGGGAAACGTGAGTATTACTTGAGAAGAGGAGATCCTCTAGACGTTCAAACGCCGCGGATCGAAGAAGAAGATCCCGGGCCGTGGATTCCTCCATGGATGCGAGATTCGTTAGAGCGAGAAGAGCTTCAAAGGTAGGTAAGAGATCGCGTTGTTCAGCATCAGTATCGTAAGTCAGGAGCGGGATTAGCGAGCTCACGGCTGTGCTGACGGGCAAGGCAGCGGAGAAGACGTGCGCGGGATTGACAGAGATCAGGAGACGTGCGAGAGCATGAGAGGCGTTGCGGTCGATGGTAGCCGCTTCGGAGGAAGATTTGTCGGTTTTGGCGATGCGTTCTCGGATCTGTAGGAGGAGCTTGACGGAACCTTGGGACACCATTTTCGTGCGGTGCTTCTGTTCTTTGGCGAGGGCGAGAAGAGTTCGTACTACCATGGCGATATTGGTGGGCGAGCTGGTTTGTTTGCAGCTGGCCCCGAGTGCTGGGACGATGTCCGCGTCGAGTAGCTTTTTTGCTCGACCTGTGACAAAGGTATCGTTGTCGAGAGGATCGTCTGCTGCTTGCTTCTGTTGATTTGCGTATGCCTTGAGCTGTTCGATCTTCTTTTGCTCTGCTGTCTTTGGTGGTCGATACGTGGTCAGGTTAGAAAAGATGGTCAGGCATCCGAACGCAGCAGTCGGTCGATTTGTGAGTGCCGAGATCAACTGTCCCAATAGAGCGGCGTTGGAGACAATGTCCTGCTTGACTTTTGGCTGCAGCGTGGTATACGCCAGTCCTTCTATCGCTTGGTCTTTATTCGTCTCGCTCACGAGGACCAAGTCTGCCAGCTTAGAGGTTACCTCTTCCGATGACTCTGCGTTGATCTTTGCTAGCACCAGAGATGCAAGGGCTTGATGCTTGCCCTCTGCTTCGTCCGAGAGGTTGCGCAGCCATGGCGAACAATATCGATCGATAGCCTCGCGACAAGGTTTGTCTACACACGCCGCGCTGAGTAGTTCGAGCGCTGCTACTTCAAGCGTCGCACTCTTTCTACTCTTTGTCAGCTTGTCTTCACATATGCGTCTCGCGCGATGACTGCCCACCGTTTCCCTTGACTGCCAGACTCGAAATTTCTCTCTAGATTAGGCACAAGTTGTTGCACGAAACCATCAGTCATGAAAAGCTGTGCAGCCACGGCCGGGATCATGGGGAAGACAGCTGCAGCAGAGGAGAAGGCAATGATGAAGTCATCGATGGTCTGCTTGTTCACCCTCGCAGCCAAGTACTGCCCAAACATTTGCTCTCCCTTCTCCTTGGTCGTTTCGAGCACTTTAGAGGTGGTCAACATGGCCTGACTTCGCAAAGGCTGCTCGAGACGAATGTCCAAGCTGGTCAGAATAATCTCAAAGACGTCGAGATCAATGAGCGGCTCGACACTCTTGGGGGCAAGTGCAACGAGCCTTGCGACGACTTGCATCAGCCGCTCAGGGTACTCGATATCGACATCGATGAGCTTTGCGATGCACAGCTGGAAGAGATCGCGCTGAGCTTTGACCTGGTCATCTTTCGATTTCCAGAGCGCATCGTTCAGTGGGATCGTGCTGAAGGCTTTCAGGCTTTCTGGTCCTCGTTCGTAGTGCTGGTTGTATAGCTCTGTCACGGGATGCTGGAACTTCGCGGCGAGGAGCTGCTGGACATCTCTACTGCGATAGATCAAAGTCGCGGTCAGGGTATCGAGCAGACTCTGTTCTTTGGAACAGCTGAGAATCAAGTCGAGCGCCCGTTCCGCTTCATCTTTGGGGAGTTGCTTCTGCCGCAGAGCATGCAGTGCCTTCTCGCCATCGCTCTCGGGACCGCTGCCCAAGTAGCTTTGGATGAGTTGGAGCGCGTCGCCCGTCCTTTCTCGCTTCTCCAAGGCCACCAAGGCATCTTTCACACGAGCATTTGCCGGGTCCAGGTGCGAGGCTTCTTTCAAGGCTTCGAAGCCTTTCTGCAAGTCTCCTCGCGCGGCATCCTCAGCAGACCGCTGCAGCAAGTCGGCAATCCTCGTCTGGGCGTCGTCGGCGGGCATGATGTGCCATGATGCTGCCCCGAACAGGCAGGAAGTAGTGCAGAGATGGGAGCTTTGTAAAGAGAACGAAGACAGCGATCGGCAGCGGCAGCGGCAGCGGCAGCGGCGCCGGCGCACAACGTCATGTGTTCGGCGTCGCGTGCTTTGCTGGCCGAAGTGGAGCCTGCAGCCCTCCTCCCACCGACACAACACACACTGTCAAACACACCATCATCGCCCATCTCGTCCAGCGTCCCGACCTGATGGACTGCCTTCTCATCGCGTACCAGAGCGTGTAGCAGCTTCCGTTATCAGATATGGGCACCTGAGAAGCAGACCCCGTCCACCATGCCGTCCTCCACTCCGCGTCCCTCCAGCCGCGTGCGCGACAACAGCAGCGCTTCCATCGACAAGCTCGACTACCAACCCGGTGGCAGGCCACTCCTCGCCCCTGATCAACACAGTCGCGATGCGAGCAGCAGTCGCCAGCAGTCTGAAGAGCATAGTTATGCCGGGAGCTTCTTCTCCGACATAGCAGAGGGCATTGCCGACAAAGATCGCGAGCGCTTTCGCAAGCAGCTCTGGCGCTATGGAAGCTTTGCATGGGCGTTGCTGAACACACTCTCAGCCGGGAGCATCACTGCCTTCAGTCTTTATGCGCCCTTGTTGCAAAGACATCTGGGATATAGCCAGTTGCAGGTGAATGGCATCAGCATCACGGCCGAAATCGCCATGTACTTGCCGGTGCCATTGTGGGGGATGATGTGCGATCGCTTCGGCCCCGGAATCCCCAGTTTATTGGCAGGCTCCTTCTTCGGCATCGGATACCTGCTGGCGGCTTTCGATTACCAGAGCGGACCGCCACCAGCTCTCGGAGGCGAAGGATGGCCGTACTGGGCCATGGTCATCGCATTCGTCTTCATCGGCAGCGGTACGAGTCTGATGTATCTGTCTGCGGTGACGACGTGCGCGAAGAACTTTGGGAGAGGCAAGAACAAAGGCATTGCCCTCGCCTTGCCTATTGCCTGCTTCGGACTCAGTGGTATGTGGCAAGCACAAGTGGGAAGTAGGCTGCTATACGAGACGAGGGCAGACGGCTCGAAAGGCGATGTCAACGTGCACAAGTACTTCGTCTTTCTGGGAGTCTTGCTCCTCACCACCGGGATTATCGGATTCTTTGCCCTGCGAATTGTGGACGAGGAAGAACTAATCGAAGACGCCGTGGAAGAGCTGGAGCAGAGTGGTTTTTTGGACGAAAGTCAATACTTCCATCGCCTGCTCCGTGAAAGACAAGAGTCAGAAGGATACGGCACGCTGACGGACTCTGTCGTGGAAGAACTCAGTCGCAAGGCTGATGAGATGAAGGCGAAGAAAGCGGAGGAGCAGCGGATGAAAACATGGTTGCTCAACGCAGAAACAAGACGATTCTTGAGTGACAAGACCATGTGGTGGCTCGCAGCTGGTTTCCTGCTGGTCACCGGTCCTGGGGAAGCCTTCATCAACAATCTGGGCACCGTCATCGACACTCTCTATCCTCCTATATCAATACCGGAAGGCGGCAATCCGACTAGCGCCGCCACACACGTTTCTATTGTCGCGATCATGTCGACTATCGCACGCATTCTTACTGGCACTCTTACGGATCTCCTCGCGCCAACTTCCGTCCCGCATCAACAGTTTCGAGGCCCGAATAGTCTGGCGAACAGTTTTTCCTCCCTTCCGCCTCCTCTACCTACGGAGAAGAAAACGTTCGAACTATCGCGCGTAACATTCCTTATCACCTTTTGCATTCTGATGAGCATAGGCCAAGTTGTCCTTGCCTCAGGCTTCATTCAAGAACATGCCGAACGCTTCTGGATTGTATCAGCTTCCATCGGAGCCGGCTATGGAGCAGCGTTCAGTCTAACCCCGATCATAGTCAGTGTGATTTGGGGAGTGGAAAATTTTGGCACCAACTGGGGTATCTGCGCCATGATGCCGGCCATTGGCGCAACGATCTGGGGACTTATATACAGCGGCGTCTATCAGTGGGCAGCAGATTCGGATTCTTTCGAGGGCTCAGATGTAGTGGACGATAAGCTGTGCTATGGGGTGAGGTGCTATGCAGCTACATTCTGGGCAATGGCAGTCAGCGTCTGGCTGGCATGTGGACTTTGGATCTGGGCATGGCGCGGACCTGGCGGGTGGCTGAGGAGAGGCATAGCTGTATGATTCTGCAGACAACCTAGCAAAAACAATGAACCATTTTCATATGCCGCCGCCATCGCATGACCCTGATGGCACACCTGTTGCAGGGCGTGGCCTACGAGCCGTCATGAGCTCGCTGTACCTGATAGTTCGCGCCAGGGATGTGAGAGATGAAACGCGGAGCAGACGAATCGCAGTACTCTCCGAAGATTTCACGAATACGCCGGCTTGATCATGCTACATACCAGGTATGCTCAAACGAATACAAATACGTCTCTTTATGTCTCGAGCGGCCGTGCATTTCATTTGAGCAACAATAATCTAACCCGACAAGACTCACTGGCAGCGCATTCCTAATAGCCAGCCACCGGACGAGCATCGCAGCTATTTGCCAAGTACCACAGCTCGGGTTCGCCGCGGTAGCAGATCCAGAACGCCGAAAGACTCCCGTAGAGACAACCATCCTCGGGTCTTGAACAGATAATGGCGTCCATGTTGAAGGACATTTTACAATTCAAGCAGTATGCCGACGGCAGACCGCAGCAGCCTGCATGTCAAATGCCGAATGGCCAATATGGGCAGCAACCCCCATATGGGCAGCAACCACCATATGGGCAACAACCCGCATATGGGCAGCAACCACCATATGGGCAACAGCCTCCATATGGACAACAGTCTCCATACGGGCAACAGCCTCCATACGGGCAGCCAAATGGCGCACAGCCTCCCTACGGACAGCATTCATACCAGCAGGCATATCCTCCACAGCAATATCCGCACCATCAGCAGCAGGGCTACCAGCCTCAACAGCCCGTTTCCAGCCAAGCAGCACCAGATGGGCCGCCACCAGCGTACGGAGAGGTTGTGAACGACCAAGCCCATGGTCCCCCAGGCCCAAGCAACAACGCGTATTCCATGCCTTCGCAAGCTCCCAATCCGTCATTCGCCGCTGGCAACGACAGCACCAGAGCAAGCGGCGGCCTCCTGGGCAAACTCGAACAATATGCAACGACACAAGCCGACCCCTCACTCATCTGCCCCGCCCCCGGCCAAATGATGCCATCTCTCAACGTCAAACTCACCAAAGAAGCCATCGTCAACTGCTTCACCGGCCAACCCATTCTCCTCATCAACAAAACCGGCTCTTCCAGCACAGACCTGATCCGCGCAGACAACGGCTACCGCATCGCATCCGTCAAATGGCACTCGTGGAGCTCGGGCATTTCTTACACGCTCTTCTCGCCTGCGCGGCCGCCGGTGGAGGACAAAATTCGGCACGGGGATTTGAGCTCCAAGTGTTCTTTTGTCAGCAGGTTTTATGCGCCGGGCGAGAAGATGTTTTGGAAATTCTCGGGGGTCAAGAAGGGAGAGTTGAAGATGGAGAGGACGGGGGAGGTGGTGGCGGTTGTGGAAAAGGTGACTTTGTTGCGGTTTGAGAGGGGGATGATGGGATTGGGGGCCGAGGCGGTTGATGAGGTGCTTGTTACGGGATATGCGTGTTCGGAGCAGATGAAGAGGGAGCAGATGGCGTTCCAAACTCATGGTGGGTCTTATTGAGTTGCTGTTGTTTGTGGATTTCTAGAAGATGCTGAGGCTGCTGCTGCTGCTGTTGTTTTCGTTTCGTCTTATGAGATCATGTGTCCTATCATGCCCATGACATTGCACATTTCAAGCAAGATCCGCCCTCTACAGCTTCACAGTTGCAATCTCTTTCTTCATCTCAGCTACGCAATCTTCCCCGGCACAAACGGATGCCCCGCCGTCAAGCCTCCACAAACGGCCCACGCCTGCCCGTTCACATAACTTGCCTCATCGCTTCCCAAAAACAACGCCACTCTCGCCACCTCATCCGCCACACCGCCCCTCATCAACGGATTCAACTGCCCAATCTTCCTCTCCGTCCCCCTCGCCCTCGCCATCTCATACATCGGCGCCGTCATGCCCGTCTCGATGATCCCCGGACAAATGGCATTACACCTCACCCCGGTCCCACTCAACTGATAGGCACTCGTCTGCATGATCGAAATGACGGCAGCCTTGGAAGCAGAATAATCCGTCGCGCCCGCGTTCGATCGCATGCCCGCCGAAGACGCCACGGAAACAATACTTCCTCCGGGAAACTTCTTCTCGGCACCCGTTTGGAGCATTCCGCGCGCGCCGTGCTTGACGGCGAGAAAGACCGAAAGCGCATTCACGCGCATGACGTCCATGAAGTCGCTCGCGGAGCCGTCCAGCACGCTGCCCATGGTGATGCTGATTCCGGCGTTGGCGAAGAAGATGTCGAGGCGGCCGTATTTTTCGAGAGCCTGGTCGACGACGGCGGATACGTCGTCTTCGGAGGCGGCGTCGAGTTGGACGGGGTGGATGGAACAGCTGGGGTATTTGCTTTCGATCTCGCGTTTGTGGGTTTCGAGGTGCTCGGTGCGGTAGTCGCAGATGAAGATTGCTTTGGCGCCGTTGTTGGCGAAGTGGTGGGCTGAGGCGCGGCCGATTCCGAGAGGGGAATTGCAGCCCGTGATTATGATGACTTTGCCTTGGGTTCGGCTGTGGGAGATGGTTAGAAAGTGGTGGATTGGAGGGTGGATGAGGGAAATGTGTTGTGTCTCGGTGGATGTCGAGAGACGGCGTGTCCACGAGAGTGTTAGACAAGAGACAAGACTTACGGTCCCTTTGAATCGCCTGCAACGGTCGGAATATTGGGCAAGTCTTCAAATTTGCCCTCGCTTCGAATGGGGTTCTGGAGTTGCTCGCTGAGCGCCTGCAGTCGCTTCTTGGGTGCGGAAGACATCTTCTGACAGGGTGAACTTTGTCTTAATCCGGCGAGGATGAGTTCTTCTGAATATCTTGATACCGTTCGAAGGGTGATGTTGCTGAGAACATGTGGACGTGATGTCCATCAGCTCTGGTAGACTAGTCTAGTGAAGCGAGTTTGTCGCTCGGTTGTTGAACTTCGTGCCTCGGCTCAGCTTGCTCCTTCTCACTGACATTGAAGTTGTCGACAACATCGTCGCATTGTCTATTCCCATCTGTGTGCCTCTTGTTATGATTGAGTCAATGCATCAAGCACTTCCAGCTGCATGTTCAGACCCACAGACGCCATGAGGATGTATGGCTCAGTCCTCTGAAGCTCGACGGTGTGATGCACCATGCAATGGCTAAAGTCCGACTCTTCTATTGACTCGGCACTCAAATAAAATGCTCGGATAGAGACGAATGGTGAATTCAATGATGCTAACAAATGAATGAGCAGGACACTCAGAGCTTCAGCACAGAACCACATTGATATACAACAAGGTCATCGCAGATGCAAAGTCGTCCCGCGATCGATACCACATACCGGACGAAAGGCGGCTGCATCGGTCCCCAGCTGCTTGCAGTAAGTGATTTGGAACTTCTGCAAAATTCTACCAACGACGAGATCGGCTGCATGGGACCCCGCCGGGAAGCTTGTTGCAGATGCTACATGGCCGCATTCTCCATCGATTTCCATGCTTCGAAGCAATATAACTTTGGATCACAAGGATTTCGGCCGAGCATCACGGCCAGCGATGCACCTTCTCAAGTTGTGCAATTTGATCAGTTCCGCGATTCCGCTTGGCGACACCAGTAGGACAGCGAAATTAAGCTCATCTCTGCTGGCGGAGAACACAAGCTATACCATGGATGCGAGACACCCCATTGAGATTGTTCCGAACCAGCTATCCGCCTAGCGGACGAGGGGTCATTGAGTCTGGGGAAAGGAGCGTGAATCATGTGGTGAGCCAAGGGAAGGTGTTCTCGATCCGGTATGCGCGAGTAGAGTTTCATTGGAGAATGCTTGGTGCAGTTCGGAACTTGGCCACTACAGGCAGGATGTTCCATGATCTTCCACGAGGCTAAGCGGATTTGTTCAAGCACCTGCAGTAGCTGAGCAGAAGTCTTCGTCTTGAATTTGGAACTGAGGCGGACGGCGAGTTGCTTCATATGCATGGCGTGCGGCTACGAGGCGCGTTGTGTTTGACTCGACTGGTTGCTCAACACGCGTGTACCGACGATATTCTGCTGGCTCGGCCGCGGTGCACTGGGCAATGCGGTGAGCGGTTGTGGGTGCTGTTGCAGCACGTGCGGTGCAGTATGCGACACGAAGGCCGACCGAGGTGATTGTTCTGATCGGCATGGCGGAAGTCAGGCAGCATCAGTAGACTAGTTCACAGTCTGGTACCAGCTCCACAGACAGCAAGTCTGACAGCGATGGCGTTTGTTCGGAGTCGCACTTCGGGGTCTCACAACAGCAGCCGACCTGTCGACGGATCAGCCGACAGCGACAGCGACAGCGGCGTTCGACAGAGGAAGCCACATTACGCACTTTGCAGTGTTGTAGGAGAGACGTGGCGCTTGGTTGACAGGCGCGTGGCAAAACGCCGCCCACTCGGCCGTACAGCACACGGTACAGTACAATACATTCCCCGCGCGAGCCAGGCGCGGACTCCGGAGTTCCAGTGCTGCGCCCCGGGGCGTTGCGATGGGTTCAGACGTCAGATGCCCTGGTGTTGTTGTTGTTGGTTCCAGTGTGCGGATTGCTGGAGAAGCCATCATCCTTCTCCGAGCATTACCTCGCTGGGAAGCGAGCAGCGGGTGTCTAAAATTGTGCACCTTGTTTGCGCGTGTACTGTATATTATTGTGCAGAACTTGTTGCTGCTTGTCCGCTGCTGTGTCTGCCGAAGTGGGTAATCGGAATGGCTGCAGCAAGCACGTACGTTGTCTGGTCGCGAGTTTTGCCAATTTTTGCCACCACTGCGTACGTGTGCAGTGCGAGAGCCAAGGAAGACCCGATCTCCCGAGAGGCAGACACACACGCGCGAGATGGTTTGGGGAGAATACAGTAGGAGACGCGCCGGGCCATGTTCTAGACCACGCGCAGAAATGTGAAAGCAGTTCAACCAATATTTCATGCAAGATGCAGTCGAGCGGGAGGCGGTCCAGAACGGCTCGCGTGATGAAAGTGCAGGTACTGTAGGAGGCGAAACACGTTCTCGGCACGAACATGTGGTGACTTGTCATTCACGAGTGTACCATTATGATTATCATTATTACATTGTTGTGTGTCTGCTGCGGTGGAGGGCCATCGTCATTGCTGTTGCGCACCAGGGTATGGCCGGTGGGATGCACGCAAACCGCACACCCCCCAGCGATCGACGCACACTCGGTTCAGCATGCGCCATCTTGGATCGAAGCTGTGGCTGCGTCATTGCAGTCGGCCGCCTCACAGCTGTTTCGACAATACTGTGAGGTAGCTACTGCCCATCTTCTGGTCGTGGTCGTGTACCTCCTAGCTGTCTGTCCTCGCGCGGCCGCTGATCTTACTAGCGACAACGCGGCTGGACGGCTCATGCGCGCTTTTGCTTTCACGGCCTGAGTCTCGCCCGTGACTCCGACTCGGCCGTGTTCCCCCAGAAGCGGCACACGAGAGACAGGAACGACCAAAGAGTCTAACACAGCTAAGTTACAGTAGCTAACGTGGCTGCAGCGCGCAGGGGACCGGGCGGTGGTGGGACACTGGGACGGACTCGGCAGACCCTTCTTTCAACACATGGTCTGTGCAATGAATGCAGCTGACCCCGTCGCTGGTGTGCCACTTGGACAGAAAGCCTACTACTTCGCGACGCTCCGTTTGGCATTTGCGCCTATGTATATCGTGTGCCTGCTCCGTCCCCTTGCACATCCCCGTGAGACCTCGCATCTGTTTCTCTGCTTCCCCTTCTCCACCGCAGCATCACTCGCTCTCGTCTGCATTGCCATTCCTCCCATAGCCATGGCAGGCTCCAAGTTCACCGAGATCCTCGACACCAACGCTGCTCCATACTCTCGCGACAATGTCACCTTGGATGATGTCCTGGCCGAGACACGACAGCGATCCGAGTCGCGAGGCAGCATAGCAAGCTCTTCGAGCGACAAGTCCAGTTCGGGTTCATCGCCGACGTCATCGTCATACAATTTTTCTATGGATCCCGTCAAAAAGGGCTTTCGGCGATTCTCCATCATGAACAAGAGATGAACGCTGCCACTGGAACGACTTGGCCTTCTCCTCGAGCACGACAACCAACCGCAATCTCCCATCACCAATGCATTCACGCCTTTTGTGCAAACTTAATCTGCCCGTGTTCTGACCGCTTCGACCCAAACGTCTTCCAGGCTTGTTGTGGTCACGGTGCAGATCAGACACCCCGGCTCATGCCTTCACCAAAATGCCCGATGATCACCCTTCAGGCATCCTAACGCAATCGCGTGCAAACCATGCACGAGCTACAGTACGAGAGCTCACCCTGGATACACCGCCCTACAACATCGGCATTGCTCGTACAGCACCGGATCTTACTGCTCGTGTTCGATTCTCACCTAATACGCTTCGACCATCACCGATGCAATCAATCAAATTTTCATTGATTCGCACGTCGCGTGACGGGTCGAGATATTTGTCTTCTTCCACCTGCCCGACAACCTACCATCGAGCGATCGGGTTGTGCATGCTTCCATAGCTTCACGGGAAATTCGACCCCGATCCGGGGTCGGAACTCCAAGAACGGAAACGTAATATCACAACGTGGGAGGGTCAGCCGACGTTCGAGCTCACGTGCTACAGCGCTCGGAGCCGCTTTCTTGTCGGTGCGCAACACGCGCGACGTTCTGCCGAGTGTGCAAACCCCACGGGGGAATCGAGCACTGCGCGATGGGTTGTTGGAAATGTATAGAAGTACATGTACAGTACCTTTTTTGTCACATGAGCCATTTTGCTCGTTCGTGATGTAGAATAGTGGAGATACCCCGATTGATGAAGCGACGTGATCTGCGACTACTGGGTTGCAACTCGCCACTACCTTCTCATCCGCGACGATGCCATCTCGTGAACAACAACAACAACACAAATGTGACAAATGTGATTCACCCTCCAATCTCACGCGTCCTGCTCCGTCAACACACATCGCGTCGCATGATATCACGCGTTGCTCCTGCATCAACCGTCTCATTTGGCATCCCCCCTTCTTGTTCCCCTGCATGTCATGAGAGAAAGTTCCCAGACCAGGCACGACAGAAAACCAAGGCATGCACCCACTGTTTCACAACCTGCTGACGAATAATGACTGTACATGTGCTGCTATATTCGTCACTACGCCACCTATACCGTGCGGTATAGCAATAGCGCGGTACTCGCCCAGATTCTAGACTTACTACTATGTAGCCCCCAGGCAGCCTTCTTGGTGCTCCTTCGTTTTCCTCTTGGCAGGAAAGTCACTTGGAATACATCTCGCACACAAATTGTGCAAATCTTGCAACCAACGTGAGGCGCAAGTACCTGTCCGCGGCGCCGACGAAACAGCATGTGCGTTGTTTCTTCTTGCTCTGTCGTCATGCCGCGTGCTTCCATTCCACCTTACATGCACGCTTCACGCTTTGGCGTGGACGAGGAGGCGTTTGACGGACGCGAATACGCACAAACTTGGGGTCGGCTTCGTCAGCTTTGTCTTGATTCCTTAGCACCGCCACTCCGCATCGCTGGCGACAGCACCAGCACTCGTCATAGGCAGCAGCAAAAAATCCGGGTGGAAGCATCTCTCACTATTGACGAGACTTACTTCCCCGATGTGATCCGTTGCACACGGCAATTTTTGCCGGCTTCCTTCCCCTCCATCGCATCAATGCCGTGCAAACTCGACCAAGCTACCCTTGCTTACGTTGCTGTACTGAGCGATCATGTTGCTGTGTGAGACAGACGATGTCGCTGCATGACGTTGTTCCTGTGGGTGAGGGTGTGGCATGTTCAGGTTCAGAACTTGGTTCCGATTGCATGTTCGATAGGGTTCTCGAAATTTCTGCTGGAGTAGTAGGCTTTCGTAGCAGAGGGGACAATCTCTCGGGTCGCATTTTTTTTGTGTGTGATGATGAGAGGACCCTTTCTTGTTTCAGGTGCCGCAGTTATCGAGTTGCCTGGGCGATCGGTATTGAGGGAGGAGGGTTGTCAGGGTGGAAACAGTACACCGCTTGTCGTCCGTCCCGCGGTCGGCATGGATGGTGGCTTCGGACATGAGTGCAATGGGGGCACAGTGTCGCTCTCCGTACTCGACGGCCCTACATCTTTGGTGCTCGTCGCGCGCCAACGTGCATCGGAGTCTGTGAGCGTGTATGATTGGCCTGCGGTTGGTGGTTGTTTGTGTGCAAGCATGGCCATGTGGACCTGGCAGCGAGGGCTCTCGCCCAGCTCCGTGACCCGCTTCGACAAGCCGCTAGCGCCATCTACCTCTGAGCGAATCAGAGTTAAGATAGCCTCGATTATGCAATTTGCGTCGCGAAAAGACGAGGAGCTATCACATGCATCTTACTGTATCAAATGTTCGCGCTCCGTCGCTGCATCTTCCACGTGCCATTGAGCCAAATCGCCCCTCGCGCAGCATCAGTCATGGCCCAAAAGCGAACATTCAACGAAGGCAAGCGGCACTTCAAGAAGAACAAGAAGCAGAAGACGAGCACGGTCGCGGAAGGATCGAACGAAGAAGTGCTGCTGGCCGACGTGAGAAATCTTCTCCAGGATGTCGGTATCTCCGAAGAGACAGATCGACAGCAGCCCGAGGAGCACGCCGAGATAGACGTCACCATCAAGGAGCTGTCGTCCACTGGCGATGGGCTGGCAGTGCAAGACGGCCAAGTATATGTTGTCCCATTCTCTGCTCCCGGCGACGTTGTCACCGCGAGAGTGTACAAGAACTTCGCAGATGAGTCGTACTCACTTGCAGATTTCGTCACTCGCGTTACCAAGGGGCCTTCGAGCACTGCAGAACCGCAATGTCCTTACTTCACCCAGTGCTCAGGCTGTCAGTTCCAGCACATGCCGTACGAAGCTCAGCTTGCCCACAAAAAGACCATCGTCGAGAAGGCATTCCGCAATTTCTCGAATCTCCCTGCGTCTGCGCTGCCAGCAGTCGGTGACACCATTGGCTCGCCATTGCAATACGGCTATCGAACGAAACTCACGCCGCACTTCGATGGACCGCCTGGTGGGAGAAGGGATAAACGGCACGGCAAACCGGTGACGTGGCCCGGCGTGCCAGCGATTGGATACATGAAGAAGGGCACAAGGAAGACGATGGACATTGAAGACTGCCCAATTGGAACAGAGGCCGTGCGAATGGGAATGAAGCGTGAGAGAGTGCGCGTCGCTGCAGAGATCAACAAATATCAAAAGGGCGCCACCTTGCTCCTTCGTGAGAGCACGACGCGACAGGAAAAGGCAGAGGACAAGCTTGAAGTAGGCACCGAGGGCAAAGACGATGGCCAAGACGAAGTCGTGGAGGACCGCGGCAGGTACGTGCATCGCAAGATCTGCATTACGGACCACAAGGCCACGTCAACAGAGTACGTGGATGATTTCCGATTCGACAATCCCGCAGGCGCCTTCTTTCAGAACAACAATTCCATTCTGCCTGTTGTCACGCAATATATACGCGATAACATCCTCGGGTCCACTAGGGAACAGCCTGCAGATGCAACGTCGAATGGAGATCCGGATGTCCAGCCCAGGATCAAACACATGGTCGACGCGTATTGTGGTTCGGGCTTTTTCACCATCAATCTGTCCAGCATGTTCCAGCAGAGCATTGGCATCGACGTGTCTGCACAGTCTGTCGAATTCGCCAGCAAGAATGCGAAGCTCAACGGTCTCCCAGCAGACGCGACGCACTTTATCGCGGCAGATGCGAACCAGCTGTTTGAGTCGCTTGACACCAGAAAGTTTCCTCCGGATGAGACAGTGGTTGTGATTGATCCTTCGAGGAAAGGATGCGATGAAGGCTTCATCAGCCAACTACTGGAGTATGGCCCGGCGCGAGTGTGCTATGTATCTTGTAACGTTCACACCCAGGCAAGAGACGTTGGGTGGTTGGTTGGAGGGCTACCAGGTGACGGAGATACGCCCAAGCATGAGGGACTATATGAGATTGAGAGTCTGCGAGGCTTCGACTTCTTCCCTCAGACCAGCCACGTTGAGGGTGTTGCAATTCTGCGGAGGAACACGCCTGCAGCCGGATCGTAGAGAATGCCGCAGGGGTGGCGGGATCGCTCGCTGTTGGGCAGCAAAAAGAGGCTGGGCTTCATTCACAGCCAGGAAGGTGATAACTTTGTTCCTGGATGTCGAACTCCTGCTCCAGCACATTAGTCCTTGCACGGCGTCACTCACACAGACAGCGCATCTCAACCCTCGGTCTTGTGGTGACCCGAAAGATTGTTTGCCAAGGTTGCATTATCGAGAAAAGTTGGCAGTGCCCGATCTGCTCCCCGCCACGATAGGCATCGTAGTGTATGCGGTGCGCTGCAGGCTGTAAGGTAGCCAGTCATCCGACCCCGCGGATGTACTATGAAGTCGACGGCATAATGCTGTTCTTTACCTGTCACGGGCGGCAGATCAAACTCTCGGACCTGAGTGCTACGATAAAGTCCCGATCGCAGATCAAGCCGCGCCATCTGCGACACAACCACCAGCCACACCACAACACAGCAGAATGCGCGTGTAATGCCGGGCCACGTCAAGTGTGTCTCGATCTCGTCGTCGTCGTCGTCGTCGGAGGTAGCAACGCAAGAGCCCAATTGGGAGAAAAGTGCAAAGTCTCCGCGCTCTGTTCCAGCGGTGAGCCCAGCTGCGGTTGTCCCCAACCACCACATCCCTGTCCAGCGCTCCGTACTTCAGCTTGGTACATTTCTACGGCAACGTCCTGGCGACCACCTTCATATTTTATCATTGAATTTCCCCAATGTTCGACCCTCGTGTGCTCGAGTCTGTAGGCTGCAACAAGATGCGGCTCTTTACTCATCTCAAAGCGCTAGGCAATGCCACAACCCATCTCCCAACAACGAAGGCGAGGGACGCCAAGCCTAACACAAGACCACGACCTAGATCCGACAGTCTGCCGGTCTGCAACATCACCCAGAGGGAGTTCTCCATCACCGCGCCATCTGATGGATCCATCGCTAGACGTCGGTCGACCAAGAATGTGTCTTCGATCACGACCGAAGTCGTAGAAGACAAGCACCCTCTTCTGCATGCCAATTCGATCCAACAGACGCCCGACTCAAGCCCAGCGGCCACCGCGCTCACCTGTCGCATCAGATCAACGAACCAGCACAACCCCTACTTTCCGGCAATCCCTCAGGGTCAAAAGCGGAAGCGAGACCTCGATGGGTTGGTCCGGCGTGTGAAGTCGGTGCGAATCTCGGTCAACAAAAAGTTGCTCATAGACGAGTCGCAGAATGATTTACGTCGCTTCCAAGTCCGAGGCGCCGCAATAGAGGCCGAACCCCTGCGAGATGAACTAGACATCACGAGCTCGGCGGATGCTATCAGGCGACGCGACCGGGTCTTGCAGGCCAGATGCGACTCAATGCCATTCAGGACGTTCTATTTATGAAGCTCGTGGAGCAAATCTCCCGCATGGCTGACGAGTTCCCGTCCGCTGTCTCATCAGCACGCGAATTCTTTGTGACATTCAGACACAAGTTCTTTCATCTTGGACCTCGGAATCTGGGTAGATGACAATTTCCGCTGCTTTGTCTCAGACATGCGTTTCTTTGATCCTGTAAAAAGAACCCGCGTGGCAGTAGCATGGCGAAAACGAGCAGCTTGGATGTTGTCATGGCGGTTATCGCACGACATTGGCCGTGGTTATCTTTATTGCTGTATCGAATACACTTACGACAAACAACACTTGAACAACCGACGAAGACCTGAGCACCACGCCCTGCTTCTGCCCCAGTACCAAACCTACAAGTCTAGCTGCTGGGTCCATGATGGCGACCCAAGACGACCATGACAGAGTGTCAATGCGCCTGACGCCTGTTGAAAGGTCGTACAAGGCAGAACTCGCAGCTCTCAACAGGATAGCAGAGGCTGGTGTCTACAAAGACTACACACACGAAACCACCCCAGAAGGCACCCGCATCTGGACACTCAAACGCAAACGCTCGCTCACTGAACAAAACCTCCGCCGTCTCAACCAGCATCACCACAACAACAAGATCCCACGACTGTCCCCGATCGGCATCGACTTCATTTCTCCCACAGGCAACACCGAATGGAGGGACATTTCCCTCTCCGATCTCCTCAACCCGCCCAACCGGTCGGCCTTGGCTCGCTCCCCGGGCGAGGCGCTCATGCACAAAGCCTACCTCCGCGCCCGCGCAGGCGTCATTCCGTCGCGCTATGCGCCATGGGACTATGTGAGCAATGGAATCCCAGCACAGTTTTACGAAAGCGAGGAAGAGAAGAAGTGGTGGGAAACGCACAATGAAGCTTATCATTCGAGCGTTGGTGGCACGTCTGGTGAGATTCGAAAGGGATTTGCGCAGGAGTGGTGCTATGATGTCAAGTTGGGAGTGTGGTATAGACAGGTGAAGATTTTGGAGGAGTGGAAGTTTCGGCCTGCGGAGTGGAGGGAGAGATGGGTGGTGAGGGATTCACGAGCTAAGCATGAGGGGACCATTAGCCCAGGAGCCGTAGATGCTTGGGAGAAGGCGGTGGAAGACAGTGTCCAGAACGGCGACGCTTTGCGGAACGATGCTACTGGTGGTGGGCCGGGCAGATATGGTTTGGGAAAACCTACAATGCTGCCTGTTGTGGACGAGACTGGACTGTCAATCATTCGCTGGGAACATCCTTCCAACGCTGAAGGTCCACGACGGCCAGAAAGAGGGAGATCTCCTCCACCACAGGCCATCGCTGACGAAGCTGGCCTATCGTTCGTCGGCTGGCGACAGAAAGACAACAACACGAAGAAGCGATCCCATCCTCGGCGATCCCCACACGAGCAGCTTCGCCATGGGTCGATCAAGCAATTTCCACGAACACCACGCAAACTTTCCAAATATCGCCGTCACTCGCGCGAAGGCGAGAACTTTGCTGCTCCGCTTTCTCCTCGGTCTGGAACGGTATCGTTAGAACGCCAGCAGCCCATCTCCTCGTTGCAGGATGTGGTTGTCGACGAAGCGGGGCTTTCGGTGGTTGGGTGGAAGTATTCGAATGTGGAAGCGCCGAACAGCCGAAGAGGAACAAGGTTGTGCCGTTGAAGAGAAAACTTTTGTTTTTACAGGATTGATTAGAAAAGGCGTGGAAGGGGTTCACTGTGTGCATGGTGGTTCTTTTTTCTTCTTCTTTCCGCATTGAGCGATGGAGGATGATTGAAGAGGGAATGAAGCATTGGGGAGCATATTGGCATAAAGGGGGGATCTTGTGTTGTTTGGAAGCATTGAATCTTGATTGGCGGAGTCATGAGTAGTGACTCGATGATTATTACATTCATCATCTACAACGTAGTCTTGAGTGACGTTCGTCTCAATCATCGCATTTCCTCTGAAATTTCTTTCTGAAAAATCTCAGTGCATCAGGAATAGTCAGACGCGTCGCTCTGCATTTCCATGACCTCCAACTTCTCCGCGAAAAGCCTCTTCCCCTCTTCCGCCTCCTTCTGCATATCTTCCTGCCAAATCCAACGTAGCCTCCGTTCAACCTCTTCAATCCAACCCTCCAATTCCTTCCCTTCCAATTTCCTCTCCCAGAAAGTAAAATTCCTCTCCCCTGCCTCGTGAGAGAATTTGTGCACGAGTTTTGCCCTCGGAGCACGGATTTCATGGACGGATTGCAAAGCAGCTTTTAATTTCTCGGATAGTGCGATAGGAGGGGAGGAGACGATAGATGATGATACTTGCGATAGGACTTCAGCCAGCACGTACGCGTCTTCCATGGCTTGCGAGGCGCCGGCGCCTTGGTGAGGAGGCATCGAATGTGCGGCGTCGCCGATGAGCAGGACCAGGCCGTCGACGAACGCTGATCCCTCGGCCGGTTGGTGAGCGTGGTGGTGCGTGGCCCAGAAATCGGGATCCGGGTCGAACAAGGATAGAATCTTTTGCGCTCGGGGGCCAAAATTTCCGAAGTCGCGTTGGAATTGTTCGCGTTGGTTGGGGAGCACCCAGTCGTCGTGTGGCCATTCACCGGAAGATTCGCTTTCGTGGTGGCGGGATGTCCATGCGCCGCAGTTGAGTTTCGTGCCGCCTGAGACCGGGTATGTGATGAGATAGCCGCCGGGGCCGAAGGAGAGAGTGCTCAGGCGAGCGGATTCGCCGAGGGCGGAGAGGGCGGTTTCCATGGGGATGAGGGCCCTGTAGGCTCCGCTGGAGCTGAAGACGGGTTTGCTGAGGGGGCTGTCGGGGCCGAACATGCAGGCGCGGACTTTGGAGTGGATTCCGTCGCAGGCGATGAGGAGGTTTGTCGTTGCGGAGGTGTTGTCGGTGAAATGGAGGGTGACGTCGGAAGGAGTTTGGGTATATGAGGCGAGCTTTTTGTTGAATTCGGCATGTCCGGAGCCCATTTCATGCGCGAGGACAGAGAGCAGTTCTTGGCGGTGGAGCGTCATGTTGCCTGTGGGAGGGCTGGAGATTTTGTGGAAGATGTCGCCATCGGCATGGTCGCCCCAGGCTGCGCCATAGCGGAAGAAGGCCCATATGTCCTCGTCGGGCGCAGGGTTCCTGGTGGCGAGTTGTAAGACTTCGTCGCCGAGGGATGGGTCGATGAGGCTCAGACAGCGGAGGGCTGATGGACCAAAGTTGATTCCAGCGCCGATTTCTGTGAAGGAGCTGCGCGATTCGTA
This sequence comes from Cercospora zeae-maydis, assembly GCA_023512815.1. Lineage (NCBI taxonomy): Eukaryota > Fungi > Ascomycota > Dothideomycetes > Mycosphaerellales > Mycosphaerellaceae > Cercospora > Cercospora zeae-maydis. The sequence continues at coordinate 802,150 of JAKLWY010000003.1, read as the reverse complement.
GAGTATGAAGGAAATATTGTGTCTTTGGAGGGCGATGCCAAGAGTGATGCCGCAGAGGCCGCCGCCTACGATGGCGACGTGGAAAGGCATTTCATTCGCCATAATGTCTGCCCTCGCAATCGCCTTGATCGAGTGAAAGACCAATGCTGATGTCTTGTATGCGTGGCCGTGAGTGTATGGAGTAGAGACAACCAGAGGTTACCTATCGGGCGGCAATGCTGGGCGGCTCAAGATTTCCTACTCTCATCTCAACACGAGGACATGCTGGCATCTCATGCACTCTTTGAATTGGGAGTCCAATGGATCTGGGCGCTGTGAGAAGAGCGTTATTCCTTCTCTGGTCATCAGCGGCAATGATATCCGGCAACCGGCAGCGGCTGAAGATCTGCATGCAGCAATTGACAATACTCGAGCAGCAAAGTAGCAGCGATGTGGGAGGGAGGAAGAGTGATGAGTGTGAGCATTGTCGCGAGTGGACGAGGTGTCAAGTTGATCGGTGATGCTGCTCCAGACGACAGGCGAAGAGGACAGCACGATAGGCGAGATTGACGGCATAGTTGATAGTTCTCGAACTACCCATGTTCTGTTCCAGTGGCATCCATCCATTGCTAAGTGCTTCTGTTCTTGTCGCTCTGGTCATCATCTCCAGCCTCCAGGTCCTACTCCTACCGCTGCATCACACTACTGCGGGTGCTCCCATCGATCATGTCTCGGCCGGGCCTGTAGAGGGAGCATAACGTTGCGATAGACTATTGTCGCTGTCATCGTCGCATCCGCTCAGAACGGCGCACGTTGAGCATTCATTCCCGCCATCGCCGCCCAGAGAACCGAATCAGCAGGAAAAAAGTCCATCTCTCTCTCTCTCTCTCTCTCTCTCTCTCTCTCTCTGTCTCTACCAAACAGACATACTCTTTGTCTGATTATATATAACGTGAGCACCCGAGACCGCGTACAGGGCGAATACGGCTTGGCAAGGTCTGGGCCCGTCATCCACGCGTTGCCGACAGCCGTCACTCGCGCCATGGGCAGCGCTAAAGAAGCCAACAAGATGAAGAGGCGTCGCGCCACGACCGAATAGGACATCGACGACTACCTCGTGTTCGTCGTAGCTCTTCTCACTTCCATGTCCAGCTTCCAGCTTCTCCACGCACACACACTCTCCTTCTCCTTGACCGGCTGCCACTCTCTCGTCCTTGCCATTTGCGCTTCTTCAGTCACTCCTTCACCATGCACTATTTCATTCTCACCACATTCTTCCTTAGCGTTTTTGCCTCTCCTTTATTTGGTTCACACGAGCAGAAAGTGTTGCAAGAGTCTGCATTATTCTGCGAGAATGCAAAGCTCCGCGCGGCCCAGCAACCGCGAGCTGCTTCGGCCTACTGTTCGGCATTCTTGAATATTCCCGTAATCACAGTCAGCAAGACCATAGAACGCGTCACCAGGACGGCGACCAAGACGACGTCGACGAGAACCTATCTGGCATATCCAGCGACCACCAGGATTGCGCAGACGATCACGCTTCGGGAGGGTGTCACCAAAACGAGCACCATCACGGTCACGACGAGCGTATCAACGACCACCACTCTGCAGGCATTGACATCCTGTCCGGTTGCGCCCGACACATGTGACCGAGCACGGCCCATCAACACCGCCCCAGGTCTCGAATCCAGGCCGGCATGCTTCACAAACTATCGCGCTCTCGCGAGACTGAGTAAGGCCTGCAGTTGCTTGAGCGTCCCCACGGCGACCACCACGACCACCATCACGAAACCTGGTGCCGCCACATCGACCATCACTGTGACGAAAGCTGGGAAACAGACTCGTCGACTGACCAAAACCATCACCACGGGTACAATCACCATCACCCCAACACATGGAGCGACGGTCACCAAGTCCGTGGCCGCCGTGGAGACGGAAGCCATTCTCGGGCCTTTCAAAATCGCCAGCGGGCCAGACTACCGCTTTGACCCAGCGAATGGATGGGCGTGGACTTACGAAGCTCTGAGCCGCGATGTGCGAGCAGAATTTGGGGGCGCGGCGGACTGCTCTTCAACTTATTTCGCACTCAACGGCACACGGCTTGTCACCCAATACTTTGACAATGTTGCCGACTTCCCTCCCTATTCTCTCGTGGGAAATGTGAAGGTGGAAGCCGGACAGAATGCCAATGCAGTGCATTTCACGTCGGCGGAAATGCTCACCGACGATCGCGTCCCACTCAGCTGCGCATTTGAGCCTAGTATGGACGACGCCAATCCGCATGCTGCTTGCCCGCTGACGTGCACGTATGCTGGAGCTCCAGGAGGCCGATCAACGCAAAGGGAAGGCGGCAAGTGGTACTTGGGAGGCGAAGAAGGGGGCTTCAGCAGTTTTACCATGTATGCTTACCAGTACAACTGGGGGTAAGCTGTGCGAGGCCAGTATTGCACCATGTAATGTCTTACGAATCAGATTTCCCACTTCTTCCACTCTTGTGCGTGGCGTGTAGTGGTACGTGAGTCATGCGATGCTTTGCCAAGGGCGAGAGGTGTTGGGTTCACGATACTGTAGGCGGTGCCGGGTCCGGCATGAGTAGAACTAGCTAGTAAGCAAAAAAGGTACGAAATGCGGCTGCTCCAATGAGACGTCATCAGAAAATGCCCAGTGCACCCCGTCACCTCATCCTCCCACCTCCGCCCTCCGACACCACTCGGTGCGTGCAGATTCCCTGTACCTGCGTCAGCCATCCCCTCTCCGCCGCTCGCCGCTCGCCATCGCCATCACCCTCCCCAACCCCGCCCAGCGCGACTCCGCGACGCCGGCGTGCACTGCCCGACCAAAGAGCATATCTCTAAGCCGAGCTATGGGACCTACCTAGCACATAGCTTCCACATCACGCGAACCCGCCCATCCTACATCTCCCGACGCGACAGAATCTCCACCGCTGCCACCGCAGACCGCGCGCGAGCTCCCCGCGACCCCTCCGCCCTCCGGTCGCGCCCCGAACACGCGCCCCTCGGACCACAGGACACCGCTGGGCGACTGCAATGCTCGCAAGGTCAAGATCAAGCTAACCCCCGGACCGGCGGATATGGATGGCGAGTCGCAGGCGCAGAGAGAGGCCCGCCTGCGCTCGCTATGGCTGAAGCTCGACACCAAGCGGAAAGGCACCCTCGACTTCGAAGCACTGAAGCGAGGCTTGCTTGCCGCCAACCACCGTACGCGAAGAAATGAACACACGGCGAGGGCGGGAATGTGCTGACCCGCGATGCAACAGCCCTCAAAGACGCGGATGGCATGATCAAGGACATGCTGCGTGCGTGCGACATCGACCACGACGGCAAGATCAGCTACGATGAATTCTCCCGCTTCTGCACCGAGACCGAGAAGGAGCTCTGGCTGCTCTTCCAGTCCATCGATAAGGACCATAGTGGGCGACTGGACAAGGGAGAGCTGTCGTCTGCCTTTGAAAAGGCCGGCGTGGCAGTTTCCAAGGCACGACTCGACAGGTTTTTCGCTTATATCGACAAAGATCGCGATGGCACGATCGATTTCAATGAATGGCGCGGTAGGCACGATGCAACAAGGACACACGGAACTTGCGTCTCCCACGAGAACCACGCGCTGACCTTCTCCTGCACCAGACTTTCTCCTATTCATCCCCGCCAGCTCACCTGGACTGCACGCTGTTCTATCATATTATCAAACCACCACCAAATTGAGCGCAGAGGGCGACGCGCACCTCAGCGACGAAGCACTGCAAGGTCTAGGTACGGCCCTCACCTTTCTCAAGCAATCGCTCTTTGGCGCTATTATTCAGCTGGTTCAGCCAGCGCAATCGCACGCCGGCCGCAGCAATACCGTGCCCATCTCTATGTGGGAGGGCGCGGAAGCAAGACCGCAACTGCAATATCCTTCATTGGACGATGAAGACATGACAGATACCGATCCGCACATTCCGATCAAGCCAGCGCGAAGGAAAGACCAGCAGCGAAAGGACCATGTTGTGCAGCAAGCAGTACGTCCATCGAAGCTAATGGATTTCGTGCCGGATGTAGGCTATTTCCTGGCGGGCGGTCTGTCAGGTATTACCTCGCGAACCGCAACCGCGCCGCTCGATCGGTTGAAAGTATACTTGATCGCGCAGACGGGGAATGCAGAGGATACCATCAATGCTGTGAAGTCTGCGAAACCACTCAGTGCTGCGCAGCATGGTGCTAGGACACTGTGGAGCGCTTGTCAGGACTTGTGGGCGGCGGGCGGCGTGCGTAGCTTGTTCGCTGGTGAGTGATGAATCCTACACCGCGCGAGAGTCTTCACTAACTGCGCAGGCAACGGCCTGAATGTCATCAAGGTCATGCCCGAATCTTCTGTCAAGTTTGGCGCGTATGAGGTATGACAAATGTCCCCATGCTCCCGCCATCTCATCGGAATTGCTAAATTCTTGCTTGCAGGCCTCGAAACGAGCCATCGCCAAACTTGAAGGGCACAACGACCCCAAACAAATCAAGTCATCGTCCATGTTCGCAGCTGGCGGTATTGCCGGCATGATTGCACAAGCTACCATCTACCCGCTCGACACGCTCAAATTCCAAATGCAATGCCAAACTGTTGCAGGAGGCGAGCATGGCACCCGCCTCATCCTGCACACGGCGCAGAAAATGTGGGCGCGCAACGGCATCGTGGCATTTTACCGTGGCCTACCTATGGGATTGGTCGGTATGTTCCCCTACGCCGCCATCGACCTTAGTGTGTTCGAGACCCTCAAAAAGCGTGTCATCAAGCGCAATCGTGCCAAGAACCCAGACCTTAAACACGACGAAGATGCGCTCCCGAACAATTTTTCACTGGCCCTGATGGGCGGGTTCTCGGGCGCTTTTGGGGCTAGCATCGTGTATCCCTTGAATTTGCTGCGTACTAGACTGCAATCTCAGGGAACGATTAGTCACCCCAGGACGTATACCGGTATTATGGACGTCACAAGGCAGACGATCCAGGGAGAGGGTGTGCGAGGCTTGTTCAAAGGCTTGACGCCCAACCTGTTGAAAGTGGTGCCCGCGGTGAGTATCACATATGTGGTTTACGAGAATACCAAGACGTTTTTGCATTTGCAGTGAAAGCGATCTCCAGAGCACAAGCGAGCGGCCTAAGATGAGGGGAAAGAGACCGAGAGGGGTGGCGGGAAGTAAGAGTCGGGTGACGCGTCTCTATTGTACAGTTGGCATCTGATTCATCTTGCATTATTTGGATTGAGCGGGGAGCATTGGAGATAGAAAGGTGAGGCATGGCCAGAGGGAGAAAGCCAAAGCAAACAACTATGATACCCTTCGTAGAGCAGACAGCCGGGAATGCATGGAAGCGAAATCTAAGTCCTTTACAGGTGCGCAGTTCATCGACAACTGCACGATCAGATGCAGTGAGGGATAATGCGAGGTGTTGATTGCTTCGAGGTGGCGTGCTAAGCGAGTCTCATTCACTCGGACCAGAGTCACATGCTTAATTCGGGCTAGCGTGTCTTTCCCACGGCTTGGCCCCGCGGCCGACAAACACTCGAATTCTTCTCATCCATTCCTCGATCACCTTACAACAGGACTCGCGCAAAGTCGCCCGCCGCAAACATGGCGTGCTGCATCGTCTGCTATCGCTCCGACCCTCCGCACCGCGCCGTCTTCGAGGCGTCCTTCTTCCCGTGTCGCCACAAGGCTTTCGCCTGCCCGGCCTGCTGGGACCAGTACATTCTCGTATGCCTCGAGACGCCCTCGAAGCCCATCAAGTGTATCCAGCCAGGATGCAAGCACTTGCTGACTGAAGAGGAAGTCATCAAGAGAGCCAAGGCGGACACTTGTTCCAAGTTCGTTTGATTTTTGCCCCTTTCCTGCGTTGCGGAGAGCTTGCTGACTCGAGGTAATAGGTATCTTGAGATCAAGAGTAGAGAACAGAATGCAGACCAGGACGAAGATGTCGATGTCAAAGAGGCTACTCTTGGTCCGAAGCCGGTCAAGGTGTGTCCGAGTATGGGGTGTATGGAGGTCATGCAGAAGGACAGGTATGTTTTGTCCAGGCCCCCTTCTCCGGAATCAATGGAAGCCGCTGACTGACTATGGGGTAGTCTCTCCGAACACACGACCTGTAAGTGACAGTGCTCGAATTGGAACTCCAATCTCGCCATTGAAAAGTAGCTGCTAACGCTTTTTTTTTTCTCTCTCTTTGCAGGTCCCGAGTGTTTCCACGAGTTCTGCTGGCTGTGTCTCGCCGCTATCAAGGCCTCGGAAGCCGCTCTCGAGGCCTCCTGCAAGCATGAGGGCTTTTGTCCTCTTCGCAAGGGAGGTCCGATTGCCATGGAGAAGGACGAGAGGCTTTTTGGGCTGGAGGCTGAGGCGATTGCTGGAGATGAGATGACGGAGGGGTGGGAGTTTGTTTGAGTGTTCGTGAGATGGCGAGGGCTCCAAGCACAGACGCAGTGACTTAGATGAAGGCTGCGCGGTGGAACTGACAGGACGAGTTCTTTCATGCTCTGGATAAACCCCTGTCGAGTCTGCTGCTCTGACGAAACGAGTCGTGCTGGAGTGCTATTCAGCGCACGAACTTCAAGTTGTGTTGAGGACCGAGAAGACAGACAGACTTGCTCAGGATAAGGCTGTCCAAGATACGAAATTCAAAGAGTACAACACACAAGGCATTCGAAGTTTTCGAGATGATCACTGTAAGACATAAGGCTCACAAACAGGTGCTCATCTTCCTCCTTCACTTTCTCCCTGCCGCGCTTCTCACTTGCACACTGTACAAATGCTCTCTTCGAACTCCACCGCACTGCTCACCTTCTCACTTCCATCCCGCGCATCAACCAAATCATCCTACCACTAGCAATATTCCCTCCTGATTCGCTCCGCGACTGGCCAGCCATGCCTGACCAAACCCCTTTCATCGCGACCGCGACTAAAGCTCCAAGCTGCACGCTCTGCGGCATCGAAGGACCTAAGAACTTCCTACTTCCGAACAACACCAAGTATGGCGAGAAAGAGTCCCCTTGCAAACACGACGTCGGCGTTTGCAACTGCTGCTGGCTCGAATATCTCACGATCGAGGTCACGAAGGCTCAGGCTATCTCTCAGACGGAGCAGAAGACCAATCTGACTGAGATCAAGTGCATTGAATGCGAGAAAGTTTTACGAAAGGTCGATATCTTCATGAGAGGAGGCTCGGATGTGTTTGATGTGTATGTTCGCACCATGGGTTTCCGTCGGTCTCCAATTCATGTGCTGACGTTGACGGCGTCGATTTAGGTATCAGGCTATCCTTAAATCAGAGTCGCAGCGAGCTGCTGAGTTGGTTGGTGCCAGGAACGGTAAGAAGAAAGGAGGCATCGACTTTGTCCAGAATATCGAGACGATGAAGGGCGAAAGATACAACGCTTTCAACACATGGAAGTGGAAGGATTAGGACAATTCTTTCGGATTTGGGGCAAATGATCTGGATGAGGAAGTGCACGGGTTGTAAGATTGGACGAAGAAGGCTTCAAACAAGCGTCTTGGGGCCAGCATGCCTGGAATACCAGTTGCTTGGTATGAGAGAAAGATATCTTGATTGATGTCGAGCCTCATATCAGAAAGTAGCAAGCCATTCAATGTATTCGTACCAAAGGTTCTCGGTTTCGATTGACTGAAAGCGAACAGGAAGCAAACGAGAAAGATAGCAACGAGAATGTGTAGCTTGCAGTTTCGCATCGATCTATCCAGAGAGCGCTTCAGCAAACAAGCCGATCTCCATATTAGTCAAATGTTCCCCTTTTGCACGAACATCCGCTTCTTCAATCATCTGAGCGAGGAATTAACATTCCTGTTCTCACACAATCAGCGCGGAGTCTCAAAGTGTGCTCGAAGCCACATATTTCGCAATAATCACACCTCCTGTCCTGAACACTTCAACTCGCAGAACAACACTTTTTTTGTTTTCCAACACCATGTGCATCTGGCGTCAAAAGTACTGCACCAACTGCCAATACCACTTTCCTCCAACCGAGTATCGCGCCTGTCGCTGGAAGTACGTCAACTCCGAGCGATGTGAACGTCGAATCTTCCGCGAGAATTTGGCCAGTTGCTTCTCATGTAACGGAGCAGGAAAAGAAGCCGAGGGAAAGAACCAGACAGCACGACAGCAGACTCGTGTACGGCTGAAAGAGTGAACAAGGGGAAGAAAGCATGGATCGATAATGTTGGTAGTCGCAGGGCAAGACTCTCCACCAGCGCGAGCACATGGAGATGAAGCTACATTGCTGCTTAGCCTGCCATGTCAAGCTCTGCTCGGATCTCTCATCAACCTCGATCGTTCCACTGGGAATAGGTCAGAGGCGCAGCGTAGCCATCAATAACAATAACAACCAATGAAAAAAAGAAGCCTCAATCAAGCAAAGACAAACACAAACGATCCCAAGTTTTCCCAGTCTAGAGATCCCATTCCCTTGAAACCCATCGATCACCCACCTCGCACACATCTTCCCACACATTGCACCATCCACATCTTCCCCTTTCCCATCATCTCTTGTCCTTCCTCAAAACAAGATCACAATCACCGATCCGAGCAGAAGGAGAAAACACAATGTGCCTCTACAGCATCTACAGCTACGCCATGTGCGGCCACAGTACCAGGCCATTACCCTGGGACACTCACCGTCACCAGCCCCTATGTCCGCCAACTTTCGGCAATGTCTCAGTCATTACCCAAAATTGCTTGTGTTTAAATTGCTGGCACAGACAGAGAGATGAGTTGCGGCTGTTGGCGCAGGAGAGACTGAGGAGGGAGAGAGCTGCTGCTCGGAGGAGGCAATGATGAGTCGATCGTTGTCTGTCGCTTTCAGCAAACATTGCCAGCTGGATCGCGCAAATGATCACTTCGACGGGCGAGAATACACGACCGACGTGGTAGGAGATGTAGTAGGAGACGTGGGGAGCTTTCGAAAGCTCTTCGCATTTGTTTTCAGTTTCTATACCACCCGCGAAAAATGACGTTGCGATATGGGTATCTCTTTTCTACAGCAAATCGAAGTCACGCAAGCAGGCAAGCGACAGCCAGCTAGCTATTCCACCTATTATCAAATTTATATTGTTCGAAGCCGTAAGTCACGTTGCACGTCCCAGCGCCAAGTCGTGAAAGCATCATTCGTGTTCAGTCCCAGCCATCTTCACCGTCCCCGTCATCATGCAGAACTTTCGATGCGCTGCCTTTTCTTGGACGTCCTCTCTTCCTTGCCGGACCTTTCAGCCCGTCGACCGACTTTCTCTTCTTGCCCCGAGGCCCAGGACTCTTGCCCGCGCTGCCCTCGCTACGGGCATCGACGTCGTCCTCCCCATTGTCTTCATCCTCTGTATTGATCTTGACCTCATTGTCGACTGACATAAGCTCCACAAACGCGGAGCAAGTCGAATGCTGACTGAGCGCATCAGCAGCCCCGGCCAAAATGTTGTCGATACGACTCTGGAAAGTATCGATCACGGCTGGTGCATGAGATGCCTTGGAAGGCTTTGTGGCTGCATCCTTGGCAGCAAGTTTTGGCTTGCCTACGTACTTCTTACATTGCCACAGGCGTTGCAAGAAGGCGCGTGTTTCTTGGATGAGCGACAATATTTGTGCCGAGACAGCGAGCTGCTGCAAGCGCGTAGGATTGATCGCGGCCGGGGAGGTCCTCTGTGCGGCCAGTGGTGCACCAGCGACATCGTCAGAACTGCCGTTAGCCATCGTCGACGATGTCGGGACCTGTAATCGGAACACCTCACTTTCAACCATTTGTGCGACTGTGGTGCCCGTGCCGGAAACCGCTTTCTCCAAGCAGGAGATGATGTGGAGCACATCATCAGTTCTCTCGTAGTCGAGGAAAGCGATCGATTCAACGGCGAAGCGTACAAACTGCAAATGTTGCAAAAGATCGTCAACCTCAGTCTTAGTACCAGCGTCAAAATCCATGGCAGCACCAAGATGCGCGAAGAACTTCTTTCGCGACTTGACGCTGCCGGTTTTGAGGATGTCCCAGAAGTAATGCAACTTTGACGTTGGCGGATGTCCGGTGCACCCAGCAGTGCTCTTTAGAACATCCTTCTGGTACCGAAATGCTTCTTCAACGGATTTCAGCAGTGTCTTCTCCAGCGTGCTTTCATGTTTCATCCAGGCCTCTTTGTAAGAGAGGAACGCCATCTTTGCGATAGATGTGGTGGTGCTAGTTTGCAGAGCCACCAACGCATTTGCGGTCTCAGTCGGTCGTGCAAAGCCCTGTGTGTTGACGCTGAAGATGATCCTGGCTGCTGTGACAGCGGTTTCGCTGGTAGACGTGAGTGCAATGCGGACAAACTCAGATGACAGAAATCTCTGCGTCAGCGACATTGAAGCTGTGTCGAATCCAGTCGCCTGATAAGTGCCGCCCAGTCGTTGCGTGCCACTGGCAATACCAGTTCCCAGCTCTGGCGCAGGTTCATTGTCGTCACCCTTTTCTCCAGACTTCAAGAAAACTTCGATACTGCTGAGCAACACATGCTCCAGGGTTGGCTCTCCGCCCTGGAACACGAGTTGGATTGCACTCACGACATCCTTTCTCATAAAGTTGTCGGCGTAGCGCTGACAGATCGCAAGAGTAGCTTCGAGGCCAGCTTCACGAACAGACAAATGCTGCTTGGGCGTGGTGAAGCGGCAGCAAAGGTCAACCATCATCTCAGCGACGGTGTTACCGTTGCACGTCGACAGTTGAGGAGCATTCTTGAAGTCTATCAACAGCGCATCCAGGTGACATGCTTTGCCAAACTGCCCGATGATTGTCAGGAGCTTGGTGACTGTCTTGACCTTCGTCTGGTACTGCTCTTGCCGCATGTCAATCTGCTGGAACTTGGCCACATTCGCCATGGCCGAGATCAGAAACTTGACCAGACGCGTTGTGTTGCCGACGAGGCCATCGATGGTCCAGAGACATGGAGCCACAACCGCTATTTCTGAAGACGGAACTGTGTTCACAGATTGCAGGAGGCTGGATTGCAGATTGTTGAGAAAATCGGGCTTGAACCCCGAGAGGACCGGAAGTGTGTAGCGGAGTATCGTGACGACAAAGTGGAATGTTTCAAGATCATCCGTTGTCTTCAGATTCTTTGCGTACGGTTCGAGAAGTTCAAGTTGCGCGGTCGTGAAGAGGCCCGGACCAGCTCGCGCGAATACCGTCAATGCTTGCAGAATAGACCCTTGAGAGGGCGTTTCTGGTATTTCGTTGTTGTCGATGGTGCCTTCAAATAGCACTGCCACAAATGCCTTGCAAATCCTGGAGTTGTCGGTTGCTTGTTTGGACTTGGTCAGAAGGTTCTTGATCAGAGCTTCCAGGACGTTGGCAACATTATCTCCAAGGTCGACTGTCTGAATGATCAGCGCAGCCTGAGACCGCATTCGGAGGGATGCTTCGACGGATTGCTGTGCCTCCAGTCTCATGCCCCGGAAAGCCGAGAACCAGATGTCCTCAATTGTGCCTCGCGCAGCCTCGGCCACTCCCTCATCGACGTCGTGAACACGGGAGATCATGGCGTTGGAGATCTTGGCTCGCACCTGGTTGTCCTCAACATGCAGGTAGACCTGCTTCAAAAAGGCCATGGCACGCTTGCGCACCATAGCACTGGTGTCCGTGGTGCGCTCAACCACCTTCTCGTAAACCCTCAGCTCAAGCCTGGGCCGGAGCTCAACACACTTCTGGACCAGCATCAGTGCAGAGTCACGCACTAGTGAGGATGAGTCTCCCATGCAATGCACAATCTGCTTCAGGACAGCGTCGTGGCGGTCAAGGACTGCTGGATCCTGATCGAGAAGGGTCGTGACGCTCTTGAGACTCCGGCTTCGCACGGTAGGCTGCTCGCTACGCATCGATGTCAGAATGATCCTGAAAATACGATCGAAGGCTTTGCACAGCTTGGAATTAGCCGTGACAATTCTTGCAGCAAGTTTTCCATGCGCAGTCGCCAGTTTGGGAAATGGATGATGGTCGTCCAGCCAGTTGATGTCGTGCATCGTCCTCTTGATCTTCGTCTGAAGATCTCGAGAGTGTGACGTGCTAGCGTCTTCGGCGCTGCAGACGTGCTCCGCCCATTGCACCAGATGATAGCCACGTGCAGTAAGCAGTTGCGCGTCTTCACCAGTATTGCGATCTTGCAAGTACTGCACAACAATGCGGAAAGGACCCTCGAATGATGTCAACTGCGCTGCGCTGAGGTCTCCATTTTCGAGATCCTGTGCGACTTTGACAAGATGCTGCGAAACTCGGTCGTCTGCATCAGTATTCTTGGCCATGTCGAATGTGGAAGAAAGAAGCTCAGAGATACCAGATCCGATGGTGCCGAGCAGTTCTAGGGCGAGTGTACGCGATGGAGCTGGACTCTTGGAATTCTCTGCGATGGCAACGAATTGTGAGACAAGTGCGAGGAGGAGGACTTCTGCGGCCGGCCAGTCACTGTGACCAAGTACGTTGATGAAGTCGTCAACGAAGATATCGAGAAGCTTGCGGTACGGCTCTTCGCTAGACTTCGCGGTCTGCGAGGCACGTTGGATCAGGATCTTGACGATGTAACTGGCATAGCGCACAGTATCCTGCTGCAGCGGCTTATAGAAGGACGGGAGATCTGTAGACGTCTTCTTAGGCTTTTGCCTCTTCTTCACTGCCACCGTCTCGGAATCATCGGATTCAGCCTCAGATTCAGAGTCGGGCACTTCTGCATCACCGGCGAGTTCATCTTCCGAGTCGGCCGCCTCGGTGTTCATTTGCAGAGTCTTCTTGCTTGACGTGGCGCTTGTCTGCACCAAGCGCATGAGAAGAGCAGATACGAGCTGGATTGGCTTTGCGTCGACGGGGCGAAATTGGCGAGCGCTCTGCTTGTTGGCCGGTAGTTTCTCCAAAGACATCAGGATCTCGTCAATGATGAACGTGCGCTGGTCGGTGTATTTTGTGAAGATCTTTGAAGTCACGTCCATTGCAAAGCGGCGCATCTGCTCGAAGGTCTGGATTCCAAGCGCTGAGTCACGCTCATTGGTTGCGTTCTCTGTGAAGATGAGCAGCTTACACATGTACTGCAAGCTGGACACGCCAGTCTCGTCCACGTCGGATTTAGCGAATAAATCGCCCAGTTGACGCAAGAGCTTGATGGCCGCAGCCACTAGAGCTTGCAATTCAGAACGACAGCTAGCGGCAACGGTGAACTTGGGGTTGCTTGCACCGTCCTTCTTCCCTTTCAAATCGTCGTACAAGCTCGCGCGTTCCTGAACGATCGGGATGATGCACATCTCAACCACTGTACGAAGCGCCTCGAGGACGTTCTTGAGACAATCCTCCGACTGCAGCTCTCTGCGATGGGATCCACCGGTCATGATGCGCATCAGCGTGCGAGCAGCAATCAGGCCGTTCTCTGCATTTGATAATCGCACAGTCCAGTCCGTGATATCGTCAGTGGACCAGTCATCACCGATGCCCAGGAAACCAGAGTGAAGCGCGGCCAAAGACCTTTCGCAGATGCGCTGCACGCGCGTAAGCGTGTCCACCTCCACATAGTCCAGACGATTGAGGGTCACAACTTTCTTAAAAGATGTGTCCAGTCTCGCCTGAGCATCAGCGCGAAGGATGAGCGCCGGGCCTTCCTCCGTGTCACGAGTATCGAAGAGGGCACTATCGCGCATGGCCACGTTGCCGGAAGTGTCAGGTTGCATGTGGTCTTCAGCCTCGAAAATGCTCTGGAGTTGACTCTGCAGGCTCTCCAATGCCTTATCGGCCTTGAGGCGTTGGTCGACGTTGACTCGAGAACCATTCGTAAGGTAAGCGCTCTGATTCTTAGCCGCAGCACTGGCAGGAGTGACATCTTGGACTTGCCGGTACTCGGCGCGTTGTGCCGGTGACATCTTTGTCAAGGATACATATGCCAAGGGCGAAGGATGTGCGCCCCCTGTGATATCTTTGGCATGCTGTGGCGTGCTTTGCTTAGTGACGGGCATTGAAAGTTCGTCCTGCTGGCTGGATCTTGGTGTTTGCTGGCTCTGCGATGTCTGCACTCGTGGAATCATGGGAACGAGAGGCACGTGGCCGGGTTGCATTATTCGGCCTGATTGTGTGCCTAGCGGCTGTGGTCCAGAACGCTGTTGTTGCGCAGGAACAGGTTGGAGCTGCTGAGGAGTGTCATTTTGAGATTCAGATCGTGGCTGTTGCGCTAATGATGGCGTAGGCTGCCCTTGAACAGAACTGGGGAGCTTCGTGGGGCGGGTAGGAGGGGGTCCAAGAATCACCCTCGGGGTCTTGGGGTCACGCTGCTTGTGTTGCGGGATCGGCTGTGCTGAGAACTGATGTTGCGGCTTCACAGACGCTGAAACTGGTTGCATCTTCGGGCCGGTCGAAGATTGTGCCTCCTCGGGCGGCGTGAGGTAGCGATACGATATGCTTGCATCAGCGAAGACCAAGTTGGCAAATGCACTGAGGTTGGGCTGCGCTGGAGCCTTCGTTGAGGCAGTCGTGGATGAAATCTTCTTCGTCCGCCTGAACTTGAACTCGGTAAGATCTTCGCCGTGTAGTAGCCGCTTTACATCATTCAGAGTCTGCTTGCATCGGTTCGACGCCTGCTCGGCGCTTCTAGCACCAGCAGTGAGTCGCTCGAGTTCGCGGCGTGTGGAATTGACAGCTTCGTCGTTGTGAAAGACCGTGGGTGCAGCGTTTGGAAGTGCAAGCGGTGGTGGAATGATGTCTGCGAATGAAGTGGAGTTAGAAGCTGAAAGTGAACGGAAGCAGTATCTCGGCTTTCTGATTGGCGGGGCACGAGCGGAAAGAGTGAAGGGTGATCGCATATGATGCACGTACCTGGATTGAATGGGACAATCGAGCTGAAGGGAGTGTACGGGAGAACCTCTCGCACCGTCGGGATGTACAACTTGCCCGCCTGGGAAGTGGCCGCGGGAGGGCGGCCACCGTCCGTTTGCAAGCCATTTGAGCTCCCACTGGTCGCGGTGTGCTGCAGCATTTGTCGCGGGTCTAACGCGCCCGACTCCATTGTGTCATCTATCTTGTGGTCTTGTTCCTACTCGTTGCCATGTCGGTGAAGGCAGACGGATCGTGTTCGATCTCGAGGCCGCATGCGGAGGTCTTGAGGAGGTGTGGAATGCAAGGCGGTGGGTTACTAGCGTGCACTAGGCATTCGTGCCGCAGTGACGACGTCGATGTCTGGAATATTGTGTCGGGCGCGAGAGTACGCGTCGAAGATAGCTTTACAGGGCTCGTGAAGGGTATGGCGGAGATTGAGCATCGTCCAGGATGAGCTGCTCTTTGGGGAAGTCGCGTTGGAGGTGGCCGACGATCTCCCGCTCGGCAGAGCCGCGGTCCCTGCAGAGCCTCATGTCTCAGACGTACAGCACCGCAATTCTCGTGGCTTGTGGGCCTTTCACATGCTTTCACATGACGTGCGCGTTCGAACAGCTCATGTCGCTCACGTAGGAAAGCAGTTCGCCAAGCGCGATCATTTCACGAGCACTCATCCAAGCATATTGAAACTGACTGGAGCGACATCTAATGCTGAACGACGCAAAGCCTACAGAACGATATGACCCGTTGGCAGATATGGGCTTCCGTGGCACGTTCCAGTTTCTGGTCCCTGCAGAAGCCGGTCAACATTTTCCGCCTCTTCACTTCGCAACAGCACTTCATCACATGACAGCCGGCTCACATCCACCAATCGAATATCCTCTGGAAACAAGTGTTAGTGATCGAAACTCAATAGCAAGATGATCGCCATCGGAGCACTCGTCTTTTGCACCGATTGCGGCAATCTCCTCGACTCGAATCCTAGCAGAAAGGAATATATCGACTGCGATGTCTGCGGAACGTCTAACAAAGGTGAGCGATGAATTGCACAAGGCTTTGAAATACTCGAACTCAGCATCAGGGTCTTGCCATGTGGAAGTTCGTCACAATTCACCGCCACCGAGTAGCTAACACCGCGCATACAGACACGTCCTCCAAAGTCGTGACCACTCACAACAAACCCGGTGCTTTCCCTTCGACATTACGCACACGTCTACGCTCCGATGTTCAAGAAGTCGCCGAAGCCGACATGAAGAACACCGTCGAAGCCATCACCAGACTAGACTGCGAGAAGTGCGGCCATCCGGAAGTGCGATTCTACACGCAGCAATTGCGTTCCGCAGACGAAGGCTCGACAATCTTCTACACATGTCCAAACTGCGGACACAAATGGATCACGAACAATTGACATCTTTTCGCGCCCCGGAGAATTCGCTACATGCCAAGTGAAAGAACTCGAGTTTATGTGTGTCCTGCTCGCTTCCAAGTGTTGATCTGGCTGGGTATCTGAAATGAAGAAGAAGTGTATGATGGCAAAGAAGCTCCCCATGGGCCAAGATTACGAGACTACGCCGCAGCTTTAATCTGGCTGGGCACCGTGGCATACTCCATTTCCCCATTCTTCTCAAACTCCGCCATGTCCAGTGCGACAATAATACTGTCGCGGACGACTTGTTCCGGATCATTCAGAAACTTCTTCAATGTGTCCTCCACACCTTCCTCGTCGCCCAAACTGCCGAGCGCTTCGGCAGCCTCGTGTCGGACCATACTCGCCTCCTTGGCGTCACCCAGACATTCTGTCAAAGCGGGTATTGAAGCAGGATGTGAGAGCTGGCCGAACACAAACGCAATCTCGTGACGAAAGAGGGCGGAAGAGTCCTTCAACCCTGTCGCAAGTGCTTTGATGGCAGGAACCGCGGTGGGAAGATCAGGCGGAGAAGCAAGATCGCGAAGTGTGAACATGGCTCGATAGCGCTTGAACAACGGAAGACTCGGATCCATGAGTTTCTTCTGCAGTGCCGGAATGTCCGGTTGATCGTCTATGGCCGAGGGCGGTGCGGGGTCTATTGATGTAAAATCGCTGCATCGTTCATCAGTATCCGATCCTCTATTCATCCTTCCATCATGGTCATACCTCTTCTTCAACTTCTCCCTCTTCCCAGCCTCGCTGTTCTCCCATTCGATCCTCTCGATCGCAATTTCGCAAGTCTCTCGTACGACCTCCTCTTCTTCCTTGTCATCTCTCCTTTGCTTCAAGAGATCCAGACTTGTCACATCTCCCAGCGCACCCAACGCCTCGGCGGCTTCATGCCTACACATAGCATCTTCCTGTCTGTCCTCAATCACAGCACGCAAAAAAGGAATGGCTTCCGATTTGCCAGATTGTCCGAGACAATATGCGAGCTCATGTTTGAGGAGAGCGGAAGGACTGGTGAAAGCTGCTGCGATGGCTTCGACCGCCGAAGTGGTTTGCGGAGTAGTGGGGGACTGAGAGGCGAGATGTTTGAGTGAGAAGAGGGCGCGGAAGCGTTTGGCTAAAGGGACTTCTTCCGATGTCAAATCTTTCCGTAGAACAGTAATTGTTTCGTCCGAGGCGGCCATGATTAGTTATGCGATTGGCGAACGCGACAGTGATTCGATATATTTTTGTGCAAGTCGCAACATGGAGGGGACTTTTTAGTGCATCGGACACTCGGCAGATGCCCCGCGCCGCGGCTGTCATGTGCCTCGTTTCGAGGCTTGTTTGGTGCTTTCCAATGTCAGCAAGCCTTCGAAGACATAACCTCGACCGCTTCCCGAGCGACAAGTATACATCTATCATGCCTCCGATTGATCCCTCAACTGGCCAACCGCTCCCAGAATCCACAATCCAGCGCGTGCTCTTCACCCACCATCCTGTCCACATCTATGGCATTCCCCCATTGACCTCGACCTCTGGCTTCAGCGCCTCATCTTGGACCTCTCCAACCAATCCAACCGCCCAGCACATCTTCACGGCTCGCCTTCAAGTTCTCGAAACCTCTCACTCCGAAACCTCACTCCTCAAATGCGCCGTTGTCCTTTCAGATCCTACATCCGGGGACCTCTTCGCGGCAGCGCCATATACGGCACCTGCTGCAGTGCAACAAGCAAACGACAGCTCGCGGTTCTTCGCGATACGCGTTGTGGGCGAAGGAGGTATGAAGGCGACGCTGGGGATAGGTTTTGAGGAAAGGAGCGCAGCATTCGATTTCGGGATTGCGTTGTCTGAGGCGAGGAAAGTCCTGGGCATGAATGCCACCGGAGAGCAACAGAATGGAGGGCCGCGAGGGAGGGCCTCGGAATTGCAGAAGAAGATGGATGTAGATGCCAAAAAGGACTTCAGTCTGAAAGAGGGCGAGAAAATCATGGTGAATGTGCCTGGTGGAGCGAGAGGGAGGAGACAGAAGCCAGAAGCAAGTGCAGGCGGAGGGGGAGGTGGTGATGATGCTGCTTTATTCAGTATTGCTCCGCCGCCGCCTGCTGCTGGGGTCTCACACAATAGTCAATCAAAGGCAATTGCTGATGATAATGTAGCAGGGAAGACGGCTCAAGAGCTGGGATTTGATGATGGAGAGTTTGGCGAGTTTCAGTGAGTTTTGCTCATTGCTCTGCCGGACTGTCTTTGATTTGTATATAATGATACCCCGATAGAGCGATCTCATTTCGGCCGCAACAGCACAAAGACAAGGCACATTATGGCGAAGCCTGACGCTGCGCCTTGCAGGGCGATATTGTTCACATCGACCTTTCGCATCTGGACAACGCGTTCCGAGAACAGATCGCTCATCGCATCCTGGTAGAATTCCCACTGTGACCTCACTGGCTGCGGTTGCTCCTTCTTGGAGGCTTCGCTCTTCGCGAATTCGTGTGAGACCTCGGGTACGGCGCCAGCGGCTTCAGAAGGCTCCAATGGTAGCATCTCCCCGGAAGTCGGCGTGGATGCCCTGTCTGGTATCTCAGCCGGAGGTGCAGCATCAAACGGCCTCTCCTCCTCCGCCCTCTTCAGCTTCTCAAATTCTTCCAGGCTTTTCAATTCTGCCTCATCCACCTGCACGCCCTTCTCACTAACGTCCACCACCCTTCCTCTTGCTATCCTCTGCTCCTCGACCGCGGCCTTCTCATCCAACAGCCCCTTCACATCCCTCGCGATCTTCTTCCTCCTCCAAGGCTCAAAAATCACAATATTGGCCAACAAAAGTACGATATTGAGCCCCATCAGCCCAAACGTCACCCACGTAGAGTTTCTCCTTATCGTATCACTCCATATCTGCTCTTCATGATACTGTTTCCTCTCCAACCTCTCCAATAGACTCCTCGCCTCCTCGAGCGAGTTCTCAGCAGCATCGAGATTCGATTTCGCCGAGGTGACGCTCTGCTCATTCAAATGCTCGGATCGCACCAGTGACATGTAACGTTCGAGATCGGTCGGCGACCAACTACTTTTCCGTTCGAGCAATGCTACGATCTCTCGCTGGCTGGCTGTCTGCTGCGCGTAGGCGTCATGATGGACGGTTCGCGCTTCGTCTACGGAGCGGCGGAGCTGGCGGACTTTCTGCTCCTGGGAGGAGATTTCTTTGCGGAGGTTCTCGATGCCGGAGTAGTCGGTTCCAGTGTATTGGTTTACCTGTTGACCGATGCGGGAGGCGTGTATGAGGAAATTGTCAAGGAAATGTGTGAAGCGCTTTTGGAAGTCGGAGCGGCGGGAATCGGCGTGGGAGGGGAGGGTGGTGGATGACTCGGCGGCAGTCGCTGGAGCTGTGGATGTTGCTGTCGTAGATTGAGTTGGAGAGGGGACAGTGGGCTGGGACTTGGATATCTCCTGCTCTTGAAGCCGTTGCTGTTCTTCTGCTGCTCTGTGCTCTGCTTCGGCCTCCTCCTCGCGTAGTCTGTGGGCTTTCTGCTCTGCGCGTAACTTCGACTCTTCCTCTTCCTTGCGTATGCGAGCGGCATTTTCTTCTTGTATGCGCCGTAATCGTTCCTCAGTCTTGTCATCTCGCCTCCGTGTCGTGCTCGAGAAGCCATGCGCCCATGTCGTCGGAGGCCCGGTCTTTTCTGTTATCGTCGCTGCTTGCCCACGACAACCTGCACACGTCCATGCCGCCGCTCTGGACTTCGGCAGCGTTGCTGTGCTCCATCGCGTGGTGGTCGTTGTCCATCGCCCCAATGTCCTGCAAGCCAGGCTCATCGTGTGCGAGCACCAGACACAGCTCGCCAAAAGCAATCTCTCGTCGTCCGCATCGGGAAACGGCGATACCGCGAATGAGGTTCAGGGATCAAGCGCATTGAGTTTCGGCGCACGTCATTCGTCGAAGTGAAGTGAAACGAGCCCCGACTTTTTTGTTGAGCCGCATGTGGAACATCACTCACAGTCTTGACAATTTCTGTCCGCCCACCTTTCTCCACAATTCTAGTAGAAACACACCAGAAAGACTTCCTTCACAATGGCAAGCGGAGCAGACCAGCTGTACGCCCTCAAGTATCCTTTCAAGGACCCTAAATTCATCTTCTTCACCGACTTCGATGGGACCATCACCTTGAAGGACAGCAATGATTACATGGTAGGTTATACATTTCGAAAGGCCGGAGGTCTTGATTGACCGACAATGCAGACAGACAACATAGGCTTTGGCGGAGATCTCCGAAGACAAGGAAACCGAGATGTCCTCGAAGGCAAAGACACTTTCCGGTATGGGCCAAGAAGACCTGATGCAACTTAAGCTGCAATGTTGACCATATATCAGTGACTCTTTCCGCAAGATGCTTGATTCTGTCAAGAAGCCTTTTCCCGAATGTATCGACTATCTGGTAGAGAACATCGAGCTTGACCCAGGGTTCAAGGAGTACTTCGAATGGTCTCTTGCTCAAGGTATCCCTACGGTTGTGGTCTCGTCTGGCATGGAGCCCATCATTCGTGCTATTCTCAAAAACTTGATTGGGCCAGACCATGACAAGCTTGACATCGTCGCCAATCACGTTGAGCCCAGAGAAGGTATGAGCATTGACCAAGAGGGCGGCTGGAGGATCAAATATCACGATGAGTCGTAAGTGCCGTTCTTGTGCTCTCCAATATCATTCTTTTGGTCCACTGACATCAATCCAGTGGCTTTGGCCATGACAAGTCACTCACCATTAGACCTTACGCCAATCTGCCAGCAAGCCAACGCCCCACGCTCTTCTACGCGGGCGATGGTGTCTCAGACCTTTCTGCAGCCCGCGAAACAGACCTTCTTTTCGCGAAGAAGGGTCACGATCTCATTAGCTACTGCGCTCGCGAGAATGTGCCATTTACTGTTTTCGAGGATTGGACAGATATTCTCAAGGTGACGAAGCAGATCGTCGCGGGAGACAAGAGCGTGCAGGAGGCAGCTAAGGAGGGATTCGAGGACTTCAAGAGCGGAAACGCCGGATTGGAGACGAACGGACATGCGAAGTGAGAACTGCATGCGAAAAGCATGGGAGGCGATGCATGGGAGGCAGGGACGGGGTATTTTGGACGACTGAATGCATGCTAAACGATTAGATATAGAATCCATAGCCAGAGCTCAACGCCACTGAGCGCAAGTAGACGACTTATTGCTTCGAAACCTGGGGAAGCCATTCTCTATAGAAAGCATTATCACATTTGCCAGGCTGGATCTTGGCGAAGTCCAACGATTTCGCCTCGTATGCCATGAAGCTCATTAGTCGCGAAGAATTCGGGTCA
Organism: Cercospora zeae-maydis; assembly: GCA_023512815.1. NCBI lineage: Eukaryota > Fungi > Ascomycota > Dothideomycetes > Mycosphaerellales > Mycosphaerellaceae > Cercospora > Cercospora zeae-maydis. The sequence goes on along the minus strand of JAKLWY010000003.1, from coordinate 780,605 downwards.
GGCGTGGTCCACACTCGAATCAACAGCATGAGCGTGCGGTTTCACCAGGTTGAGTTGCTGGATGAGAGCGCCTAAGCGACTCGGTCATGTCATATTTCCGCGGCGTCCCTCATCGATCACACCATCTGCCATTCCTCATTGTCCTTCACATCAATCTCATCAACAAATTCGAAGTCCGCCTCGAGTTCCGGCTTCCTGAGCCTCTGCAACTCAACAGCATGGAGTACCTTGTACCTAAATTTAAAAACAGTGAGTTAGAAACTGTTCACCCTCGAAATATTTCAAGCCTTGGACTGCAAGTGCAACTTACTCGCGATACAATCTCAGCCCCCCACGAAACCAGATATCAACATCCCGCATCATCTCTTCGCAACTAAGACACTGAATCTTCGTCGGAGCCGTGCGCGACGTAGCCTCGGAGTGACATTTAGCTCCGGCAATTGAGAGCTTGACGTGCTTTTTCCAGCAGTCGTCACAGGCGACATTCGGATGGCGACACGGAGGTTCGAGAGTCGGGTCAGAGACTGGAGGCGAGCACTCGGTAGATCTTGCAGCGCGAGCGGCGTAGTGAAATCTGCCTGGTTCGCCGCAGTTCGCGCATTTGCTGGACGTAGTTGGTTGTGGAGGCATGTTTGATGAGATGCTGTTCGTGTTCGTGAGATTCTGACCATTCTGGTGAGCGCACGAGGTTGAAAAGCAGAAGTTGGCCGGAGAAGATTTTGAATGTACCAGTGAACCCACAATTAAATTTTCGGCACGTGAAAACGAGAAAACTGGAGGTGAATCGACGGAATGCTTCATGCTTCAGCTGAGATGGTTGCCCATTCAGATGCACAAGACAACGCTTAGCGAATGTTGTTTGTCGGGCAAAGTGATTGGGACCTTTGATGCGTCGCAAAATCAGCGACAGCCTTTCCTCCTTGTCCGTTCTTCTATTCATTTTGGCCCAAAGCCACAAGTTCTGTACATCTGCAATGGATGCCGCATCTAAACATCGAGACCAAGTTCTTTTCTTGTCAGTGTTACACACTTCCGTTATCGACTCTTTATATCACTTCTTCTCGCCATTTTCTGAGCCGTCCTTCTCAAGCTCGACTGCACCTCTCCCTTGGGGAACGAATCAACGTCGTAGTAGTTCGGCGCAATGTCCAGCAACCACTCTGGCTTCACAGCAGTAACTGTCCGAATGTAGTTCTTGCTCGTCAGTACGAACTCATTGTACAACACCCACTCGCTGTCTTGTCCTAGCACAGTGGAAGGATGCAGCAGAACAGACTGATTGTCCTTGACCGTGACATACGTCTTGCCCGAGGTGTCCTTTTTGGCGACTTGCATGAAGAAGCCAGCGCACAAAGCTTTGCGAATGTTGGTGTAGTAGTTCTTGTCGTTGAAGTCGGTACTAACGAGTTCAATTTCTTCGCGCTCCATGATGCGTTTCAGCTGCATGCGCACATTATCTGCTTGTTGCAGAGCACGGTAGGACAGATAGTGATCGTGACACCATTGCTTCGCATTCTCTTGCGCAGCTGGGCCCTTGAAGGCATGATAGACGTTGAGCATTGTGAGATGATCCCCCTCTTCATGTGTGAAGAGCGCCTTCATCTCGTCGGCTTGCTTTCGCTTTGCCGCAGGGCGTGTGAACACTTGTGGAACACTCAGTAGTGCAGTCATAGACAGCACTTCATTCGAGCAGTAGAACTCTGGAGAGCTGATCAACATGACCGCCAGAGCTGGGTCCAGTGGGAATTCTGAAGCGAGCTTGCCCAGGTGCGTAAGCTCTCCTTCATCATCCAGACACGCGAGGTAGTTGAGCTCTTCCAGAGCGCGCATCAATGTTTCCGGTGCAGGCGGATCCATGAGATCGAAGTGGACCAGGTCATCGATACCAAGCTTCTTCAGCTCTAGCACAGTGTTGGCCAAGTTTGATCGCAAGATTTCTGGATAGGACTGGTCGATAAGCTCCTTCTTGAATGCGCCTTCAGTGTACAGGCGGAAGCATTTACCAGGTCTCGTACGTCCAGCACGACCCGCTCTCTGCTGCGCTGATGCTTTGCTAATGGGAGAAACAAGAAGCGATTCGACACGTATTCGTGGATTGTACACTTTTTGCTTGCTGAAGCCAGGATCAACCACGTACACGATACCGTCAATGGTCAAAGACGTTTCAGCAATGTTGGTGGAGACGATGACTTTTCGCCCTGGTCTCCCGCCTGCTTGATATGGAGGTGGGGCTGGCTCGAAGATCTTCTGCTGTTGGGCCGGTGGCAATGAACCGTACAGCGGATACACTTTGAGAGGGCCGGCGCCGGCTTCACGAATCATCTCATCAGCTTCCATGCTGATCTTTCGACAGCAGTCTTCGATTTCCTCTTCACCAGTCAGGAACAGCAAAACATCTCCCTCTGGTTCGGTGGCATGTATTTGCAACACTGTTCGCAATGCCGCCTCAACGTAGTCTCGCTCCGGCTCCGGCGTGTAGAAGATCTCGACAGGATGTGTTCTTCCAGGCACAGCTAACAAGGGCGCATTGTTGAAGTACTTTTGAAACTTCTGCGCGTCAAGAGTCGCAGACATGATGATGATCTTGAGATCAGGCCTCCTCTTAACGACCTCCTTCAGTAGACCCATCAAGATATCCGTCGCCAGGGTTCTCTCGTGGGCTTCATCGAGTATGATGCAGCTGTATCGCTTAAGATCGTGGTCGTTCATTGCCTCTCTCAGCAGCATACCGTCCGTCATGTACTTCAAAATGGTCTTCTGGCTCGTCATGTCCTCGAAACGAATGCTGTAACCCACTTCCTCTCCCAGCGTCACGTCCAACTCTTGTGCAACACGCTGAGCGACTGACATGGCGGCAACACGACGAGGCTGCGTACACGCCACCATCTTGCCCTGCATTTGAGGTAGGTCATCGTATAGCACGAACTGTGGGATCTGCGTCGTCTTTCCTGAACCCGTCTCGCCGACAAACACCAAGATTTGTGTCTTCTGAAACATATCCAGGAACTCCTGCCTTTGCGCATGTACCGGGAGATCTCGTCGAACCTTGAGAATGCCAAAGTAGCGATCACTCAAAGACTGCCCGGTGAAGGGATTTCTGGGCCCGTCTTCCGCCATCTTAGCCATTGCCGCTGTCGTCGAATGTCTCTTCCAGGTGCTCACGTCACTGCTGACGCCGTTGGAAGAGGAGTGGCCATTTGCGCCGCCGCCGTTCAGGTGGACGCCGCTCGAGGAATCGCTGTCGGTGTACATGTGTTGGAGGTATGGGTTCTCGCGGTCGTCCGACGTCTTCACGCGCTTGAAGCGCGACTTGCGAGGCTTCTCTTCTTCGGCCATCTTGTTTAATGGCGGTTGATATGGTAATGTGGTCGACCGAGTCGCAAAGTTCAGAAAATGTTCAAGCCCGAGTTGCCTCGAGTTCGTGCCTGAATTGATGCCTGAACTCAATCGGCCATGTGGAAGAATTTCTGCTCGAGCAAGCACGACTTCACCTACACAGCTCACATATTGGGCATATTACAGCAGCTTGTGGCCAAGGACTGGAGAGGTGACATATCGTCTTCATCGCTATGGCCGACCCGGTCCAGCCACAGAGTGAGCCTCAAGACATTCCAACTGCACTCTACATCGGCCACCATGAATCGCAAAGAAATGCTGCAGTCACGCCAGAACTGCTCGGCCAAGCGAATCTTGCTGGATATGATATGGTTACCGCTCCCTTGACAACGCCTCACTTCCAATCACGGGTTCTGGCGCGCCTAGAGGAGTACGTCAAAGAGACTCAGACTGTCAAAAATGCCGAAGCAGTGCCATTGCCTACTATATCTCCTCTAACGCCAGAAGATACCGATATGGGTCCGGATGAGGGCAATATTGCAATCATCGGTGTTGTCAGTCCTTGGGTCGATATTGGATCTACAGATCCTCTCATCGCCCATGTCAGCAGGCAAGTCTTTTGTCTCGAAGTCGCCTACGCAGCTTTTGTTGGCATCGGAAATGTCATTGTCCACGGCCCAATCGAAGGATCAAACCATGTACAATATGCGCGCGCGATCCTCGAGGGACTGGGTCTCGGCCCCTATGTCCAACTGCAGATCCTCCTTCCGATCACAGGGGAGCTCGAGCTCGAAGGTGCCGAAGGAGCACATCTTTCGGAGCTGGCCCGGGAGAAATACATGCCAGTGCCAAGCGAAGAAGATGAGGCAGAGCCAGAGCTCTTCGGAACTTGGGAGACGTGGAATACCATTAGGACCATGGGGCAATACAGCAACAAGCTCACAGTAGGTATGTGCAGCCTTCTCCTTTCCTTTTTGGCCCTTTCTCTTTCGTCGTATGCTGCCCGTTATTTCATCATAGTTCCCTGAGCAGATAGCAACAACTCATGGCAGGTATGGTCATGCCATGGAAAGCCGCGAATGGAGCGAGCGCTAATGATACTCCTTCCAGCACTCGTACTGCCACGCCATCTACCCTCATTGGAGCTTCAATCTCGTTGGTTCTCCGAGCCTGTTCGGACATTAGTATTGCCTCGAACCACATTCCTTCGCAACCAAGGTGGATATCCTGTCTTAGACAAGGGGCATCAGCAGCTGCTCTCTAGATTCCTGCGCCTTAAATTTGCGCCGTGGGTGCTACTGGCGGATGTTGATCCAATCGAAGGTGTGTGAAGCCCGCCGCTTTCAAAATGAATTCACTGACGCCTCAAGCCGGTAATGATGCACTTGAGCAATCTGCGCCAGAACCAACGCCCGCAGAAGCTGCATCTGCAGCGTCCAAAAGCAAAGCTGCTGATGCTTTGGCCCACCTGCGCTACATGCGACGCTTACAACAGACGCAACCATCACGGCCGCACGTCGAGAAGTTTGGTCAAGGTTATCAGGACTATATACAATCGCCGCTGCAGCCTCTCACCGACAACTTGGAATCGATCACCTACGAAGTGTTCGAAAAGGACCCTGTCAAGTACGAATGGTACGAGAGAGCCGTGGCTGCAGCACTCAAAGATATTCGCGCCAAGCTCGGAGACGACAAGAGACCAATTGTCTGCGCGGTTGCTGGGGCTGGTAGAGGTCCGCTTGTCACGCGCGTTCTACGGGCAAGCGAGTCTACTGGTATCTCAATTCTGCCATGCGCAGTCGAGAAAAATCCAAACGCCCACGTCCTCATTCAGCGACGCAACGCCACTGATCCACTTTGGAACAAGCAAGTTCTGGTCTACAAATCCGACATGCGGAGTTGGCCGGGTCCCACTGTCAACGGCAAGCTCAGCAAGGTCGATATACTCGTTTCAGAACTTCTTGGGTCGTTTGCAGACAACGAACTCTCCCCCGAGTGCCTCGACGGTGTGCAACACGTCTTACATCCCGACCACGGCGTCAATATTCCTCAATCATACAGCGCTCATTTCACGCCAATCCACAGTCCGCGCCTGCACAGTGACCTCCTCAGCCGCAGCGGCGAAGACAAATGGGAACTTCCTGCCGTGGTCATGCTCCAGCAGTACGATGACCTGTGCCGTGACCCAGGTCGGAAGAACGGACAAGTGCAGTCCGTCGTATTCCCAGAGCTCGCTCCCGAGATTCAAGATGCCTGGGTCTTCTCTCATCCTGTCCCCGAGGCGATCATCGCTCACGCTTCTCATCGCTCAGGAGGTACTCTGGACGCCGGAGGCTTCACCGGCGGCGACGGCAAGAACGAGCATAACGTCCGCACCTGCCACGCCAAATTCTCCGCCCAGCACCGCGGAGTTTGTCACGGCTTAGCCGGCTACTTCGAATCCATCCTCTATGCTCCAGAAGACCGCGAACTCCTGCCTATCGAGCTCTCGACAAATCCGATCACGATGGATCGAAAGAGCAAGGACATGATCTCTTGGTTTCCAATCTTCTTTCCACTCAAGACGCCTTTGCATGTTCCAGATAATGCGGACATTGAAGTTACGATGTGGAGGCAAACGGATGATCGCAAGGTGTGGTATGAGTGGATCGTTGAGGTTTACCAGAGGACCGAAGGGAAGAAGTGGAAGCTGGGTGCGAGTGCGTTGCACTCAAGTCGAACTAATGGATGCTTGATGTGAGCAGGAAGCAAATTGCGGCAATGATAGGGAGAAGCAGGAAACGAATGCGGCGGCACTGACGCGAGCGATGAAAGCGAGGTCCGAGAGGCGACATGCGGAGGCCCGCGCCGTTGCACTCCGAAGGCGTTATACTTGAAGTGAAAGGCACGCCGTGCCGCTGTTTGCCACGCTTCACTTCCCGACTAAGAGCTTGCGAAAGTGGGTCCACCTGCATCTACACTTCAACGTCGACCCCAACTTGAACAAAGCTTTCTCGCCTTCAATGAAACAATGTGCATCGCCTGACTAGAAACAAATCGAATCAAAGCAAGCAAACATGGCGCCTTGCCCAGTGCAGCGGGGCCGGACGCTCTCGGCGAAGATATCGTCCCCAAGTCGCATGCTGCATCGACTGACGAGCTTTTTCTGCGCCAGCACCGATGAGAAGACGAACGAGTATTCAACTGCCGCTTGTCTATTCAAAGCAGCTGATTACGAGGACGTAGACGCAGTCCCCGCTCCACTACATATCGAAGAGAGAACGTCGAGCGCCGACATGTCATGCACCAGCGCAAAAGAGGCCAACGATGGAGACTCAAGCATCAGCGTTGAGGATGCCACGCAAGAGACAAAACTGTCCGCCACTCAAAAGAAGAATCGCAACCGCAGATTGAACAAGAAGAAGAAGAAACCCAAAACGGCCGCAACAGCGCCGGCCGACACTAGTGCGAACCCACCTCCGTGTCAAGAGCTACAGAAGCGCACCCAAGCCTCGAAACCCTTGTTCGCCGAGCTAGCGGCAAACTTCTCCAAGTACGAAGCCTATATGAAAGACCCCGAGAAACGAGAGTTCTTCTTTAGAAGCATCACCGCCCTCACGGACACCGCCGCCGAGGCATTGGAGGCGAGACAACAAGAGGGCGATTCACCATCGCCTAAATCTGCTGATGAGTTGGCATTCGAGGAGAACCTCAATACCTTGTGTCGGGAAGGAAAACAAATGCTCCAGCACAAGGACACGATTGACGAGATGTGGGAGAACGCAGAAGAGATGGGAGTGCAACAGGAAGAGCCAGAAGAGCTTGCGAAAGAGATCGATCTGACTAGTGTGGACGAGGAGATGCTGAAGAAGCAACATGTGCTCAGGAATGGAAAGTGGATACTAAGAGTCCCTGACGAGGAGGACATTGACGAGGCGCGGAGGATGTATGATCGCATGCTGGCTGGAGAATGGCAAGAATTCTTGCAAGTTCCTGCCCCACCGCAGCCTGCTGCAACAGCAGTAATCGATTCTGCTGAAGCAATTTACGCCTTCAGGGGCGAACCTCCAAGCCAGATTCCCGCGCCGACATTTCCGCTCAGACACTCGTTCACTCGGGAGGGCTTGGAATGGCAGGAGCGACCGGGTCAAGTCTTGCGGAGGATGAGCAAAAGTGACTCGCTGAGAGAGCTTGCTGCAGCACAAGCTGATGGCGCCGGCGAAGCAGCTTCAGAGGATTGTGCATCGGATCAAGGCTACGGCTCGAGCAGTGATCGGCCAGAGACGCCAAAAGGATTCATGACAGGTGAGAAGCGTCACACGATCGCTTCGCCCCAGCCCATGTTTATGGAATTGGAGAGCTTCGAAGAGCTTGACAACAACGAGATGCGGCAAATGCTAGAAGGCGTTTTTCCCCTTCTCTCGCCATACGAATCAGCTCTCGACTCTCATCGAGAATGGCTCGACAGATTCCGCCTGGGTCAAGGCACTTCCACATCACCATCTCCAGACTCCCTTACATCGCCTGCCAAGTCCAACACCGACGAGGATGCGTCAGCGACCTTCCGTTCTAGAACTCGACCACTCCTCTCAAAATGCAGGACTTCTGACGAAAGCCATGCAGTAGGTCGCGCGAATGCCGAGCGCGAGTGGCGAAGGACCGTGTCAAGGCTTTCTTCTCCAGAGTACACCCACCCATTTGCAGACCGCTCGATGAAAGTGCTAGAGCTCGCCAAGGAGGACAGAGTGGTCAAGATGGAAGAGGAGGGACTAGAGAAGTTGAGAGAAAGGATGGCTAGGATGGGAGAGCTAAAGCGAGATTTGATGGGAAAGGCATGAGAACAAGGCGAGTGAAGACATGTTCTAAGCCTGGGTAATGGGACTGCAGATTGGGATTGGGGCACTGGCTCGCAAAGGAGAAGGTTCTTGGATTACAGCGGCGGGAATGATTGAGCGAGGCGCTTATTGCATCGACTTGGAGCCACAATGGAGCAATGCTCGCTCGCGGTGATCGAGTACAGTGGCATTGTTCGCGAAATGGCGAGGTCGAAATGGTTGGTTATTTTGGGTATGCCTCGACCAGGTGAAGCCGACTGACAGGGGTCGATACTACAGGGATCGACAGGCAGCCAAGACGTTTCGCTGAGTCTGGTCCTCATCTTCTCTTGTTTTTTTTTTTTTCATTAATCTGCACATGATGCTGTGATAGCTCATGTCCTTGGGGGTTGGAAGTGATCAGCATGGCTTTGCCTCATCAGCGGCGATCGGGAAAGTTTCTGCTAATGCCAAACGATGCGGATTCCGTGCACTACCGTGGAGCAACAAGACGAAAGTGTGCAGAAGCTTACCGAAGCCGTCACGAGCTTTTAGGCATGTGAAGTGAACATGGAGGTGAATGATGTTGTGGGGGTGAATGGAGTGCTGCAGCCAAGCTTTAAACTTCACATGGAATGATGGAACAAACAAGGATCTGCCTGCGCCTTCCTCTCAAAACATCCCGGCCTTCAGACTGACCGACCCCAGCACTTTCCTTCTGCACTGACCTCAACCCTCCGTACTTAACCACAACATCTCCCCCGCCAAGATGACGGTCATCCACCTCCGCTCCGCCCTCCCCGCCGCTCTGGCACTATTGGCCTCGTTCGAGCTCACTTCCGCCCGTTCCATCACTCGCCGTCAGAACCAAGATGCCCTCCGGTCATGCCTCGTCGCCACGCAAGTCGTGGCTGAGTACCCGGTAAGCAGAACTCGACTCGACCTGCATAGCAACCATGTGCTGACGTGACATGGCAACAGGGCGAAGGCGCTGAAATCACCACGCTGTCGCAAAACACCAACTACGACTACACTCCCCTCGTCATCGTGCAGCCGACTAGTACTGAGCAAGTCGCAAGCGTCATCAAATGCGCCGCCACACGCAATGGTGAAGTCAAAGCTTCAACGTTCGGCGGAGGTCATGGTGAGTTCGACTCGAGACACCAACGACGAGGAATACGGACTTTGCTGACTCTGCCGAAGGTTATGCCTCGTATGCTCTGGGCGGCGCCGATGGTTTTGTAGTCATCGACTCGAGCCGTCTCGCTGGCGTCTTCGTTGACAAGACCTCGAAGACGGCGAATGTTTCTATGGGAGCAAAGCTCGGTCCACTCGCTACTGCCATTGGCAAGGAGGGATTTGGTCTTCCCCACGGCACATGCCCTTCAGTCGGTGTTTTCGGTCATGCTTTGGGTGGCGGATGGGGCTTCAGCTCGAGGAATTGGGGTTGGCTCCTCGACCACATTGTGGGCATGACCCTGGTAGATCCGTCTGGCGCCATTCGCAAGATATCCGAGGCCTCCCTGGGCCAAGATGCTGACTTGTGGTGGGCCCTGCGTGGAGCAGGAGCGAACAATTTCGGTGTTGTGACTGACATGACATTCGCTTTGGAAGATGCTCCGGCGAGGTCGGTGAACTGGAAGACGACCTTTCCAACCAACGACGACTGCGCTGTGATCTTGAGAGCTATCACAGACCTGGCTTCCAGCACATACGGCGCGTACTCTCTCCCCTCAAAGCTCGGTTTCCAGCTCCTTGGCTACGGGGAAGGCACCAGCAACTCAGGAGCATGCTCACTCACTGGTCAATACCTTGGTCCGCTGGACGAGTTCCGCAACGCTGAAAAGATCATCCGGGACAATCTACAGTCACGCGGCATCCAGAGCTCCGAATTCAATGCCACCGAATTTCCAAGCTGGGTCGAGACGCTCACCGGCCTGATGGGCAATCTCGATGCACCGCCGACCAAAGTTCCCTACTATGCACAGTCCTTACTCGATGATGGAACTCCCGGTTACAGCGAATCTGGCTCGCAAGCCATCTTCCAGGCTATCCAGCAGACCATCGACGCGTCGAACACTGGCACTTCGATTTCCTTTGATCTCAACGGACCAGCCGCGAGAACAAACGGTCAGCAACCTTACGGCGATTCATCCTTCGGCGTCGGAGGACACCGAGAATCCACCTTTATGAGTCAGATCTATGTAAACGGTTACCCGGGCTTCGACAACACAGCCGGCCAGAATGAAGCCAACACAGCTGTGGACAAGGTCAATTCTGCCGTGAGAGCCAACGATCCGAACGGCAATTGGAAGGCGTACGTGAACTACATCGATCCGAGATTGCAGAACTGGGCGCAGATGTACTATGGGGACGCTTTGCAGCGTCTCAGGGACATCAAGAAGCAGGTGGATCCGAACACCGTCTTCGACTATCCTCAGGGTCTCGCTCACGCTTGAGCTTGAACGAAAATTACAACTCCAGAAGATCTCATCACAGAAGCACGTTGTGCATCACGCGAGTTCTCTGCTACTCATATGGCACCCGGAGGTAGACGTCTCTGTCGACGTGCAGGTGGGTACAGTACACTGGAAACGCCTCGTTAGACATAGGTATGCGATCCCGACAGACAGAACGCTAGCTTCGCTGAAACGCTGTTTATGAATTATCTGATTCTGTTCCGAGTGTCTCTCTCTATGAATTGCGACATTTGCCCTTCGACTCAGTTGAGCCATCGCTATCACGTTACCAATTTCTGATCCAAAACCTCCGTGGCTACTTCTGTCTCTGGTACATTTATCGCAGCAGGTGCCAACTTGATGTTTGGTATTTCGCATCTGTTTCCTTCAGTCGGCGTTCCCGCAACCGGTGTGTCACGTTTCTCCTCCTCCCACCCCTCCGACAGTCTCAAATGATCCCAACAACCTTTCCACCCCAAATCTTCTCCGAAGAACAACTCCATCTCTTCCTCCCCGCTTCTCGTTCCTTCAGTAGGGTCGTACACTATAGCCTTTTTCCCGACAACCAAAGCGATCATGGGCGGAACCTCAGGCCATTCCGCCAACTTCCTAGTTGTCCCGTATCTTTCGTGAAGGATCTGTTCGAAGATGGCCTGAGAGGCGTGATAGCCCATGGCGAGGGCGCCACCGCAGCGTTTGATTCCGGACCAAAGTGCGATGTCGCCGAGAGCAAGGTGGTGAGCGGCATGTGGATGGGATTCTGGAAGGAAGCGGAGGAGAGGCGAGATTTTGATGAGGTTTGTTGATGGGTCTAGAGAGGAATATGGGATATATGAAGCTGTTGGCTCGGGGTGGGAGACGGCGTTGACGACGTGCGAGGCCCTGAGTATGGTGCCGTCTGCGAGAGTGAGGTTGTACAGTGGTCGGCCGGAGTCGCTGGGTATGGGAATTGTAGAGGTCACGCGGCCATGTCCGAGGATCACGTTTACGCCCGTGTCGCGGAGAAGAGAGAGGGTTTTTGTTTTGAAGTCTTTGGGGAGAGGCTCGGCGCTCAAGAGTTCGTTGCAGGATTGGATGAGTGTCACGTCCAGTGAAGGGTGGATGACTTTGAGCTCGGCGGCCATTTCAACCCCCACGGCACCGCCGCCGATGACGGCTACGCCCTCTTCGGCATTACGTACGAGTCTTACATGGTCGCTGGTTTCTTGGTCGTATTTCTCCTGGGTCAAGCTTTGTGGTACGGTCGGCCATGGTCTCCGAAGGCCAGTGGCTGCGACGACATAGTCGTAGGAGTGCTCTGTGGCTTCCCCGGTCTTCATCTCTTTGAGTGTCGCCACCATGCGATCTGGGTCGATTTTTTGTACGCTGGCTTGAGTGAACCTCACGCTAGGATGTTGAAGAGAGGGGATATCTGAGTATTTACGCCAGAACTTCTTCGCTGCTTCCTCGCTAGCAAAAGCTAGAGGCGACCCGATGAGATGGTCTGGACCCGTCAGCACTTCGTCGAGGAGTTTGTTCAATCTCACTCACAATACCCATCTCTCTCATCTACAATATGTATATCAACAGGAACGCCCCTCAACGCCTCAGAAATCGGCGGCGTCTTGCTGTAATCACCTCTCGCTGGTCGGCCCGAACACAAATCCAAAAGGTTGACCACGAAAGCCATGCCTCCGTAAGAGCACCCTGCGACCAGAATCCGACGTGGCATCGTCGGCTCCATCGTTACAGTATCCATCTGTCGTGAGAGCGAGTCGGTGATCAGATAACTGACAAAGAGATCAGATAAGACACATGCAAGAGAGATGAACCTGGTTCCTCTGCCAAGGAAGGACCAAGGATCCCGCCAGCATGACATCGTACCATTTTCAACCTATCAGCACGTAGGCTGGGCACCGATGCCGGGCTTGGAGTCTGATTAGGTTTTCTTGGTATTCGGACTTCACGTTGTGATCATCTGGAGTGAGTTTCGGTGAAGGGCTTGAGAGGGCGCTTTTGTTGCTAATGGTCTCATTTGTAGGGAGTGCAGAGAGAGTATCGGTGATCCGACGAAGTCAAATCACAACAATGCGCTGAACGCAATCAACGTTTACGACAAGCCTAGGGCAATTATCGTAAAATCATCCACACTCTCATGGCGGGAGGATGCATCTCCACTCGTCGTCCACCTAGCTCGTCCAAGAATAGTCTATGTCCCAGCAACAGCTATCCTCTCCGAAATATTCAAGTGAGTCCCGAGGCACAATACAAACTTGCCCCACAACCGTTAGCCAGGAAACAGCAATTCTGTGCCTACCGAGTAGCGCACCAGGCTCGTTCAGTCCCAGTCCTGCTATCACAATCAACGGTCTGTTGCAGGGTTAGCTCTGAAATCGAGTGCGAAATTTACTTGCAACATGTGGCGATCTTACTGTATTACGTCTCATTGTTCTAAAGCACGATTTCATCGCGACGCATGGTCTGACGTGCCTGCGCACGACTCACAATCAGTGCGCGAGATGAGTCGAGCGTCTCGCTTGGAGCGGGATTCATCGGCTGGAGGTACTCTTCCGCCTGAGACATGCCGGAGGCTGTGTTGATGGTCGAGTGGTTGGGTGTTTGGACTTTACCGCCAAGAGCTGGTGCATTGGAGTGCATCTCACTTCCTCTCCTGCTACGCCTGTGGTTCATCTGGCTGGCACCTGAAGATGTGCTGCGCTTCGTGATCATCTCAGCTCCGGGGAAGAAGGTATCAGTGACCATGGTGACGCCTTGAGCGCCAGGATGTGCGTGACGCTCCGTCGAAGAGAGCATATCGACAGCTGAGTCGGAATCCTGAAGCTGGTTCTGCTGACCAATGTCGCTGATGGAATCTTCAACGTGGTATTCGTCAAGATCCAAGAGATCTTCGAAAGTGAAATCGACCGCATCAAAAGCTGCGTCGTCAATCTCTTTTCCCTTAGGCTCCAGGTTTTGAGACACGACTCCTGTGTTCCTCGCATCACGCACCAAGTGCGGCCACATGTATTCGAGTGACACATATTTCGCGCCTGGCGCCACCAAAGGGGGCAGACTCAATGTGGAGGAACTGTCTCCGCCCCACTCGACTGTCATCCAGAAAAAGCCATTCACATCTTGTCTCCGGATAGCATTGCTCCTCAGTTGGTATCGATATACTCGTCTAGCTTGTTCTTCTTGTGCCGATATGCGCGGCTTCCAGATCTTGACTTTGCACATAGTGAGCGCGAAGTACCACCATTCGCTGAAGTGCATGCTGCGCTCCCAGGCTTTTTGATGTACGCGAAGGGTTTGATTCTGGACATGTGATATTGCCAGGTCAAATTCGGCTTCCATCTCTCGTTGACTCAGGAGCGGGAATCGGATGTCAAAGTCTGACGGCGACAGGAAATCGTCCATCTTGGAGTTACCATGCAGCAAGGGGCGATCCGACTCAAGTTGTGTATGATCTTGGCCAATGTTGTTGCTTGAGACATTTATCGGTTGTTGAAGCTGCGATGTTTTGATGGCTGCGCAACGTAACGCGTTGTTTGTCTTCCCGTTGCCATGACGTTGAGGTGAATGGAGCTTCACGCGTCTGAGCACGCTTTCACATGCACACTCGCGGCGGTTCTTCTACAAAGCACCGTCTTCATATGTGCGCGCATCCCCGCACAAGTCGATCAGCTAAACCTCGTCCACATCACCAACTTGTTCACTCATTAGCTCGAAGAAATCTGGAGTATCACCTCGAGCCAGAAGTGGTCTTCACGAAAGCGGCACTCCAACGATGTCCGACACAAACGAGCAAAACTTGTCGATTCGGAGCGCTCATGACGAGAGCGCCGAGCTGAACAGCCACATCGCCGCACTGCCGCAGGAGCTGCAAGACGAGATTCTCAAGTTTACCGTCGCCATCGAGCCAACCACGGTCGAGATCAGCAAGTCGTACAAGCCGCCATGGTAGCTCGCCATCAACCAGGCCCTACGCCAAAAGCTGGCGCAGGACTACTACTCCTCGACGATCTTCTTCTCGAAAGGCCGCAGCGGAATATATCGCGCCGTTCATGGCTGGCTTGACTCTCTGCCGGTGGACCACCGACGTCTCATCTCAGAGGTCCGAATGAATGCATTGGGAAGACTTCATCTCATGTCTGTCTCTCGCCGAAGGTAATCATTGGATGCGCCTCGTCCATAGCCTGTGGATAATGGAGAGAAAGCTGTCAATGCCCAGCTCGGATGTTGCAGAAAGCGTCTGCGAGGCTCGAATCACTGTGGACGATAGTGACGGTGGCAGGCGCGAGTTGTGGGTTTCGCTGCGAGAGGCGGCTGCACTGATACGATGGTATGTATACTTGTGTTGAGGTCGACTTTGGCAAGTAGTGCGTACTGACCGATTCAGATCTTGATGAACAGTTCGTTCGCGCTCTACCGCGGCAAGCTAACATTTGATCGACGAAATCAGTGGAGCATGATTTGCTGGGGATGGAACAAGTTGAAAGGAAGTAGAAGAAGTAACGTGGGGGTTTCAGGCTCCAAGCAACTGGCATAGAATAACAAGCCGTAAGGGGAAGACGCACGATTGCCGGTACGACAAGTACGACCATGGACGATGGAACTTGCCTGCAACGCTCAAACCATGCCATGGCAAGGCTTCATTTTCGTCGCCGACTTGATCACTTACTATCGCGTGTAATAGACCCAAGAACACTAAAAAACAAAAGTCAGAAACTACTCTTTCATTGTTCAAGTTCAGTGCAACCGCGCCCGGCGTCCTTCTTTGTTCGACCATAACCTGATGACGCTATATCAGAAGTCACATGTACACTCCAGCTGCTCCAATCATAGTGGGAATGCACGGCCAATTCAGCTAAGTTAAGGTTGCATCGGCGTAACGATTCTAAAGCCTGCCGAATCCATCTGTCTCTGGTCATGCTCCTGTTGCTGATGCGCGCTGTCCTTGATGCGATCCCAAGTCCAAGTTGCAGCACCTGTCACAGCACCTTCAATAGCATCATTCATATCGTCCCACCATCCTTCAGCCTTCAGCTCTTCCAGTGGTCGAGCCATCGTTGCAACGAGATATTGCTCCTCCATGGCGGCTCTGAGGACGAACGCCTGAGTGATGCGTGAGATCATCTCCTCAAAACTCGGGGTTTCTTCAATGCTGCTCTCTGTCGCTACGATGCTAGGCAGAGCCCAAGTGACACCCGAGATCACAGGACTGAAGTCCGGCCCATCGCCCCAGCCTTTTTCAACAATTTTGCCGACTTCTCGGAATGGCATTGTGAAGTCATCCCAGAACCCTTCTGGGAACGCCTTCGTGATACCATGGCCTACTTTAATCGCAGTCCCGAACCAGCTTTCTGCCTTCGACGAGCCGCCTGCGAATGCATTGATGACTCCAGCCATGATAATCTCGTGGAGAAATCCTTCCTGGTTGCCAGCGCCAGTCTTCTGAGCTCGGCGGGCTCGACGGGACTCAGCGAAAGCGGCCATGAAACGTTTCTCGTTCTCCGGCATATTGCTATCCATCGCATTCTCGGTCATTACAGCACCAGTCGGGAGCGCAGCGGCCAGTACAAAGCTTTGTGCGACAGTTGGCATGAGATTCTGGACAAGATCTGCATAGGCCTTTGCGCCGCCAACAACACTCTGGGTCAACATTTTCACGACAGTGTCTGTTGCGCTGGTCACTGGAGTGGTGATCGCTTTTGTGATAGTGGCAGCAACATCATCGAAGAATCCTTCCGGGTTAGCCTTGGCTGATTCAACGATCAGCTTCGTGGTGTTCGCGCGAGCCAGTTGAGCCCGTTGCAGATCAGCCAGAGGAAGTCCATGGCCACGAGCTCTTCCACCCTCAGCAGTATCGTCGCCAAAACTACTCTCCATGAGCCCGGCTCTCGCTGCGTTTATAGCCACCGATGCAATCTCAGAAATAGGCGCCCCAATAGGACCAAGAAGAAAATTCGCGCGTGAAGTCACCTTGAGTATATCGGCAACGGAGTCGAAGATGCCCTCCTGAATCTGAGGCTTTGGACTTGGTCCATTCGTCGTTTTCGAAGTACCAATGTGATCGCCTCCTTCCAGTTGGGTGAGTGCCGTGGTAGATTGCTTAGCTGTTGCAGCGCCCTTCGCGGCGACCACATCGTCAGCGATGGTGGATAGGTTGATTTGACCTGGCTGTGTGAGTTTGATCTCAACAGCAGCAATGTAGTCTTGGATAGGGTTGCCGTATCTGCCCAGCACAGATCCTGCGTTGACATTCCCGCCATAGACGTGAGCTCCGATGGCAACGAGACCGCTTTCCAACAGAATTGGAGAACCGCTCTGACCTACTGGAAGTTAGCGATGTTCTACATTGCATCAAAGAGGGCGGTGGTTCTACCTCCTTCTGTATCGATAGAGTATTCAAGCATGGTATCAGCCTGCTTCTCAAGGTTGTACGACGTATCGAGAAACATCTCGTACATCCTGGCGCCCCGCTCCCCTCTGTCGTCTCTCGCTTCTGCAGGGTATCCGACCACTCCTAGACGTACATTGGCCTGGAACGGTGGAGTCTCGATGTACGAGAATGGCGTTACATTTGTGAAGGGCTTTTCCACTTGAATCAAGGCAAAATCATGCGCCTTCGAACCTCGAGTCTGCAGCCATCGCTCCGTCGTGACCACACGCGCAGCTCTCCGGAATTCGACAGACTCATTGATGCGCGAGGTGCCTGTCCAGCCCGCGTAACATTTGATCTCGATGGCTTGGCCAGCGTTGTGGCTCCAGTCGTATACGTTATGCCCAGCAGTTGCAATGAGATCGGGTCTGATGAGCCAGCCAGTCCCGTGGGCCATGGAGTTTGGCTTCTGTGCGTATTTGATCATCAACTTGATGATACCTCGATATTTCCCGCCTGGAGCAAAATGCTCTTCGGCCACCAGAGTACGATCATCGCCATCCAGAACGCTTTCCTGGCCGGGGAGGACACGCTTGAGCACAACAGTGGAGTCTGGAGCTGGAGGCTGAGGCGTGGTAGCCGCCAGATCCCAAACACCAGCAATGGTTGTGCGGAGCTGGTTTGCAGCAGCATTGATAGCCAATGCTTGCACCTCCAGTGACTTTGAGGTGTCCACCACAATAGGAGCGGCTGGAGTATTCACGATAGTCATGGCGGGTATGCGGTGCTTTGGTGATCGCACTGAAGATCTATTGTATAAGCCAAAAAGTTGCTAAGCTGTGCTCGAATACCTTATATATGCGTTGCTGAATCATCTTCCCCATGTGGCTTTTGAGACGCTACTGGGTACGGCGCTTGGTGGCTTTGGTATGCAGCATAGCTAGCTGTATCGTGGCGTAGGACTAATTGCGGGGTCATACCAACAGTCACGAAACACGAAGTGGCTGGTATGTATCCATCGTTGCTGTGATGTGATTTCATGAACAGGCAGCAGTGTTTCCAAGCCTTTTCACATAATAGTACGGGCCTGTACAGATTGATCGCAGAGCCACGACAAGCGGACGTCAGCTTGGGAATATATGTGATTGGGGGCGGCGTGAGACACGGGCTTCGAGGCGAGATGTACCTGCTCTTCCACAGTTGCTTGGTACCAATGCGGAGTGCTTTGAGTCCGGTTCATATGCCGCGACAGTGGCTGCAGACACTACTTTCTGGGCTGCGTTCCCAATTGCCACGTGGTCGACACGCTGCCGCGACCAGTCGGGAGCTCCGAGTGCCACATTCCGCGTTGTAGTAAAAATTCTGCTGCGATGGCTTCACAGTGCCCCAATTGTCTAGACACAGAGGACAGTTTCCGGGCTTGATTCTTGCTTCAGATCGATGTGGGCATAACCGAAAGCCTACGAATGGCGGTGGCTGGAGAGGTCGGCCTGCCCGAAGTGCCTCTGCCTGCACCAGATGGGGGGGAATGAGATGCTTAGAGATATTCCGTTAATGCCAGACACCACGGGCTCGCATATCTCCCGATGTTGCGTGACCAGTGTCCTTGGCTCTCGGCGTGCTGCTCGTGTTTGGGCCAGCATAACACAGCCATAGCTTATTCCTGCATCTATGAACTGTGCCGTCGCGAAGATCAAACACGCTTTTCATCACCGCGCCCATGCGACGCCTGCGAATATGAGTCCAAGATACCAATACCACTTTGACCTGGCAGGCGGTTGCGATTGTAGGCTTAGCATCAAGCAGTAGATACTACATTGATGCATAGACCAACAGTGTATATCCTCAAAAGCCGATTCTTGGTGTAGGGAACGCAATGCGATGGCAGAGCCGACGTGTCAAGCACCGGAAGAGGACGAATGTTGTCTCCTGGCAACAACTAGACAAACCTAGCCGTCCCCATAGAGTTTGATTTCTAATTACAATAATCATAATCAAATTATAATTAGAGTTGATTTGATTATAATTTGACGATCTTTAAATAATTAGGCTAATTAGGCAAAATTAGTAATTAACTCGGATCTATAGAGGGTATTCCTTAGAGTAGTTTAGTAGCGTAAGAACTTAGCTAAGTATTAAATTTTGTAGTGTTTTATATACAAATTCGACTTCCGCTAGAGAAATAGCTATTAGGGTTAGGGTAGAGGTATACGGCTGCTAGATAAAGGCGATTTTAGCTCGATTACTAACTATACGGTAGGTACCTAGTTCGTAAGACTTAGTCTCTAAGCTATCGGAATAGTTACTATCGTTCGCGGAGCCTCTAAATATAGAAGAGAAGGTGCCGCAGTATTAGGGTTCTCCGGTTATAACCCGTACCTTTATCGATTAATTAAGAGCTAATAATAGCGTTGCGGCGGACGACAACTACCTGCTAGCAGCGGATAATAATTAGCTTAACAACGTTATCGCTAGTTTAAGTAGTTATTTAAACGAGGAAGTAGCGCGTGCCTTTAAGAAGGCTAAGAATATAGTAGATTAATAGCGATAATAAGAGCTTAAACTAGCTTATTCGAGGCAGCAGTTATCTTAGTTAAATTAGATTAATTAGAGGCACCGAATTAAGCTTCTAAACCTTCTTAAACCGTAGTACCTTAAGAATAATATAGTGCGTTTACGCAGTTATTAATAGTAAAAGCAGCGGCACTAGCGCTAGTTCGGCGGCGATTAGAGCTCGTAGTATTGCTACTAGCTATATATCGCGCGCTACGAACCTAATAGTAATTTAGAAGGTATTTACTCGTAGTTTCCGCGTATTATTAAGGCACTAGAAGAGGTAGAAGGTATTATTATTCGTAATTAAGTTAGAAGAGGTACTAGATAGTCGTAATAATCTAATAACTTTACTAAACTTTAATATGCCTTAGGGTCTAGATTAGGCTTATCGGAGCTTATCTATTAGCTATAATTATTCGGCCCGTAGCTCGGAAAGCGCTATAGTGCCCTAGTATATAAACTCTAAATTTTATCTTAAATCTTTAATAGAGATTAACTATAGCGCTAATAATACGTAGACTACTATATATACTAATTAACCTACGGACTTATAAACGGATCGAGTAAATCGACTATACGGAAGACGATAGGAAAAGCCCTAAGCCTAAGAGACGCCGGATTAATAATGCGCTAGCTAAAATCGAGTTCCCTATATCCTAAACCGTATCTAACTCTATACCGGTCGATATACCTAAGAGTTCTCTATTTGTTTCGCTACCTTCCTTAATACTAATACCTATAGTTAATACTACCGCGCAATTCCTAAGAAAGAAACGGAAGCTTTATCCTTAGCGCGGGAAAGGGCAAAAGAATTAAGAGTTATAGCGGCACGCGCGAGAGCTACTACTATATAAAGCCGAGAAGGATAATTATAGATACGCGATATTCTACTATAGCTAGCAATACTGCTAATACTACGGCACCTCTTCTAATACGGCTATCTACTTAAGAATATATAATATTTACGTCGCTAGGTTCGCAATTACGCCCTTTAATTAGGCGCAGGCAGCAAGTTTAGCAGCTATACTTAATATATAGTTAAAGAGGCATTAGAAGAAGCTAGATAAATCGATAACGATAACTCTTAAGAACGCTACTAATAAGCA
This sequence comes from Cercospora zeae-maydis, assembly GCA_023512815.1. Lineage (NCBI taxonomy): Eukaryota > Fungi > Ascomycota > Dothideomycetes > Mycosphaerellales > Mycosphaerellaceae > Cercospora > Cercospora zeae-maydis. The sequence goes on along the minus strand of JAKLWY010000003.1, from coordinate 759,994 downwards.
GTTATTCTATAACCTCTACGTATACCTTATTATTAAATATAGCCTATTATACCGACTAGTTACTTATACGGCATTCTATTAATTAATCTTATCGATTAACCCTTAGGCAGCTTACTACTTAATTTGCTTAGCGAGTGCTATAAGGCCTCGAATTAAGCGTAACTTTAAGCTATAATAAGAGCGTATTACCGCCTACCTCGCTACTACCTTATTATATTTCTATATTAGTATCGATACCTAGAAGGCTAAGTATAAAAGGAAGTTATTTTAAGCCGTTAATACGCAGTTTATTAATGCCGCTAGCGAGCTTAAATAGGTACTTCTTAACCTTATTAAGGTAAACGGCGAATCTAGCAAAATAGGCGCCTACCTCGCCGAATTAGTTATTAAGGCGCTTAAGGCCTATAATATTTAATACCGCCTTAGCTAGATAACCTCTAATAACGTTATAACGAACGACGCTATAGTTCGTACTATTAGGAGCTATATAAAGTCTAAGGGCTTTAAGTACTAGACTAATAAGGCTCGGAGGTTACGCTATATTAGCTATATAATTAACCTTGCGATATAGGCCTTTATATTCTAAACTAACGCTAATATTGCTAAGATAGCTTATAAGAAGGCTAAGGCGTTATAACTCGCTAATAACAATTTTAGCGTTATAAGCATTAACGATAATAAAGGCTCGTTAGCTAAGACTAAAGTACTAGACAAACTCCGAGCGCTAGTAGTTATCTTCTATAGTAAGAGGTACTTCTAGGCGTTTAAACGATACGCTAAACTGCACCCTAAGTATCCGTCTACTATATCTAAAATACCTAGTAAAACTAGGTAGAATAGCTAGCTTCTAATAATTAAAGAGGCCTTCTAAATAAGGCTAATTCTTAGCGACGTATTCGCTAAATATAACGACTAACTTTAAGAGGTAATTCTTACTAATTCTAATTAGAACTTCCTTAGGCGTATTTACGAGTTCTTAGCGCCTTTTAGAGATATTACTCTATAATTAGAAGGCTACGGCTATACGCTTAATTTATTCTAGCCGGCTATAGAGTTTCTCTTACTACGCTACTTTCTAAGCTAAATTGCGAAATAATCGAACTATATAGTATTACTAGCGCCTATACTTATAGTATAGAAACTATTTAAGAAGTATTACGATAAGATTAACGATTCCGGCGCCTACGTAACCGTAGTCTTACTCTACTCTAAACGTAGGCTTAAATAGCTTAAATTACGGTAGATAACCCCTAAGAAACTAGAGGCTCTTAAGGCGTTATTAAAACGTATATAATAACTATAGAGTAACTATAATATAGCTACGCCTATTACTAATAACCCTACTAAGGAAGAAGGCACTAAATTAAGTAAATAGTAGTAGTAGATAATCGCTTCTAACGTAGTAGCGAACTCTAACGATTTTAAGGCCTTTATTATAGCGCTTCTAACTCGGCTGCTAACGCTAGACTATATAGACGAGAATAAGCAGCTTAAATAGCGTTATATAATACCCCTTAAATAGTAGTATTCGTCGTTATAACGCTAGGCTTATCTAGCGTTATTATTACTTGCGATTAATATATTATCCGCCTTCGTAATAAGCGCTAAATTAGAACGAACGTTTAGTATAGTAAGGCGGATAACTAAATAGTTACGTTCGCAGCTTAACGGCGAGACTATAAGATATACTAAACTATCGAAGAATTAGCAGTTAATTAGAATCGCTAATATCTAGGTAAATAAGAATACCGTATTTAATAGAGATAATAGTTTACTACTAATAAACGACGGTATAGGTAGCATAGGAGAATAAATAGCATAACAGACGCTTTTAATTACTAATTATACTAATTATAATCTAATTACGTATTTAACTTCCTAATTTAACTATAATTTAGAGGGGTTTAATTTGAATAATTAGAAATCAAACTCTATAGCCGTCCTACATCTTGTTTACGCCCCACAGTAAATACTTCTACTATTACGTATGCAACGCATCTTTCAATTCTACACGTCTATTAACATTAAAGTGATCATGCAGCCCATTTCGGGGAATATGCATGAAGCTATACTTCATGGGCATTTTCTGCATTCCCTGCTGCTGCTTCGTCACTATCAGCAACACCCACTAGTCATCAACCGTGGAGGAGGAGACTTAAACAGCTCTGCAATTTTCCATCCCTTCTCTGCATCAAACAAATCTTCACCAACATGTCGTCTTGCTTCGGCGCTTGTTGAGAGGCCGCTCCGGTCGCCAGAGGAGATCGGTGGGTTGTCAGTAGAGTTCAGAGGGCCTGACCACAGTCTTGCTGCGTTTGCAGGTGAGCTGATTAACATGAAAAGGAGACTGCAATTGATTTTGGCAGAGTTTTGCTCTGCTTCATGGGGTTGAGAATATCTTTCCGCCCACGCTGACTGTCTCATCAGCTGCGTCGATCATCGACTTGCGTTTGTGGCAGGGGGGTGGCTGTTATACAGTATAACGTCGCACCCTAGAGAGCCGACACACATGGTTGCGTGCGGAGTATATAGTGTATTCTAATTATAGCGATATTCCGGGTAACGATAATCTCGTTATATCGATAATAATCGGCCGCACTACTATTTTTTAGTAGAGTTAGCGATATAACGATATCGTTATCGATATAGTAGTGCGCACGAGCCTACTGCTACTAAAATATCGCTATCTATAGACTAGCCGGCTAGGCGTTCGCACCGTGTTTTATATAGTAGCCTCTAGTAAAATTTCTTAGTCTTTCCCGTACCTCCGGTCTTATTATTTATTGCTTAAACCTCGTTATTTTATCGCTATTACTATGCCTCTAAGGCGCGCCGCCTTTACTAATAAGGATCGTATTAAAGTTCGCTACTACTAGAATAAGCTTAAGGGCCTTATAACGCAAGCGGAGTTATATCGCTAGTTTAAGCGTAAAACTAGCTAGCTAGTTAAGCAAAATACGGTATTAGAATAGCTATTAGATAGGTAGCAGTCGCTTAATTAAGGTACCTAGTAGCTACTTTAGAAGAAGCGGCGTAGCGAGGACTACCCTAAATTAGAGGTATATTTAATTAATCGTATATAGTTTCTCGAGTAGAGGGTAGTAGTAACTAGCTATATAATTGCCTTAGAGGCGCGGTAGATTTAGATATAGCGATAGCTAGAGGTACTAGTTCTAAAGTTCTTAGTTAGTTAGATTAGTAGTTTTAAGGCGCGGAAGGGTATTAGAGAGCGGATTAGGTATAGTAAGGCAGGTAGTATTAATATTAATAAGATAGAAGAGGAGTTTATAAGTACTAAAACGCGAACTTAATATAATATTTTAAGCCGCAAACGGTACGATATTAATATCTCTATAGGCTATAGTTAAGGCGGAGGTAGAGGCATATCTACTATAGAATCGCTAGAACTGCGATAAGACTAGCATTTATTAGCGACTAATTTTAGAGCGTTCGCTAACTACTTAGGCGCTACTAGGCCTAAAGGGTTAGAAGGCGCGTATAATAGTCTATTTAATAGTTAATGCGGAAGGCTATAAACTAGCGAACTAGTTAATTAATACCTCCGCCGAGCTACGCGCGTTTAAGGCCGAGAAGATTAATATTAATAGGTTTAATATCGTTTATAAGCATAATAAACGAGCGTAGATAAACGGAGGCGTATTTAAGGACTATTTATACTAGTTTAATAAGCAAATAACTAAGCCTTTAGTACTTATAATAGATAACTTTAGTACGTATAAGTCTACTAATAAGGAGATTTTAGCGGCAGGCGGACTTAAATAGACTAAGATTATCTTCCTTCTACTAAATACGATATCGCGAACGCAGCCGCTTAATTAAGGCATTATCCGCTACCTTAAGGTATACTACTAGAAGGTATAGCTTAACTTTATAATTAATAAGGTAAATAGTAGCCGTAATCTACTAAAGATAATATACGTATTATACGCGATTCGCTTCCTTATTCGAGCGTAGAACGACGTTAAACCTAATACTATAGTAAACTACTAGCTTCGTAGTAGTTTACTTAGCGAACGATATACCTATATAATATAGCGGCAGTTTATAGATTACTACGCAATTAGTTATAACCTTCTACGATATATTTAAGAAGACGAGATTAAATAGGTTCGCTATATTTAATTAAGGCTTATAGATAAGCCTTAAGAGGTAGAATAAGAGGTAGAACTATAGGTAAAGAAACTAGTACGATTACGTATAGTAAACGCGGCTATAGATATTAATAACTTTCTTAATCTACTAGCGGAAGTTGTTATAGATAATAAGGACAATAATAATTAAGCTTTCGAAGAGATAATAGAATTATATAAGCTAGCAGTATAAGATAATTATCTAGCGGAAATTTAGGCCGTTATAGATACGATTAGCTATATAGAGGCACTTAAGGCGCTTTAGAAGCTACGGCTTTATAAAGAACAATAGCTAACTAGCTCTAATTCTAGATAGTTATTTAAGAGCTAGAAGTAAGAGGCAGTAATATTTGCTAAGAAGAACGCTTCGCTAGTTTAGAGCGATATCTATAGTATATTTGCTAAATAGGTAGCAACGTAGTAATTAATTAGTATCGTATTTTAACCGTAGTTTAACCGTATCTTAATAATATTAATATAAGTTTAATAGTTTATATCTACGTAAGATTTAAATCTACTGCTAAGCTAGCTATATTTTAACTCGAAATACGGACTTCCGCCTATATATCGAGCGTATTCTACGCTATACCTATAGTAGCTAAAGCTTAGGGTTTATATCTTAGAGTTGCTAGAACTCTAACTTTAGATGCTAGTAATAACGCTAAAACGCACGATTCCGCTTACTTTAATTATTTTACTCGATTCTCTAATATCTAATTAGTTAGAATCTTTAAAATAACGTAATTTTAAGGGTTGTTGCTATCGTAAACCGTTGCTAAACTTTAGTTTCTAAATTAGTAGCGATGTAATAGTATAAATTAAGCTTAAAATACTATATTAATAATAGCACTACTAAAAGTTAGTAGTTTTATAAGGTCTCTATATAGAAAAATCTCCTACATTTTATATATAATTTTGCAGTATTAAGCGGGTGCACTAGACTCGTAATTAGAATATTATTTAGAGTGTTTATAGTATCGCAGTTTAATGTTCTTTAGCTAGAGGTGCTAGCTTTTAGTAACAGCTAATTAGAAGGCGACTAGCTTAGCCGTGTCACGTGTCACTTTCTATAACGATTCCTCGTTATAACGATTAAAATCGCTAAAACGGAGGTATCGTTATAGCCAGAATTGACTGTAGCTCGATGATCCCTGATGCAAACGATCCGACATGGCATGGGAGCCTGCACTCCAGCATGCCGACCAGGTGAATCCTTGACAGGAATCGGTTGAAGTTCTCGCATGATGCACATCGAGAGATATAAGAGTCATGACAGTCGTTGCCGCCTTCCAAGATACCATCATCCGATACCCTAACGCCTGCGGACCATTATCTCTCGGACCAAGGCGATGGCAAAGCCGATAGATATCACTGATCTGCCACTGCCAGCATACATTGATCACCTCGCCACCAAAGTCTTCATTTGCAGAAATAGTGTCCTCCAAAGGTGGAGGTGCAAAATATATATCTATCAAACAGCTATCTGTGGCCATGCACAAGGCGGCTTGGTGGTTGGACGAACGTCTTCGACATCTCTACTTGACAAGGACGTTTCCTTATGTGAGCTCGGGCTGCGATCTACGGTACTGGATTTTGATGCTCGCTGGCTGCAAGACCGGTCGATTAGCCTTCTTCCCTTCACCAAGAAACGACGCAGACGCGCAACGGCACTTTTTCCATAAATACAGCTGCAAAATCTTGCTGCTCCCTCGGGGAGGCGCTACGAGGTCTGATTTACAGGGGGTCATTGAGGCAGAGTCGCTCCCTTGCCTGGAGGTCCCTGTTTGATCGTTAATGCTCATGTTGCAAAGGATTCACCAGATCAGCTCCAAGTCTACCACGCCGTCAATCCTCGGCCGACACCCTGGCAATCTCTTCTTCCTGCTGTGCAGTACAGTCTCGCTGTGGAGAAGACTGTGCCATTCGAAGAATGGATCGACAAGCTGACGAGCCTGGAAGATCAGGACATCAATCGATATCCTGCTGTGAAGCTCGCCAATTTCTATCGTAGTTTATTGGCAGCTGAAAGTGTCGGCTTGGACACGCGGGAGAGCCGACGAGCAAGTTGGATATTGAATGAGATGAAGCCAGTAACTGGAGACATGTTGAATCCGGAGGTGGTTTTGAATTGGCTGTGCTTGGGATGCATGCCGCGCGGGGAGTGTCACCCCGGGTTGCTGAGCTCTGCGTATCGTGACCTTTGCTGCGCTTGGATGTAGCCCACTCGACGCACGGCTGCAATGATATGCTAGATCATGTTCCCTAACCATATATACTCCTCTAGGCCTCATAAAGAGCGCTGACGATCAATTGGTCAACCAGAGTCGTCACGAGAGCTCGGCAGGGCCCGCTGCTTCGTGGTCCATTAAGGTGACCTCGGGCCATGTGGTATATATAAACCTCTCAGCCAGCACCTCCGGGGGCCTCAACCTCACTCCTGCTGCTCTCAACACACTTCGGCGCCTTCACCAACTGTCATGCTTTCGAGCAAAAGTGTTGCATCAAAGATCCAAACCGGGGTAGATTATGTTGACGTCGGAGCTGGGGCCGAAGCAACCCCCATTGTCGATGTACTTCAGACCTCGACAACAACGATGTAACCCTCGAGAATTGGCTCATATCGCCATCAAAATCCATCATGACCACTGACCATGGCGTCTGGTGGCATGTCGCTGGATGCAGGAGTGAATCTCCCGATTGCCCTTTCAGGCAGTTGATTCCACCCGGATTTTCCCCTCGCTTCGGGATGGATTGCCAGCTGAAGCTCCACCATTTGTCGAACACCCGCGATGTTTCCGCATTCCCCTCTTTTCTATACCAATACTGTACATTACTGGCAGCACAATCCCCATGCGATGCACACCTACCCCTGGCTCATTTGCTGGAGCTCCCAGCACGTTCTGTTGCTCCGGACACGCGCAACCCCGCCTTGAGGTTGGTTCCCATATCCTTGTCGAACGCTGAATCCAGCAAATACATATTAACACAAATGATGGTCCCGCCGAGGGAGGGGGTTTCCTGCTTTTCCTGCTAATCTTTTCGCTGACTTTGCTCGCCATTTTCTACCTGCCAGTAACGCTTCTTCGAGTACACGGAGAGGGAGTCCGAAAATTCCAACAGCAAGCGAAAATGTCGTATATTAATCTTCATCCCGATATCAACAGCGGCCTGACAAAAGGCGACCCGAACTTCAGCGGCGGAACTCTCCAATGCCATTGTAGCTCGAATCCCGTCAAGGTTGAGATCAAAGGAAATGTCGCCCACAACCACGCCTGCGGTTGCTCAAAGTGCTGGAAGCCAGACGGAGCACTTTTTTCCATCGTCGGCGTAGTCCCAGTCGACAACCTCAAAGTCGTCGCCAACGCCAACAAGCTCACCATCATCGACCCCAATGCTCCCATCCGACGCAACGCCTGCAAGCAATGCGGCGTACACTTGTACGGCCGCATCGTCAAGGACCACCCATTCAAGGGCTTGGACTTCATCCACGTCGAGCTCAGCAAAGAACAGGGATGGCAGGAGCCACAATTCGCCGCATTTGTGAGCAGCATCATCGAGCAGGGCTTCGACGCGGGTAAGATGGATCAAGTGCGATCCAAGTTCAAGACCATTGGTTTGGAGACGTATGACTGCTTGAGCCCTGCTCTTATGGATGTCATTGCTTCGTACACGGCGAAGTCAAAGTAAGTGTGCCTTTTTGCCTTCGTCGTTTGATTTATTACTCGAACCACGGGCTTATTCTTCTGGGCGCTTTCAAGGCTGACTTCCGGGCAAACCCAGGCTGTAGAAGAGACAAATCAACTGACTGGCGAGAGCGACACGAAGGGTTGGGGCCAGCTCTGGAGGTGGTTGGGTATCACGAAGACACATGGTCCAAAAGCAAAGTTGTGAGATTTGATGATGGGTCTGCTACGATATGGTGTTATACTTGGTGGCTGTACGAAATCCTAATGCTGTGTGAAAGGACATCTCGTTCCGATGAAACTATGGCGTGCTGTGGTTACCAGTGTGTTATTTCGCACCCAAATGCAGTTCGCTGGTGCAAGGTGACTTGGTTTGACAACTTTTGATGTGATGGTAACGTCGTGGCGCACGGCCCTGGAGATTGCTTCTCTCAGGATTTATGATTCGTCTCCGTGAGTATGATAGAGTAAAGACGGTCAACATGGCCGCCAGACATGTATTCTGTCTCTGTAGCGACAGGTCTTCTAGCAAGAATAGACGGAGTTGCCTCCTTTCACTCAACGCCAGGCACGACTGAAATGGCCAAGACCCAGGATGTTGTATTATTTAAGAGTACAAATCTTTTATACTGTCGCTTTGATATATACCCATGCCTCCTCCGTCGCTGCTGGAATGTATTGATTGATGGCCGAGCATCGAAGCACTGCCCGTGCCTCGACTCATTTAAAAATATGTAAATACACAGAAACACTTCATTCATGCATTGTACTCTCGTTCATCATGCAAGAAGCGACCCCATCATCAACCATTTCATGCCACAATGCTCTGTCCGTTGCGGAAAGTGTTGCTGCTGTCATACTTGGCCTTGATCGATTCCAACTTGGCCACATTACATCCCCAATAGCTGGTGAGTGGGTCGACGAGTGCATCGTCCACGTAACCAGCGTAAGCACTGTCATCGACACCAGCAACCAGCGTCTGATATCCTGCGTTGACAGTAGTCAAGAACTCCTTCTGCGCGTCACTTACGGGTCCGGCGAGGTTGATCGTGTAGCTCTGCAGCCAGATCAGAGCGTCGCGGTGCCAGTATGCAGTGGCGTCTTGGGCTGGATCGTTGATTGCCCCACCGCCAAGGTCCCAGATGACGAACCAGAGAGGCGAGCCACGATCAGTCTTGTTGCTGAGGATATACTCAATGATCTCTCCAGTGGCTTCTGGAGCGGGCAGGGTATCTGGCGTGAATTTGAGAGACTTGGAGTAGAAGTGAGTTGGCAGATGCGAGGTGAAGAGGACGGAGAAGAGTTGAGAAAGCTTGACCGATCCATTTCCAAGGAGTTGCAGGAAGCCAGCCTTTTCAACCTGGTCCACGAGCTCCACGATGGTAGTAAAGTTGATGTTCAGCAGAAGAGGAGCGATTTCGGTGAGGGTGGTCTCGTTGCTGAGCAGAGTGAGAACCCCGGAAGAAGTGAGGTTGCCGAAGAGCGCTTCAGTGGTGTTCGCAGGGAGCAAGGAGAATGCAGCACTCAGAAGTGTGCTGTTGGTAGCAGTCGCGGCCTGTTTGATCGCCGTCAAGTTGCCGCTCTCGATGGTTGGGAGGATCTGAAGAATCCCTTGGAAGATGCGGTAGATGTCTGCGCGTGGGAGGCTAACAATGGCATTCAGGAGTCCAGTGTCTTGGAGTGTGATGAGCAGGTTGGCAGCTGCTGTCACGTTGAGCGAGTCCAATGCGTTGAGCACATCGCTGGTTGGGATGGCGTTTTTGGTAACGACATCCAGACCGACGCGATCAAGGTCCTCTTGCGAGCCATAGTACGATCCAGTAATCAATACAAACCCTTCCCAGATGTAGACAGTAGAGGAAAACTCGCGGGGTAGGTCCTCGTTTGAGACGATGTCCTGCCACGCAGAGACGACGGATGCGAGAGTCGATGCATTACCCGGGATGATGTACGAGTATGAGGTCGACGAGACGACCGGGACTGTGTCGATAGTGATTGAGGTAACAATACCAAAGGACCAGGCGGCACCACGCACGGCCCAGAAAAGATCCTCGTTCTCATCCTGGGATGCTTTGACGATCTGGCCGTCGCTGGTCACCACTTGAACCTCGACGACCTGATCGGCTGCTAGACCGTGCTGACGGGAAAGGGGACCCAGTCCACCGATGGCAAAGTGTCCCCCCGTTCCGATGGATTCGATATAACTATAAGCCGCGGTGCGGTTTGCCGATTTGAGCGCCGTAGTAAGTCCACCGAGCAGGTTGCCAGTACCAAACGTGAGTTGTTGCGCGGAATCGTCGTACGAGCTCTGGTTGATGTTCTTCAGACCAATCGAGAGCGAACCATTTTGTCCTCCTAATCCGAAGTTCTGCTTGCAGTTAGCCCTGTCCAGAGCTATCCAGTGGGCGAACATACCAGGTAGCTGTGTCCTCCTGACAGGGACTGTACGGCTACGTTCGAGGAGCTCGCGCATTGCACCAATGCTGCAACCTGCGCCGCGCTTGTGGGGAAAGCAACCGCCGATGGGACATAGACGTGGTCCAAGTTGTAGATGTCTATCGATTGATTGTATTTCGGTGAAGTTGGTACTGCGTACAGCTGGGGGTCGTTGCCCACTGCTTGGGCGACACAGCTTTCAAACTGGCCAGCCTGACGGGCGAAGACTCTGGCACTGGCATGACCGCCCAATGCCACTGCGGAAAACAGCGTGCTGGCCAACATGGTGGCAGATGAAAATACGAGATGTCAAAGTCAACAAGTATGGGTCAAAGAGCGTCGTGAAGCAGAAATAGTAGGAGCGAGCGTTGGGTGTGGGCGATAGAGTTCGTCAAGGGAAGGGCTGAGCATACAGTATACGTTCGTGTTCTTCGTCAGCCTCGCCTTCCGTGGCACGCCGTGTTCTCACAGCGTGCGTCGCAGCCAATCTTGCGTTATTGTGCGACCTGGTCCAGGAACAATTGCACCTTCATGCTGACCCTGTCAACACATGGTGACTTGCAAGACACAACGTATGGGATTCACTCGCGAAGCAAAGTGTTCGCCACCAGTAGGGTACGCACCCATGCTGACCACGCGCGAAGATGCCGAGAGACCAGGGCATAGTTAGGCTAGTGAGCCCGCAATGTCGGCAATTGCGAACATCCACAATCCGAAGAATGGAATCATGGCTTGGATGGTATCCGTCTGGTACACCAAAATTCTGCCCAAGCCGCTGAACGAATGCTGTCGGCTGAACTGGAAAGCAGAATGATGTCTGGAGGAACTGTGACCATTAGTAGGGTGTGCGAGAAAATTCTCTTGCTATCGCACTTTACGTGACTAGACATCCTTGATCCCTGCCTTTACTTTCCGGGCTCTCACTGATGACGATGCCACAGTCGTTTGGTGAATGACTACAAATTACATGATTTGCATCCAAGTGTTCCAAGACCATTGGCACTCAGAGGGACACGAGCCTGCGTCTCACTCTGTCAGACAGCGCCTTCTAGTGGAATTGTGCCTCTTCGTTCCGCTCAGAAGCAGAGATCTCTGCATTGAGTCAGAGAAAACCCGTCTCCCATGCGAAGGGAGGTCGAATCTCGGACAGATCTCTGCGGCACTTTCTGGAGCAGAGACAAATACGATGGCAGTGGGAGTCTCGAAGGATCCGGAGAACGGTATGCTTCAGTCTTCAGAGCGACTCGGATGAGAAACCCACCAGGCCAGAAAGCCGGAAGCGTGTCGCCACAATCGAGACCTGCAGCTCGTTTGGGCAGCATCCGTTGATCTGCAATGTCCGGTGCCTCAAATCGCTAGTCAGCATGAGCCACGACAATATGCCGGCGCTAATCGAGGATCAGTTTACTCTCTGTTGATGAGTGTGGTGCGTACTGCGTAGGCGTCATGCAAGTTTGCAACATTGCTAAGAACGCCTAGACTTAGTATGCCCCTTGGCGTTCTTCGTAGCCCGGTTGTGGACTCGGCTCGACGACACCGTACCCAGTCTGAATTTCAAATCCGGTGACAAGTTTGAGTCCATCGACCTTGGCACCTCGCTGCTCAAGAGCCCAAAGGCTCACCGCCACGTAATTACTGCCTCGATGATTGAAGATGCCTTCGGGCACTGGGAAAACGTCCTGGGGACCAATGTTGTGCACATATTTGCCAAACTGATAGCCATTGACATAGATCTGAGCACGGTATGCTACCGCGGTTTGGTCGGCAGAGGTGTCGTTCGTTGTGGCATTGTTGAACGCGAACGCAATAGGAATGTCGTAACCGGTAGGCAAGTCCAGATCAAAGTTCGTGGCGTAGAATGCAACACCTGGAGCGGTGAGACCCTCGGCAGGACCACCACTTGACTTCCAGCTGTCTATCGGTGCACCAGGAAGGTGATAGCCTTGTCGCTCAGCGTAGAGCCCGCCCTCGTTGCGGGGGCCACGTGCACGATCCCTATATGCTTCACCGCCCAGATTACCAGAAATCTTCCACTTCAAGTCAGATTTCTGATGGCCAGCAAGAGCAAAGTCCAATATTCCCCGAGGATTCTTCATGGTAGTGGCTCCAGCCTCGCCATTCTGGTCAAGTCCTTGATTGTCCAGAAGGATCGTCAGAACACTGTCCTTTCCGGCAGTTGTGGCAGGCAAGGCATATGTGGCATTCGTATCGCTATACAAATCTGCTCCAACAAAAGATCCCACAAAGCTACCGTCCAGCCACACAGAGTGGCCGAAAGCGGATCCACCTTGAGTCCACAGGAAGATAGTGGACTCGGTTCCTGTGGCAGTAAAATGACCTCGGAAGAGCAAGTTACCAGAGTGAAAGCCGTAATCGCCGGCGTACAGCGATGTTGGAGTAGTCAAGTTTCGAGCAGTGTTATTGCTGTACGTGAGGTCCGCATTTGGCCACTGACTATCATCATAGCCCTCCTGGATTTCTGGCAATGTGTCGAGCACTTTCCATTCTGCCGTAGCCAGGTCGGGGAGAGTATAGCTCGGTTTCTCGTACTCAGCTGTCGCGGACACGACACCTGAGCTGGACTGCTCGAAATTGATAGCCTTTCCGTTGAAGGTCAACTTCGAAAGTGACTTCGGAGCGCCACTAATAATGCGGATGGGGGTAGAAGCATTGAGATCGCCGACCAGATGGAATGCTTCTCTTTCAACAGTCGCGTTGCGAATCAAGTATCCAGCTTCGACGATGGGCGACGACTCTGAGGGAACCGGGCCCGACTCCGGCACCCAGTAGTTATAGGCGCTATTGCGGTCAAGAATGTAGAGGACCAGACTTCCACCAACATTGACAACACGCTTTTCTGAGCTAGTCTCGAAGTTCAGGACAGTTGCGCCATCCTTGCTCTCGATGTGGACGTCCGATCCCTCAGTCAAAGTCGCATCCCCGCAGTCCGAGAAGGCGAGCTCATTTCGTTCATCGGGCCCAGTATAGACCACCAAGACACGCTGGTCACCATATGCCTTCCAAGTGAAGATTTCGGCAGTCGAATAGAGCAGATTCGTTCCCCCAACGTCGTAATCGGTCACGAACATCTTGGAATCCCGTCCGTTTAACGTCAACTCTCCGCCCAATTGAGGGATAGTCACGTTACCTTTGCTTGTCGGCAGCGTGATATTGTATTGTGTACTTTGTAAATTGTTGAATTTCGCCATGCGGACAACATAAAAGTTGGTCTTGTTGCCCAGTAGAGCGGTCGTAGCAACGGCTGTATTCCCAGTGTAAGATCCATTCGCATAGTCGTTGTCCTGAGCTACTGCTGTCAAATATGCTGGCGATGCGGAGAGGAAGTTGGCTAGAAGCTTGGCCTGGCTGTACTTCTCACGCGACACTGATCGCTCTTCGGTAATGACAGCGCCGTAATCGTAAGACGTGTACCCACCAGGATGGCCGAGATTTCCCCAATTTGTACCGCCGTAAGCTACCGAAAAGAGTCAGTACAATGTGTAAAGAGGCTGGAATCGAGTCCACGCTGCTTGAATGTCTTGCCGCGACTCACTCATATAAATGTTGAAAATCGTAACCCCGAAGCTGTACATGTTCTTGTAGAACACTCTCTCGAACGCGGAATTGAGCAGATCCGCACATTGTGCGAACCCGAGGCCACCCCTAGACATGTTAGCGATGGAAATCCCTCGCACGATGCTTGAATTCTGCGTCCTACCATGGATCGAACGAGCCGCCTTGAAATTCGATGACTGAGTACGGGGTGCTTGGACTCTGATTGCGATGCAAGTCGCCGAAATTTGTAGGTAAGGCATTATCAGGCCAGACTTCCGGATTGGCGCAGTCAAAGCCAAGTGGATAGCCATCGTGTCCATAAATATCAACTGTGGCATTATAGAGAGGGGGAGGACCAGGCGCGAAGTAGCCTCTTGGATGCGCATCGTTGGATACCATGGGAACGACGATGCCGTTGTCTCGGTACTGATCCATGACGTCCTGCCTGTACACAACAGACTTAGTGCTATTGAACACGGGTAGCATATCAATGGTGAACATACCAATACACCGAGTCAGGAAACTCGGGGGTATCTGAGGTGGCTTGCGTGTACTCATTCTCAGGCTGAAGCAGGATGACGGGTCCTCCATTGGTGATCTGTGCTTTCGATATGATCCTTGACATGCTCGCAACATAATTGTTGGTGGCTTCGAGGTATCTTGGATCTCTGGTTCTCAACTTCCCCGGATTCCGCTGCAACCAGCCGGGATAACCTCCACCTGATACCTCAGCATTGATGTACGGTCCTGGTCGTGCAAGAATGCATATGCCAGCTTGTTGCGCAGCAGCAAAGAACGGCTCCAAAGCAAAGATTCCTTCAGCAGAAAAATCCCCTTGCTTGCCTTCGAGAAGTGCCCAGTCCCAGTAAACAGAGACACCGTTGTATCCGAGAGCTCTGATCTTCTGAAAGACGTCCAGCCACAGGCCTGGGACCGGGAGACGGAAAGCATGAAACTCGCCCGAGTAGAATAACACACGCTTACCATGCACAAAGAGGGAGTGCTACCGTTGTCAGCTGCCATCCACACGACGCGAAGCCATGCTGAAGTCACACCTCATCCCACGTCACCACATCCTGCAAAGGCTCATTCCTCTTGTAGGGCATGATGATCATGTTGGGCTTGCCACCTATCGCTAGGCCGGCAGTCTGGACTGCTGCAGCAGACAACAGTACTGCTTGGAATAGCTTGGCGAACAGCATCGTAGAGGTGTTGGTGATCGAAGAGCGAGACGTACGCGCTGCACAAGCATGCTTACCTCGAGCTATGTAGTCCACGAAATGTCCTCTGGCGCTCGCTCGCTGCGTTCCGCTCCGAGGTGCACATCATATTAACCGGACAGCGCAGACCTCAGCGGTCTATCCAGGAAGGTTTGGATGTTGATCAGGTACCACGACGATGCGGTTGTGACTGGAAGCTTGTGGGATGATGTAACGGAATAGCTTGCCATTGCTTTGCCTGCATGGTTCCCCGCTGCTAATGCAGGACATCTCAGCGCTTTAGCCATGATTGGCATGGTGTGGTAGGACGCGTGGAGTGAGATGAGGCCATCAATCTGCGTACGGAGGAGGCGGAAGGATGATGTTATGCTGTGAGAGGAGTCGGGAGAGGTCGACAACAACATCGGGATGTGGAGACCGCTCGGCACGAATGATCGCGAAACTTGCGACAGACGGAAGATCTCTACATGTACTTTCTCGACATTCGTCACAACGTCACATGAACGCCTTTTCACGGGTGGTGGCGCACACAAGCAAACAGAAGATCCGGGTTTATGGCTGATGAGGAGCAAAATGCAATTGTCAAGAAATATAATGCAGGCAGACCAGGACCGCATATCTCTCTTCACAAATTCACGGTGCACGAATAATTCTATTGTACGGAATGGTAGCTCGTATGCTACCATCCCTTCCGGCCTCCTGATATGACTATTGCATGTTTACCTTCAAGCAGAGCACGGGAATATCGACGTGGTGCTGGTATGTCCTGGGTTCAGGACATTGCCCAACTTCCTCACTGGTCCGAGCCTAGAAGAAACTGATCCGAGAATTCGCCACTTCATTTAGGCTTCTCGAGACTCTTCTCAACGATGTGTAGTACCCGAACGCCCGCAAAAAGTCCCGCAGGCGTTGCAGAGTGCCGCGGATGTTCTTGTCAACCATCAGGGACCGGGATGCCGAAGATGTCGAAAGGGAGCCTCAGTAGCTTTGTGCAGCACGTCACGCTCCTGTCCCGTGGCTGTTGGGTGCATTGGCGTCGGTGCTGACCAATTTGCCTGGCTCATCTTCTAGCAGACACTGCAGACCACCGACATGCACCTGTGGTCACATATCTTGCGCTGCTTGGAGGATAGCTCTGACACGGCGTACCAGAATGAGGCTCGTAAGGCGCATTGTGGGCTCAGGGTTGGGGTCTAAAAAGTGATTTGACAGGTTGACAGTGCGTCTTTGCATCGCAGGACTTCGTGTCTTTGGTCGTGCAATTGTGAGTGACCATGTGATGACGGCGGTGTTCTGTCGCAACAAACATCACACAATGGGTCATAGCACGAGCTGTCTCATTGGCCCTGGCACGTGCCTGGCTCTCACTTGATCGCCGCCTGTGACACTCTTGGTTGTTGTCTCTGGCTCAGCTTGAGCAGCGGACGGAGTTACAACGGGTATGCCACACGCCATTGTGCATGCCGCATTGTGTTGTGTTTGTATTTCGTAGTGAGTGATTAGAGTAATAGACGTTCAAATGCGGATGCACCAGTGAAGGTTGCCTATAATATGCCGAGTCTGATTGAGCTGCTGGCGGTTCCAAAGTGAAGAACCAGTTTGCCATACCTGAAGCACTGCAGTCCTCTGCCGTGATGTGCCACCAACTCCAAGAAATCTCTCAAGCTTGTCGCGAGAACTTCTGGCCAGGGTCGTCACCTGCTCTCATGTGGGTTCTAGGATCTATACCGTGGCGCATTTCGCTGGCCGCAATTCATGGCCGCAGGCTTAATCTTACATGGACGCCCTCTCCCTCGTCTCCGCCATCTCACTGCTCTCTACTTCACCCTCCTCAAGACTCCTCTTCACGAAATTCACAATTGTTCTCAAATCCTCCTCACTCTTCGGTATATCGTGTCCGCCCTCAAACCTCAACACCTCACCCCTCTCACAAGTCCTTAACAGAGCCTCACCCCTTTCACGCTCGACCAGAGGATCCTTGTTACCCAAAACATGCAACATCGGGACCCCGATCCCCTCCGGCTCATAAATATCATCATACTGCCGAAACCTCGCCCGAAATCCCGAAAAAATGATCCCCGCTTTCAGCCGTGCCGGATCCTGCTTCAAACCTAACAACTTCAACAATGGATGCCGCTGATCCTCTCCTGTCGCAGCTTTTCTCGACAGCAACGCACACAACATTCCCGCCAAACACGCACCCTGACTAAACCCCCAAATGGCATCAATTCCTTCATCTCCATCCTCCGTTCTCTGCTCTCGAATCCACCTTCCCAATTCTTCAAAACTCCTCTCGATCCCCTCAAAAGTCCCCTCGTTCTTAGTTTTCCAATTCGGATCCTTCGCAAACCACCATGCTCGATGCCCAGTTTTCGCACTATCCTCACTGAGGCCAAAAACGAACTCGTGCCATGTGGGATCCATCGCCACTCCTCCATCGGAATCGGAGGTGGAGTACTTAACGACGTGCGGGCCGTCCGGAAACAAGAATTCGTACTCAAAATTGGATGTCGCAGAGGCCAAATTGGACTTGGGCGATGAGTTTGACGGAATATAAGGAGATTGTCCCCCGAAAGCAGTAACGAGACGTCGCAGTTGGAAAGCGTGAACGTGGGAATTGGATGTAAAACCGTGGAGGCAGAGAATGCGGAACTTTTGTCTTCTCCTATTGCCTGTGCTGTGGTCAACAGTATATCTGGATTGATGCGCAGCGCTGAAGGTTGGTGTGAACGCCATGATGGGCCTTCTTGCTCGCTTTGGGAGGACTTGTTGAATTGCTTGTGTGCTCGCGACTGGTCGCATATCCTGTCCCGCGGTCTTCAACTCTAACGTATTGTAGATTGCATATTCTCCAAGATTGGGTATGTCTGTCTCGTGGTGCATCAGGCAAGGAGGGATGTAGTGACCGAGTGAAGGACGAGCCGAGGTGGCAGGTCGCGGTAATGCTCCGGACAAAGGTCGGCAGTTGTATTGGGTGACTAATCACATATTAACCACGACTACATATACGAGAAAGGTATACAGAGCTTGACTTCTAATTCTCTATACTAAAACTTCTGTATGCAAAAACATACTCGGAACGAGGACTCGTGTTCGGCGGTTATTTCAGCGAGGGCGGGCGTGATAATAGGACTAAGCATACTAATAATCTTCCAATGTCACTTGATCATACCGAGAGACCACTTTGCGACTTGAACTGGCGAAGGACACAACCTCTAGTATTCCTGGAAATGCCAGGCAACAGCAAATGTCTGTTCCAAAGAGGTTATAGCAAAAGCCTGCGCCTTGACAATTATCACTGCTGTCGGGCCAGTGACATTATCCCAGATGACCTTTTCGACATTATCTGTAACAGAGAAGAGAAGGATCAGCATTGAGTACCTCGGCGCTCCCGAAGCGTGTAGGATACATGGTGTGACTTACTGGTCGTGTCGAAAGCCTGATCACCATCTGCCATGTTACCATGGCGTTCCAATGCACCTCCTTCACCAGCACGAACAATGAGGTTCAAGTCGTTCTGCAACAGCGCGCCATGAGGGTCCGGGTAGGTCAATGTAACAGTCAAACGGGTGCGAGCACCTGTCGAAGGGACCGACAGCGGCGGACTTTGCCATGTTCTTTCCGTCTCCGGGGTGACTCGCAGAGGAAATACGTCCTGGGCGTGAGTGCCTCCCCCTTGACTTTCCATTTTCCCTTTCCATCCATCGACGCATGAACCTTGTCGCACCATACTGAGGGAAGCAAGGACATTCACACGCCCAAAGCCCTGAGCGTAGTCGTAAATGAGCGGCCCGCCTCCCGCATCTGCACTGCTGCTCAAGACAGCTCCATTGATCAATAGCGCTTTGATGAGAGCAGCACTAATGTATTTTTTACCAGCAGCATGCAGTGCTTCGCGGAGCAAGGCAACACAGCCCGAGACAAGAGGCGTTGCCATGCTTGTGCCCGACTGGAACATCCAGTCCAGATCATCCGACTTCCCACATGCTACACGTGTATGGGCGCTCGATGGTAGAGCGCGAGAAGCAGCGGAGAGGATAGCGACTCCTGGCGCAACAACATCCGGCTTGATTCTCCCAATGGTGAGCTCACCCTTTGCATTGCGCGTGGGAAGCGTTGGACCGCGAGAACTGAAGATGGCCACAGAAGTGGTGTTCGAGCCGTGCTTGAAGCCACGGGTATACCTCTGCCCATCATTGTCTCGCGTCGTACCTGTGGCACCGACCGTGATGCAGTTCTTCGCAGCTCCATTGTCACCTATCTGGCTCTCGCCTGCATTGTCGGCTTGAGCATCATTACCAGCCGCAACGAGGATGGAAAAATCCAAATTTTCGCCGACGAAGCGATCGATGGCTGTCGCGTCAGCTTCGTATCCCAGCTGTCCAGTCTTGGAGCTCCAGACATTGCCGAATGAGTCGTTATGAATTCGCACTCCAAGTTGATACGCGCCGGAGAACAGAATGGACATATCAGACGGCGGCTTCAAGATCCATTTTCGCATACCAGAGTGCCACTTTGACATGGCTTGAACGACGAGCTTCGCGTCTGGAGCAGTGCCTTTCACTGGCACGTTCAGCATGTCATTGGTGCCCTTATAGACACCACTCCCACAGATCGAAGCGCAAACATGGGTTCCATGGCCAACTGGATCATTAGGGCTTTCTGTCTCTTGCACCATTCCAATGACTTGGGAAACGCGATTGACAAAGGCGGGATGGATCTGGATCTTGTCTGTATCTGTCGCTACGCCTTGGTCGAATCCCGAATCTGCAACGCAAATAACTTGTCCAGTGCCCTGATGTGCGATCGAATCGCCTTGAATCGGACCAACGTCGAGAAGAATGGCACGCGCCTGGTCGTTGTACGTAGCATAAGGTCGAACTTCTTCGATCCTATTCACACTGTCCAGTTCGGCAAGTGCCGCAAGCTTGCTCTGGTGGACAGTGACCCTGATCTTGCGTGGAAGGATCTCGAGATCTCCCACGGGCAATTCTGCCGCTTGCGCAACGTATGGTGCCAACTGCTCGGAGGTCACGTTGGGATTTTCATGGAGAATGAGATCGACTTCGTAGAGTTCTTGATCAGCTTCACTTTCGACCATGTCCTTCAACGAGATGGTTGTTTTGAGTTGTGGGTGATAGCTGGCATTCAGAGGCTTAGCTCCCACACCCACAGATGCTCAGGATCGTGTGATACATACACGTCTGCAGAGACGACGAATGGCAGTCTCCGCAAAGCCTGGAGATCCTCGGGCTCATATCTACAGAGAAATGCATTTTCCCCGACATATTCTTGAATCAGAACATGGTTGTCCGCCAATGTCTCCTTCTCCGCAACCGTGAGAACGTGGGCGACCTGCACGAGAACGAAGTTCGAGTCCTTTGCATTGTTTGAGGTTGGCACTGGCTCTCGATTATCCGCGTTCAGAGTCCATGCCTCGCCTCGTGATCCGATCGGTTCGATCGTGTTACCATTGATTGTGATAGAAGCCATAGTCTCGTCTTGGTCCGGATCTAATTGCGTGGAGTATAGTAGCCTTGATCAGAGCTTGTTATTTAGGACGAGCGTCGACAGAGAAGTATCTGCGCGGATGGACAGGAGATTCGATAGACCCCGTACATCGTGGACCCACATCTGCTAAAGCTCTGCTAACGACCATGGCTTGTCGGTGAAAGCTTGCTGCAATGCAATGCATGGAGCTTTGCACGGCTAGTCACCTACAGCGCCACGAGCCGGGAATTCTGAGACCACAAGCCGAGGCGATTTTCTCAGCTCATATGAGAAAAGCCACGAACAACTGCAGGAGCGGGCACGCCGAAAGCCGTAACAAGCGGCGGACCGCAGTCGAGACTATGTCCTTTGCGCTGATCCAAGCCACTCGCAGCTCGCTTGATCACGCTGCCGTAGCTCGCATACTGTCGCTTCTCTGAAGGTCTCGTTCAGCCCGACCAAAGGTTGGTGGTGACAATACCGCATGACTCGGTGGACACCAAGATATTGAAATCAGCGCACCATGTATTCATCCATGTAGGAAAAGGTGTATAGAAGTCATGGACAGTAAATTCAAACCCTGCAGATCCTTGACATGCTTCTCTAAGGCCATACCTGTGTGTTCGCACCCGTTGCGTTCGATGACACGGCAAACACCACTTCATCCAAGTACGCTCTCACTCCCGTATCCCACGTCTTGCCTGCCTTCTTGAGCTCGATCAGCCCGCAGCATTTGTCAACTGCATCGCGGCAGCCAATCAACCAGTTGAATTGGTCCAGGTTGCCCAAATTTCCTGGCTCAGGGATCGAGCTCTCGGCGTGGTCATACAGCTCGTGGTGATTGTCGTCTTGTCCATTGTAGACGTGGAAATTCTCGATTGGGCCCCATCTGTCGGCAACACCGGGCTGAAACTTGAGGGGATCTAGCTCGACGCAAGAGTCAGGGAGGTTGATCAAATCATTTTATCGGTGAGGGTCGGAAGGTGCTCATCGCTGTGGCTTACCATTGGAGACTCTTGCTTCTGGATTTAGCAACGTGCGTCTTGTGTGGCCCAGGGCGTAGGAGTCTTGTATGAAGTGAAAAATGCTGCCTAGGGCCCGTCGCTGTATATCTAGGGCACCAAATTCCGACTCGTTAGATAGCAAATAGCGCAGCGACGCCCAATTGGCAGGCAGTGAAGAGTTTGGGCAGAACTCGGCCAGGTCGGTCTTGCTGATGACAGTGTCCGGGACGATGCCTTCTTCTCCGTTGGCAAGTTTCCACAGCACGCTTAGCCACTTCATCAGCTTGCGTTTGGTCTCTTCAGGCTTCTCATCCGCTGTGGATGCCATGCAATGTAAGAACTGGAGGTCTCCATAGTGGGACCGCCCGGTCGGGTTGTTCATCTTGTCGGCTTTGTTGTATTTCCATTCGGACTCTCCCGTTTTATAATAATAGCCCCACATCATTCCCGTCGAGTAGGTGTGGTTCTCATCGGCGGAGTCGTCGAAGAGCAGACAGACTGGATCGTCGTTCCACACCGTTCCCCGAATGTACTCCCACTCAGCGTCACTGGCGCTTTTCAGTGTGGTGCCAGGAGAGACATTGTATCCTGTGCTGATCAGGGCAGCCAAGGTGATGGATTCATGCAAAGGGCAATGAATGAAACCGCCCAGTCCACCTGCAATCGCAAACTTCGCTTCGAATTCTTCACCTGCCGCTGGGGGTTGTGCATCCACGGATTGTGACTCGTGGGCCATTGGAACGACTATGACCTAGCTCTTTGCAACGAAGAACGATCTGAATCCCAAGCAGACCCATATAGTCAACCTGAAGGTGACTACCTCCTAGAGATGCCTGGACACATGCCCGCACGGGGGATCGTGTTCTGAGCCGTGTGGGCCTTGATTCAGCTTAGCTATGCAGGATGTGGCGCCTGTGCCAGCTCGAAGCTGGAAGATAGTTGGTGTACCTAGCAGAAGCTGTACATATGAGATTGTCATCCGGGCTTGCTCTCTATCAGTTGAGTGTACATGTCTCAGTCTTGGCATGTATACTAGCTTCTTCAAACGAGGCAGGCAGTGTTGAGAGCTCTTGCATCCATTTGCCAGATGGAGCTCTCATAAACGCCACGGCGTCGTTCTCAGTGCTTCTCAGCTCTGCTGAAGTGAATTGTGGCTGCACAGGTTCGGCGAGGCCGACACAGTGGCGAGATAATTCTGGCGCGCGCCATGGGTTCGACACGGTCCTCACCATGCAGGCGATCGCTTGGAACGGCGGTAAGAGTACATCTTGCGTCTCGCGGGAACCGGCTGACCACAAGTTTCATCTGGCCGGTTTAAGTTTTGTCTAGGTGGTGGTCGTTTTAAGGCAACAAGGCATCAGCATTGAAGTTTGACCAATCATCGGAGCACGTCGACCCTGGTTTCCTTAGGGCGGCGTTCTCCGAAGTCTCCTGTGAACGACACGTGCGATATGGAATTAGCCCCTCGACGGGACGTATGCGAGTCGAGATGCAAGACCTCATGCAAAAAGGGGCTGGCTGTGCTAGATCCTTGCTGAATGATGGCTGGCTGTACTTGCGTCCCGATGACTGCAGCTATCACGGATGCAGACAGCTCATGCCATGCATGAGAGGAGCACTACGCGATGGCGAGGTAGGAATTGATAATATAAAAGACCTGACCTTGTCCCGACTTCAACAGACACACCGCACTCAAACAGACCAGCTTGTAATAAACCACAGACTCTCCAGATCCCATCAATTTTCCAGCTCTTCCAGGCTTCCTTTCTCGCCATGGCCGAAATCATCCAGAACAAGTCCGAGAGTGAGCTCAAGGCACCAGAGGGCGACTTCAAGGAATGGACGCAGAAGACTTCCGCCAGCGGCAAGACATTCTACACCCGAGACGTCGACGACAAGGGAAACACTTCTACCAAGCCCGAGGACGGAGGCGACCACGACGTTGACTCCCACGGACCAGCCTTCAATAATGAGCCATGCTACTGGCCCGCCAATACTGAAGGAACAACTTCCCAAGATTTCGCCAACAAGACAGGTATGTATACTCCCCCTCCGCGTGCGGGCTGAGTTCCTGTGACTAAGACTTGTAACAGGAATTACTTGGTACAAGCTCCAGAATACCGTTGGCTTCACGTACCAATTGACCATCAATACGAACGCGACCTACAATTACACGTTCAACACCGCCCCTGATAGCTATGGGCTGGATGTTTGGCAGACGTGGACCACGCATGAAGTTACATACACCACTTTCGAGCCTACTGTCACCTCGGTCAGCGGCAGGTAGCGCCGTGGTTCGCGGGGCTGGCTCAGCGCGTGCAATTATGACATGAGCATGCAACAGGTTGCGAAGGGAAGAGAAGTTTGGTACTGACATCCGGCCATTATGAGCTACAGATCACCCAGTTCGTTTGCATCCGAGATTCCCGGCCTGTATGTAAGCGCGAAGGTAGCTGCGATAGTACGGGTGCGAGTACCAGATAAAAATCATGTCAATCCAATTCTCGTAGGCATCGCATAGTGCAACGATCACAGACGTTAAGTTTTATGGCAAGCATGTACGTCCAGAAGGCTCGATTATGTTTGGCATTCATTTCGTCATCACGAACATACACTCGCTGCTCCATACATGTACATTTTTCACCTTGCGATGCATCTTTCTACGCATCCGTCTTCTCCCGGTCTTCATTCCCCTCTACTGCCACGTCATCGCTGTTGTCATTTTCTTCCTCTGGCTCATCGCCTTCCACAGCGCTCCTCGGACCTCTCTCGGGGAAAACTTCGTCCATCAGCTGCGGCAGAAACCTCTCCAACCTGAGCTCCGTTTCATTCCACAGTTTCATTTGCAGTTCCGTCCGCTCATCACCCCCTTCCACAGGCGGAGGAATCATATAACCACCCGAGCCCATAACCAACAAGATATTCTTCAGGCTCTCCGGCACAGCTTCCTCCAAGATCCCGCCATCCCGCTGTCCACTTCCCATCAGCCGCTCCATGACTTCTAATATCCCCGACCAGAGCTCTGCAACACCGGGCCATTCCGAAAGCAGGACGAGGTAGTGTAAGAAGATCTTGCACAGAAGCTGCGCCGCATGCACGCGAGTCTCGCCCATACCAACCATGTCGGTCTGGTACACTTCAGGCTTCAGTAGTTGCTGGATCAATGGAAAGAGGACTTCCGAGAAAATGTTAGTCCACTCGGTGTGCTCGGGTGAAGCGAGCTCAGGGGAGAGGAGACATCGCTGTAAGCTGGAAAGTGAGAGCTGTCGAATCTCTCGGCAAGGGTTTGTGGACTGAGTTGCCAAGCATCGGAAAACCGGGGACCAGTATGTCTTCCAAGCTTCTTCAGTCTCCAGTTGCGACTGCTTGATGAGTTGTGGCACTCGTCCTGCTAACTGCGAGACCAGAGCGATGGCGCGACCGCCGCGCACGACAGCTTCGGGCTTCGCAGGTTTCTTCTTCTCGGGACTCGGCTCATCCTCTGTGCTCTCGGTCTTGCGTGGCGGCGGTTTCTGCCCTCTCCGACCGGATTGTGGGTATGCTTCCGCACGTGCAGCCTGTTCAGCACGTGCGCCAATACTGCCTGCAGTAGCGAAGGCATTGAGTAACGCAACGCAAGCTTCGTAATTGTCCGGCGTGATCGCAGCATTGGGGCCATCTGAAACGCTTTCCACGATCTGAAAGACTAGCGCAGCAGCATCCGTCTCGCGGTGCAAATTATGGACAATGTTCCAGAAGTCTGGACTGCCAGCCAGCTCATTTCGAAGTTCAGCTTGAGGTCCAGAAATGCACCCGTGGATGCCCTTCAAGATTGGCAGGGCACACTGCTTGAGTAAAATTTGTGGGAACGAAGAGATTGCGTGCAGCACAACTGGAGCTCGAATGTACCCGTGATCGTTACTCGCTCGAAGCAGGCTGAGAAGATAGAACACTGTTCGACTCAATGCGACTGGATGCAGCCTGTCAGTGTCGCGGGTCACGCTGGTCAGTGCTTCGGCCACCTCTGGTCCTAGTGTCGTGATGGTCTCCTCATCGCGGAGTGCCAGGATTGTGGCAAGCTCCAAGACATAGACCACAGCAGGATTGTATGCAGGAGGCTCATCTCGGACCTTCGTGCCATTCCCTCGCAGCGGTGTGGGCGCAGGTAATTCTGGCTTCACTGCAATGACTCTCGGGGAGTCTTGTTCTGGCAAATGTGAGAGCAGAGACATGGTAAGGCTCTTGAGGCTGTCGATCGGCAGCTCGCTCACATTCCCCAAGATCTCCTCGAAGCGACATGCATTGATGCAGTCGACAGTCGTGAGGGTCGCCTCGATTTCTTGGTCGTTAGGCTCCGGAGGCTCGTCGTTCATTACGCTGCTGACGTAGCTTGTGAAGGCGCTGAACAGCCCAACATCATTGGTCTTGTCGTTGCGCTCAATGACGTGTGCCGGTGATTGCAGAGGTATCGGTGGCAGATCCAGATCGCGTGATATGCTCGTGAAACTCGTGGGAACGAGTGAATTGACAAACAGATTCACGATGATGCGGACAATCTGAGTCCAACCATCCCGGATGGCCCCTTCATGACCATTGATGATGCGGAAAAGAACAAGAGTTGCCAGCTCAGCCTTGTGGTCTCTGCCGAAGTCGACCGCGAACTTGCTCACCATTATGCTCTTCCCGCTCGCTTGAACTTCAGTGTTCAGGCTCGTGCTTGGCGGCGTCTCTGTTGCTAGTGTGCTGATTTTGGCTAGACTCAGGATGATGTGATCAAGACACTCAGAGATGCCATGTCGTGCAGCAATTTGCGCACACTGACTGTAACCGGCAATCACTCTTTGGAAGACGGCATCTTCCGTAGCGGACACGAAGACGTAATTGAGCGTCGCCACGATAGGCCGCCACGTCGCAGCGAACATGTCCGCATCGTAGACATTCGTCTCGCAGATGACCAGATTTTCAGCAGTATTGACCTTCATCAAGAGCTCCTTCCAAGCATGCTCGAATGCGTGCTTGTTGTCATGCTCTTCGGGAAGGACGATCTCGCGCGCTTTGATCGCCTCGTAAATCTCGCGCAGGAATTCTTCATCAAAGTTCTTTCCGCCATTGACGCCGCGGAGGTTGCGCTGGAAGTCCTCAAACTTCATCCTGTTGGATGCCTTGACGTTGGGGTTGTACTGGTCTGTATTCAACATGATGATAGCATACGTGAGCACGAACGCAGCGTCAGTGTCCACTATCTGCTCCGGTTGAACAGCCTTCATGTATTTTTCACAGAAGACTGTCACGATCCTCTCGATCAGGGCAGACTCTCCGGGTAGACGGAATGAGTTCAATAGCTGTCGTAGTGCCTCATCAACGCGAAGGTCACCAAAATCGAAGAGATCCATGAAAGCGTCGAGAATGGCCTCGTTCGACTTCTTGGAGATAAACTCGCCAAGTATTTTCTTGTCGATGCGCGTAGTGCCTTTCAAGAAGCTTGTCACAGAATGCGGATCGTTTGGATCTGCGATGATTCCGGAGGCAGCGAGGAACGCAATGCCGCCCTTGGGACTTTCATTGAATTTGGTCGCTCCACCTATGATGATCTTCTTTCGTTGCCGCTGCTCTCGCAACTTTTGCACTTCAGGAAGCCCAGTAGTGATAGGCTCGTCATCCATGCGCTCGGCGATGAACTGGACAAAACCCAAGAGAGAATCCAAACAGAGCGGAGGCACGTTGGTCGTACTCCAAGTCGCGGAATCTGGGAACGCATTTCTGGACAGCAATCCGACCATGTCTGTGCAGAGGTCACTTCGGTCGGTTTCACAGTCGTAGTTGACGAAGAGCTCCGCCATGAAGCTAGGGATTCGCACAAGGCCGCCCACACTTTCCACCATCGCCTCTCTCGCGTCGGGTTTCCGCGAGCCACCCTCCATGCCCAGCTTCTGTCGATCACGGACGGGGACAGGGGTAGAGCGACCACTCTGCGGCATACTGGTGCCACCAGGCGTCGAAGGCTGAGGTCGCGTCAATGTCGGCGCGTGAGGCACGCCCTGGTATAGCGAAGGATCGATGTTGGGTTCCTCCGGTATAGGAACTCGAGGATGTAAGCATGCCACCACATAGCTCAAGAAAAGTTCTTGCTGAAGCTTAAGCACGCTCCGACATGTTGCAAGTAGCGTTCCCGCGACTCGTAGCGACTCGTGCAGAATTGCAATATTCTCACTCCTGACGAGCTGAAACAGATTTCGACAAAGCGTATCCTTCGCTAGACTGGCCAGAGAAGGGTGGTTCGCGATGCTGGGTCCAGCAACCTCCAACGCGACATTAACTATTCGCAGCGCCATCACTCTCAATGTGTCTGTGCGTTGTCGATCGTGCGGGTCAAGGAGATCAGCCAGCACTCTGAACAGCTCCCGAATACTGGGAAGTCCATATGCCTTCACCTCCACACCATCTTCTGGTTCCTCTTCCCCACTTCTGGAGCTCAGATCAACCTGACTACTGTTCATATCTGTACTCGGTCGTGTATCCGTATTCGTCCCAGGGACATCGAGCGTCAAACTCGATCTTTGATTCTTCATGTTATCAGGACCGAGATCGCCGTTCGAGTCAATCTTAGCAGCCTCCATCTCATCTGGGCCCAGCTCTTGCTCCATGTCTCCGACCTCGTCCCCCCCAAACTCTGCTTCCAGCGTCTTGAGCCTGGTGAAGATGGTCTGACACATGGTGACCATGCTGATCTCCGCACTTCTTCTCAGCACTTCGGACATCCTCAGATGGCAACATATGGAAAGAGCGCACTCCATCATCTCGCACACGGACTGGTCTCCCAGCACTTCTCCCGAAGCCCCGCATATCATGTCCTCCATAAGTTTCAGGATGCGGAGAAAGACGACCTCGTCTGACGGAGAATTGTCTCCTTCGAAACGACAGTGTGTCACTGAGCTGGCCAACAGCTGCATGCCGTGGGCGAACTTGGGACTGTTGGGGTTGACCACATTGTATGCCAGCATTTTCGTAATAGCAATTAGAGCGAGACTCGTGATGGGCGCAGTGGTACTGCTGGATCGAATGACCTGCAGGAAGGGGTGCAACAGGTCTGGCGTCGCAACGGTCTCAATATTGGTGACGCCCTTCAGCTCTGCTCTCAGCTTCGCGAAACCGCTCATGAGAGGATTATCCTGCAGCGACTGGCCCTTCTTGCCGCGCAGGCCCCATCGTGAAGTCTCATCGCCACTTCTACTGCCGCCGCCGCCGCTGTTGTAGTTGCTGAAGTAGGGTTCTATTAGATCAATCTTGCTGCTTGCCCGCGTTCGTTCTCGCTCTTGAATCGTTCGTTGCGCCGTAAGGTCGGAGGAGGTCGTTCGCGAGTGCGTCGAGGAGCCGAGGATGGAGGAAATACTCGAGTGTGCCCAGCGTGCATGCTTGCGCATGGCCGAAGTGACGGTGATGCATTCTGTCACAACCAGCGACACCGGGTTGACAGCTACGGGGATCGAAGGCATGGAAGAGGTCATGGTGCGATTCTGGACTCGACGGGAACTCGGTGGGCGGCGAGAGAATGACTTCACGCAGCCATTGGCGTGGTTGTCTGCCGGGTCGCGGAAGAAGGGAAGCGGGGGGAGGAGTTGGTGTTCTTCATACGTGTCGTTTCTCGACGACATGCACTGTTTCTCCACGGGGTCGACGTGATCGACACTGACAGCCTCGCCAAGAACCACACGCGACTCGAGCTTGCATGTGCACTACTATTCCGGCGTGTTGATGAGCAGAGACGGCCAGCGCCTACATGTCTTTTGGACACATAATATACATTGCTGGTGAGTGAAAGCTAGTCAATTTATTGAAATGATTACATCGATGTTTGGACTGTGTCCCAGTGGCACTGTTGTTATGAACTCTGCTCTACTCAACACTACCATGTCTTCTACGCTGCGCCTCTGGAGCTTCATCTATGAGAACCTGGTAGTGGCCTATCGCGGCCTGACTTGACGGGTCATGTCACCCCATCGTTGTATGGCTGTGAGTAGTAGGTGTACAGCTCTCGAGCAAGATTGAAATGTTCGAATCCTGCACAATGCCGAAAACACGCCCGACTTTAGTCCCTAAGGCCGCTGTGACGTCCGCAGTGCTCGTTGACAATTCCTGAACCCCGTTCGCATTTCCAGCCCATGCAGCATGGTGATGGCAGTGCTGTCAATTAGCCCTGGCCACCGGAAAGTTGCCTGCCGAATGCGCCATTCCGCCAGCTGTAAAGGTGCTTTCCCGTACTCATCGTCAGATTTTCAGCACTGTCGTTACAACATATCACACCCATCCAGGACCGTCCGGCCCCATCATCGCCCCAACCCATGATCCGTCCCCGTGCTCATTTCAGTCGACTTCCACTTCGCTCTACCTTCCAACAACGCCTTCGCTTGCTCCCTCATCCGCTCCCTCCTTTCCTCATTAACCAGCGTATCTCTGGTCGTGGACTGCGTCTTTTTCTGAAATTCCTCTTGTTCCTTCGCTTGATTCTGCACATCCTTCTGGCTCCACTCGCTGTACCCATCGTCAGGTTCTTCTGGCCATACAAACGGCCGCACCAGCTCCACCGTCATGAATTTCTTCGCGCGAGGGCGATGCCATCGCTTCAACTGGGGCTTGATCAAGCCTGGTCGACCGGCTTGTACGCGCGATTGTTGGACGTAGCTGCGCACGGAGAGGATTTCGACGCCGTAGACGTGGAAGAGATAGTCGCGCAGGTCGAGTTTGGAGAACCAGAGTGGGACGTGAAATCTGGCATTGTTGGCAGGGAGGTTGCGAGTGCGGAGGAGAGCGATGTTGACGTTGGGGCTGAGTGCGGATGTTAGTTCGAGGAAGTGGTAGGCAGGGGCTTCAGATGGCTTCGTACATGAAGAGCTCTTTGGCTCCGACTCTGAATGATGGGACAGCCATTGCGGCAGCGCGCCTCCTGGGTCGTGTCGCTTCGCAGTGTATGATTGCCTCGCACGTATCTTCTACGCCTTGCGGCAGTATGGAGCCTGTTCGAAATCGGGATTGGATGCTGGTGAGACGCCTGTACAAGTGATTGGATGTCATCAAGAAATCACTACGGAGGTGTTGCCATCAACTCCGCCCCAAGATCTCCGAAATATCCCCGGCTGACCTCTTCTTTCCTACACATCACGAGACCAAACATTGTCGACTCCCAGCTCGATATATATCAGCATATACGCACCGCAATGATGACACGTCCCGACACTCCACGTTCCCTTTCCACACTCTCCGCCTCCAGCGCTGACCGAGAGTTCTTCAACGAGCCGTACAACCCGCTGTACAACCTGTTCAATGCCAGGCCGGTCCTTGTCCACCAGTGCGTAGCCGCAGCGTGCGACGCGAGTAGTACCAGTCTAATGAACGCGCAATGTAGACGGAACACTCGAGCCAAAGCCTTCGGCGCAAGACCTTTTCTGGGGCCGTTACTTTTCGATAATAACGACAGCGATGCGAGGGATCACTGTGCTGCTGAACGAAGTGCGTGAGATCCTTCCTGTCATGTCCCACCGAGTCTTTATTGTATTTGGCTGTGGATTCGCTGGGCCACGTTCTCAGCGAATATGCAGTCTCGCATCCAAAGCTGCGAAGACGCCGCACGAATCGGGATTGGAGATATCTGGGCTCCACGAATGTTTCCACCACGCTCTTGACCTGAATCGCAAAGAGGGACATTCAGACCAATGACTGCACTACGGTTCAACAGAAGACATCTGGCCCAGCAGCACTCTCCACTTTCTACATCCTATTCGATGTTGACAATCTGACATTCTTCTACTCCTTATCTTCGATGTGCTGACTTTGCCTCTCGCCTTCCCATAGCGTTTCTCTCCTGGCTCCGCCTCGCGGTCTATCTCGGCATCGTCAGCATCGCCATTCTGATATCCTTCCATCTCCACAACCAACCCTCTCGCCTCGAACGGCGGCTCGCACTCCCCTTTGGCCTACTCTTCTGGGTTCTGGCGGTCGCTTGTCTCATCTCTGGCCTTCACAACTATATCAAAACTGTAAATCGCTACTCGCGTCGCCAGGCATTGGTACAGAGTGGCTGGGGTACGCAGGTCGTGTTTACCGTGGTGTCATGTGCAATTGTGGCAGCATGTGTGCTATTTTTGAGTGTGAATGTTGAGGGCCGGAAAAAGGCAAGGTGAAGGCGCTACTGCTTGGCAAGACGATGGGTTGGAAGTGGGATCGAAGGATAGATGCGCCGATATGATGACATGACATGACTCCACAATATGCTGTTGCGCAACCTTTTGATGCGAATTGTTGATCCATCGACTACTCGAACTCCCGCATTTCTGTAATCCGGCAAGCCGCAGTATTTGCGCTTTCACTCTTGTCCTTGCTTTTCTCAACAATGCCATGCTCATATCAACCAGCTCATCAAGAGTCATGGTCATTCCACGGTTCCCGGTCGTTCGAAGGCCCCCATCTGTTCCTGCAAATGCTGTTCGGTGGTAGTGTTGCTGCCATGACGATCGTAGCAGAGGATACGAAAGCTGCCGCAGTACAGTATGTGCTCCCAAAAGCTGTCAATCGATCTTCCTCACTTTTCACCGGCAACACTCAATCGTCCTCCTAGGAGTTGTGCTTCGGATAACAGCTCACAAATCCAGCAGCGCCCAGGTCATATCATCCACGGTCGTATAAACCTTGCCCAGCCCCATCAACTCATCACCAGCCTTATAAACCTCCGTCAATTCCATTCCCGTGTTTTGCGCAATGACCTGCGCATGCAAGCCCTCATTCGTCTGCGGCGTAGCCCTCAAGGCCTGCAGCACCTTCCTCGCGGCCATCGACAAACCCGCGAGATCATTGCCTCCGGCGGCACCTCCACCGTTCACCATGCCAGTCTGCTGTCCACCACCGTTCGCCTGTCCTCCTTGCTGCTGCAACTGCTCGAGTGGGCCCCTTGCGAAATGCAAATGCACCACTGTCGCCTCGAGCAGGTGGTATGCAATTTCGTTGTAGTCTTCAATCGCACGGATATACGACGCTCCGACGTGTCGCTTGTTGTTGAACTGCTTTAACCTCCCCCACACTCTTGCATACCCTTGCTCCACCGGCTTGTTCTTCTTCACCATTCCGCCTGACTCCTCGGCCGCGAGTGTATCTGCGTCGACCCAGACTTTGACCTCGATGATGCCAGTGCCATCGTCAAGTTTGTAAGTGACGTTTGTGGTTTGCGCGGAGATGTTGCGTATCTGGCCCACGAAGGTGACTTGGGTGGTCTCGGAATCGTCGATCATGAAGTGGTCGGCGTCCGGGTGCGGGTGATGGGCGTCGAGGAGCTGTTTGATTGTCACGGGGCGGAGTGTGTCTTTGCCGTAGCTGCGCTTGTTGGAGGCGGAGTTCTCGTTCTGTGAGCCAGGCATGAAGCCGCCGCCGGTGTTGCCGCCTTGGGCGCCGTAGCTGGTGGTGCTGTAGCCGTAATCTGTAGAGCATTAGCTGAGTACCCTGCTGCAAGCGGGATATTGAGCATACCCATGATGGCGGTGTTGCGAGAATCAGCGGAGCGACGGCGAAGGGAGAGCAGAGATGATGTCCAGATGGCGGGGCGTGTTTGCCTAGATCAATTCACGAGAGACGCGACTTTGCACGCGTCGCAAATTGACAGGGATCGCGAAACTCTATTCTCCACGCTGACCTGTTCTACAAACCAACACACCTCAGTTTATCAAGTATGCCCGTGGCTGTGAGCTTTAGTCTTCCTGTCTCTGACTTCCTGATGACTCTCCCAGAATCTTTTGATCTCTTGGCGGATGGTCAGCCGATCCAGCGACACCAGATAGCCCGCTCCGGGCTTCTTTGCCAGTTTCACCAATTCGAGCACTTCCTTCTTCTTCTTCTTTTCCGACATCTTCAGCATGAGATCACCCGGTTGGAATACATGATCTCTGTACTGCGACTTGGGCCCAGGTGCTCTATTGAATGAGTCCGGATTTACGTATCGCTTCCTTAGCTGCGGCACCACTGTTTCTGGCTCATTTGCAGACTTGGCGGGTGCGGCTGCTTGCAGCTCCGGGCTGGCCTCAACCGAATTAAACCAACGTGCTGGGAGAAGCATTGTTTTGTTTCGATAGTGAATCTGTGAGATATTCGTGAGATTCGTGTTCACATCTTCGAATCTGCACAGCACAACTTACATGGCTTGACACGTATTGCTGCGCACGGCGATCCGACCCGTTCTGCAGTTGGAGATCTGGCTGATTTTCATAGAAGCTCATGACACTGGACAGATATCGCGTGGACCATTCATTGACGCGGAGGAAAAAGACGTCCGAGCTCAGGCCCGTCCAGTCCCGAGTGACCAAGGCATTGACGTGCGAGAAATTCTTGCCGGGGGGAAGAAAGATGTCGAGGGGAACATAGGCGTTGGTCAGGACAACATCATAGCCAACCCAGCTATTTCGGCACATCAGTACAGCGCTGCATCGACGACATGGCTTTCACATACCACAACCATTGTGTGCGCCAATGTTTTGGCTTCTCGAGCTCCTCGAGCATGATCTTCAGCAGAAAGGAGTATTTGGACCAGAATTCGCTCTTGAAGCCGATACTACGGACTTTCAGGCCGTGTCCATGGCGTTCCGCGTGCTGTCTTTGGCTGTGCAAAGCGGCTTTGTATCTGATGTCGTTGGCAAGGTCGCCGTACAGCATGGAGACTTTGGTAATTTTGGATGCTCCTCCTGGCTTGTATATATCAAGGTATTCATAATCTTCTCCAGTCTGAGCTCTCAGTCCAGCATTGGAGATGGGATTGACGGGCAATGTGGGCGTAGCAATGTCGTCGTAACGCGTAACTGATGCAGAGCTTCTGTCATTGAATCCGGCGTTGTTGAAGATCGCGCTGATGCCGAGAAGAGCAACTAATACCAGCAGGATGTTCCGTTGCACAGTCGGATCACCTAGAATCGTAATGAGTCGTGCCATCTTGGAAGCCCACGTTTCCCACGAGGCAGCCCGTCCGTGCCCGAATGCGATCGTCGCGTTAGTATACGGACAGCGAAGATCAAAGCACGAGAGACTTCGACTTGGATAAAAGTGTTTCTCCTTACGCTCCGGTGCCACTGCCGACGCCTATCCCCGCCGCAGCATTATTCAGATCACACGCGCTCTGGGTGCTGTTGCGCGCGCTTCTCAGGGGCTGGACGTGTGGCGCTCGTTAGGTTGGCAAGCGCGGCTCGTCTGCAGAAAAGGATGTCGCAGCGTTTCATGCATAGCGATAAGCGAGAAGACCTGCGTCTTAGAGCCCGTTCGGTTGGCCGTAATCTAGTGGCGTTATTAACTTCTGAAATCTCAATATTTAATAATTAGCTAGGATTCCGTATCGTGTTCGGTTCGCTAGTTCGACAATCCTTAATCTTAATATTAAATAACGCTACTATCTAGTTATTAAGTTTAGCTATAATATACTAGCATAAAAGGCTAATTAAAGGGGTTAAAGGATAATAAAACCCTTGTTTATAGCGTAAGCTACGCTAGTACGCAGAATAGAGGTAGGGGGTAGCAATCCGCTACTAGCGAGGCGCGAATCTACGTAATATCGGGATTAAGCGACTTCCGAGGGTACGTTAATAAGATACGCTACTATTAAACTACTCTCTCTCGATCGTTTTATATATAGTTTAGGTAGTAGCGCATCGGATTCGAGTATAGCTAACTTCGAGGAACTCGCTCGGCGTTACTATAATATTATCGTCGCCCTCGCTACTACGCTAGTAGCGGAATATTCGAACTCTATAAGTAGAGGCGTTCTGTAAGAGGGTATGTAGCAACGTATAGACCACCTTGGACCTCCGTCCGAAGATAGCGCTAATTCTTGCAGCGTCATTGTGTGTCGCATGCTTCGCGCATGCGAATACTGTGTGCCAAGCAATGCGGCAGCAGCCGCTTGCCAAGCACCAGTAAGGCCTGAGGCCCCTGACTTCCAGCTTCACTTCGCTCTTACACGTTCTAACTATCTATAGTAATCGTTAGCGCGGTAACTAGTTTATATACGAATTACTCGATCTAATTAATAGTAGCTAGCTTCGCTACTATACTCGGTTTAATCGTCCGGCCTTTATAGAGTTATTTACGCTTATATAGCCGCACCTTTAGACTAGCTATATTATTAGTCGCGAATAGAAGTTATTAATATTTCTATATTCTATAGCTACGGACGATTATTATAGAGATATCGCAGAAGACTTCTACTATTCGCTAACGACTATAAGTAGCTATTTCTACGAGGTATTAGAGGCTATAACGCGAGTATACGGCTAGCTCGTTCTTCTAGCTAAACGCGCTAATTAAGAACTACTCCGCCGCCGTAGTAACTAAACTAAGTACTAGCCGTATTTTAAGGGTTATATTAGTACGCTTAATAGCTTATATATTAAGGCGTACGTTCCGTTTAATAAATAGGTAGTATAGCGTAATAGAAAGGGTAATCTATCGTAGAACGTACTAGTAGTAGTAGACTATAATATAAAGTTTACGTATATTCTAGCTAGCTAGGAAGAGTTAGTATACGACGGCTACGTGCTTATAAACGCGCGTTCGTCCTATTCGTTCGGAGTGCTAGAGGGTTATTACTACCTAGTAGACGCTAGTTATTCGAATAATTAGCCCTATCTCGTTCTATATAGGGAGGTAAGATACTACTTAAAGGAGTAGTACTTAGTCTTATAGCGACCTACGAACTTTAAGGAGTTATTTAACCTCTAGTATTCTAGCCTCCGTAATATTATTAAGCGATTATTCGGCGTACTTAAACGACGATTCTATATATTCGCGAGCGTACTTAAGTTCTTAATTTAGGTTTAGGTAGCTATAGTTTATACTATAGTCGCTCTTTATAACCTCCTTTAAGATATATATATACTAGCTAAGGATATAGATCTAATAGAAGATAGCACTAACGCTATCCTAGAACCGGACTATATAATAGTAGAGAAAGAAGATACGCGTCTAAAGGGCCTAATAGATCGAATGCGAGATAGAATAGCGGCGGAGATATAAAGTAACTATAAATATTAGAATGCTAGTAATATATAGCCTAGGAGGTAAAGTAGTAGCGAAGGTAGTAGTAGCTATTAATTACGTTATTAGCCGCTATTAATAATAGTAGTTTAGGAAGAGTCGTAGAGGTTTAACGCTAAGAATATTAATCTGCATATAAACTTAGCCGTATATAAGTATTAATATACGAGCGATTCTATTTACTATCCTAAAAGTCCCTATATAACTACCTACGCGCTAACCTAGAGCCTTAAACTTAATATCGCCTACTAACTCTATAATAATACCTACTATTATCCCCTACGCCGTCTCTCGTAGTACTACTATTACTATATCGATAATATTATTAGTTATGCGATAGACGTACTAATAGATAAACTGCTTCTAGCGCATCGTTAGGTCCGCTAACTCGTCTACCTCTATATAGAACCTGCGATTAAATACGAGCTAAACGAGCCTCTAATATAGGGTTATAGGCGCCGGTAGCTTACGATAATACTTTTACTAACCTATTAATCGAACTAGCGACGGTAGAAGGGCCTAATTGTCGCTTCTTTTTAGCTCTAGCTTATTTATAGGCATTACGACGACGCTTCTAAGTCTTACTATAAGCTATCTTATATTCGTCGTTCTCCTCTACTAGGCTATCCCTAGTAATCGGCATACCGGAATCGCCTAAAGAAAGAGGAAGAGGGTTATTAAGAAGGCTCTAGATACTTAGCGCGTATACGCCTATCGTAGTCGTAGTAGTAAATAGCTAATCTAACTCGGTTTAGAATAATAGTAGTTTCTTTAGAAACTTCTTAGCCTTAGGATAAGCCTACTAGAACGGTTAGTAAACTAAAGAATTAGGAGAATAACTGCTAGTATTTACCTTAAAGTAGTCCTCTATCGCCTTCTCTAGTAGGGTAATATAGCTCTAATTATCGATACCTACGCTAGATTAATTATAGAGCTTATTCTATATCTTCTAATTACCTTTTATAGCTATATACTATAGTTAATAGTTATAATCGAACTACCCCGCCGTTTTATATAGAGTTGCCGATATACCTTATTCTTATACGTATTCTCGGTAAAGTACTTCTTTCGCTATTCCGCCTCTACCGCTTATACGCATATATCGCGTACTAGTATCTACGCCTGCTTCTTAATACTACTATCCGTACGTATTCTATAGTTGTTATACTAATTATTATAGGCATTAATTAGAGCCTTAAATTCTAACTATCGCTATTTAAACTAAGTAATCGAGTCTACGGTTTATAGTTAAGAAGAAATAAGCGACTACGAAAGGTACTAGGTAGCCTACGACTACGGCGGGGTTTGCGGTAGCGGCGTAAACAACTATAAACTATCTATTCTAAGAGGTCTAACTAGCTAATAAATAGCCTATCTAGAAGATAGGCGCGTATAGACAAACCGCACGTATATACTAAGAGGCTACCCCTTCTGCAGTCGCTATTAAATACTACTATAACGCATATAGTTAGGTTCTATTAAGAAGGTTCGAACTACGGCCTTAACCGCAGCTATAACTATTAAACCGATAATCTAGCTACTAAATTAGACTAGAGGCACCGGATAGATACTATTATTTAATCTAGTTATCGTAGCGTACGCTAATATAACTTAGAAAGTAGATAATAGCCGTGCGCTACGCTACTAGATTGCGGACTAGATTTTGCAACCGAACGGGCTCTAACACTCTCAAGATTCAAGCATTCAACAAACAGCTCAAGCCTCAGAGCGCGAAGAAGTACGATTACCAGCAGATGTGGGCCATTGTCGCCGCTATGGCCCACTACCTGAACCGTTCAATCACTAATGAGTGAATGGTCAAAATCAACCCGAGTGTCTCGGCCTAAATGTGCCCAACACGGATCAATTTGCTTGATCCAGAATTCTGGGAACAAGAACCCCGGCACCTTGAGTCGTGGTATCTGTTGGTGTTCTATGATCAGCCTAGTGGGACGCCTCTCGGCAGCCCGCGGTCCCATTGCTCCAATCATGTTCCATCGGGCTTTGCTCTGCGGTCATACTTTCATCCGTAGC
This sequence comes from Cercospora zeae-maydis, assembly GCA_023512815.1. NCBI lineage: Eukaryota > Fungi > Ascomycota > Dothideomycetes > Mycosphaerellales > Mycosphaerellaceae > Cercospora > Cercospora zeae-maydis. Next base: position 721,388 of record JAKLWY010000003.1, on the reverse strand, counting down.
GCTGGCGCTCGGTACCCCAGACGGAGAAGCGCAGGGAATTGCATTGGCCAGAGCGGAGAAAAAGGCGGGGGTCGGGGTTTGGTTGTTCCAGAAGATTCGCGAACCTCCAATCACACGCGTGACAGTGGTGCTCCGCAGGCGACACGTTCTTCCATTCCAGCAACATCGGTTTCTCGGCGTCTGCTCACAAAGTGGAGTTCACAGGCGTAGTAGGGCACGCGAATGGTCTCGTGGCATTTTAGCGCGGTAAGCTACACGGAACCATAAAGATCTGCCTCTCTTTCTCACCTTGCGCGCAGGCAAGGATTTGCTTCCTCACCACCACCACCACCACCACCACCTCTTCTCTCAACGCATCAGAGACTTGTCCCAGAGTATTCGTCAGCCGTCAATACAGCTAGCTACCTTAGCTACCATGGCCGACCAGAAACGAGCTTCTGCCTACAGCGAGAAGAAGGCCGATGTGGAGGCCGCCGGAGGCCCTCTGCATTTTTCCACGGGCGATGAACTCAATGCGACCGAGTCCTTCAGACAAACCATCCTCGATGCGAAGAAAGCTTCCGATGAGGAACAAAAGATGACCCTCATGCAGGGTGTCAGGCTCTATCCCAAGGCCATCGCCTGGAGCATCCTCATTTCAACTTGCATTGCTATGGAAGGCTATCAGCTTGCGCTGGTGAACAACTTCTATGGCTTTGCGCCTTTCAACCAAAAATACGGAGAGCCAACCGGCGACCCCAAGACGCCATATCAAGTGAGTGGCGATGCAGGTACTTAGTGCCAGAGCAGTGCTCACGATCAACCTTATTTAGGTTTCCGCGCCGTGGCAAGCGGGACTCTCTAACGGCGCCCTGGTAGGCCAATTCTTTGGCCTGCTCATCAATGGATGTAGGTCGTCAAGTACGGTGTAGATTCATAGCGGAACGTTGCTGACTTTGCTGTAGGGGCATCGGAAAAGTTTGGCTATCGCAAGGTTGTCATTGCATGTCTTGCTCTTATCATTGCCTTCATCACTATCTTCTTCACCGCGCCGAATATCCAGACTCTGCTCGTGGGAGAAATTCTCTGCGGTGAGCAGAAGATTCATGCATTTGCGCTTGATGCGTGTATTGACGTTTGCCAGGATTGCCGTGGGGTGTCTTCCAAACTCTTACCATCACATACGTCAGTTCAGACTGGAAATCGGTCCTTCTTTGGCTAATAAGAAACAGGCATCCGAAGTTTGCCCCATTGCCCTGCGTGGTTACTTGACAACCTACGTGAACTGCTGCTGGGGTCTCGGACAACTCATTGCAATCGGAGTCATTCGCTCCATGTTCACGCGGACCGATCAGTGGGCATACCGCATTCCATATGCACTCCAATGGATGTGGCCCGTTCCACTCATTATCGGCGTATTCTTTGCACCAGAGTCTCCATGGTAAGCTCAACGGAACATTGCACTGCCTACCACAATAGACTGACTCGCTGTCCAGGTGGCTTGTAAGGAAAGGACGTCTGGAGGATGCGAAGCGATCCCTGATTCGCTTGACTTCCACAAACCGCGAGACCGACTTCAATGCCGATGAGACGATTGCCATGATGGCCCACACAACAGAACTTGAGAAGCACACTACTCACGGTGCATCTTACCTGGACTGCTTCAAAGGCAGTGATCTTCGCCGGACTGAGATCGTGTGCATGTGCTGGGCGATCCAGAATCTTGCGGGAAACTCTTTCTCGAACTACTCAACTTACTTCCTCCAACAAGCCGGTGTCAGCTCAGAGAACTCCTACGACTTCGCAATGGGACAGTACGCGATCAACATGGTTGGTGTCTTCGGAGCTTGGGGTCTGATGTCCCTTGGTGTTGGTCGAAGAACCCTTTACCTTGTCGGCCTCTGCATTCTCACACTTCTCCTTTTGATCATCGGTTTCATGGGACTCGTCAAAGACCGCGAGACTGCAGGTCTTGCCACCGGCTCTCTCATGCTGATCTGGGCCCTCACCTATCAGCTTACTGTCGGCACAGTTTGCTACTCCCTCGTTTCCGAGATCTCGTCTCGTCGTCTGCAGATCAAGACAGTCGTGCTGGGCCGCAACCTCTACATCGTCGCCGCTATTATCTGTTCCACTGTCACGCCTTACATGATCAACCCTACCGCGTGGGACTGGGGCAGTTACGCAGGATTCTTCTGGGCCAGCTTGGCTTTCCTCTGCTGCATCTACACATATTTCCGTGTTCCAGAGCCCAAGGGCAGAACGTTCGCAGAAATGGATCTTTTGTTTGAGCGCAAGGTATCAGCTCGGAAATTCGCATCAACGGAAGTGGATGTGTTTGGCGAGACGCTGGATGGCAGTGTCGTCTCACAGTATAAAGATGGGCTTGCCGCTGAGCACTCCGAGATGACAAAGTCAGGGTGACTCGCAGGGCTTTGGAAGAAATGTTTTGGTCGTACAATTAACTGAATTGCAGAATGCCACCTGAATTTGCGTCAATACGCTTGCGTGCATCCTCTCCGTTCACCAGGAATCGAAACCTGACCTTGCTCTCACACAGACGGCAGTAGCATCCGTTACGAAACCCTGGGCAAACCTCCGCCTGCGAACTAACGGCACTTCGATCCTCGACATACTTTCAGAAACCGGATGTTTTTGTTTCATGCGTTAAGAGATGGCCCGATATGTCTAGCTTGTATGTTCTGTCTACGTCTCCCCTGTTTTGGAATATTTACTGCTAATGACACAGTCCCGCCAGCCCCATAAGACTGCAATGTTGCGAGAATGCACAGTCGTTTATCTTGTCTAATCTTCGATTATCCCGTGCCGATGCAATGCTCTGCTTTCCCTTCATCGAGAACTGTAACAAACAATCTGAATGCTGATGCACTCAGCCTCGATGCAGAACTTTGGAACACAGTGTAAGTAGTCGCTCGCAGCTTCTATGCTAGAGCTCTGCTTCGCTGTGAACGATGTAAGTCGCACTGAATCCAACAAAAACGTAGTCACCTTACCTTCAGAAACACCGATGCAACCAACGCAACCGCGGCTGCTGCATAAGCAGCGATGAAGACGCCCTGCAGACTGTCCACAATAGTGGAAATGACTTGGCTTCTCATTTCTGCAGACATCTCTGAAAGAGCGCCCGAAGACGTACCTGCTCTTCATTAGCGAGAGAATGCTTGAGTGCGAGCTTGAGACCAACCTCCAATGATCGACTGGATCTCGGCTCTGGGGGTCTCGGGCAGGATTCTATGCAACGAACTTATGGCAACATTGACGAAAACGGCGCCTGCTACAGCAAGACCAAACACAATGCCAATGAATTGCGCGAGCATCATGAATCTGAGGGCAGAGGTCAGCAAGAGATCATTCGCAAGATGTGTGTGTCTGTCAACGCACGCTATCGCATATGCCATTTCAGCAGCGTCTACTACAGTTTGAATAGCAGCGTATCCAGCTTGGATGAACAGGCCGGCTCCAACTGCGACTAAAACTTCGTAGCCATAGATGTTCGCGACCGCTGTATTAGCTGTGATGAGAGCTTCAAGGATTATTAGTATTTGCGGCATGCCCTCGGGATAAGTCGAGATACTTACAGAGGAGTACATTGCCGACCAAAGCACACGCTGCACCGACCACATACCATGGCATATAGTAGCCCCAGCGACTCATCAAGAAGCCATTGGCAATGATGGATGCACTCATGACTGTGATCAATGGCAGGAGCCTCACAGCAGCGTCCAGCGCGTTGTCGCCTCTTGAGAAGATGAAGTAAACCGGGATGTAGAATATCGGGATGAACCCAGCAGCATTCGAGCATGCAGCACAGACGAAGAGCAGACAAGCTTCTTTGCTGCGGAGGAACTGGACCGGAAACATTCTTTCCGTCTCGGAAGTCGTCCAGGAGAATACTTGTTGCACACTGAAAAGAACCAGAAGCACGCCTGCAACAACGAACAGCGCAATGATGCTTCCACTTCCCCAAGCATACAATGCCCCTCCGAAGTTGATCGCCATGATTCCGCATAGCAAGCAGGCAGTCGAGAGCAAGGATCCCAGACCATCGAAGTTGCTCAATCGCGCTTTCACTGTCGCCCCAGGCTGTGGATCCGAAGGTGGCAACAAGAAGACATAAATTGGAGCAAAAAAACCACCAATAAAAAGGTTCAAGTAGAATGCCCAGCGCCAACTGATTTTGTCAAAGCCACCTCCGACTACGGGTCCGAGAACGGTTCCAATGCCCCAGATGAATCCAACCAGCGACAGATATATCGGGCGTTCTTTGTCTTCCGTGTACACGGATAACAAATTCAGAACGCCAAAATACATTCCACTCCCTGCGGCACCAAGGAAGACTCTGCCGACAATCATGGCGTCCATGTTTGGCGCGGCGCCACAGATTGCCGAGGCTGCGAGGAAGATGACCAGCGACGTGATGTAGAGCCATTTTGCGTTGAATTTGCCATACAGCTTGCCGAGTGGGAGCACGACGACGATGCCTCCGAGCATGAATCCGACGGAAAGCCACGGCAAGAGTTCAATGCTGTCGAATTGGGTCACGATGGATGGACCGAGGTCTGCTGTGATGGTTGTGTCGAGTGCATACATCAACATGCTGGACAGCACGGCGACGACGGCGAGGAACCACTATTTCGTCATTAGTTTGTTGGGGTCGTGATACGAACTGCCCAATGCACGTACTGAAAACCCTCGAATCTTTCGACGTTGAGGGGAAGCATCTGTCGCACTTTCACTGCCGCTGGAAGAATTCGCTTCTGCCTTCATGGCATCCCCTGGTAGATCCATACGGCCTTGTATTGTGTCTGACATCTTCTATCGAAACTTTGCAGCGGGGATGAGTTGACTTGAGTTGTGACGAGAAATGTGCTCGAGGGAGCAAGCAATCAACTTATTCTCTTCGCCCCCAAGCCCGTGGCCAACCTACGACAACTTCGTTCGTTTTTTTCAGCGCAGCCGCAGCGTGGGAAGGAATCGTTGATTTCTCAGCAGCTCAGACAATTCGGCCTCAGCCTCATACATTCTTCGGCCAAATTTGTTTCCCTTCTTGGCGGCTTACCTGACCCGAGACAGTGGGCTTCATGCCCGTGTAACAAAGGGTCCGCCATGGCTGATCTACACCGGTAAAGTCGAGATTCGCGGATTGCAAAGTATTGGATACTCACCGGTGTGCTCGCCGCAACAACAATTTGTGAAAGGAACGTGGCGGACTTTTGGATGGCATGGTGCCATTATAAAAAAGGGTTTGCGTAGTTGGTGTAACGCGAGATTCGGGCCCAGCTCGAGGTTTCACCACACAGGCATTTGGGCAGCATTTTCCGTTTTGTACGCTCGATCGCAGAGACGCGACAGAGTGACTGATCGCGGCCAAAGAGTCCAACAGTTGACGAGAAGACCAAAACTTGTCTGATAGTAGCATATTCTTGGAAATCCAGTCGTATTTGGCTCAAGCTCGGTATCGAAGTTGATGCCATTGAAGTGGCAATGATAATAGATATGATTACGATCTACATAACGCCGAATCCAGCTAGCACTTAGTTCCATTCATCGCACATATTTGTGCTCAAATTCCACGCCTCTCAGTCACGAACATGTCCATCTCGGATTGGTGCGCGAACCAATGTCCTTGAACTTTCCACTCTCTAACTGGATCAGCCAGACGAAAGTCGAACTTTCTGATCAGCGAGGGCACGACTTTGATCATTTCCATCATCGCGAAATTCCGGCCCGCGCAAGTCCTTGGACCTGCTCCAAACTGTTTCAATGTCAGTCGTCATCCCATCCCCAGGTATCAAGCATCATTCAACTCACAGAAAGGAGACACTTGCGCATCTCTACGACGCGCGACGGATCCTCCAGCCAGCGTTCGGGACGGAAAAAGTCGCTGTCAGGCCCGTACACAACTTTATTGCGGTTCATGACCCAGGCATTGATCCCGACTACGGTACCTTCTGGCAGGTAATGGCCCGCTAGCTCCACTCCTCCCGCTGGGACGTCGCGCTCAAGCAGCAGTCCAGTGGTCGGGTGCATGCGAAGGGCTTCAGTGATTGAAGCTTCGAGATATCTCAGCTTCGATGCCGGTTCATACTTGACTGGCAGGGACAATGCTCCACTTTCGAATGCCATGTCAATCTCTTGCTCCAGCAGTTTGTACGCCGTGGGGTTTCGACAGAGGTAATATAGGAGGGCGCGTAGGGTGATGGCCACGGTCCCCGGAGCGGCGATGAGATTGGTCGTGGTCAGTCCGATAATCTCGTGGATAGCCAGCTTGCTTGGCTCGGGGCCCTCGTTGATGAGCATCAAATCAAGAATGTCCTTTGGTGCATTGGGCTCGCCCTTTGCGATGCGCTTCTTGACCATATCAATGGCAAGCTATAATGATGGTCAGAGGTTGACCGACAGAAAGATATGCATCATGACTTACGTTCTGAATCGGATTGGTCTTCTCGATATCCAGTAGCTTTTGCAACGTCGCATTGCCAAACATGAGCTTGTGCAGCCACGGTGCTTGCCCGATGACAGAAAGGTATGTGAGCACAAGTGCTGTGCCAGAGATTCGACCTTCAACATCGCTGCCCGTCGCCAGATATCCAAGGTCTTCCGAAAAGTTGAGTCTTCCGATGGCATCGAAGGCAAAATACATTAGCCAAGATGCGACATCGATTGGGCCCTTGCCATTGCGGCACTGCTCGGTAAGTGAGTGCAATAGCTGTGCAACGCTGGGCTCGAGAGTAGCTTCGAGGCTAAGCGCCGTGGCCGGGGTGTATGCATGCATCGCGTTGCGGCGCAAGTGGGTGTGATGAGTCTTCGATCGAGTTGTGATCATGTTCGAGAGTGGTCTTCCATGGTACCAGCCTTCTGCCAGCTCATAAAAGGCACTCTATGCATAGGTTAGTCCTACTCCACGATGAGTATTTTGTGGCATTGTACCTTATTGTATACAGTTTTGAAACCATAGATAATTGACAGAGCTGCAGGGTCGTCGACAGAGACTGTCGAGGACCCAGTCCTCACGACTGGTCCATATTGGCGATGAAGGTCCAGGTTCTGCCTGGGCATGTCCGCTTTGTATGCAGCACGCAATTTCCAGAAGTTACCACAGCTTGCCGTGAAAGGCCCTGGGACCTTGGAAAGCGCGGTGAAACAGCGCTGGTAGAGCAAGTAGCTGATGGTTAGACCAAGGCTACTGAGCCACAGCATGGTGATCGTGTTGCTCATGACGATGGATGGTATTGTAAATTGGTCGCCGAGTTCCTTTCTGCGCAAAAAAACAGTTGAACAATACAGGAGAAGTGCTGCATGTGCTGCGGGTGTGATAGATCAATGAACCTCCTGGTTGTCGGACGGAGGGTTGACGCATTGCTCGTTAGCTGCTTGTCAGCCGCTTGTGCTCAATCCGTGTTGCATATCCAGACGGCGGAATTGTTGGTGTTACAATCTCTGACCTCTGACCGGTCGTCTACTTTCCTAAGCCATGCAAAGTGTTGCACGTAGAAGGATGTCAGCCGCTGCTGGGCACTCATAGTGGAGATATGCCACCGGTACCTTTCTGAAAATGGCAAGCTCAATCCTCGCGAGCTTCTCCGGGTGTGTGCCTGGGCTTGACTCGTTTCTACGATTACTAATGCAAGTATTCAGTTGCGCGGGATGAGGATATAAATTTACTGCCGTAGCGAGAGTCTTTCACACCTCCATCTGATCGATATCCTGCGCTCCTACCGCCTTTCACGCCCAAGCCACAACAAACCATCATGTCTTTCGGCACCGTGAAGAGCGACCCAGCGTCCGCGATGGACCACGTCGATCCATTCAGGAAGACATCGCTCATACCTTATGTCGACGCTGCAACAGCGCCTCCCGCAATTGCCGAGAAATTGAATGTATTGCCATTCAGGCGCAACATTTTCCATTTGCTCGGACACTCTGAGGGGCTCTTTCCACACCTCATGGGAGTCATTGGTGGCTGCTTCAATGGTCAAACCCGAACTGTGCAGCTCCTCGACTGGGTAAGTGTCCATATCATTGGGAATCAAGTTAGCTAAGCTGATGATCTGTCAGCAACTCATTGTTCTTCGCACAGCCACGACCTTGAAGGCGAAGTACGAGTACGATGTCAATCTGCCGGTGGCGGAGCTGTATGAGATGCCCCAGGCCAAGATCGAAGCCATGGGCTGCAGTGCAGCAAGCGTTGTGGATGGCGAGGGCCCTTGGTCCGACAGAGACCGTATCATCCTACGCCTGGTGGATGAGCAGCTCGTCAACTACACAAACGAGGAGAAAACGATCAAAGATGCACTCGAGATCCTTTCCAATGCTGAGCTGGTTGAATGCTTGATCATTCTGGGCACATACGCCCTCATTGCAAGGGTCATTCGGGCGCTCAGAATTGACGATGATCAGCCAATCCGTCCTGATGGATTGATGGAATCGCTGAGAAAGTCGGTGACGCCGACGGTGCCGCGCGGGTGAACGCGAGTAGGATTTCTAGTATATAGCGGAAATGTAGGACTGCAGCCGCGGCCCGGCCCGCTCCCAAGGAGCGGGCCACCCCGCCCTTCCCTCTTCTTCTCTCAACGTCAACATCACACTCCCTTTTCTGTGCTACATATTCTCGATCGAATCATCCTGCGTCTCGAAAATAATCATCGGCTTCCGCAAACCAAGATGTCCCCTTTGTGCTTGCGTGATCGCTTCCAAGACCTCGTTGGCTGCGGTTTTCGCATTCCAGTGGACCTCTGTGAAACCAAGTGGCGGCAGAAGGATTTGGCCTTTATTGAACAATTGCACGAGCCAGTCGCACAGGGCTTGCTGCTGCGCCGAAGACCGTAATGCCAGCTGCGCCGATCCCCGAAAGGCCCGCAGGCTCAGCTGTCTTCCAAACATGTCTCCGGCATCCAGCTCGAGCACTTCTCGGCTACTGCCCAGGAAGCCGAGCTGCACGTATGTTCCGCCGACGCTGAGAGCCTTGACCAGCGCGCGTCCAGAAGGGCCGAAGACTGAGTCAAGCGCCAAAATGACCTTTTTGCCCTCCAGGATCGAAGCACTATTGTGGAGCAGGTCGCTTTCGGTGACCACCATGTCCGCGCCAAGCTGATGCAGCGCCGTCTGAATCATGATCGCATCTGCTTGATCACGGTCCCGAATGACATTGATCGTCTTGAGGCCGCGTCTGTGCGCGAATTGTATCACCATCTGCGCCACGACAGACGTGCCCGCATTCTGGATGATGTACTCGCCTGGCCGCAGAGTTGCCATATCTTCAACGAGAAAGTAGGCCGGCATGACCGACACACGTAAGATGGCTGCGAACCTGAGGTCCTTGACGCGAGGCACCCGCTGCAGTTCCGAAGGCTGAAAGACTGCGTGAGTCCGCCAACTGCCTAGTCCAAATTTAGAGGGCACCACCAGGTCGCCGGTGTGCAGGTCGTGAACCTGGTGTCCGACAGCGAGGACTTCAGCAACGCCATCATAGCCAAGAATCTCTTCGCCCAGATACTTGTATATTGGCTTTACGGGATAGCGACCTCCGATGACGAGCGTGTCCAGAGGATGGACCGGCGCCATGAGGAATCGCACCGTGACTTCTGAAGCGCCTGCACTCAGGCATGTCTGTTGTCGAAAGACGATCTGTCCGCGACCTGCTTCTCCGTTCTCCGTGACTTCGTCTGATCGGGTAATCAATTGTGCCGGCGGCAGAACCTGGGCGTTTGTGAGCATCGTAATGAGAATGCCTCTTGTGGAGAAGATCTTGTTGGTTTCGCGTTGCTCATACATCAAGTGCCATCTCACGGGCATCTTAAAGAATCGGACGGAGCTCTTGCCAATACCGGATGCAAAATCCTTGACAGCTGGCATCAGCGAAGTGACACGATGGCGGCCACGTTGTAAGCGCAACGTTGCGACACAGCCTGGGCTGTATGTTACCCTATATTCCGGTGAAGTTCGAACACGCTCTTTCACACCGGTGTTGGCTCACCGGCGTTGATGTTGCATTGCGATGTAGATGCAAATTCGCAATAGGAGCGGCTGGATTAATGGCGCCCACAGCCTCCGACTCCTCTGGTATCTATTCAGAGAACCAACAGAACGCGGCATCAATATGCTTGGCTATGTTCGACTGGAAGCGCAGCCATCGACTTCGCCTCGCTTCAAGAAGCCTATGGCCATGTTGGTACAGCTCCTACTATCGCTCAAGACCGTCTGCCTAGGTGCGGGCATCACGGACGAGAGGCAGTGGCCGCCAAACGTCCGAGCAACTACGGCTTGGGACGAGGGAAGGCCGTCAGAGTGGGTCAGCTCTACGCTGCGCGAAAAAAGTCTGTCGAGTCATGAGCATATATCAGATCATCGACCGCTGTCTGCGTTTGCATATCAGACACCCGAAGCTCCAACACCTTGAAGAATCTACATTTTGAATCTTGCACTACAACCTTATCCTCTTGGCAAACGATACAGACCATGGGACGTACGGTACCAAGAAGCATGGTGTTGGCCGCCGCGGTCAATCAATCAGCCAACAGGCAAAGATCCATGCTCATACATCGACACATCCAAGAAAGAGCGGAGCTTGTTCCCGAAATCATCGCCATTGACTGTGAGGCTACTGGTCAAATCTCTTATCGCGAGCTGGAACGCCAGGCAAGTTCCGCCGCTGCACAATTGATCTGCGGTCGGGGTAGCATTGTGCCTATCAACATGTCTCGCACTTCGCACCTTGTGGTCGCCATGCTCGCGGTCCTCAAGACTGGCGCCGCCTATACCTTGCTGTCCCCTGATGCTCCTGCGGACCGGAACCGTGCCATCGTACAAGACACCAAAGCACGATTTGTGCTCGTGGACAAGACTACAGCAGGCTTCATGCATGGAGATTGCGACGAGACTGAATTCGAAGCTCTTTCTCAGCACGCGGGGAATAACACCGCTCTCGATGAGTTTCCCGCCATCTACCAAGCATCTTCAGACATCGCCTATGTTATCTATACGTCCGGCACGTCGGGAAAACCAAAAGGAGTGCTTGTCTCGCACTTCGCTGCTTCTACGGGTCTTCTCTCGATGCCTCTCTACAAGCCAGCGGAGAGCAGCCGAAGCCTGCTCCTCCATTCTCCCAGCTTCAGTGCGGCTCAGCGGACGATACTGGGGACACTCGTACGTGGTGGCACACTTTGCGTCGCTAGCAAATCGTCCATTACGGTCGATTTGAGCACGACAATCGCGAGGCTTTCCCTGCAATCTCTGGAAATAACTCCAAGCTTGTTGAACATCCTGAAGCCAGAGGAATTGCCCAAGTGTGTCAAACGCATCACACTAGGTGGAGAGAAAATTAGCGATGCCACTGTCGACACGTGGGTGGGAAGAGCCGAGCTAGTCAGCGCCTATGGACTCAGCGAATGCACTCAGTTGAGTATGCGCTCGTCCCTCTCGAAGGGCAAACCTGGCTCGCTATTGGGCTGGCCATCGGACAGCACAGTTCCGTACATTCTGCGACCAGGGAGCTACGAAGCCGTTCCGACCACTGTTCCTGGTGAGCTTTGTCTCGGTGGAGATCAGCTAGCTGACGGGTACCTGAACTTGCCGGACAAGACACAACAAGCCTTTGTGGCCAACCCCTTTGGTCGAGGTCGCCTGTATCGTACTGGCGATATGGTCGTTCTTAGACCCGACGGATACATGGAACTTTTGGGTCGTATCGACCAACAGACAAAAGTGGAAGGCCATCGCGTAGAGCCGGAAGAGTCGAACAGCCACATACAGCGCAAAGAAGAAGTTGCCAGCTCCGCTGTTGTGCCCGCCACTATTCAAGGTCAACACGTCTTGGTAGCAGCGATCGTCCCGCGTCACGATACTACATGGCCCAAGTTGGTGAAGGAATTGAGAGCAATCCTTCGCAGCAAGCTGTCCTCCTACGCCATTCCCCAGTATTGGCTTCAGCTCCAGGCGATGCCGCTCAATGCCAACGGCAAGGCAGACCTGGCCGCGTTGAGGACTCTAGCCGAAAGCACAAGCATCAACGAATTGGTGGCATTGACTGCTATTGCACCCGCTGCACAATCCTTTTCCAAGCCAAATGATCATGATCCCGCACCCGGCTCTGCTAGCCTACTGGAGATCATTTCTGGCGTGCTTCAATTACGCCCAGAGCATGTAGATCTCGTGAGCTCTTTCCAGGATCTTGGCGGCTCGTCTCTCAAAGCTATCGTTCTGGCCACGCGACTTCGAGAAGCGTCTCTTGACATTTCCGCTGCTGACATACTGCAACTTGATAACCTCAAGCAGGTGCTTGAGTGGCAGAAACGGGTACATTCACAGCCCACAAATGAATACGTGCCTTTCTCCCTCCTCCCGCATGGCTTCTCACGCGACCCTGTCACATGGGAAGATGCATATCCGGCTACTCCGCTTCAAACTGGTATTTTGGCGGATACGATGATGGGCGCAAATTATTGGTATCAAAGAGTATATCAGCTCAACGGTATTACCATCGCTCAGGCAACCCAAGCTCTCAATACAATCATAGCTCAACACTCAATCTTTCGCACCGGGTTCGTGCCATGGAAACGAGGGTTCATTCAGGTGGTAAAGCGACGGCAGCCTCTGAACGTCACGAACTTCCATGATGTCAGTCTGGAGGAAGCTCGCCAGTCACTCGCCAATGATACCATGCCTCTATCTGGTCCGCTTGTCAAAGCAGCCTTTCTCGATGAAAGTCTTCTGATACTTGTCATGCATCATGCCCTTTTCGACTACTGGTCAAGTCAATTCCTTGTCCAAGATGCCACCTCGATTCTAAAGCGTCAAAAGCCGGTAGTCAGGGCGCCTTTTAGCAAATTCGTCGCTTCCGTGAAGCCACAGGATCCGGAATCAGAAGCTTTCTGGCGCGAATATCTACAGACTGGTCCAGATACAAAGCTTTTGCTCAACACCACCAATTCCGAGCCGCAAAAGCTACAAGCAGATATTGGTAACTTGCTCGTGGAGTTTTGCAAGTTCACTGGTACCACCCTAGGTGCTGCCGTGCATGAAGCATGGGCGTTGACTCTGATGAAGTTGATCGGATCGGACGACGTCACTTTCTTGACTGCGATCTCTGGAAGAGATGCGCCCCTGGAAGGAATCATGACACTCAATGGACCGACATTGAGCGTAGTTCCATTGAGAGTCCGGCGCGATCCAAATGCTCCCGTGGCAACACAGGCCAAGCAGACGCAGGACAATCTCTGGCATTTGTCGAAATATGGACAGTACGGACTTCGTCGGATTCTTTCGGCAGCAGGAAAAAGCCCTAGTGCCTTCAACACCATGGTCAACGTCTTGATTACTTTGCAGGACTTTGCTCCCGACTCTCCGCTGGCGCCTGTCATCATTCATGAGGACAATTTTACGCAGTACGTGACGCTTGAGATTGACGAGAGTCTACCTTCGAGCGTGAAATTGCTTGCTCCTGCTGGGCTCGATCACGCGCATGCCAGGCAAATTCTTGACTCCTTTCTCGAGGTCCTCCAGTCGATGGAACAGGACTACAGTGATACCAAAGAGGCAGTCACCCCAGCAGGATCCGATTGCGATGAGTATATTCTTCTCTCGAATGACTCAACTATTCCAGAGCACGAGCCCGAGTTCGGTCTCGCGCATGATGCTTTTGAAAAAGTCACAGTGACGTCTCCAGCGAATGTCGCTGTGCGCCATAGTAATGGCCAAGAATGGACCTATTCCGAAATCAACGCTGAATCCAACAAGTTCTGCAGGTGGCTCCTTGACCAGGGTGTCGAGACGGGCGAGATGATCCCGCTCTACATGGAGAAATCAAAGGACGTCCTCGTTGCTTTGTTGGGTATTCTGAAAGCTGGTGCGGCCTTTACACCTATGGACCCTGCCAACCCTCACGAAAGGAATGCATTCATCGTCAAAGATGTCGCTGCTCGACGCATGATCTCAGATTCGACACATCAGCAGGCATGTCATGCCTTCGGCTGCGATGTGATCGTGCTATCCGATTTGTACCTAGGGCACTATTCGCACGACAATATCGCTATTCAGGAACTTACTCCGAGCAATACGGCTTATGCAATATACACGTCCGGTTCTACTGGCTTGCCAAAGGGCGTTCTAGTCCCTCATTCTGCAGTCGTCGCCGCTACGATAGGCATGGTCAAAGCTACCAACGTCAACGCGGACTGGGTTGCACTGTGGGTGCTGAACTACGTCTTCGATGCCTCATATTATGACGTATTCACGATTCTGTCCACGGGCGGCACGCTCTGTATTGCACCGCAGGATGATATTCTCTCTGATCTCACGGGACACATTAACAGGATGAACGTCAAGCAGGTCATGCTTACGCCAACCATCACGAAGATGATCCGAAATGGACCGGCAGATGTTCCCGGCCTCGAGGTCCTCAATGTTTGCGGAGAGAAAATCGACATGAACATCCTCTCATGGGCGGAAAGGATTGACGTGTACAATGGTTACGGTCCAACCGAAGCAACAATCTTGATGACAGTGTCCAAAGTCCAGCCGGATGGCGATCTGAACAGCATAGGATTTCCTTTGCAGTACGTCAAGGCTCTTGTAGCCCGACCAGACGCGGCGAGCATCGAGCCTGTGGCCGACGGAGAAGTCGGCGAGCTATGTGTGGCCGGACCTCAGCTAGCCAATGGCTACCTCAATCGAGCTGAGCAGACAAGACTATCATTCGTTGAGCTTGCCAATGGCGAGCGCTGGTATCGCACTGGAGACCTGGCATCCAAGGCCCGCGATGGTTCGCTCATGTAAGAGATTGCTGCTTCGCTTATTGTATCACGCTGATTTGTGCCACTGCAGCTGTTATGGACGAAAGGACTATCAAGTCAAACTCAACGGCTTTCGCATCGAGCTTGGCGAGATCGAAAACGCTATTGAACGCACAGGAGAGGTTGACGCCGTCGTCGTTACGGTTGCTGAGCTTTCCCAGAAGCGACAACTCGTCGCTTTCTGCATCTTCAAAGGCGACAGAGCGGCTGGCCCACCTACCCTTCTAGGTGCCGACGGGCGCCTGAACGCTATCAAAAGCCTGGTGCAGAGTTTGGATGCTGGCACCTTGTCTCACTACATGATTCCAGCTTTATTCCTCCCATACACTGCATTTCCAACGTTGCCGTCTGGCAAGGCAGACAGGAAGCGACTTACAGCGTACGCAGAATGTCTCGACAAGACCCAGATTGTTTCGTACAGTCCACAAAGCGTACCGAAGTCGGAATTCAAGACAGCTTCTACTGCTACGGAGGTCGCCCTGCAGCAAGCGTGGGCGGCGGTCCTCGACTGTCCAGAATCCTCTGTTGGCGCTAATTCGGATTTCCTCGCTCTCGGAGGTGATTCTATCGCCGCCATCAATGTCGCGTCAGAATGCCGAAGAATGGGTTACGGTGTTTCGGTCGCCAAGCTCCTTGCGAATCCCCTCCTGGCCGATCAGGCTCGACAGCTGAGTCCATTGGCTGCAAGTATCGCGAAAGGGTCACCAACCGGCTTTGAGATCCCAGAATCACTCAATCACGCCATCGAGGAAGCAGGTCTCAAATACAGAGATGATGTGGAGGATGTCTACCCTTGCGGACCAGGACAATCAGAGTTCCTTTCTCGAAGCTCCGAACCGGAGCAGTACTGGAATCTTGTGGTTTGCCGTGATCTTCCTTCTGATTTCGATCTGGAGCGCTGGTTGCGAATCACACAGAGTCTTACGGCACGAAACCAGATTCTACGGGCCACTTATTTTCCAGTGTCTTCGAGTCATGGAACGAACTGGTACCAGGTAAGTACTCTGTGCCAAATTCCTCGCCTTCCCAGTCAGCTAATTTCCGTTTTGCAGGTTGTGTTGAAAGGTTCTACCCTCGACTGGAGCGCTGCCACGTATGGCTCAGATGATGAGAAGGCTGTGCTCATCAATGACTTGCGCAGGAGCGAATTCACCTTTGGAAAGGCCATGATTGCTTACAAGCTGCTCGTACACAGCTCGACTGGCCGACTGTCACTCTGTATCAAAGTCAGCCATGGATCTTACGATGGAACATTGCTTCGCATCTTTGATGAACAATTCACAGCTTTGGCCCGCGACGATTCTGTGATTCCCCAGGTGAACTCATTCAAACAGTACATTGAGTGGGTGTCACAGCAAGATCGCAACACAAGCCTGGGATACTGGAAGCAGCTGCTCCAGGACTACACGCCCCCGCCAACCTGGACAGATCGACTCGCCACAGACAGCAAAGGCCTTGCTGCGATTACTGCCGACGTCGACGCTATTGCGCTGCGTTTCGGTGTCACCGCATCTACTGTCTTCCAAGCTGTCAACGCTCTCGTCGTTGGCAACGTCACCTCTTCATCCGACGTACTGGTCGATAACCTGATTACTGGACGCAACGCCGACATCACCGACCCTCAAACTGTCAACGGCACATGCGCAAATTTCCTGCCCTTCCGCTCGAAACTAAGCGCATCAACCACTGTCGCCAACTTCCTCAAGACGACACAATCCGATTTCTGGGATACCACCGAGCACGGCAGCGTCAACCTGGATGATATATACCAAGGCGTCTTTGACTGGGATCGGAAGAGCAAAGGCGGAATGGCCAAGATGCTCTATTGCTATCAGCCATTCGATCCCGCCCCAGCTGGCTCGGCCGTGAACCACATGCGATGGATCGTCATGGCACAAAGTCAAGTCTTCATGACGTTCAATTATGCTTTGTACGTGGAAGTGCAGAAGACCGCGGCCGGTGGTCATCGCTTGAAGTTGGAATGGGATAGCCGAGCTCTGGGCGCCGACGTGGTGGAGAGGGTGGGTGGACTGTTCAATCGAATGCTTGCGGAGCTTGCTTCTTCCGAGGGAGATGCAAGGTTGCCGGTCTGAGGCTGGCAGCGTACAAAAAATGATTTCGGCTGTTCTTTTCATAAGATATTATGGGATCGCGGCGTTGGCGGGGTGCACCGAAGCAACAATTTGTTTTTTTTCCTCACATAGATTTCGAATACTTAGAGAATAGAACTGCCAATGACAATATTCACAATGACCTGCCGAGTGCCTCTCGCGGAACCGCTCTATTCTATGCTGATGTTACGCCGCGCACACTGTCATTATTGCATCTTGGGGGACTCTCTCGTTCGGGTGCTTTTAGCATATTCACCACAACTGCTCCGAGCCATGAAATAACTCACATTCGCTCTGCAAATGCTCCCACATCCTCTCACTGCACCAGAATCCGATCAAATCCGCCTCCTCCTTTGGAACCACAATCGAAATCTCCGATCCATGCCGACAGGAGAGTGGTTTATCGACGGGGAGCGGGTCCCCAACCAATGGGTAGCGAGTCGAGATCCCAGTTACGTCCCCTTCCAAAGCGTATGTCCCATCGTACATCCCCACGATGACCTCGATGGAATTTCCACCAATCTGAAGCAAAACAGTTGGGACCTTACTCCAATCTCGTCTACCCACAGGGAGCGAACTACCCTCGACTAGATTACTGGGCACCACCACAGGATGGGAACGTGATGCCAGAAAACACATTTGGTTCATACGCGTGGGAATTCAGCAACGGGAACATGTATCCGATCGGTCATCCTTGGTTCTGGGATCACCACTATATGTGGGGCTATCCTGGATATGCAAGGCGTCAATTCTGGCGCAGCTAACTGAAAATGACTAGGTGAGTGAATGATGTTGTATTTTTTGCAAGGTCAAAGCGTACGACGCAGAACACCGCGTAGGTATTCTACGCCAAAGTCAAGATTTCTAGTGTCGTTGACATGCAACGCAATCTGTGCTTTCCTTGAACGTGCCAAATGTCGGTGTTGAGTTCTACACTGTGCTGCATGGATGCACACTCAAAAGTGGAAACAGTTGACAGTGATCGGCCGACCTCTGAACGACAGAAGGGCTGCATTCAAGTGTTGCCGCTGAGACCTACAAGACCACTCGAGGCCACTGGCATTTGCTTCTCGTTCTGGGTTTGAAGGATTCGGATACAACCTCATTGGCGGCGACGGCTATCCAAGGGCTCCAACTACCCGCAAGATGATAGAATGAAAATCTGATCTCCTTGGCCAGCGCAATGGCCTGGTCAGAAGTCGAATCTCCCATAAAGGTGAGATGTATGTATGCCTATGACAAACCATGACTGGAGAAAGGGAAGAGATCAGAATTCGTCAAGGCATCCCGGGTGAACACTTCAACCCAGAACCGGGCGTATGAGTTCGCGGCAGTGGTAAGTAATGTTACTCTGCAGTCCAAGACTCGTCAGAAAGATACACACCGAGTAGTGGACCCTTGCATGGAAAATTGGACAACCGTAAATGTTTGACAAGCTTGCTTTGCGCTGGTGCACATGCATACTCAGGCGCTCACATCGCCGCCAATGTTGATCAGCGACGGCCATTTGACTAGCTCGAGCTGCGGTGATGGTCAGCAGCGCAGACATGATACCTCGAATGGGATTGTCGATCCAAATTCGTTGAAACTTCCTAGTTGACATTTCCAGGCTGATTATTGATCACTCGACTTCACGAATGCTGGACCGTGCTGAAGCTTGACATGCATAAGGTTGCATAAGAAAGGCTTAGTTCGCTTGCTTCCCTGGCAAAATTTCCCCAAAATCCGGCAAGAGGTTGACTGACGAGACGGCCCTGCGCAAACCTTCTTGAGCTATGAAGAGCCAGCCACATCAGCAATACAATAGCGGGTGGCTTGCGCCGAATCGTTACTTCCTGGAGACCGGAAGCACCCCACAGGGGTTCTCCAGATGAGCCAAGCACAAGATCGTCACCCGGCTTTCCTGAAAGCCTCTCTGTCCAGCGATTGGTCGAGACAGGATTGGTATCGCTGTATTCATCTTTCAGCGCTGAGCAACTTTGTCTATACATACTCTTCTGTTGCGCGTCGTCGTCGCCGTGCTGAGGTAGCTTGAAGAGGCAGGACTCACTCCCGCCAAGTTGTGGGGAGAGCTCAGCGTGAGTCGAGAACGCCTGTGCTCTGCTTGTGTGGTATTGACGGTGTTCGCACTCCGGCATGGCCTCCGACAGGGCGGCCAAGTGCAGTACTCCAGCGTCGTTTGGCGCAGCAGGGATGTCCGCGAGTTTGGTTGAGTATAGAGTTCACTGAGATCGACGTTCGGTCAGGCGGTGTGGCCCGAGTTTGGTGCAGCTTGGAGAGTGGGGTCTGCTCAAACTTCTGCTATTTGCGGCCGTGTCATGTCCCAGATGCCTGGAGTTCGGAATCGTAATGTGTGATGTGTAAGTTTTCAGGCTGCTCAGGCACGACTCGCTCGGGCCGCTGGTTCTACCCGCCGCGGCCCGGCAGATTATCCGGCGACGAGAGGACGATCAACAACAACGCAGCCGTTGTTCGACACAAGCGGTGCCTTTTGTCCTATACTGATCATGCACCGTTGCGGCATGCAAAGTCAGAACCCTACAGAATTCCAACAACTCGGTACTTTCGCCGAGTCGCGCAAGAGAAACCCCGCATTTCTGCACAACATAAAGATGATCAGGAGGAATGGCTGACGAGAAGATGTGCATCGCCGCCCGTTTGCTCAAGCACGATGCTCATATTCACTCCTTCGTTACTTTTCGCTTTCCTTCTCCCATCCATTGTCTCTGCAGATTCTTTTCCCCAAACTAGCGCGGCCGCCGCCATCGCGCTACCAGCCTGCGTGCAAGAATGCGGCATCAAGATTCTCACGGCATTCCAATGCATGCCTCAGGACCCGTGCTACTGCAATGATGTGCAGCTGAGCAAGGCCTTGACAGGCTGTGTGATGTCCACCTGTGAGTTTGGAGACCAGCTCAAAGCCGCCAAATTTCGCGCCGACGGTTGCGGCCATCCCATCAGGAACCGATCGAGGCCCACCAAGCTCTCGGCACCCATTCTGTTTGCCGCCGCCATAGCCTTCGTGATTGCTCGCATGCTCTCACGCTGCCCAGCTCTATCGGGTGCCGGATACAAAGCGGACGACTATCTCGTTCTCTTACTGGTCATCCCCACGGTTGCCATGTTTGTGGTGTCGCACTACACTTTCAAGAACGGGTCGGGACAAGATGTTTGGGAGTTGAGCCCGGACAAAGTGATCACCTATATGAAGGTAAGATAATACACAGCGCATTGCCCGAACAGCATCTGGTACCACGTGCTAAATCATGATCAAACAACAGTGGTTCTTGACTGGTCAGGTCGCATACTTCATGGTCGTCTTCGGCACCAAGCTCTCCTTGGCCCTGCTGTACCTGCGCATCTGGCCACCATTCGATGGCCGAACTTTCTTCCACTGGACCTGCTACGCTGTAGCGATGATGTTGGTCTATGCCGTCGTCGTTTCTTGCACCACCGTGACAATGGCATGCCGCCCGATCGCCGCCTACTGGGATCTCAGGCTCAGACCGCAGGCCTCGTGCTTGGACTCGACGAAGCTGCATTATGGATTCGCGACTGTCAATTTGACGCTGGATCTCGTCCTCTTGATCATTCCGATCCCCAAAATTTTGAGACTTCGGATTTCGCTCCCTCGGAAATTAGGGTATGTATCACTCACTATATCCCCGATAATAACCCCCCCCCCCCCCAACTGCGATGAAGGCATTTACTGACAATCACATTTCAGCTTGCTCGCGACGTTTGCAGTCGGCGGTCTGGTCACAGCATGCAGTGTGGTTCGCATATACTTTCTCAAGCTGACCGCATACACGACGAATCCCACATACGACTTTGCTCCGGCCGGATTGCTAGGAGTGATCGAACTCAATGCTTCTATCATCACATGCTGCATGCCCGCAACGGCAGGACTGGCGAGGCGCATCTGGGGAAAAGGAATCCAGCCGCTTTGGTCATCTTTACATTCACTCAGGTCTACCAGCAACCGTACGCCGAGCAATTCTAGCGCAGCGGACTCGACCAGTTCCTGGAATATCGAGAAGACGCACGATGGGACTCATATCAGGCCGCCTCTTCCTATTCCGATGCCTTATCGTGCTGCAAGTAACTAGGCTGAGGGTCATTGATCCAGTCTGACATTGCGTGCACCATCTGGAACGTCGCCGGACGGGAGCCCGTCGATAGGCAACCAGCACCACCATGATACGAAATCAAGGGCACGTGGATATGCAAATCAGAGGAAGATCAATGAGATGAACGTTGTGTATGCACTGTACCTCCATAATCTGTTTCATCAGTAGCTGTGTGTCGACTTCACTCTGAACCATGTCGTTGCAAGGAGAAACCGGCCATGCGGTCATTTATCCATCATTCCCAAAAGTCCAACGCTATCTGATGCCCGTGCTGCCGTCGAGTTTCGTACCCTAAGGTACATACAACCTGGAATATGCCGCAATATCTGTGCGACAGCAAATGCACTTTGTATAGTTCCTCGCCGCCAAGCCAACGCGACAATCGTCACACATGCTCAAGCATCCGCATGGCCATACCAATATGGTCCGAGGAGAGCACTGACACACGACGCACTGCGGCCCACCTTCGCCCATACCTTCTGCACCTGTCTCCCAAGTGCCGGTACGTTTCGCACGGGCTTTCGCTTTCGAGCGTTGGGAGAGGATGAAGTGTTCGAGGTCGCGCTCTTCGTCCTCGGGGCTGGGTGTGGACGAAGCGCGGCCTGATTGGGCTGATGAGCTGCTGCGCAGGCCGCTGAGGAGCTCAGCCCGTGTGCGATCCTGGGCACGGCGGTACTGACTGCGTGTCATGGGACGATTCGACTGCAAGCTGTACGACAGCAGCCTGGCCTCCTCTCGATCAGTCGAGTTCTGCGGGTTCAGCAGTCTCGCAAGAGAAGTGAGATCGACGCCACCATCTGTCGTGACAGAAGACTCTCTGCTGAACCGGCCGCCGTATGGGTCCTCTTGAGTGGGCGTCCGTCTTCCACTATCCGATTCCTCGTCGCCATCCGTGCTCGCATTCGTACTCATAGAGATCACGCTCGTGACGTCGTCATCATTCGCGACACTAGCGGCATAATCGCCGCTGGCGTCAAGTTCGCCGTACCAGCCTCCACCTCTCCACCACTTGTAGAGATCGTTACTGAGGTGCTGTTCGTCCTCGTATGTGCCTCTGCGTATCATCATCATTCTGGTTTCCGCTTCGACATCGACATTATTATCAGGTGGGAGCTTGAGGCTCCCATCATCGCCCAACATGTAAAAATCCAAGGGATCGGAACGCTTGCTGCGAAAGTGTGCCGAGGGTTT
Organism: Cercospora zeae-maydis; assembly: GCA_023512815.1. NCBI lineage: Eukaryota > Fungi > Ascomycota > Dothideomycetes > Mycosphaerellales > Mycosphaerellaceae > Cercospora > Cercospora zeae-maydis. Next base: position 699,167 of record JAKLWY010000003.1, on the reverse strand, counting down.
CCGCTGCCTCTCTGCAATGCCTGCAACTTTGAGCAACCATGAAGGCCGACGCTCGATGCCAATCTTGTGCAGCAACCGCAGCAGAACCTGGGCTTGCAAGCTGAGGGCGAGACCCGTGATCCCTGCAATGAAATCGAAAGTCAATTGCATGCGGCTTCTCCGCTGCGTTATGCCCAGTCCGGTGTCCATTTCAGCCGCATTGTGCTTTTCGGCTCCGTTTTTGGCAGGCTTCGACTTACGCTCTCGAGCGTACGGTGACTGGCCGATGGAATGATGCTGGTGATCCACGAAGTCCACGCCTCTTGCGATGCCTGAATCGAGGAGCTGCGAGGGCACAGCTGAAATCGCGCGTTGATCCATGTTCGCCGCCAACTCATCGATGCGCTTTTGTTCAAGCCAAGTCATAGGCGCAATGTGGATGCGACTGCCTTCATTCAGGTAGACTGCCTCACTAGCTGCAGTCAAGACATTGAAGCCGATTTTGAGTAAAGTGGTGTAGAAATCCTCCGACATGTGTATCCGGATTGCTGAGCTCTGCGAGAATTGAACATTGGCTTGAAGATTGTTGTATGCCCATGCGAAGCGTTGCCGCAGGGAGACATCTTCGGCCATGTCGCGTGGAATGGAGAATGCAGTCACGAGTAGAGCTATCCCATAGATAGCGCCGCATATGAAGATGCCCGTGAGAATCAAAATATGCGGAATGAAGCCTACAAGCGTGACCGTGGGAAATCGGAGGAGGCCCAGATCCGACTCGTCGATGTCGCCGCTGAAGATTTTGGTAAAACTCCACATAAACGCAGACATGTAACAGCATGCCCATACAGCCGTGTTGACCAACCGCACCTTGTCACGGATGCCAGCAACCGCCAAGCAGGCACTGCTGATATGACTGAAGCAGGATACTAGACATACCAACAGAACTTCTGGAGGCACGTTCAGTCGCTGTAGGATCTCAGACCTGCTCAGAAGAGGACTGGAAGTGGACGTCGAGCCGGAGCTGGAGCTCTTCGACAGGCCAAACATACCGAAGCCAAGTGCGCTGCTGATCATGGCTTCGCATTCGGCAAACGCTAGAGAGTGCTCGAAAATGGTCATGCCCGTTTCCGGCTTGGGGGTCCTGCCTTGTAAAGCACATGCAAGGGTCTCGAACAGCTGACTCGTACACAGGGTCAGAAAGAACCAGTATAGCATGGACATAGATCCCCTCAGAGCACCCTTGTCATCACCCAATCCGATCAGAGACATGGATCTGGCATGACAGCACTGTGCGTCATCTTGCCAGAACAGTAATGTCGAGCTCAGACGATACAAAAGGCCTCCTTCTGCCGCGAAATCGATGTTGAGGTGCTTCAACGGATCGCCATACCGTAGTTGTGGGTAATCCGGGGAAGTTTGACATCTCAAAGCCTGCAGGATATGCAGCGTCTGAGTCATGAAAGCGACCATCGGGATGAGGTATAGCGCAAGTCGGATGTGCAAGCGCAATCGCAAGTGCTCTCGGGAGGAAGCATAGAATTGTGTGCGGTTGAGCAAGACTGCGGCGCAGAATGTTGTCAATGCCCACCGCGAGGTCATGTAGGAGAAGATGCCTCCAAAGTTCTTCAGCTTGCCTATGCCAGCCACGACGCCCATCAAGAACGAACCCGACTCTTCGCTGCCCTGGGTGAAGGCATCCTGGAGCGACGACTCCATTGCTGCCGCCGTCGTCTGCACAAAGGCAGTGCCCGCGTTGGATGTGGTGGAGTTGGCAATGGTGTGGGCGGTGGTGGGATCGGCAATCATGCTGCCGCTCCAGATCTTGCCGGCGATGCTGTCCACCGCGTCGGGCATGTGGTACAGGGCGAAATGGCCGGCGCGCTGAGCAAGCCGCGGGACCACGAGCAGCAGGTCCATGGCCGACGGGATGTAGGAGACATTGTGGACCACTTCCATAGTGTCTTTTGCTGCCGGCTCGCTGCACAAACGCGGGCCCACGGCGGGCTGGGGTGCTCGGACGCGGTCGTTATCTCGTGGCGGGCGGCGCGGGGAGGACGTGCGACATGACTCTGGCCATGCGATATGCGTCCGCCGGAGACCGAAGGGTGTTGCGGATGAGCAAAGTAAGCAGCAAAGTAAGCAGAGATGGTGCGATCAAGTGGTCGAGAGGATGCCGAGAGACTTGATCATCTTCTCCACACGCACACGCCGAGCTGCCACGGGAGTGACGCGATGCGTCTTCACTATTGGGTTTCGGCAGTCACATGCCGAACACAACCTGGCATTACTCTTGCATAACCAATGTCCCGTCTTATGGTTTCAGACACTTGCAGGCATTCTTCCGCCTATAAGACCACATTCTGTACAAGCTCCTCGGACGCGCCGGCGCCGAATACAGATGCGACCGCACACCGCTCACTATCGACAAGATGCATGGGTCGCGCTGATGGGCAAACTCGACACCACTCCTACTACTGTACCTCCCACCTCGGTAATGTCTTGAACCGTGGCAGACATTGTTCGCGTTGTCTCTCCGGTCAGACGCGCACTTTCGCGTGTAGGGTCATCCTTGCAAGTAGGAACATTCCAGCGTGAGCACGTCCGTTATCAACAAATGCGCCCTTCTCAGCAGATCTTGCAATTACACCACGGGAATTGATTGAGGGCTCATGCGCTCAATGTGTCATTAGTCAATTTCCCATCGATAGCTGCTATAACTCGCCCTCTCCCAGCCGCGGTGACTGTGAGCCAGGCTTGAATTCCAGACTTGGCTGGAGATGAGACTCGGAAGAGGCTTCATTGCTGACCTTGCTCGGGTCCCGCGGCATCGCCATTTGTCGTAATGGTGGTCTGGCGCCACCGCACGCATCGCCGACCCGGTCCGAGGAAAGTGACGAGACTCGCGATGCGCGTGTCTGCAATCACGTCCAGTATCCGTCCCTCCATTGGAACTTGTATCCCGCCAATCTGGACTTCTTCCATCGTTTCTTAGACATGCCCTTCCGCGGCATGCATAAATCTTCCTTCGAGCGACACAACTCCTCATTTCTTGAGCAGCATATACACGTACTCGATTTTCAGCGGACTGAGCTTCTTGTACGGCCCGTCCAAGCACAACAACAATCCCCCGAACGACACATACACCTTTCTGCATTGCCTCAATCAGCGCTTCGCTCTTACAGCTTCAATTGTGACATGAAGATACTCACATTCGATCGCCGTCCTCGGGATCCTCCACCTTGTACACCTTCCCATAACACACGTAATCCCACATGTCCGCCAAACTCGGCGCATCGTTCTTCGGTCTCCACCCTTGCGCCTCATCTTTCGTGCCGTCGAGATTCAGCGTGCTGGCCATGAGCATATTGAACGATTCGCCATTGCCGATCGGGTACAGCTCGCTGTTGATGTCGAGTGTGATGGAGGTGGTGCTGTCGTGCGACGTTCCGAGAAGGCGGTGCACGCGGTCGTAGGTCTGATCGATGAGGGTCGTGACCTGAAAGGTCTCTTCGTATAGCTGCGCGTCCGCCATGTTGGGAGTGGAGGGTGTGGAAGGAAGCTGTTGTGAGTCTGTTGTCGCGTCGTGAATTATTTTTGGTTTCACAAGCTTTGGAGAGGTTCACTCGAAAGCCTGGACCGGGCCGCAGTTTAGCCGGTTTGCAGAACGCCGGCCCCGGTCTTCCTGCCATCGTCTACATTCTCTTAGCAGATACCAGCTGCCATTCCTACAACTCTTGTCGCATCTCAAGCGTGGGAGAGAGTATTGAGAGACAGGTTTCGCTCGAGACTGCGCCTTGTCGACGAGCGGCATGGGTAGACTACTGGCCCAGTGGCCCGGCAGAGGGATAACATTAACAGGACTACAACCATGGCGCGCATGAACGCTTCCACGTGGATACATGCACTCGCAAGATAAGGCCATGCCTGAGTAGACCAAGTGCTGCGACAGCTTGTAGTCTCTCCTCACATGGTCATTGCGGCGCATGGCCGCTTTGCCGGGGCTTCCAACTTCCAACCGGAGACTCATCACCGCGACAGGTAGCATCATACTTGCCCACTATCGTTCCCATCCTCTGCAATAATCTCTTTAGCTTCCTACTACAATCGCCCAAACACACTGTGCCTCGCCAAGCACCTCTCCCTCCCATGGGATATCGGGCCCCATCCGTGACCCAGCATTATCGAATCCGGGCGATCGCACCCACCACCAATGCGTCCCATAACGGTATATGCCGCTACATATTTGCATTCACAGCTCGCGTGGCAGCCACCACTTCTTATCTCAACGTCACTCAAGTCTTCAGCCGCGTTCACGTCTACCAGCAGCCACGAATGAGATGTACCAAAGACCGATCGCGGACATCTCGTGACCTCTACTGCGCTGTGACTTTGTCCCAAGAGCGTATTTCATATTTCGGAGCCCACTGCGCTGGCAGCAGATCTCAAGGTCAAAAAGATGCAGCTTGCAACTTGCGAGATTTGTGATCTGATGATGAGCTGTCTGCAACACTAGGCATCAGGAGACTTGTTCATTTTGTCAAGTATATGCAAGTAATGCTCATGGATTAATACGCTCCTCTGCCTCTTGTCTACGACTGATCTTCTCGGATTTGCAGCCAAAATCTGAGCTAGAACCTTATGGCCTTGTCACTTTCCTGCCATAACAAGGCATGTCTACTTCGTAACCGGGCGTAGACAACCCGAGTTGGCAAAACTAGTACCACTCAATTTCGTCAGAACCAACGACAACGCTTCCACCGAAGGCGTAAGAACGCTGTTCAAGTAGGTAGGCACACGCTCAGTCGCAAGCATGTACAGCAAGCACGAAGCGACCTTTGGATCCAGGTTGGGCTCCAGCTTGCCCTCGGTGATGATGTTGGAGAAGTTGATGACGTTGAAAGTACCATCTGCAGTGTTACCGCCAAACTCCACGGGATGGAGGGAATACATCTTCAAGATCTCCGCAACGACCTTCGAGTTATCGTAAGGCTCGACACGGTTGGTCCAGTTTGGTGGAATCTGCTCGGCGTTGTTGAAAGACCAGCTTCCGTCGTATTCGCGCTGAGCACCGTAGAAGGAGGAAATGGTCTCAACGTCGGGCGCGTAACCGCGAGTCCCTGAAGGCATCACTTCATACAGGAAAGAAGCGGCGCCGAATTGCAGCAAGGTGAGTGGGCCGACTTTCAAGAGCGTTAGCAAGGTGTATTGCATAAAGCGTGTGTCCGGGATGGCTTACAGTAGAAGTTTGGATTCTCATCTCTCGATTGGAACCAGCGCTGTTGTCGATAGAGGGCCATTCCTTCCAGATCGTAGTTGCCGCCAGTGGTCTCGGTCATCATGCCGAAGAGAGTACCATTGAAACTGAAGTTGTCACCCTGTCCAGTGAAGAAATCGTTGCGGGTCAACGATGTATCTGCCTCAAACTTGTTGTGGCCAGAGAGACCAGGCTCGGAGCCGGTGAGGGTTGGGTTGACGGATGTCCTCGAGGTGGCGTCACAACCGATTGAAAGCTTCGTGGTGACAAGATCACCAGCGGTTAAGGTTAGGCCGAGAAGAGCCAATATGTTGGCTAGATCGTAGCCGACGTTGAAAATGTTCTGCTGAGCATCGACGAGTTCGTTAAACGTCGTAATTCCGTCGTGGGCCACTGGAAAGTTTGGGGTCAGTACACAACCTCGAGACCCTCGTGGTGATCTTCTTACAAAAATTATGGTTCGCGGCGACGTTCACTGTACTAGTGTTAATGGTTGATATTGATGTGGGTCGGTAGAGCAAGCTTACATCCAGGACATGGTCCTCGAATATCGGTATCTGGGTTGGGCGGAACAAACTGGTGAGCAGTATCACCTGGAGCAGGCACTTGGTAGCCTCCCTTCTCGTTTCCTTTTCTGCCGTTCTTCGCATTGTTGTATGGGTACTGTGAGGTGATGGGAGCGGCAGGGACATGATTCGCGTTGAACGGGCATTCTGCGGCGGAGCCGGGTCCTTGGCCAGGTTGCTGTCGTCGGATGCGTCTTCGCTCTGCCTGGATCGCTGAGCTGTCCACGCCAGGAACGTTCATGACAAAGGGAAAGGCCCCCGCCGAAGCGATGAGCGATGAAAAGATAACGCCCTTCATGTTTGCGATTGTTTGCAAGAGTAGAAGATGCAAGATGATGGAGAATATTGAAGGCAAGAGCAGAAGAGGATGTTGATCACAGACAATACTTATGCATGTTTGTCCTTGCGTTGAGTGACGATGATACACCGAGGAACTCAGCAGGCAGATTAAATCCCCCTCTTGGCAATAGGGTATTGAGCTCGGTGACGAAGAGAACCGTGCAAGTTGTGCCGCTCAGGGCAATGAACCACTCGTCCGTTGGTAGATGGCATGGGTTGGCCCGCGACCTTCAAGGCATGCAGCGACATTGCAGGAGACTTGGTTTGCAAATACAATGCTTCTGCTTGGTCATTCGTGGCACCGGACGAGCCAACAACGAATTGGCATCGAGAGCCACTGTCGATGTCAGCATTTGTTTGGCTCGCTGGCTTCGGCCTCTTGGACATTTCTTCAGGCTGGCGCGGTAGGCAAATGCTAGTGTGTCAAAACATTGCCAATCTGCTAACGTATCGTCACAACTTCTGATCGGTACTTGGCAACGTTCTCCACGATGTCAGCCAGGATGGTGAGAAGATCGACTTTTCAGCTTGTATCAGACTTTCAACAGTCGCTTGCACTGTGCACTGCGCATCCAGCCTCGGACGTCCCAGCAGCGTTACACCTAGCCGCCACTGCCGTTGTGGGATCTGAACACGCGGATAAATCGATCCGACTCGCATCACGATGCGTAGAGGAGGCCTTTAGCATGCCTGGTAAGAGTTAAATGGTGCCTGAGGCGAATGCACCAGCGAGAATGTCTCGATCTCACATTTCTGCATCGCGTGCGGTCAACGTAGAACCTGGTAGCCGCGAAAAAATGATGTCGCGCGTATGGATGCCCACGAACCGCCCTGGTCTTCATGCCTTCTAGATTGTCAACCATGATATTGAAGATAATCATCCCATTGCCTCTCTTTCTCATCGCCACGTGAAGCTCGCATATGAATTGATGTTGCTTCAGAGTTGAGGCATATTGCATGAAAATGACATTAATGTTGCCATCCACGTAATTGGCCAGGCACTTCGTATCGCACGCGAAAGGCTTCGCCATGACTGCTTGGAGACGCCGCCGCAAGATAAGCTCTGAGGGTGGCTTACCTTGGCGCACTGTTTGACGTTATGTGGCTTGAGCAGACGGAGATGGTGTAGCGAACTAGACGAGGGGCGCGAGGGGCGCCAGCAAGGGACCAGCCCACGACGGACGGTGCACAGTCCGGTTGGAGGACATTCGAGAGGGGACTTGGGGGTTCCAAAAGGAATCGACGCAGATCACTACACCAAAGTAGAAGGCAGAGCTGAATCACGCCGAGGCCTGCTGCCAGCACCGACACAGGAAGGTGAGCAAGCACTACCTCCTACTTCGTGATGCTACAGCAGATTGCTTTTCTATTGAACGCGCCACCTCGGCAGGTCTTGTCTGATAACTTGCAGGCCAGTGCATTGTGGACGAGACTACTTGCAGTCCGTCCATCGAAGTCCCTGATGAGCAACGTATTCTCGTGCCGACACCTGGTGCTGGCTGGTAGTGGCTCATTGCAGTAGTGCACGTTGTGTGGCGATCATGCGCACATGGCCACTAACGTTAGACACACGTGCAATCCTGGAGTCGAGCAGTGAACGCTGTGAGCTACGTTTCAACACCTCTCAAAGACGCGGTAAAGTCCCTTGAGGTTGGCCACTTCCACCGTGCCTTTCAGAAGACTCTTCGTGGCCACCAGCCTGGCCTTGAAGGCAGGAAATAGCACATTTTCCAGTGCGCGACGAACGTGTCGACGGCGCTCCGCTATGTCCTCGTTTCCGGGGCTGCCATCCCAAGGCTCTGGTGGCAAAGCTTCTGGTGCATAGAAGCACGCTAATTCTCGAAGGAAGCTCTGGAAACATCCTTTTTCGTCTGTCCAGTCCACGTGTGGCCCCAGACGCAGCAAGAAATTGGGAAGCTTTGCCATAGACGGCATGTAGCCCTTGACAAGAAGAGGGATGGTCAAAAGATCGCCTCGAGGGCTGATTTCGAGCGCAAAGTATTCCGAAAGCATGTCCCTGCGAGATATGAGCTGTTGAGAGACTGTCGCAACGACCTCTTCCCACTCTATGGCGGCATCACTCGATTCGGAAGCCTTTGTCTGCTCCACGGCGATCTGGAGCAGATCCGACAGCACTAATGGAGGATTGAATCTGATGGTGCCATAATTACCAAAGTCTGTGAGTCCCAGCTGGTAGAAATACTCTGCTGCAGCCATTCCATAGTCGACGAGGAAAAGCTTGACCCCACCTTGAATCGCGGCGATGCGCTTGGCCTCGTCAGCAATGCCGACAAATGTATGATTGGCGTACATATCAGTCAACTCGTTATGCATGTTCTCCCTCACCGAGGCGCGAAGATCCTTGATTGTGGTGAGACGACAGATGGTTGGCTCTTTATCAGTATGCACGTACTCCATACCATCTGAGGCAAGCTCATGAGAACGCGAGTCAGCCTGTTGTGCCGAGGGAAGCATGGCAGTGATCTTTCGGGTCTTTGCATCTGTTCTGACCAGATTATTCTCGGGCGGTTTGCGAGTTCCGCCGGTCTGTGCATTCGACGGTCGCTGTGACGTCGACACCATGGGCGTTGTCGCGTCAGGGAGAGTCGTGGCCTTGGAGAAAGACGGCGTCTTTGCACCGCTTAGCAAACTTTGCGTCATGAAAGTCCTGCTGGTGTCCACCTTGCCCAGACCTGCGCGAATTTCGTCACAAACTAGCTCTATGATCTCGTCTTCGTTCAGGAAATTGACCTCCCGCTTCGTCGGATGTACGTTGACGTCTACTCTCGCTGGGTCGATTTCGAGGCTAAGATAGATGAATGGTTTGGCTCCCTTCGGCAAGAACACAGAATAGGTCTGCTCTACAGCCTTCTTGATGGCGGACGAGTCGACAGATCGGTGGTTGATGAACAGCAACATCATGGTCTTCTTGCCACTATAGTTTGCGTTGCTGACGAGACCATTCGCCTTGAAAGCGTATTGATCATTCGAGATTTGGAAGTCCATGAGTTCATTTGCCACATTGCCGCTCTGTGTAAGGCGTATGCGGTCACGAACGCTAGCGGTTCCGGGGATGGCGACGCCCGCCCCAGCCTCGCCGTGCTTCTTGCAAGAGAACGCGACGCCTTCACAATGTACCGCATACTTGCCAACCATCTCCGCTATTTTGGCGTACTCTTCACTGGCAGACCGGAAAGCACGTCGCCGCGTGGGCACGTTGTAGAACAGGTCTTCTACAGCGATCTGAGTACCTTGTCTCCCAGCACAGGCTTTGGGCTCGTCGGACTGTCCTGGCTTTGCTGGTGATAGTTTGCCACCTGCATAGTGCGCCTTCCAAGCACAGCTGGACTCTGCTGTTTTCGTCGTCACTGCCAGATGCGCAATGTGGCTGATACTCGCCAACGCTTCGCCCCGGAAGCCGTATGTGCCAATCGACTGCAGGTCCTCAAATGACTTGAGCTTCGATGTCGTGAAACGCTCGCATAGAATGGGCAGATCATCTTTGCTGATCCCGCAGCCATTGTCTGTAATTTGCAGTAGCTTGAGCCCACCATCCTTGACCAGAATTTCCAGACTTGTCGCTCCAGCGTCCACGGCGTTCTCCATCAATTCCTTGAGAGCGTGAACCGGAGCAACAATGATCTCACCCGCTGCAATCTTGTTGACGACATCTTGGTGCAAGGCGCGGATTCGACGGGGCGCCCGCATTTCCTCTGCCTTGCGCTTTGTGCCTCGTGGCGGCGAGAAGGATATTGACGCGTCCATAGCGGCGATACCGACGATGAGTCTGGTAGGAACGAGAAAGTGTTATTGAGGTCGGAGTCGCCACTCACGCGTCCAGCTGCTGCCTGAGGCGGCGACGGAAATCTTGGCGGAACAGCATTGGCTCTTGGCTCCGTGTTTTCGCTCTCCTCTCACATGGATGGTGAAATCCAACCTTGTACCATCAGCCTGTATCGCACACGAAGCTCCTCTGTCCTTCTCAACTCTGAATAACGCCACGTCTGCGAGTTCCGCACTCCCGCCACGTGCGAAGAGGCCATGGCCAGACCACTATAGGAGATACGTATTGTAGGCACTGAAGAGGATTCGGAAGCATTTCTTACCTCGCACGTTTCTAATGACACCTTGAGCGCCCAGATGCCCCGAGAGACATGATCCCGTGGGCAACGTTCCCAGTGAAGGCCCCGCATGCAGGTGTTTGCACTCTTCTTGCTTCCAGTCAGAATTGCTCTGCTCAATTTCTCGTCTGAAATACGACGGCAAATAATTCAAACATGAAATTCGCTAGGCAAGAACCTTATGGCGACTGACCATCGTCTCGAAACTTCTATCCACCTTGCTCTGCGCGAGCCGCACTCCAACACCCCTGGCTGATCAAGCCAGGCCACGATGCCGACACCATCTGCCCCAGGCTCGCTCCCGGCACTCCAATAAGCGGTGCAGGAAGCCCGAAAATCGAGCAAGCGTTCTCGCCTTACACCGAAAGCCAAGTTGAAGGCCGCGCGACGAACGATACTGACAGGCAAGCGGTAGCGCTGGGACTTCTGAGCTCTGGTGGCCAACAACTCTGCATATTCCGCAGAGTTGGGGTCAATGCTTATGATTGCGAGAATGGAAGAAGGCATAATGGAGCAGTTGAAATGGGGAGGTGGGGGGAGAATAACGCCACTCACCTCAGCAGGTCATAAAGGTGGAAACTTGATGAAGGCAGCGCGAAGATGCCCTCATTTCATGGCAAGAGACTTCTGGGAGCGCAGCGTGAAAGTCAAGGTCGACCAGGTCAAATAGGAAACTAAACTGCAGCGCTTTCTATGCCCATGCCTTCGTACTCTAGGACCGTCGCCCCAAAAGCATGATTACACAGAGATACTCGCATGCAGGTCCAAACACTGTGTTCCCCTCAGAGCATTGGATTTCCGCTCCAGCCTCATCTCTCATCCTGCCATATCACTTCTTCCCACTGATTCTTCGCCATCGAATTGGCCTGCCTCCCTGCGCAATACTCCCGTTGCCTGTGCTCCGACTCATGGTGCACACGGGAACTTTCTCATCAGAATGCATGCTCGCCAGAGCAAAGCTGTTAGTATTATGCCCAAAGTACAACCACGCCCCGTCTTTCGTTCGCTTGACGCTCAACATTCCAATGGCACTATTCGACTCAGAATGCTTCACGCTAGGATGACCCATGAAGTCTTTCTCGATGAAGGCGCGCATGGCGCTCTCTTCCATGCAATCCTCAAAGCTGCCCTTCCTTGTCTTCTTGTGGCTGTGGTAGATTCGTTCACTGCATACCGAGGAAGCCATTGTAGTGGACATCTGTTCGCCGGTGCCGGAAGTAACGGTGGCGACTGTAGTCTTCTCGTCATCGTCGTCTTCTATGGGAATTATGGTGGCGCCGATACCGACGAGTGCAGCAGGACCGACGCGGCCACGGTGCTTCATACCAATGCCTCCGGACGATGCGCCACACGCAATGTTGCCATACATGTCAATGGCAATGGCGCCTACTGTGTCTGTGATGTGGTCCTCGTCATTGTTGGGCGCCGGTCCAGGAACATTGCCAGCGGCCTTCGGGTCTTCGTCCCACTGGGCACAGGGTGAATGAGACTGGATGGTTGCTTCGGCAGTCTCCGCGTCGAACTCTTCGCTGTATGTGGCCGCTGTTGGATGGGGAGTGTCATGCACTGGAACAGCGAAACGCACACGAGGGCTCTGAGATTGGTGCAGAGGACCGCTTTGCTCAGCTCTATGCTCGACAGGGAAAATGAGAGCTTCTTCGTGGTGCCCATCCGTTTGCAACCGAACAGTCTCGCTTGGATCTGTTTCGCTGGGAGAATGACAAGCTCGCGAAAATTCCAAGTCGGACGGCGGTGCAAGCAGGGCCTGTGCATCGTCGTCGCTGAATGCCGTGTACTGAGACATGCCATGATCTTGGTCAAACATGTCGAGTCCTTCGTGAGTACTTGCGCGAGGTGACGTTGTAGACCTTGCTTTGGACGAGCTGTGCGGCAAGGGGTGACTGGCAGCACCGTGCAGCGAGACTGGCGGATGAAGTTGTTGGCTACGGGGACTCGGGTACGGACTGGCGTCAACTTTCGACGGAACTGATGACGTGGATGAGTTTTGTGAGAGCTTTTCGGAGGCCACAGGCATTTCCCGCGTAGCAGTCGCTTCCTCGCGAGCGTCAGAGGGTGGAGGTGACATGGGTTGAGCATCATTGTGCAAAGCCTCCATCATGGCGAGCTCTCGGCTTTGGTGTGCCTGGCGTTGTTTTTCGGTGTCGGTGTATTCTTCATGTTGTCTGATCAGACCAATGTCAGAGTCGTGCGGAAAGGCGCCGTGGCCGGTTGAAGGATCGCGTCGCTTCTGTCGATCCACCTTGTCAAGGTCGGCACGCCACTTTTGCCATCGATGCCTGGCGAATGGGGAGATGAGGAAGTCGAATGGCATGATTGGCATACTATGCTCCTCGGCAAATTCTCTTGCACCTTCGCCAACCAGGAGGTTTGGAGGGACACGCCGCAGAGAGAGTGATTGAGTGGAGTGGTCGAGAACTTGTCGCGCCAGTGAAATAGGGTTCTTGATCTCTAGTGGCCTGTCAGCGAGTGCGATGTGCTTCTCTCCGGAGTATGTGTGCTCACGGGCCACTGCTCCCACGGCGCCACTCCGGCCAAAGTGGTCGACCATAATGGAATCACATTCCACGACTCCATCGTAGCCCAGGTTGCTGCCAAAGCCTGCGTTGGTGATCTCCCGATCTTCAAGCACGCGGATGGCAATCTCGACGGCATCCACGGCGGTTCCACCGCTTTGCATGAGTTGCATGGCTACTTTGCAGGCGCTGTCCGATGTCAGTAATCCGGGTTATGCTTCATGTTGCTGGTCCGACGTACTCGTTGCAAGCTTGTAAATGGTGCATCTCGTTCTCTTTACTGTGATAACCCGCCCCAGCATGCACGAAGATGCAAGCGATATCGGTCTTCTGCCGGGCATGTCTCGAGGCCTTGGACGAGAACATGATTGACGTTCTCTGCTTGATGCGGGCTGATGTCGATATTATCGTGTATGGACAGGCTGCGGACACCCGGTGTCGCCGGCCCGGAGGCTTCTCGTAGGTCTATCGAAGCTGGCAGCAGATAGGAGGAGATGAACGCATGACACGTGAAGATGCTGGCAATAAAACGAACGACTCGTGTCGGCGAGACGCGCTGGATGGGTGCGAAGAAATGGGTTGTGGCGGGCGGAGAGAGGGAGAGAGATGGAGAGAAGGAGAATGTGTTGTAGGAAGTCTGAGCAGGCCGAGTCCGCTTACGAGGATGTGTCGCCGTGCTCTTTCCCTCACGATTGAGGCAAGAGCAACTTTTCGTTCCCGCAACGCCGGTATGTCTGGCCGGAACTTCACTCCGCTTTTCACATTGAGACTTCACTTGCTCCTCTTCACGTGAGACTTTTCCATTGCTCTCCGCTGCGCACTTCACTTCATCTCGGCGATTCCATGCCGCGGTCCGAGAGAAACGCAGGTGTGCTGGTGGAGGACAGGTGAAGTCAGCTCAACGGCGAAGCTTGGCGCCCCACCTTCCACGTCGTTGCGTAAGGTAACCAAGGCTGCCGCTCTGCGTTGCGACAAGTCCATCGCTGGCAGAAGACGTCGATATCTCCCAGCTGCCACCGCATACACACACTTCACCACTGAGCAGCTGCAGCAGACACCGCCGACATGGCGACCCAAACTCCCGCCGTTGTCATGGACAAGTATGCGCCAATGCCTCAAGCTCATCCAATCCATTGCAGCTAATGATCGCCCACAGCGGTACTGGGTACTCCAAACTAGGCTTCGCTGGCAACGACTCTCCCTCGTTTGTCTTTCCCACCGCAATCGCCACTAAGGCCGCCGGCCAGGCGGGAGCGAGCTCGGGCTCGGGCAGACCGGCTGTCGCGAACAAGCCGTCCTTCTTGACCGGAGGCGCAGGACCTACTGGGCATCTATCAGGCAAGAGAGGCACCGAGGACTTGGACTTCTTCATTGGGGATGAAGCGCTCGCGGCCTCGGCAGGACCTGGTAGGCATGCGGATATCAGAGGCCTTGGAGGCAGCAATGGCTGACGGGAGCAGGCTATGGCATTCACTATCCGATCCGACACGGCCAAATCGAGAACTGGGTATGAAACCCCAACATGGCTGCTCAATGCGAGCTGACAGATCCCCAGGACCACATGGAACGCTTCTGGTCAAACAGCATCTTCAAGTATCTACGAGTCGAGCCCGAAGACCACTACTTCCTCCTCACCGAACCGCCGCTCAACCCACCCGAGAATCGCGAGAACACCGCCGAGATCATGTTCGAATCTTTCAATTGCGCAGGGTTATACATTGCTGTGCAGGCTGTGCTTGCGCTCGCGGCATCTTGGACATCATCCAAAGTGCAGGATCGATCATTGACCGGAACTGTCATTGACTCTGGTGAGGGTGTTACACACGTCATTCCCGTCGCAGAAGGTTATGTCATTGGCAGTTCGATAAAGTCGATCCCAATTGCTGGAAGAGATATTACATACTTTGTGCAGTCGTTGCTGCGCGACCGAGGAGAGCCAGACAGCAGTCTGAAGACGGCCGAGAGAATCAAGGAGGAGTTCTGCTACGTCTGCCCGGACATTGTCAAGGAGTTCCAACGATACGACCGCGAGCCAGATGACCGGTTCAAGCAGTACGTCGTCCGCCACTTGAACGGCCGAAGCGTAACGGTCGATGTGGGATACGAACGTTTCTTGGCCCCCGAGATCTTCTTCAACCCCGAGATTTACAGCTCCGACTTCCTGACGCCTTTGCCGAACATTGTCGACACGGTCATTCAAACCTCGCCAATCGATGTGCGAAGAGGTTTATACAAGAACATTGTGCTTTCTGGAGGTTCCACGCTTTACAACCAGTTCGGACGAAGGCTACAGCGTGATATCAAGCATTTGGTGGATGCACGCATTGCCACATCAGAGGCTCGTGCTGGAAACGCAGCCAAGTCCGGAGGTCTAGAAGTTCAAGTCATCACACATAAGCGACAACGACACGGTCCCTGGTTCGGAGGATCCCTGCTCGGATCCACTCCTGAATTCCGCAGCTATTGTCATACCAAGGCCGATTACGATGAAATAGGCCCCAGTATTGTCCGCAGATTCGCTCTTCTTGGAGGCCCAGGCAGCACATAAATAATGCAAGCTCGTCTGCGCCGAGATCGTGTAGATTGTCAGGCCGAGCCTCGATAATTGCCCGATTTCTGCGAGCAGTGCTTGATGTTTCGTGTTGAAAAAGAGCTCTGCAGCTGTGAGTATCGCGAGAGTACCAGTTTGAAGCTGGAGTCGCCAGAAGAGGTCCAGCGCCAGCCAGCAGTCCATCTTCGGGTCGCGGCATAGACAAATCAGTTACGTAGAGACGAAATGCGAATGCATGCAAGATCGAAGGGATCGTTAGCTTCTTCCCAGGCACTTGAGATGTTTTTAAAAGGCCGAGATTGTTCAGCGAGGGACTCTGACGCGACATGATTGACTTGAGCGATGGAGATATATGGACCTCTTTACCGTGAGATGTGGGTAATCACCGGAGCTTGTCTTCCAGACCGGCCATCGATGAGTAAGATGCTGTTCATGCTAAAGGAACGTGCGAGCAAGACGGCAGACGCAAGAAAGGCAATTCAAACCATTCCATTGTACGCATGCATCATTCCAGTTTCATCTCATCATACTACGCTTCTACATATGCATGCCACGTTGGTCTCATCCGCATCGAATTCACGATGCCTCCCCAATCCAGAAATGCAGAACCTCTCATTGTTTCATTCGTAACCCTGTCTCAAACCTCACGATGCGCTCATTCCTCTCAATTTTTCCTGCTCCTCCGGCGTCAACGAACTAAACACATTCGCAAAAGCCGGATGCTGCGCCTGCTGCCGGAAGAAATTCTCCAAGAACGTCTGCGTCTCATCATCTC
The DNA here is from genome assembly GCA_023512815.1 of Cercospora zeae-maydis. Classification (NCBI taxonomy): domain Eukaryota; kingdom Fungi; phylum Ascomycota; class Dothideomycetes; order Mycosphaerellales; family Mycosphaerellaceae; genus Cercospora; species Cercospora zeae-maydis. The sequence goes on along the minus strand of JAKLWY010000003.1, from coordinate 683,048 downwards.
GGCCACGATTGAGTGAAGGCCCGTCTTCCGCGGCATAAGCCATGAGTTGCGACTTCGTCATACCCGATCCCAGGTCCAAAAAGTCATTCGCATCGTCTTCCCAGTCTGCGTCTTCGTCGTCATCGTCGAGGTCGGCAGCCGCTGCTGCGTCAAGGGCGCGATTTGCTCCCGATGCGGAGAGGAGCTCTTCTACGAGGACCTTGATGATTTTGAGTTGCGCAGGAATGATAGTATACTGATCTGGATGTTGTCGGGCGCGAGAGCGGGTCATTATGCGGTCGGATTTGGGCACAATCATGTCGCCTTTCACTTGCACCTCGGCAAGGCGAGGGTCATTGAGCTCGTAGAGTTTGGACAGTGCCACGATGCTGTGAGATGTCAGTATATCGAGACTAACAGTCTGATGAGGAAGCGAACGTACTTTTGACGGATATCCTCGTATCCCGCAAAATTGATCGAGTTCTCCAACCACTTGCTCATGACCACCTGCAGCCCACTCTGATCACCAATGCGGATATCCGCCAGGAATGTGACGACTTCGTGGGCAGAAATGAGTGAGAGTCGGGCGAACACGAGAATCAGACTCTGGATGAACTGAGCCTGCGTTGCCGTCCCGAGGCGCACTGCCACAGCTTGCAGCAATTGCGTGAGATAAGGTCCTAGCTTTTCAGAGCCTGCCTTCTCTACGACCTCCGCCGCAAGACCTCCGACTTCTGCCGCTCCGTGGTCATCAACCGCCGGGTTGAGGAGACGATCGATGATGACCAGCACAGTTTCCAAGCCACCTTTGCCATCCTGATCGCTGAAGTTGAATACCTGATCAGGGTCGTGTCGAAGCATGTGTCTCACAGCAGCAGTGGCCGATTTTAGTAGCTCGTCATCATGAGACCCAAGCAGCAGTCGATTCAGGCGCGGCATGACACTGTTAACAAAACCTTGAGGTAGAGGTCGTGAACCATGATCAGCCATGACTGATAAGAGCTCTGCAGCCAGGTTCGCCAGCGCGTTCTCCTCCGTCAGTGTCGCGACATCAAAGGCACCCATGAGAGAAGGCAAAACCTTCTGTGCAAGCTGAGCGTATGCTTCTGGTCCAGCTTCCGCAATCGTCTCGGCAATGTCTTCGAATGTTTCCGTGACTAGAAGGGCGATTTGGAAATTGGCTGCTCCTTTGCTGGCGACTGTGAAGAGAAGGTCCAATCCGCCTCCAACTAGGCATGTACGCGTATCGAGCATGATGGCATCGCGTAGCGTCTCGATGATGGTGATGAGAAGATCGTCACTGTCATCGAGATCGCTCAAATCCTGCGTGTTGAGAAAATTGGAGAGCGATGCGACGATATCAGGTTGTCTCTGGATCGTGACCGAGGACGGAAGTGCTGCAAGATAGTATTGCAATGCGCGGATGCACGAAACTTTGACGATTTCCGACTCCTCGTTGGCAATCGCCTGCAGCGAGGCTTCCATGAAAGAAGCCGCCACGGCTTGCAAAGCATCTCCGGAGGTTCTCGTAAGGCTGCCAGCTACCAGATATCCTCTCGCCCGGAGGAAGACTGGCTCTTCCTGCATCGCGTGCTTGATGAAGTCGACATAGCCATTTGCAGACTCCGGCCCTATTTGTTTCTCAACATCCTGGAAGTCGCCTAGCAGCTGGTTGAGCAGATAGAGTGCAGCCTCTTTCATCTTCCAGCCCGCGTTCTCGGAGTAAAGGGTGCGCGTATAAGCGAGGAGAGCTTCCACGGTGGCATTATTGAGCCACTCGCCAAGCTTGATGACCAGATCACCGCAAGCAGATCGCGGAGTGTAGTTTGCCGTGACATTGACCTCCTCTGACAAGAAGACGTTCACGTCAATGTCCCAGAGACCCTCTTCCTCAGTGGTGATCTGTGCGTATGCGACAGCAACTTTCATCATGTCGATAATCCAAGTGGCACCTCCAGGTTGTAGTTGTTGCTCGAGCTCTTTTCGTACAGGAGGTGCACGCAAACATGCCTGCAAGAAGTCGAGCTCTTCCAACACTAAGAAATCCAGCGTATAAGGCAGACCGTCAGCATCTTCTAATCTTCCTTGGCGATCGTCTGCAATGTACATCTCGTAGTACTGAGTCTGTAGTGTTGAAAGCTCGTGCCAGGTGGCTGAGAAGAGGGCTGGACTGTGTGGTGACAGCATCTGCGGGAACAATGTCCGCAGTCGCATGAGGCTCTTGACAATCTGCAGCTTCAAGGCGACAAATCCTCTGTATTGCTCAGCAGCCTCAGGATCATTTCTCTCCGCACCTTCTGGGGGCGGCGAAGGTAGCGGAGTTTTCAAGATTTCGATAAAGAATGGAAGCCAGCCAGCAAGATTCTCCTCCGCAAACGATTTGACTGCCGCTTTGTGATCTTCCATGACCATTTCAAGGATGTCGAACGTCGATCGGAACACGGAGACCGCGAGCGCTCTGAGGGTCGCTTTTCGTGCATTGTTGGCGGCCACATCGTAAACGACTTTGACGAGATCGCGTCCAATCTTGAAAAACTGCTCTTCGTTGAAGCAATCGTCCACAAGCTCATTGAGAACTTTCAGGGCACCATGCAGCTGACTGTCGACTCCAGTAGACACGATACCCATAACGTTCTGCAGCAAATCCGGCCAGTCATCAGGAAAGTCCGCCGTGGCGATCTTGCTGACCACAAGACTAGCGGCACTCTTGATCTTCCTCTCATCGCGACTGCTGGTAGAGATCTCGAGCAATTGCTGCCTGATCTGTAATTTCCTCTGCTCATCGATAAAGAGTGGACCAACGAACTCGTCGAATTGGGTCGACCAGCATGCCAACACGAAGTTTTTCAGCACCAGCAGAGCCGATTGGCGAACTTCTAGCGGCACCTCGTTGTGAGCTCCAATGGATAGCAGGCCTAGAGGCAGGTCCGGGTTGGCATACAGCTCCTTGAGCTGATGCTCGGCATTCTTTCGTGGCCCCTCCTGCCGCGAGTGTGTCTCAGTCAGCAAACGGACCAGCTGCTCCTCCATGGCTGGCGTGTGGCGTTGTTGCTAGTGCCGACGCTCGTCGTGCAACATGCACATATGTGCCGTGAGCGTGCTGTCAGCGACGATGGGAAGCCCCGCGGCGCTGGAAAGGTGTTCCACGCTACCCCGATGACTCCAAGTGAATGGATCGTGTCGAATACGAGCTGATACCGGATTCCCGGGCCCAATCGCGAGATTCCAGTTTGCAGAGCGTGCAGATCCTCTCGAGAGCAACCCGGCGACTGTGGGAGGGCGTCGGCAAGGGCGAGCAGAAGGTGTACGTTTGCTCCTTCAAAACAACATGAACGTCGCTGTCCAAAACCCACCCGGGTTTTCTTCGGGCTTGGCGTCGTTTCGCCGGCGCGTCGCGTCATCTTTCGCTCCGCGTCTCAAACCAACAGCAACAATCGGACACGATCACGCCGTACCAACATGAAACGTCTGCAACTCAACTGGCGCGTTGTCTGGGCACTGGACTGACTTCGAAAGAATGGCCTCGGAACCGCTGACTTTCGTCACGTTTGTGACTGCTTTTACCGATTTTCTCACGGTCGCCATACACACCATACTGTACGAGCGAGCCATCTACCCCCAAACTTCCTTCATCTCGGCGAAAAAGTACAACTTCCCCGTGCGGCAGAGCAGACACCCGAAGGTCTGTGAATGGATCAATGACGCCGTCAACGCTGTCGAAGAAGAGATCCTCAAGGGATCCGCCGAAAGTGTGGCGGTGGTCATCTACAGCAAGCATAACAAACCACTCGAGCGAGTCGTCTTCGATGTGTCGCGGTTCCCCGTCGTTCCCGAAAGCGAGCACAACGTACCTCTAGAGCCCGCAGATGAAGCCGACACGCCCGTCCTGCCACTCGTTGATCTTGAGGAGCAAATGCGAGCGACAATGAGCCGACTCTCGAATTGCGGAGCCGATTTGAAGAAGCTGCCAGACGGCTGCACTTTCACAGTGGCAGTTGAGCTCAGAGCTGAGAGCGAAGCTCCCCTTGAACATCCCCAGCATTGGGTGCCAGCAGAACACCCTTCCAGTGAGCAGCCGTCAAATTTAGACAAACACACCAAACCTGTTCGAGCGGTTCGTGCTGGAAACATGGCTTTCGAAACGTGGATAGAAGAACTAGAGGATAAAGCGTCGTCACATACAAGTCAGAGCACTGTGGACTGAGACATTGTCATCTCCTGCAGCTGCTGTGCGAACAACATTGCCGCAACGCATGCATGCAGCGCCGCCTCACCAAAGATCGAGGCCTATCAGCCCACTGCCGCATCAAATATGGCATAGACGGCTTCTTGAGCTGCTCCTTCTTTACTCTGCTCTGGTGTGGCATTTCCGTTGGCCCACATGCGATAGTAATCGACACCTGCTGCCTTCCAACCCAGGCCTTCGAACAAACCGACCGCATCGGCGTTGCCACCCCACACCTCCGACACAAGCGTTGCCCGCTCCGTTATTTGCTCTGCGGTGAAGTCGTTCATCTCATCGTCCGGCTGTTGTACGCTTCGAATAGCTTTAGCTGTAGCCAACTCCATTGCAGCGACCAAGATTGCTCGTGCGGACGCCGGATTGTTTGCATATACGGGCCCGATACGCACACCACCAGAACAACGTCTATTTATTGTCCAGCCGCAAATGTCATTTGCCGATTTTGGACTGCTCGTCAGGGCGAGTGCAACTCCCTGGACATCGCGCCGGCCGAACAAGTGCTCGTTTGACCACAAAGCCGGCCTCTGAAAGCCGGTGATATTCAGCTCATGTTCAGCCAGGAGTTCTGGTGGCACATCGCGAATTGCGATCATTTGTGCGCCCTCTGGAAGCTCCCGCTTGGGAACCGGACTCTGTTCGACCAAAGGTCTGGTCATGATGCGAATCTTCCCAAGCGGGGATGACACGAAGCCGCGACGTTCGTCTGCATGCAACGTGTTAGCCGCTAAATCCCCGTCCATGGCTTTTGATCACTCACAGGTCTGCTTCTGCTCCACAACCCCATCAAGACCAATGCATCTCACCCCATTGCGGACCAAATCATACTCTGCAGCCTTGAACAACTCTCGACCGAGCCCCTTTCCCCGATGCTGCTGATCGATGATAAACATCGACACCCACCCGGTGGCATTCTGATTCACAATACCCGCCACATGACCGACGGGTGTATTCGATGCCTTCTCGACCAGCAAAATCATTCCATATCCTCGGCTGGGGTCCATGTACGTATCCAAATCATAATATCCACGATTCTAGCATCACAGTCATCATCAAGAATTTTTCTCAACATACTACTCATGACTTGTAAAGATCAACATACCCAGCCAAGACTCTGCATGAAACCCCACCATACCTTTCGAAATTCTTCCGTGTTCACAGCAGGGCGGATCAGATACGTATCGTCTTCGTACAAAATCGGTCCCGTCCCCGAAGCCATCTTTGTTTTGTGTACAAGTAGCTCGATGTACTTTGTGTGTGATATATCGCGCAGTACGAAAAGAAGAACGATGACAGACAGCAGCTGTGTGTGTGACGAGCTCAAGCTGAAACACTACCACGAATCAACCTGTCAAGTCCCACAAAGCGGCGAGCTTGATGAGCTGCATGCAGCTGTATAGCTGACGAATAATGGAGCGCATCGCCGCCGCCGCCGCTGGCAAAATTCCGCTCGAGCTGTGTGGCTGGATTTTGGCCCGAAACGGGAAAAAGCATTATGGGTCTGCAGGAACCCAACAACCTCATCAGAAGTTCCGATTACATATCATTACCAGAAGTCGATCAAAGAACAAGACACATGGCGACTAACTACGGCATGTAGGGATACTGTACTGTACTGTACTGTACCAAAAAAAAGGGTTCGAAGTTTTTATTATCAAAACTTCCTAGAAGGTAGGATGTTTCAACTTCTTGCGGTACAAACAGGAGTCTTGTCTAAACCTGAGTCCATTTGATGAGCCCCGCATCCAAAGCTGAGGCATTTCAATTTTTATGTATGTATGCCATTGTTAGAAAAAAATTAAAAAAATTCTTGCTATCAGTGCTGTGTGCTACGGTTGTTCGAAGTGATTCGAAATCGAAATGTTCGGTCGTTCAGAGGCAAATGAAAAGGAATTAAATCATCTTCCAATTGTTTTTCGCGCGAAAATGCGTGGGCGGGAATTATCCGAAACAATGATAAATATATATATATATATATATATATGAAGGCACGAGTTGACATGAATGATAGAGAGAGTCTGATGATGATCACTGAAAGATGCAAAAGCAGACGGCTAGTTAGAAGCGTGGAAGTAACTTCGCGGACCGTTGTCCCTCCCTGTTCATCACCGCACACGCACACGCACACGCACACGCACACACACACCGTGTACAGTACAGTTGTACAGTAGCAGCAAGACTAGGCAAGCAAGCACATGAATCGCGAAGAACCAGTGCCCTGCATGTGACGCTTGGCAGGAGAATGTGGAGATTTCGGTTGTTTCACAGATGGCAACGATGGGTCGAAACCGACCTTCCTGTCATTCTTTTTGTCTTCGTTTCCTACTCATCGCTGGATACGTATGCTGGTATCCATCCGCATTAACGTGTTGCGTCCATGTGAACCCAGGACGCGTGTACTTCCATGCTTCTTCGCCATCGGTGCGCCGTACCGAAATGTTCGTCGTATTCGTAAAACCGCGTCGGGGATATCGAAAGTTCAGGACAAAGAAGAAAAAAAGATGCTACATATCATTCTTTTGCAATAATCCAGCCGCACAACGCGACAACGCCTTCGCTCGATGAATCGTGATGCTCAAAAGCCATAGAAAAGAGTTTGCGCGAAGCACACGCTGTGCGCGGTTCATGCGCATGCGCGGAATGGTGTGTGTGTCGCGTGGTCGTCCGAGCGACATTCATTGCCGTTTCTAGATTTGTTGGGTTCCAGAGTTCAAACGGCAATTCAAAGTTTCGTTCTGCCTTCTTCATTGGTGCCTCTCCGCACAGGTATGGGTGGCATACCGGGTTCTCTCGGCGTAGGCCCAGCAGCACCAGCACTGCCACTCACCATCCTCGCAGCGCCTTGCACAGCAGAAGAGATGGCCGCGCCGACGCTCGAACCTGCTTCACCCGAAGATCCCGGCGTGGCACTCCGAGTTTGCCGCTGGAGTTGAGCAGATGTCAGCCAGTGGACTTGTCGACTCAGCCCGGCCACTTGTGCGGTGAGGTAGGAGATCTCCTCGCGTGTGCGTAGATTCTCGTTCAAGGTTTGCATTTGATGCCGGCCGTCCACTTCGGAGAGGGCGGTATTGATGCGGGACATTTCGTCTCGGAGACTTTCGTGCATGGAGAGCAGATGATGGAGGGGAGATGCGTAGGGGCCGTTGGTGGCAGGAGGCGGGAATGGCGATGCTAGATCAAAGTCTGAGGTGAAAGGCTCTGGTATGTCCGTGGGGCGAGGCCCTGGAACATCAGGAAGCTGGCGTGGAGAGGCTTCTCGTGATGGCCGGCGGTCGGCGCGTGATCTCCTGGCTGTTGTGTCAAGACGGAAGGCAGAACGGTATGCCCGCGAAGGTGGAAGCAGATCATTAACAGTATCCGGAGTGCGTCGTCCCTGCGGCGGCACCAGTGGTATGGAACTCGAATCAGTGCTCATTCGGTCCGGGCTGGGGGTTGTGCTGTACATGATATTTTGCATGGAATCGAAACCATTTTGAAGCACCTCCAGCTTCCGGCTCATCTCCTTCTGAGCCGCCTCCTGCTCGTCCAGTCGCTGCGTCATGGTGGTGAACACGGGGGTCATTTTGGCAAAAGCGCAGTTCCTCGTGTGGACGTCGGCTTGCGATTTCATGCTGCGACTGGTGCAGCCAAGCGTCTTCCCAGGACAAGGGATGACATTGGCGGAGCATTGGGTGGTTTTGTGCTCGGAGAGATTTCGGTAGTAGACATGCTCTGTGCACAAGTCGCACGATACCTTGCGATCCGGACATTGGGTCTTCCAGTGGGCTTCCAAGGCAAATTGCAGCATTTCCTCATGGCATGCGACACAGGTGGCGGGAAAGTGAAGACAGGCTCGCGTGGAGTCTTTGCGCCGCACGGGCAATTCGCAACCCTCTTGCGGGCATTCAATCATGGCGTAGCCACAATAGATGGAAATGTGGTCCTGGACCTCTCCACGTTTGACCTCGACCGGGCAGCCTTCGTCCGCTTTGGGGCATTTGACGAGCAGATCGTCGACGATATTGATCAAGATCTTGCTCGTGGCGGACCGTGGGCCGAGCTTGGCTGGCGTTCGGCAGGTGGGACAGTCGCCTTTCGCGGCCAGCGGATTGTATGTGGTGAGCAGCGACCAGGTCTGGCGGATGCAGTCTCGACAGAAGTAGTGATCGCATTCGACCAGGCCGACGGGGTCGACGAAGGGACATCGGCAGATGGGGCAGGTGAGGTTGTCGTCGGGAGAGGCCACATAGTCCAGAAGGCGCAGGTCTACGGGAGGGTTCAGATTCTGCGCGCGGGCCTTGGTTTTGAGAAAATTGCGTTCTTCCATGGTGCGCCGCCTCTCCAGCCTGGCCATAGAGGAGGACATGGCGGCGGTGTTGGTCGACGGGCTTCGTTGCATGGTCGACGGCACATGGGCGGATGCGAGGTCCAAGTTTGCACCACCGTGGGAGAGGGCGCGGGTATGCGACGGCGTGGAGGAGGAGGAGTTGTTGTTGTTCTGCGGTGGAGCACGACGGGCGGATCGGAAGAAGAGAGGTCGTGATGACATGTTGGGCAAAGCAGACAGGGACGGACGGACGGTAACTAGTTAGGTAGACTTAGCTAACTAACTAGCGTGCGTGGTGGAGGGACGATCCGAATGGAATACAGTAAAGGGAAATGGCTGCAACACACGCTCACACGGGACACTTGCCGATGAGCAAGCACCGAAGAAGCGTGGTGAAGAACGGGAGGATGAGGGGAAGTGATGGAAATGGGATGGAAACAGATCATCATGTCGGACAGCGTCGTGCTGCATTATTAGACCAACTTTTACTGTATTTACTTTCGCCAGTGCTTCCATTCCCGGCATTGCGCCCTCCTTCGTCTGGGAGCCAGCGACGTGATGATGCACGAAGCCGCACCCGCGGATCCAGCGCAAAAACCCACGACAACGACACCACGTGACATGCCCCTTTGATGATACTGTAAACCGGCATACCACTCCGAGCATGTGCAGCACGCGGGTAGTCTACTGTAGCGTAGCAAGCAGCATGAATGGAACTTCGGCCTCCATCCATCGCCCTTGGGGGACGGACAGCCACAGCCACTTGTGCCACCTGCGTAGACACGTCTGCGTGCTGCCGTCGCCGGCACCGCCCCGCCGCTATTTTGAGCCGTCAACAAGCGTCGAGGTGGAGCAACCACCGCCACACCCGCATCCCCGGTCCGAGTCCGCCGATCCTCCCTCTCACGTGCACGTGTCTCGTCTCGCGCCGATCCCGACACGCTGCCTGTTCGCGCGTCGACATCTTCATCACTCACCAACGCCAGCTGACCAGGTCAATTGCCATTCCTCCTCCCGTCGCATTGTGGTTACCAGGAATCGTCGTCACTTCCCCTTCGCAGCCCTACAGACCGCTGTCGTCTCGCGACACATCTCCTTCGACCCTAAGCGTACCGCATTCTGGCCTCGACTGCGAGTTGAAACAGGCACAAGCACTGTGCGCCTCCGCATGCAGGCATCTCCTCCAACGGCCTAAGAGCGTCCACATCGGAGCGCTGCGGGCGGCCGCCAATCCTCCACAACCGCGCCATGTCGACCTCACCTCATCAGCTGCTGCTGCTAGCCGACCACCTGAAGCTCTCGCTCCTCGAACGCCAGCGAGCCATCAGCCTCAATCTCGAGCCGAGCAAACAAGATGGCCAAATCCAGCGATCCCTGTCGCAGCTGCAAGACGGTCTCGAAGAGTTGGATGCCCAGCGGCGAGATTTAGGAGCAGCAGACGAGGACGATTCCGACTTGGCGCGGCTACGGAACCAATACAACCAGTTGTATGCACAATTCCACGGCTCTGCGCCTCCCTCGTCCGAAAGTGCAACCCCCAACAACCCTGCTCTGGCCTCGGACTTCGCAGCAGCACGCTCCACACCAATGACATCGAGAAGCAACAACAACAACAGAAACGTCCGCTTCCGAGACAACCCCGACGAAGACGATGCCGAAGCGCAAGCCAATCGCGCAGCCCTTTTTGCAGACCAGGAACGCTACCGAGACGAACCGGAAGCTCCGAATCACGACAACATGGACAATCAGCAGATCCACGCTTACCACAAACAAGTCCTCCGAGAACAAGACGACCAATTAGACGTTTTGGGGCAAAGCATCGGCCGCCAACGCATGCTCGGGATACAAATGGGCAACGAACTTGACGAGCAAGTAGAATTACTCGACGACATTGAACGGGGGGTCGACCGGCATAGCAATCAGTTGCACGGAGCACAGAGGAGGTTAACCACGTTTTCGCGAAAGGCAAAGGATAATTGGAATTGGATCACCATTACTATCCTCATCATAATCTTGGTCTTGGTCATTGTGGTGCTGAAGTGAATGGCGGATTATGAAGAGCATGGATTTGTATTTGCAGCAGCAGAAGCATGAGCGCGTGTGGGAAGCACGACAAGCAGCGCAGTCAGTGTCTGTACTATATTTGACGAGATGATGACTTGCACCACGACATTCCCGACAGATCATGGAGACCCAAAGCGCACGGAGGTGCGTCATGGATTCGTCTGGCGTTGAATTTCGAGATTTGTTTTCTCGAGCCTGAAGTGACTGCTCTCTCGACCTAATCATCATGCAATCGACTTTTTCCGCATCGAAAACCACTGCATACAGTAACGCAGCTCAAATCTCTACAACCCTCTTCACCTCTCCGACCTCCTTCGGCCTCCCCTTCCGATCAACTCTCTCATCTCTCGGATCGAAACCCCCATTCCCCCACAGCGCCCATTCCGCAGTCGGGATTTCCGAAACATAATCCTCAGGCCCAAACTTCCCTCCACTCTCCACGCATCTGAAGAAAGCAGGATAATCAATCGTGGTGTGATACCTCCCCGCACCTTCGTACTTTGTTCGGAGGCGGTGCTCTGGGCCAGCCGCGAGAGGCCGCCAGAATCGCGTTTTGTCCGCGAGCAGAATACAGCACGAATGAGCGTGCTCGGCTCCAATGCCATAATCGAGGCCTCGGCGCTGCAATTCTTCTTCGAGAGCGAGGACAAACGCTTGGACTTCCTCGTAAAATGGCACGTTCTGCATCGAGAGACCCGCGCCTTTCGACGTTGATGTGCCGCAATATGTCACGCCTTTGACTTCGACGAAGGCGGGGAGAGCACGCTGTACGAGGTCCGCGTAGCCTTGAGCTTCGTCGTCAATGTTGAAGCCTTTGACGAGCGTGAGGCGGAATACGGTGCGGTGTGTCTGACGCTTCTCGCGCAAAATGTCCATGCACTGCGTGAAGCGCTCCCAGTAGTCTCGGTGCAGGGGTCGATCGATCTTGCGGAGGGCATGTTTGTTGGAAGCGTCGATGGACACGTAGAGTTGGGTCACAGGTCCCAGGGCCGCAAGTTGCTCGGGGTGCTGCGCGTTGCATACGAGAAACGAGGAGATGTGGTTGGCGTGCAGCATCCCCAGGAGCTCGTTGATGTGCGGGTAGAAGATGGGCTCGCCGACGAGTGAGAGAGCGCAATGCCGGATTTGCATTCCTTCGGCGAAACGCTCCGCTCGAACGCCTGGCACACCTCGAAGTTGCTTGATCTTTTGGTAGTGGCCTGCGGTCATTCCCTGGAATATTTGGTCAGGTGGATCGACGGTCCAGCGCCAACTCGTCCCAACAGGATTGGTGCCATGCCGCCAACAGAACACGCATTTGTTGGCGCATGCTAAAGATGGTGTCGCCTCCATGCATTGATGCGAGGCAATGCCGTAAAAGGAGAACTTGTAGCAAGAGCCACGGCCGCGGAGAGCAGATTTGGTCCAGCGACAGATCTTGACGCCAGAATGAGAGCCGACAATGGTATAGCCTTGCTTGGTGAGGGATGAGTACGTGGGAGACTCTTTGGGCACCATGGCTTTGAGAACGGCTGGCTGAGGGGCTTTCTTGATCGAGGTAGTGGTGAAGTCGACTGGGATGGGCGCTTTGATGTCTTCGAGGTCGTCGGTCGTGATCCGCTTCGTGCTTCGACGTGGAGCTGGGTCAAGCGTGCTGTCGTCCTCGTCTTCGGAAATCTCATCGCCACTCTCTGCAGCGTCTCCACTTCCTGGCACGCCCACGCCCAGCCCCTGCCCTCGCCCTAGATCGTCCATGATGTTGTATACACCTCTCCTCCATTCTTCCAGTCGCATATCCACATCGTCTCCCTTGACATCTCCTGTGCCCACAGGATATGCTCGCTTCCTGCCTGTCAGCTTTGCCATCCACCGATCCACCTCAACCGCTTGACTGCAGTATCCTTCTTCCTCTGTCGGCCACTCTTGACGATCCCCGAAGCCAAAGACACTGTACCCTGCCAGGCCAGAGAGCGACTGGTCATCTATTCGAAAGTCATGGTGCGTCTCTTCGAGATGCGAGAGAAAGTTGGACAGCTCCGTGTCGATATTGTAAGACGGGACCAGAACGTAATAGAATGCGGCAGTGCCGCTGCGGGCCTGCTTGGGCGCAGAGATGAAGTAGTCGTCGTAGTCGATCTCGGTCAGGTCGTGGACGATTGGGGTCAGAACTCGTTCGCTTGCTGCGATCGTCGATGCCAACTTCTCTGCATACGCACGCGTTGACCCTCCAAGGGAGTAGTAGAAGACATATGGCTGGATCTGATCAATCGCCCGGGTGGGGCTGCTCTTACGCTTTCCAGTCCGCACACCTTTCACGCGTTTGGGCCCTTTGGGTCTTGATGATTCTGATGGCGGCGTGTCCGGTCTGTCACTGCTCGCCGGCGTCTTTTCATCGACCAATTTCAATGGCTGCTCGTGCACCGAAGAGCCCAAAGGTGGCGTTAGAAGCACTTTTGCCTTCTTACTCCTCCAATGGACAAGCAGACGAACAATGGCCACCACAATGCCGGCAGATAGTAGGACTTCCACCCGGTGAGCGCGATAGAGCAGCAGTAGCTCTTGCGGAAGGCCGAGGAGGCGGGACGTGTCCATCGTGCGTCCGACGTGTCGCTGCTGCTCGCCCGCCAACAAATGTCCCCTCGCCAGCGTGAAGATTGATGCGGCAGCGAAATCTGGCAGCGGCGGCCTCGAATCGAACCCCGCGTCGCGGACCTCAGTCCGGTGTGGCTCGGTCCGGCGCCCGTGCGCGTCACCTGTTGCGACGCGTCGCTCTGACCTTCTCTCTCTGCCGCATCACGCCGGCGTCTGCTTCATGTTCTGAGCAAGCTGCGACGAGCTCTCGCAACACAAGCATGGCTCCGAAGCTGTCCGACCACTGCATACCGCTCGAGCACCCGCACTGGTTCACCGTCAGCCTCGCCTCCAGCTTGGTCGTCGGCATCCTGCTCAGCTATCTGCCGCAACACTACAAGATCGTCTCGCGCAAGTCCAGTGACGGCCTTTCGCCGTGGTGGATTCTCTTGGGCGGACTCAGCAGTATCGCTGCCATCGGGAACATCCTCACCCTTCCCACCAGCCGCGCCGACGTGCTTTGTTGCCGTGAGATCGGCGAAGGAGCTTGTGCCGCTGCGCTGCTCGGCGTCCTCCAGATTGCAGTACAGTTCTCCTGCTTTATGGTCATGTATGTCGCTGCCTTGTGCTTCAAGTCCTGCATGATGCTGACGATGCTCAGCGTTTTCCTCTACATCACCTTTGCGCCACGAGAAGAGGACGGCGAGGTCCTTTCCACCTCAACTGCCACTTTGACCAAGCCGCCGCCCACAAGCCGCCCGCGAGACCCGCTCATAGTCGGGACCGCCATTATCCTCTCCCTCTTTGTCGTCGCTCTCACATCATTGATCTTGGTCATTCGCTATCCGCAGCACACCCAGTCCTGGGCTGATCTACTTGGCTCTGTCTCGGGAGTGCTTGCTGCAATCCAGTACCTACCTCAGATCTATTTCACCGCTAAAATCAAAGACTTGAAGAGCCTGAGTGTGGGTACGCTCGTTATACAGGCACCCGGCGCTTTCCTCTTCGCTTACAGCCTCTTTCTACGCGTCGGTGTCGAGGGTTGGAGTACCTGGCTCGTCTACATGGTCACAGGTGCTTTGCAAATGGTTCTGCTCGGCATGGCCGCTTCGTTTCATGCTACGCGTGAACGAGAGAAGCGACTGGGTATTCATCACGACAGCAGCGATGATGAAGATGCCGCTGACTTGGGACGCACTGTCCCTACGAACGGGTCGGATGGTGCGGCTGACGAGCGTACAGCTCTTCTACGCCAAGGGGATTCCTACCGACCAGACGAAGACCGCGTCCGCATCATCCCGGGTACTTAGTGGGTGGGAGATTGGAAGGAGAGGTATTCGCGTGCTGTGCGAAAGGCTCACCACAGATTGATAGATTGGGTCATCATCGAGGTATATCTCAACCGTGTCCGACATCCTTTCGCCACACATGGATGTTTCAAGGCTTGCACCAAACGCCTTCACCATTTTAGAGTAAGCAGTGAGCCGGCTGAGAGCGATTCAGAACCGAGCACCGCCAATGCACCCGACAATTCCTACAACCCCTCGTACGGCGATGGTGCTGAACAGTATCGGCATGAAAGGCTCATCCATCGACATGATGGACCGAGGGTGCAAAACGACCCCAACACGGGTCCCCGACTCTCTCGACCATTGGTGCTCCGTGGTGGAGCGGACATTGAAGATCCGGCAGATTTATTGCTGTCACCGGAGCCACCCCGGCCCAGTTTTGCTACGCAAGCCACTGCTTTTATACGGCGGTCAAGTAGCGCTATCGTGGCCCGCGCTCGAAGCCTCACGGAACTCGAGACCTGGCGAATTGCTTTCAGACGTCTCAGCGACCCTGCAACATACCGCAGAATCCTGAGGCGCCTGAGTGACTTGTTACTTCGCCGCCGCGACTCAGTTATCGATGACGAAGATGGTCAATCCGTGGATAGCAGAGGTTAGTTGCCACGTTCTACTCGATTACTCTACGGTACGAGCTAACGCCATGTAGCGTACGGAACCTTCGATGGTTCGATCTCACCTCTATTGGGCGCAGCGCACAATGCCCACTTTGCTCCAGATTTTGCCTTCGGTGAAGCTGGAGCGGCACACCCGCGTCGCTCGCGTCGTCAGGAGTCCAATGTTCCACCGGATACACTACCGATCCTAGTGCCAGGAGCTCGCCCACGTCCCCCTCGGCAAGCATACCCTGCGCCACCGGGTGCAATACCAGTATTAGGGGCTGACCCGCATCGCTCGCATCGTCAAGATTCCAATGTGCCGCCGGATGTAGTACCAAGACCAATGCCAGAAGCTCAACCACGCCGCTCGCATCGTCAACAATCGATTGTGCCGCCGGATGTAATGCCAATTCCAAGTCAGCACAAGCTCATCCGCCAGCCCAAACCAGAGCCGACGGGCTCGCCCGATCCTAATGTGGACACGCCACGACCAGACGAAGCCCTCCCGCCGCCGACTACTCTTGATACTTCCCATAATCAGACCAGTAATGGCCGACCAACTTCAGAGAGCGTTTCCGACCCCATTCGTCCTCCCTCTCAACGTCTCGAGTCACTAGATCAGTTGGGAGTTCCTCCGCCTCCTTCATCGTCTCAACGGCCGGCCGAACCACGTGCGGGCCCTTCACGCCTCCCTCCCCTCCCAGAGCTGCGACCAACTGATGTCAGAGCTGTTCGCGAACACCGTGTCGGACTCACGTGCACAGACAGTCGTGGCCGACTTGTGGCGGTAAATTCTGACCACCTAACGGGGACTGCTTGGGGTCACGATGGAGTGGGGCCATTCATGCGGAAACGCTACGAGGGCGAAATCCCTATTCCGTCACCAGTGGTGCAGGGGTGCGAAACGCGCACACACGCTCCACCTGCCGGTGTTGCCACTGATGCTGGCGTCCGTGAAGGCGAGAGACACGTCGCATTGCCTGGTGATTGGGTCGAAATGGCAAGACGGCGAGAGCGTGCGCGGCGGGAAGCAGAGGCAGAAGCTCGATTGCGTGCTGCCGCCGCTGCTGCTGGTGCCGCCGCGAATCAGGAGGCTCCTGAGGGTCCTGAATCGTCTCCGGAGTCTTGGCTTACGGAGGATGGCATCGACATGAACGAGAACGATCTCAACGCGGACAGCGATGAGGGATGGTTCCCTTTCGCTGCTGCTCGGGATAACGAGGTCGCTGTCGAGTCTGACTCGGACTCACTTCCAGAAGTCAGAGAACCTACCACGGACGTGCCGGAGGATCCAGCTCCTGTACCGTCTCGGCCAGAGGAGGTGGAGGAGGAGGAGGACGACGACGACGAAGAGAACCAAGAGGAGGACGACGACGACGACGAAGAGGACCAAGAGGAGCAAGAGCAGATCGAAGAGATGATGAGAATGGTATGGTAGAAGCTGTCCGAAAGTTGGTTGGTTTGTGTGTCACACATATTCGTTTTCTCGTCTTTCGCTCAAGAGGAGGAGAGATCTTGTGCATGAATGGAAGAAGATGGACAGGTAATGGGAAGTTGCGACTTTGGAAACTAATGATGGGGACTCATCGACTTCGTCTATCGTTCTGCTGTTGTTTTAACTCAAGAGACTGTCACAAAGTAGGATCAGAACTGAATGAATAATGAAACGCGCGCTCATGTCATATACATATATATGTCTTACCGATAAATTGTCACATCGTTGTTCCTCACCGACGTAAAATTTTCCCCCGCCCCCCAATATACTACTCACTTCCCCAAAACTATTGCGCGACGAGTCAAAGGAGCAGATCGGCAACAAAGGCTTGCAGTGAGTGAGACAAGCTTTGCAGAATCGAGCAGATTCTAGTCCAGAGTCCCAAGTCCTCTCCTCTCCTACCCGGACGGGCAAAACAAAAGTCAGAAGGCGCTCCAATAGCAGGTGATGAGATGACCTGAACTGCGGGTATATATATATATACATATACAGATTGGTAGGGTTGATAAAAATATGCTTCAATTGGACAAAGTCGTCACAGTCGTTTTTCTCCGCGAGGCTCATCCACAAGCAACGCATCATTTCGAAATCCCTGGGTATCATGTGCTGCCCGAACCGACGAGACAAGATAGCATCAAACGCTGCTGATGCTCTTGTTCCTCCTCTTTTCTCTTTGCTCCTCTCTTCACACCCTTTCTCTTTCACTTTCGTCTCTATTCCCAAAAACAATGACAGATTCTGCGAGCTTTCTTTATTATGCAACGGTCGCTCAATCGTCACGAAAGCCACAGAGTTCCGGACGAATTCATCCTTCAGCGAAGTCGTCAAAGATCGAGGCAATATCAGGACATGCCCCAGCTGCAGTGGCTAGTCCTCTTCATCCTATGCTTGGCCGCCTTGCCAGACTGCGGTGAGCCATCCATTCGCGAAGCCCTGCGAAGCAGCCATGTTTGCCCACTCTGCGACTTCGCCGCCATCAACAAATGCGGCGATGTCGTCACCGCCCATGCGGGTGTCAATGCTATTCAGCCAGGCCTCTTTGGTCATCGGGTCCCAGACTTGTTGGGCCTGTGCAGGCTGTTGCTGCTCCATGGTGTGATGTGGATGCTGCGGTGGAGCGGGCTGACCCGGTGGCGGGTATCCCGCATGTGAAGGTTGTCCAGGCGGACCAGGCGGATACTGGTGCGAATTGCCATTCACATATGGGTTCGGTGGCGGCGGCGCCATTTGATAGTGTCCCACTTGCGGGGCCCAGCTGTTATATCCAGGTTGCGAGTGGTGGCGCTCAAACGGCGGCGATGGATGTGCTTGCGACGGAGTCGTGCCCGTCGCTGATTGTGACGCCGGAGACGTCAGGCTCGGCGGCGCCGGGACAGGGCTCGGTCCTTCCGAGTATGATGGGCGGAAGTTGTTCACGTGGGCCGATTGATAGCCGCCGTGTGGTGGGGGCTGATGTGCATGTTGACTGGGCGAGGGACCAGCCGACGGCGTGTGATGATGACCATTGGGCTGGGGCTGGTAGGGTTGCGGGTGTTGCGGTGGTTGTTGCTGGTGAGCGTATGTGTCGTAGGCCCTGAAGGGTCCACTCGTAGGCGTCGTGGCATCGGGACGACGACCGGCTTGGGCGCCGGACACCGCGTTGATGGCACTCCACGAACCACTCTCCGGCTTCGAGGGCTCCGAAGTGAGGGGCGCACGATCGCCTTCTTCGCTTTTGACAGTCGTGCCGGAGCCGCTGTCATCGTAGATTGCATCGAGGGGGCGAGAATCCGGTCGCTGTGCGTCCGTCATCTCGACGTCTTGATCTTCCAGATTGCCAAAGTCGATGAGCGTCCGCTCCAAGAGCCGGAATTCGCTCAGACCACCTCCAGTGCCACCTTCGCGCAGACTGAGGTGCCGAGTGCTCACGGGACTCTCGCTTTCGGACGCGCTTCCGACGTTCTGGATGTTCTTCCGGTAGTCGCTCTTGATTCGCCGGAAGTATTTGTGCATCCGGTCGATGGTCTTGAACCATCCATCGGCCATGTGGAGCTTGGTCCGCATGTTGCCGATCATCTCCAGGGCTTTGCGGGCGGCTTCGAATCCTTTGCTCTCGCCCGGCTGGGTGTCGGGCTTCCCGGGATCTGGACGCGTGCACATGTAGCCCTCGGTATCCATCCATGGAAAGTTGATGCAGTAGACGCCGACGAATGCCACGGTGTAGACGGCGAAGCCGACGATGGGCGTCTCCACGAGCTTGCCCCACTCCTGACACGTTCGGACCAGATCGATGATTTCACGAGCCGACCGGAAGCACTCGCGAGCGCTGTCGTCCCAGAAGCCCGCGGGCACCTTGTACTTGTCGGCGGGGAACAGCGGTGCGTCAATGGGTCCTTCGGGTTTAGAGCAGCGGATAGGGATGAACGGGACATATTCGCGATGCAGCATGATCTGGCACAGCAGGTAGACCGTGTGCACCAGCGTGTACGGCGTCGACGTCTTCAAGCTGATGTGCGCTTGGGTGTTTTGGGGGGTGAGGGTGTTCTGTCGTGGAAGGCCGGCTTTGAAGTCGAGGCATTGGCGCCGGAGATTGTAGAACTCGCATCGCTCGTCCCACGGCGGATGTTCCTCCACTCTGGATCACGTTAGCAAGGAACACGAGAGTTGCGCGGCGCATTCCCTGCTTACCTGCGCCCACCGGCACACGACCACTTGACGACTCTGCCATAGATCTCGAGGATTTTCACATAGCGGCTCACGAGGCCTTCCTCGGGGCCCGTTTCTAATCTTCCCTTGTCATCGTCGTCATCACGCCAGGCACTCCGGGGGGATGGAGCTCTACTCGGTTCTGGGGTGCCCGCAGTACCCAGTCTCACAGATTGTTGCCGTTGGCTTTGAACTTCCGCTCGACCAGGCCCCGTCAGGCTGCCGTCCACCTCGCCCAGCATCAAGGTGCGTACCTTTTCTGCAAACAGAAAGGACCGCTCACTTGCCGGCAGCTGAATTCTCAGCTCTCGCGCGTGCAACATCTGGGGCCGATACTTGCCACTGCTCAAGTAGCGATCCATGATGTAGCAACTCCAGAAGGTGCGGCGTCGGACCTCCTGCGGAATGAAGGCGTCCTCGGCCGACTTGGCCGACGGCATGGAGCTTTTTCTCCCCGAGGGCATGCCCATGCGTTCAGCCTCGGCCGACAGTGCCAGTGATCGAGAGAGAGGCTCGTCGTCCAAGTCCATTTCGTACTGCAGACCCATTGCTTGGGCAGCTCGGATGGCCATGCCCACGGTCAGCCAGGCCTTGGCCCCTCTGCACATGCCCCATTCGTGGAGTCCGAGCATGAGGGCCGCCTGACAGCGTTCAATGTCATGACAGCGGTTGTCCGTCCACAAGGACGCCAGCTTCTCATTGGCAGCGGCAGCATAGTATTCCGATGCGATCAACGGGTTGCTCGGGCGTGTCGAGGTCGGCGGTGAGTGGTGGGCGACCAACTTCTTGTGGAATCGAGCGGTCAGGGCTAGGAAGGCGAGCAGAAACTCGGTCGAGGCGGGCGGGCGCGCAGACGGTGTCGGATGGGTGGGAGGGCCATGGGCGGGCTGGGACAGTTGGCTCGTGAACTGTACGGGCTTCAGGAAGGTCGGAGGGTGTAGAAAGGGCAGATCGGCGGAGTAGTGTTGTTGGAAGATGTCAAAGAGCTCCTGCCAGACGTCCGGGGTCAGGAGGCGGGCGTCGAGAGCGTCGAGCATGGGGCGCGGAGAGTCTCGCGGGCCTGAGATGGAGGGGTGGGCCGGATAGGTGGAGGCGGTCTTCCTAGGTCGCTGTCGCCGTTCGACATCGCCGTAGACATCAGCGCGCCCCGATGTGCTGTCCCGGCGGCGAGTCGCACCGGTGACGGGCGGTGGGTACTGGCAGTCCCTCCCCGAGTTCTCGCACGAGCGGCACGTGGTGCCCACGCCATTGTTGACGCATTTGACCTTGGATCGCCGGCAGCGAACGCATGCAATGCTCGATCGCATTCGTCCTGCGCCTGGGACGTGCCCAGCGGCGGAGGCGGCTCCCGACAGCGTGCTCTGAATGATGGCGTCGGGGCGGGCGGGCGCAGCGGTGCGCGGGCTGTCGGCGAAGCTGTGCAACAGCGCGTCTCCCAGGCGGGCGTCTTGCTCCACGGTGGGCGAAGAAGTGGTGGTGGTGAGGAGGAGGTCCAGCAAACGGGCGGACGGGCTTCGAAGCGTGGAGTGGGAGGATGGCGGCGCACGGCGGGCGGATCAGCCGCGATGCACGCACGAGTCGTAACTAACCTTACGGCTGGTGCTGGAGCTGGTACAGTACAGTAGTTCTACTTGGTGCTTTGGTACTTTTGGTGCTGGTGCTGGTCCTGCTGGTCCTGCTGCTGGTGCTGCCGCCGCCGCGGCTGCCGACTCGATGGTGCTGCTCGTGCTGCCGTTGCCGGCAACGACGAGGGATGCTGTCCCTGTCTGCCCTGCCCGTGCTGATGACAAGAACGTGGGCAATGAATGGCGACTCGGCTCAGCGTTGCCGACCCGATTGGTGAGACAGGACGGACGTTGCACTCCACACTCCCACACACACACACACACACACTCTCTCTCTCTCTCTCTCTCTCTGTCTCTGTCTCTGTCTCTGTCACTCTCTCTCTCTGTCTCTCTGTCTCTCATCCGATGCTCATACTCATACTCATCACTCGGCCTGCTGTGGTGCGGGCGACGGAGAAGAGCAGCAGCAGCAGCAGCAGCGGAGGAGAATAAGAAGGAGGAGGGCCGACACGGGAGCCGAGTAGCGTATGCAGCGATTCCTCCACAAACACATTCTTCTCTCGTCGGCGCCCCACGTGAGTGTGAGCCGGAGCCGGAGCCAGAGAGAGAGAGTCGGAGCTTGTGCATGTGCCAGTCCAGGCACAGCCGCACAGGCACCTCCTCCCTTCTCGTCCGCCCGCATCACCGCGTCAGCCGGCATCTGCCACCACCATCCTGGCATGATCAGCTTCTTCTCTCTGCTCGTCTCGTCTCGTCTCGGTGTCATCTCTTCGCTCTCCTCCTCCTCCTCCTCCTCCTCCTCCATCGCCTCCAATCACCCACTAAATACCACCCACGCGCGGCTGCGGGGGAGAGTGTAGGGTATCGGCTCTACAGTACAACGCATCGTCCGCCCGCTGTATCGGCCGTCCACCGCAACCGCAACGTCGCTGACCGCACACGGTGCTTGCTGCCCCGGCCGGCCCTCTATTCGCTGCTCCGTGCCGATGTTCTTGCACGCCAGACTTTGCGCCAACGCCGACCGTCAAACTCAACATGGCGAAGCCTTGCCGTGATGTTGGAATAATCAACCTTGTCCCTGTCCATTCCTCGCGTCTGCACCCCGCCGACCCGAGACCAGAGCCGTCCGGCGGCTAAACATCTGCATTCCTGTCCACATTCTGCCCATACACCATACATCCCCATCTTTCGGAGCCGCGCTCCCTCCCATCGCGGACCTCGCACGCGCCAGTGCGCGTCCCAATGGACCGAATTTCCACCTGGCGACCACGCGCGCGCAAGGAGAGACTGTCTCGCGCATAACTGTCAAAACCGTAATCTGACGTCCACCCGTGCATGGACCGACGAAGCCGATGGTGCGATCCCCCTCGAATCCCTGACCATCGCACGTTGCCTTTCGTGCCACCTTCTGCAGGCCCTACGACACCGCAACACTCCCTTTTATTACTGCCCTCCTCAAACGCCAAGTGATGATGCGAATGGGACTACCGTACCCCAGAAACACTGGCATGAAGACACTTGCTGAACCATCTGCGTGCCCGCCTCTTCGCGGAACAATATGGTCAACGGCCAACCGGGAATACATGTACCCCGATCGATTCGGCACGACAACGGCAATTCGGTGACCTTGTACACAAAACTTGGAATTGAGAAATGCCGGCGACCAGTATCCGGGGTTCTGTCAGTCGCACGCCACCCCTCGCTTCGCTCGGGGATTCCAGCCAAACGATAAATCTAAGTTTTGGTGCAGGTTACACGATAAATTCGACGTCTAGTTTGCATATACACCTAAACAGTAGGAATATATATAATCAATTAATAAAATACGATTGCTGCGTATTAGGCTATACTCTAGCTATAAGAGCGAAGTAAAGCTAGAAGTTAGGGGCCTTAGGCCTTACTAGTACTTAGCAAGCGGCTGCTGCCGCATTGCTTAGCGCATAGTATTCGCATGCGCGAAGCATGCGATATATAATAACTCTGCAAGAATTAGCGCTATCTTCGGACGGAGGTCTAAGGTAGTCTATACGTTGCTATATACCCTCTTATAGTTCTAATTCTTTAACCCTATACGGGGTAGCGGCCTATAGACACTAATATTAGACAAACGAGAATCGTAAGCGCGTCGCACCGAGAACGTAGGCTCTATACTATAAGCTCTACTAATATAGGAACTAAGCGAAGAGACGCTAAACCTTAAGGAGATAATAGTAGACGATAACGTTAACGCGGAGTATAGGCAACTCGAACGCGAGACGGAGGAGCTTCGTAAGCAACTTATAGTACGTATACTCTAAGAAGAGCGTAAGCGTCTCGAGCGCAAGCTCGCTACGATACTAGAAGGTAACGACTCTTCTTCCGGCAGATCTAAAGCCCGCTATATATAGAGTAGCGCGGAAGGGAACGCTAGAAAGGAAGAAGAAGAAGCTAGCAACGCTAGTATAGCCGATATATAGAGCGTACGCAATACGCTATTAGGAAGCTTATTAGCGAAGGGCGCGAAGATATGCAATCTAAAGCTATTTAAGGGTAAAAGCGAAGATAAGGCTCGGGAGTTTATCTGCTACCTTAAGATAATCTTTATTAATAATCCGATAACGTACTATAGCCTTCGTAAGAAGGCGCTATATACTATTATATAGCTCGTAGGCGAGGCGAAGGATATATAGCATAACTAGTACGACGCTAAAAATCTTCTAGCTAAGTATAGCTAGGAAGACTTCTAGCGATTTATATACGACGTAGTTAGGGATTAAGCGAACCGTACGCTCCTTACTACTATCGAGTATAAGAAGGCCTATTAGCGTAAAGGGTAGAGCGTACGATAGTTCGCGAACGAGTTAGCCTATCTTAAGGCGTAACTTAGCAACTACTGCAAGCCGCAGCTAGTTCGCTAGCTACTTATAAAGTTAAGAGCTCTCTTATAAAGGGATATTATTAAGAACTATAATATAACGGGGTTTAAGAGAGCCGACTTCGTAGCGCTTACGATGCGTTTAGAATAGGCCGAGAAGGCTATATTCTTACGAAGCAACTATAGAGGTTTATTAAGCAAAAGCGGGCTAGGCAAGTATATCGGACGTAAGATATAGGCAAACTATAAGCGTAAGGGCAGCGATAATACTATAGCGCAATTTAGGAAAGAGAGATTCTACTCTAGCGGGCAGCGTTAATCTAAGAAGAATAAAGACGACCTAGACTAGAAACTTAAAGCTAAATGCTATAAGTATAAGGAAAAGGGGTATATCTAGTCGAAATGCCCCCGGCTAGACCTATAGGAGCCGCCTACTATATATAGGGTAGCTATAGGCGGGCTGCTAAAAGGCAAGGCATCTAAGAAGACCCGCAAGCTCTAGATGCCGTAATAAGCGGGATAGATTACCTACCTATATAGAGTAGGCTAGCGATTCCTATTATAGCCGAAGTTAAGACGGATGCGGGCTATATATAAGCCGAATGCGTACTTAATAAGGGCGCCGATATTAATATAGTCTCTAAATCCTACGCTCTATAGCATAACCTTTTAGTAAGGAAGAATACTACTTTGCTGCTAGCTACGTCCTTTACTAGGTAGCTAGGGCACTACTACGGTATATATTATATACGCCTACGAGCTACCGACTCTAAGAAAGCGACTCGTATATGCGGGGGTATCTTTTATATATATAATATACTAACTCCTTACGTCTTACTAGGCCGGCTATAGCGTATAGCCTATAGAGTAATAGAGGATACTAGTATAGATAAGTAGACCTTTAGGTCCGAAGGCGAGACGTATATAGTATAAGTACGCGAAGCGTATAAGTTTTATAAGAATCTCTAAAGGGCCTTGCATATCTTTGCTATATTACTCTAGAAGGTAGATACTAGCTAAGAGCCGCTACCTACGGAGTTCTAGGACTTTATAGACCTCTTTAATCCTATAGAGGAGATAAGAAGTATGCTAGTCGAAGGCGCTAAGTATGCGATTAACCTGCTACCTAGTACTAAGCCGCCGTTTAAGCTACTATATTATTAGTCTAGCCGCGAGCTTAGTAAGTTAAGTCGTTACCTCTAAGAAGCGTTAGAGTACGATTAGATTAAGCGGAGCGAAAGCGAGGCGGGTACGCCTATTCTATTCGTTCCGAAGAAGAATAGTACCCTATAGTTATATATAGATTACCGTAAATTAAATAAGATTATAGTAAAGAATCGCTATTCTTTACTACTTATTAGCGAGACGCTTAATAGGCTTATAGGAGCTATATAGTTTATATCGCTAGACCTCGTAGATGCGTACTATCGCATCCGTATAAGGCTAACCGACCGCTAGAAGACTGCGTTTCGTACGTAGTACGAATACTTCTAGTATAAGGTAATGCCTTTTAGGTTAACTAACGTACTAGCTACCTTTTAGAGGTATATTAATAGAGCCCTCTTAGGCCTCGTAGATATATACTATATAGTATACCTAGATAATATCCTTATATATAGCGCCTTATATAAGGCCTACGTACGAGACGTACGTACTATACTAGAGCAACTCCGGAAGTTCGGATTATATACTTAGCGCGTAAAATGCTACTTCTTTAAGAAGGAGATTAAGTTCCTCGGATTTATTATATAGCCCGAGGGTATAATAATAGATCCTTATAGGGTCGACGTAATTGCGGCGTAGCTAACGCCTATAACGCTTACTAAGGTATAGTCGTTCCTTAGGTTTGCTAATTTCTATCGGCAATTTATATATAGATACTCTAGGATTGTCGCTACTTTAATAGTACTATTAAAAGGGGCTAAAGTAGGCAAGAAGCTAGGGCGTATTAGCTAGGGCGAAAGCGAGGAGCTTGCGTTTCGTAGAATTAAAGACGTATTCTAAGCTGCTCTACTACTAAGATACTATAACCCTATGGCACGTATACGAGTCGAAACCGATACGTCGGACTTCGTAATTACGGGTATTCTAAGCTAGCTATTTAAGGACGGGAACTAGTATTTAGTTGCATTCTTCTTATAGAAGATAATTCCGGTAGAATGCAATTATAAGACCTACGATAAAGAGCTTCTAGCTATTATAGAAGCATTTAAGGTATAGTAGCCGTACCTCGAAGGCACCTTATATTTAGTTACCGTACTTATCGACTACGCTAACCTTAAAGCCTTTATAATAATAAAGTAACTTATAGGTAGATAGGCTCGTTAGGCTATATTTCTAGCCTTATTTAATTTCGTAATTAAGCATCGACTAGAGAAAACGAACCTAGCCGATACGCCGTCGAGACGTAGTAACTATATACGCAAATAGGCGCATATATCGAACCTGCTACTAATATTGCAGAAGAAGCTCTAGGTATATAGTATAAGAGCCGAGTGCGGCGATTAGGCGTTCCTCCGGTATATCGCAATTATAATATAAGAGCAACTCGCAAGTATAGCCTTAGAGCAGCTCTTAGAAGGGTATATATAAGACTGCTTCTTAAGTAGCGTACGTATCGTACGCGTAGTAGTTACTATAAAAGGACTATACCTAAATGTTTTAGACCTAGTTCTTAACTTTGCTAAATCGCTAATACTATAGGAGCTTAATGCGAAAGAACTCTTTAAGAAGGCGTAGCGTAGTAGAGGCAAATGCGATAGGTATTGCATTAGGGAAGGAGTACTATATTATAGCGATTAGCTATATCTTCCTAAGGACTACGTACTACGGATATAGGTAATCCGTATATACTATAATAATCTACTCGCTAGTTACTTTAGTAAGGACAAAACTACCGAGTTAGTATAGCGGAAGTATTACTAGCTAGGTATATCTACGGATATTAGCTAGTATATTTAATCCTATTAGGAGTATTAAGTATCGAAGGCGAGACGCTATCGACTATATAGCGAGCTATTAGTATTGCCGCAGCCGGAGCTCTTATAGAAGGAGCTAACTATAGACTTTATTACGGACCTACTACCTAGTAAGCGAGACGCATACGTATACGATGCGGTCCTAGTAATTATCGACCGGTACTCGAAGATAAACCTCTTCGTGCTAACTACTAAGAAATATATAAGCGTAGATCTCGTATAGATCCTAATTAATAGGGTAATTTGCTAATTCGGAATGCTATATAGAATTATAAGCGATAGAGGCACTATCTTTACTAGCTAGTTCTAGTCGGACTTCTACTTCGAGTCGTATATAAACTATAAGCTATCTATAGCCTTCTATTCGTAGACCGACGAGCAGACGGAACGTACTAACTAAACGCTAGAATAGTACTTACGTATCTTCTATAACGATAAGTAGGACAACTAGGCGACGTTGCTGCCTTAGGCGGAATTAGCTTATAATAACGCGGTATATCTAACGTTTAAAATAAATCCGTTTAAGGTAGTATACGGCTACGACGTAGAGATTGCGACAAGTACGTAAGTCGCTCGGAACGAGCTCTCTAAGAGAGAGGCACTAGTAGTAATCGACGCTGCGAAGCGACTATAAGAAACGTATAAGAACCTTACGAAACGCTAGCAATACGTAGCTAAAGCGTAAGCTAGATACTTTAATGCTAGGTATAAGCCGATAGAGTTTAAGGTTAGCGATATAGTATTATTATCCTCGAAGAACCTCCGCTTAAAGGTGCCTATAAGGAAGTTAGCACCGAAGTTCGTAGGTCTATTTAAGGTAATTAACGCGATCGGGAAGTAGGCGTACTACCTAGCCTTACTAAGCGTATAGCGCGTTTATAACGTATTCTACGTATCTTTGCTAAAGCCTTAGAAGAGCGCCGCATACGACGCAAATGCGAAAAGTATACCGCTCGTAGAAGAAGACTTAGGCAAGTAGCAAGTTAAAGAGATCCTAGACACGCGAGTTAGATATAAGAAACGTTAGTAGTTAGTTAAGTAGATAGGCTAGCCGGAAGAATATAATATATAGGAACTAGTCGAGCATATTAGAGAATATAAGGCACTAGATAAATTTAAGGTAACGCGTAAGGTAAATAAGTATAGCCCGAAGGCGACGCGATAGCGCGCTATATATAATACGTAGGTATAAAAGGTAGAATAAATAGCTTTTTATTCTATAGATAAGCTTTGCATTATTTATAGAGAGCTAACTAAAATATTTATCGTAGCGTATCGTACGCGGCGCGTACGAGCGGCGTATATACGGAAGTATAGAGGAGCGTAAGGAGCGCTAGCTTAAATATCCTCTGCAGCTAGCTTATACTTAGAGGCCTCCTTCTCTAAGGAGGCCTCCTTTGCCTTATCCTCCTCCTCTAAGGATAGATAGAGGCTAATAGCGGCGTTAATAGCGTCCTGCTTTACTAGAATGCCGCTATACTTAGCAATCTACAAGTGCGGTTAGTATATAATATAAAAGCGATAAGCTACTAGATATACCTAAGTAAGTAGCTCTATTATACCCCTAAGAGTACTATTAAGCTAGGTAGCCTTATAGACAAGCGCGCGGGACCCCTATAGAGCGCCGCTGCCGCTCTTCTTTTTAGTAGGCTTACCGCTAGCTAGCTTGCTATCGTTAGTCTAGAGACGCTTTATAACCGTCTTAGTCTCTATACGCATAGTTAGCAAATACGAGACGTAAGCGACGCGTATACTACGCGCGACGTTAAAGGAAGAACTTACTAGTATAGGCGGCATCTAGCTAGGCCTAGGCATCCGCTACCGCTTGCTAGCTATTAGCTTATACTATATCGGTCCTATAGCGGCCGAGCTCGGCCTAGCGACGTACTAGCGCGTTACGTACGTTATATATACGGCGCATAACCGTCTTAACTGCTTCGTAGTAAGTCTACTTATAGGCATACTTACTACGTATATAGCGTATATACTTCTTAGTATTAATGTCCTTAAGTAGCTTACTAGAGTACTTAGCTTAGCCTATACTACGGTTAGTATATAAATAGAATACGACGAGATAGTAAGTAGGAAGGGACTTATAGTTACGTCTACCTAAATCGCAGTTATTACGAATATAACGATTATACTACTTAAGGTACTTAGTCTTAGCTATACTAATACGAGGAGTGCTAGGAGCTAGGCCGAGTGCGGCGCTAGTATATAGTATAGTAGCGGCGCCTACGAGGCGTTAGCGCTTTATAGCTAGCGTACGGTTAGAAGGGGCTATAGATCTATTAGTAATAAGGTCTAGTAAGGAGCCTAGCTCCGAGAACGGGGAGCAAGCGCGCTTTATAGGCGCACCGCCGCTAAGTAGGAGTTAGGCCGATAGCGACCCGCTCGGCGCGCGCTTACTCCGGCCTCTACTTATTATTAGGCTAGAGCTAATATAGTTGCTATTATAGCTATCTCCTCTAAGACGTCTAGCAGTATTAGGGGCTAGGGATAGACTTAGCTATAGGCTACTACCGAGGGCATTAGAGCTCGCCTAAGGCAAGCGCGCGCTGCGCATACTACCTATCTAGTCGCCCTTACCTAGTATAATACTGCCTAGACGTAAAGGGGGGGATTAGCTACTAGCTAAACTTAGGGCGCGGCTACTAGGCGCACTAGTATTTCTACCGGTATACTTTAGACCTGCCTACGAGCCGCTTAATAGGGGGGCTATAGTAGCCTCTTTGCCCTTAGGTAGATTCTTACTCTTCTTAGGGCCTATCTTATAGCGGTTCTTAAGTACGTGCGTAGAGCGTACGTAGAGAGTACGAGGAGTATATATATATATAGCGAGGCGAGAGCGGAGCGCGTTTATAAAAAACTAAAACAACTAAGTATTAGTATTATAGAAGAAGTTTAGAAGCGCGCGAGCAAGAATTTATAATACTATTACCGCAACAAATATAATAACGCGCGTTGCTATTAATAATAGTATACGGTAACGACTTACTTACGTTACGTACGCGAATCGCAATAGTAATATATAATAGAACTTAATAGAAGGCCTACGAGTAATAAGAGATATACGGACGTAATAGAGACGCCGCGCATACGAGAAGACTACTATCCGCCTATCGAGCTAGAATAGCTCGATAGGGGGAGGGAGGCAGTTATAAGAGCGAAGTAAAGCTAGAAGTTAGGGGCCTTAGGCTTTACTAGTACTTAGCAAGCGGCTACTGCTATATTGCTTAGCGTATAGTATTCGTATGCGCGAAGTATATAATATATAATAACTCTATAAGAATTAGCGCTATCTTCGGACGGAGGTCTAAGGTAGTCTATACGTTACTATATACCCTCTTATACTAGCTAGGTAGTTTTAGTTTAAATCGCACTAAAAATAACTAGTTTGTCCCGTAGCGGCTATACTACCGTACTAGCTAGATACTAGCTAGGTACCTAACTACTCTATACTATTAAAATTAATAAATTGCGAGCTATAGCCGCTATCTTAAGTTTCTTCTATAATTATCTCGTATTTAATTAGTCGTTCTTAATCGCGTGCTACTATATAACTAGCGTACCGGCTTAACTTAATTAGAGGTTTATAGAACGTATACTTTAACTATTCGTTATTACTACGGTTCCGAGGGTAAATAAGGTACGGCTATAACGTAGAATAGTATTATTTATTAAAAAGTACCTCTTCTTATTATAACTAGTCTAAGCATATATTAGGCTCGCGAGCGAATAGGCCGTATAATCGTTATCGCTATGCCTTAACTTAATCGCTTAATAGCGTATTAATCCGCTACCGTAGTATATATAGCGACTTATTAGCGTATTTACGCAGTTATAGTAGATCGTCGTTAAAGGTGCTAATAAAGGTATATATCTAGCTATTATCGCCGTCTTTAACTCGTATCGGTAGCCGTAGAAGTAGTATAGGTAACTATCGAATAATAGTTATTCTATAGTTATTAGAAGTCGTTATAGTACGGTAGTAATTAGTTAGTATTAAGGTATAAGAATCGCTATACTTCTTAAGGCTATCTTTATACGATAACTAAGTATTTAATAGTAATATATTAAACACCTTCTACGGAGGTAGAGTAAACGGTTATAAGGTAATATTGCTGCGCTTTACCTTACTATTATTATTAAAGATAATGCGGAGGTTATTATAGCACTTTAGTCGATAAACCTATGCCTTCTTAATAGCGTTGCTAGCTCTAACTAGTACCTTATTCCGAGCGTAGATAGCGTTATCTTAATTACGCTATACTACCTACGAACGCAGTTTATTAGCCTTAATAGCATCTATACGGAATAAGCGGTTTAGCTATTCCTTCTGCCTCTTTATAGCTCGTTATATAGTGTCCGTAGCGATAAACTTCTACTTAAATTCTTTACCTACCGTAATCGCTACGTTAATTAATACCTCGTAATACCTCTTACTATACCTAGTTAGCGATAAACTAAATAGATTAAGTAGAGCTAGCTTTAGATAGCTGCGGCGCTATTCCTTGCGTAATTTAAGTGCGGTACGCTATTACTAGATCGTTTAAGAGCTCGTCGTTTGCTATTAAAGACACTCTATAAGAGGTAGCGTAGGTATGCGGAGAGGCGACGATACGCCGGCTACTATTAGGTTCTTAATATCCGAGTATCGTCTTAAATTTGCAGTATTCTACCTCTCTAGATTAATTAATTCCGGATTAATTAACCGTCCTTATTTAATAGCTTCTAAATAGTCTTCCGCTACCTTAGTAGCTAGCCGTAAATTAGTATCGTATTCCTTAGTTTCCCGCTTAAGAGAGGCCTCTACGTCCTTCTATACCGAACTCTTGCCCTTAGCGCTATAGTAATCGCGGATAAACTAATAAGGTACCTCTCTATTAGTAGGGAATATCCTAGTACGCTTAAAAGCCGTACGAACGTTCTTATTAGTAAAGGTTTTGCTACGTATACTATCTAGCGCTACTACGAACTCCGTAACGCTAAAGTTGCTAATACTATAGTAAGTAGCTTCTAATACTATCTATCTATGCCTTAGCTTATATACCTAGAATAGAATAATATCTAGAGGCTGCATAAAGTAAGAGGTATATAGTTAGAGGCCCTATAGCTAGATATTATAGCGTTTAGCGTAGGTAGCGAACTCCTTAAAATAGTAAGAGCCGTAATTATCGCAGAGTAATACCCTCTACTCTAAGGGATTAGAGGGCCTTATCTTAAGCTTAAACTATTTAATATAGTCTATTATAGTACTATCTATTATATAACCTAAATCGTTAATAGTAATTAGGAAGTTTAAGCTAGTCTCCGGCACCTAGCGTTATTGAATTATAACTGCCTTAATAATAAGCTAATATTCTATTACCTCTCCGTAAGCGTTAACTATCTTAATAATAGTAATATGCGTTCGGTTAGTATCGTAGGCAGTCTATGCCCTTCGTTTAGTATCTATTATTACGATATATTTACTGCCTCTAATACTAATTTAGAAGCTAGTCTTATCTATATTCTATAGGTTAGTAGGCTTAATTCGGAGGCGCCTAAGTATCTTCTTAAACCTATTAAACTAAGCTCTTATTACCTCCGGTTAGTAAGCCTCCTTCCGCTACCTCTTAATCGGTTTTAACTTAGTCTTTAATAATCTATTCCGCCTTATAAAACGATTAGCCTAGCGCTTACCGAATAGCGCTAGTTCCGGCGCCCTATTAGGTAGTATAGCCTTAACTATATCTATAGCTACTACCGTTAGAAGTGCGACTAGAACGAATATATTTATAGAATCGCGTTTAAGGTAATACGCCTTTAGCGCTAACTCTTAAGCCTCCGTTAGGCGTAGGTTATTCGGCTATTATACTATTAAGCTACTACGGCCTTTTAGTCGGTTAAGGATGCGCTAATAGTACTAACTAGCATTATATTCGCGACAGAGCCGTATTAGGTTTAGTTTGCTATAAACGCGTGCCTCTCGAGCCGCTGCTACTACGGTGTCTATAAGCCTCTTAATCCGTTCGGAATCCGTTAACTTTATAGCCCTAATACGCTTCTTCTTGCCTATAGTTTTAGTAGTAGCGCCGCCTAAGCGGTAGGATACGCGGAACGTACGCGAACGCGTCTAGTACGCGATTCGGAGGTGCTAGCGGCGGCGGTAGCGACGGCGAGGTAGTTAGCGGTAATAGTAACTACGGTACGTACGCTATACGCGCCTACAACAACATGCTATAATATTTAGGGAATTTGAAGACAATATGCAACGAGAATATCGGATTTATTATGTGACCTGCACCAAAACTCAGATTTATCGTTTGGCTGGCATCCCCTCGGAACGAGGCGGTGGTGTGGATGACTGAACCCCGGATAATTGCATGCGGTTCGCAGACAGTGTGATGATCGGTCGACATGCGCAGCTTGCGTGGCCATCTACTTTCGCCCCCGAAAGCTCTTTTGCGTCAACGCCCCAGGTTCGCAAATGAGACATTCCGCGATAGCCCAGTACCATGAAATCCCCCCCCACGCTGCTGCAGTGCTGCAGTGCTGCCGCTGTTCTGTGCCAACATCTCACAACACGCAAGGCACTTGCGCGCCTCTCCCCACACGGCACGTACCGCCGCCTTTCTATCGCCCGATCAAACATCAGACCGGTGAGTGCAATCATGGCGAACCCATTACGGTGGGAGTCTGTGGCATGTCACACGTACCGAAACCTGTCGCTTCCCACTCGCAACGTCCGTACTTGGAAGTGCTGACTCGCGACATGCATCGAGTCACGTGAGAAAGACTCGACATTCACGATTCGTCACCCTATCATGACACTTTCCACCTCCACTGACTGTTCCTCATGGTCCTGTCGGATCGGACGTCTCCCGAGTCCCTACAGTCGTACATGTACTTCACCCTCCTTGATGATGAGGTCGTTATCTCAAACCTCCACCGTAGTAGCGGCCAAACTACTTTGGACTGACAAGGTCTAACTCTACATTTACTCTTCATCACAGCGGGAGAAGCATACAAACTTATTATTATTATTATTATTATAGCAGGCGTCCAAAGCTGATGAAAAGTCATGCACCTTGCTCGAACTCACATTGAGTATCTCTCCCAGCACCTACTGAACAAATCTTCTCATGTTCCTCTTGATGATTAAGGTATGCATGACATCCATTCATCCATTCACTCCGCCATGATTGATTATTGTCATCATCTCATCAGCTCTCTGTTTCCTCTCGTTCTCTTATGTATACTGTATTCGATACTTATTATGCATGTTCTGGACAGGGTGGCATGTATTCTCACCTTTAGCTTGAAGTGGGGACGCGTGGTGTAGTATTGTATGTGAGTGCAGTACTTGATGCAAGTACATGTACATACATGAGAGATGAGGCGATGCAGGAGACAATAATTCATCCTCTGATCGCCAACCATGCACTTTCCAATCATTAATCCGGCTCCAAAAAGCTGCTGCGAGGACCACGTGGATGCCGCCCAACAATCACGCCGACTACGTACTCACACTCGAAGTCCTCGGCTGTTGTTGCTGGTCCCATGCATCACCTTCACCCTGCTGAGCTGTCGCAGCACCCGCATAATGACCTTCCTCCGCGGTACCCGGCGTGCTCCCAGGAGGAGACGCCTTTGGAGCATGCAGAATTTCCTTCTTCCCGTTCGCCTTGTAATATAGCACAACATCTCCTCCTCCGCGCCACACATGTGCACGAATCGTTCCAAGCGTCATGGTCGGAGCGAGGATCTGTGATGGAGCAATGATCAGCTTTGCGACTCTTCAGAAACATGGATGGGAAAAAGAATGGAGAACCCACCTGTCCCTGACACCACAACTCCAGATACTCTTCCGGCCGCAACCGACTCTTCTCCCTCTCACTCGCTGGCTCAATCCTCTCGGCAACATACGCCAGGACCTTCTTCGCTCTCAGCATGCGGTTCGCATTGAGGCGATTGTTCCCACCACTAGCGATGACCGGCAAAGAATTCTGCCATGGCTCCAGGATAAACGAGATCTTAACTACGTCTTTGACCGGTATTTGGTTGCGGAGGAGAACGTCCCCGAGCCACAGCGGAGCCGTCTTTTCGAGGCTGTCAATCTTCTCCACGAGATTGCCAACGGTCCCTTCAAAAAGATCCGTCACGCCGCCAGCCTCGGGCCGGTCTTCCTGAATCAGGATAGTGGTGTTGCGTGGTGGTCGGAGGATGGGAGTTTCCGAGGCGTCACTCGGTTTGATCGCTGTCGCAAGATCAATGGAGGTTCGGGCAACGGGGAGGCCGTTCTCGAAGGCTTGTTGGTTTTGGATTTGCTGTTGAAGCGAGTCTTCGTAACCGAATCGGATTCGTTGCAATGTGCCGAGGAATGTATCGTCAATCACTCGTGAGTTGTCGGTTTTGCTCGACCGAGAATCGCTCTCGACCTCCTCCTTCTCCTCGACTGGAGTGGGTCTATCTTTATCGTTCGTCTGCACACGCGCCATCTTCTTCATGCCACTGAAGGACATGCCCATGCTAAATTTCTTCCCAAAGAGCCCCTTGCCTCCCGTCGGCCCATCCTTTGCTGGTTCATCGGCAGACGGAGTGGCAGGATCCGGAAACGCGCCAGGCGTGGTCGCAGGTTGAGATGCATCTCCGGGTGTCGTCACCTCTGCGGTTGAAATACGCGAAGTGGAAAAATAGTCCATACTTCGCTCACCAGACGTTCGCTGTGAAGATGCTTGGTCTTCATGCGTTCCAGTACCACCTTCTTCCACAGTCGTCGCCAAATGAGACGCATGTCTGGCATGTGCGGGAGAGTTGGCAGTAGTGCCTGGAGATGCAAGGCCGATGCCGAGGCTAGGGGTCGTAGCAGTCCCGTTCACACCCGGCCGGAGAGTCGATGCAGACGGAGCTCCATTGCCATCGGGGTGCCAGCCATTGGTGTTCTGCTGAGGCAAATCAATGCTTGTAGGCGCGTTCTCGCGATGTAGCTTTTGCTGCTCCTTGGCGTGGAGCAACTGGGTCCGGAATGCTTCGTCTCGGCGTATTTCTTCCTCTATCACATCATTGAAGAGGTATCGCAAGACCCATTTGCCCAAGTTGATGCGCTGGTCTTCTCGATACACCACGCCCTCGTCGAGATCGAGCTCGTCGGCGTACATCTCGGCGTCGAAGCATGTGTGCTCTTCCAGGACGACTGCCACACTGCCCGTCCGTACATCAACTGTGCACCAATTTGCAACTGTCGCACTTGTCGTAACCTCGTCTTTTACGTCTTCAAGATGCCGCTTACCGAACGAGCGAATGGGCACACACTTCAGTAGGTCCCACATGACGACCTCGCCCGCGGTGTCCAGTGTCAACACCCTCTTTCTGTCGTTGAGCATAACGTGCTTGATCAGCCCATTCTGTCCCTCTACTGACAGCTCAGGCTGCGTTCTGATTGGCTGCGTAATGGAGCCTTCAGCGAGTGCGGCATCCAAGGTGCCTCTCCTTCCTCCGGGAGAATGCGTATCTTCCGGGGGAGGAGTTAGCATTGTCGGGAAGAAGGCTGTGTTGCTCAGCCTCAGCGCATGCTTGAGCGGTATTTTACGTTTTGACGGGGAAGCGCGATGCGGCATGGGAGACATTTGGTCTTTCTGATTCGGCGGACTTGGATATCTTGCCCTGACTGCATTTGCAGAGCTGCGTCTATGAGTGGTGAAACCTTCGGGAACGTCCAGTTCGGCATTTGTCGTGTTGACATCTCTCCATCTGTTGATACTGGGTCTACTAGTCGCCGTCCAAAGATAGTCGCCAGCAGCAATCAATTTGTGCACGCCCTCGTGCTCCTGGAGCAAAGCCACGGACAGGCCCTCATCGATCTCAATTTTATCCCGTGTATCTGTCTTTGCCACCAACCCGTTCTTGTCGCTGGAGTAGAAGACTGACAGATCTGGATCGGAAGAGAACAGCGACCACACGCTCGCGTCGTGCATGGTCAGCGTGAACATGCATCGTCCGGCGATTGTGCTCCACACCTTGACGGTGCGGTCGCTGCTTGCGGTGATGATGGTGGTGCCATCCTCGCTGACGAGGATATCACGAATGTTGTCGGTGTGTCCCACCAGCTTCTTCACCCGCTTGCCCGAGCGGCAGTCCCATACTCGCACTGTGCTTTCCGGCCCTCCACTCGCAAGCAACGAGTTTGTAGCCGCAAGCGCATACACGCTCCCTTTCTCTTTGCTTAGCAGACTACTGACCTCATCCTCGGCCACATTGATTTTCATCTTCTGGCCTGCGCCGTCCAGGTCCCACACGTTGATGTGCCGATCCAGCCCACCACTGGCCACCCAGTCGGCTGTGGAGGAGGGGACTGCGAGAGTCTTGACATAGTCGCTATGCAGTCCAATGGTCTGCGGAGGCTTCGCGTCCTGCGCCGCCGGCCTCCACACTTTCACGGTGGTATCAGACGAAGCTGACACGAGTGCCTGGTTGGATTGCGCAAGGGCGATGTCGTTGATCCAGTGCGTATGTGCCTGCACCTGCTGGCGGAAGGTGGTGGGCTCGGATGGCGGCAATTTCGCATCGTACTCGGGCGGCGTGGTCGAGGTGAGGTCGAGGTGCAGGTCCCAGGCGCAGATGACGCCGTCTCGGCCGCCCGAGTACCTGGCCAAGTGTTAGCGGTGTCGGCGATGGTGCGGCGGTGGTGGCCGTGATTTACAAGAGCGAGTGGGGGCTGTCTACGGCCAGGCCATTGACGCCGAGTCGATGGCCTCCAGCAGCGTTGGCGAGCGGCAGGACTGGGCGGCGCGGAGTGGTCAGTGGGGCGCGACTTCAAAAGTCACAGCAGCGCGACATACCATAGCTGATCCTCTGCCTCGCCTTGCGGGCCATGGGTCGAAGATTCGGGGCTTGAAGGTGTGCTGTGTTTCAGCCGCTGCAGAGCCGTCTCCCCGTGTGCGTCTGCTGCGGGCTACCGAACATCGACTGCGCCGGCGAAATGGGGGGTTTTGTTCATGACCAGCATGCCCTGTGTCCGCTGCTTTGGAGCGCCGATGAGGCACAGCACAGCTGTTGAAGGATGTCGTCGGCTGCTGTCCTTCCTTTGGCATTTCCCGTCGCTCGCCGCGAGCTGCCCATGCAGAATGACGTTGTGCCGACCTCCGAGCTGCACGCCTTGGCGTTGGACCCTGCTTTCTCTTCCTTCTCTTCTCCGTGCTCGGTTCTGTCTGCGTGGCCAGCAACATGTTCGTGATATGCCGTCCACCTTTCCCCTCGCAATGGCGCCATATCCGTCTCAGCAGCATGCAGGCTACATGCACCAATATACCAGCCACGAGGTAGGAAGGTCGCGTACGCGGTGCGAGACGGGACTATGCAGCGTCGCGGACTTGCTCGTAGGAGGCATGCTGCAGGCAGCCACAGCCGTGGTGACTTGACGGCAGTCACTTCAGCTCACATTCATGAGCTTCCTCTCCATCCGTACCGACCACAGCTTTGCTCCTGACAATCAGCAGGACCAGCATGAAGAAGCTACTTTCGCGACTCAAGGGACGGAAAAAAACGTCAGGCAGTACCACCCAGCGTGCGGTCACTCCTCCATCACACGAACGCACGACAGTGCCCCATTTTCCGACCGTCAAGCAAGATCGGGCCTACACTTCGCTCGAAGGTGATGCAGGCTCTCTGGCGCCTGGTGTTTGTGCTATCTGCTACGACTTGGACCCGGCCAACGATGCATACTGTGAGGTTGTCATGGCCGACTTCTGCGTGCCCGAGAATCGAGCCTCTTTGCGCTCGTCTACTGTCTCCATCCACGTTCACAAGATCATGTCTTCATCGCAGAGATGTTCCCAATGCAAGTATATCATGAAAGCCATATCGACCTTTGCGCCACAGAGCACCACTTCCGACGCGTTTGCAACCCTCTACATCATGGAGAACATGCCAGTCACAATTCAAGTGTTCGAAAACGAGATTGCACAGCAAGAAGACGATGAGCCCCAAGCCAGCATCGAGCTATTCCTGCAAGCAGCAGATTCCTTCTCAAATGACGCAAAGCAGATTTGCGCTGCTGACCAGGCAGTACCTCAGAGGTCCTTTGCGCCAGAGAAACGAACTGGTGCTCTGGGCTACGCGAAGGACAGGCCCGCTTCAACGGCTGACGGCGCGGTGTTACAATTCTTGGATCAATGCATCACTCGCTGCACAAACGAGCATGAGGGCTGCAGGTCACGCGCAAAGTATCTGCCAGACAGATTTCTGCAGATACGTGGAGAGACCATTGCTCTTGTTGAGGCCCCGGGCCGAACTGGTGACTACTTAGCACTTAGTTACTGCTGGGGAGGCGATCAAGATTTCAAGCTAACCACCGCTCGCCGCGCAGAATTGTAGCGAGGCTTCCCTACTGCATCTCTTCCCGTCATGTTTCAGGACGTGGTAGCTATTGCCAAGAAATTGTGTCTGTACAATATTTGGATTGACGCCCTGTGCATCGTGCAAGACAATCATCGAGACTGGGAAATCCAAGCCACAAAGATGGGAGACTACTACAGTAACGCTACGCTGGTGCTAGCAGCGGCATCGGTCAAGTCGCCGCAGGAAAGACTGTTGCGACCCCGTCCCACCTACTTTGACTCCATAGTAATCGACCACTTTATTCATCCTTTCCCTACCACAATCTGCGCTCGAAGAGACCCGTGGGTTTTCCAAGGCAGAGGGGGCGATTGGAAGTCGCCTCTTCTCACCAGGGCATGGGCCTACCAAGAACGCTTGCTCGCCTGCCGCCTAGTCACTTTTGGCGCAGGCGCTGTCAAATTCGAGTGCAAGAAACACTCCGTATTTGAAGGACAACTTCCGAACGTCGAAGGCCTTGTACAACTAGGCTTCATGTCCCCACATCTGGACGATCCTGAGATGTGGTCCCTGTTCGAGGACTGGCAGCAGATTGTAGCTGGCTATTCGGGCCTCAAATTGACCTTTGAAACTGATAAGTTGATAGCTTTCGCTGGAATCGCAAGCGAGTTTGCTCGTGCCACGGGCTGGATACCGCGCTTCGGAATGTGGGAACAGCATCTGCTCAAGCAGATGACATGGAAAGTGCCGGAAGGTGACCTATCTCCCCGCCCTGCGCAAGCTGTTGCTCCAACATGGAGCTGGGCAGCCATCAACACTCAAACGAACATGTTCGGCAGCATGTTTTCGTCTACATCAACCAGTTTCAAAGTGCTATGGGATTGTGTTGTCGCACCTGCCAGCGCCGCTGCGCAGCAAAACGTTCTCACAATACATGGGTTATTAGCGCCCTGTGCCCTGATTTGTCGACAACCGTACAAGACGAATGGGCACAGCCACCGCTTACAGTGCGAAGGCTATCAATGGGACACTTACATGTGGCCCGACGCTGCGCTGACGACAGCTAAGGCGGCTTTGCCTGGCTACGACATGGATACCACAGTCCGCGCCACATCTGAAGAAATGAGCGCAGGTCTCCAGCCATTCGTCGGAGTCTGCTATTGTCTTCTACTCGCAAAATCCGACTCCGCCAATGCTTCCTGCGTCGCACTTGTGCTAGGACGATCTCGCGAGCACGAAAACAAGTTCGAGCGAATTGGACTGACTGCAGATGTCAATTTCCGCTTCTTCAGCGACTGCGTAAAGGCCAAGAGAGTCACTGTGGACATTGTGTAGGCAGCCTCCGGGTGTGGCACAATTTTCGGCGAATTCACTTACGACGCTGTTGCACTTCGAAACCACCTAGCTCTATTCTCTGTGGCTGTATCTTCGCCTTATCTTCGGCAGAGCTCCTAGTCAAGGGTAAGATATATCACCTGATACATTGCGACGCCACCTTTTGTATGGGTTCGGAAGGTCATTCGTCAATATGTGACGTAGCCTTGTATTCCACGACCATATAGGCAGCCACTTTCCCTCCGATACAGTTACTATTCTGAAAAACTATACAAAGACACCTCATCTAAACACGATACCAAGTTCTTCCTGTTGAAAGAAAGCAATCATCATGGGCAGCAGCAGCTCCAAGCAGCAAAACGTCAGATACGGCCCGAACGGCGAACCGTATCCTGTCAGGCCTCAATATTACAACGGTCAACCGTAAGCTCTCCTCTCTCAGCAGCATCGAATGCTTCGAAGTCTGGAGCGATCGGAGAAAGACTGACAAGGCACGCAACAGATACTACGATGATCGCAGCACTTCGCAAAAGTGGGCTGATGATATGACGGCCAAGACGGGCAAGAAGTGGAAGAAGGGACAGGTGGAGGGTATTATGGCTGGGAGCTGGGTGAGTTTTTGAATCGTCCAATCTTGCTTTTATGTTCGAGGTTGTGTGTGAGAGAGTAATTCAAAAGCTAATTTGTTCGATAGGGCGGTGCTGGATGTTAAAGACGATGGGCTGAGCGCTGGCTTCGGGCAAGTGTGTTCTGATTTCAGGGTTTGGGAAGGTTTTTGTTGAGGTGAGAAGGACTTGACAGAGCTCAGGAGGGTTCGTGAATATCCTATTATGTGGGACGGGCGTTTGGGTGATGGACTTGGGCTACAATGAGGTTATGGTGGCGGGTTTGATGGGATATGAAGGTCTTCGTGGTATGTCGGTACGAAGAGGAATGATGTTGACACTTTCATTCTGCCCTCGCTGCCTTGGAAGGTACGGCCTTGACGGCCCAGAATTTTGCGGCAGACTATAGTCCTTTTTCGGACGAATGAAGTTATCATTGCTTGAAAATGTTAAGTGTCTTCAAAATTTCGCTCCACCCAACAAACAACCAGCAGCGTAGTCTCCCCTGAGCATCAAGCGTTGCTGGCCATGAACTCTGCCCTTCGCCATTGTCCGAGGACAGGCCTTCACTGTCCACGTCCTCGAGCCCAACTTTGATCTCCTGCGCGACCTTAAACCGTACACTCTTGAACATGTCTCAGGAAGCGGCTAAGTTTTTTTTTGTAGAGGCGAACCTGGACAAGTCGAAGTAAAAGCTCCCAAGCATCAGCTGTGTTCCTTTGTACGAGAAGCGTGCGATGTAGAACCCCTGCCGGTCAACCTCACAGATGTTATTGCAGGCTTGATGCAGGATTTCGTTCATGCCAGCATTTGGCTTCGTCGATGTGGGAGGTCTACGCGATTGCACCTCGTAGAAAGAGAACGCG
Organism: Cercospora zeae-maydis; assembly: GCA_023512815.1. Taxonomy (NCBI): domain Eukaryota; kingdom Fungi; phylum Ascomycota; class Dothideomycetes; order Mycosphaerellales; family Mycosphaerellaceae; genus Cercospora; species Cercospora zeae-maydis. The sequence goes on along the minus strand of JAKLWY010000003.1, from coordinate 641,260 downwards.
ACATTGACGTGTCGCACAGCTTCTCCATTACTGATATTGGCAAAGCCAATCCTAGTGTCCGCATTCGCCTGGAGAAATAGACCTGTCCGTGGCGCACAGTGAGTTCCATAATGCTTGGTTGAAGAATGGAAAGGTGCTTCCAGGGTGCTGCCTTCCGCTTCTGTATGAACAATAGCTCTTACGACCCTCGCTCTTTGTAGCACTCTATGAGATCGGTGTGTTTCCGTATCTTACACAACGAAGAAAGCAAGCTCCTTTGTCGCTCTGTATGCGCGCGAGTTACGCTCCGCACATGACTTGAGGGTGTCAAGGCATCATAAAATCTCCTGTAGTCCGAATGTTCCTCCCTGATTGCGCATTGCGCACGCACGAACACACAGCAGCAAGAACCACCAGCTGATCTTCGAGCGGTACTCGCAGGGGTACGCGAAGTATGTTGTGTTCTATCCACTCACCATTATCTCCGCCACCTGCTGACAAGCCATGCGCAGATTTCTCCAACTCACGGCCAATGACGAGCTCAAAGTCAGAGCGTACAATCCGCCGCCAGAAATGACGGTGGAAGACCGCATTCAGAACCTGTGTCAAGAGCTGCAGGCCATGATTCTGGATTATACCCTCTTCGTCGAGCCCAGCACCGTCGCGATCACCGACGCATACCGCCCTCCATGGCAACTGAGTGTCAACCGCCGGACTCGCCCAATCGTCGCTGAGCACTTCTACTCCACCAGCACCTTCAGCGACAATACTGCTCGATTGAACCTCCAGCATTGGCTTGACGGACTGCCCGAGGCACACACTCCAATGCTCACGAAGGTTGACTTCGGTGTGCGCAACCTGTGGGAGGCAAAAAAGTGGCCCAGGATCTACACTCAGCCGCTGGAGGAGCATTTCAGGATCGTACTAGCACCTGGGGTCCTGCGGGCTTGGTTTACAAAGAACAACAAGTGCCGATGGGCTCAGGAGTGGGTGTATGTCAGTTGGAAGGATGCTGCGACGCTGGAGGACCGCGAGATGCGTGGGGAGAGCTTCTACGAGCACTCACAGCCGTAGGAGGGACGGCAAGTGCGAATATGATCCCAGAGCATGAATCAAGGCAATATGACGCAGCCAGAAGGAGGCAAGTTGAGAGGTCGATGTCTCCAGCGACACTGGTACCGCTAGGTGGCTTCGTTCTATCCCAGCGCAGCACCGCGCCTTCATCACCAGACGTGCGCTCTTCCCGACACCTCGCAAAAGAATTCGTTCCTTGGCAGCTTTACATGCTCGTCAAGACGGATAGCAGGTTGGCGGACCTACAGTATGAAATTTTGACCGCCGAGCTAGGGGGCACGCTAGCTAGTTGGAAGAGCGTGAAGCAGATATTATTTGCGGTTTGCCCGTTGAAGGAAGAGGACGAGGTCATCAACATGGGGCTTTTGTCGGTCTCGGGAATCGATAAGAGAATGAAAGAGTTGACGGGGATGAGCGACGCACCAATAGACTCCGAGGCTGACCAGGACGAGTGAAAGAGGTAGACTCTCTCGCGGCGAGGGTGGTAACAAAGGCCTGAAATTGGATGACAGTGCTGAAAGAAGCGGCCTGTACCAAACAAGCGATGAGCTGGACGACGAAATAGCCGCGGACAACATGATTTGTGTATTTTCCTGTTTTGCAGACTTTTGTTCAGCTTGTCGAAGGGCGGCCCACGTGTCAGCTCCTGGGACGAAAGGTCGTGCTAGGTGTCCTTATAATCAGGTTCCCGCCTTGTTGACATATTGCAAGATCTAGATGCCACTTCATGCAGTACCCATGCGCCTCCTAGTAGCGGAAACACAGTCTCTCCGGATGATCTTGAACGGAACGTGGAACATAATCGCCACCTGGCAGACCTATGTGCCTCTGGGCTCTCAGATATACCCATAAGTCTAGACCCCTTATATCCAGATGTACCGGAGTGAGATTCCTGCATAGAACCATACAGTGGACGACACCAGCCGATATTTCATATCAAGCGGAACATATTCTTCCGCACGCTCCGCTTCTGAGCCACAGGCTTGCCATCTTCGTACTCCACGCCTGCTGCTCCGCCTTCGTCTGCATGTCCCGCCAGCTTCTCCATGAGCTCAGCGTCCGCTTCCGCTACGGTTTTGTGCTTGTATTCAGTCTTCTGGGCAATCTCCTGCGCTTTGGCTGCCAGTTGCTGGTCATCTTTGGCAGGAGACTCGGGCTTGTCTGGGCTGGAGCGTTGAGCGGATGAGAGAAAAGTCCTCGTCGGAGAAAACTTGGTGGGCACAGGAGCAGCAACGAATCGTGGAAGGAGTTTAGTCGTGTTCATGATGGTAAAAGAAGGTAAGATTGTTATTAGTCCCGAATCTGGTCAGGACAAAGAGCTTCACCCAGTTTCTGAGCAACTATGGACAAGTAACAAGCAGACCAGGCACAGCCAGAGCCTGGCCACATCCTGTCCCTGGGGCTGCAATCGGAATGTGTGACTGTTGTCGTCAGAATGAGGTCCCACCGGCGATTCACGTCGGCAAGTCCCGCGATCTCACATGACTCGCTCGCTCATGAGCCTCAAGAATTCGCGCCAACAGCTTGTCTAACCTACGACGCTGCATTTCACCACCGCCACGATGCCCGTTGTCAAAGGAGGAGTCTGGACGAACATCGAGGACGAGATCCTGAAAGCTGCCGTCTCCAAATATGGCCTTAACCAATGGGCGCGCGTGTCGTCGCTGTTGGCGCGCAAAACCGCGAAGCAATGCAAAGCGCGATGGACGGAATGGATTGACCCGGGCATTCGCAAGATCGAGTGGAGTCGTGAAGAGGATGAGAAATTGTTGCATCTGGCCAAGCTGATGCCCACGCAATGGCGCACAATCGCCCCCATCGTTGGCCGAACCGCGACGCAATGTCTCGAGCGCTACCAGAAATTGCTGGACGAGGCAGAGGCCAGGGAGAACTCGGAATTTGGTCTCGCAGGGCCAGACGGAGGAGAGACACAGGCGCCGAGTGCAGACGATGTCAGAAAGCTGCGGCCGGGAGAACTGGATCCAGACCCGGAGAGCAAGCCTGCACGGCCTGATACCATCGACCTGGACGAGGACGAGAAGGAGATGCTGTCGGAGGCCAGAGCCCGTCTAGCGAACACACAAGGAAAGAAAGCCAAGCGCAAAGCAAGAGAGAGGCAGTTGGAGGAAAGCCGGAGATTGGCTGTGCTGCAAAAGAGGCGAGAGCTGAAGAATGCCGGCATCAATGTCAAGGTCACCACCAAAAAGAAAGGACAAATGGACTACAATGCCGACATTCCTTTTGAAAAGGCGCCGGCGCCTGGATTCTACGATACACAAGATGAGATGGCGCAGAATGAGCGAGAGAGGGAAGCGTTTGACCCGCGGAAGCAGCAGCTGGCCAACAAGCGCAAGGGTGACGGGCAGGACCAGAACGAGCAACAGTCGAAGAGGAGAAAAGATGACGGAGGGGCTGGCGCTCATACTGCACATCTCAAAGCAGCACAGCAGCAAAGATTGAGAGAAGCAGAGCAGAGCAGTAAGCGCAAAGGGCTGGTTCTGCCTGCGCCACAAGTCAGTGAGAGCGAACTGGAGGATATCGTCAAGATGGGTATGTCGGGCGAAAGGGCACATCAGCTTGCGGAGAGTAGCGACAACGACGCAACTCGTGGACTGGTCGGGAACTACTCCAACAACATGGTCGGCGCCACGCCTCTCCGAACCCCTCGAGCAGCACCAGAAGAAGATCGCATACAAAATGAGCTGCGAAATGCCCGACTACGGACAGAGACTCAGTCTGCCCTGCTCGGTGGCGATAACGCGGATCTTGCTGAAGGCGGTACTGGTCTCGATGGCGTAATGCCGTCCAAACAAGTACTGCACACTCCAAACCCCATGGCTACCCCTCTTCCCAGTCAGAATGGCGCTGTCGGTGCCACGCCCATGCGAACACCACGAGATAACTTCCACCTCAATCAACAAGATGGGTCGATGCAACTCATGTCACAAACTCCTCGAGACATTCGGCTAGCGCAACAAGCGTCTCGCAACTCGTTGCGTAGCAAACTTGCATCTCTCCCCAAACCACAGCAGAGCGAATTCGAGCTCGAGGCTCTTCCTGAAGAGCGAGACGAAATCGCTCATGCCGCGCAGGTCGCTGCGGAAGATGCTGCTGTGAGAGATGCTTGGAATGCGCAGCTCAAGCGCGCGCAAGACCTTGCCGAATTCAAACGCCAGACCAAAGTCGTACAAAAAGGACTGCCTCGCCCAAAGGTCGTCGACGTGAACGCGTTGCTCAAAGCAGCCCAAGCCATCGAGGACCCTATCGAACGCAGCATCGCTGAAGAGACTGCCAGCTTGATCGCCGACGATGCGAGGAAGTTTGGGGGAGCGCAAGTCAATGGCAAACCCAAATTTGTTCAAACTTTCTCTGAGGACTTGATGCAGCGCGCAGAAATGGAAATCGCGCTTGAAATGGGCCAGAATGCCGATCGTAACCGCTTCGGTCAAGCCTTTGAGCAAGAATGGGAGAAGGCACACGCTTCGACAATCCTGCCAGGCCTTGCGGGATACGCGGAGGACGAGCTTGATGAAGAACAGCTGCTCACCGAATCTTTTGACAACGTTCAAGAGACCATTCAAAGGGTCTCTGAAAAGGGGAGCGCGTTGGAGAAGAAGTTGGCGAAACATCATGGAGGTTATATTTCGAGAAACAAAGTCCTGCGGACCAAGATTGTGCAGGCCGCGGAGGCTTTGGAGAAGGTCAAACTACAGCAAACCTTGTCGAGAGACAAGATTGTGGCGGAGGAGGCAGCTATGGCGGGTCGATTGGAGAAGCTGAGGGATGAGGTCGCATTGGTGAGCCGGAGGGAGAGGGAGGCACAGGAGACGTTCAGGAGTAGGCGGGAGGAGTTGGAAGGTTTGGGATGAGCTCGGTGTGTAATTGCTATGAACGAAAGAGGAACACTGATGCATACGCTGCGTTCGATGCGCACCACAGTGCGCTAAACGTGACGTATATTCGGAGATTTTCAGCTTCGAGAGATACCTCATCAACATTGTAAGATGCTTGCCGTTCGGCTGCCTCAATTGTAATTACCCAACCTAGCACGTGTCTGTACCATTTACTACCACGCAGCATGTTCCAAGGTCCTAGCACGTCAACGACCGAGACAGCCGGCACTACCAACGCTGCAGGGAGCAGGGTAGGCTTGTCGGTGGCGACAATTTGACGTCGCGAGAGTGTCCTCATTCCACACTCTTCCCCATTCCTAACCCCGGGCGACGCCTTACCCTTAAGAGGCCCTTCATCTCTGGAGGAAATATCCAAATGTTTCCCACTCACGGCATTGGCGTTCCAGCCCTGCTATCCGGGGTACCACTCCCATCCACCCCCGGGGCCCTCTTCTTCTTTTTCTTCTTGATCTTCGGCACCACAGCCGGCTTCTGCCCATAATTCGTCATTTGCAAATAGCTGCCGCACGTCAAACACGTATTGTTATGCAGAGACGGCTCGCAGAAGATACTGAGACATATCGAGCATACGAAGCCTATATCCACGACTCGACGATGGCAAAAACATGCTGCGCGAAAATCGACGCCAGAGTCCCCTTCTCCGGGCAGTATGAGGTGCTGACGGGCTGCGTTATCGGGTAGATAGGCTTGCATGAGAAATTGGAGGAGTCCGGCGCGGAGTTTGGGGGTGGAGAGAGAGAGGTAGATTCCACCAGTAGCGTCGGCGGCTTGTTGAAGGAAGATCGTGTCCCCGGAGATTTTGAGGATGTCGATGGGGATGGAGAGGCGTTGACAGGCGAAGATGCTGTTCATGATGGGGATGTATTGGTTTGCGAGGTCGCCGGATACGGAGAGAATGAGGAGGCGCGATGTTAGGCCTGAGATGTTGGGTCCTGCGCCGGTTCCGGATGATGCGGAGGCTTCGTTACCGCCGGCGACTGAGGACGGGTCAGAGTAGTTGAATTGCTGGGCTGAAGAAGACCCTGATGGGAGGGTCGCGGTTTGTTTAGAGATGTATGCGAGTGCTCTGGTCAAAGCTCCCGCCATCATCGTTGCCGGAGTCGATTGGAGAGAATCGGGAGAGGTACTTTCCATCAAGCGACGTAGGTTTGTAGTAAGTGCATGCTCGATGTGGGCAAATGGACGGTATTTGTTCGCATCATCTGGCGGGCGCACTGGGCCTCCACTTCCAGCTGTGCTGTCATCTGTCATTTCCACGTCTTCGCCATTCGAGGTGCCATTTGCCGCGGGCGAATGTGCTTGCGTCGGCGTGGGGTAAAGCCATTCTGCTCGCTCCGAGTGACTCGCAATCACTGCCACGCGGTTGGCGTGATTGATGGCGATATGTGCGTTGATGAAAACGAGCAGGTTGACGACAACCTTTGGGAGCGACACTGAGTCTTCGAGTAATGCCCAGGCATGCGGGTTTGTGTCCAGAATTATTGTCAACAGGGACGGCGATTCTCCTTCATCTCGCTGACCACTCCGCCCCGTCGCATCGACTTCATTCATACTGCCTCATCGACAGCGGCGTTATGTCGATGTGCGGTTGTTTGATGTCTGGTGTGCCTTGCTAGGTTGGAGTAGAACTAAAGCGAGCACAGACTTGTGTCACAAGCCAAAGTCGTGGGGCGGAAATGCTGGATTCTGGAAGCGTACCAATGTCAAAAGGTGCACGTTGTGTAGACAACACTTCATCCTGGAACCTCACAGTCTCTACCTCCTATGTACATGTACGAACAGCACAGCACACACAACACCGGCCCGTGTCTCCGAAGATGACAGAGATTTTCGCAGCTGGGAAGCTGCGTCTGCAGTGGCTGTCACATAATGAGCCAAGCACTGACAGTCTGGCCTTGCCGACAATGACGTCCGCTGAGACGAGTGAGATACCGCCGCAGCCGCCATCGAAAGAATGGCCAGAGGTGGCACAGCGCTTCGCAACCTGTCACCCGTTGTTGTACAGGCCCGCATTGTCGAAGGAGCTCAAACTCAATGTCGGCCTGCTATAAAGTGGCCATCTCCGCTGGAGCAAGCTCTGAGTAGCGCCCACTCATTCCTTCTAGCGCGGATGTGCCGCACTAGTTAGGACAGTAAAGCCGCCGCCACTTCTGTCCGTTATAAGCTGTACTTTTCCTCTGTGGACAGCCGAGTCTCTCGTGCTCCACCACTCGGACCGCATCCTAAAACCAAAGAAGTCTTGTTCTGTGCTCAGTCACGTCCCAAGCAGAACAAGTCTCGACACTTATCCTACGGCTTCGCAGCCACCATGAGCAGTTTGAGAGGCAATGGCGGCTCTTCAACGGTGGTGCTGGAGCCAGTAGAGCTTCAGCCCGTGCAATTCAAGCATATGGCAGATTCGAAACGTCTCTCACTGTCTGGACGCAGTCTGGCCTCGGCAAGCAAGACCGACGATGAAGACCGCAATGAGACGCTACCCTCACCCACGACTGCATCTGAGGAGCATCCAGAGAGGTGGAACTTTCCACGTTTGAACATCTGGAAAGTCAGCTGCACATTCTGGGCGATGGCGGTCATGGGTCTCAACGATGCGACATATGGAGCCATCATTCCATACCTGCAACCTTTCTACGGCCTTGGCTACACCGTCGTTTCTCTCGTGTTCCTGTCGCCCTTTATCGGCTACACACTCTCCGCAGTCTTGAACAACACCGTCCATCTTCGATTGGGTCAGCGTGGCGTGGCGTTCATTGGGCCTTTGTGTCATCTGTTGGCCTATATCATAATTGCGCTACATCCACCATTCCCCGTTCTGGTCGTCTCTTTCATCCTTGCTGGCTTCGGTAATGGGATTTTAGACGCTGGCTGGAACGCTTGGATTGGAGCAATGATGAATGCCAACGAGGTGCTGGGCCTGCTGCATGCTTTCTACGGCGTCGGTGCCACGATTGCGCCTCTGATTGCAACCACAATGATCACCAAGGCCAACATGCCATGGTATTATTGGTATTACTGCATGATTGGATTTGCCGCTATCGAGCTCATTGCATCCGTCCATGCTTTCTGGCATGAGAGCGGAGCCAAATTCCGTGAACGTCACTCACGTACTTCCGATGCGAAGGGCTCAAGATTGCGTGAGGCGACAATGAAGATGCCTGCTGCAAGAGTCACTTGGCTCTGCTCATTGTTCTTCCTGGGTTATGTTGGCATCGAAGTCGCTCTTGGAGGCTGGATTGTCGAATTCATGATCAGGGTCCGTGATGCAGCGAAGTTTGCGGCAGGAATGAGTGCGACTGGTTTCTGGCTCGGTATGACAGTAGGCAGAGTGGTTCTTGGCTTCATAACACCTCGAATCGGCGAAAAGTTGTCGATTATGGTATGTGCGACATCCTTGCTTGCCAGCTTTGACTAACCTCTTCAGATCTACCTACCTATCGCCATCGGACTCCAGCTCCTTTTCTGGCTTGTCCCCCAATTCTACGTTTCAACTGTTGCCCTCGCGCTCCAAGGATTCTTCCTTGGTCCTTGCTTTCCAGCAGGCGTAGTCGCATGTACGAAGCTGCTCCCGAAGCATCTCCACGTCAGCGCTATCGGCTTCGCTGCCGCGTTTGGTGGTAGTGGAGGGGCTATCTTCCCGTATGCTGTTGGAGCAATTGCACAAGCGAAAGGTGTTCAAGTTTTGCAACCTATCATCTTGGCAATCATGGTCGTCATTATAATTCTTTGGGCATGCCTGCCAAGGATTAACAAAAAGGCGGACTAGAAGTGATGGCCTTGAGGAGGGTGGCAGGAAGAACCGGTGGCGTGGAGTACCGCACTATCACGCAGTTAATCAGATGTCAGCAAGCATCGTACGTTACTCCCGTGGAGTGTACAGTGTGATCTATTAGCTGCCTGTAGAGATACTAAGTTCCGCAAGGCAGAGACTGCGGACTCTTTACATACCGCCCAGTACGTCTTCATCTCAGCGAGAGAAATTCCAGCACCAACGCGCTGCATCGCGTTGCGCCCGATTTGCAGGACATGGCGGAAGGTATTTGCTGCTGGCCATCGCAGTCCATTGCCCTTGTTAAGGAGTGGCGGGAGTTGTGCGAGTAAGCTTCATAGAAGAAGCTTGTTTTGCAATTCTTGTGGGAGGCTCGGGATGAGATCCAGCACATCAAACGCACATATTCCTGCCGTGGGCGCTAGTGGCGGTCTTTCGCTGAGAGTTGTCGCCGATAAGGGCTTTGAGGTCATCTTACGCAACCAACAAATCATTGTATGAATGTAGATGCTAACGTGTGGTAGGTATGAGTGGAGCCGGACATCTTGGCGCTGTATCGAGCGGCCTCCTCACAGTGGATGTGAAGTTCGCGAGATTACCCACTACCCAACGCAGTGGATCTGGCTACTCAGATCCTATCTCTGAACATGACGGGATTGTCGGTGCAAGCCTGGCATGATCGATTCGTCGTCTGGCGGATTCGACGACACATGCTTGATTTTCGCTGCGAGAGAAGACGCGTTGCTTCAAGACCTTTCGCTTGGATCAATTTTCCACTGACTGGAATCTCAGTCTCTTTGTGCTCGGTGCGGTGTTTGTGCAATCTGTATCTGAGACAAGCACATGTTTGCTAGCTTGATTACATGAACAGATAGCAGCGCCGTTCTCGGCAATTGCATCGACTCACGAGGAAAGTTGTGTCATGGCAGCCAATGGACGATCTCGGTCCATGGACCGCAGCGAGGACGAGCACCCATCCGAAACTCCCCTGCAAGGAAGCGGAGGAGCGCGAGGAGTGCAAAATCTCCCCGGCAGCATCGAGGGCTCGCGTCAAATCCACTTTGAGACGAACAGTAGCTCTTCAAACCATCCAGCCAGAGCAACGGCAGACGATGGGGAGACTCGGGTTCCTGACGATGAACAAAATCCAGCGGCTGATGCACAAGAGACATCTTTCAGAAACCCAGATGAGGTTGAACACAGCGAACTCGAATACAAATGGAAGCTGAGCTACAGTTCCGTCAGCGAAGCACGAGCGAATTCCCGTGATGGCGAGAAAGTTGTACTAACGGACGGTTCTGATGACATTACTGCAATCAAGGATGATGTCTACGTACGGAAATGGGTCGTCAGACGCATACTCAGCGCTTGTATGAGCCCATCTAGTGCATCATATTCCTTAAACAATCAATTCAACGAGACAGAGTGGGAGCAGTGGAACGATGCGCAAAGACACACGGCGCAGAGCAAGATGACCGAAAGCTACAAAAAGGCGGAAGTCATGGCTTGGCTCCTCCTCGAAGAAATTTTCAATGTGCAAGAGAAGGGAGTATCGGTCCAGATTGACTCCCAGATTCCAAACAAGAACAAGAATTTACAGAAGATCAAATGCTCAGAACGCATCGACAGAGTCGAGGCCGTCATCAGAGTGAGCCCATGCCAAATTTCACAGCCTCCAGCTGCTAACAAATCCAGGATTGGCCGCTCATCGCTCTAGATGTGCTCGATGGCAAACGCCTCGATCTGCTCGCTGCAGCGCCGGAACTATCAACTGAGCTGAAACTTGCATCCAAGAAGAACAATTCGAGAAAAGCGAGGCTCGAGAAGGCGAGGATAGGAGATGCCACGACCGGCAGACAGGGCATGAGAAAGGGTTCAAAGGAGCAAGAAAGAGTTGGAGAAGACACGACTGAAGCGAGACATGAATACGAGAAAGAGACCGAGGAGGACTGAGACGTCACTCTGTCAACCGATATCTGTTCCATCCAGCAGACATGGTGCCCGGAAGGCTGAGTGCACAGTGCTTCTGGAAGAGTCGATTGATCATGATGGCACTCTCTGGCAACATTCATTTGCTAGACCCGGAAAAGGCGATTCCCAAAGGGCAGAGTTCTGTGTAGTTGTAGGTGAGTCGATCGATTGGAATGACACTTTCTGTAAATCTGTACAGGCCCCCAGCCGGAAGAGATGACATCTCCTAAGCGGCATGTACAGTACTTTGCGAGCGAGTCGATCAATTGAAGCGAAGCTCTCAACCAACCCGCACCTGCCTCCATGCATAAGAGATGGTGCCTCCTTCGCTGGATGCAGGGTTAACAAAGGCGAGCGAACGCTTTAGATGAAGCATTTCTCTTTCCCTGTTCGTATATCTACCAAGCTATCTGCTGATCTCTGTCTCCTTCTCCCAAGAAGAAATGCATCCTCCTGTGCAGGGTTCAGAGTGCTTTGAAACGAGGTAGCGGCTCGTAGAAGTCATGACTCTTTCCTGCTTCCAACCTCTCGCCACTCTGTGAAAGTCTGCACCAGCACGCATTACGGAGCACTGAAGTCTTCAACGCGAAAAGCGCGGATGTTTCCATCCCAGCAATCGCCTCTTTGCTCTCTATCGATCTGTCCCTTGCCGCTCTCTGTCAATCGCTGCTTTCCTCCAAACCAGTGAGAAGATTGCCTCGAGATGCAACAACACTGTCCTTCTGTCCTTTGTGTCTGCCCGCTCTCTATAATTCGATGCCTGCCCTGACCGAAAGAATATTTGCGTCTTCTAGGCAGAGTACGAAGCCCTTTTCGAGGTGCCAGAGAAGACTACTTCGAAAAATCAGTCTTTGCTCTACCTTTCTATCCATCTCTCCCGCGCTCTATATCTACGTTATACTAAGCTTCTTGGAGAAAGCTACTCCTTCAGAAGTAGAGTATCTACTGATTCTGTACGAGCCAAGAAGAACTGCATTAACAATCCTATTTCTACTCTATCTGTCTTTCGATTTGTCGATCGCTCTCTGTTTATTTCGTACTATGCCCCTCTAGAGAAGCTGTCGCTCTAGAGGCGGAGTGCGTAGTGCTTCTAGGAGAGCGAATCTCGAGATACTATCTTTGCTCTATTTCTATTCCTCTCTCTCTCTCTCTCGCTCGCTCTCTGTTTATCTTACTCTCAGTTGCTTTGGACAAGCTGTCGCCCTAGAGGCAGAGTGCGTAGTACTTTTAGGAGAGCGAATCTAAAAGGTACTTTCCTTATTCCCTTCTCTTACTCGCTCTCTGTTTATTTTTGTCTTAATTGCTTTAGAGAAGCTGCCGCTTAATAGGCAGGGCATGTGTTAATTCTAGGAGAGCGAATGTAGAGATGTTATCTCTCCTGCTCTCTTATCTATATACTTCACTCGTTCTCGGTATGTTTCACTCTTCGCTACTTTAGACAAGCTGCCGCTCTATAGGCAGAGAGCGTATTACTTCTTATAGAGCGAATAGGAAAACCTCTACCTACTTTATACTAATACTAATCTCTCGCTCGCTCTCTATTAATTTTACTCCTTACTAATCTAGATAAGCTGCCGCTCTAAGGGCAGAGAGCGTATTACTTCTTATAGAGCGAAAAGAAAATCTCTACCTACTCTACCCTAATACTAATCTCTCGCTCGCTCTCTATTAATTTTACTCCTTACTACTTTAGATAAGCTGCCGCTTTAAGGGCAGAGAGCGTCTTGCTTCTTATAGAGCGAAAAGAAAATCTCTTCTTACTTTATCCTAATACTAATCTCTTGCTCGCTCTCTATTAATTTTACTCCTTACGCCTTTAGATAAGCTGCCGCTTTAAGGGCAGAGAGCGTCTTGCTTCTTATAGAGCGAAAAAAAAATCTCTTCTTACTTTATCCTAATACTAATCTCTCGCTCGCTCTCTATTAATTTTACTCCTTACTACTTTAGACAAGCTGCCGCTCTAAGGGTAGAGAGCGTCTTGCTTTTTATAGAGCGAAAAGAAAATCTCTTCTTACTTTATCCTAATACTAATCTCTCGCTCGCTCTCTGCTTATTTAACTCTTCGCCGCCCGAGACAAGCTGCCGCTATATAGGCAGTGTGCATAACGCTTTTCGCAGAAGAGCAGCCTAGAAATTCTTTCTATACTCTGTTCACATTCTCATCTCTCGCTCGCCCTCTATCCATTTCAAAACTAGCTCGTTTAGAGAAGCTGCTGCTTAAAAGGCAGCGTGTCTAGTGCGTTTGTAAGAAGCAAGTACAACAAGCAAAGCGTAGGGGTCCTGCGACTTGAATACGACATGTCTTGTATTTATGTACTGTCCTCGAGATATGTTCTAGCGACATAGCAGCTTTCTACCGAGCCCCGAGTGTCTTCGCAGACGACAATCTAGCTAAGTACAATTCGAAAGCCCACCTTTATGGCTAACTTGAAGCGTTGACGCCGCAACCATAATAGTAACTGAAAAAACAGGGGAATCTTATGCTCGACGCCTTCGTAAACACGCTCAAAAAAAAAAAAGGAAAATGCACCCCTACACTCCCCAAATTGTAGCACCTAGGCATTAGGCATCGCTCGAACTAGCAACGTTTGTGTCCGCTCCCGTATACGACTCGAAGTCGACGTTAAGATCGAGGTCATTCGGCATCGAGTACGAGAACTCAGCTCCACTCGCAGCTCCCCAATCTGTCGTATCCGGCTGTGTTTGATCGAACGAGGTCTCAAAACCGGATATGTTGCCTGCAGTATGCTGTTGCTGCGAAGATGGCATCGAGAAGGAGAAGTCTATATCCGGCAGTGCTGCTTGGGCCTCGAACTCGGGTAGAATGCTAGCGTCGTACTGAGCAAATGGCGTCGACAACGGAAGCTCCAAATCGGTAGCCTCGTTGTTGATAGCATTCCAATCTTGCATCTCCGGCTGTGCTGGAATCCAGGACGTCGAGGGTTCGAGTCTCTGTCGCTTGTTGCGTGTACTGCTTGGGAACGAGGCGAAAGAGTCGGCTGGGAAGGATGGAGTCGAAGTGTGAGGAGTCGGGCCCAGCGAAGCCGGAGATGTTGCCGTCGAAGTTGAGGACTGCTGTGTAGACTGCCGATGAGCAGCAAATTTCGCCCTCTTGGCTTCCTTTGTCGTCAAGCTGCGTCGCTTGTTCGACTTTTTGTAGGAGATTTTCTCTTCCATCATAATGGCTGGCGCACTCGCGATCTTCTCGAGGTTTTTGCCCTCTAAAATGTCGTGAGCAATGGGAGCGCAAGTCTATCGAGCAAGGTCAGCGGCTGAAAAGATCAGGAGCGTCTCTCGCAAGAGCCGCTTACGCCTAGCACATCGCAGATTGCATCGATGCGATCAGCGCATCTCATGCCTTCATACTGCTTCGTAACTCTTCTGAAGACATGTGGTTTCCAGAGGTCCACATGCCAACCATATTCGTGAAGAAAGAAAACTTCTTCCTGTTTGGGTGGTTAGCATAGTGCCCAGCGTGTTGCTCCAGAGGGAACATACCAATAGGAACCGACCCATTCGCTCGGCCTGTGGCGAGAGCAGGCCAGTGTTTTCGTCGATCGCTTTCGACCGAACGTCCTCCTTGAGGCCTTGTATGAACTCTGTCCACTCATGGTCCGTGCAGATGTCCATGTTCGTTGGTTTCTTGTGGTCATGTTCGATCACTTGAAGCAGAGCTTCAAGTATGCGGTTCAGGAAGTAGTGCTCATTGGCCTGCACTATGTCCAGGTCATCAACCTGGGGTGCACATCTCGCACGACACATGCGATCGGTTCGAGCGTCGTTGACGCTTGTATAGTGCCGGAGTCCGACATTCTGGTCGGCCATAGCACTCGCAACGGAGAAGCCCGACAGTGGCATGCTGTCGTTGTCCATGTTGGTTGTTGTTCAGACGGTTGCTTAAGGGATCAAGCCTTGACGAACATTGTTGGATATGTTCAAAGGCGTTGCTATCGAAGCGTAAGATGTGTCGGTTCGCAGTCGCTGGTTTTATGCTATGGGTGCACTTGATGCGTGAGAGGTGAATTCGGGCTCTTTGCAGCATGTGAAGCATCTGTTGTCAGATGCTATTCTTGTCCGGTGGGTGTGTTCCATGGCTGGTCTGTGAATGTAGCGGTATGTCGACACAGTGAATTTCACGCAGAGAGCATCTGATGATGAGAGTCACAAGCCTTCAATGCCATCTCCCACACCTGGCTGTTGCGAGAATCGGCATCATGATCAACACCAAGCTCCGTAGAGTAAGTCCAGAAGCATGGTGCATTGCCCATCTCGCGGTGATGACAACAACACCAGGCCATGCATGCTTCACCAGCTATACAGCTCGACTTCTTTCCGCGAGTGCTACTCATTGGCATATTGATGGAAGATTGTTGCGCTCGACGAGCGGCCTCAAGTGCTGCAGGTGGCAGACTATTTCTGATGACACCCACGTTCTCTTGTAGATTCTGGGCGAGTGGGGTCGGAAGTGGCGGCGGCGGTGTGTGGCTGGAGAGGGCGGAGCGGAGCGCTGTGGAGTGTGGAGCGCTGTGCCACCGGGCGGCATCACATCCATCAGCGCGCGCATGCCGGCAGCGGCAGGTCCCGCTTCTTCAGGGCGACCAGGCTCGAGTCGAGGTCCAGCGCGGCGCGGCGGCGGTGGGACGAGCTGCGGCCCGTCGCCGATCACAAGGCGTCTGAGTTCATTCCGCTCATCGGACTGCGAACCTTTCCCAACTTCACTTCCCTCCACCACCTGTGCACCTTCCACCCTTTCGCAGTGTGAGTGCGTGTTACCGCAACGTTGAACCGAGAGCCATGGGTGATTAAGTCGCCAGCCACTGGTAAGTCCGCCCCTCTCCTCACCACCCCCGCCCCCGCCCGCTCTCTTCCACCCGGCGACCCACGCACGGCGAACCGGCCGCCCGTCACAAGCACCACGCACCACGCACCACGCACCACGCACCGCGCTTGGGTGCGTGCACGAGGGAGCGCCCGCTGTCATTCTTACGGCGGATGCTCTTCCAGCGCCACGGTCCATCGAGCCGCCTTGTACCACTCCCTGCCTCGACCAGCACCCACTGCCCCATTTATTACAGTACAGTATTACAGTCTTCGTCCCTGCACACAACACGCGCCGATTTAAACTTCCCATCACCCGAAGCGTGGCCGAGCAACCACAACCCTGCTGCCATATCGACGTCGAACTTTCCCCTTCGTCCTCAACATGCACCCAGCACTGCAGGTGGCCTCGCCGCTCCTGACTCAGCGCGTGCTTCCTCTTCCCGTATATATGATGACTCCCCGCCCATACCTGTCATCACCATCTCCACTTCTGACTACTCCCTGCACAGACCGCCGTCGACCGAGACCCGCGGAGAGCAAAAAAATCGAGCGACTCCGGACTGCTTGTCCAGCATTCCAGCATTAATCACCATCAACTCTGCCAATTTCCCCGCCACCAACACCACCGCGACCGCCGTACCAGCGAGCAGCCAGCACGACACTCATCCCAACTCACACCACGACCACCATGTCACAACCAAGCCTCATACGCCGAGCCACCCAGGCCCTCTCCCAACAACTCGAACTCGGCCAAAGTAGCTCTGCAGCACAGCGCAACCGACCAAATGCGCCGACTCACTGGAACGAAGCCCACCACCGACAGTACCTGCTGCTCGTCTGGGACAAAACCGTCGAGATTGCTGCCACATCGACCCACTACCCACAATCAAGCTCAGCCCACCTTCACTCAGCTCACTCGACAATCCTCCGGAGATTTCCCGAACTCGCACAAGGCAATGTGCCCCTCAGCACCGACTGGATGGAATACGTGCTCGGCCTGGCACTACGGCGTCCATTTTGCACGGACGAGAGAGTGGGACGATGGGAGCTGCTGGCCTCTGGCGCCGGCCCCCGAGGCACATGGGGTCCCTGGTGAATCGGAGGCGACTTCACTGGTCACTGCGACGTTTTAAAAGGTGCGACGAGCGGGCGCACATGCCCACAACCCGACAGCACTTACATTCAATGCGATTCTGCACCATGCATGGCGAAACGGAGGCATAGCGTTGTCGCTTTTCTAGACGAAGCTCATGGGGAGAGAATTATTCCGGCGCAACACAAAGAAAGCATGATTTATATGAGGGCATGAAGGGTTTATGAAGAATGAAGTTTCTCAAATTTGGGTCTTGTCCATCAAGGCATGGCCGAGCTATGAAAATGGCATAGCTTTCAGTAGAATGATGATGAGAGATCGAGGACATCTCGCACTAAATCCGATGGTTGAGAGCCTCCTTCGCAATCTGTCCATTTTCCTCCATCCCGAATGCAGCGAATCTCGTTGTTGAGACGGACGGTACAGCTTTTGGTGACTCCCACTGAGGCGGAATGATTGAAGCTCGCCTGTGTGACGTGAGTGTTTTTTCTTTTCAAAGTCTGCGAACTGAGACAGGCCGTGAACATACCTGCAGTCGTTCCACCGCGAGCACGCCATCCTGGTCTGTAGTGCACTCATTGACGCGCTCAAAATCGATGCCATGCTCCAAAGCGCAGTCTTCCAGCAGAGCTCGCTCGGGAATTTTCTGATACTCTCGCGTCAAACACATTGTAAATCCAAGATAGATCTAGATATTCAAAGCACAGGGTCAGCATCGTCTTCCGCAGCACCGTACGTACTATATCAACAGCGTGTGCGATTCATCCGTAAGCTCACCTTCGGATCCGGATACAAATGCGCCGCACACAATTCAATAATATTCCCCAAACACTCTTCCTGCCCATGCATGCACTTGACTCCATCATCATGGTCCGTGATCGACCCGATATACGACAGGCGAAAGTCCACTCTGTCCGAAACTTTCTGCATCGCCGGGAGGATGAGATCGTGCAGACAGTCTTTGGCATCGGGACATTTGGACATGATGTGCGCTTCGAGCGGGACTCGAGTGTGGGTGCCGTCGGAGGGCCAGGAGGGGGAGGAGGAGGACTCTTCGTCGGAGAAAGTGTCGAGGGTGATGAGGGTGAGCATGAGTGCCATGAGCGTCAGAAGGAGGCCTGTGACGGAGAACATGATGCGTTTGTGCCAGATGCCGCTTGTGGTGCGGCTCCAGGCTTCCATGTAGCGGCGTTGGGCGGCGAAGACGTCTTGTTGGAGGTCGGAAAGGGAGCGTTCGGGTTCCGGTGAGGAGTCTGTGTGGGAGAGGAGAGGTTGCTTTTCTGTGATTTGGGAGGCCATAGTTTTTTTTTTGAATTGATGATTGTGATGGGCTGCACGGGTGAGGGTTGTTGCAAGTGGAAAGGTGAAGCAGGCTGCTAGATGTTGGAAGTGGCGACGGAATACTGTATAAAGGTACCGACAGGGATGATGGCGAGATGTTCGGGACGTCGGAATGGCCGCTTTGGGAATAGCGTGAGGTGCTTTCCCCTTGACGACTTCACGACTTCAGAATGTTCGACAGTTCATCGGTTTTCACAGCACGATAGGCATGATCTTTGGTCGCTTGCAAATGGTCAACGCAACATAAGAGAGATTGATTGGCATTTTCATTACGAAACATATGATTGTTCCAATATTCCCTTAAACCATTGATCTCCGAGTCGTGAATGATATGTCCCCTCATCTGCCCCAATATGCTTCCCCTTCAACCCAGAGCCGAGGAAATACAAATGCAAGTGGCTAATCCGGAGTTTCTGTTGCCTTGAGTTGCGCTGCTTAAGCTTGTCGATGATGCCTTTCCAGCTCTTCGACCTGTTCTGAATCGAGCCGCGTTGAACAGCTATTCAATTGTCGCCTAGGAGCTTGATCAAGTGGTCGAAGACTTCGAGGTCATGCTTACTCTTTTGGAGACGTTTCTCCCAGTTCTGAGCAATGCACTCCGTGAAACTAAATTTATCATCGTCCCACTTGAGCTTGTTAACCATGTCCTCGCAATCCTTCACCTGCCGAGTGAGTTCCTTTTGAGTGTTGATTAGATCTGGCCTCCACACTTCTTTATAGCGGTGTAGTAGTACGCCTTTTGTCGTTTCGCGCTGAGTTAGGGTGTTTGGGTAGTCTTCCAATCTAAGCTCGAGTTTGTTGTTGTAACACCGCTTGACCGCCTGCTCGAATATCTTCTTGCCACGCTCCTTGACATGGCCCAACAACTTTGACTTGCGAACTTCTTGGAAACTCTCGTCCTGGAATTGAACATTGATCCAGGCTAGCACAGGTTAGCAATATTCTTCAAGAGGACTGGGGAGACTTACGGTCGTCGTCATCGTCACTCGCCAAATCGATTGGCGCTGCGCGAGATGTCCCCGCGATAACTGTTGCTGGTGGTCCTTGGCTGCGTTTGTATCTAGTGGTATTCGAGCCACAAGGTTGAGCAGATCTCATGCGCTTTCGATCGCGCTCTCCATCTGATTCTGCAGCTTCAACGAAGAGCGTTCCAAGGTCACGTTCGCGCTTCTTGTCTGAATTGGAGCCAGAACGTCCGAACGTAAAGGAAGTAGGCGATGTGGAAGTAGGCGGTGAACGAGCCATCTTGAGCTGAATTGGGGACTTATTGCTTCGCAAATCTGGGAAGTCCTCATTAGCTCGACGGCTCGATAGAGACGAGCAGTTGCGCGATCTTTGCCATGTTGCGCACTTGCTTTCGTCGCAGAATAGCTTACGATGTAGTAAGGCGTACGCCTGACTTCGCGTGTGCGTCTAAGTAGACGCGGAGACGAAAGACTCGATAATATGTCTTAATAGGCTCTAGAGCTTGCAAATTCAGCATAAGCTTATCCGCAGAGCGGTAATGCCCGCGTACCCAATAAGAGTGAGTTTGCTTCAAGCGCCCGGGTTCGAAAGCTCTCGGTTTTGGTGGCGTGGGGTCTGTGGTAATGCCTCCGCTTGTGGCGTATTGACTAGCAGCGCTGCCAGAAGAAGAGATCCTGTGGTGATGAGGTAAAGGCAGAGGCGCCTTAAGTGATCGCACTGCTTTGGACTATGCAAAGACAGCTTAGTACAGCCTATTGCTACTCGTAAGCGACCAAGTCCTTGTTAGCTTTGCTGTTCGACAAGCAGGAGCAGACCCTTGACCGAGTCGATGATCTCCACTTGTCGGAAGTGCTGCAATGGTTGAGAGGCGGTGAGAGTGGATTGGTGTTTGCAGGTGCAGGATGGTTGGTAATGATGTGATTGTTGGTAGTTTTGAAGTTGCAGGAGTGGAAAGGGGACAGTCCTTTTATGCTATCACACGCACGCTAACTTTCCGTGCCTGCCATGTATGCACGCGAATTGCGCGGCCAATTTGCGTTCACTTGCAAATGAGGTGGGTCCGACCTTGTCTCGCTGATCACATGCAACAGGATCCTACTATGAACTTCATTGCGCTGGTCTGCTCCTGCTCTCTTCGCCGGCCTCGAAGCAAACTGTAGGGTCCTATGTGGACTGCACGCTACCAAAGTCAACGCCGAGGTGCCATGTTAGCGGAAAACAGCGTGACTATGCGTGACTTAACACCAAAATTTGCTGCATTGTGATGCAGAGTGATGGTAAAGCTTGCGCGTATCGTCGTGTCAGCACCACCAAAGGGCAAAAACACCCACTAACCGCCCACATTTACTCACTTGGAGAGGTCATTTTCGAGCTTTCTCCGCCGCTCACGGCCAGGTAGATCCTGAATTGAGCTGAATTGCGCGAGCCTGCTCTGGGCTTCCTTGTCGCACATCTCAACATCTTCGGCAATCACATTTTGGCTTGCAATCTCAATCAACACCCGACTCTTCACTGCTGACTTGACTTCCGCTTACCAACCATGTCTTTCAAGAAAGAATGCCCCGTCTGTCGCTCACATCTTCAGAGTTTCAAAAGCTCCCCGAGCACATGCTTCGACCAGGAGACAAAGCAAGCTATCCGTCACGGCGACGACCAGCGCGCCTGTAGCGAATGCTGGGAACTCTACCTCAGCATGCGAGTCGAAGAGCGCGCAGCAGTCTATATCGAAAGCGCAGGCGACCATATGACAAACATCGAGTGCATGTTTTGCCCCAGTCCACTCACGAGAGCCGGCTTGAAGCAGCTCAGCCATATCGACACTATCAACAGGTCAGCTGCAACACATTCCATTTCCACTTTCCGCCCGGCTAATGTGTCCAAACAGATACGATATGAAGCAGATTCAGGCCACAAGACGAAAGTGCCAAGCTCGATGTCAAGGTACCGACACCCCGTTCCAGAACTTTGATCGCGTGGCCGAAGGTCGCATCTTCACCTGCCAGAATTGCAGTCTTGCCACTTGTGTCGACTGCGATCGTCCAGAGCATACCGGAGAGACTTGCACCCAGTACCAACATCGGATACTCTGTGATCCAGTGCGTCTCATCGCTGAGGCAGCCACACAGAACGACGCTCGACTCCCTGATGCGAAGGTCGCTGGCTACTGCTCAAATTGCAAAGTTCCGTTCGAAAACATCAAGAATGACTGTGGCTATACCATCTGCTGGAACGATATGGCACAAGTTCCCGGCGGCTGTGGCTTTCGCTTCTGGAGCGGGTGTCACATTCCCTGGGTTGGTGAAGGCAGTGCATACCTCGGCGGTCGAGCCCAACATCTGCCTTCTTGCAAACACCACTTTCAGCTTTGCAAGTCGTGCAATCGCAAAGAGCATCCAGATGAGACATGCGAGAAGTATCTGGTCCGACTGCGGCCGATTGCCGACGCAGAGGATGCGAATCACAAGTCTGCGCCAGGAGAGAAGCACTGGGAAACCGGCCATGCGACGAAGAAGCGTTTCGAGATGAGCTTGACGTATCTGGAGAGGGAACAGCAGAGGAAGGAGCGGCAGAAGAACGGCTGCAAGAGGAAGGCCGCCGCAGAATAGAGTGGACAGTCGACGTGGAGTGGTTGAAACATTTCTTTGATATCGGAGCTGCCACTGAGGCAAGTCGGCGAATTCAAGCGTCCTTACTATCGTGGGTCCTGAATCTCCCACGACCATGTGAAGCTGGTCTGCAAAGCAGTTAATGTATCAAAATTATGCAGACACCACCAGCGCCAACGCTAATCCCAACACAATCATCTCATAATCTGTCATCACATCATTGCACCATTGCATCGCCAGAGGCAGGTGCAGCGTCAGGCCCGTCCAGACCAACGGGAATCGTAGCTGGCAGATCCGCCTTGGCCTCTCTTGCCAATGCTTCCGCCCAAGCTCTTCCTCGCACAAGCTTGCGAATCTTTGCTTCCGACCGTTGTCCCCTGCTCTCGAGTATGGCTTTGTTCACACTGGTGGCAACTTTCTCGCGTAGTCTGAGGTCTAGCAGCTCTTTGAACTCCTGTTGCATCTTTTCGGGAGGGAAGATCATGAGCGCCATAGTGCGCTGAAGAGCCTCTTGATATTTTGCATCAGTGGGTGCTTTTGGAGCGAGCTGTTCCGTGGCAAAGTCCAGTGCTGGGCGGAAGTCATCACTAGTCGGCTGCGGACCGTCGGCTGGTCGAATGATGATGCCACGGATAAGCTCGATTAACTGCAGCTGGAGCAAATTGAAGTGGAGTAGCTGGTTCCGGTCGAGGATCTGTACACAACTACCAGTCAGTGGGTCGGTACGCCAAGTTTGCTTCAACTGTGATACAAACAGCGAGGGCGAGATCATACTGAGGACTGAAGTGTAGTTTATTGATATCATCAACACCCGAAGGTATATGAGTGGTGCATGAAAACAATAATCATGTCGGTGAAGGGGAGAGAGAGCACGCAGACATACCTGGTGATCAATCTCGTTGATGAGCTCAATAGCCTCTTCCACTTTGCCAGCATGGATGGCGTTTCGCACAGTGACGCGCTCCCGAATGCTCTCCATATCTTCCGGATTGCCGAGGTTGGTCTCTTGCGCGAACTTCTTCGCGGCAGCAGGATAGCCTTCGGAGACGAGATAGTCCATGATGACCCAATTGATGTCGCTGCGCAGGAACCTGTCAGCAGATCGCTCCCAAGTGCTGACGCGCTCGGCGTGGCGCGCCGTCAAGACTGATTTCAGCATGTTTATGTGCTTCACCCACTGCAATGGAATGCATTGGGGGTGATTCAGAGGTACAAATATAATTTTCTCCGCAGTGTAATCTAGGAGAGATTCCCATTTGTTTTTGACACATCATGTAGGTCGGTGGGTGGTGGGAGAAGGTGCAGTGCGTACCTACCTCTTGCTCGGCTTCTTCTCCTCCACCTTCGCATCGAAGGAGTGTGCCGGGCGCATCGTGGAAGGCGCAGACGGCGATGAGCTCTGTGGACAGCATTAGCCAGGCACACCGCGTGGCACATGCCGAGTGAGCTCGTGGAGCTGTCGGCACGGACAACTCACCATGTCCGCAGCTGGGCGCGTGTGCGGGTCATAGCCAGGCAGTGTGAGCCGCCCAGGTGAAGTGTATGTCGGCAGTCCCTCCCCACGGAACTCGCGTGGCAGTGTGGTACGGTATGCAGATTGGTGAAGTCGAGACAGAGATTTGTACATGTAGCTCAACCGGACAGAGCACGTGCGGGAGTAGCCATGCGCCAAGACCTGCAATTCTGGTGGCACAGAAGCACCGCCGGAAGCATTCATCCGTGCAGCCAGAGCTCTATGTACTCAGCACTCAGCTCATGTCCGTATATTGACAAACTATCTATACTCGCAGCTGCCCTCGAGCTGTACCGCTCTTGCCATCCTTCCCGATCTTGATCAAGACAACGAACAGAGTCCGATCACTATGGACGAGCGAGTGAACATGCGTGCCACCACTTTTAGCGTCCAATCAGCTCGCCTAAGCTCCTCCGACTCGGTTTTGCTTCTCGAGCGCCCGCGCTTCACGACCTGTTCACCATACCTCAAATCCTCTCTTCCGCGTCATAAAACACCTCGCGGGACCATGTGGACCATCGAGGTGTCGGCTGCGGTCCTCTCCATGTGCCTGCGATGAACATTCCTTCCCTCGAGCTCCCTTTGGGCGCTTTCGCCTCATTGGACTCGCCAAAGACGGCCTCGAGTACTCCGCGTGCTCAGTACTCGCCACCATGGTCGAACACGTCCATCATCGGCGTGGCCGGTAGCTCAGGCTCTGGCAAGACCTCGCTGTCCATGGCCATCATCCGGGAGCTGAGCCTGCCGTGGGTCGTCATCATGTCCATGGACAGCTACTACAAGCCTCTCACCGAGGAGCAGTCGGCAGCCGCGTTCAGAAATGAATACGACTTTGACGCACCCGAGGCCATTGACTTTGACAAATTGGTGGAGAATTTACGGGACATCAAGGCTGGGTAAGCTGGGGCGCTGTCCTGCCTTGACTCCCGTACTGATATTTCTCCAGCAAGAAGACGGACATTCCAGTCTATTCGTTCGAAAAGCACGCTCGCGTGGACAAGACAAATACCATCTACTCGCCACACGTTCTCGTCCTGGAAGGTATCTTTGCACTTCACGACCAGCGCATATTGGACCTGCTCGATCTCCGCATCTTCACGGAAGCAGACGCCGATCTGTGCTTGTCTCGACGCTGTAAGTCAACTTGCATGTTCGCAAAAACTTTCGCGCACTGACATACTGCGAAAGTACTTCGCGATGTCCGCGAGCGCGGCCGAGACATTGGAGGCTGCATCAAGCAGTGGTTCAGCTTTGTCAAGCCCAATTTCCACAAGTATGTGGAGCCACAGCGCAACGTCGCAGGTATGACAGCCCTTCCCCCCCACCACCCCAACACTGTGATGATTCAAAATTTCAATGCATAGTTCAACTGAAACTTCCTGTTGAAAAACAATTACCATCTTTCATCCTGTCTGATTTGTGTTCTCCCGCACAATAAAGTTGTTATGACCGACTAGACGAGCTCGTACTGACAGCTTCACTAGATCTCATCGTGCCTCGTGGCATCGAGAATAAGGTAGCCATAAGTATGGTATCTGACCGCATCCACAAGACACTCGATGAGAAGTCTCGCCAGCATCAACTCGACCTGCAGCGTTTGGGCCAGGTCTCCGAAGATGCAACACTGTCGTCCAACGTGGCAGTTCTGGAGCATACCAACCAGGTCCGCGGCATCAACACCATTCTCATAAACCCTTCTCTCGAGCGCGAGGACTTTATCTTCTACTTCGACCGTATTGCAGTGATGCTTGTCGAGCAGGCTTTTGCAGCTGGATTGTGCTACAGGCAGGAAATCGTCAAAACCCCTGTTCCTGGTGAACTCTACCACGGCCTTGTCGTCGATGGCGCTGTATCCGCTGTTGTGATCCTCCGTGGCGGCGCATGTCTCGAGACTGGTTTGAAGCGCGTGGTACCCGACTGCCGCATCGGTCGAATCCTGATCCAGACGAACTTCCGCACAGGCGAGCCGGAGCTGCACTACTTCAAGCTCAGCCCGGACGTGGAGACGCATAAGAGAGTCCTGCTCATGGATCCGCAAATGAGCAGTGGCGGCGCGGCTCTTATGGCCGTTCGAGTCTTACTGGATCATGGCGTCAAGGAGAGCCACATCGTCTTTGTGACCTACATGGCTGGCAAGGATGGCTTGAACAGACTCATGAACGTGTATCCGGAGATCAAAGTGGTGGTTTGTAGGGTCGTTGGCGACACTGAGCCTAGGTGGGTTGAGCAGAGGTATCTTGGGTGCTGATGTCCTTGTAGCGTGAGAACCCGCGACCTGTTCTGGATAGTCAGCAGTAGTTCTCGTTCCATCAGTTCAGAAGTTTCCAGCGAGATTTATTACTGTTTCATTTGTGGCTCTATCCTTCAGGTCGAGTAAGATGGACCGCTGGCCCGACTGCGCCATATTCACGACCTCGTAGTTGACAAAATGAAAGTAAAGCCGCTACTCATCGTCGGTAACAGTGTGTCACTGTCATTGAAACACTCATGACTCGACTGAGACACGAACAAGGAACATCGAGTGATATGATGCAAAAATGCGTGGCATTGTTCATGCATGCCTCCGACTCTGTAGCCAGTCGGCCAGCCAGGCATCGATGTCGAATGACTAGTCTGGGGTCTAAATGTATTATGCGTCTTCGTCTTCTCTTTTCTTCCTTGTCGCATTGGTCTCGTACCGCAATGTAGCCGGACACTGGCAACGCGCCAGCGTGCAGCATCCATGTTGCCAGGCAATAAATCTTCATGTGTGTATCGTTACCACCGGCGACTGAGCCCTTCAGAGCACCAGTGGTGTCTCAGACCGGAGCCTCCCCGAATATCATCATCAACGAAACCATTTCTCCTCCCTCAATGAACGCCATGTTTTCCCTATGCTGTGGTGGTGTGTGACTCCGTCGCTATGATCAAGAATGCAAGCGCTATGTTTCGCTCCGACATGAAACAACAGAATGGGTATCTTCCGCAGCAAGCAGGCCCGTAAGATGCAAAGTCGCAAATAATGAAGGAGATGCGGCTCAGATGAACAGAGTCCGCAGCGGCTCGACTGGCGGTGTCTCGGTCAAACCTTTGGCACGTAACGCCAAGCCCACCGACCCGGATGATTCTTGCTTTGCAGAATTCGTCTCGGCTTGATGCCGCTCTTTGCGAGCCTTCTTCTGGGCCTGCTTCTGCATGTCCTTCTTGTCTCGTGCGGTTACGCGAGGACCGGACTGCTTTTGTGAAGTCCTGCCCGGCGGCGGCTTGGGCGGTAACAGCTTGATTCGAATCGGAGGCTTGGCGGGTGCCGGGTCTTGTGAATGTGAAGTGGTTTTCACGTGGGGCGACGCATCGTTGCCATCGGTAGAAGTCGGCTGCGTACTTGATGAGCGGGGTATGGCGTCCGGTTGTGTGGACGTCTCCGAGGCGAAGCTGCCAAAGGACTCTTGGCTGCCATCGTGGGTGACGAGCGTGGAAAGGGCGTGCTTGGTGTCAGGACTCCTCTCCTTCTGTGCTCGCGATGCTCTGCTCATCCGCCGATCCTGCTTCTTGTTGGGACCGTCGTGCGTATCGTCATCGCTGTCATGGTCACGCTCGACGCTGGAGCTCTCGACTTGTGACGAGGTGCTACCGAGATCGTCGGCATCGAGCAAGTTGTTCACCGCCAAATCAATATTGCCCTTTGTCGCTTCGAGAGCTCTCTTGATGGTGACCTTGTCTGCCAGAAAGGGCAACGACTTGGCAACCACATCAATCATCCACGGAAGCACTGGTGACGTCTTGGACAAGACGTGTCTCTGTTTGGCCTCTTCCTCCGGCGACAGCACTTTGACCTGCACGTTGGGCATGCCCATGTGAGGCCCATCGAGGTTTCGGATGGACGAGTAGTGTTCCCAGGTGTGATAGGCGATGTGTGCCACGGGTCGAGCGGTGTCACCGGTATCGTCACTGCTGCCCGACACCATAAACGCGTAGTCACGTTGATAGATTTTCACGTCGTATCCCATTGCAGAGGAGAAGGCTACGATCTCCATGTTGTCACCATACGTGCCGCCACGGGCCATGGACGCGAGGTGGTTTTCGAAGACGCGGTCGATGTCGGCGGGTGAGGGGGGTTGGAAGGAGGCGGGCGAGGAGTAGGAGCCGGCATTTTTGCGTTTGGGGTTACGTCGAATGCCGCCGCCGGGGTTTACGTCGATGAATTGTTTGTAGTAGTCGGCATGCTCACGCATGTAGTCGATGACGCGCGAGCGAATGGCGGCGTGTTCATTTTGGTGACCATACAGCTGGTCGGACAGGGCATTGAACAGGCAGTTGCCTGTGGACGTGTCGTGTCAGTGCTGCACACGAGCAAGAGGGCATGTAGGGTGTGGAAGTACCGTCACCTCGAATATCGGCTGCGTACAGACCTAGGGAGCCGAGTAAAGGGAATTCCAATTCGGTCATGTCTCAACTCGCTTGGGTAGTGAGTGAGTGCGTGCGACCTGGAGGCAGGGCGGCGTTAGTTGCATTCATATCAAACCGGCCCCAGTCGCCGCTCGGCTGCGAATGCGAGCGGGCGGATGGGGGAGCGAGGGGTGTCGGGGTGGTTGGTGAGTGGTGAGTGGTGGTGGAGGTGGAGGTGGAGGGAGGAAGAGGATCGATGGCTGCTTGGTCGTGTGGACTGAGGCAGCCAGGCAGCGCGCCGAGCAGAAAAGCCCGGACGGCCGACTGCAAGGCTCAGGAGATGCGGGATTGGCACATTTTTACACATACCTGGGAAGAGCGATGTTCTGTCTCTGCCCCGGCCCCGTCTGATGACTCGAGGTGGAGTTGGTGGGTGCAGCAGGGAGAAGAGGCGGCTTTTGGCGGTGCTGCTGCTGCTGGCGGAGGATGGTGGTGCGGATGGTGTAGAACTAGTCTAGCTAGTCTAGCTTTCGCGCCAGGCACGCAGCCACTTGAAAAGATGACGTGCAGGCTGGCAGCTGATGGCAAAAGCACGAGAGATGCGACGTTCTAGAAGAAGTGATGTTGAGCGAACGAACGAACGAACGAACGAACGGACGGACGGACGGGTGGAAGGGGGATTGGGCTTCGGTTTGCACAAAAGTATCATTCGTATTCAGTCATCTCAGGCACGGCGAAAGCAGCCTCTTCAAACAGCACCTGCAATTGTGCACAGCAATCATCTGCCGTTCACCGCGTGTATGAAGATGAATGACCATCACGGGATCACGAGGCTTGTCTGCCCGAGTCTTGCATGTGATGTGGCCTGATGCATGAACCACCACCCCGAACCTCCGCACCACCGCGACATCTCATCATCATCATCATCATCACCATCACCATCATCATCATCAGCAGCAGCATCATCGTCATCATCATCTCTGCGATTTTGATCTATCATTGTCTTGGCCATCGCTGCCCCCGTGAAACCGGGGCCTGCTGTGACAATCGGCATCGCGCTTTCCCGAACTTTGACTTCACATCGCAATCTGACACACTCGCCGCAATATGGAAGCGCTGTCGTCTGCCGCGACTGCTTGTTGCAGCAATCGCTCTCCCAGCAAACTCCGCCTCACCACTTCCACATTCCTCTTGCGCTGCTCGGCATGCATTGCGGGCGCTGCTGGAGGGACGACGCGCTTCACGGGAGGCCATCTATATGAGGTATGGTCCTGTCCCGACCCCTCTCGTAGAATCGCTGTGGGTGTCGTTCTCCTTTCCCCCCGTTGCTCTTTCCTGCCTCGCTCTTAACCTCAACCCTCGTTTCTACTTTGACAGGCGGTACAAAAGTTCGGGTCCGGTACTCGACACGGCAACGGTGGACAGGAACAGCCACGATCCAAACGTGCTGCCACAATCGCTGGCACGATACAAGTTCTCCGACAAGCACGCATTCCCTGAAAGATGGATCAACGAACAACCCATCGGCTGAGGGATTCGATTTTTGCCATATCGATGGTTCTAGCTTTTTTTCTTGCACTTGCAGCGCCGGCGCTTGCTTCCCCAACCTCACAGAACAGCATACACGCTGGAAGTATGACTACGACAGTGCCGAGAATGAAGACAGCCACATATCTTGCGAATGTGACAGACCCGGCATTAACCAGAGACTCCTGTGCATCGTCCCGTATCGGCGACAGAGTGCTGTGGACTTGCAGAGACACCCAAGGTTACGATGCCCAGAGTGGCAAGCCAATCACACTGCCAATCATGACCAACAGTGCGGCATGGACCAATTTGAGTGCGAGTGGAGGTCCTTTGCTGGCGCCTGGGCCTGTGGGAGCTGGGTCGAACGGGAGCAATCCAATTCTGCACATGTACGGCGGACACCCTTTGACCATGCCCATGTATTATCCGCTCCAAGATACCCAGTGTCCCGATTCTGGCGCGTGCGAGGACGGCACTCGATATGTGGTGTGGCCGGACCAGCCACCTTTGATCACGCAGCGGGGAAGCGATGGCAGTACCGTTGGTTACACATGGATTCCCAATCAACAACTGCGCGGAATTAATAATGGCATCACGACCAACCCTCTATATCATCTGTACAAGGAGATATACGCACCCTCAGCTGACCCCAACGCTCTTCCCAAGGTTGGAATCATCTCTACGTCTTTTTATGGCGACAATGCTATCGGGTATGGTCGCTACGGATCACTGGTGCATGAAGACGTAGCCTATCTCTATGGCCAGACAGCAGAACGCGAGACTGTGCTGGCGCGCGTCTCGCCTGATCGAGTCGAAGACCGAACTGCGTATGAGTATTTCCAGGCATCTACTCGGACTTGGACCAATTCGTCGCCTGTCTTCAATGTCTCTACGATTACTTCATCCCCAACAAACACTTCCAACAGCACGAACTCAACAATCGCGGAGGCAAAGACCCTCCAGTCCACCTACGTGCTTCCAAACGCCGGGCTCGGGGGCCAAGGCACCTTTTACTACAGCTCCTACTTCTCGCGCTTCATTTGGATCGGACAGTCTCTGGGCCTCGATGGCGGCAGTGCAACATTCTACATTACGGCCTCTCCTTCCCCCGAAGGTCCATGGGCTGAGCCACAAACGCTCTTTGCTGGCCAAAACGGCGACCATGATATTGTTGGCGGGTATACCTTGCAGGCTCATCCTGCCTTACTGCCTAGCGGACCTCACGTCGCCAGTGAGAAAGGCATCTATCTCAGCTGGACGCAGCAGTGGCGGGAAAGTACAGTGGGGAGCGGATACATAACGCCTTTAGTCTATTTGGAATTCGAGTGAAGAACGCCAGCTAGCTCAACAGCACTTCGCAGGTGATGTACAGGGAGGTAATGAACGGCATTCAAATCGCGGATAGGTCTGCGTGCGAAGTCGGCGGCTCTGGTGCACGTGGAAGTGATGCCCGATCAACGTCGCTGCTCCTTACAGTGAAGCAATCACGCATCAATTCGCATCTGCTGCAGCAAATTGCAGCCTCTGCTGCCAAGTTGCATCGTTCCGTTGCGAAATGGACGTCGCCTTTCATCAGACACTACTGACTACCAACCAGCTGCTCGGCCTGCGCCGTGTTCACGATCGTTGCGTCCGCACCAGTTGCTGATCTCCCCCGCCACTCCTGGGAGATTTATCTCCACGGAAATCATGCCTTGGTCGATGAGTGCATGCCTGCGGACCCCAGGAACAATCGGATGGAACAGACAACATTTCAATCACGCGTCCATGGCTTTGTGAACAAATGATACCAGCACTTGCTCTGGACCAAATCACCTCAACATTTGCAAATCAGCTGCTTCGAGAATACCATGTCCATCTAGAGAGCAGCTTTAAGTCTGAGGCAGAAAAAATTGCCCGGCTTTGGAGCTAAGCTACGAAAGAGCAGTATGGAGTCATGAGATGTCCAACATGCAAAGAGACTCCACCTGATGAAGACGGGACTTGTGTGAAGTGGTCGGCTGCATGCAAATTCAACCTCCATGCATATCAAACACACGAAATTAGAAAAACCTGCGACTCCTCCTGCTCGATACAATGACGACGATGAAATTTACAAGCCAGTCAGATTTGCCATTGTCTACGAGTTATGCGACCCTCTTTTATATCGTTAGTAAACGCATGCGCCTTGTTCCATCACTTCAACTTGGCATCCTCCCAAATTTCGTGCCAATACTCCATCCACTCCTTTTGTACACGTCCCAGTTTCCGCAAGCGTCTTGCTCTTCGATTTGGCTCTTTCGGTGGAGATCCTTGCTCCTAGGCCCTGGTCCTCTTCAGAATCGATGAGCTCTTCGTAGAAATGCAGCAGTCTGTAAGCCAGATTTTCATATTTCCCTGGAGCCATTGCGCAGCTCTGCTGACTGCATTAGCCAGTCGTCCAAAAGTAATGTCCTCACAGGTTACATAATCGCTTTGAACGACGGCAAAGCAGGGCCTTTCTGGTGATTGAGCTGCATGTTTGTCGACCACATTTTGCAATAGTTTGTGGCCACGCTCGGAAGTGTTCGAGGATGAGGTGAGGTTCTTTCGCCGTTTCTGGGCTTTTCCTCCTCCTATGTGCTCATTCTGGCGACTGCGTCTCAAATTATATCTCGAGGACGGCGCCTGCATCGTTGCTTTCACAGAACCAAAGCTGGTGGATCTTGGGTGCCAGAGAGTTGAGGTGAGCTCTCGGAAATCTTTTCTGCTGCTCCGCATAGTCATTCGTGCAGAAGTGGGGACGAACATGCGTGCGTTCGGTAGGCTGCCACCGTGGACGCCACATCGTAGCCAGACATGGCAATTAGAAGATCACTTGCAGATTCGAGGCACAGCAGGAGAGCAGCGTATGCTGTAGTAGTGAAGCTCAAGGCGTTCTACGTAGAGCTCAGTTTCACACACCACGTGTGCCACATGTATTGCATTGTATGCGTATGCGCTTCGCAGCTGCAGAGCTATATCTTGCGCTGCATGATGGATATTCCCTGGAATCGGAAGAGTGAAGCCTATCGCACGGCTTGGACAAGGACATCTCAGAGCCTGGAGCCGGAAGACAATCTTCTGTTGGGATGTCTCGAAGGCGAAATGGCTCACTCTCGCTCGGCCTTGTTTCCGCAAAAGATCGTTGGTATAGCTTGGTGGGGTCGCGGCGAAAGAAAGAGAGAGTCAGATCAGCACCATGCTTCCGATGTTACTTTCGTGTCATGCAGAATTACGAATGGAAATAGACCCGGAAATGTCTTCGAGTTCAGCAACGGCAAATGGAGGAGACGTTCTCAAAGCACAGCTTGCGCGGATAGTCTAGAGTTTCGCCAAGGAATGCGACACGTGATGTCTTATATGTGGTAGTGTTGGAGCTTTAGTTACAGTTACAAGCATGTAACTACGTAACTAGCTATAACCGAGTAAATAGGCGTGCAACTCGCTGTTAGTTATATGTAACTACTTTTCAGATTTAGTAAGGGCAGGGGTTAGAAGCAAGGGTAGCATCCTAGTAAGTAAGGAGAGCCTAGTAAGTAAGCTAAATTATCTACGAGCAAAAGCCTCCGAGATTCTATAGAAAATGCAAGTTTAGTATCGTACTATAAGGAGTAGAGCCTTACTAAAGCGATTTCCTAGTACCTTATAGTATATAGAACATAGATATACTAACAATTCTAAGGTATATAAGCAAGGTACGATAGAGATGCGAGTTATAGTAAGGGCTGTAACCAGTGTAACTAGTTACATAGGGTTACAGCCTAGTTACGGTAACTGGCACATTACTAATATGTGGGGCTTCCACCGACTGCCCGCGATGCGCATCTTCGGCCTTCATTCCACCATTTCCAACTTCATCATCCTACGCAGCGTCTACTCGTGCATCATCATCATCATCATCATCATTTTGGCCTCGTTCCGTCTCCTGCTGCCTGAAAACTCTCGCATCCAAGCAACGTGCAGCCTTGGCGGTTCAGCACGCTGCCTAAAGCTTACGGAAGCGCAAGCTACTATGCAAATGATGCATAGCCCGGATCACATCACTTTGCAAGATTAATACTCGCAGGAGCATGGCCCATCCACTCAGAAGTCCTACAAGAGCAAGCTGAAGAGTCCTTTCATACGCAAAGACGAGACCTTGACTGGCCGTCCGCAAACAGAACAAATCTGTCCTTCCGGGCGTTGCCTCAACGCCGACGCATCGGAGTCCACTCGTTCGAAGTAATACTACCTCCCATTTTGCATTGAATGCGGCATGTACTGCTGGCTTTGTGGAATGCGAAACCACTCAGTCGCCATGCGCGTTTTTTAAATCGCGCAACTTTTTGAGCGGTATAGGTCTCCACCAGGCCCCGTCTCCCAAAGTTACCACTCTCCTTCAAGCCAATCCGCGATTTACAAATCAGCGGCATCACAACTCCCAATGGCTCGTTGTAGGCCTGGATCTCGGTGGCAGGGCATCACATGCATGAATACACCTATCGCAGCACGGCAATTCCGATGACTGGACCCGCAATTGTGGTCATGGCACCGTGTCCCTTTTGCATATAAGCACTCTCTTTTTCTTTCTCTTTCTTCTCTTCTTTCCTCTCTTCTCCTCAGAAACCATTCATCAGACTTTGACCGTAAGCCCACTGTGTCATAACCATGGAGGCAGCTATGAGTTGTGGATGTTTCAGCGCTCTCACCTAGTGGGTGAAGCGTCTCAAAGCGAAGCGTCGAGCTGAGCGGCGAGCAAAGAGATGGGACGAGGTGCTTGAGGAGCATGGTGAGATGCTCAGAGAGCATTGCTTGTACGAGGCACGGATGGAACGGCGGACACCCTTCGGTAGCTAGTGTTAGTTAGCATTTTGCCATTTATTGCGACTTACCTTGATCTGTAAGACCTATGGCCAGTGAACGGTCCGCTGGGCGTTTGATGGGTGGGGGATCCTACGCGGTCTCATCGCATCTCAGCAAATTTTGCTGGGCCGCGGAGAGGCTTGTGTAGCAATCGCTAGTTTACATGTAGTTGGGTTTCCGTTGCTAGGCGAGGCATTGCTGTCATCGCATCCCTTTGCACTGCGCTGCGGTCAAGGCTGCCTTCTGACGGAGAGGTGTTGGGCTCGCTGAGAAAGGCGGCGGTCATATGTGTAAGTTTGCTCCCTCTCTGCGCTGCAAGCCATTTCACCCTGTAGCTGCCAGGTCGGCGTGTGAAGCAAGATGCGTGGATCTTCACGAGCAATGGCAATCGCATCTGAGCCTTGCAATACTGACTCGAAATGCTGGGATGCTTGAGCGGCGGTGCTCGTCGCATGCATGAGTACTTAAGGCAGCTTGGCCATGCCACAGGCACAGGAAGCGTCGCCTGTACCCAGGAGTATACACACGTTGCTGGCGGTTTTTGTGCACTCTCAAGCTCAAGATCATAACAACAGAAGCTTCCCTCGTTTGCCAACGTAATCAAGGTGGCGCTTTCTTCAACGCTCCGGGCGCCTCAGCTGTGCTGTGTCATCCCACTAACCAATCTCCTCCTGTTCATCGACATCCGTCCTAAGAACGCTCTAGGCCTACGGCTCATGAGACGATGCCAGGGCGGTAGAAGTTGTATACCGCCAGCGTAAGCAAGTACGTTCAAGACTCAAGCCAGGACAAGGCGCAAGTTTGGTCCCCGAACAACAGCCCAGCCTCTGCTGACTCGAGAGTCACGAACTACTCTTCGCATGGCTTAGAAGAGATACGAACTGGGAGGTCTCGGACCGAGATGAGCTTATGCACATGCTATGCAGTATGCTGCGGACGACAGCCGTACCAAGAACACACAGCAAGACCAAAAGGAGATCCGGCACACTGTCAATCGGGCATGAATGGAATCTGACCCGGGCAAATGCGCGAAGTTGTTGATTCGATGGCGCAAACCAGACTTCGAACGCGAGTGCGAAAAGAGACCCAATACAGCCTCACACGAAGCCATGAAGTATCAGCATGCTGTCCAGTGGTGTAGACTGGCTGACGATGCCAATGTATCTCCGCTGGTCTGCCCTCGCTACAACAAGTTCTCTGACTGCTTCCTTTCCGCACGTCACGTTCAACACACCTACGAATTATACAAGCGAAATCCCAAATATCAATGCATAGCTCTCTCTTCTCAATACTGCTGCCCTGTCTCAGGTGGGTTAGTCATGCTTCTGGAACGTACGGAAAAGGAGGAGTGTGCCAACGCTCTCCCTACAAAGAGTACGCCTCGCTGTCGGAGTACGATCCTGCGGTCAAGTACTGCAAGGAGAAATATCCCGTCAAAACGATTTCCACCACCGTGACGAAGACCATAACAGTCAAGTCGAGCTGTGGCTACGACCGTGGCTACAAAGAAGCCCGCGACGCCGAACCCGACGCAAACGCAGACGCCGCCCAAGCCAAATCGTACTCCTCTAGCAACCAAAAGAAATGGAACGAGCTCCGCAAAGACCGACCAAAGCTCAAGATCCTCTGCTCTTGCACCAAAACCCACACCAAAACCATCTGTACGCGCCCGACCCGTCCCAACCCCACGTACCCGACCCCGAACCACCCCCAACGCGTGGCAACAGACAAAGGCTGCAAGCCCAGAAAAACAACCTGTTGCAACAACAAGGTGAAGTGCCAGGTTCCCGATTTCCGAGATACTCCCCTCTGCTGCACCGAACCGAACCCATGACCCCCTTGCGCCCTGAACGAGCCCGTGACCTGCTGCAGCGGAGTGTGCATCGGCAACGACCCGCGCGATCCCAATCGAGGCTTCTGCACCGAACGCAGGCCACAATGCGTGGCCCCGGGCGAGCCGTGTACTCTCGGGCAGAGCACCTGCTGCGAAGACACCACGTGCCAACTACCGGCGGCTTCGGCCGGTGCCACGATTCCCCTGTGCTGCAATGCAAACAATTGGCCTTGCAAATTGACCGATGCCGAAACTTGTTGCGGGAGGACTTGCGTTGCCGTACTGATCACTGACGACCCGAACGATGGACTTTGTGCGTAGAGCGAGCGACCAGGACGACAGGTTTTGGGTGCGAGGGAGGGAGCGATACTACACTCTACGCGGACGAGGTTGGGAGGAATGCGAGAGTGTCTGTGACGATTAATAATGTAGTCCGAGTAGTCCAAACTATGGAGCCACGTACATTGTTGCTGGACTTCTGACATAGTTCCGTATTCTCGGCGTGAGTAGAGTTCTTCCAGGCCATCGATTCCGGCCCATCATTTACCTCTGCATAAGAAGCAAATACAGCGGTGTACAACTCGATCGACTCGGCGCGTTGCTTCACTGTGAGGTGAGGTCCGACTTTGTTGACAAGAGACGTTCCCCGA
Organism: Cercospora zeae-maydis; assembly: GCA_023512815.1. Classification (NCBI taxonomy): domain Eukaryota; kingdom Fungi; phylum Ascomycota; class Dothideomycetes; order Mycosphaerellales; family Mycosphaerellaceae; genus Cercospora; species Cercospora zeae-maydis. Next base: position 604,998 of record JAKLWY010000003.1, on the reverse strand, counting down.
CGACATGGGCCGTGCAACACACGTTCGAACTTGAAAATCAATAGCCAACCATACAAAGCAAAAAGCAACGTGTGAGACTGCAGGAGAAAGAACACCGTGATGTTGGAGGATAAAATATAATCGTGTGTATGTGTGTGCAGCTAAAATCGTTGCTTGCTTTTTCGCTTCAATGCGTGAAAAGACGCAATGCCCAGGGATAACAAGAAGCGCCCAAAACGCCTCGCTGTGCAAGTGGAAACCAGCAATAGGGACAAATCCTGTGTCGCTCAGATGCCAGAACAGATCCGCATACCATCTGCAATCACATGCTAGCCATCTATTCTTCGTCTTCTTCCAATTCGGCAGTCTAAAACGTTTGGTCAGCTCAAGGTCGGCAAACTATCGTCGAAAGAGTTACTCACGTTGTCGTGGAAGTCCTGCCCACCATTTGTCGCAACGATGATGCCTTTTCTGATGACAAAATCACCAAATCGTTCGCCGTCATTCCTCTCCAAAGCATACTGCTTCAGCATAGGCTTCAGAATGGCCAAGATTTCCTCCTCCTTGATCGAGCTGCGATACAACTTGTTCAACCTGTTGCCGTGGTATCCACCACCGAGATACATGTTGTAAGCGCCAAAGGCTTTGCCGACAAAAGCGACCTCCGCGAGCCAAGGACGAGCGCAACCGTTAGGGCAACCTGTCATACGCATGACGATGCTCTCCTGTCGGAGCCCGTTCTCCTCGAGTGCGCCTTCGAGCTTGGTAATGAGCTCGGGCAAGTAGCGCTCGGATTCGGCCATGGCCAGACCACAAGTCGGGAAGGCCACACAAGCAGAAGAGCTCAATCGCAGACCAGAGAAGTTGACGTTGTCAAGCTTGTACTTGGCCAGCAGTTCCTTCATTTGAGGCAAGTCGGCATCTGCAACGTTTGACAAGATCAAATGCTGGTTGCCGGTAAGACGAAACTCGCCCTTGTGGAGCTTGGCAATCTCACGAAGACCGGTCTTCATCTTGAAGTCGGCAGTATCTTCGATACGCCCATTCTCAATGAACAGGGTGAAGTGGTTCAGTCCATGCTCATCCTTCAACCACCCAAACGTGTCGATGTTGCTCTCGAACTTGAATGGTCGTGGCTCCTCGAATTTGCGGCCCCAGATGCGTTCGACCTCGCTCTTGAAGAAATCAACGCCCAGACGGTCGATAGTATACTTCAGACGGGCTTGCTTGCGGTTTTTGCGATCGCCATTGTCACGCTGAATGAGCATGATCTTCTCACAAGCGATGTGAGCTTGATCTGCAGGAACGTAACCAAACATGCGGCCGACTTGAGGGTAAGTCTTCTTCATGTTGTGCGTCGCACCCATACCACCACCAGCAAGGATGTTGAAACCAGTAAGCTGGCCATCCTCGCCTTGGATGGCGATGAGACCAATGTCGTGCGCGTAAACATCGGTGTCGTTGTGTGGAGGTACAGCAATTGTGATCTTGAACTTCCGTGGCAAGTAAGTTGGTCCGTACAAAGGCTCAAGGTCTTGCACGGCATCACCGGCAAGCTTCACATCCTTCTCGCCCTCCATTCCCTTCAACCAGATCTCATGGTAAGCAATGGAAGCCGCACCTGGGAGGAGGTGGTCTGAGATCTTCTTCGCGACAGCCTGGGCTTGTCCATGAAGAGTGCTCTGAGTGGGGAGTGAGGAACACATGACATTGCGGTTGATGTCACCGCAAGCAGCGATGGTGGTCATGAGTGCTCGATTGATGGCTTGCATCGCTGGCTTCAGCTTCGATTTGACAACTCCGTGGAACTGGAATGTCTGACGGGTGGTGAGCTTCATGGTCTCATTACCCAGGCTGTTGGCGATGTCGTCCATTTGCACCCACTGCTGGGCAGTAGCCACACCTCCTGGCAATCGGCAACGGATCATGAAGCTGTACGCAGGCTCTAGGCCTTGCGCCTTGCGCTCATCGCGAAGATCGCGGTCGTCTTGCATGTATGTGCCATGGAATTTGGTGAGCTGCTGATCGGCCGCGCTAATGGCTCCAGTCGATTGGTCTTCCAGACCCTCGACAATGGTCCCGCGCAAGAAGTTGGATCCGATCTTGATGTCCTCGTTGGTCATTGGCGGTGGCTCTTCTGGAAGTCCCTCAATGTTGCCCACGCCAAGAGCATCCCACAGCTTCGGCTCCCACTCCTGGTAGCCGGTCTGGTATCCATCTGGGTCCTGATCGTCTCCAAGTCCGCACGCAACCAACTGCTGCGCGCCCAGAGCGGCAAGACGAGAGTGCAAGTCCTTGCCCGGCTTGTTGTAGTAGTGCTTGTCTTCCTTACGTGGCCAGTAGTGCGAGTCACCAAGTGCAAATGTGCTGTATTTCACGTTGGCGAGATCGAGGTCTGTCGAGTTCTTGACAGCTTCCCAGAAGTTGCGGCCGTTTTGAGGGAATTCGCCTTGCCCAGCGGTGGAAGTGATGAGCACGACGTTCTCTTCTCTGCCCAGATCTTCTACCGGGTAGTCATCCATCGCCATGAACATAGCCTTCAAGCCTCTCGCTTTGCCGCGATTGGCAAGGCGCTTTGCAAGGTTCTCGGCATTGCCGCCATCTGAGGCGAAGAGGACGGTCATGGGGGCGCCCTGCAAACCCTCGAGGAGGATCTCATAAGCATCTTTGGCCTTGCGCATCTGCACCTTGCGGACCTCGGTGCCGTAAGACTCCGACAAGTTGGCATGGAATTCTGGGTGTCTTTTCATGAGCTGAGTCATGTAATTGTCTCTCTTCAAGAACTCCTTGAGTTCTTCTTTGATGCGCTCCGAGTCGAGCTTGAAGGTTTCGTCGCCTCTTGCTTCGGCCTTGGGATCCCACCTGTAAAGTGGCCAGTATCCAACGTCGACCGCCTTCTTCGTCTCTTGCAGAGCATTCAGTGGGCTGTCATTCTCGTGGCTGTATGGGAGGTATGCAAGGACGACCGATGGACCATTGAAGGCCTCGGCTTCCATCATTGCTTGCAGAACTTGCGTGTAGCTGCTGTATACGGCACTGCTGGCGACGTAAGCATTGCCGAAATTCATGGCATACAGGCCAATGTCCTTTTTTCTCCGTGCCGCATCGGCAGCTGCACGCTCGCTGTAGGGCGTGGAGTCAATGATGAGCATGTTCACATTTTCACCGCTTGCGAGAACGTGATGCACTCCGCTATTCCCGAGATCGTAGCTCCAAGCGTCGCTTCCAACGAGCCATTGAGACTCTTTGTAGAATAAGCCCTTCGAGCTGAGCAGTCGGTATGCGGCTGGTGAGCCATCGGTGGATAGTCGCGCGAGAACCTCCGGTGCGACCTTGTTGGCTTTCTCCGGCTCCTCTGCGACCAGTGACCACTGCGAAAGCCACTTCAATGGGGCATCTGTGGTGAAATTTTTGGCCTTCAGAGCTTCCTGCACTTCGCCCACGAAGCGCTGGCGGTGCGCTTTCCTGGCGAGCAATGAACCGAATCCATATTCTGGACTGGCCTTGATGGTCTGGTTGATGCCGGCGTTGCTCGAATTCAGCGCATTGGCGATATATAGTCGCTCGCCAAAGACCTGGTCGAGGATCTTCATGTATGCGTTCTCCAAAGCTGGCTGCTTGGTAGCGACCTCGGTCTTTGCTAGGGCATCGTCCGCACCAATTTTCAGGTTCTGAATCGGCGACTTCGATGTCAGATTCTGGAAGATGCCGCTGAGGGCTTGTGTGACTGTGGAGTACTCGATGTAAGCCAATTGGTATCCCACAATCAGTGGCGAAGCAGCGTGTGAGCTGGCCTTGAGAGACATGAGCAGATCGAGCAGAACAGGTCCCCATTTCGTTGTCTTCCTCTTGATCTGCTCAAGCACTGCGATCTTCTTGATGCTCTTGGGAAGACACTCGGTCAAACGCTCCGTGAGCCACGGTCGGTACAGGACTGGGGTGATGAGGCCCACGCTGGAGAAGAAGTCTGAAGGACTGGCGGCGTCAAACTCTGCGCTGAAGAGGCCTGGATCGCTGCCAAACAAGAAGAGGGCGTTCGCTGCATCTGGAGGGCCGGTGTAGTTGAAAGCACTGTATGATCGGCCCGTCTTGGCCTTGATCTGTGACCAAATGCTGGTGCATATGGTGTCTACATCTTCCGAGCTGGGTGGCTTGGGCTGTGAGTCTACCGTCGTGGCAGACTCTGCTTCCGAGATACCGGCGCTGCTGCCCTTGCGCTCTGAAGACGCCGACGAAGACGCGGTGGACTGCTCCTTTGCGGGAGTCCCCTCAGCAGACGCAGCAGTCGCTGCCGGCGCCACTGACTTAGCACCGAGTTGGATTCCTTCCACCTTGGGCGCAAGACCTTCATCAACGTATACGCCACTCTCCTCGCTCTTTGTGCTCTGCAATGTCCTCACGAGATCGAGATTCAACGTCTCCTCGACAAGGCTGCGGTCTTCGGGAGGGATGGGCTGGTCCTGCTTGCTGTTCGCGGCATCGAAGAAATGCACCACACCCTTGCCTAAGCGGATCGCGAGAGCGTGCGCAGTCAATGCCAAATCTTGGGCCTCCTGCAGCGTGGTACTCTGCAGAAAGGTGAAGCCTGCATTTCGGACGCTCGTGATGTCGGCATAGTCTGGGTATCCACTCGGATGTAGGCTCACGTGTATCACCAGGGGATAGTGTGCTAAGCGGTACAAATGCGGGATGTTCTTGACCAACACATCGCTGGTGGTGGTGACAGTGGTGAGTTTCCCACTGCGCACGCGCGAGTAGACATCGAGCAGCGGATCATTATTGCTTCGCACGGCAATGACCTCGGGCGAGGCGCTCACGAGGGAGGTGGCCTTCTTGGTGGCATACTGCTTCAGGAATTTGGAGAAGTCCGAGTCGGCGGCGAGCGAAGGCTGGACGGAGACGATGGCGTCGGAGGAGAGGAAGGCGACACGGGCGACTGTAGCACGGTCAGCACTATTTGATTGTGCACGTCGTCGGCTCGCCAGCAGATCGTCGGGCGGTCGGCCGGAGGTGCGTCGCTCGTGCAGCAGCGGTTACGTACCTGCTTCGCCCGCAGTCACGATATTGGCCATGGCGACTTCTCCTTGTGGGTGGTGTCTTCGGGGGAGGAGGAGGAGGAGGAGGAGGAGGAGGAGGAGGAGGAGGTGGTGGTGGTGGAGGAGGAACGAATGTTGTTACTGCATTCTGGTCTGACGGAGAAAAGAGGACTACTTCAGAGTGGCGCACTGGTCATCGACGACACACGACGGCCACTACTACTGCGGGATCGGCTCTCAGAAAAGTTGACAAAACTTCATCGACACCGCGCTCGGCTGCCGCATTGATTGAGCCTGCCGTCAAAGGCCATGGAAGTGGGGCATTTTAGCAATGTGCGCGCTCTGATTGGACGCTGCGAATGGCGTGCTTGCAGTCACGTGGAGACACGTCGGACGGCATGTGAAGAAGAAACAAGCTTGCAACGGTCGAGACTGGTCGACATTTCATGATTTGGTGCAATCTGACCGAGATTCTCTCGGCAATCAACCATCCATCCAAGCATCCTCACTGATCAATCATCCTCCACAGCCCGGGTGTCGGATCCATCGGACATTGAACCTTGCAGAGCCTCAATCAGGGTCCAGCAATGTGGAGAATCCCAGCCCATCTTCGCTTCCGTTTTCTTCCCGATTTCAGATCTTCTCTACAGTAATAAATAACTTAGCCTGCTTGCCACCTGCACCGATGGTCTACTTCCTCACGACAGCTTCCACCCAATTCCACCCCCGCATTGCTAACAACAACCCTCCCCTCCTCCCCAGCAACTTGTCCATACACAATCCTCCCACCTCCCTCCTCCCTCCACATCTCCGTCCTCACCATCTCTCCAGGAAACACAGGCCGTATGCACCTCATATGCAATCATGTCCGCTCCCACTCGCGTCCTTTGAGCTAGTCAAATCCTTCCACTTGGTACTACGATGGAGACTGTCTTAGTAGCGTCTTACAAACTTCATGGTTCATGCAGAATAGAGCTAATCAAAGCGCGTAGTGCGAAAGCGAAGCCGACTAGTGAATCCCAAATGCCGCCCGAAATTCGTCGTGATGCCACACACATGACCATGCCCACAGAAAATATCTCCAAAAAGCAACACGCCGACAAGGAGAGCAATAGCCACAACTCAACACCGCCGCTAGGAATCAAGAAAAAGACCAGAAAACATCATCGAAACCCGCCGGAGCTCGCTCCACCCCTCGAAGCATCCCACCCCGACCCAACAGCATTCAACGCCTCTCTCAACCTCGTCTCAAACAGTTCCTCATCCATCGTGACCGCATTCGCGGAATTCTCCGCAGCAGCCGCCGCCACGCTCCTCGTAACGACTCTCTTCGATCCCCTACTAGCCCCAGCAGCATCCTCACCACCCGCATCCTCCACCCCACCACGTCTTCTCTTTTTTATTCCCTTCCCCTTTCCCTCACCCCCCAATCCCACACTTCCCATCCTCTCCTTCCCCATCCCCATGATTTCCTTTTTGTCCTCATTGCACGCGTTATTGCTGACTTTACGCTTATTGTATCCCTTCGGATTCGCCACGATACTCTTCACTCCTCTCCCCTCCACAACATCCATCACCATCCGCTTGTTCGTGCGCAAGAACTCCCTCACCGACTCGAAGCGTTCCTGGAACGTCATTGACGTGTCGGGATTGTAGCCTGCGTTGTTTCCGCCGATGGCGTAGAAGGACTCCTGCGTGCCAGTGTGGAATTGGTGGAGTTCGAGGAAGAGGGCGCGAAGGCGCGCGGTGAGTAGAGAGCGGCGGTATAGACCTTCAGCGCCTTTGTGCGAAGTGCCTTCCATGCGAAGTTTCTGATTGAAAGTGATCTGTTGCCGGGTTTCCCAGCTGAGACCTGGGGCTTTGGAATTGCCGCCTTCGCCGCCTGGAACGACGAAGTTGACGGCGTCGAGAAGGCGTTGGATGTAGTCATCCTCGTGGGAGAGGATATGGGCCAGCTCGTCTTGGGACACGGGCGGACCGCGGCCGGGTTGAGATGGGTAGATGAGAGAGCGGGCGATCGCCATGTTGGGAACGCTGGGGTCGAGATTGTTGGGTTGTGCTTCTGCTGTGTGGCGATCGTGTTTGCGAGCACAGCGATTGCAGAGATCGAGGACGTGAGTGCGGTTGCGAAAGGGTCTCCCACATCCGGGTGCAACACAGTTAACAGATGTCTTCATGACGATCGTATTGGGGTTCCTGGTAGTCGTGGATCGTGATCTCTTCGACTTCCGCTCAGGTTCGGGAGAGAACTCGGATGGACCTGGCGTTGGACTGAAAAGATCGGGACTGTAAGCTGGCTCAGGACTGAATGACGAATCATGTCCATGCTGGGTAGGCTCGTTTGACAGAGACTGGTTGCGATACGCGAGGTGTAGATTGTGGTCGGGCAGCTGTGTGATCGCTGCGTCGTCGAACCGGTACCCTTGAGGGTAAGGCTGGCCTTGCTGTACTGTGTCAAAGTGGTGATATGAAGCATGCTGTGCGGGCAAATCCGGCCAATCCAACATGGTATCATTGTTGGGTTGCGTGTGCGAGGCAGCATCCTTGTTATATTCAGAGGCCATCAAGTGGTGCAGATCGTGCTGGAAGAAGGCGGGATCGATGATTTGCTGCAGCTGATCTGGATCTGTCGTGGACTCGACTTCTTTCTCGTTGTTTGTCATCTCATCACGTCGCATATCGGCTGTGGGGGCTGGCCCTTGTCGCATCCCGACTGACGGATCAGATACATAGTCTCGCTTGATACTGCCGATATTGTTTGGCCATTGGACGTAACCATAAACGTTGGCCGAGAAGTTCTGTAAGTCGTTGTCTGGAGGTCTTGTTGTGGAGTCGGTATGTGTCGCCTGTTGAGCTTGCTCCGTTGGCGATCTCATTGTCCCATGGCCGCCTGATGCTGACTTATTCTGCTCGACCGATGGCAGTGGAACGTCCGAGCTGTCGAGGAAAAGCGCCGGGTCCAGAAATCCTTGGCCGACACTATGCGCAATTCCAACTTCCAAATGTGTGGCCGCATCGGCCTCAGCAGCCGATTCATGTGCATTGATGCCATTCTCTCCTGCGACTTGCGTGGTTACTTCCTCTGCTTCACGTGCTTGTCCGTCGAATATCCGCTGCCACTGCGTAATATCGCTCTGTTCCCAATCCCACAGATCAAGAAAGCTGGAGTAGTCTTGCGACATGATTGGCGACTGTGAGCGACGGGCTGTTACGTGGCGACTACTGCTGGATATGGTACAGTGCTGGATTGAGTCGACCTTGGTGTCCTATATCCAAAAGGGGCAACTGGGAATGTTCGTGAATGCTGGCGCAGGGGTAAGACTGCTGCGATGAGAAAACACATTCTATGTGTTACGAGTCCAGGGCCACGTTTGCTCGAGCCTGCTGACGCTTGAAGCATTGTTGCAATGGTCATGACCACAGTCGAGCCGGTATGCGGCGGGTCACTGATTGTCACCGAAAGGAACCTGTCCAGCTGGCCGTGCAAAATCATGCCCCTTTCGCGGTTCTGGCCAGCTGTGAAAGGTGTCGCTAGTTCTATTTGGTTCAGAGTGCCGTGTGCATAAAGATACTCACTCGGTTCATCGCGCGTTGGGCCCAGGGGTATGTTATGTTGCGGGCATATCGCTGAAAAGTTTTAGTCTTGACTCGAGAGATTTGTACTTTCAGACAGCGACTGTCACGTAGCAGAGCACATGATGGGCGGTCACCACCAGTATTGAACGTGCTCAGGTGATGCAATGGCTGTTGCTGAAATCGAGCTCGGTCAAGCTTCTGCCAAGCCTGTTGTCACCCACGAGTGAAGTCTAAGCGCCGACAGCCTGAGCCGCAGGAATTGCCGCAATCATGCGGCACGACCGTGAATGATGCCTGATACGTTTTGACTCGCCCCTCGATGATTGTTGCCAGCTGCTCAAGTGTGCCTCGGTATTGTGCCTGGCATGGCACACATAGGGTGCAAGGCTGCATTCTAGCAATATCGAATCCTTAATTTTTCACGACCATGATGCCCATAAAGAGACTCCTGGTATTCAGCATCATGCATTCAGCAAGAGCATTGTCCGTACACGCTGGTTCTGAGTGATATGGCGTCGCATTATCCTTGGCCAACGAATATGGGTGAGTCACGACTTCAAGGTCATCATGTCGGTCCTGACGTTCCACTAGCGTTGCAAGCGCATATCTTGGACATTGCCAAAGTGAAAGGCGGTCCTGCGTATCGGAGCTTCATGAGAAGTATGTCCGACTCGGAAGATACGACGCAACGGCCCCTTTGCGGGCGCTCTACACGTGGCATTCTGCGCGGTCCTTTTCCACGACCACATTGCCATCTCTGACCGGGCAATGGTCCTGTAGAGGATACCCTCGACCCCATGGTTCGAGCTCTGGAAGCAAGTTTAGAAGCAGCGCTCGAACACGCAACCGAGGAAATTCTGCTTGGGGTGCCCTATATGCCAACAACAAATGCTTTCAAAGAGCTCCTGGACGCTGTCGAAAATGCCCTGAGCAATGCGGGCTTGACCTCCCCACGTTGAGCATGAGCTTGTGGCACATGGAATGTGCATTACGGGAGCTGATGCGCCAGGCTCCGCAGTCGCTCGGGCTGAGTACAACGGCGCTCACAGTATGTTGAGAACAGCAGGATCCGCAATGTTTGCAAGAATTGGAGCAGGCCATTGATCAGATCACTGCAGTTCCAGTCGACGCGGGCGGTGGTGTGTACGACCGTGTCGGCGGAGTGGTGCTGTATGGAGAAGGAGGAGAAGATTGAGACCTCAACAGTGTCACCCGCGCTGTTCTCCAAGAGCAGCATTCGGAGAGCGTCGAGGTGTACGGCATGGAAGCCAGCGGTCAGGGTGGAACCTACGCTGGCAGTAACGCTGCAAGTCGAGGGTTGGCTTGGAACATGCGGGCACTCGCTGAGCACAAGGAGTAACCGTTCGTGGTGAGCTTCTTTGAGTGGTGGTAAGTGCTTTACACAGCTATGAGACCACGGTAGACATAGGTTGTGCGGTGTTTTGTCAGTCTAATCGTGTCGTCGAGCATTCAGCATCAGATTCCACCCGATGCCGTATATCAAGACCATGGTGACGTCTCTGCACGAGACGCGTGGTAGCACGTGTCCAGGAGAAGACTCGCCAATGAGCCGCGGTGTCCACGGATGTTGATGTTGTTGTCGTCGTTGAGATCGCCTCCACGAGAAGGTGGGAGGTGGCCCGGGTCTTGGCGTTCGCAGCTCCCTCGCAGCTCGTGAAGTCATTGCCGATCTGCACCTCGCAAACATCGCATTCCACGTCTTCCACCCAGCACGCGCCCACAATGCCGCCAAAGGTGCTGGCTAAGAATGAAGGCGCCAAGGGCGTTCTGCCCGTCAATGCCGCCACTCGCGCCGCAGCCAGCGCCAAAGGCCCCGCACCGCGCCTGAAGCTCGAAGTCCGCCGACTGCCACCAGGACTCACGCTGTCCGAGTTTGAAGAGATCCTGGGAGACGAGTGGAAGCTGGGCAATGGCAAGGTGGACTGGCGAGAATATCGTCAGGGAAAAGTCAAGCAATCGCTAGGCAAAGTGCCCGAGCAGAGCCGCTGTTATGTCCATGTGGTCAATGAGGCTGCCGTGTCCGCATTCGAGGCTCGTTTCCTCGCCGTTGTATTCCACGACAAGGCGGGAACACACAAAAACCCGGATGTTAAGCATCTTCCGCCAACGCTGGGTTTTGCGCCAAATCAACGAACGACTATCAACACGAAGCTGCGCACAGACAATCGACAAGGCACCATCGATCAAGACCCAGAGTTTATTGCATTCCTCGAGGCCGAGACACAGCCTATCGCCCGCCCGCCCGCACTCGACAGCGTCAGCGCAGAGACAGAAAAGTCTGAGAAGCCTGTGGTGACCAGTACGCCGCTGATCGATGCTCTACGGGAGAAGAAGGCGAATAAAGCCAAGGCAGCAGATGCCAAAGCAGACAAGAAGGATGGCAAGGCCCATACACGTACCGAGAGTAAGACCGATACGCCTGCAGAAAAACCTGCCAAGGAGGGCAAAAACCAGCAACCGCAACAGCAGCACAAGGTAGAGCAGGCGGCCAAAGAGGCTGTCAAGGCAGTGAACAAACAGGTTGCGAGCAAGCAGCAACAGGCTCAACAGCGTCCTTCCTCGCCGCAGCAACCTCAGCAGAAGGGCAACACCTCAGCTAGAGGCAAGAAGGGCGCACAGCCAGCACAAAATGCCAAGGCACAGAATGGCACCCCTCTGAAAGCTGCTGCGTCGACGCCTGCACCGGCTCCTGCACCCGCCGCAGAGACGCCAGCACAACAAACAACCCCGAAAGCGCCGCGGCAACGCGGAAATGCGGATGGTAAGGTCGGCGGGACGATTGCTCCACGTGCAGTCACTAACGCATCACCAGGCATCAAGAAGATGCTGCAGAAGGATCTCGCTGGCATCCGATCGAAGGCGATGCCAGCCGCAAAGAAGGATTCGACTCCAAGCACGACCAACGCACAGCATACACCTCCTGCTCCAAAGGAACAACAGCAAAAGTCTGCACCCACACCACCGACAGCGCCCAAGTCACAACCTACGGCCAAGCAACAGGGACAACAGCAGCCGACTCTGTCCGCATCTACCACAAAAGCCTACCTGAAGCATGCCAATCCCAGCCAAGGAATGACTGAGATACTCATCCAACAAGCACTGTCGCAATATGGTGAGGTAACCAACGTGACCATCGACCCTAGGAAGGGTACCGCTATTGCGCTGTTCAAAGACTCAGAAGGTCTCAAGAAGGCTTTTGCCGCGAAGAAGGTGCCGGTCGCCAACGGCAGTGTTGAGATTTTGGAATGGAAAGATCGCGCTGCCAACAATAATGGAGGCAATAGAGGCGGATTCAGAGGTACTCGCGGAGGGGGGCGCGGTGGCAGGGGCGGAGGCGTCTCTGCGTCTCCCGCACCAGCAGCGCCGGCCGCAGCGCAGCCGTCAAAGGGTGAAAATGGCTCTTGACGTGTGTGTGCAGTATTTTAATGACTTGTGCGAGGCAGGGAGATAATAGGATGACATTAACGAGGCGCATGATACCCGCGGATATGCAAGGAGAGGCGCTTGAAATGGTTTGCGACATTGTACCAGATAACAATATAGCGATGTGACGTACTGCCTCTCGCGGCGCACTCGCGCCCTACTCTACAGTACTCCTTGCAGAAAAGGAAGTTGAAGGTCAAAACAGAAGGCGACCGCATCATCCCCGAGCTCGCCAATTTCCTTCGTAATGGCCAGTCCGTTCGAATCTCTCCCCACCGAGTTACTGAACAGGATTCTGGACGACATTGACAAGGCCCGGGATTCTCCAGGACATTGCCCGCGTATCTTGAACTCTATGGGACGCGACTGAACCGCATCTCTATCGTGAGACATCGGTTGGCGAAAATGGCAGACAGATTACTTGGCGGCAGCTCGTACAGATGTTGTAGGTATATTCACTTCTTCGACGGCATGTGGTCGAATCCATCATCAGAGCCCCCAGAGCCGCTAATAATTCCGGAGCGTGCATTTCACAAAGCGATACTTGATCAACGTAGAAGATTCGAAAGCGTCGACGAAGTGTGCCCGGCTGTTCTCGCTGGTTGTCATACTGCCCACATCATCCTGCTGCTGGGCTTTGCGACCGGTCTGGAGATGCTCGAACTGGATCTTTGTCGAAAGAGGGGCTCGAGCTTTATGTGCAAGCACTGCCATGGTCTGTCGTGCCTTCTGGGTACTACCGTGCTTAGACCACAGTTTTCGCGACTCGAAAGTCTCGTTTCCAGCGGGATAGTGCTGACAAGCACGACATATGACCTCGTAAGCTGCGTGCTGGGTCTTTCGCGAATGATCCAGCTTTCATCAGCGGCTTGCTTTGCTGAACGTCGTCAAGCTCGGCCAATGTACGACACCAAGTCCGAGGTCAAAGTGCCAACATTTGACCACTGCCGTACAAGCACCTAGACAACTACCACTCTGCTAACCTTTTGTTCTGGACTCGAGTCCTTGTCAGTCATGTGGCACGACAACGAAGGTATGATCGCCACGGAACTCCTCATAGGCCTTGATCAGCATGGCCAGAGCCTGCGTACACTACGACTGGTTTGTGGACGAGCACTACGCTATCACGACATAGGGCCAAGCAGTGGAACACCCGATGGGACCCTCGGAAACCTCACGAACTTGGATCGCCTTGATATCGATGATAGTTTGCTGGCAGGCAGGAGAGAGCCACGGCCATCCGTGTGGGGCTGCTTGCGCCCAAACTCTCTCCCAAAGTTCAGCACCTCGATCTGGCGCTATCAGCATCTTCGGTCCATCTTCATCTCGTCCTTCAAAGGATAATTCCTCAAGTGGAAGATCTCGCCTACATACGAGGTCGCCATTGAAAAAAGGGGGAATACGTTGTCACTTTGAATTCAAAGAACTGAAAAAAAATCCTTCAGGGTATTCGCTATCGAGAAGTCAAGACATGGCTCATAAGCTGCTGCGCCCTCAAGTATTCCATAACTATCGAATGCGCCCGAACCAGCGAAAAAAGTCGCCGCGGAGCTGGAAACCAAGGGCATCATGGAACTGGTTCAAAGACTACTTCCAAACCAGACGATTGACCCATCGACCGCAATCCTGCTGTCGCGTCTACGAAGAGAGAGAGAGAGACCATTGGATAATGACGCCCAGCGAAAGATGGATGTGATCCTTCATCTCTTCTTCCGCCTGCCCAGCCAGCCAGACGGGGAACTCTCCGTATACAGTACAGTAGTTAGTTGCATCGAAACACATATTTCTCGGCTCTGCAATGCACAACGGGGGGGGGGGGTTTCTTCGCATTTTATTACCCTTATTATGTGCCGCGCATCGCTTTCCACGTCGTTCCCCCACCGACCCAATCCCTCGGGTCTCGCAAAACACAGCCGAGCAAGCCTTTCCCAATTCCTGGTTGGTCTGTATACAATCCTGTCGGGAATTATCTGTGTTACAAAATACATTGACCTGACCTGTTTTCAGGCCCTGTTTACTTGCCAGTATTATTAATTCTTGATTCATATAATTATAATTCTAAGAATTAGAAAATAATACTTACTAATCTTAGCAGTAATTAATTCTAATAATTAAGGCTATTTACTTCTAATATTCTATAATTTATATTATTACTAAGATAGTTAGGTAACTAGCTAAATTTGAACTTTATCTCGTCTACTATTATTTGTTTATAGTAGTTTCTAGTCTATTACCGCTATATTCGCCTTATTTTATTAAATAATCGCCTGCTATTTCTCGTATTCTAATTTGCTATAATGCCTCTAAACTAGAGATAAGAGAAGGACGAGGTTTCGATAGTAGATAACCTGTTTTATCGCCTAATAGAATCGCCTAAGAAGATAATATATAATAGAGGTTTTAAGTCGTTATTCCTAAACTAAGTAGCTCGCGATATAATAGAATATTAGGGTTATAAGGTTACGGCGAGGATACTATTAAATAAGGTATAGTTAAAGAAGCGCCTCTAGTAGCTATAGCTCGATTATCTAAAACATATTAGTAGCTAGTTATACGTTAATAGCGAGGCCCTATTAAGTACGGATAATATAGAGGCAGCGTATTATTAAGCGTATAAGGAGTATAAACTATTCTGCCGCTAACTACCTTGCTAATTTAAATAGCTAGAGGCGATATAGGATAACGCGCTAGCTCTCGGCGATAACGTAGAAGAGGTAGAAGATATTGCTAATTAGTCGAATAATAACGATAGTACTAAGGAAGAGAGTAATTTATTAGATAACGAGAGCTAGAGGCAAACTCTAAATTGCGCGGCAGCGTCGTTGCTACTATTACGTAGAAGGCGTAGTTAGTCGTCTAGTTAATTATCTAGTTATAGAAGAGGTTACTATATTTAGAAGTAGTAGTATAGAAGTAGTAATAGGCGGAAACCGCATATCCTTAGTAGCTTAGGTGCCTATAAAAGCGCGAGCTTAGGCTCTCCTCTATAGCTATTAATTATCTACCCTACGTTTCTTATTTATAGTTCTAGTATTATTACGCGTTCTATACGTACCCGCCCTACTAGCTAATACGGGAGACGATATAGCTAATACGAGGGTTTGCGAGCTAAACGTAGAAGCGTAACTGCGAGCGTAGCCGTTACTTAATCTAAACTATAGTACTTACGAGGATTCCTAAGCCTAGCTACCTAAAGACGAGAGACGAGAACTACGCGTTATTACGCTATATACGACTACTATATACCTAATTCTAGGGCTATTAGGCCTTAGCGATATAGATATATACGCCTAGTTAGCTATAAGCTAGTTAGAGTAGTATAGGATTTACGCATTAAAATAGAGCTAAAGGTAGGGCTATATAATATCTTCTACGGATAAGAACTATCGAAAACACGAAAAGGAAGAAGTTACTTATAGTCTAATAGTACGAACTATAATACGAGAAGCAAGCGATTAATTATAATAAGCCGCTAGAACGCACTTTATTATATATAAGCCTAGGCGGAACTAGATAACTCGGAAGGACTTAAGAGCGTTAAGGCTATCTTCTATATAGGGATAGTCTTTAACTCTAAGAAAGTCGTAAACCCTTAGTTCTATTACGACTTAGAATCGATAGTATTTTAAGACGCCGACGATTAGTTATAGAAGGTTAACGGTTTAGCTTATCTATAGCTTTCTAAGAATTCGCTTAGGATTACTATGCCTATATAGAGGGGTCGTTATAGCTAGGATAGCCTAAGAAATATAATATTACGAGCTATACGGAGTTTAGTAAGCTAGGGAAAGGATATAGGATCGTATTACTACTCGTACTCCTCGGTTTCGCTATAAGGCTACGTTTCGTAACTTCGGTTACTCTATTTTCGGAAGGGTTTAATAACTCTTCCTATATTTAGTATAGGCTTAGAACGGCCCCTATACTTCCCTATTAGAGATTGCTAAAGAGCTATAGACGCATAGCATAGAGGGATTAACGATAGGCCGAACGTTTAAAATAATATAGGTCGGGAGTATTACGAGCTAAATAGACTAAGAAACCGACCTTTAGGAAAGTATTACGGGTAACTACTAGGTATTACTAGCTACCTCTAGTTTCGGAAGAGTTTAATTAGCTCTTCCTATATTTAGTATAAGCTTAGAACGGCCTTTATACTTCCCTATTAGAGATTACTAAAAAGCTATAGACGTATAGTATAGAGGGATTAACGATAGGCTAGACGTTTAAAATAATATAGGTCGGGAGTATTACGAGCTAGATAGACTAAGAAACCGACCCCTAGGAAAGTTTATAGGTAACTACTAGGTATTACTAGCTACTCTTACTCGCAATTTACGAAGTTACGAATTTCCTTTTACTATATCTAGATCTAGAGTTTCTATTTCTTATTTTGTTCTTAATTTAGCAAGAACGTTCCTTTCGTTATATAATAAACTAGTACTACTATTACTACTAACTTTATCTAATACTAACTAAACTAGCTAGTTTAGTTCGTTATTACCGACCTTTAGCTAAAAATATACTAAACAATCCGAATAACAATTCCTCTACTAGTACTAATAACCCGGACACTACTATTAACTCTAGTAGTATCTCGGATAATATTAGTATAGAGGATCGTAATTAAGAGTTCCGTTACTAACCTACCTAGTTTGTCGGACCTAATAGAGGAGTTAAACGACTAGGTAGGAGCTCTCTAGGCTCTACTAACCTTTTAGCTTATTCTAACGGAACGATAGGAATAGGTAATACTTATTCTCGTCGACGAGGAGCTATAGGACTATAACTCCCTATTAATACTAATAGGCGGAAACCGTATATCCTTAGCAGCTCGGGTGCCTATAAAAGCGCGAGCTTAGGCTCTTCTCTATATTAATTAATTATCTACCCTACGTTTCTTATTTATAGTTCTAGTATTATTATTATACGTTCTATACGTACCCGCCCTACTAGCTATTACGAGAAACGATATAGCTAATATAAGGGTTTGTAAGCTAAACATAGAAGCGTAACTGCAAGCGTAGCCGTTACTCGATCTAAACTATAGTACTTACGAGGATTCCTAAGCCTAGCTACCTAGAGACGAGAGACGAGAACTACGCGTTATTACGCTACGTACGACTGCTATACGCCTAATTCTAGGGCTATTAGGCCTTAGCTATATAGATATGCACGCCTAGTTAGCTATAAGCTAGTTAGAGTAGTATAGGATTTACGTATTAAAATAGAGCCGAAGATAGAGCTATATAATATCTTCTATAGATAAGAACTACCGAAAATATAAAAAGGAAGAAGTTACTTATAGTCTAATAGCATAAACTATAATACGAGAAGTAAGCGATTAATTACGATAAGCCGCTAGAACGCACTTTATTATATATAAGCCTAGGCGGAACTAGATAACTCGGAAGGACTTAAGAGCATTAAGGCTACCTTCTATATAGAGATAGTCTCTAACTCTAAGAAAGTTATAAACCCTTAGTCCTATTACGACTTAGAATCGACGGTATTTTAAGGCGCCGACAATTAGTCGTAGAAGGCTAATAATTTAGCTTATCTATAGCTTTCCGAGGATTTGCTTAGGGTTACTATACCTATATAGAGGGGTCGTTATAGCTAGAATAGCCTAAGAAATATAATATTACGAGCTATACGGAGTTTAGCAAGCTAGAGAAAGGATATAGGATCGTATTACTACTCGTACTTCCTAGTTTTGCTATAAGGCTACGTTTCGTAACTTCGGTTGCCTAGTTTTATAACTTCGGTTGCCCTATTTTTAGAAGGGTTTAATAACTCTTTCTATATTTAGTATAGGCTTAGAACGGCCCTTATACTTCCTTATTAGAGATTACTAAAAGGCTTTAGGAAAACATAGTACGGAGGGATTACTAATAGGCCGGACGTTTAAAATAATATAGGTCGGGAGTATTATAAGCCGGATAGACTAAGAAACCGACCTCTAGGAAAGTATTACGGGTAACTACTAGGTATTACTAGCTACCCCTAGTTTCGAAAGGGTTTAATTAGCTCTTTCTATATTTAGTATAGGCTTAGAACGGCCCCTATACTTCCCTATTAGAGATTGCTAAAAGGCTATAGACGTATAGTATAGAGGGATTAATAATAGGCCGGACGTTTAAAATAATACGGGTCGGGAGTATTACGAGCCGGATAGACTAAGAAACTAACTCCTAGGAAAGTTTATAGGTAACTACTAGGTATTACTAATGCGTAAATCCTATACTACTCTAACTAGCTTATAGCTAACTAGGCGTATATATCTATATCGCTAAGGCCTAATAGCCCTAGAATTAGGTATATAGCAGTCGTACGTAGCGTAATAACGCGTAGTTCTCGTCTCTTATCTTTAGGTAGCTAGGCTTAGGAATTCTTATAAGTACTATAGTTTAGATCGAGTAACGGCTACGCTCGTAGTTACGCTTCTACGTTTAGCTTACGAACCCTCGTATTAGCTATATCGTCTCTTATAATAGCTAGTAGGGCGGGTACGTATAGAACGTATAATAATACTAGAACTATAAATAAGAAACGTAGGGTAGATAATTAATTAATATAGAGGAGAGCCTAAGCTCGCGCTTTTATAGGTACCCGAGCTGCTAAGGATATACGGTTTCTGCCTATTAATCCTCCCTTTCTTTATATCCGAATAGATACTCTAATAAACGATATTTTTATTCTAAAAAGATAGTTTAGTAGAACTAGCTTCTGCAAAACAATAATAAACTAAGTACTATTTATTCTTTTTAATATATTAGACGTTTATAACGTTACTATCTTCCTTTGCCGAACCGAACTAGCTAGTTTAGTTTACTATATATATATAGCTATACTATTCTTCTTAAACTTATCTTCTTTATTGTCTAGGTAGTTAGCGCTATTAAACGGGAAGTATTTTAATTAGCCTAAAAGGGCCTTCTTAACGTATAAGAAAAAGCTCTAACCCTTCGCTATATCCTTCTCGGCCTTAACTAAGTACTCGTAGAGCTAGGCAAATCTCTTCTTTACTTACGGAACCTAGACTTCTTCGTGCTACTTCTCGTAAGTAGCGTAGTCTATATATAGAAGTATAAGAGCCTCTTAGCTTACTTCTAGTTCTTCCTAGCTACGGCGTCCTATTAACGCGTCTAAAACTAGCTTAAGGCTATTAAGCTATTACTTCTAGGGAAGTCTACGCTCCTATAGCTTATTAGGGAAATTAGCGCCTATAAACGTCTTAAATATTAGTAGTATTATAATATTACTAACGAGGACCTCTGCGAAGCCTAGGGTATTCTTTCTAACTAGCTCTTAATTACGGTACTTAATAAGCGTTAGGTAGACTATACGTCGCGAGGAGACGCTAGGGTTCTCTTTATAGGTAATTATCTAATATATTAGTACTAAGTCGCTAGGTATAGTCGAGACGTTTTATAGGCGTAGGCTAGCGTTCTATAGGCTATCCTTTCCTTAGTCCGAGACGTAGACTAGCGTTTGCTTAATATCCGAGTCTTCGTCCTCGTTCTTATTAAGCTTATTAACTATATCGTAGATTAGTCCTAGGTAGCTAGTACTACTAACGATATCGAACTTAGTATATTTAGCCTCGTCTTCTTCCTTATCGTCGTCGCTATTAAGGTCGGCCTATAGCTTGCGGTTAGGTACCTATATAACTAGTCTATAGCTAGAAAGGGTACTATTAAGAGAAACTATAGTAATCGTATAGGCGGTCTCTTATCTATCTTTCTATACTATTAAAGGGCCTTTAATAAACTTCTCGCTAGTAGCCTAGTTCCCCTTAATAATTAGGATCGTTAGGTTAATTCGGCTAGTAGGCTCTCTCTACTAGTACTACGCTATTATCGAGTACGCGATAAATTTATATATAGCCTTATTGCGTAGAGAATCTTAGGCTAGCATATTAAGTAGCTAGATAGTCGGGTCTTATTATATTAGCTACTAGGTAAGGGAGAAGAATATATTTAGTATCTATTTATATATATTACGGTAGTAGCGGAGGTAGTAGCGGTATAGGTCGAATTCTTAGTATATCTAAGAAACTATATCCGGGTCCTTTACCTACTAATTAAGAAGGCCGCTAAATACGTTAAAGCCGTCTTTAAGGAGCTTTCTATTATAAGCCTTCTATATATCTTAAATAGTCTCGATTTCTAAGTAAGATAGGCAGGTATTAGTAAAGTCTAGCTTAATTCGTATAAGCCTAAGCTTATTATCGTTAGACTTTAGGGTAGGCTCTTAAGCGGCTTCTACGTCGCTATAATCGTCGTTAAACTAAACTAGCTAGTTCGCTTCGTTTAAGCTTACTCGCTACTTCCCCTTAGCTTTCTTAGACTTCTTACTCTTCTTAGACTTCTTTAGAGCGTAAGCTAGAGGTATAGACGCGGAACTCTAAGTACCTTTAATCTCTAGCTATAGGTAAGTCTTTTTCTTAGAGCTACTATCTTCTTTATTATTAGTATTAGCTTTACGCTTAGCCTTCTCCTAGGCCTTCTTATTAGCTACTAACTTTGCTATAGCTCTCTCTATATTACGTAGCTAGCTCTTGCTAGCCTATTAGTCTATTACGTCTATCTTCTATATCTATAGATCTTTTCTTAAGTTATCGGGCATATCGTTAATCGATCTCTTTACTAGTAGGTATAGTCCGTAGGAGATATTCTATAAGTCGTAAAGGCAATTAGACGCCGTTATTATCGATTCTTCTACTATAAGGCTAACTACCTTAGCTATTTCTACTATATAGGTATAGTAGAAAGGAGGACTAATATCTAGGGATTCGTACTTATTAAGAGGGATTATATCTAGCTTTTTATATATACTATCCTTATAGCGTTCTTTAAGATAGTTAGCGTATAGGTATAAGAGGGTATATAGCAACGTATAGACTACCTTAAACCTCCGTCCGAAGATAGCGCTAATTCTTATAGAGTTATTATATATCGCATGCTTCGCGTATGCAAATACTATATACTAAGTAATGCGGCAGCAGCCGCTTGCTAAGTACTAGTAAGGCCTAAGGCCCCTAACTTCTAGCTTTACTTCGCTCTTATAACTGCCTCCCTCCCCCTATCGAGCTATCCTAGCTCGATAGGCGGGTAGTAGTCTTCTCGTATACGCGACGTCCCTATTGCGTCCGCGCATCTCTTATTACTCGTAGGCCTTCTATTAAGTTCTATCGTACGTTACTATTGCAATTCGCGTACGTAACGTAAGTAAGTCGTTACTATATATTATTATTAATAGCAACGCGCGTTATTATATTTATTGCGGTAATAGCATTATAAATTCTTACTCGCGCGCTTCTAAACTTCTTTTATAATACTAATACTTAGTTGTTTTAGTTTTTTATAGACGCGCTCCGCTCTCGCCTCGCTATATATATATATACTTCTTATACTCTTTACGCACGCTCTACGCATATACTTAAGAACTACTATAAGATAGGCCTTAAGAAGAATAAGAATCTACTTAAGGGCAAAGAGGCTGCTATAGCCCCCCTATTAAGCGGCTTATAGGTAGGCCTAGAGCGTACTAGTAGAAATACTAGTATACTTAGTAGCTGCGCTCTAAGTTTAGCTAGTAGCTAATCCCCCCTTTTATATCTAGGCAGCATTATACTAGGTAAGGGCAACTAGATAGGTAGCATATATAGCGCGCGCTCGCCTTAGGCAAGCCCTAATACCCCTAGTAGTAGCCTATAGCCGAGCCTATCCCTAGCCTCTAATACTACTAGACGTCTTAAAGGAGATAGCTATAATAGCAACTATATTAGCTCTAGCTTAATAATAAGTAGAGGCTAGGGTAAGCGCGCGTCGGGCAGGTTGCTATCGGCCTAACTCTTACTTAGTAGCGGTACGCCTACGAAGTGCGCTCGCTCTCCGTTCTCGAAGCTAGGCTTCTTACTAGACCTTATTACTAATAGACCTATAGGCCCTCTTAACCGCACGCTAGCTACGAAGCGCTAACGCCTTATAGGCGCCGCTACTATACTACGTACTAGCGCCGTACTCGGCCCGGCTCCCGCTACTTCTTATATTAGTATAGCTAAGACTAAGTACCTTAAGTAGTATAATCGCTATATCCGCAATAACTACGATCTAGGTAGACGTAACTATAAGTTCCTTCCTACTCGCTATCTTATCGCATTCTATTTATATACTAACCGCGGTATAGGCTAAGCTAAGTGCTCTAGTAAGCTACCTAAGGATATTAATACTAAGAAGTATATACGCTATATATATAGCAAGCATGCCTATAAGTAGACCTACTGCGAAGCCGTTAAGTCGGTAGTACGTCGTATATATAACGTACGCGACGTACTAGTACGTCGCTAGGCCGAGCTCGGCCGCTATAGAACCGATATAGTATAAGCTAATAGCTAGTAAGCGGTAGTAGATGCCTAGACCTAGCTAAACGCTACCTACGCCGGTAAGTTCTTCTTTTAATATCGCGCGTAGCGTACGCGTCGCTTGCGTCTCGCATTTGCTAACTATACGTATAGAGACTAAGACGGTTATAAAGCGCCTTTAAACTAACGATAGCAAGCTAGCTAGCGGTAAGCCTACTAAGAAGGAGAGCGGCGGCGGCGCCTTATAGAGGTTCCGCGCGCTTATTTATAAGGCTACCTAGCTTAATAGCACCCTTAGGGGTATAATAGAGCTGCTTACTTAGGTATATCTAGTAGCTTATCGCTTTTATATTATATACTAACCGCACTTATAGATTACTAAGTATAGTAGCGTCCTAGTAAAGCGGAACGCTATTAACGCTACTATTAGCCTCTATTTATCCTTAGAGGAGGAGGATAAGGCTAAGGAGGCCTCCTTAGAGGAGGGGGCCTCTAAGTATAAGCTAGCTATAGAGGATGTCTAAGCTAGCGCTCCTTACGCTCCTTTATACCTCCGTATATATGCCGCTTATACGTACTACGTACGATACGCTACGATAAATATTTTAATTAGCTCCCTATAAATAATATAAAGCTTGTCTATAGAATAAAAAGCTATTTATTCTACCTTTTATACCTGCGTATTACGTACGACGCGCTATTACGTTACCTTCGAGCTACGCTTATTTACCTTACGTATTGCCTCGAATTTATCTAGTACCTTATATTCTCTAATATGCTCGACTAGTTCCTATATATTATATTCTTCTAGCTAGCCTATCTACTTAACTAGCTACTAACGTTTCTTATATCTAACTTACGTATCTAGGATCTTTTTAACTTACTACTTGCCTAAGTCTTCTTTTACGAGTAGTATGCCTTCTATATCCGCGTCGCCTACGGCGCCTTTTTAAGGCTCTAGTAAAGATACGTAGAATATATTATAAACGCGCTATACGCTTAGTAAGGCTAGGTAGTACGCCTACTTCCCGATTGCGTTAATTACCTTAAATAAACCTATAAACTTTAGTGCTAACTTCTTTATAGGTACCTTTAAGCAGAGGTTCTTCGAGAATAATAATACTATATTGCTAACCTTAAACTCTATCGGCTTATGCCTAGTATTAAAGTATCTAGCTTACGCTTTAGCTACGTATTACTAGCGTTTCGTAAGGTTCTTATACGTTTCTCGTAGTTGCTTCGTAGTATTAATTACTACTAGTACCTCTCTTTTAGAGAGCTTATCCCGAGCGACTTGCATACTCGTCGCAATCTCTACGTCGTAGCCGTATACTACCTTAAACGGACTTATTTTAAACGTTAGATACACCGCGTTATTATAAGCTAATTCTACCTAAGGTAGTAACGTTGCCTAGTTGTCCTACTTATCGTTATAGAAGATACGCAAGTACTATTCTAGCGTCTAGTTAGCATATTCCGTCTACCCGTCGGTCTACGGATAGAAGGCTATAGATAGCTTACGGTTTATATACGACTCGAAGTAGAAGTCCGACTAGAACTAGCTAGTAAAGATAGTGCCTCTATCGCTTATAATTCTATATAGCATTCCGAATTAGCAAATTACCCTATTAATTAGAATCTATACGAGATCTACGCTTATATATTTCTTAGTAGTTAGTATAAAGAGGTTTATCTTCGAGTACCGGTCGATAATTACTAGGACCGCATTATATATATATGCGTCTCGCTTACTAGGCAGTAGGTCCGTAATAAAGTCTATAGTTAGCTTCTTCTATAAAAGCTTCGGCTGCGGCAATACTAATAGCTCGCCGTATAGTCGATAGCGTCTCGCCTTTAATACTTAATACTCCTAATAGGATTAAACGTACTAGCTAATATCTATAAATATGCCCGGCTAGTAATACTTCCGCTATACTAACTTAGTAGTTTTGTCCTTACTAAAGTAACTAGCGAGTAGATTATCGTAGTATATACGGATTACCTACGTCTATAGTATATAGTCCTTAGGAAGATATAGCTAATCGCTATAATATAGTACTTCTTTTCTAATATAATACCTATCGCATTCGCCTCTACTACGCTACGCCTCTTCGAAGAGTTCTTTTATATTAAGCTTCTATAGCGTTAGCGATTTAGTAAAGTTAAGAACTAGGTCTAAAATATTTAGGTATAGTCCTTCTATAGCAACCGCCGCGCGTACGATATATACGCTACTTAAGAAGTAGTCTTATACGCACCCTTCTAAAGGCTACCTTAAAGCTATACTTGCGAGTTGCTCTTATATCGTAATTGCAATACGCCGGAGAAATACCTAATCGCCGCACTTAGCTCTTATACTATATACCTAAAGCTTCTTCTATAATATTAGCAGCAGGTTCGATATATACGCCTATTTGCGTACGTAGTTACTAAGTCTCGACGGCGTATCGGCTAGGTTCGTTTTCCCTAGTTAATACTTAATTACAAAATTAAATAAGGCTAGAAATATAGCCTAACGAGCCTATCTGCCTATAAGTTGCTTTATTATTATAAAGGCTTTAAAGTTAGCGTAGTCGATAAGTATAGTAACTAAATATAAGGCGCCTTTAAGGTACGGCCGCTATGCCTTAAATACTTCTATAATAGCTAGAAGCTCTTTATTATAGGTCTTATAGTTGTATTCTACTAGAATTATCTTCCGTAAGAAGAATGCTACTAGATACTAGTTCCTATTTTCGAATAACTAGCTTAGGATGCCTATAATTGCGAAGTCCGACGTATTAGTTTCGACTCGCGTACGTGCCGTAGGGTTATAGTACCTTAGTAGTAGAGTAGCTTAGAATGCGTCTTTAATCCTACGGAACGCAAGCTTCTCGCTTTTGCCCTAGCTAATACGCCTTAGCTTCTTACCTACTTTAGCTCCTTTCGATAGTACTATTAAAGCAGCGATAATCCTAGAGTACCTATATATAAATTGCTAGTAGAAATTAGTAAACCTAAGGAACGACTATACCTTAGTAAGCGTTATAGGCGTTAGCTACGCTATAATTGCGTCGACTTTGCGAGGATCTATTATTACGCCTTTAGGGCGTATAATAAACCTAAGGAACTTAATCTCCTTCTTAAAGAAGTAGCATTTTACGCGCTAAGTATATAATCCGAACTTCCGGAGTCGCTCTAGTACGGCACGTACGTCTCGTACGTAGGCCTTATATAAGGCGCTATATATAAGGATATTATCTAGGTATACTATATAGTATATATCTACGAGGCTTAAGAGGGCTCTATTAATATACTTCTAAAAGGTAGCTAGTACGTTAGTTAACCTAAAAGGCATTACCTTATACTAGAAGTATCTATACTATATACGAAACGTAGTCTTCTAGCGGTTAGTTAGCCTTATATAGATGCGATAGTACGTATCTACGAGGTTTAGCAACGTAAACTATACGGCTCCTATAAGCCTATTAAGCGTCTCGCTAATAAGTAGTAGGGGATAGCGATTCTTTACTATAATCTTATTTAATCTACGGTAATCTACGTATAACTATAGGGTACTATTCTTCTTCGGAACGAATAGAATAGGCGTACCTACCTCGCTTTCGCTCCGCTCGATCTAATTATACTCTAACGCTTCTTAGAGGTAACGACTTAACTTACTAAGCTCGCGGCTAAACTAATAATATAGTAGCTTAAACGGCGGCTTAGTGCTAGGTAGTAGGTTAATCGCATACTTAGTGCCTTCGACTAGTATACTCCTTATCTCCTTTATAAGATTAAAGAGGTCTATAAAGTTCTAGAACTCCGTAGGTAGTAGCTCTTAGCTAGCATCTACCTTCTAGAGTAATACGGTAAAGATATACGGGGCCTTTTAAAGGTCTTTATAAAACTTATACGCTTCGCGTACTTATACTGCATACGTCTTGCCTCCGGACCTAAAGGTCTACTTATCCGTACTAGTATCCTCTATTACTCTATAGGCTATACGCTATAGCCGGCCTAGTAAGATATAAGGAGTTAGTATATTATATATATAAAAGATGCCCTTGCATATACGAGTCGCTCCTTTAAAGTCGGTAGCTTATAGGCGTATATAATACGTACCGTAATAGTACCTTAGCTACCTAGTAAAGGACGTAGCTAGCGGTAAAGTAGCATTCTTCCTTACTAGAAGGTTATGCTATAGAGCGTAGAATCTAGAGACTATATTAATATTAGCGCCCCTATTAAGTACGCACTCGGCTTATATATAGCCCGTATCTATCTTAACCTTAGCTACGATAGGAATCGCTAGCCTACTCTATATAGGCAGGTAATCTATTCCGCTTATTATAGTATCTAGAGCTTACGGGTCTTCCTAAATACCTTGCCTTTTAGCGGCCTGCCTATAGCTACCCTACGTATAGTAGGCGGCTTCTATAGGTCTAGCTAAGGGTATTCTAACCGAATATACTCCTTTTCCTTATACCTATAGCATTTAGCTTTAAGTTTCTAGTCTAGGTCGTCTTTATTCCTCTTAGATTAACGCTACCCGCTAGAGCGGAATCTCTTTTTTCTAAATCGCGCCGTAGTATTATCGCTACCTTTACGCTTATAGTTTGCCTACGTCTTACGTCCGATATACTTACCTAGCCCGCTTTTGCTTAACGAACCTTTATAGTTGCTCTATAAGGATATAGCCTTCTCGGCCTATTTTAAACGCATTATAAGCGCTATAAGGTCGGCTCTCTTAAACCCCGTCGTATTATAGTTCTTAATAATATCCCTTTATAAGGGAGCTCTTAACTTCGCGAGTAGCTAGCGAACTAGCTATAGCTCGTAGTAGTTACTAAGTTACGCCTTAAGATAGGCTAACTCGTTCGCGAACTATCGTACGCTCTGCCCTTTACGCTAATAGGCCTTCTTATACTTAATAGTAATAAGAAGCGTACGGTTCGCTTAATTTCTAACTATATTATATATAAACCGCTAGAAGTCTTTCTAGCTATACTTAGCTAAAAGATTTTTAGCGTCGTACTAGTTATGCTACGTATCCTTCGCTTTGCCTACGAGCTATATAATAGTATATAGTGCCTTCTTACGAGGGCTATAGTACGTTATCGGATTATTAACGAAGATTATCTTAAGGTAGTAGATAAACTTCCGAGCCTTATCTTCGCTTTTACCCTTAAATAGCTTTAGATCGCGTATCTTCGCGCCCTTCGCTAATAAGCTTCCTAATAGCGCGTCGCGTATGCTTTGCGTATCGGCTATACTAGCGTCGCTAGCTTCTTCTTCTTTCTCTTTAGCGTTCTCTTTTACGCTACTCTATATACGGCAGGCTTTAGATTCGCTAAAAGGAGAGTTATTGCCTTCTAGTATCGTAGCGAGCTTACGCTCGAGATGCTTACGCTCTTCTTAGAGCATATATACTATAAGTTGCTTATAAAGCTCCTCTATCTTGCGTTCGAGTTGCCTATACTCCGCGTTAACGTTATCGTCTACTATTATCTCCTTAAGGTTTAGCGTCTCTTCGCTTAGTTCCTATATTAGTAGAGCTCGTAGTATAGAGCCTACGTTCTTAGTACGACGCGCTCGCAATTCTCGTTTATCTAATATTAGTATCTATAGGCTACTACCCCGTATAGGGTTAAAGAATTAGAACTATAAGAGGGTATATAGTAACGTATAGACTATCTTAGACCTCCGTCCGAAGATAGCGCTAATTCTTATAGAGTTATTATATATCGTATACTTCGCGCATGCAAATACTATATACTAAGTAATACGGCAGCAGCCGCTTACTAAGTACTAGTAAGGCCTAAGGCCCCTAACTTCTAGCTTTACTTTGCTCTTATAATAGAATAGTAATACGGACGAAAACTTCTTCGAGATTTAAATAAGGCTTCTTAATCGCCTCGTTAATTAAATCGTCTAATAGGTCCTTATTATAGCTATATATCTCGTAATATATTACTTGTTCTTTAACTCCGCTAGCTAGTTCGCGTAGGCGAACTAAAACAACTATTTCTAGCTCTAGAGCTACGGATCGAGAGTAGGTTACCGCGGCCTAGCTTTAGCTAGCTTCTTCTTATTAGTAGCTTAGTACTTTAAGCTCGCGATCCTCGTAGTAGAGGTCTCTAATCTTATAGTATAGATACGCGAACGTATTAGGGCGTAGTTAGTCTTTATTAGTAAGGTTTATCTTCTTATAGACCTAGCGCTTAGCTACTCCGTAGAAGCTCTTAAACTCGTCGAAGGCTAGATTAAGGTAGCTAAGGAAGTCGTAGCTAGATTCGGACGGCTTACTAAGTAGCCTACTTATAGCTAAGCCTCTAGCTTTATTATTAGCGTCGGATACTCTAGAGAGCTTATTCTTAGGGATAATAAAGTAGGCGTCTATAACGGCGAAGCCGTTCTCGTCGATAATCTAGAGGTTCTTATAGCTAAATAGGTCTAACTAAAATATAGCCTCTACGCTCTTAACGAAGCTAGCCTTCTAAAACTTGCTAGAGATATAGCTAAATATAGGCCGGAATAGATTATCTTTCTTTCTATTATAGAGAGCCTAGTATAGCATCTATTTAGACTAGGTTAGGCCTAGTAGTCGGAGATTCTTAGTAGGAACGTTCTTAAATAGCATAAAGCAGCGGAGATGCTAGCTAGCCTTCTTATAGATCTTAAAGGTAGAATTAAGGAAGTTAAAATAGAGAAACTCCCTGCCTAAGCTAAATAAGTTCTATAGTATATTAAGGAGGCCTTTACGCTTCTTAGTAAACTACTTACCTTTCTTATAGATATCTATTACGCCTTTTAGTCCTTCTAATACTTCTTCTTAAGTATAAGAGGAGGCCCGCTAGCCGAGTTCTTAAATAAACTAGAAAATAATAAAAGCGCGGCGGTCGTCGTCTCCCTAAATAGCGCTATAAACGGAGCGTAGAATAGTCTGCTTCTCTTCTTCTATCCCTATATTAGTAATAGCTTCTAGTATCTATATATAAGTGCGCTACCCGCCTAGCTTAGAAATATTAAGCGTAAAGTTGCGGAAATTAGCTAACTTAGAGTCGGTAGTATAGGCGAGCGCGTCGGAGTTAGAATAGCAGACTACTACCTTAGGCTTAGAGATAGGCGCTTTAGTAGTCGCGTTAGTTATAGCGATATCTCGGTTAGCTATTATACTAGTAAGATAGAGAAAGAGAAAATAAACTATATAGAAGGGAGTATACTATATGCGAGCGGAGGAAGCTAGTTAGAAGTAGTCGTTTCTATAAACGCGTTCTTCGAATAAGAGCCTAAGTAAATACGTAAAGCGGAGAATATATAAGTCTTCTAAATAGGTAAGTTTATACTAGTAGTAGTAAGAACAGTTAGTATATATATAGAAGAGGTTATTATATAGAGTTTTCGCGGTTTGTTTACTTAAAAACTTTGCATAACTATCGTTACTACTACTACCTATACTTAGCGGAACTAGAGTAGTTACTATAGCAACCTTTAAGGGTCGTTATACTTAAGGTAAATATTAAGGTTAATAAGACTAAGAAGAGACTAGAAGAGCCGAAAAGGAGAGGAGTTTTATACTTAGACCTGCTACCTAGACGTAAGAGTATTTATAATTATACGTTAGAGGGTTCTTAGCGCTATTCGAAGTAAACTAGCTAGTTCGCTTTATTTTTACTACTAGAAATAAGGGAGCATATGCGTTTTCGCAATTACTTTTAGGTAGCTATTAGCTAAAATTAAGTAAGAGTCGCCTAATCTTATCCCTCGCTGCTTCTAGGAGCCTAGGCTAGTTAGGAACTAGTATTCTTCTAACGGTAGATCCTCTTATTTATAGTAATAGTCCTTTTGTCTAGCTTCCTAAGGTCTAATCTACTTCCGCTACTAATCCTCCCTTTCTTATAGTACTAGCTATATAAGAGTAATAAGTAATACGTTTCTCCCTATTTCTTATACTAATACGGACGTAATAGAAGCAATTTTTTAAAAGAAATTTAGGGGCCTACTAGGATTCCTCTAGTATTAGAATATCTAGCTAGCGGATATACTTCTTTCTCTCTTCTTAAGTTATTCTTAATAGCTTACTAATCCGGACCTAAGAGTATAGGTAGCTACGCGGCCGTAGCTTAGAAGATAGAGAACCTAGCTATCCCGGATCGAAGTTATCCTTCTAAGGAACTATAGCCTCCGGATCCCTCTAGTATAATACTAGCTTTAGGTTAAACCTAGGGAACGTATAATAAAGGACCTCTCCGCTAAGCTCCTTAATCTTATATGCCTTTCCCTTACGAATAATAGTATATATAAGAAACGGACTACGCTATCGGTACCGTAGCTTATTCGAGAAGCTCGTTTTTAGTTCTAATCGGTAAATAACTACTATCTATCTAGGACGAAGCTCCTACTAATTAGTATTCTTATAGTTATTAAAGTACTTAATATTATGCTTCCGCAGCCGGTTCTATTAAGTACGAGCTTCCTTAAGCGTCGTATATATCTATTCTATAGCTGCAGCTTATATTACTAATAATAAAGAACGGTTACGGACTATCCCCTACTTAGCTACTCGATAAGTACGGAATTTAAGCTCTACTAGCAATATAGTATTCCTACCTATTATTATCTCCGCTAGAGTTAGTCCTATTATCTAGTTTATAGTAGTATATTCCGCCTAAAGGACCGAGGGAATATACTTAGCTATAGCGCCTACTTCTCCGCCTATAAGCTTAAAGAGGGCCGCTAGAATTAGACGGTAGCCCTATTTAACGATTCTATTAGCCTACGGATAGTAGGGGGAGATCGCGACCTACTTAATTCCGTAGCTAGTAAGTAGCGCTTCTTAAACGTTCTCTCTACCCCCGTCTATATAGATCTCGGCTATAGTCTCCTAGTAGCAAATTAAGTCCTTATAGATAAACTTCGTAACGTATCTAGCGTTAACCTTATAATTATCCGTTATCTATACTAACTAGGCCTCTAGCTATTAAGAAATAGCCTCTCTTATAATAACGAGGTAAAGTCCGGTGCTAATAAATACTACGTCTAGGTACTATCGCTTTTTAAGATACTATTTCTCGGAAGCATAGAGTAGGCTAGGACGCTAGTAACTATTTTAGAGTGCATATTACTAGCAACCCTTATAGAAACGAACTACTACGGTATAAACGCCGTCCTACTACTATCGCTTAGTAACTATCTTATATATTCGTTCTAGCCCTAGGTATCTATAGTAATCGTAATAGGTAGTAATAATCCTTTCGTAATAGTTATTATTATTAATAACTCTCTAAGGGATACTACTAATACGATCCTATCTTATAAGCTAACTCTCCTTATATTAGAGTTACTAGTAGTAGCACGTATAAGAAGTAGTAGGTAACTATAGTAGGTGCTATCTAGGTCTAGCTACGAAGTATCTATACCGCGTACGTAGTACTCGTGCGCCTACTATCCGTAATATAAGCCCCCTATCCCGTTAAAAAACAAGAGCGACCTCGCTCGTAAAATAACTTATTATCCCGTACCGAATAATTATCTCTTTATCGTACGGCTATATAAAGGTAGCGTATATAGGTACCTAGTACTATAGCTTATTAGTAAAGCGGACGACTAGGCGGTACTTTAGCGTATTATACTTATTCTTAGCCTAGGTAACGAGGCGCTTGCGGGCGTAGTAGTTAGTCTTACTAGATTGTCGGCGCTTATACTTTACTTAGTAGCGGCTAAAGTAGGCGCTATCCTTAACTAACTTAGTAAAAGGCATCTTATCGGTACGGTGCTAGGTAGTAGTATTTAGTAGTTAAACCTAGCGTTAGACGGAGTTTGCGCCCTCTTAGTATTAGCCGCTATAGCTATAAGTGCGTTCTCGGCCGGTAGGGCTAGCGCTGCGCTTATACTTATATTTATAGCGATCTTCTATTCGGGAGCAGCGTTGCTAGCATTGCTAATATCGCCCTTAGTCTTCGGTTTCTTAATAGGTTTCTTACTATCTAAGGAAACGGTATTAGTAGATATAGTCTTACGTTTATAGCAGGCTTTTAGTAGTAGAGTTACGTTATTAGCGGCGTCGCCTTATTCGTTGCCTTACTTATCGCTAGGCTAGGTACTCTCGTTGCTCTTAAGTATACTAAAGACGGAAGGCAACTATAGGAGGCAAGTATATAGAATAGTAGAGTTACTAGCGCTAAGGCATTCTCGGATTAATAAGTAAAGAACTAGGCGTAGGTCTATTCTCTATAACGGTAGGAGCGTAGCGAAAGCGCTTTCTATCGCTTAGCTCTCGGTAATTATCTTATACCGACTCTCTATAGCGGCCTTTGCAATACTAAATTTATTAGGCTACCTAGCGTCGTACGGGGTAGGTACCTAATTCTTAGGTGCAGGGCGCTAGTTATAGTAAAGTACGAGGCGTTAGAGGTTAGCCGTCTAAAGGAAGTACTAAAGAGCGGTAGTAGGAGCGCGTTAGAATTCCTATAATAGAACTCGGAACTGCGTAGTAGAGATAGATCTAGAGTCGATATTAATAGAGTATTCCGTTAAGCTATCTCGCGCTAGAAAGTCGGATAGTAAGAGCTTAATCTTATTATAGGTAACCTTAAAGGCGCGGGACGTAAGGTATGCCTAATTACTAGTATATACCTTCCTAACGTAACTCTATTCTCCTTTAGGCTCTTTAGTAAGTAGTGCGCGTTTAGAGTATAGCTCCCGGTATTAGCTAATACTATATAGGACGACGCGCTTATAACTCTATTAATATACTTAGGTACTATTCTCGTTACGTATAATAGTAGGTCGTTCTATTAGCTTAGCCTCGTTCTAAACTTCTTTCTAGGCCTCGAAAATAGTAGGGTATTTCTAGTAGAGGAGGTTCTTAGCGATATAATAGAGATCGTATAAGCGTAGGATAACGCTCTTCTTATAGTCTTTAAGAACGCACCTATCTAGTAGTAAGAAGTCGGCTATTATAGTATAGAAGGTAAAGTACTAAGGTAGGATAGTACCGCGTTCCTATATCTATATTATATCGACGTACGTAGCTTAGTCCTTTGCTATAGGCTTTATACCGTAACGCTAGATAGTTCACGTCTTATTATAATCGAACTTCTCTATAGCCGTAGCGTCGACGTCGTCCTCTAGTAGGTCTAGGACCTTAGTAGACTCGTTTATAAGTAGTTTAGAGAAAGGCCGCTCGGAACTAGTATTAGTACGCTAGAATAGTATAGTAAGTATTACCGGTTATATCTTAGCGCTCTTACTAAGCGCTATAGGTATAGCCGGCGTTAGCTTAGACTACGTCGTAGATAGTATAGCCTATATCGTAGACTATATTATAGATAGTATAGCCTCGGACGGTATAGGCTATATTACTATAGGTCTCCTAGTACTATTATTAGGTGCCGTAGGCGAAGTAGGCGTTAGCTTTAATAGTATCGTAGTTATAGTAGACGTCGGTATAGTCGGGTTACGTACTAGCGTATCGCTACTATAAGCGTAAATCTAGTTAGTAGTAGCACTAGTACTAATGCTCTTAAATAGAGAGCGAACGTCCTAAGCTAGCGGTAAGCGGATAGAGTATAGCGACGGCCGTATCTAGTATAGCGCGTTAAGTATAGGTACTACTACGGGAGTTAGCGTAGAGAGGAGCTTATAGGCTAGTAGTCCTATAATACTAATTAGGCGTTAGTAAGTAGCGGCCTTATCGTTGCACTCTAGTATACGGCGCTACTTATATTACTTAATTATTCGAGCGTTCGCGATACTTATAATAAGCGTCTACGTAGCGTAATAAATAGTCTAGTAAGCCGTAGCTATAATATTAGCGCTAGCTATAAAAGTGCGGCTTAACTAGGCGCGTATAAGTTAGTTAACGACGCTAGCGGGTGCGTTAGACTTAGAGGCTAGAACTAGCATAGGGTTAGATGCGGTCGGCTAAACGGTATACTAGTAGGGTAGGGCATAGTTATAGCCGGGCTAGATAGTAGACGTAGGTAGAAACTAGCTAGTAACGCTAGCATTATTAGCTAGTATCGGTATAGGTTTCGGCCGCGGGATAGCTACTAGTCTATCCTTCTTAGCTATAGCGAGTAGCTTTATTATAACCTAGTAGCATATCTAGATAAAGTCGGCGTTTACTAACTAGTACGCCTTATAAGTTGCCTATAACGGGTTATCTATATTATAGAAGCGGTAAGGTACGTAAAGCTAGTCCTATATATAGTATATATTAATTAGCGCTTTAAATATATCTAGGGTCTAGGCCGTTAGGCCCGTAAGCTAGGTATCTAAAATGCGTATATAAGCGTACTCGAAGTATTTAGGTTTCTATTGCCTATTAACGAGCTTATAGCGTAAGTAGTCTAAGAAAGCTAGTAAGGTGCGTAGAGAGACCTCCTAGTCGGTAATATAAAAGTCTAGCGGGTTAGCGTCGGCCTATGCCTATATTAATTCCGGTATAAGCCGGTCCTAGCCGTTATACTAGCGTAGTAGCGGCTTTACCTTAACGCCTAGCGCGATTATTACGCTTAGTACGGAGGCTAGCGGGTCTATAGGTACCCCGTCGGTAGTAAGTAGCTTAGGGGATAAGAGGACTATAGTAGGGTTTGCTAACTAGTATACCTTATAAGTTGCCTAGCGCGGGTTATTTAGAGTACGATACTAGTAAGGGATCTAGAGCTACTTAGCGACCTTAGGTAATTTAATTGCAGCGTAGTATTTCCTTTTAGTCTACGGCGGCGAGGTAGAGTACTAGCTACGTAGAATACGCCTTACTATAGTCTATAGCTAGCTAGAGTATAGAGTCTTATAGTAAGGTCTATAGCATAGATAGTTCTTAGTAGCTAATAGAGCCGCCGTAGAAGTAGACTAGCTATAGATATAAACGTCGATATCGTATACGTAGAACTACTTCTAAATAGCCGTAGGCGTATCTTCGTTAGTATCGTTAATTTAACGTAGCGGAAAGTCGGCCCTAGCCGGCGTCGACTATTCGGTAACTAGTATAGCTATAGCTATAGTAGGAATAATTAAGTCTACGCTAGCAGTAGCTAGTATAGCTAGCTATAATAGCTACGGTAGGATAGTAAAAGATACGGTAGAGGTTACGGCCGGCTATAGTAGAAGAGTCGTAGTTACTACTATAGTAGCTAGGCGTTTAGCCTCCGCCGCGATATAAGTAAACGCGCTAGGTATAGCCTAAGGGTTAGCCTAGAAGTTCTATAGCTGCTCTCGGATTTTGTTATTAGCAGATAGGTACCGCGTAGAAATAGGAAGAAAAAACTCTACCTTAGTAAAGAGTAGCGACGCGTAAAGCATATCCGCTATCTATAGTAAGAAGTCTAGGCTAGAGTAGGTACTAGATAGGAATTCTAAGGCATACTACTCTAAAGTAAGGTAGTTAACGTTGTCGTTTATATTATCTCCTTAGTACTACGTACGAAGGCAGTTAGTAATAAAGAGTAAGAAGGGGTAAGCCCGCTTTATATCCTTAACCTAGTCGGCGTTATCTATTAGCTAAACCTCGACCTATTTATAAAGAGAAATAGAAAGGCCTAGGAAGTAATATAGTAGTAGTGCGCTAGAAGCGAGTAAGTTCTCTATAGTATAGCGGGAGTTGTCGGCGTTATCCCCTACGTCGCTAGCGTCGCGTAGAAGGCTCTTATTCCCCTAGAAATGCCTAGCCTATTCGAACGGAGCGAGGTTTATCTAGTCTTCGTCGGCAACTTGCTCTAGCTAGTAAGTACTATTATTAGAGTATACGATCTTAGAATAGTAAGGTTAGTATAGTATATTATAGGGTAGCGCTACGGTAACGGCGTCTTAGAAGAAAGGTAAAACTATCGGCTACTCTAGCGGGTCTATATTAACTATAAAGACTCTTTACTAGAGAGCGGCGAGCTTTACGCAGCCTTGCTATTTAGTTAGCGTCTATACTAGTAAAGCGTACTAGTCCGCCTTATATAACGGGAGATCGGTAGAATTATTAGCTAAGTAGTTAAGCGTAGTAGTCGGCTCTACGTTAGTAGGGTTATATTATAGTATAGTCTATAGGACGTCGAAGATTATCTAGACTATTATAAGATAAAAGTAGTAACTATAAAGGAGTACGTCCCGTAAGTTCGGTTCGTTCTAGATACGGCCTATTTATAGCGTAAAGAGCGAAAATAGCGCTAGAAAGAGCGCGTAGTTATTATATATCTCCTATTCTATATATATAAGGAAGACTATCTACGCTTAATATAACGTTAGCAACCGAATAGATATCGCACCGCTATCGCTACGTAGTAAGTTTAAGGCGCTAAGTAGGTATCGACTAAGTAGTTCTAAGTCGAAATTAAGTACGCTACCCGGCTCGATAGTAACTATACTTAGTAACACCTCCTAAATATACTCGAGCGCGAAGTCGATTAGCTATAAGGGCTTATCTACGCCGAACCGAAGTTAGAAGATATACGTAGCGTAAAGACGTACGCTATAGTAGGTATAGAGGTTAGCGCCTAAGTCGTTAACTAGTACGAGGGCGGTATAGGCTATAATAAGAAGCTTAGGCACTAGTTAGGCAACTAAGGTATCGAACTTAGCAGCGGTAAGATCTAGTACTTTAGTAATAGTATCGTTATATTTTCGTATAAGCTATAGAACTGCCTAACTATCTAAAGGTTAGTTGCCGTAGTTTAGCGCCTATATATAAGCCTTACGTTCTTTCTTACTAGGACTAATATTCTTATATAGCTCCTCGTCGTCGGTAAGGTAAAAGAGAAGCTACGCTATAGGTTGCTTAGAGTTATATAAGACTAGGTATAAGTCTTCTATTAAGAGCAGGTTAGTATAGTAAGTAGATCTTATATATAGCGGGTAGAATATACGTTAGACTCTAGAACGGTATATCTATTCTAGAGTAAGGAGATCTATTTTAGTCGTATTAATACTTAGCGTTCTAAAGCGGGAGGTAATAAACTACTAGTTACCGTAGGTAATTATAAACTTCTTTTAGAGCACCTCTAAGGTCCTCGTACGAGTAACGTCCGCTTAAGTATAATCGGCAAGTAGTAGGCTACCGGCTATAGCCTTGCCGTCGTCTACTATATTATACGCTATTACTAAGAGCAAAGCCTTTAAGCCGGGTGCCGGTAGTACTTTATCGCCGCTCGATTAGAAGAAGGGTAGTAGTTAGATTTAGGCGCGCGTTCGCGTAGTTATATCTTAAGCGCCTATTAGCGTAAAGGTATTACGAAAGTAGAGAGCGTAAGGTAGAAGTTAGCGTTAAAGAAGCTATAAAAATTTAGCGGTAGTAGAAAACTAAGTATAGGTAGAGGAAACCGCGCTAGTCCGAAAATAGAGTATAAGAATAATATTTGCTACGGCAATAATATAGTCTCTAGGCAATAGATAGTAAGTATACTAGAAAATAATAATATTTAATATAGTAATAATATAGTCTCTAGGCAATAGGTAGTAAGTATACTAGAAAACTACGTATATAAGCACGTTTATCTCTGCCTTAGGCCTATATAATAAGGAGGCTATTATAGGCCTAAAAAAGGTAGCTAGGCCTTAGTATCTAGCTTAGGGGCTAGACCCGCTAAGGGGCTGCTTTAGACATTTCTATAAGCCCGGCGTACGGCGGGGCGGTTAGATAGGTATTACCTATCGTACTCCGCTATAAGGTCTATAGCGTCGCGGAGGTTATCGATATTATACTAGACGTTATATATATAAGAGTACCCTTTCTACTTTACTAGGTATTAGATAACGCTACGACTAACTCGTCGTCTTATTAGTCTTTTAATTATATAGTATAGTGCTTCTCGTAAGAGTACTAGGTCGTCGTCTTCTTCTATTTAGATAGGGCCTAGTTAAGGCGGTTATCGGTTATAAGAGTTATTACCTTCGGGGTACGGCTCTAGCTAGGTAACTAAGATAACTAAGTAGATGCCTATATTAGGCGGTAACTCTAGCTCGTAAGCTAAACGCCCGATAGGTCGAACGATCTTAAATAGTCTAGTACGTTATATATGCAACTTGCGGCTAGTAAGTCCTAGAATCTTATAGCTATAGTAGAGCTTAAGCATAACTTGCTACTCTACCCGAAATCGAATAGGTCGGTAGTATATATCGTAGCGATCTTTTATTATCGCTGCTGCCTATACTAGCGCGTCTACTACCTAATCTCGTACCTATTAGCGTAAGGCAATAAAGTCTATAGTAAGGAGTTTAGCAAGTAGGTTTAGAGCATTAAGGTTATTCTTAAAGCCCTAGATTATAACGTTTAGAATCTTACTAGTAAAGGTATTGCATATATTATTAAGTTCTACCTAGATATATAGCAATACGTCGGTCTATACTATATTAGGAAATAAGGCTATATAAAAGCGTATCGCGATCTCGACGGTCTAGTTTATCCGTTTAGACTAGCCGTCCGCCTAAGAATAGTAGGCCGTTATAGCGAAAAAGCGTATACCTAGCTTCGTAAGTACGGCTTTTATAAAGTCTAAGAGCTAGATAGAGTCTCTATCGCTAATAAGAATAGTTAGGAAGTTGCGTTTATATAGTATATAGGCTTCTACCTAATCTATAGCGTAATTCTAGGCAGTCTATATATACTTAACCTTACGGAGTAGAATATCCTTAGTAAACTTATAGGTTTCCGTTAAGAAACCGTCGTAGCTATCTACTATTTCGGGCAGTTCGTAGACCTAGTTAGCAGTAACTACGTAGTAGAAAATAGGCGTAGTAGCGATAGAGTATAGCTTACTATATAGCTTATAGCAGTATATCTAGTTCTCGATATATATTAGGCAATGCTAAATATACTTACGGAGCTTTCGTATAAGCGCTCGTACGTAGAAGCTAGCGTATATGCAAGTATACGTACGGTAGAAGCCGGCATAGTAGTAATTATCGTATACTATCTTAAATACTTTAGCTTCTAGGCTTTCCGGTATATATAGTTGCTCCCGTCTATTATCGTCGCGGAAGTAGATTAAATCGTTATATCGATAGAAGCGTAGCCCTAAAAGTACGGTTTTAGGCTTGCCTTCTTAGGTCTAAACCTCTATTTAGGTAGCTTCGGCCTATATACGGAGTTTGTCTTTATAATCGAACTATTTAATATATACGTGCTAACTAGCATCGTCGCGGTAACCGCGTTTAAGATCGTTCTTAAAGTCTTTAGATATCTCTATAAGTATAGAGTAGAAGACTAAGGGCTTCGAGAAGGTATATATGCGGCTAGAGGCTTTATTAATTAGCGTAGCGCAGTAGTAGTATATATGCCGTTTATATCTAGAAGTAAGAGTCTTCTTAGCGAAGTAGTTAAGGGTAGTAGTAATAGGCGGAAACCGCACATCCTTAGCAGCTCGGGGGCCTATAAAAGCACGAGCTTAGGCTCTCCTCTATATTAATCAATTATCTACCCTACGTTTCTTGTTTATAGTTCTAGTATTATTACACGTTCTATGCGTACCCGCCCTGCTAGCTATTACGAGAGACGATGTAGCTAACACGAGGGTTCGTAAGCTAAACGTAGAAGCGTAACTGCGAGCGTAGCCGTTACTCGATCTAAACTGCAGTGCTTACGAGGATTCCTAAGCCTAGCTACCTAGAGACGAGAGAGACGAGAACTGCGCGTTATTACGCTGCGTGCGACTGCTATATACCTAATTCTAAGGCTATTAGGCCTTAGCGATATAGATATGCACGCCTAGTTAGCTATAAGCTAGTTAGAGTAGTATAGGATTTACGCATTAAAATAGAGCCGAAGGTAGGGCTATATAACATCTTCTATGGACAAGAACTACCGAAAATAAGAAAGGGAAGAAGTTACTTATAGTCTAATAGCACGAACTACGATACGAGAAGCAAGCGATTAATTACGACAAGCCGCTAGAACGCACTTTATTATATATAAGCCTAGGCGGAACTAGACAACTCGGAAGGACTTAAGAGTATTAAGGCTACCTTCTGCATAAGGATAGTCTTTAACCCTAAGAAAGTTATAAACCCTTAGTCCTATTACGACTTAGAATCGACGGTGTTTTAAGACGCCGACGATTAGTTATAGAAGGCTAACGGTATAGCTTATCTATAGCTTTCCGAGGATTCGCTTAAGGTTACTATACCTATGCAGAGGGGTCGTTATAGCTAGGATAGCCGAGAAATACGACATTACGAGCTGCACGGAGTTTAGCGAGCTAGGGAAAGGACGCAGGATCGTATTACTATTCGTACTCCCCGGTTTCGCCGTAAGGCTACGTTTCGCAACTTCGGTTGCCCTATTTTCGGAAGGGTTTAATAACTCTTCCTATATTTAGTATAGGCTTAGAACGGC
Source organism: Cercospora zeae-maydis (assembly GCA_023512815.1). Taxonomy (NCBI): domain Eukaryota; kingdom Fungi; phylum Ascomycota; class Dothideomycetes; order Mycosphaerellales; family Mycosphaerellaceae; genus Cercospora; species Cercospora zeae-maydis. The sequence continues at coordinate 564,290 of JAKLWY010000003.1, read as the reverse complement.
CCCTATACTTCCCTATCGGAGATTACCTAAAGGCTCTAGGAACACATAGCACGGAGGGATTACCGATAGGCCGGACGTTTACGATAATATAGGTTAGGAGTATTATAAGCCGAATAGACTAAGAAACCAACCTCTAGGAAAGTATTACGGGTAACTACTAGGTATTACTAGCTACCCCTAGTTTCGGGAGAGTTTAATTAGCTCTTCCTATATTTAGTATAGGCTTAGAACGGCCCCTATACTTCCCTATCGGAGATTGCCCGAATGCTCTAGGAAAACATAGCATAGAGGGATTACCGATAGGCTAGACGTTTAAAATAATACGGGTCGGGAGTATTACGAGCCGGATAGACTAAGAAACCGACCTCTAGGAAAGTTTATAGGTAACTACTAGGTATTACTAGCTACCCTTACTCGCAATTTACGAAGTTACGAATTTCCTTTTGCTATATCTAAATCTAGAGTTTCTGCTTCTTGTTTTGTTTTTAATTTAGCGAGAACATTTCTTTCGTTATGCAATAAACTAGTACTACTATTACTACTAACTTTACCTAACGCTAACTAAACTAGCTAGTTTAGTTCGTTATTACCGACCTTCGGCCGAAAATATGCCGAACGATCTAACTAACGATTCCTCTGCCGGCACTAACAACCCGGATACTGCTATTAACTCTAGCAGTATCTCGGATAATATTAGTGCAGAGGATCGCAATTAAGAGTTCTATTACTAACCTGCCTAGTTTATCGGACCTAATAGAGGAGTTAAACGACCGGTTAGGAGCTCTCTAGGCTCTACTAACCTTTTAGCTCGTCCTAACGGAACGATTAGAATAGGTAATACTTATTCTCGTCGACGAGGAGCTATAGGACTACAACTCCCTATTAACACTACTATTAGCTTAAGCGTCGAGCAGTTTTAAGCCTTAATTTCTGCAAGCCGACCTCCTATGCCTTTGCCTAGTTCTAAGGAGATAGGATACTTCGAAGGGTTAGACGTTACTAAGTTCGTTAAGCGTTTTAAAGACCTATACCGAACTTATAGAGGCGACTAGGGCGACAAAGCTGCTAAAGTCGAGAAGCTAGTTAGCTACGTTTATCGATATTAGCGTCCTATAGTTAAGAAGCTCGAAGGGTACGAAAGTCGTAACTATAGACTATTTAAAAGCAACCTTCTTAAGGAGTATCGCGAGTTTAATAGTTAACGCATACTCGGAGATCGGTCGTACCTTTCCTAGCTATCCCTATAGAAGCTAGATAAGCTAGAGGAGATTTCCGAGTATATTCGGAACTTCGAGATCTCTTCTGCTATAATTCCTCTAGAAGATCTAGACAACTTCAGCCGTACCTAGATGTTTTTAAAGCCTCTATCTAAGCCTATGCGGAAGAAGATTTAGAATAAAGCGAACCTAGATATAGATCGCCCCTATACGTTTCGTAACTTTGCGAGAGTAATTTTAGCTGCAAAAGCCGAGTTGCGAAAGAATAAAACCGATAAAGCCTTATATAAGGATAATCGCTCTATTCTAGCAGGAAAGCTAGTTAAAGCGATAAGGAATACTGCCTCTCGCCTAAATCCGGTCTCCGCAGCGACAAGCGCTATATCTAGGGTAAGCCCTAACGTTAAGAAGCTAACTAAACAGTTAGCTGCCCTTGCCCTTGCTCTTTTAAAGAACTAGGAACCTGCGTATAGACCCCTACGTAGTAGCTAAAAGGATAAGGAAGCACTAGAGATCTAGGCTATAGTTATAGCCTATGCTGCCTTAGAAATTAAGATAGGTACCGCTTGCTAGAAGTATAGTTTAGAAGGCTACCGTAGCGGAGACTATCCCTACTTTAATTAGCTTCTAGATTAAGAATTTCTCTATAAGGACAAGACTCGCCGAATGTGTCCTAGCCGAGCTAGCGGAGAAACAAGACCTCTCGGGTATAGCTAGGATAAGAAGTCTCCTCGATTAAAAGTTGTTCTCCTAGCTCTTAAATAAGCTATCGGTCCGATTAACGTTAGCAAATATATTAGCTTTAACACTCTGCGAGCCTCGTAGCAATCTAACCGGCGTAAACGTCCCGTCTCGATTAACGCTAGTATAGCTAGGTTTAGGACTATAGAGTATATAGAGGAATATAAGCCTATAGGATCTCTCTTTATTCTAGGAGAAGAAGAGGAAGAAGAGGATTATAACGCTGCCTACGTAGCTATACGGTCCTCTTAGAAAACCGTCTAGAATCCCTCTCGCCCGACTGCGTCTCTAATAAAAGCTGCGAAGGCGAATATAGAGAAGCAGAAGCAGGCTGCTAAAACGGGAACGAGCAACTCTCGTAGAGAGCAAGCACTACTAGAGATAATAGAACATTATCGTAGGGGTGAACTAAGCTCGTCTTAAGGAGCGGCTTCGTCTTAGATATAGGGAAGATCCTAGACTCTAGCGGTTCCGAATTCCTAGGATGCGGAGATGTAGGATGCCTAATTCGGTCCTGCAGTCCCTCCTAGAGGCAAAGCGAAAGGGGCGTAAAGAGCTAAGCCGAAAACGCAGAGATTAGACAACCTGCTTAAGAAGGCTATTCCTATAGACGAATAGGAAGCGTTCTAGTCTAATAGGCTCCTTAGAGCACCTCTAGTTATAGAACTTAAAGAACTATAGCTATTCGGGCAGCAAGCTCTTAGTCGGTTCCTATACGGAAGGAAGCCTGCAGATCTATCTTATAGCGCTGCACTCGAGCGCTATTATGCGTTAAAACGGAGGCTAGACGGCACGGCCACCTCCGCTATTAACTTCGCTTAAATCTATAATAGGATATAGGAGTACAATTCCGCTAGCTATTCCGACGAAGATAGCGAAGCGTCTAGAAAGGAGGAGAGCGAGAATAATAATAAGGGCGACGTAGGCCTTTATTAGTACGGAGAGCTAAAGATTAATACTTTCCTAATAGACTCTTTCGACTCTTTTAAGCAGCCCGAGGAAGAGTAGGTGTCCTTAGCCGATAACTAGGAGGAGCTAAGCGACGACGAAGTTTAGTTCGATGCGAAGGAGTAGAATAATACCGAAACATAGCCCTTATCTGTTTCTCTTAATTAGGAGGAAGCGGACGAGGAGATCGTTCGATAAGATATACTAGAGATTACTATTATAATAGCAGTAGATCTCTCGGTTCGGCTAGTCTCTAGTATAGAGGCGTTGCCGTACATTCCTGCTTCTAAGCTATATACGGACCCGGACAGTATCCTCCTAGACTTCTATAAGGACTACCTACTTATTCTAAGCATTTATATCTATGCGACTCTCGGGGAGGCTCGATAGGTATACGATGTCCTAATTAATAAGGGAGCGGAGAGCATAATTATAAGCTACGAGAGGGCTTAGAGCTTAAGGCTTCCTATTTCGACTAATATTACGGCTACTATGCGTAGTGTCTTAGGCAAGGTTACCTTTATTAGGATATGTCGTAACGTCCGCGTAGAGGTATACGGAGTTGTCGTCTTTATAACTTTCTTTATTGCTAGCGATCCTAAGACGCTAACTCTTTTAGGAAGGCCGTAGGCCCGAAGAACTCGACTTTCCTCTAGGAACTATAATAATAGCTCCTAGGAAGATACGATTGCTAACGACTATAGAAACCTAGTTTATTTCACCGGTATAGTAGGAAATAACGGGTGCAGAACGGTAGACGATGTTCTTCGCAGGTCGGGAAAAGATTAGGTGCTAAGGTCCGCTTTAGCCCGATCTTAAGCACTAATATAGGTAGGGCTAAAACGCGCTAAACCGAGCTAAAGAGTATCCTTAAGAGGATAGCTAAACTAGTGCCTAGAGTAAATACGGCGCTAGATTATAGGATGCTCGAGAAACTAGCAGGAAAGCTTACTAAAGAGGAGGAGGACCGGTTTAACAAGCCTATCTGCGAGCATCCTCGTAGCAAAACCATCTTCTTTAAGAATAAAGGCGAGCATAACTACCTTAGTTACTAGCACCGTTCCTACTTTAGAGACCCTAAATTCGAAGGACTAGTCTTTAACTATATAGCCTAGTATAAGTTTCTCGTAGAGTTATATACGGATCCCGAAGGCTTAGGGGCTTATAACGAGATAAGAGAATTTATCGGGAAACAAGTTCGGAACGTCCCTCCGTTGTCCCCGCTAATTCGTTCTAGCTAGAAGTCTAATAATACCCTCTGCCGGGGCCTTTAGTATAAGTTTACGCAGAACCCGGACCTCTAGGAAAGGCTTTTATCTACTATACTATATAAATTAGTATACTCTAAGGCTAAAGACCGCTCTTATAGTATAGGGTTCTCTTGCAATAAAGCTCCTACGAAGCGTCGAAGCGAATAGGGGCGGAATAAGCTTAGGAAGCGCCTTATAGAGCTAAGGGAGTATCTGTTTAGATAGCTAGATCTTGCTAGTAAGAGCCCTAGGCTACTTCTAGGAGCCTCTAAGGCTAGTTCTAGGACTGCTAGGATAGCTTCCGGGGCTAGTAAGGGTAGTCTTAGGAGCTTTAGGGCACTTACGGATGCTAGTAGGGGGAGCTTCGGGACAGCCGCGGGACGGAGTAGGGAGCTAAATAGGCAGCTTCGGGCACTAAGGGGGAACCGACTAGGAACGATTAGGGATGCTAATGTTATAGAAGGGGCGCTAAGTAAAGTCTTAACTAATCTGCGCACGGACTAGCGGAACTTGCCGAGTAAACTAGCTAGTTTAGTTCGATTATTATATAACGACTAGCGGAACTTGCCGAGTAAACTAGCTAGTTTAGTTCGATTATTACGTAACGCATATAACAATCTTATATTCTTACTCTTCCCGGAACTAGTCGGGCATCGTTTAGGAAGCCTAGAGCTCTATTCCTAGGAGGATCCTTCTAGTAACCTGCTCTTTCCTAACTGCTTTAGGAACCTCTTTTCCCTATAGGACTTAGAACTTAAGGTTCTCCTTCTAGATAAGTATTCTTACGACTCTAAAGATAGATACGAATCTAAGGGCGACTACGAACGAGCTATAGTTGCTAACGTTGTTTACGAGGAAATCTGCCGGAGTTATAGGGTTCGCCGTAGTAAACTACTACTAAACGTACTCTTAGACCCGGATACGCGAGCTAAATTCTCCCTAGAAATTAGGGCATTTACGATATATAAGCGTATCGCAGATAAGGTTAGATCCGTTAACGCGGACGTGTCTATAACGGATAGATCGAATCCTAGTAGTAATCTATATTAGAGAAAGGAAGCACTTGCTACGGAGGAAGCTATACTACCTAGAACGGGCCCCTTTAACGGGAGATACTTAATTAAAAAGTTTTCTAGCATTCCGAAAGGTTTAAGGCTTACGCTAGAACGGCTCGCTTAAATTAAGCCTACTATTTCGCTAACAGAACGGGAGCTATATCTTCTAACTAAGATGCTATATAATCGGGAAGCTGCACTTGCTTAGGATTTTAAGCATCTCGGTTGTATTAAGCCTGCTATTGCTCCTCCTTAGGTTATCCGTACGATTCCGCATAAGCTATAGCAGCATCCTAGTTTCCGACTTTAGAGCTCTCTCGAGAGGGAAGTCGTAAAAATGCTCCGTAAGCGTATAGACGCAGGCGCTCTTAAACCGTACTATAGTGCCTACCGGAATCCGTACTTTCTCGTAAAGAAAAAGACTTGTCACGGGCGGTATAGGGACGGAAGGTAGGTATAGTCGCTAGCGGTTCGGATACAGATGCTACGGACAGAGTACAGTACTCGGTCTACCGTATAGGTAGCCTTAAACGACAGGACGTAGCTCAAAGGAAGGAAGCCTCTCCCTTAAGCGTAGGCAGAAGAAACTCTTCCCCATAGGTCACCTAACCTATAGGGGACACGTAAGCCGTAGGCCCTCGGGGCGGCCCTGCCGTACGGGTCACGTGTCCACTACTACCTAGCAACCCGTTGGGTGCATACGGGCTGGTAGTTACGGGCCTAGCCCGTGACAGTACCCCCCTTCTAGCGTAAAGTCCTCCGTGACTTCTCCTCGGTATAGGTACGCATAGTAGGGAGGTGCAAAAGGATAAGGCGGAGCAGGGTGCAAAACGACCCGCCCCCTTGTCGGGGGCTTAGCCAGCGCCATTTGTGCGACCCTTAGGTTCGTCCGTACTCGCCGCATAACTGCGTCTTCGGGACTACTTCTGTAGGTATGGCGCTGGGGCATTACACTCATCGTCGTGCCGATACTTAAATTAGCAGTCTCGGATGCGGAGAACCCTGCTCCCTCTACGCGGCGCACCGAAGTGTCCGGTCCGTAGAGGGCCCTCAATACAACAAAGCCTCCAGGTGGACGTGTCTCAGGCCCACCCTTCTCTGGCTCCATTGGTCAGCTGCATGACTCAGCAGGAAATCAGATCTGTTATAACTCCAAAATTGGGGGGCAGCCTCCTTGGCCCAGTGGTAAGGCGGCTCGGCGTTGGGGCGGGAAGGTCAGCGGTTCGAATCCCACCCGGGGCAGCGGCGAAAATGTCGGTTTGCGGTAGCAGCGACGTCGTAGGCGGAGCGGAGGGTGCCAAGACGCTAGCGGCGGGGTCACGTGATTTTTCCGGGGCCCGTAGGGGCGTACGGCGGTAGCTATACTGGCATTCGAGGGGGGGCCGGTTTTAGCGGGTATCTCCGGTGGAAATTGCGGACGAGGTGCGGGACGTCCTCTATTATCGTCTCGGCTGGTTCGGTCGTAGGTACGTCGTAGCCTTTCCACTTAACTACGTAACGGAGGCGCTCCCGGCCTCCGGGGCCCCTACGGTCGGTTTTCGAGTCGATAATATCTTCGACTTCCCACTCGTCGACTCCGTCTACCTCGACTGGTGGCGGCGGTTCTGCGCGTTGATTCGGGTACGGGTCCTCTGCGGCGGGCGTAAGGAGGTCGTTGTTAAATACCGGGTGTAGCTTAACGGTCGGCGGCAGTTCTAAGCGGCAGGTGTACGGCTTTACTTCGAGGACTGTAAACGGGCCTAGGTTCTTCCAGTCGAGCTTCTTAGTTGGGCGGAGCGTCTTAATATTCCGGGCGTCTAGCCAGACTTTCTGGCCGACGGTAAACGTATACGACGGACTGCGGTGCCTGTTTGCAGCGTCTTCGTAGCGGGACTGGGCTAGGCTAGTCTCAGCCTTTAGGAAGTCGGTAATTGCTCTCATATCCTCGACGAAGGACTCTGCATCGCGGCTAGCCGGCGGGTCGGTACTAGACTGCAGAACCTCCGTGCCTAGGAGCGGTTGGTAGCCGTAAGTAGCTAGGAACGGAGAGAGGCCAGTAGTTTCAGAGAACATAGAGTTTGCGGAGAATTCTGCTAGCGGGAGCCACTCTACCCAGTCGTCTTGTAGGTAGGATACGTAGGCGCGGAGGTGCTGTTCTAAAACAGCGTTTATCCGTTCGGTCTGACCGTCGGTTTGCGGGTGGTAGGAGGTCGAAGGGGAGCACTTAATCTTAAGCCTCTGTGTAAGGTGCTTCCAGAAGTCGGACATAAACTTAGCGTCTCGGTCGGATACGATATCTAGCGGTTTACCGTGTAATCGGAATATGTTCCTAACGAATAGGCGGGCGATTTCCTCGGCTCCGTCGGTCGTAAAGCAGGGGACGTAGTGGCGTAGTTTAGTAAGGCGGTCTACGATAACGAAGATAGCGTCGTACCCGTCGGACTTCGGCAGGTGCGTAATAAAGTCCATCGAAATATAGTCCCAAGCGCGGGTCGGGGTCGGCAACGGCTGTAGTAATCCGCGGTGTCTCTGTCTGCTCGGCTTAATCCTACTGCAAGTATAGCAGTTCTGGACCCAACGGCGGACATAGGCGCTAAGGCCCCTCCAGTAATAGCTACGCGAGACTATCTGATAGGTCTTCGCTCTCCCAGGGTGTCCTGCGGCCGGGATCTCGTGACAGAGGCGGAGTACCTGGTTATATATCTCCTCGTCGTTCGGGATATATAGGCGGTTCCGGTAGAAGAGACGGTTATCCCTTATCGTACATTGGGATAGTTGGATTAGCGGGTGGCGGTTCTTGCCTTTACGGAGAGCGTCTAGGATCTCTTGCAGAGTCTCGTCGGTAGGATAAGCGCGGTCTAGAAGGGCGTGCAGTTCTTCGGGGATCTGGACAGCTATCGTTTCTTCGGAAGGTTGCTCTCGCGTTTCTTGTCCTCTTCTACGAATAGGGAATACGTAGAGTTGTTGTTCCTCCTCGGGTAGGAACCGGATAGATATAGTTTCTGAGAACGAGACCTTCTTCTTTAACGGGGTTTTCGGCGGCGGCTGGGGTGCTTCTAAGGCAGGGTCTGGCAGGTTCTCGCGTTTTAAAACTACTTGGCTCTGGTGGCGGAGGCGCTCATCTCCCTCTTTAGGCAGATCACCTGACCTCCTGGTTAGGGAGTCCGGTTTTGGCCTAGCTTGCCCGGTCGGTATACGATTTTAAAACGGAACCGTGATAGGAACTCGGACCAGCGGGCTTGGCGACGATTAAGCTGCTTCGTCGTCGTAAAGTACTCTAGGTTTTTGTGGTCGGACAGTACTTTAATCGGGTGTTCGGCTCCTTCTAGCTCGGGACGCCATTCCTCGAAACAGCGGATAATTGCTAATAGTTCCTTATCGTATATCTCGTAGTTACACTCAGCGGTGGAGTGTTTCCGGGAGAAGAAGGCAACTGGACGTAATACCCCTTCGTTATCGTACTGGGAGAGTATGCCGGCAGAGACGAAGTCGGAGGCATCGGTTTCAACGACTACTTCTTTAGTCCAGTCGAACGGTGCTAGGATAGGACCATCTACAAACGCGTCCTTAAGGCGGCGGAAGGCGGAGTCGCAGTTAGTAGACCAGGAGAACGGGGTATCCTTACGGGTTAGTTTCGTAAGCGGTTGACAGATTTCAGAGAATCCTCGGATAAAACGGCGGTAGAAGTTCGCGAAGCCTAGGTAGGATTGTACGTCGGTTATATTCTTAGGCGTAGGCCAGTTGCGGATAGCCTGGACCTTATCGGGGTCCATACGGATGCCGTTACGGCCTACGATTATGCCTAAGAATCTCGTCTCCTCTTTAAAGAATTCGCATTTCGAAAGTTTAGCGTAGAGGCCCGCGTCTCTTAGCTTCTTTAGGATAGCTCGGAGGTGGTTCTCATGCTCTTCCCGGGTACGGCTATAGACTAGGATATCGTCGAGGTAAGCCGAACAGAACTGGTCTAGGTATTCGCGTAGTATGTCGTTAATAAACCTCTGGAAGGTTCCCGGGGCTCCGGTAAGTCCAAACGGCATAACTAAGCTCTCGTACAGTCCGAAACGGGTACGGAAGGCAGTAAGGTACTCTTGGCCAGGTTTCATCCTTATATTATTAAAGGCGGAGATAATATCGATCTTGGAGAAGTACCTCATTCCGTTTAAGTTGTTTAGCGTTTCGGTCGTAAGCGGCAGCGGGTAGCGGTCCTTTATAGTAAGCTCGTTAATCGCACGATAGTCTACGCAGAGCCGTAGGCCTCCTCCGGGTTTCTTAACGAATAGGACAGGTGAAGCAACAGGCGAGGAGCTAGGGCGGATAAACCCCTTATTTAGATTCTCTGTAAGCCACTCTTTTAGGGCTTGCAGTTCGTCGCGGGACATGCCGTAGAGGGGTCCGAATGGAGGTTCTTTGCCTTCTTTAAGCTTAATCTCGTGGTCGTACGGACGGTGTGGCGGTAGTTTATCAGCGAGCTTCGGGGAGAAGACGGAACTAAACTCCCTTAGACAGTCTGGCAGTTGGGATTCTAATTTGGCTTTTTCTTCCGCAGAGAAAACAGACAAGAGATCCTCGATAGTCGTATAGCAGAGGCGGTAACCTCGTCTCTGCATAGCTGGCGAGGCGTAGAATGCTGCGGTCCGGAAAGAGATCTGGTAGACTTGAGTTGTTCGGCGGGAGTCTTCCTTTATTCGGGGGAGGCGCTTCGTATACATTTGGACCGGTTCGGATATAGCGGGTACGGAGCAGTTCTTCCGGCAGTAGGTGCTTAAAAACGAAAGTGTAGAGCGGCTAGGACGGAGTTCCGGATCGTGGACCTCTAACCAAGGGTAGCCTAAGATAATAGGGCTCCCTCCTATGTCGGTAAGGCGGAAAACGACTCCTTCTTCTAGGTGGTCGCGGATACGGAGGTCGCAGCAGGTGCCGTAGCGTATAGTAAGCCCTCCGCTATTATCTTCGGCATCGAATGGGAGCATTACTACTTCTTTCTCCAGCAGTAGGATCTCGAGGCCTTGGGCCTTAGCCCATTGTAAATCCATCATTGCGTAGGCCTCCGAACCAGTGTCGACTAACGCGTAGTCGGAAATAACCTTATCTCCTATAGAGATAGTAAACGGGATCTTCGGGGAAGTCGACCGGTCGTATTTATACGGGACCGCGAGTCGGGAGATAGCAGAACGGGAGACACGGGCTACCTTAGGGGCGGGGTCGCGCGTTTCTAACGCCTGACCGCGGCTGTGGACAGGCGTACGCCGTTTTCCGTCGGCAGGGGAGAGAGGGACGTAGGTCTACTCTGCAACGGGGGTGACCGTCCCCTCTTAGGAGAGGGGGACCCCCGGGTAGAGGAACGGGTAGCTGAATTTGCCCTACGGCGTTCGGCGTCGCGTTTCTGGACATGCGGGGGGCGGATATCGGGTTTTGGGCAGTCTCGAACAAAGTGTCCTAATTCTCCACATCGGTGACAGGAGAGAGGGTCCCTAGGAGCCCTCTTAGACCTATCGAGGTCCATAGGCTCTCCCTGGGGGGCAGTCTTAGCAGCGGTAGCGTACGACTTATCCTGCCGCGGCGACGGACGGTTCGGGGGTATAGAGGTACGGGGGTTTGGCACTGGGGGTGCTTGGTAGTAGTAACGGCGACGGTTCTCAAGGTCTTGCAGGTGCGCGGCGAGCTTAAGATAGTCCTGGGTCGGTGGAGGGCTGTGAACTAGCATCTGCTTAATTTCGTTCGAGCAGGCCTGTTCTAAGAGGGTAGATAGGGATTCTTCGGTCATCTCTGCTTCTAACCCTAGGCGTTGAAATTCGGCGAAGAAGGCCGCAAAGTCTTTACCCATCTGGCGGTAGCGGAAGAGCTCTGCGCGGGCGTTCTGGACACGATTAGGGTCTCCGTAAGCGTTGTCGAGGATCTGTAGTATATTCTCATAGTCCGGGAGTTGACAGACGCCGTTACGGATATACGGGAGGATCTGAGAGTACGGTACCCCCGAGAGCCGGCTAGTAACGTATGACATACGGGAGGCAGGGGTCGGAAAGCGGTCGCGGTTTACAGTTAGTTTTTCGTAAATCTGAGAGAGGAAGCGGCGAAGGTCCTTTCGATCTCCGGTAAACTCTTTCGGGTCGGGTAGCCTTTCGGATTGTCGAGTAGGCTGGGAAGGCGAGGCGGAGCGAGGCGTAGGCATTCCTAGAGAAGGATCTACGCTAACCTTAGCGGGAGAGTCGGCGGGGATAGATAGAGTAGGCGTCGATATAGTAGGTCCGGCAGGGCGGAGGGCTTTATCGGCTTCCCTCTGGGCCCTTATAGTCTGGTCGCGGTATTCGGCTTCCATCTCCTTATACTGGGCCTTTTGGAAGTCGATAACCGCGCGGAGTTGGCTGTTTTCGGCGCGGAGAGACTGGAGGTTGTCACGAACCTCAGCAGCCTGAATTTTCTCGCGGATAAGCTCGTGCGCCTGTTCCTCCTCTTTTATTCCGTAGCGGTCGATATACTGGTAGGCGCTCTGAAAGTAGGCGTACCAGGCGTCGGGGTGCGTAGTAACATGTTCGGCGAACTCTGCCTCTGTTTCCGGGAGGAGCGGTGGCAGAGGGCGGTCGGTAGCAGCCATACCTAATAGTAGGAGCTACGTAGTGTCACGGGCGGTATAGGGACGGAAGGTAGGTATAGTCGCTAGCGGTTCGGATACAGATGCTACGGACAGAGTACAGTACTCGGTCTACCGTATAGGTAGCCTTAAACGACAGGACGTAGCTCAAAGGAAGGAAGCCTCTCCCTTAAGCGTAGGCAGAAGAAACTCTTCCCCATAGGTCACCTAACCTATAGGGGACACGTAAGCCGTAGGCCCTCGGGGCGGCCCTGCCGTACGGGTCACGTGTCCACTACTACCTAGCAACCCGTTGGGTGCATACGGGCTGGTAGTTACGGGCCTAGCCCGTGACAAGACTAACCTAGGAGAACTAAAGAAGTATCGCCTAATTAATGCTATATAGAAGTTTAATACTATAACTATACGCAATGCTAACCTTCCTTCTAATACGGATGGTTTTTCTAAAGCTTTTGCAGGTTATATAATCTCGTCCTTAGTTAATATCTTCTCTAGCTACGATTAGATTTTACTAGACGTAAGAAGTCGGGACCTTATAGGTTTCGATACTCCTCTCGGCCTATTACGCTAGACGACACTACTATAGGGAGCTACAAACTCTGTCGCTTAATTTGTCCGAATTATTATACTTATCCTTGCTGCTTAAATACCTTACGCTACTAAACCTTTCCTCGACGATATAGCTATTCGCGGTCTAAGAACGAAGTATAGCAACGAGGAGGTTAAGCCTAGACTCCGTCGATTTATAGTAGAATATATTAGGAACTTAGACGAGGTGCTTGCCGACCTTAAGAGAGCAGGACTAACGGTTTACGGGAAGAAGCTGCAGCTATGCTGCAAATAGATTAAGATTATAGGTTATATTACTAATAAACATAGCAGACACCTAGATACGGAACGAGTAGCTAAGCTCGTTAAATAGCTAACTCCTACGGACTAGAGGGAAGTCCGTATTCTTATAGGAATGTTCGTATACTATAAGATCTAGCTTAAGGACTTTGCCTAGTTGCTAAAGCTACTCTTCTCTCTCCTAAAGAAAGACGTTAAGTTCGTATAGACGAAAGAATATTAGCAGTCTAAGGATGCGATTACGGAGCTCCTTATCTCTGCGCTAGCGCTAGTTGCATTAGACTATAAACTAGAGGGAGGACTAATCGTAGTAGGTATAGATTCTAGCCTTTACTTATAGGGATGCTACGTATCTTAATGTAACCGGAAAGACAGTAGGATTCGACACCCTTCTCGATTTAAGTTAGGATTGTTCTCCGCTTCTAAGCAACGCTACGACGCTAGGAAGCGCGAGTATCTCGGTATTCTTAAAGTACTAAAGAAGTATCGTCCGTAGTTGTTTAGTATTTTCTTCTAGCTAGAGGTAGACGCTAACACGCTAGTATATTAACTTAATAAGGCTGCTACGGACCTTCTAAACGCAGCTATTATAAGATAGCTAGCGTAAATTAGGCTGTTTAACTTTAATATAGTATATGTACCTAGGAAGAAGCATACGGCTGCTAATAGATTGTCTTACAAACCTCCGATAGAGCGGGACGCCCGAGAGCTAGCAGAGGAGGGCGATATCGATAAGATAATCGATAACTAGTTTTTCGCCTACTCCGCCTGCGACCTCGTCGCCTAAGTATTCCCTGCTCGAGCGGAATTAGAGGAGGAAGTGCTAAACGGTACCTACTCTTAGGACTCGAGGAACATCGCATTCTTCCTAACTTACCTACGCTATCCGCTAGGCCTAACCCTAATAGAATATAGGTCTCTGCGGAAACGAGCACTTAAGTTCTATATAAGTAAGGAGGGTTAGCTTATAAGATAGGATCGTATCGGTAGTATCCCTTAGAGAGTTGTCGACGATAATAACTATCGCGAAAGGATTATTACTACCTGCTACGACTACTATAGATACCCGGGGCCGGAACGGACGTATAAGACAGTTACTAAACGATAGTAGTAGGACGGTGTTTATACCGCAGTAGTTCGTTTCTATAAGGGTTGCTAGCAATGTGCGCTTAGGAACGGGCACTAGCGTCCTAGCCTACTCTACGCTTCCGAGAAACAGTATCTTAGGGAGCGATAGTATCTAGACGTAGTGTTTATTAGCACTAGGCTCTATCTTATTATTGCAAGAGAGGCTGTTTCTCGATAGCTAGAGGCCCGATTAATACGGATAACGGACAATCGTAAGGTTAACGCTAGACACGTTACGAAGTTTATCTACGAGGACTTAATTTGCCGCTAGGGGGCTATAGCCGAGATCTATATAGACGGGGGCGGAGAGAACGTTTAAGAAGCACTGCTTACGAGCTACGGAATTAAGTAGGTCGCGATCTCCCCCTACTATCTATAGGCTAACGGAATCGTTAAACGGGGATACCGTCCAATTCTAGCGGCTCTCTCTAAGCTTATAGGCGGAGGAGTAAGCGCTATAGCCAAGCATATTCCCTCGGTCCTTTAAGCGGAACGTACTACGACAAACTAGATAATAGGGCTAACTCTAGCGGAGATAATAATAGGCAGGGACGCTATATTACTAGTAGAGCTTAAATTCCGTACTTACCGGGTAGCTAAGTAGGGAACAGTCCGTAACCGTCCTTCCTTATTAGCAATGCGAGCTACGGCTATAGAACGGATGCATACGACGCTTAAGGAAGCTCGTGCTCGATAGGACCGGCTAAGGAAGCATAATATTAAGTATTTTAATAACTATAAGAATGCTAATTAGCAGGAGCTTCGTCCTAGGTAGATAATAGTCGTTTACCGGTCGGAACTAAAAACGAGCTTCTCGAATAAGCTGCGGTACCGATAGCGCGGTCCGTTTCTTATATATGCTATTGTTCGTAAAGGGAAGGCGTATAAGATTAAGGAGCTTAGCGGGGAGGTCCTTTACTATACGTTCCCTAGGTTTAACTTAAAGCTAGTGCCGTACTAGAGGGATCCGAAAGCTATAGTTCCTTAGGAGGATAACTTTAATCCGGGGCAGCTAGGTCCTCTACCTCCTAAACTACGGCCGCGTAGTTATCTGCACCCTTAGGTCCGGATTAGTAAGCTATTAGGAATGACTTAAGAAGAGAGGGGGGAGTATATCCGATAGCTAGATATTCTAATACTAAAGGAATCTTAGTAGGCCTATAATTCCCCTATACACGTGCATCTTATCCGCATCTAAGCCTCGATTGCTTACTAGAATAGTTGCTCTAATACCTCCGACTTGTTATCTAATCGGTAGTCTTGCGATATAATAAAAGGACCCTAGTTCTTAAGGCTAATATCGTCTATCTGCTAAATTGCTTCGTTTATATACGCTTGCAAATCGTTAGCGCGTAAAAGGTCGGCAGCTTCCTACTACGCCTTAAACTAGTACCTCTAGTCCTCGATTATCTCTTATAGTATTCGAGCTAATATACAAAAATTGTAGCTGCTAAGGTCTAGATACTCCGTTATAAGATCTTAAGCCTCGCGCAGCTTAAACGATAGTCCTACCTTATAGATCTTAATAATGCGCTTTGCGAGCACCTTCTCGATAGTAAAGACTATGTTGCAGGTCTAAG
Organism: Cercospora zeae-maydis; assembly: GCA_023512815.1. Taxonomy (NCBI): domain Eukaryota; kingdom Fungi; phylum Ascomycota; class Dothideomycetes; order Mycosphaerellales; family Mycosphaerellaceae; genus Cercospora; species Cercospora zeae-maydis. The sequence continues at coordinate 548,954 of JAKLWY010000003.1, read as the reverse complement.
TACGGAATAACGGTAGCACTTTATCTATAGCTATAGACTCGACGAAGTCGTTAAGGGCGCTAACCGATAGAAACTCGTAATCTAGGGCCGGCTGCATAAGAGAATGTCCGTTAGCTAGACATTCTAATGCTAGAGGAATCCTAGTAGGCCCCTAATTTTTAAAAAAAAAAATTAATTACGTCTATCTCGGCATAAGAAATAGGGAGAAACGTGTTACTTGTTACTCTTATATAGCTAGTGCTGCAAGAAAGGGAGGATTAGTAGCGGAAGCAGAATAGACCTTAGGAAGCTAGACAAAAGGACTATTACTATAAATAAGAGGATCTACCGTTAGGAGAATACTAGTTCCTAACTAGCCTAGGCTCCTAGGAGCAACGAGGGATAAGATTAGGCGACTCTTACTTAAAATTAGCTAACAGCTGCCTAAAAGTAATCGCGAGCACGCATATGCTTCCTTATTTCTAGCGGTAAAAATAAAGCGAACTAGCTAGTTTACTTCGAATAGCGCTAAGGACCCTCTAACGTATAGTTACGAATACCCTTACGTCTAGGTAGCGGGTTTAAGTATAAAACTCCTCCCCTTTTCGGCTCTTCTAGTTTCTTCTTAGTCTTATTAACCTTAACATCTATCTTAAGCATAATAACTATTAAGAAGTTCCGGCCTAACAACTACCCTAGGGCCGCTAAGTGCAGGCGGTAGCGGTAACGACAGTTATATAGAGTTTTTAAGCAAACAAACCGCGAAAACTCTGCATAATAACAATAATAATAACTTCTTCTATACTAACTATCTTTACCGCTACTAGCATAAACCCACCTATTTAGAAGACTTACGCATTCTCCGCTTTACGTACTCGCATAGCGTACTCGCTTAGAGACTCGCTTAAGAAACCGCTTACCCCTAATTAGCTCCCTCCGCTCGTATATAGCATACTCCCTTCTATATAGTCCGTTTTTCTCTCCCTCTACCTTATTAGCATAATAGCCGATAGAGACATTACTATAACCGACGCCGCTAAAGCGCCTACCCCTAAGCTTAAGGCGGTAGTCCGCTACTCTAACCCCGACTCGCTCGCCTATGCCGCCGACTCTAAGTTAGCTAATTTCCGCAACTTTACGCTTAACATTTCTAAACTAGGCGGATAACGCACTCGTATATAGATGCTAGAAGCTATTACTAACGCAGGGATAGAAGAAGAGAAGCAGGCTATTCTGCGATCCGTTTATAGCGCTATTTAGGGAGACGACGACCGCCGCGCTTTTATTATCTTCTAGTTTATTTAAGAACTCGGCTAGCGGGCCTCCTCTCGTACTTAAAAAGGAGCACTAGAAGGACTTAAGGGCGTAATAGACATCTATAAGAGAGGCAAGCAGTTTGCTAAGAAGCGTAAAGGCCTCCTCGATATGCTGCAGAACTCGTTTAGCTCGGGCAGAGAGTTCCCCTATTTTAACTTCCTTAACTCTATCTTTAAGATCTATAAGAAGGCTAGCTAGCACCTCCGCCGCTTTATACTATTTAAGAGCGTCCCCGCCGAGAATCTTAGACTGCTAGGCCTAACCTAGTCTAAACAGATGCTATACTAGGCTCTCTATAATAGAAAGAAAGAGAATCTGTTCCGCCCTGCATCTAGCTATGTCTCGGGCAAGTTTTAAAAGGCTAGCTTCGTTAAGAGCGTAGAGGCTATGTTCTAGCTAGACCTATTTAGCCGTAAGAACCTCTAGATTATCGACGAGAACGGCTTCGCCGTTATAGACGCCTACTTTATTATCCCTAAGAGTAAGCTCTCTAGAGTGTCCGACGCTAATAATAAAGCTAAAGGCTCGGCCGCAAGCAGGCTACTTAGTAAGCCGTCCGAATCTAGCTACGACTTCCTTAGCTACCTTAATCTAGCCTCCGACGAGTTTAAGAGTTTCCGCGAAGTAGCCGAGCGCTAGGTCCGTAAGAAAATAAACCTCGCCGACAAAGACTAACTGCGCCCGGATGCGTTCGCGCATTTATACTATAAGATTAGAGACCTCTATTACGAGGACCGCGAGCTTAAAGCGCTAAGCCGCTAGCAAGAAGAAGCCGGCTAGGGCTAGGCCGCGGTAACCCGCTCTCGATCTATAGCCCTAGAGCTAGAAATAATTATTTTAGTCCGTCTACGCGAACTAGCCGGCGGGGCTAAAGAACAAGTAACACGTTATAAGACGTATAGCTATAATAAGGACCTACTAGACGATCTAATTAACGAGGCGATCGAGAAGCCTTATTTAGATCTCGGAGAAGTTCGCGTCCGCATTGCTATCCTCTACGCTAACTACCTCGAAGAGCGCTGCAAGGATAGCGTATATAGAAAGCTAGATATAATCCTCCTTAACAAGTACGAGTCCTTAGATATTAGCCCTCCCTTCTGCCGCACCTATATAGTAGAAATAGCTAAGGTAGTTAGCCTTATAGTAGAAGAATCGATAATAACGGCGTCTAATCGCCTTTACGACTCGTAGGATATCTCTTATAGACTATGCCTGCTAGCGAAGGGTTCGATCGACGACGTGCCCGACAACTTAAAGAAAGACCTATAGATATAGGAAACAGACGCGATAGACCGATAGGCTAGCAAGAACTAGCTACGTAACGTAGAGAAGGCTACGGCGAAGATAGCAGCTAATAAGAAGGCCTAGGAGAAGGCTAAGCGTAAAGCTAATACTAATAATAAAGAGGACGGCAGCCCTAAGAAGAGGACTCGCCTATAGCTAGAGATCGGAGAGGCCGAGGGTTCCGCGTCTGCACCTCTAGCTTACGCCTTAAAGAAGTTAAAGAAGTCTAAGAAGAGCAAGAAGTCTAAGAAGGCTAAGGGGAAGCAGCGTGCTAGCTTAAACGAAGCGAACTAGCTAGTTTAGTTCGACGACGACTATAGCGACGAAGAAGCTGCTTAAGAGTCTGCTCTAGAGGGTAACGATAATAAGCTTAGGCCTATACGAATTAAGCTAGACTTTACTAACACCCGCCTATCTTAACTAGAGTTTAAGACTATTTAAGACGCATAGAAGACTTAGAATAGAAGATTGCTTAAGGATAGCTATAATATATTTAGCGGCCTTCTTAATTAGTAGGCAAAGGACCCGGATATAGTTTCTTAGATGCACTAAGAATTCGACCTATATCGCTACTACCTCCGCTGCCGCCGCAACATATATAAATAGATGCTAAACATATTCTTCTCCCTTACCTAGCAGCTAATGCAATAAGACCTAACTATCTAGCTACTTAATATGCTAGCCTAAGATTCTCTACGCGACAAGGCTATATATAGATTTATCGCGTACCCGATAACGGCCTAGTACTAGTAGAGAGAACCTACCGGCCGGATCGACCTAACGATCCTAATTATTAAGGGAAACTAGGCTACCGGCGAGAAGTTTGTTAAAGGCCCCCTAGCAGCATAGAAAGATAAACAAGAGACCGCCTGCACGATTACTATAGTTTCTCTCGATAGTGCCTACTCTAGCCGCAGACCGGTTATATAGGTACCTAACCGCAAGCTATAGAACTAGACTGCTAACGATAACGAAGACGACGAAGAAGAAGACGAGGCTATATACGCTAAGTTTAAAGTCGTCGGTAGCACTAGCTACCTAGGTTTAATCTACGATATAGTTAATAAGCTTAATAACAACGAGAACGAGGACGAAGACTCGGACATTAAGCAGAAACTAGTGCACGTTCTAGATAGAGGAAAGGACGGACTGCAGGATTCTAGCCTGCGACTATAGAATATTTCGGTTATTTTAGGAGATTTAGTGCTTATGCATTAGACGATTGCCTACGGAGAGAAGCCTAGTATCTTATTACGCCGTATAGTCTACCTAACGCTTATTAAGTATTGTAACTAAGAACTAGTTAAAGAGACTACCCTAAGATTCCCGGATGTCCTTATTAGCAACATTACTATGCTACTAATGCCTAAGACGTTTATAGGCGCCGATTTCCCTAACAAACTATAGGAACGTAGACTCCCCTAGGAGCAACAGCTTACTAGCCTTAGGCTAGTCTTAGATGCGCTAATAGGCCGCCGAAGCTAGGAGGAGCTAGAAGTTAGCTAAGAAGCCCTTACGCTTCTATATATAGACCGTAACATATATAAGAAGTAGTACGAGCAGACCTAGGTTCTATAGGCGAAAAGGAGATTTGCGCAGCTGTTTAACTACTTAATTAAGGCTAAAAAGGCTATAGCGAAAGAGCAGAGCTTCTTTCTATATATTAAGAAGGCCCTTAGGGGCGAGTTAAAGTACTTCCCGTTCGATAGCGCTAACTACCTAGACGAGGAGGAAGACGAGTTTAAGAAGATTAGCATAGCTGCATATGCATAGTAAACTAAACTAGCTAGTTCGGTTCGGCAAAGGAAAATAGTAACGTTATAAACGTCTAATACGTTAGAAAAGAATAAATAGTACTTGGTTTGTTGTTGTTTTACAGAAGTTAGTTCTGCTAAACTATCTTTTTAGAATAAAAATGTCGTTTGTTAGAGTGTCTATTCGGATATAAAGAAAGGGAGGATTAATAGGCGGAAACCGCACATCCTTAGCAGCTCGGGGGCCTATAAAAGCACGAGCTTAGGCTCTCCTCTATATTAATTAATTATCTACCCTACGTTTCTTGTTTATAGTTCTAGTATTATTATACGTTCTATGCGTACCCGCCCTGCTAGCTATTACGAGAGACGATATAGCTAACACGAGGGTTCGTAAGCTGAACGTAGAAGCGTAACTGCGAGCGTAGCCGTTACTCGATCTAAACTGCAGTGCTTACGAGGATTCCTAAGCCTAGCTACCTAAAGACGAGAGAGACGAGAACTGCGCGTTGTTACGCTGCGTGCGACTGCTATATACCTAATTCTAAGGCTATTAGGCCTTAGCGATATAGATATGCACGCCTAGTTAGCTATAAGCTAGTTAGAGTAGTGTAGGATTTACGCATTAGTAGTATTTATATCGGCGTAAGCATAGGCGCAACGGACGTTAATAACGTCGCGGGCTAGGTCTAAATTATCGTAGCTTAGTAGGTCGAAGGTCTAGGTCTAAGTATTATACGCTATATTAACGTCGTAGATAAGCTAGCTAAGGGCGTCTAGAATTCCGTATAGTCTACTAGGTCGGTATAAGATAGATATCTATAGGAATTAAGACAAATACTACCCTACGCGTATAAGGCGAAGGTTAAGCTTATCTATAGAGGTCGTGCTAGTAAGCGAACTAGCGTTAGCTATCCCTACGGCTACGATATAGTCTAAAAAAACGTAGACCTATCGCCGGCAAGCTTAAAGAATATAGCGGGTCTTATATATAGCCTAAACTAAACTAGCGACCTTTAGTTTAGTAGCTAGGTACCGTAACTCTATCGGAGTTAGCGTCTTGCTAAGGTATATAATAACCTAGGTCTAGGTAGTAGGAAAACGTATAGCCTTACTATTCTTAAAGACCGGAGTAGAATTACCTTTAACTATATATAGTACGATAGCGTATACCTATTAGCTAGAGTTAATATTTACGTATAGATTATAATTTAAGTCGGTATAGTAAGAAAACTTAATAGTACGGTAAAGGTCCTTTATAACTTTAAAAGATCGCTTTACTTACTCTAGGTTAGCGTTAGCGTTCTAAGCTTCCGTACGTTTAGCGTAGCGTTTGCATTATATGCCCTACCGCGTTAGTACTAGGTAGAGTAGTTCCTTCTTTCGTTTCTTAAAGGGTATAATAATATATAAGAAGTAGAGTATATGCTCGCGTTTCTAGCTAGTAAGCCTAATATAGTATTCTAAGTCCTTAAGCGTCTTAGGAAACGGTAGGTCTAGAATAGCGCGTACCTTTTCCTCGTAAGTAGTATAGCCGAGCCTACTAACGCGCTAGCCTAGTAGTATCGCGGACGGGTAGCCGAGAAAGGACTTTACTAAAGAGATACTAACTCGGTAAAAGTTAAGTAGTATAAATATAGCATCTAGGTCGCGAATATAGTTATCGAAAGTAGTAAAGTAAATAACGATATTATTAATATAGGCTTTATAATAGTGCGAAAGTTGTTTTAGAAGTCTATCGAGTTATCGCTATATATATTAGACGCTGCCCGAGTATCCTATAATAGCGACATTTATCGTTTCCTATCTCTAGTAACTATTAATAGTAAACTTATACTAGTCGTCCGGAGCTATAGCCTACTAGTAGAAAAACAATACTACGTTAATTATGCTAATATATCTGCTCCCGCGTAGTACGTTTACTATATCTTTCTATCGCGGTAAAGGGTACGAGTCTTTAGTAGCGATCTTATTAAGTCCTCTAATATTAACTATAGCTCTGCCTTTGCGTATAACCTAGCCGTCCGCAACTACTATCTTCTAGATAATAAAGACTAGAAAGCTAAACTAGGTAGGTTAATAGGTAAACTGCATCTTACTCTAGGAATATAGTACGTTAAAAGCCTTATCTATAACGTTATAGTCGGGCTAGCTAAGTAGGTATATAGTTATAGGTATACTATTATTTTTATAACCTACTCGAAGCGGAATAGGCATCTAGTCCTCGTCTAGTATATCGACTACTATGCCCTTATCCGTTTATAGCGTAGCGTACGTACTAACGATATAAGTAAGCGTAACGAGCTTATCGTCGTTATCCGCGTAGACGGTAACCCTATATAGTAGCTTATACTCCTTCGTAGCGTCTAGGAGCGTTAGTACTAAAATCGTATCTATACTCTCTAGACTCTCGGGCTTATAGGTATTTAAACCTACCTTAGAAAATTTAGCTATAGAGTAATAGCTATAAGCTCGTAATAGTCGCTATAGATATAGTACGCGCCGTCGAAATTGCATTTACGTATAATGCCTAGCTTCGTTCTAGGAGGTAGTATAAGGGGCCTAGGCGAGTTATTACGTACGTAAACGCTATTAGTATTTTAATCTATAATCGCAGCGTAGATAGTAGCCTAGAAGGAGCGGATTTATATATAGTAGTCTTTAGGCAAGAACTCTAGGTCCCGATCTGCTAGTAACGGGTCCGAGTAAGAGACTAGAACCTTATAAACTAAGCGTAGCGGAACTATAATTCTATCTTATAGCATATATACTAATATATTAAACTTAGCGACTACTTAGTTAGTAACGAGCAAGGGTATATAGGCTCGCTTATAAGCGCCTAGAACTGCTTCCTTATATGCGGTATTAATCTTAATAGCCTCTAGTACGATAATATCTATAGTAATAAGGATTTTCGGTTAAAGCTTAGGTACGATATATACCTCGTAAGTATAGTAGGTAAGTACGCGTTTGCCGTTATATACTATAGAAAGCTAGAACTCTAAGTTTATATATTCCTAAACTAGTAGGAAGGATAAGATACTAGCAATATCTAAAGGAACTGCTAACTAATAGCGCGGGAGGTGCGGTGCCTACTTCTAAAGGAAGTTAGAGTTAATAATCGAGATCGTAGCTTCTATATCTAGGTAGACGGTATATATAGTAGCGTCCGTAGCGTTAGTTAGCTATAGCGGCATACGTAGGAAGTAAAAACGCTAGAAGGCGTAGCTATACGCCCCTTACTATATAGCAGAAGAATTAATAACGCGTAGTACCGCGTTAGGTATAGTAACTAGAACGTTAGTATATATAGTATCTAAGTAGGTAAGGTACGCTATATTACTATAGAAAAATTCGTTGCATTTGCCGCAACGGCGTCCTTATAGTATAGTAGCCCTATATAGCTTAATAGCTAGGCTTGCCTTATTAGCTAGAAAGTTAGCGTCGTATACTATAAAGTTCTATAGTCTACCGCGTCGTCGAGGAGAGTCGTCGTCTACTATAGAGAATAGAATATTATTAAAGAAGTTTCTATATTAAGCGCGTTATAGGGAGAAAGTATAAGATCGAGCGCGTCGTAGAGAAGGAGTATAGAACTAAGACGGTAGAAAGGAAGAGCGTAGGGGGCGTATAGGTAATAGGAAACGGGAGTTAGTAGGTAGGAAGATACTATCCCTAGCTTCGTTAAAGTATAGTAGGCGTTTACGAGCTAGAGACTATACCCTACCTTATAGAGAATTATTACGGGCAGTATATTATAGCCCGCAATTTATACGATTATTACGGGCGTTATAAGTATTATAAGTATTACGGCGGTTATTATAGTTAGTACGCTCTATATATTCGTAACGCTCGTTATAGTCGTTACGGTTATAGCGATCGTTACGCTTAGAGTACGCTAGCTAGCAATTGCGTATATACTAGCCCTACTATCTATTATTACGGTACGAAGTATACCTATTTCTCTAGTCCGTCGTAGTCTATCGTACGCTACCGTTTTCGCGATTCTATAGGTATAGGTTAGTCGGTAGCGTACGATACTACTAGTTAGTAGGTTAGTTAATATCCCGATAGCGGTCTATAGAGTACCTACTATTATTACGTCCGTTAAGGTCGCGGCTAGCTCTAGCAGCTACTATACGGTATTAGTTATATACGAAAAACTAAGTAGACTTATAAGCCTATAAGAGGCGACGCTATAACTTATAGAGTACAGCGCGATGACGGCAAAAATGCACCCGATTGCGGACGCAAATGCGTACAAATTAGGGCGCATTTCGTCCAGATCGCTCCTCCACTTGCGCTGTAGCTTGCAGCGTCGAAGCGTGCTTTCCACTTGCGCACGCGCCCACGCTACACATGCCTTCGCACAACAATGCGCGCTACCTCGTTCTGCGCCGCACGTCGTGCTGCTGCGCTCGCGGCAACGCAGCGCTTCCTCGGGTGTTGCGACCCACGGGGTTTTCGTTATTTAAGATGATTGCTACTCTATCCCAGCGGCAGGAACACGCGAGCCTCTCCGTCTCGATCTATCCTCTGCGATGCGCGCCGCCCACGCCGCCAGAGCAGAGACGCAATCGTCGGACATGGTCGACCTCGTCTTCGACAACCCATCTACCGAGCAGGAGCACATCGCAATGAACGACTACCGTTCTGGCATGACGCCTCCTCGAACGACTACGATGACCGTGCCCCGCAAGACAGAGGACTACTACGACCCAGGCCGTACGAAGAAGATATATGCGCCGAAGAGCAGGGAGCTCCAATCGCTTCTAAAGAAGCTGTGGCATAGGTGAGAGGCGCGCGTGCTCTGTTGAAGCTGGTGCATAGGCTAAAGCAATAACAAGCTACTGTAATACACACGGCAAGGAGCCCACTGACACGCTGCGCACTTTCTACATCAAGGACTTGTACAACTTCTTCCACTGGATGTTGCGCGAACGAGGCGGCCGGATTCGCAAAGCACGAACTCTTCAGACCTACTGGAACACGCTGACGCTGGTCCGCCAGTTGGAGACTGGCTGTTACAGCGTAGACCCTGCTGTCCAAGTCGAAATGTGCGGAGTGAGTGTGTTACGAGACGTGTCACTAGCATACAGTGCGATTGCCACTGCTGACCGTACCCCAGGCCCGGCAGAACCTGGCGCAAGAGTTTGAGCTGTCTACTGCGAAGGAGGACAAGCCCATCATGCGAGCAGAGGACGAGTTCGAGCTGCTCAAAACGCTCTGGGAATCTCCAGACGTGGAGTTGCAGCACGAGTACCTGCGGGCGCAGCTGGCGCTGATGATCCAGCTCGCCGGCATTACGGGCAATCGTCCCGGTGCTCTCCGCCGACTGCAATACAAAGACTTGAAAATTGCACTACTCCCTAACTGTGACGGGGGTGATCGGCCGAGGCTCGTGATCGACTTCACCTTCGAGCATACAAAACGCTACCTCGGCGGTAAAGACGCGTGAGTGCTGCCGCTGCACTCCGCTACCGCGAAGCTATCTCACTAACGCGTCTATCAGGAACACATTTCCTGTCCCCGACATTCCTTCTGAATCCTGTCTCCTCCTCTGTCCTCAGACGATGCTTCTCGGTCTGCTGTTCGCTGATGATGCTTTTGCTGTACCTGATCTGAGCTCTGCCGAGCTGTTCGAACTGCGCATCCCGCCGGGCAAGCGCGAGCTCCGCATTCCCATCAAGCAGTCGAAAGCCGAGCTCCCGCTGTTTCGGAGAACAGAGCGGACTGTCCGTGGCCTGCGTGTTTCCAACGACGCGGTGACGGAGAATTGGCTTCGCGAGAGGTTAAGGCGGCTCGGGACCATTACGAACTTTGAGATGCCCGTGAAGCCGTATTGCTTCCGCAGAGGACACGGCGAGGCTTTGGACAGTAGTAGTTCGTCCTCTACATGAGTTCGATTCTCCCCTCAGCATGTCGCTAATTGATATCAGGTCACATCAGCGATTCGCAACGCAACCTCATCTTGCAGCACTCCTCGTCTGCCGTCTTCCAGCACAATTACCTGTCGCGGTACATCACCCAAGACACGCAGGCGGCCTATCGCGGGCTCGAGCCTCAGACTGCGATTATCCGGGCGGCGAGTGGGATGAGTCGCTCGATTGACCCGCGCCGACCACAATCTCTCAATGACCAGCAGTTGGCACAGATCAAGAAGCACCCTGAGGTCGTCCTGGCCCGAAGGATACGTGATCGTCTGGCCAGGCAAGCACGGGCTTGCCACACAACGATCAAGCGGTCGAGTGGTACGCGAGAATACACGGAATACCGACATGCTCAGCGGAACTACCTGCACACGAAAAGAGTAGTACACAATATTACATTGAAGCAAGTACAGACGAGATACCGGGAGGAGCAGCCGATTGATGATATCCTGTGGCAGCTGAGGGGAGCCCGTCAGGACACCGCGCAAACGACATCAGCCCAGGCAATTAGCCCCCTAAGCAGCGAACGTCGGCGGGTCCTCAGTGCATTGCTCACCTTCGCGCCATCTAAGCACACTGGTGACCAGGAGCGCCGAGTGGAAGCAATAGATGCTGTGGCCGCTCTTTGCAAGCGGCAAGAGGTGACACAACGCAAGGTTTGCCGGGAGAAGGCAGCATGCTCTGTCACTTTCCGCAAAGGGGACTGCACAACAACGGACGCGAAGAAGGCCATTGAATCTAATCCAATCCAGATGGAGTGTCTACCAACTCAATGCATCTTTTGCATGGGCAGCCTGGAACTGCCCCTTTCGCATCGCACGAAGCAGTTCCGGGACCGCAGTGGCCTGAAGAGGCACTTTTTCCGGAAGCACCTGCAGCATCACGACATGAAAGAGCGTATAAGGTGCCCGCACCCAAAGTGTAACGATCGATGGCTTGAGCACGTAGATCATTTACGGAACCACGCAGCAAGAGTGCACAAAACGTTGACATAAATGCCCTTGGGGTGCAAGTACTGAATACTTGTCAACGGCGAGTGGTTGGCCGGATTCAGATTCCAGGATTTCGCAGCTGAGTCGATGACGATTTGACTCGTGCAGCAGTGCGGCGCTTGCAATCAGCTTTAAGAGATCGACTCACCATTTTATCTTACTTTTCGTCCTTCATGCGTGCGGCTTTGTTCATGCACGCCGCTTGGAAAAGCTGCTCTCGTGTGGTCGGCAAATCGTCCTACCTGAAGAAGTCGGCTGAGGAGGGTTTCAAGCACTAAGTTACTGATCGAGGGACCTTAGCAGTGTTCTAGTCCAATTAGCCGATTGAAACGCCGAAGAAGAGGAGAGCCGAGGAAAAACCTGGAGATAGGGTGAGGCGAGCAGCGGTAACAGCAGATCCGCAGCTTGAAGACGCTGAATGCCTGGTCGATAAATTAGAAGTGAGGGCTGACAGGAGAGGCTGATAAGTAGAGACGGAAGATTACTTTGAGTCTTAGATGACACCTATGCTATATCCTTGTCCATTAAAGGACAGAGATGCTCCGATAGATTTGCTTTATCGGTGTTCAGGCGTTTGAATCTTGTGTGGCTCAACCAGTATTATCCATGTTCCTCAGCATTACTGGAAGGTGCCGCCTCGCCCATTGTAGCTCTGCCAAGGCTCGATAACCCCGAAGCATGCGTATTTATGCATTCTGTGCGCAAGTCCCACCTTGCCGCGGTGGGACAAGTATAGACATGTCGATTGCTCGTAGAAGCTTGAACATCAGCATCAGCCAAAATGGGTTCGATCCGGGCCGCTGCACCAGATTCTATATCCATACTGCCCTGCTGCCTGCTAGCGAGCTTATGTTCTGGTGGAGCATTGAAAGCAGTTGGCAGCCTTGTCGAATATGCCAACAAGATGCGGCAATACTCGTCATCAAGAGAGGAGCCCAGACGCAGACGCGCTAGGCACTCTGCCGCTTCCTGGTCGCTTCCCTGCTGAAGATGCGAGAGGATTCTCATTGCACGCTCTAGCTTCACCTCGTTGTCGAACGAATCATGCTGTAATTGCTGACGCTTCGTGATGCCCTCTCTAGCATCGTAATTGCACGCCAAACTCCGTCCATCACAGCGATTGCACATTGGACGCTCACCTGAGCACTAAAACGATGTCGCCGAATCAGCCAACTGGCGAGTCTCATTTGGGACGATGACGTTGCGAACCTTGACTTTTGCATGTCTGCAGTGTATACAGGCATTGGCGACTTGAGCTCGGCGAGCCTTGCCATTGCATGGTTTAGCCTCCATGTTGAATCGTATTGCGCTGCCGTTGATAGCATTTGTTCGCACATGGAACGACAATCTCGACGGTCGGATAATCCCCACTGTTCGCGAGTGACATCACCGCAGGCCTAGTGTGAAGGGCAGATCTGCAATGACAGGCGGCAAGTTTGGGCATAACACGACATGATTTTGCTGCGATTGTTGTTGAAGTTTTCTGGACAACGAAACTAGAGAGCGATGTCGCCGAGCATGATCTGTAATCACTTTGCCTTCAGTCCAAAGACGCGGTAGTATACCACTACTAAACTGCAATTGTTTTATGCCAAGTGGATAAAAGGAACTCTATCACGTACTCCCGGCAAATGGTCATTTATGTGAGATGGCTCATATGCTGCCCAGTGGCTTTCCCGGGTGATCTGACGCAGGGATTTTTCTTGCACCGATCTGGTCCGCTTTCCAGCCCATGCGGGGATTTGCAACCCATGTACTGAAGAGGAACACAGTAGCCGGCGTCCGGGTGAAAAGCTCTCATACCTCTGCTATCTGTCTTCTGTACCGGGAAACTATCGGAGCCAAAAGATGCTTCTCCTGCAGCCTAGGCAATCAGTCGTCGACATTGTGGCCCTTCTCCTTCTTAACCTGCTTCTCCCGTCGGTTATCTCTTGCACAAGTGAAAAGTGCGGGAGAATACGCTGTTCTACGAACTACGTCGTTACGGCGCAGAGCTCCTCTTTTGCCGTGAGCACCTCATCTCATAGTAGTCCATCCTTATTGCCTTTCTCGTCATCTCGTAGAGCAGTACGATATCTTTCGACGTCTGCCGCGCGAGCCTGCACCCTCACGCCGGTGACGCGTAGCGTAGTACCTTGCGGCGGCCCAGGTAGTCGTTGAGCCCGATTTGCTCCGTCTGCAGGGGCGTTGCGATTGTGTTCTCCGCCTTGCCCAGCCGTGTGCGGAGTCTGTCTAAGCGGGGATGAAAGTCCTCTATGGTCGCGGTCGCAAAGTACCTTTGCTTCGTATGGTACGCTGTCTGCGTCTCTCACTGATGCATTTGCCACCGCGCGCGCCACAGCTCTAGCGCTGCTGCCCGAGGGGTAATATCTTCCTCGTCGTCTCTTGGGTGCTGTATCGTCCGTTGAAGATCTTGCATCCATTGTTTGTAGTCATCGTGTCGAGCGTTGTATCGCGCGTAAGCCTGTCAGCCACATGTCATCGTGCCTGACCGATGATTGCACTCATCAATGCCGTCGCTGTCTTCTTGGTCTACTCTCGGGCGGCTTATCCGATAGACATGTCTAGCAGCTCTATTCCCGTCTCGTGCTCCAGTTCTACGATCGCTATAGTTTGGTAGGCTCTCGTAATCGCGGAGCGGCATCAATTCTGGACTACCTCGAGAGGACATATGCTCTTGTTCCGGCCAATCCTGAGGTCCGCTCTATCGTACCAGACTGGGCTTCTGTATGCTGTCGTCGGCTGTATGGCTACAGTATAGATTTGTCCTGCTTTTGCGAAGGCCGAGCCCCACGTACTGTACACGAGCCGGGTCACCGCTACTGTCTGTGCGGTTAGTCTCTCTATGATTTCCGGATAATGTGCATGATTGGGAACACGTACTTCCGTTCTCGCTTAATATACTTCGTGCTCGTCCACGTTAAACGCGACGACACGCGGTTTGGATGCGGCTCTCGAATTTCGGAAGCAGAATGCTATTACTAAAGATCGCCTAGGAGGTCTTGCAGCAGACAGCCTCGAACCCAGGACATGTATCCATCTGGACCGACACCTAAGCAGCGATCCAATCTCTCGTCCGTGCCGGGGGGACAATCTGGAGCATACTCCCTAGAACAGATCGCTCGCCCGATAGACGCGCTTCGCAACCGAGGCCATGCCGTCATAGTCCGACGGATCCCCACACATAAAGGTATCAATAGGAACGAAGCCGCCCATGTTGCGGCAAAGGAAGTGACAGGCTAGAGAGAAGGACAAGACAGCAGCATAGAGGCGAAAAGAGCCGCCCGATCAGAAGTATTCGATGCGGTCCATCCTACGCTTAAAAAGCAGGAGCCGAGGGAGGTCGAGAAGAAGTGGCAGACCTCGTGTCGTTAGGAAACGAGTGAGAGGCCCATGTACAGATGTACACCGTCTCCGAGCAGAGAAATCCTGCAACTTCATGCCAGTCGGACCAAGCGGAAGATCGCGCTACCGGTGCAACTCCGACTTCCGCGTCCATCATAAGGTACCCGGCATCCGGGACTTTCGCTGCCATTGCCAGAAAGGACGACAAACCGTCCGACACGTGCTCCTAGCATGTCGGCGACTGCGCGACCTGCGCAAGGAGCATCTTGGCAGGCTGCCGGGACGTACCATCCTCATGAGTATCCCGAGTAACTACAAGCTAGCTACGAGGGCCATCCAATTTATCGAACGGGCGCAGATCCTAGGGCAGAATAAGATCGAGGAGGAATAGATAATATCGAGTGCTGGGCGGAGACAGTAGGTACGAGGACGGCAAGATATAAGGCACAGCCTGGAAGAGCCTAGAATGGAGCAGCTAGTAGGAGGACAACCACCGCGTGGAACAGCTTGGCAAGCAGGGGCAGGCGGCTTCGTTAGCATTGGCCGGCCACCGAGCCCTTGCCACCGGACATAGCCGCGGGCGACGCGGCTGCGACCAATGTAGGAACCAATCAAGTCAAATCAGATCAGCTTGATCACTATCTAAGAATCGTCGCTCGCTGTATCGACTACGGAACTTGGCACACGTCTTAGGCTTTCTTTGTTACATGCAAAGCTCAGCGGTGCGCGAGCCACTTACGAGAGGAGTCCTTGAGTGGAGCTGACTACGAATCGAGCTTGGCAATTGTGGGTAGGGTGTTCAAAGCAAGCCGAGAACATGTTCGCCCGACCGGTGCGAACTGGTATCAACGCCGCGAGAGCATTACATGTGCACGACTGACGACTTTTGTATGGACATTAGCGGAGTGCGCATGGAAGAAAGGGGCGAAGAAAGTGAGCAAGCTGCAAACAGCAGTGCTAGAAAGGCAGAAGATATGATGACGGTGCCGATCCTTGCTCGAAGGCTTGGTCAGCAGAAAAGCTTTGCTACATGCGCCCGCGAGCCTCCGTGGTGGCATATTCTCGATCGTGCACCTCGACCAGGCATATCGCACCCTTTCTCCACGGCCTGGAGTTCTCGGGTGGTCGCAGAGGGACTCGTGAGTTACAAACTTCACCGCGCGGCCTCGCAGTACGTCTTTACAGCCGCCACAAGGCCGGCGCGACTTTCTTTCGAATCAAATACCTGAGAGTGATCTTGGTCCTCGTTCCAAATCACATCCAACCCTTCTCCTCGCCAATTCTCTCGCTTCCAATGTTCCGGCCAGGTCCCATCGGGATTCCGCTTGACGCCAGCCAGGTATCTTCCGACAGATGTTGTGTCTGCGATCAGATCACGCTCTCCCAAACTGACCGTCACTCTCATATCCCGCTTCTTCATGATTTCATGCAAGTCTTCCAGCCAGAGTACATTCTCGGACCAGAAAAAGCGTCGACCAAGGGTATGCGCTACGCCTGGGTCCGCGGATGCGAAATACCACAGCTGCCACTCATTCGCACGTGCTGGCGAGCGGCAGGTGAAATTGTATGCTACGTCCGGATTGTGTAAGAGGAAACAGACTGGATCGACAAAGACCATGGACGATATTCGTGGTTGGAGATCAGAATTGTGGAGCACATTTGTTGCAATCACGGATCCGTAGCTGTGGGAAATGAGAACAAACTCCTTCCATCCATGTTGATCTAGGATGGCCTTGATCTCGGCACACATAGCGTCTTTGCTGAGGGCAGAGTGGGTAATGCGGAACGACACGGGCATAATTTCGAAGGCTAATATGCCAATCTCGCCGTCTCTTGGAGCACTATCGTGGCCACTCTCGAGAGCGACGATATCGCGCAGGAAGTCCACGTAAGGCCAGAGCCCGATGCCTATACCATGTATGAACAGGACCGGTAAGTGCATGTTCGACGTGTGCGGCCGATGCCAATAGGACAAATGGCTGACCGGAGATTTGTGCTGTGCGGTGAGAGCCACGGGACGGAGAGGAAAGAGACGGAAAAAGTGGCGGCGAGCCAGGCGATGGTGATAGTAGCCTCCCCATCTCAGTCTGATATAGGTGAGGAGGTCCACAAACCCCACGCACGAGTACCACAAAAGGCTGCGATAACTCGGCCGCACAGGGTCCAGAGTCAAGCGTATTGCTTCGGCTGATCCATGACCGGGAGTGAATCGTCTTTCGAGAATCTCCTCCCAACGATTCACATAGCACTCCAATTCTGCTTGACAGCTCTTCTCTTCACTTTCGACACGCCCTTCAAACAAGGCCCAGGCCAGCCAGTCCCTTATGCCATCCCTGCCAATGTCTTCCAGCCGCGCGCCTCTGAACCACCCTCGTATCTTGTGTTCGAGGTCGGCGGCAGCCATGTCCTTCGTAATGCGACCGAACAATTTCGCTCTGGACTCTATAGGCTGCAGTCTCGGATGCTCTGCGGGCCGCTGCAGGCGGAAGGCAAGCGGGAGGTAGACAACCAGATAGAAGACGGCCTCCGCCCAGAGCCAGACGCGGATTGACTGAGGCGCTACAAGGAAATTTCCAGAAAGAGCGCAGGCATGATTAAGCGCGTCGTACGCTGCGCACAATAGACCGATGGGTGTGATCACTGAGAGAAGGAATACACATGTGCGGATAAAGACATATTCCGCTGTTGAAGAGTTGATCATCGCTCACCAAGAATTTGGAAGGATGCGACAGTGGAATGCCGCCAATCTGAACGTTCCGGCATCGCTCAAGCTATGTAGGCTTCGTCGTATGCTTCTTAAAGTTGAGAAGAGTAAATGCGTTGAGCTGTGCTGGATGGCATATGAAAATGAAAGCGCCAGACCCCCGTCACTAGCACTCCACGACATTGCAGCTCATTTGGCATCGTATTCGTATACAATCGGCAAAGCCTGGTTCGGCTAAGCATAATCATGCTCCTAGTGGCAAAGCTGGACGCACTCTCCACTATTTCGCCGAGGATTGTAACCTGATCATGGCCTCAACGGCGCATCAACTGACAAGGATGCTGCTCCTTCGACTCTTGCCTCGGAAGAGAATGGATGGATGGATGGAGTTTATTCCGCCCGGCGCTAAGCACCTAAAGGGCTCACTACGGATATTAACGTTACGCCATCGCTTTGCTTCCCGAAAACTTCCTGAACTCCAAATAGCCCATTTGGTTTGTCCTATCCCAGTCCGTCCTCCCAGTCCTTCTGTCCTATATTGTCGGAAACTAGTACTAGGTCAGTGTTCCACAAGCTCTCTTCAAGTCGCTCCTCTAAGTGTTCACTGTCCCATCTTCAGCGAGTGAAGCGTGTCTTGCTGTTGGTACGAGGGTGCGTTGTGGGGAAACGGTTAGTAGTGGTAGGTGTAGGGTTGCTGGCGTTATATGCTTTGTGTGTCTTGGTTGACCGTTACCTGGCTAGGGGAAGATTGATACGGTGAGCTTTCGAGGCGGCCTGTAGCTATTGCGAACTGGACTGTCGCCAAGACTGCTTCTATCGCAGGTTTCCACTTCTCGTTGTCTGATGCTGCCTTTCCTCCGAGAAAGAAGGAGAGGTTGCCCCTCATAGTGTCTGTATGTTGTAGCATCCGTAGCCGGAGGTCATCCCACAGAAGGTATCGGAACAAGAAATGCTCGACGGTTTCAGTTGCTTGCATGCATGCGCACTGGTCTTGTTCTGCAGCTCCTATCCGGTAGATGTAACTTTTCATTCGTGACATTCCGGTTCGGAGCTGTACCAACATACTCGCTTGTTTGCTTCCGAGGCGATCGTATATTATCCGTGTGCGTGGGCCAGGTAAGGCGGTGTCGATTCGTCGTATATGCTTTCCTGCACCTTCGATGGGTTGGCGGCTTTTCCTTGTTTCTGCCTTGTAGTGGCTAAGAACAGTCGACTTGGCTGCCAGTCGTGTCGACGATGACGTTCGGCCTGGCTCTGTTGCAGCTTTCGCCGCTTCTTTTGGTTTCTGCCCAAGCTCAAACTCGGAAGTGTGACACCAGGCTACTCGGACAGTATTGTGGCCTTGCAGGGCCCCAACTCTACTATAGATCTCTCGAATGGTCTCCTGTCCCGACTGGTGTCTCGGACGGCATACTGCCTGCAGTGCTGCTCGGTTGTCTGAGAATAGATATATGTTCCGTGACACTGTAGACAGGGGTTTCCGTGCAAGGCCTCCTGTCATCGCTATCAAGGCGGCTGTGTACGGGTTGTGCTCCGTCCTGGCCGATGCGTAGTCGAGACGGCAGTATGTGCAAGCTCTCCCCGCTCGATGTCTTGTATTGCAACTCCTGCCCCAACGATGTTGTTCCTCGCGGAAGAGCTTGTTGCGACCCAGATACCTACGCTCTGTTCGGCAGCGTTTACCGCGTCCTCTGTTGTTTCCTCCGTGTCTGCTGCTAGTCGCTGATGTCAAGGTGCTATTGTGTATGGCGCGATAGTTTCGATGTGTCTTGTCGACATCTCGTGGGTAGTTGCAATGTTCTGCAGCGGGGAGCGGAACCTCCGGGTCGGCCTATGCGTCGTCCTCGATGCCGGGTTGGTCGTGGGCAGCGAGAGGATATCGAACCATGTGCTCGTTGCCTGTGCCGCGTGTCGTTGTTGGACCGTGCGTATACTTGCCTCCGCTTCGGCCACCGTTCTTGCTACTGTGCGGAAGCAGCCTATAACTGCTTGTGCGCCGATTCTTTGTACTCGGTTTACCGCGGACGCGAGATTCCCTTTACACTTATGCATCCACACAGGTGACGCGTAGTCGACTACTGGCGTCACCGTGGCCTCGAACGGCCTGCGGGCAGTGGACGGTGACAACCCTCGCAGTCGCATCAGTGCCATTGCAGCGATCAGACCCTTCGTAGCTGCCCTTGCGATATGCTGTTGGAATCTAAGGCCGGCGTTCATGACTACGCCTAGGATCTTTGTGCTGGTCACAGGTTCTACCTCTTGTCCCTTTACTATAGCGGGTTGGGCGCTACTTCGGCACGGTGCTCGCGTGAAGTGGATAAGAGCTGTTTTGTAACTTTCAAAGGTAGCCCCGCTTCGCCTTTCCCACTCTATCGCTTGGTCGACAATCGTCTGGATCCTGCCGTGGTTTGCTTCTGCAGAGGGGCCTGTAACCCACGCTGTGTAGTCGTCGACAAATGCTATAGTACCGCCGTTGCTATCGATCTTGCGCTGGACGAGATCCGCATTAAAAAAGAGGAACAGGACCGGTGATAGTGGCGACCCCTGCGGCAGTCCTGCTTGCTGTAGCGCTTGTCGTTCCGATGCCTGACTATTAACTACGATTGTAGCTGCCCGGTCTGAGCAGAAGGCGCCGACCCATTTTGTTAGCATTGCGGGGATGCCCCTTGCTTGGAGTCGCTGGGGTGCTTTCCTTACACACTCTATTATATGCACCTTTCACATCGAAGCTGATCAGGCTGAGCACCTTCCTGTTACGCCATGCCTTGTGGATATTTTCCTGCAAGAGGAGGAGCGCCTGTACTGCCGATCGTCTCTTCCGGGCTCTAAAGTGGTTCGTCGGCAGGAGGCCTGCGGTTTCGACTGCATGTGATATCCTTTCCGCTACCACTGCTTCTAGGGCTTTGGCAAGCGCAGGGAGCAGCGAAATGGGTCGCCATGCCTTCGCAGCTGTATAGTCGCCTTTGTTTGGTTTCTTCAGTGGGATGATTTTGGCTGTCTTCCATTGGGCCGGCAGTATTTCCTCTCTCAGCGACGTTCGAAAGAGTATTAGAACCCTCTCTTTCACGGCCGGCCATACTTGTTTCTACACTATCGCCGGCAGCCCATCCTCTCTTGCTGCTTTCCACGACTGGCCTGCGAATACGCTCCATTCAGCTTCTTCCATAGTGAGCGGAGGCATGTGGACTGGCCTCCTCTGCTTTCGTTACCCTTCGTCCTCGATCACGGGGGGGAGGGGCGGAAAGAATGTTGATAGCAACTCCGTCGCCTGCTCTCCTTTACCACATGTGACCGACCCATCTCTTCTCGTAAGGGGCGGAATCTGGGATGAGCCTAGGCTGGTATCGGCCTTTGTATACCTCGCCGCCTGCCAGACGTTGTTATTGTCTTCTAAGAATTCTTCCCAGTGCCTCCGCTGCTGCTGACGGACTGCGTCGTGGTATTTTTTGGAAGCGATCCGTGTGTGTTTCTCTAATTGTTCGCTGTAGGTTCCCGCCCTACGATAGCTCCTTGCCCTGTTCCTCCAATGGGTATAGATCTGACGACGCTTGGTAAGGTCATGTGTCCACGACCTTTTGGCATACGGCGACGGTTTTGCAACAGGAGTAAGTGCGTGAACTGCTGCAAGTACCGCGCTCATGAGTTGGTCGGCCTGCGCTTGTACATCCACTTGTACATGCCCGTACACGTTTACGGCCAATGGCTGAAGTGTACTAGTAATCCTCGCACAGATCTCCTTCCAGGGTGCATTCTTGAACAGCAGTCGTGGCTGGGCTATATGCTCTGGCGTATCGACATGAAGGGTGGTCGATCGCGTGGTGGTCCGACCCGTGCTCAGTCCCATAGATCCTACACCGGACAAGTGCGGCGGCCAGTTCCTCGGAGGCTAGCACCAGATCGATGATGCTTTCGTGCCTGCCATTCTGCCACGTCTTGGTACCCCTCGGTAGGAGACTGCGCAACGTATGGTCGTTCATGAAGTCCACGAGTCCGTCTGCCTCTCCTTGTCTGGCCGGTGAGATGTCATCCCCACCCCATAGCTGGTCATGTTGGTTGAAGTCGCTAGTAAGAAGTTTATCCATTCTTTCCCTCGTCACCTGTCTCCTTGTAGTGTCCACGCTTCGCCATAGTAGCTGCATCGTCTTCGCGAGTGCTTGCGGGTTGGCTGGCACCACATAGACCGATGCGATGAACACCGACCGGTCGTATAGATGCAGCAGCGCTGCAGTGATATCAGGAGAAGGTACCGGGACTGGTTCACTCTCTATTCCCTTCCGGGTCCAGAGCATACTTCCAATTATCCGTCTGCCTTCGCGCGTTTCCGTATGTATCATCTTGGTCCAGTGTGGATGGTCTAGAGGCACCGTTAAGACCTTGCCCTCTCCCACAAACGAGCAAGGTTCTGACAATGCGATGACTCCGAAGTCCTGGAGGTCTGTGTCACTTATTACGCGATTTTGCACCACTCGCCGCTTGCCGACATTTAGTGAAAGAATTTTCAAGGACCTAGGCATTAGCGATGGAGGAAGGATACGGTATTCGACAGTTCCTGCTGTACGATTCGTGGGGTCCACCACATGGGATGCATTTTGGAACCAAACCCTCGGTGTTGCATTCGGTGTGGCGGTGGCCTTCTTGCGCGCACTTAGCACACCTCTGTGGTTTGCTGCACATGTGTGCGATGTGGCCCATCTTCTGGCACCTGTAGCACTGCATAGGTCTTCGGCGTGGTTCACAAACGCGGCTATATGCTGATTCTCCTGCCACGTGGAAGTATCGGTCTTGTAACAGGCGCGCCGCGTCGTCGCCTTTAGTCAGGTACACGATCATCGACCCGTATGCCTTCATACTGTCTTTTCGGCTAATCCATACGATCTTGGCGATTTTGGTCTCGTTCTCTTTTTCCAGCATCTCAATCACTCCCGGTCGGAGGTCCCCCGTCTCGGTCGTCACGGCCGTGCGGGTGGCATTGTCGACCTTGATCGGGTAGAGCTGGTCCCGGAGCACGCGGCTTCCTGGTGTCGTGGCCGCGGTCTTTAACATCGCCTTTTTGACTTGCGTCAACTCCTCCTCGTTCCTGCACGCTACACGGATCCGGTCAGCATTGCGTGGGTCCTTAGTAACTGCTACACAGCGCCACCGTTCTTGTCCTTTAACTCCTCGCATCTCTCTCTCTACACATTCCCGGACTACGCCGGGGTGGGTCTTCGCTTTCTCGGCCTCATCGGCTCTCGAGATGTCTATCGTGCAGTAAAGAGAGCTTGTAAAGGCTGATGGGGTCGTGCTCATAGTTAGGCTGCGGATGTTGCTTGGCTGACTGTCTGGGGGTGTGCGTGCTACTTCCGCGTATGAGCGACTTCCATTAGTAGGCACGCCCACGTTAGCCAGTTGTTCCTGAATGCTCACTGCTACTTGTTCTTGTATCATGGTTGTAATTTGTTCGATTGTTGGTACCTTCGCGACTATTTCCTCCAGTTGATTCAATCTCTCTTCTGCATGTTCCGCGCGCCTTTCTGCCTGTTTGACTTGCTCTTCGGCCTGCTTGGCTCGTTCCTCTGCTTGCTTCATCTGGGCTAGCATTTGCCTTTCTGGTATATTGTCACCAGCCGCCGCCGTTATTTGTTGTATACTCTGCCTGGACTCTTCTGCTATATCGACCTTCTTTTCTCCTCCTGGCCTATACTTTGTCGTATTCAGAGTGTGCGTGCCTCGATGCAGGGTCCGGTAGTTGATGGTGCCGTGCGATGCTACCCGTTTTGGACGCACGGTAATGTACTCTTCGTCTCCCGGAGGCTCCGCCATCCTCCTCTTTCTCTCTCGTCTGCTGTCCTCCTAGCCGTCTATGCCTCGTAATAGTGTCGTCTGCGCGCTGGAAGACCTCCCTTCTCTATCTTACAAGGTGTTCGGAAGAGAAGTCCGTGTGTTTTTGCTTATAGAAAGATTGGTTCCCGTGCTTACGTCTTTACTAAGCGCAAGGTAATTAACGGTTCGATTATTCTAGCTAGAAGCCTTTATAAGATTTCTAGTTTCGCGTAGCTTTATAGGCGGAAGTGTTATAAAATAACATTCCACTAGGGTTGTCTACGAGTTATATATATTAGTTCTAATATGCCTTAGACTCTAGACTATATATGCTAGCCCCTATATAGCTCTATTTAATAGTATAGATAGTTTTGTATCCTCCTTTACCCGATAACACGAGAGAGAGTCCCTTAGTGCCCTCGATAATATACGATAATACGCGACTTCGTAATACTTTTTCTTATTAGAAAGTGCAGTCTAGTTAGATATTCTAAGAAACACTTTAGGGATTAGAATTAGGTAATATAGGTTATTATCGAATTATAGTCTCGAGGGACTCGTCGGAGGTATAGAGTATAATATATAGTAGAAGTAGAGGCGATAGGTAGGAACTAACCGAGTTAATTATATTAGTTAGTTATAGGTTGTATCTCGCTCCTAAGATAAGTATTAGCCAAGTTATATAACCTAATATCATATGACCTATATTCACTAATTCTCATCCCTAAGGCGCCTCTTAGAATGTCTAACTAGACCGCACTTTCTAACACTATATATACTTTTACTTCTACTACTCTAAGCCTTTTATTACTTATATAGTATATAGTAATAGTCTCGTATTTTTTACTATCTTTCTTCTCGTCCTAGTAGGTCTCGGGGCCGAATACCGTCTTAGTGCATCCTCTCCTGTTTTATGAGCTATGAAGCTATATACGGTAACATCTCCTTTTAGGCTTCCGCTCGGTCCGAGATCGAAGTCGAAACCGAAAGCGGCCGCGATACGCTAACTACATTCCATTCGAGCTCCCTACTGTTCTCAAGCTCGCACAATATATAATGTAGATGTACAGAACACCCAGGGAGCGTCTCCCGCTGTTGCGGACTAACAGGCTTCGAGTTTCTTTTTCTTTCACACTATTCACTTAATAGCTGGATCGCACATGCCAGAATAAGAGTCGTTCATGCCTTGGCCATATGGGGCTGCGCTCATTCCGAACGCTTCCCGTTAAGTATCAGGAAGCTTACGGCGAAATTTGCTATGTTCTCAAAAACTGTACTATAGAAATCGGAACTATTGGCTATTGCTTCCGAAAATGATCCTTAAAGGCGGCAATCAGCTAGCAATGTGAGCGAATGTTCGGAAGCGTCAAATCATGTAAGCAGAATTCCATTTCCCATTTCGAGCGAGGATCGCTAACATCTTTGGTAAGAACTAGTGCTTGTGGATACTCGCAAGTTCCGATGGTGCCGTGATGACCGTTTTCCGCGGTGTCCGTTGCGGCCAATAAGCAAGAGGTGCGTCGGCGTCACCAGCACTATGGGACTAGAAACACTGCCGCGTAGTGTACAAGAACCCCTATCCGAGGATGCGCCGAGCTCGATCTTGTCTCGTGTACTAACGAACAGTATCTGTGCGAAGCCGAATCATCGATGTGCTAGTAACTCTGACATTGTCGCATGCAGGATTCACGTAGCTCTCTGGTCCTCTGGACGTTCCCCTCTGCGTTCATTGATCGTGCACAGGATCGTATACCATGACTCTCGACGAGCTCGGCCGCGGTTCCACAGCGCCGTCCCGATGACCGCTCGATTCCATTAAGTTATTTAGCATGTCTCCCATTCGATAGTTCCTAAGGTCGTCGTCCTTACGAACATACGGCATACTCCAATTAGGCCGAAATGTTGCGCTGAGCTGCAGCAAATCTGAACTGTGCCATGAACTGTTGTTCATAATCTCTGTAATATCCGATATCGAGGCCGGTAGCTCGATACGCAGCTCCTTGGAAGCGGTGTAATAGATCATCTTAGCCAAGCCACGGGACAGAATCCACCTTCCACTCGTAGCTAATATAATGCGGAAGAATTCCTCTAGTGCAGATATCGTCCTTTGATCGGGCTCGAGATCTTTGCCCCTGCGAGGAGTGGATCCCTCTGGAGGTGTACGCATATCGTTCAAGCATACGAAAGCGCCCACCACGGAATGATTCAGGAGCACAAAGGAGACACACTTCAAACCGTGTGCCTTACGGAACGCTCGAAGAACGGTTGCGCCTTCATAGCAGTGTTGCAGGGCTGTCGCACGCAAATGTGTTCTCAATCGTGCTCTTTCAGATCCAGCCAATTCTTCGGTGTCGTGCTCTGTTTCCTGCATCAATGCGCACAAGTGCATGTGGCTGCGCTCGTAGAGAGCCGCCTGAACGCAGTGGTACTGAGCGTGCAGATCGTAAATGTTCGGGGGTGCCCTCGTAATAGGAAAAAATTCCGGTGGAATCGCATCATACCATTCTTGCAGCTGTGCAGACAGCGCTTGACTCGCGGATACAAGCTCGGATAGGGCATCGGCCTCAAGTGAGTGTGCCGTGAGGATCGTCGTAGCTTGTCGAAGGAGTCGTGTAAAAAGGCATCGTTGCTGGAACAGGAAGTTCGCTTGGAACGGGATTGGTTCGTCGAGAAAAGGGTAGCCGATCTTGGTCTTGGTTAGTCTATTCTGGAGCCACGGGAACATCGTGTGGTTACCCAGTACTGCAAATCATCCAGCAGCACGTCCGCCATCTCAGGCGCACGACTCCAGTCCACGGCATCGCCAGCAATCATTAGGCCCATCCTACAAGTCAAAATCAGATGGACCACCATCCACCAAGTGCAGCTACGAGCTCTGTAGTACACCAGGTCTTCTCTGGACCACTCTGCCAGCCGCAAGGGCAGGTGTAGGGTGTTGTTCAACTCGCAAGCGGCAGACAGCAGATCAAGCCCTTGCTGATCTTTGCCCTGGAGGATATGCTCGACCGCCAGAATGGAGAGTCCCTGGATATTTGTGATGCTAGGCTCTGGCCCAGCCAGCGTCCACAGTCGCAGAGCTTCTTCGTGGAACCGGATATTTTGGTGCGGGGCTCCTTCGGGGTCGTCGTCGCCGCTGTTTGCGATATCTGCGTAGAGGTACGCTAGGGCCATCATGGCGTTCACGAGAAATGGTGAGCAATACTGAGACCCGAGGTCTTTGCTACGCAGTGCTTGCAGAAAGGGTTGAACTTCCACGAAACGCCAGCAGACATTGGTATATGCAAGGAACATAGATAGCAAGTGAGATGTTTCTTCGTCGCTGACCGCCACGAGCCACGGTTGTGCCGGTACCCAGTAGAGCGGACCGCTGCTTTTGTCCTCTGCACGTGGTTGCGCCGAAGCCCCGGTCGCACGTTGCGAGTTGGTCTCGGAGAGGAAGCCGTCGAGATGGTCGAGCTGTAGCACGCTGTGTTGCAGAGTCTGATAAGCCTCTACGGATGGCAGATACAAGCGGTCGATGGTCACCACCGTCCTTGCAGCGTTGGTCGTTTCCTCTAGAGATGCCGTCGACTCTACTAAGCTTTTCAGAAAGAGGCGCCGCGAATGCTGACTCTGCTCGAGCGAGCTGCCGTCCACACCAGCTCCAGCCCGAGCATAGTCCAAGAGAAGCTCCATGTCATCACCTCGACGCATGCGCCGGAGGAGTTCGACAGCTCTCGCTTCATTACCTCGCGCGAGGATATCGTGCAGCTGTTCTAGACCCTCAATCCTGCGCTCCATCTCATGGTACCTTCGCTTTTTCGCTTGCTGTAGTGTCTCGTTGGGCAGGGTGCTCTCGTATGAACATTCGAGTGATCGACGGGCGCAGTAGCTGCAGGGCAGGCGGCCATCGCACTATGCCGATTAGCTATCCCCAGTTTCGTCTCTCCGTAGAAACGGTACCTTGACCTTTCTTCTCCTACAGCTGTAGCATGCTGTAGGCACTGTTTGACGCTTCAGAGTCTGGAGCAGGCGACTAGCCTCGTCTTCCATGCGTCGTGCCGAACTTTCCGCCATCTGCACCGCTCCCTCCAGAACAGGTCGTGGACTCTCCAGTTGCAGCATACGGTGTCCCTAACCAAGCTGGCAGCGAACTCTGCAGGTCGTAATCCGTCGAGATCGAATCGATGCCGCATGTAGCTGACAGCAGCAGGTAAAGCGCTCTCATGGAATCCCCGCTTGTTGGGAGTACGAGGCAGGCGAGAAAGGTTTGATGACCGGGGTATTAGTCATGAATTCGTCGAAGAGGCTCTGCATCAAATTTCGATCCGTTCTACTGTTAATTGTTGAAGGTTTCTATAGGCGGTTCCAGAAATCGTGCTCAATTCCCCAGAACTCTTGTGAAGAATTGTGGATTTCCTGCGACTAGTACCGGAAATGAGCGTGCTCGCGTGACCATTCGACGGTGCCGTACTTTCTTGGCGTGCATGAGTGAAGTGGAAGTTCCGTGACGGCTACCTCATTTGCGTAGAACGCCAGGCCATGACAGCATATCATCAACCTCCGCTATATTGAAGACTGCTAGGTCTCGATAAGAGAGCTCAGGCTGGAGCAGAGTGTATGCACCTACTGGACCCGACGTGATTGTGTTCCAAGGACTACCGCACCGCTTGTGAGCAAATCAGGCGCATTCAAATGAGCTTGGCCTTGATCTCTCAAGCGCTAAAGTGTAGTGCGATAGAAAGGAGCTGATACATCCCGATCGATAGGACGCAAGGGCCTGTGATACGACTGCGCCGAAGCAAGGCTTTCCACAAGGTCGGACCAATTCGCCTTACGTTTGTACCGCTTTTGCTGGTCTGGCTAAGCACCGTGTCGTTCTGGCGCTCACCTATCAGATCGTGAGACCTCCACGAATGCGGACCCAAGCAGATCCAGCTTGAACGTCAACTTTGCTAAGTGTACGGCAGATAAGGAGTCCAGCCAGCCTGTCGAGGTCAGGTAGCGATCGAACGAGGTCCACGCCACAGCACTTGTGCATTCTTCTTCACCGCATATGACTGGCATGAGAAATGATGCTCCCGCTGCACAATCGGACTCTCAATGCCAGGTTCTCCGATGTTTGAAGAATTCAGGCAACCGCCTCGGCATGTAGGTCACATGCCGGTAACATCCAGATGCGCACACGTCCACCTGTCTAGACGTCGACTTTCGCTCCATCAAGAGCTCTCTCGGGGACTCCAGTGTCACAGAAGGCGGCCAGACCTTCTTTGCGGGCCATCCGTCACTCCGCTGCGTTGCTCTCGATTGCGCAGGGTAAAATTCGATCGCCGGAGCATCGCGATGTAGCACAGGAACGGTTTCGTGTGCCGCAGTCTCGACCACGCATTTACAGCTATTGTGGATAGGTATCTGCATGTTGTCGGCCACATTTGCTCTTTGCTGTTTGTTGGCACTCGTGCTCAGCATTTGGGAGGCGAGAGTGAAAGAGGATGTCTCCAAGCGATGCGCCTGATTCTGGAATCCCTCCGCCGCAACTCCGAAGACTATTGTCGCAACCATCGGACCTACAGTTCGCGTTCTGTGCTTTGCCTCTCGTAGTTGTGTACTCCAGGGACGCGAAGAGAGGAAGGCAGATGACGACCTCGGAGGGATCCCCGCAGCCGAACTTGCTATACCCTGTCAACTGGTTGCAAGCCTGGCACAGCAGGGCCGCCAGTCGAGTACTTGCTAGCGTCAGCTCGACCAGCATTGCCGGCTGCACAGCTCCGCCTGCACGTCTTGAGATTCCACAGCGAGCCGCATACTGGCTTCAGCAGGCTGCTGCAGCTGCGCCTGGAATTCGAGATGATCGCGATTGAGGGCAGGCGCTCCTCCGTACACGGGGGATTTCGAGGGTCTCAGCATGAAATAAAAAGACATGCGGATCGCCTGCAGGCATTCTTGTTCTGTTTCCTTCGACAGGGACTCTACGATTCTACCATGTCGCCCGTTCTTCCTGCGCTACCCCGAAGCGACAGTAAAGCCCGCCTCTTCAAGTAAGCGCGTGCCCGCTGTCAAGCTGCAAGCCGTGTCCATTGATCGCGTAACCTTTAGTTACATCGGCCTAGATATGGAAAACAACATGCACCGCAAGATATATCGTCTAATGAAGGTTGGTGCGTACAAGCAGAAGCGGACCAGCAGATCTGATGGTGATCGCAGCTCGAGGCGAGTGAAGGACGCCAGAACATTATCAGCGTACTAGACGGCTGTCGCAGTGCAACAGCACTTGTCCTGCGCGACCGCGCCTCTACTTATCGGACGTCACAGGTCGACACAGAAGCTATGGCTGCCGAGTGTCGCCGCATTTATCTTCGCGCCAGCTCCACCACGAAGCCAATTTATGACCTCGCCGAGGACCCGTGTACCCCAGGCCTGCCGAATTGGATCATACAAGTATGTCGTATCTCCTGCATACGGTCCGCCCGTACTGACTATGCAGTGGATGCTTTGGCATGTGTTCAGGTACCGCGACGGTCGAGGGGAGCTCCATCGTGCAGACCGTCTTGGGAAAACAGAAGATGGTGATAGAGCACCTCCACCTCCGCCTCCGCCTACGTCCGGTGCGTCTTGGACATCCCCTCTGACTACGTTATGGCTGACCTGCCAGATGTGGGAGCTCGCCAACGTCGTCCTGTCTATTTCGATCCCGTGCGAGGAGAGTACCGGCATGGACTGACATCGCAGTCAGTGCCTGTCCAGACTAGTGAGTACGAGACTGAGCACGGGCCCTGAACTGGCCTCGAATTCCGATCGAGGTGAAGCAGGACGCGCCGGAATTCATATGTTTCATGCATAACACGTTTCGCTATATAGCGGAACAGAGATTGTGTACTCGGGGCCTTGACGTGCTAGTCTTTCTTACTATCCGTCGCCGTCTTTCGCTTGCCTTTTACCATAGTGGCAACTCGTAGCACTGATTTGAAACACCGCCAGACGTCTTATATGTGCCAGTCGAGATATCCACCCAGGAAGTGGTTATAGCGCACAGCATCTCAGGAGCATCCCCTTTCTATGGGAGCACACACCGACAGGCATTTGGAGCGACCTGTAGTAGCTACCCAATGCGATCTCGGAGAATCGAAATCAAAGGTCCACTGCCCTTCCTTCCCATGCTCGAGAGCACAGAAAATCGAGGTGGAGGTGTGCAACATTACCGAGCAGTTCGCCACGTC
This sequence comes from Cercospora zeae-maydis, assembly GCA_023512815.1. NCBI lineage: Eukaryota > Fungi > Ascomycota > Dothideomycetes > Mycosphaerellales > Mycosphaerellaceae > Cercospora > Cercospora zeae-maydis. Next base: position 518,651 of record JAKLWY010000003.1, on the reverse strand, counting down.
TCTGAGCCTTGCCTCGAGCTCTGCCGAAGAGCAATGTGGTCGAACCGCGCCGAATACGGCCTTGTACCAGCACACATCAATCCACGCAGGCGATGTCATTGGACTACTGCTAGAGTGCCTCTCATCTAACAGCGGTGGTAATCTGCGTGCCGGATGTACAATGTATCGCACGGCAGGATTCGTGATCCATTAGATTGCATGCATGTAGTGCCGACGCAAGAGGGCTTATCGCTATTCGTTCGGATGGGCACTTGGACCCGCTTTGACAAGGATGCAGCTCACCAGCGCTATGGGGACGATGAGACGCGCAGAGATATGTCATGCAAACAAGTGGATCCGCTTCTCTACGGAACATACAATTCTACGGCAGTCAGACGCGGTGTACGCAGTAAACCTCCCACAGCAGAGCCGACATGCTCTACTCCTCCGACCTATCAGTTCCAACAGGAGAAGTCGTATGTCAAGAGGTCCCACCTCGTTTCGCTCACACCTTCGATCCGCAGTCAGATCCCTGATCTTCGGGACATCGGTTTGCGATCAGAACGTGGTCCTCGGCAGCATGCAATCGATTTGCTATCATGCCCGGCTCCAAGCTTTCTATCACGCCCGGAATGTGGCGTAGTTGGACACAGATCCCACCGCAACGACAGAGACTTGGAGAGTTCCACTGCGTAATACTCAGTACCAGATGCCAGCGGAGAACTTTTGGGCGGGATCCTGCACAACTCGGCATCTCAATCGCACTCATAGGCCACCATTCCAAAATACCTGATCTAGCTTCGACGAATGCTAAGTCCATGGGGTATGAGGAGGGTTCCTAGACCGCGCGACACGTGATCTCTGAAATCGGACTCGCAGCGCCAGTCGTAGAGAGATGGTCAAGGCAGGAACGAGTTGTGCACTGTTCACCACCGTCTTTAGCGAGCTGCATGCTGACGGGCAGTTGCAGCTGTTCTAGGCGCGCCGTTAACCGGGCTCATGCTTCAGCATAAAGAACTGCAGTTTTCGGGGCTTGATCCGAGGGAGGAAATCTCTGCGTTTGCATGATCCTCCCGCGCCAAGAAGCGAGCTCACGCAACGTGTCCCGCTTGCATAGAGTGGAGTACTGCATTCCCACCTAGAATCATTACGCAGGTGGTTAAGGAGCGAAGGCTTTAAAATAGGGTCTACTCGACAGCAAATCCTACGACACATATGCCGGTGTGCGTAGAGGCAAGAATTCCAGTAGGGCGTGTGGCGGACAAGTCATCGCGGTGGTGTAGAGCACAACTGCCTTCTTACGAACCTTGCACTTTTTGGCACGGCTGATGGAAATGTGTCGCAACGCTTTCAGTGCAACTTCCCCCTCCCCTCTCCTTAAATGCAAAAGGCCTGTCCTGTTATGCTAACGGTGACAGCAAGATGACGCATTCGAGTTCTATCCATATCATATTGATGCCCTTTTGTGCATTCCAAATATCAACAAGCACAACGCCGACTTGTCTAGCACTCGATTCTGTGCTCATAGCCATATTGCTATATGGACGTCTCGCTACATTAGCATCGCACTGACGGACTATGCATGAGGGAAGGACCAAGGAGAAAAAGAAGGAACGTCGTACACAAGTAGCTCATGCTTGCATGAGTTGCCGGCAAACTAAAGTAAAGATCCGCCTAGGGGCCAGTCACCTTCTCCTCCAACACGACATTGATTCTCATAAAAAGACCCCTGCTGACTGACGTACCTAGTGCTCTGGACAACGACCAAAATGCGCTCACTGTAAGAATCGGGATGTTTTCTGCTAGTAAGACTGTTCTCTAGGAATGGCAAAACAACATCAGCTGCGGCATGATTTGATAAAATGCTTGACGCAATTAGAACGAGCAAGGGATATTAATGCACATGCAGGAAGCTAGCGACCAGGAAGCTGCGGAAGCACTCGCGCTGCCACGACTGGGTTCTTTGATTGAGACAGAATACCTTCGGATACAGGCACAACATGCATGTCGCCCTTCAAGTCCGGACCGCGCCGCAGGTTCCTATTATCCTACAATAATGAGCAGTGCCATAGAAGAGCCCAGTCATAGCGAGATTCGAACATTGCTCCAAAGAAACACGACACTCTCCAACGTTTGCAGAAATTGTGGATATGAACTGTCCTGTCCGGCCAGAGCACGACCCGAGGATGAAGACTGGTCTAGTTAGGCGAGGCTTAGAAGCTGACGATGACGAAATCGCTAACTATGCAAGATAGAAATGTCTTGCAAGCTTAATAAACCGCCTTGGACACCTTACGGCTACGTGTATTGTGCGCTTGCTCATCGATCGCATAAGACATCGTATGGTACAATGGGTTATAGACATTTGACCTGCGTAACAGCGCTTCAAGGTAGCAATGCTGAGACCACCGGAGTTTGTAGATGAAACAAAAAGTGAAAGTCCATTGGTTCTCTGGTTGGTTACAGCATAAACAATAGTGTATCACAACGGTCTGCGTAATTCAAAGGCAAATCAATAAAGGAGAATCATTTTCCACGTCGCACTTACTAGGCATCGACGACCCGGACTTGCTTCATCTAGCTCCGAAGAGTCTGCCAGAGACATATCGCGATATGGTGAACAACAAAGTGAAGTACCATCCACCTGCCTGCAATGAATTCCCGCTCAATGGAAATCTTCATGACCGTCAGACAGCTACGAAGCTTCTGTGATAGTGTACTTACCAAAGTATTTGCGAACCATTCTGGTCCTACTGTTTCTCGCTGCCCGACGTGGTTCACAGTCCTCTTCCACGTGGCCCCATCTGTTCTGCAGCCTTACTAATCCCTGTGATTGCTTTCTCGACGTAAGTGGAAGGCCGCCTTCGTTCAAGAGTGGCGTGCCGATGTGAGATGGACACAATGTCGACCGTGTACGCTGCAGAGCTGCAAGGCATCAATCTCGCATTACAGATCGCCCAGGGTACCTTTGAAGACTCCTCCAGCCCGAAGCAGGTCGCCCTCTGGACCGACAAGCAAGCAGCGATACGCTTGCTCGTCCGCGCCGAAGGACAAACCGGCGCATATATCCTGGAGCAAATCGCCTGCCGAACAGACATGCTACAGGACAAAGGCCATACCGTCACAATCCTGTGGATCCCCTCCCACGGGGGCATTGAAGGGAATGAGGCCGCTGATATTACAGCTTAAGAAGTCACAGGCTGGAGAAGAGGGCAAGATAGCAGCGAGGCGGCCGACAGAGTCGCTCAGCCTGAGGAACTTTATGCCGTCCTATTCACGCTGAAGCGAAAGAATCGAGAAGAAGCTAAGAAGGAGTAGCAGGCTACATAGCGCACGGGAACGTCGGAGAGATCCTCGTTCAGGTACACTGCATTGCCGAGCAAGAGATTCCTCCAACTCCACAGCGGCTTGTCCAAGCGCGAAAGCGCATTGCTTGTTCAGCTCCGCACCGAGAAAATTGAACTCCGGGACTTCCTCTTCAACCGCAACGTCCCCGGCGTCCGGGACCCTCTGTGCCACTGTCGCGAAGGACGACAAACTGTCCGACACGTGGTGCTAACGTGTCGCCGACTGCGCGACCTGCGCAAGGAGCGCCTCGGCGGGTTACCCGGCCCTATCAACCTCCAAAGTATCCTGAATAGCCACAAGCTAGCTATAAGGACCATCCATTTTATAGAACAGGCGCAGATTCTGGGGCAGAATAGAATCGGGGAGGAGTAGCGGACGTCGAGCGCTAGGCGGACACAGTAGGTACGCGGATGGAGAAAGACGAGTCGCAGCCTCGAGGAGTCTAGTATATAGTAATTAGCAGAGAGACGACCACCACCTGGAACAGCTTGGGGGCAAGAACAGGTGGTGATTGAGGGGCAGAGTGAAGGTGAAAGGGTCGGCTGGCCTTGTTTACTGCGGTGACATCGGCGAAGTGGGGCTATTCCTACTTGGGATGGTGTCGGCTGACCGCCGCACCTTTGCTTCCGGGCATCGCTGCCTCCGTGGCGGCTGCAACCGTGTAGGAATCAATCGAATCAAATCAAATCAGATCACTCCATCACACAGCATATCTGGAGATAGCATGGCGCTGGAACAGGTTTACATGTTTGTTGAACTGAGGTCAGCACGATTACAGGCCTCATATGCACCGACGGACTGTAGATCTGCCTTGACGAACGGAGAAACTCTCGGATTGCACGACGCTTTGCTCGAACACTTCCTGTAGCAGCAGATATCTCTATTGCCTTATGGACTACAGTATCCGCCCTCCGAGAGCTGGAAGCAAAACGACAGCCACGGCGTAGCTACGCAGACTACCTCTGATCAGGAAACACGCAAAGTTGTGTTAATAGAATGGGTGTTTGTCTGGATTTCAGGAATGTTAGGCATGCAGTAGAACAGCTAAGTGGTTGAACGACATTAGTATCCTCTTGGACCGGGAAGTCAAACAGCTGGAGCTAGTCATGACTTCATACGACCGGGTTTGGACCCTCCAAGCCTACACAGATGACGAGACAGAGCCGTATCGAAGACTAGTCAAAATTTAGGCCGCGTTGATTGAGAAATACATGCCCAGCTGTGTCAAAGATCGGCAAAACTTGACGCCGCGTTGATTATGAAACGCACGCGCACACTCAACACTGTCGTGTGAAGGGACGACCCCATCAAGCGATAAAGCAATCTAGAGAAGTCGAAAAGCGTTGGATAAGTGCAAGTAGTCTGTCAGACCATTGCTCTCATTACATATCCTATACTGACTCTCGAAGATTCTGCGTACTTGATAGTCTTGGAATTCGCGACCGCCGTCGAGATAATGTCCTACACTTGTTAAAGCGCCTTGAATGTTAGCATGCCTTTCGACAAAAAGTCAGCCACGTTTATATCGTTCCGTTCAGCCTTGCCCGACTTGCATAGCCACATTGCTTTGGGAGCAAGTCAACGATTCCCTCAGACGGAAAAACCCCAGCTCCTCGGGTCTAGGGATGAAATTGAATATTTTCCAGGCCGACGGTGCAACTAGCGTTGATGGATCAGCACGGATGATTGCGAACAGTACGGTTGATGGATACTGTAATCAAGGAAAGTGATGTATCTACACCGTTATATGGAAGGGACGAAGACTGAACTACCTTGTCATATCTCAACAAGCCTCTCAATGATATGTGATCATTAGGTTTCGCCAAGAGACATCCCTGTTCTCTGGACACGACGCTCCAACAGGCACCAAGACATGTTCTGCTTACGCTGACAAAGCATTTGCAGCCTCGACAAATGGCGAAGCTCCTCCACATGTCCTAGGCTTGCAGCTCTTGCAGGTTCTACCCATGTGATTGCCTAGACGAAACAGCTTGCCGTACCAGAGCCAGGCCGGATTCTAAAGTCAACGAGAGCCGCGACTACGATGACTATGACCCAAGCAAGAACGATGAACGAACCCGATCATCAGGTCGCTCCATATGCACCCGACTACACTCTCCAGAAGCTACCTGCAAGTCTTCCGATGTGCCATTTCCACCCAGATCTCAACGTCGAGGCTATTGCTGCACCGTTTGCTAAGAAACTCCCTTCTCTTTCGATCCATGACTTTTCAGCGGAGCCCATTTGGAGAGACGTATTCGCACTCACAGGCTCATTACGGACTTTTTACTCGAAACCCAGCATAATGAAAGCCTGGTCAGACACTTGCACTCTCCGGCAAGCAACATGTCTCAATGCCGTGCCAGGATCAGCACGGTCGGTGAAAATTGACGACAAGATTGGCTGGGTGGAGATCATGTTTGAATTCAAGTGTGTAACAAATCCCGCTACGCGATGCACTGGTTTTCTTTGCTTGATTCTTGAGGGCGGCTCGGGGAAGATATGGATCCTGAGGACGGTTTTGGAACATTTGGAGGGCTGCGGGGATGTGGACGATCTAGCACCGAAGAACACGGCCATCAATGTAATCAATGAGTCTCTAGGCGCTGATCAGCTCGTTGAGACAGACAAAGCCGGAACAGGGACTGACATTGTCGACTGTGTCATCGTCGGCGCTGGACATGCAGGGCTCAGCTGTGGAGGTCGTCTTCAAGCATTGGGCGTCAAGTACATCATCTTGGAGAAGGGCTCACAAATAGGCGCTACCTGGATCGAACGATACAAATCAGCAAGGCTGCATACACCACGCGAATACAATCACCTGCCGTTCGGTCGTACGTTCCCGGACATCTGTAGCGAGTATCTCACCAAAGATGAGCTAGTCCAGGGCTACAGAGGGTGGGCCCACAAATTCGGCATTGAGGAACACGTCTTGCTTGAAACAGTTCTTGACCGAGGATCATGGGATCCGATCAAGCAGTTGTGGACGTTGCATATACGTAGAGGTGGCATACCTCAAACGGTCGCAAGTCGAGCCGTAATCATGGCCGTGGGCTCTGGAGCCCAGATTCCGATTCGACCTACGATTCAAGGCCAAGCTGATTTCAAAGGGACAGTGCTCCACTCGGCAGATTACTGGAGCGCAGATATTTGGAAGGGTAAAGCCGGTATCGTCGTCGGAACAGCAAACACCGCCCACGACGTGGCGCAGGACATGGTCGAAGCAGGCCTTTCGACCATCACAATGGTTCAGCGTACCCAAACATTTGTCTTGCCGTGCGAATTTGTTGCAAAAGTCATTGGTAGGTCGTACAACGCTAAGATAGAGACACATGTCGCGAACCGAGCGGGGTACTCGATGCCAAATGCAGTAACCCGTCTATTATCTCGAAAAGCGCTGCACGGTATGGCGGATCGAGAATCGGAAAGATTCGATGCGCTGGAGCGTGCTGGGTTCAGATGTCAACGTTATGGTGAGATGCAGTGGCATTTGCTCGAACGATTTGGAGGTCACTATATCGACGTGGGCTGTTCGAAGCTGATTGCTGAAGGCAAGGTGAGGCCAAGAATAGTCACTGTTCGCGGACCCTCTCTCATTCTGACATTCCATAGATCAAGGTGAAAGCAGGTCCAGTGATTACCAAATTCACCCCGGAGGGCCTTGCATTCAGCGATGGCACTACGATCTCTGCCGACATTATGGTCCTTTGTACTGGCTTTGTCGGCAACATGCGCAGGAACATGGAGCAGATCTTTGATAAGAGGGTCGCCGATGAAGTTGGCGACATCTGGGGGTTAAATGAGGAAGGCGAGGTTAAGGGAGCATACAGACGGACTGGAAGTAAGTTGTTGCCTCTCCTGTCGAGTCGCAGGATCTGCTTACTCGTCCTCCATCATCATTCGTTGACAAGATGTTAGGTCCTGCAATATGGTGTATGGCCGGCGACCTCCCGATGACGAGGTACTACTCGAGACACGTCGCTCTGCAAGTCAAAGCCTTTGTGATGGGCTTTCCGTTGCCCAGCTACACGCAGGCGTCGTAGATAGAGCGTTCATCGAGACTATGTTATGTTATGTTATGTCATTCAGTCTAGCTATGCACAGATCCATTGTCCGTATGAGCTGTCCCTAAGCGTTGACCTTACATTTATACTCTCGTATGCTGCCTTGACTCAGAATGTCCCCCAAATCGGTTTTGCAGGGGTGTAATAGGGGTAGCCACTCCATGAGAGCACTATTAAACATCTGACGTGGGGCCTTGAGGTGCAAACCTGCCCGTACTCTTCAGGAACGTAATGGTGGCCCGCACTATGTCCAGATTCGGCCGCCATCTCTCTCCATCCACTAGTAGTCCTGTCCTTGGATCTTTCTTTCGACTCTTCCCGCCTAGCAGGAAGGACACATCGCCCCAGCTGTCGCCAGCAGCCTCTCGCAATGCTCCTCGCGGAGAGGCCCACAAAGGGCAATGGAGAATGACGTATTTAACGGACTCCACGCCACTCCCGCACTCGCATACCGCGCTCTCCAGTTGCCGAGTACGCGCTAGGTATTCTCGGAGATGGGCATGGCCCGTTCGTGCCTGTGCCAGTATTCCTGCGTCCTCGCGCGTCAGCGCCCCGTACAACTGCAGCGTATGTCTTCCGGGAAGAGCACTGTCGATTGCGTATGTATATCTCCCCCATGCTGGTGCTTCTTTCGGCACGTCGGCCTCCATCGCTGATCGGAGCAGCCTGGAGGCTTCAGAATATTCCCGTAGCCGACGTCCGGGTTCCACACTTAGGGTACGTTCTGTCGACGTATTTTCTTGGGCCGCGCAATGTGCCTGCTCATTCCCTGCGATTCCCCGATGTCCAGGTATTCACATCAACTTCACGTGGATGCCTCTCTCTCTAACGAGTTGGATCTCCCGGAGCGTTGCTAACACTACCTCCCGCGACCTCTTCGACTGACCACCAGTGCCGATCCACCGCAGACCTTCTTGGCTATCAGACACAATCCACACGGGAGTTTGCGCCTCTGCGACATATCCGAGCGCCACCCTGATCGCGTGGATCTCCGCACTCGTGGCGGTGCATGTCGTTTCCCGCCCGATCGTCTCTTGATGGACGACCTCGTACGCTGGCTTCCCCGCCACGCGATAGCACCTGACCACTGCGATGCCCGCCCAGCCGTTCCGCACCGACGCGTCGGTATAGTACAGCTGATGCTAAGATAGAGTGGCCAGCAGGCGGCCGTGGAGGCGGCGTGCTTCCGCTTCATCGCACACCTGCACCACGTCGTGGACGTCGTGCCACGGCGGCAAGGCGTACGGCAGCCTCGGAGTGATGCCGACTCCTTTCTTCCCCTGGATGGCCTTGTAATATTGGGTCCAGATCTCAAACATCGGGCTTCTGCGCCGGTCGTTCCTTCGTTCCATGTCGTTCATAATAGACTACAGCGGGTGTTGCTGCGGCAGCGCTCTCACGTCCAGCGCGTGCTTGGCCGTCTTCCTCGCCAGTCGTGTTTCCACCGCCTCCAAGCCCGCCTCATCTTGGAGGACACCGGAGGAGACCGTGCGGAAGGCACCAATGATCGCTTGCGCCCCCATCCGCTGGATCCGTTCGAGCCGGGTAGTGTGCTGTTGTACGCCAAGCCTTCCCCGAGCGTACCACGTGGATGCCGCATAGTCGGTCGTGGTGTCGATTACGCTTCGGTGCAGCTGCCGCATTTGCTTCGGCCGGATGCCTCGCAACCGTCCAATGGCCAGGCACTTTTTCGTTGCTGTTGTGATAATCCTATCGAAGTGTGCGGTCATGTTTAGACGTGTGTCCAGTGTTACTCCCAGAATCTTGATGGCTTTCTGGGGCTGGATCGTCGAGTCAAAGAAGTGCAGGACGGTGTCCGCACCTGCGTCGGGTGCTGTTCGTTCAAAGTGGATAAACCCGGTCTTGCTTGCTTCGAATGTCGCTCCGCTGTCTTCAGACCACTGCTCTGCCAGTCGCAGCACTTCCGCCTGTAGTTTCTCGGTCGTCTCTTCACAGTTGGCGCCGGTCCGCCATGCTGTGAAGTCGTCGATGAACCCGAGCGACCCACCCCGCTTATCGATCTTGCCTTCCACTAGGCCAGCGTTATAGAAAACGTACAGCAAGGGAGAGAGCGGGGACCCTTGCGGTATGCCAGCGTGGCTGATAGGCGCGCATTCGGACGTGTAGTTGCCTATTACGACGCTCCCCGTCGAATCCTCACAAAGACTGCGGATCCATCGGACCATCTGATCTGGAACACCTCGCTCTCGCAGACGCCGGGCCAGGACTGTGGGATGCACCCCATTAAAGGCTCCTTGGACATCGAATGTCACGAGGGAGAGCACGCACTTTCCCATCCACGCCTCATAGATCTTCTCGACCAAGACATCCAACGCCTGCTCGCAGGACCGCTGCTTCCGCGCGCCAAAATAGTTGGTCGGCAGCACGGAGAATCTCTCCGCAAGGTATGACAGCCTCGCCGCGGCAATGCCCTCGAGGCCTTTGCTAATAGTCGGTAATAACGAGATGGGCCGGTATGCCTTCGGCACCGTGTAGTCTGACTTGCCCGGCTTTCTCAACGCAATGATCCTGGCCGTCCGCCACGAACGGGGGACGTAGCCCAGATCCAGCGACGTCTGGTAGATCCATCGCATCCACGGGATCACATATTGCAGGAGGCGTCTCCAGATGTCGAATGTGATTTCGTCTGCTCCGGGCGCCTTTTTCAGGTTCTGTCGGAAGATGGCCTGGCGTATCTCTTCTGCTGTAATGCGAGGGAATTCCCGAGGCATGCCCGGCTTCCGCGTCGGCGCTTGTAGTTCTCTCGCGGGGCCACACGGTTTGGGTTCTGGCGGAATAGGAAAGAACGTTGCCATCAACATGTCCGCTTTCGCTTCGTCCGTCTCCGCCACGGTCGTATCCGTCACCAACGCCGGGACGACGTTCGTTTAGTATGCAGTCCGGGCGTAACTATTCGCCTTCCAGATATTGTTCGGGTCTGCGAGAAATTCTTTCCAGTGTTTCCGCTTCTGCTTCTCTATGCATCGGAAGTATTCTCTGCGGATCTTCTAGAGAGCTTGCTTTGCCTCTGATGCGTCCTCCCCTCTCCGCTGCAGAGTTTTCACGTAGTTCCGAGATGCTGAGAGAGTTTCCCGCAGCAGGGAGAGGTCGGGTGACCACCATCTCTTTGCGTGCGGGGACGGCTTCGCTCGTGGCACGTATTGATGAATAACATCCTTCACTATGTGCATAAAGCGTTCTGCAGTATCGTCCAGAGTTTCTTCCGTGGCCGCCGCAGGCAGAAGGACTAACTGCAGCCGTCGTGCTACCTCCGGGCCGATTTGTGACCAGTCGGCCCTCTCCGGCATCAGGCGACTCGGCCTCGACTGCGGCTGTAGCGCTCGGGTAATGAACTCGATCTCGATGGCTCTGTGGTCGGAACCGTGGTCGTGCTTATGGGCACGACACAACAGCAACCGATCCACTAGCCCGGGACTGGCCAAAATAACATCGACTGTCGAGTGTTGGTTTTTGCCGACATGTTGCCAGGTAATAGTTCTCGCAGGGAGCATGGATTGGAGGCCGAATTCCTGAGCGAAGTGCACGACCGGTGCCCCCTCTGTCCTTCTTCGCTTTACGAGAATGTCCTGCCCTCCCCAGAGAGAATGGTGTCGGTTGAAGTCTGAGCAGATCAAGATCTCGATCGCTCTGCCCCATCTGGCTTGCACTTCGTCTATGGCCTGGCGGACGTATGCCAGCTTCTGGTTGATGGCCTTGCGCTTCTCGACGTAGCTGTCCCCTTCGTTAGGATTATATGCCGACACCACGAGCACCTTCCCTTCGGAGGTCGTGATTACCGCTGCTGTGATGTCGTGCAAGGGCACGGGGACTTGCACGGCTGACATGCCGGCGCTGACCCAGAGCATGGCCCGGTATGCGAACTGGCCGGGGCCATGCTCTCGTTGCACCGTCGGAGTGAGCGGCCTCCATTTCTGGTGACTCCCGCACCGCACCTCTCCTGTGCTGGAATCAACGTGCAGATGCGGCTCCACTACCGCAAGGACTGCAAACTGAGAGTACGCCTCGTTACTCAACATGCTCCACTGCACATGTTTCTGCCTGCCGATGTTGTAATAAAGGACTTGCAGGTGTTCTATCATTAATTCCGTGCTGCATTTCCCATCTCGATTTCCTCCGTAGAGGTCGTTCCCTGCGTCAACGATTGTTGCGCCTGGGCAGCGAGATACCGTCTGTGGTAGGGGTGCCGCTTACACGCCCAATCGGAACTTCGATGCCCGCCTGCACATACCGCGCACTTCGGGGGATCCGTGCTCTGGCAGTCTCGTGTTTGGTGCGGACCTGTACACTTCCCGCATCTTGTGGCCCTGTGGCACGCTCCTTGGAGGTGGCCGTACGCGTTGCAATTGAAGCACATTTTGTCCGCCGTGCTCGGTTCGTATCGAGAGCAGAACGCTCCGTATGCGCCGCTGCCGAAGAGTGCCTGACCCGCCTTAAGCAGGTAGTCTGCCGCCACTTTGTTCTTCAACCAGATAACAAGGGAGCCAGTCCTCTTCCTCGGGTCCATCTTACTAAGCCAGCTTGCCTTCGTCGCCGTAAAGTCCATATCGTCTCTCTGGTTGTCCACTGCGAATTCCGCGCACACATCGCTGCGAAGGCTGCGACGTCCCTCGACCGTCGTATCGAGGACTGCTTGCTTCGATATCATGTCGCATTTGATAGGATACCACGCATCGCTCTTTACGTGGGCCTCCGGCGTCGCAATGTTTAGCCAGCCCGAGTGCTCTTTGGCCTTGGTCGCATCCGCTTCGCTCGCGAACACTATATTGATCCTCTCGCCCGGCAGCTGCCGGAGACACTTGATCTTGATCCCTTGGACAGCCGGCGTGGCATCGATGCCCTGTTGCAATACTGCCCTCACGATCGCAAAATCCGTCTTCTCGCCTCGGAAGCGTGTAGTGTTGATGGTGATTGCGCTTCTGTCATCTTCGACTCGTAGCCTCTGCGAGTGCACTACCCGGCCCACCTTAGCACGCCGATTAGCGTCGGCTGCTTGTGCTGCTTTCATCCCCGTTGTCACAGCCGTCGCTTAGGTGGCCCTGGTTGGTTTGCTCTGCTGGAGGAGCTTCCGCATCGTTTCGATCTCGCCACGGAGAGCACCGATCTCCTGCCTCTGCTTCTGCACCTCCTCTTGCCGGTCCTCATTTTGATTGATCAGCTGGACAATGAGCGTCTTGAGGCTCTGGATCTGCTCCGTTACCGTCCTTCCTCTCGCGGCCTCGCTCAACTGCTCTTCAGCCCTCCTCTTCTTTGACGCTTCGGCCGGCTGTTTGAACTGGAACACCGCTCGAGCACCTCGGGGCGCCTCGGTCGCTGCATGATTCGCCTTCTTGCCTCGTGCCCCAGTAACTACCTGGTAGCCCTCTTCATCCACCGCCCTTTCTCCCATCTCCGGGCTTGGCACCCCCGCGGCGATGTCGGCAAGCCTGGTCGCATACTGAACCGGCGCGTCCCGCCCGGCGCCCACCTCACCTCCCACCCGAATGCATTCATCACTCTCTTTAGCACTGTTGATGTGCATGTCGTCCTTCCCGGACAGTCATAATTACACTTCGTGCTCGTCCACGTTGAACGCGACGACACGCGGTTTGGATGCGGCTCTCGAATTTCGGAAGCAGAATGCTATTACTAAAGATCGCCTAGGAGGTCTTGCAGCAGACAGCCTCGAACCCAGGACATGTATCCATCTGGACCGACACCTAAGCAGCGATCCAATCTCTCGTCCGTGCCGGGGGACAATCTGGAGCATACTCCCTAGAACAGATCGCTCGCCCGATAGACGCGCTTCGCAACCGAGGCCATGCCGTCACAGTCCGACGGATCCCCACACATGAAGGTATCAATGGGAACGAAGCCGCCCATGTTGCGGCAAAGGAAGTGACAGGCTAGAGAGAAGGACAAGACAGCAGCATAGAGGCGAAAAGAGCCGCCCGATCAGAAGTATTCGATGCGGTCCATCCTACGCTTAAAAAGCAGGAGCCGAGGGAGGTCGAGAAGAAGTGGCAGACCTCGTGTCGTCAGGAAACGAGTGGAAGGCCCATGTACAGATGTACACCGTCTCCGAGCAGAGAAATCCTGCAACTTCATGCCAGTCGGACCAAGCGGAAGATCGCGCTACCGGTGCAACTCCGACTTCCGCGTCCATCATAAGGTACCCGGCATCCGGGACTTTCGGTACCATTGCCAGAAAGGACGAAAAACCGTCCGACACGTGCTCCTAGCATGTCGGCGACTGCGCGACCTGCGCAAGGAGCATCTTGGCAGGCTGCCGGGACGTACCATCCTCCTGAGTATCCCGAGTAACTACAACCTAGCTACGAGGGCCATCCAATTTATCGAACGGGCGCAGATCCTAGGGCAGAATAAGATCGAGGAGGAATAGACAATATCGAGCGCTGGGCGGAGACAGTAGGTACGAGGACGGCGAGATATAAGGCACAGTCTGGAAGAGCCTAGAATGGAGCAGCCGGTAGGAGGACAACCACCGCGTGGAACAGCTTGGCAAGCAGGGGCAGGCGGCTTCGTTAGCATTGGCCGGCCACCGAGCCCTTGCCACCGGACATAGCCGCGGGTGACGCGGCTGCGACCAATGTAGGAACCAATCAAGTCAAATCAGATCAGCTTGATCACCATCTAAGAATCGTCGCTCGCTGTATCGACTACGGAACTTGGCACACGTCTTAGGCTTTCTTTGTTACATGCAAAGCTCAGCGGTGCGCGAGCCACTTACGAGAGGAGTCCTTGAGTGGAGCTGACTACGAATCGAGCTTGGCAATTATGGGTAGGGTGTTCAAAGCAAGCCGAGAACATGTTCGCCCGACCGGTGCGAACTGGTATCAATGCCGCGAGAGCATTACATGTGCACGACTAACGACTTTTGTATGGACATTAGCGGAGTGCGCATGGAAGAAAGGGGCGAAGAAAGTGAGAAAGCTGCAAACAGCAGTGCTAGAAAGGCAGAAGATATGATGACGGTGCCGATCCTTGCTCGAAGGCTTGGTCAGCAGAAAAGCTTTGCTACATGCGCCCGCGAGCCTCCGTGGTGGCATATTCTCGATCGTGCACCTCGACCAGGCATATCGCACCCTTTCTCCACGGCCTGGAGTTCTCGGGTGGTCGCAGAGGGACTCGTGAGTTACAAACTTCACCGCGCGGCCTCGCAGTACGTCTTTACAGCCGCCACAAGGCCGGCGCGACTTTGTTTCGAATCAAACACCTGGGAGTGATCTTGGTCCTCGTTCCAAATCACATCCAACCCTTCTCCTCGCCAATTCTCTCGCTTCCAATGTTCTGGCCAGGTCCCATCGGGATTCCGCTTGACGCCAGCCAGGTATCTTCCGACAGATGTTGTGTCTGCGATCAGATCACGCTCTCCCAAACTGACCGTCACTCTCATATCCCGCTTCTTCATGATTTCATGCAAATCTTCCAGCCACAGTACATTCTCGGACCAGAAAAAGCGTCGACCAAGGGTATGCGCTACACCTGGGTCCGCGGATGCGAAATACCACAGCTGCCACTCATTCGCACGTGCTGGCGAGCGGCAGGTGAAATTGTATGCTACGTCCGGATTGTGTAAGAGGAAACAGACTGGATCGACAAAGACCATGGACGATATTCGTGGTTGGAGATCAGAATTGTGGAGCACATTTGTTGCAATCACGGATCCGTAGCTGTGGGAAATGAGAACAAACTCCTTCCATCCATGTTGATCTAGGATGGCCTTGATCTCGGCACACATGGCGTCCTTGCTGAGGGCAGAGTGGGTAATGCGGAACGACACGGGCATAATTTCGAAGGCTAATATGCCAATCTCGCCGTCTCTTGGAGCACTATCGTGGCCACTCTCGAGAGCGACGATATCGCGCAGGAAGTCCACGTAAGGCCAGAGCCCGATGCCTATACCATGTATGAACACGACCGGTAAGTGCATGTTCGACGTGTGCGGCCGATGCCAATAGGACAAATGGCTGGCCGGAGATTTGTGCTGTGCGGTGAGAGCCACGGGACGGAGAGGAAAGAGACGGAAAAAGTGGCGGCGAGCCAGGCGATGGTGATAGTAGCCTCCCCATATGAGTCTGATATAGGTGAGGAGGTCCACAAACCCCACGCACGAGTACCACAAAAGGCTGCGATAACTCGGCCGCACAGGGTCCAGAGTCAAGCGTATTGCTTCGGCTGATCCATGACCGGGAGTGAATCGTCTTTCGAGAATCTCCTCCCAACGATTCACATAGCACTCCAATTCTGCTTGATAGCTCTTCTCTTCACTTTCGACACGCCCTTCAAACAAGGCCCAGGCCAGCCAGTCCCTTATGCCATCCCTGCCAATGTCTTCCAGCCGCGCGCCTCTGAACCACCCTCGTATCTGGTGTTCGAGGTCGGCGGCAGCCATGTCCTTCGTAATGCGACCGAACAGTTTCGCTCTGGACTCTATAGGCTGCAATCTTGGATGCTCTGCGGGCCGCTGCAGGCGGAAGGCAAGCGGGAGGTAGACAACCAGATAGAAGACGGCCTCCGCCCAGAGCCAGACGCGGATTGACTGAGGCGGTGCAAGGAAATTTCCAGAAAGAGTGCAGGCATGATTAAGCGCGTCGTACGCTGCGCACAATAGACCGATGGGTGTGATCACTGAGAGAAGGAATACACATGTGCGGATAAAGACATATTCCGCTGTTGAAGAGTTGATCATCGCTCACCAAGAATTTGGAAGGATGCGGCAGTGGAATGCCGCCAATTTGAACGTTCCGGCATCACTCAAGCCATGTAGGCTTCGTCGTATGCTTCTTAAAGTTGAGAAGAGTAAATGCGTTGAGCTGTGCTGGATGGCATATGAAAATGAAAGCGCCAGACCCCCGTCACTAGCACTCCACGACATTGCAGCTCATTTGGCATCGTAATCGTATACAATCGGCAAAGCCTGGTTCGGCCAAGCATAATCATGCTCCTAGTGGCAAAGCTGGACGCACTCTCCACTATTTCGCCGAGGATTGTAACCTGACCATGCCCGCGATCCCCGAGCAACTTTCTTCTTGCCGAGTTTGAGTGCTTGTTGGCGTCGCCTCAACGGCGCATCAACTGACAAGGATGCTGCTTCTTCGACTCTTGCCTCGGAAGAGAATGGATGGATGGATGGAGTATATTCCGCCCGGCGCTAAGCACCTAAAGGGCTCATTACGGATATTACGTAATCGCTTTGCTTCCGAAAACTTCCTGAACTCCAAATAGCCCATTTGATTTGCCCTATCCCAGTCCGTCCTCCCAGTCCTTCTGTCCTATATTGTCGGAAACTCGTACTAGGTCAGTGTCCCACAAGCTCTCTTCAAGTCGCTCCTCCAAGTGTTCACTGTCCCATCTTCAGCGAGTGAAGCGTGTCTTGCTGTTAGTACGAGGGTGCGTTGTAGGAAAACGGTTAGTAGTGGTAGGTGTAGGGTTGCTGGCGTTATATGCTTTGTATGTCTTGTTTGAAATTGGCTTCGCGAGAGGTTACGGCAGCTCGGTACCATCACGAACTTTGAGATGCCCGTGAAGCCATATTGCTTCCGCAGAGGACATGGCGAGGCTTAGGACAGCAGTAGTTCGTATTTTTCGATGAGTTCCATACCCGTTACCAATGTCGCTGATACATTCCAGGCCACATCAGCGACTCCCAACGCAACCTCATCTTGCAGCACTCCTCATCCGCCGTCTTCCAGCACAACTACCTTTCGCGATACATCACACAAGACACGCAGGCGGCCTATCGCGGGCTCGAGCCTCAGACCGCGATCATTCGGGCTGCGAGCGGGATGAGTCGCTCCATTGACCCGGACCGACCTCAGTCCCTCAATGATCAGCAATTGTTACAGATCAAGAAGCATCCTGAGGTCGTTCTCGCGCGAAGGATACGCGATCGTCTGGCCAGGCAAGCACGGGCTTGCCACACAACGATCAAGCGGTCGAGTGGTACGCGAGAATACACAGAATACCGACATGCTCAGCGGAACTACCTACGCAGGAAAAGAGAGGTGTACAAGGCCATGTTGAAGCAAGTACAGACCAGGTACCGGGAAGAGCAGCCGATTGATGATATCCTGTGGCAGCTGAGGGGAGCCCGTCAGGACACCGCGCAAACGACATCAGCCCAGGCAATTAGCCCCCTAAGCAGCGAACGTCGGCGGGTCCTCAGTGCATTGCTCACCTTTGCGCCATCTAAGCATACTGGTGACCAGAAGCGCCGAGTGGAAGCAATAGATGCTGTCGCCGCTCTTTGCAAGCGGCAAGAGGCGACACAACGCAAAGTTTGCCGGAAGAAGGCAGCCTGATCTGTCACTTCCCGCAAAAGGGGACTGCACAACAGCGGACGCGAAGAAGGCCATTAAACCGGATCCAATCCAGATGGAGTGTCTACCAACTCAATGTATATTTTGCATGGGCAACCTAGAACTGCCCGTTTCGCATCGCACGAAGCAGTTCCGGGACCGCAGTGGCCTGAAGAGGCACTTTTTCCGGAAGCACCTGCAGTATCACGACATAAAAGAGCGTATAAGCTGCCCGCACCCGAAGTGTGATGATCGATGGCTTGAGCACGTAGATCATTTACGGAACCACGCAGCAAGAGTGCACAAGACGTTAACATAAATGTCTTTTTGGGTGCAAGTACTAAATACTTATCAGCTGTGAGTGGTTGGTCAGATCCTGGCTCCAGGCGCGGCTGGAGTTGTTTATGACCCATACAATGCAACACTGTGGCGCTTCCGATGAGGTTGACGAGCCTCACTTACCAATGACGGATCATCTCACATGAATATGGCTTTTTCCATGCACATTGCTTGGAAAAGCTGCACGAGGCGTAGTCTGCCGATTGTCGTATGTGAAGAAGTCGGCAGATATGGTATCCAAGTCGTGCACCGGAACTCGGGAAAATAAATCCGCTCGTCAGGAAATTCACTCGCTCACGAAGCGCTGCGTTTCACTGGCACTGTACGACACGAGATGCTGACTTTCAGCTTTTCGCATAAGCATGTGCCAACGAAGCTGGCGTTTGCATAAGCGTCGTGGTCGCCCTTGTGGACATCTGCAGTCCCGGGCGTTATTGGTCGCCCTTGTGCATCGAAGCTGCGGAAGTGGAGCTGATTTCAAGCTCTTACAGTGTGCATACTGTGGGACGCATTGCGGAGATGCGTGCAAAACCAGTTGCAAACGATTACGAATAGCCAAACAGGGCAGCAAGACAATGCACTCGGCATCTTTACGTTGCGTACTGGAAAGACGTTGAAGAGACCGGAAGAGTATTTTGGAAGTGCCAGAAGACAGGATGTTCCGTGAATGATGTGCTCCATACCCGACCCACGGGCCATGGACCCCGAAAAGCAGCTAAGCCATTCAGCATTTCGAGATGATGTGTCAGGAGCAGGGGTCTCCAATCTCGCGCAGGAGCATGCTCGTTCGTCCAGCACAGCAGTGGGTACCAGCTCCACTGTGCAAGACAACGATGATACTTCAGCGAACGAAGCGCCAGCTCCGACCATCGACTGAAGTATTCTCCTCCTCGATATCGCATCCACTTTGAACTATGGCGGGGGCTGAGTTGCAGTCTGAAGACCATCGCAATCTGCTCGACATCGTCGACAGATTGCGTTTGACAGGCATTACCCGCTACATTGACCTCCCACAGATTGTCGTCTGTGGTGATCAGTCGGCGGGAAAGAGCTCCGTACTGGAAGCAATCTCAGGCCTCCGATTTCCCACCAAGGACAACCTATGCACACGCTTCGCCACGGAACTGGTACTTCGCCGTAATGAGACCGTGGGCGTCAAAGTCTCGATCATCCCGGGCCCAGATCGCAACCCCGAAGAATGTCGAAGCCTGTCGCAGTTCAACCACAAAATTGATATTGTTGACCCCGATCTCTCCGGTCTGATTGAACAAGCCAAGCAAGCCATGGGCTTATCCGACATGAAGGTATTCAGCAGTGATGTGCTCCGTGTCGAATTTGAGGGTCCAGAGCAACCGCACTTGACTCTCGTGGACTTGCCTGGCCTGTTCCGCGCAGGCAACCGGGAACAGTCGGTAGATGAGGCTCCTATTGTTCATGAAATGGTGCGAAGCTACATGGAAAAGCCGCGGAGCATTATCTTAGCCGTGGTTTCTGCGAAGAGTGATTTTGCTTTGCAGGAAGTCACCAAATACTCCCTCGAGCTCGACCCTCACGGCGTGCGCACCTTAGGGTTAATCACCAAGCCAGACACCTTGTCCAAAGGGTCAGAGAGCGAGACAGCATATATTACGATGGCCCACAACAAGGACGTCGTCTTTCGACTCGGCTGGCATGTCTTGAAGAACCGCAGCTTCGAGACCCGCGACGTGTCCACAGCTGTGCGTGACTTGCAGGAATCTCAGTTCTTCGCGGCGGGCGCATGGGCATCGCTGAACCCGAGCACGGTCGGCATCCAATCCTTGAGGCCTCGATTGAGCAACATACTCAAAACCCAGATCTTGGAAAATCTCCCCAGCCTGCATGCTGACGTTGTTTCGGGAATAGAAGAGTGCAAAGCTCGACTGGAGCAGCTCGGTGAGCCCCGCAACACTGCACAGCAGCAGCGAAGCTATCTACAGCATGTGAGCTGGAAGTTTTCGGTATTGTTGAAGGCAGCCGTTGACGGGGTATACAGCGATAGCTTCTTTGGGCATGCACGTACGAAGGAGGGACAACAGAAGCGCCTGCGCGCTGTCGTTCAAAACAGACTTGAGGACTTTGCAGAGGATATGAGGTCAAGAGGTCACAGCCGAGTGATTGTCGAGGATGACAAAGAGTCCGACAGCGATCACCATCATATCGAACGCATACGAAGATCAGATTATATCGCTTCCGTAAAGGAGCTTATGCGTCACAGCAGAGGAACGGAGCTGCCTGGCACATTCAACCCAGAGATCATTGGTGAACTCTTCAGAGAACAATGCCAGCCATGGCGGGGACTTGTTGCGGAAGTCCGTCGCGACATCTTGCAATGTGTTCGATGGACTGCAAAAGCTGTACTCGAGGCAGTTGCCGTCACCGATACTGTTGACGCGTTGTTTACTTTCATTGACAGAGCAATCGACGGTCTTGGATGTGAGGTGGAGAGAAGAGTAGATGAGATGCTTCGGCCGCACCTTGCCGGACACCCAATTACTTACAACCATTACCTTATCAGCAATGTTCAAAAAGTTCAAGCTAGCCGGCGAAAACGGGGATTAGAGCGCGCAATCTCCCAAAAGTTCAGATTCAATGGCAACTTCCAACTCGATGAAAGCGATGTCAAAAACCTCATCCAGATCGTCCAAGAACATGAGGAAGTAGATATGGGGTATTACGCAAGTCAGCTTGCAGTGGATTACATGCAGGCATACTACAAGGTGCGAAGGTTTCAGATTCAGCATTCTACGCGCAGTTAACAATCATTTTAGGTGGCTATGAAGAATTGGGTCGATGATGTTAGCATACACGTCATTGAGGAGCAACTTATACAGAAATTGCCCCCCGTATTCGGCCACAAAACAATTGAGCAACTCACGGATGCCGATGTGAATCACCTGACAGCAGAAAAATCCAACAACGCAAGCGATCGTGCCCACACTCTGGAGAAGCTTGATAGTCTGACAAAGGCTTCGAAAGAGCTCCAAAGCCTCGGCAAGCATCTCCTGCAAACGCACGGTATGTTCTCCAAGACAAGTCATGTCTCATACTAACAAGCCACACATCAGCTTCCATCCATCCGGCTCAGGATCGAGAGTCAAATAGCACAGTGGGCGCAAATGGTACGTCGCCTACGCCCCTGGAGTCGCAATCAATGTCGCCCATTAGCGAAGCGGTTGAAATGGATGAGCACGCAGAAGCGATGGAATCCCCAGCAATTACATTGGTACAGAATGGTTTTGGAGAAGCATCAGCATCGCCAGTGAAGGCGAAGAAGAAACGCAGCCCCAAGAGTACCAAACAAACTGTCTTCGAATGGCACTAAGGGTGATGCATAGGTGGGCATCCACCACGTCTAAAACGACAACTCGTGGTCGACCAGTCGAGATTCAGTCAAAGTATCGAACATTATAGTATTGGCTTTAATCTCACTCTGCATCTTATGTTGAGAAAATGCAAGAATCCCGTCGCGAGTGAATTTGTGGATACCGCAAAGCATGTAATGTGACACTCATTCAGAATGACCCTCAGACTGCGCATGGGGTTCTTATTGAAGCTCCCACAGACGAGCCAAGCTTCAGATTGGGCGGCAGCAGCCATTATCTCCGGGCTTTGGCCGCCTCCACAGTTGCTGCCGCGTGGGTCACGCCGTAAGGTGCGAGAATTGCTATCACTTCTTCAACGGCTGCATAACTGCTCTTGGCCAATTGATACTGAATAGTGATATGCAAGGTCCTAGCAAATCAGCATCATCAATAGTCATGCTCGCTAAACGCATTTTCAAGCTTAGCTTCGGTCCCGATAAAAATTACCACTGCCACGGTCGGGCGATTTTCCACCATCTACTCTTCCATGTGCAGGTTGCCAAATTCTCTCTCGATGTTCTCGGCACGGGTGACACCTGCAGCAGCGATGTGGCGCTGACCTCCAATAGGAGCACCACACTCTGGGCAACGAGTCTGCTCCATGGGTCCGCCACATTCACCTATGAAGAATGTTAGCACACTCCGTCGGCTGAGAAAGGGAGTGGACCGTCTTACCAATAGTGAAAGGATGGCCATTGGTACAGCAGTACCAATGGCCAGTGACACTGAACTCCCTCGACATGACAGCCACCACCATGCGCATCTCAGCGCTGCTGATGGACTTGTCGAGCATCTCACGAACACCATTGACTTCAGAAGTGACGCTGTTGGTCTGGCCCGGGAACATGCGACAGATCTCTGTGGATTGGTTGAGATGCAAGACTGCTTCGCGCTTGAGAGCCTCGCTCTTCTGTAAGCTGTTCCAGCGTCAGTGATGATCTTCCACGAGACAAATAGTAGCTTACCTATTTCCGTCCAAAGCCAACGTTGCACCGCACTCGAGAGCCGCAAAGTGAGCCCAAAAGATATGGCCCTCAGCCTGCTGAAGAGGATACTTCGATTTCATAGCAGACTCATGGAAAGAGTCGCACTCCATGCGATATTCGCTCAGGTTGATCGCCAACGGTTTGGCGCTACGCTGCTGACGAGGCATGCTCTCCCAATTTCGCACTAAGTCCGTAATGATGACAAGATCGCACCGAAGGCCGAGAGCAATCGCCAAGAGTGTACCACGAGTTTGTAGGATGCTCCGGTCGTACTCGAACCTCGGCATATCTATGGTCTGGCGTCTTCGAACAGACTCGACAAGATCGCGAACACGTTGGAATGGCTGCTCCTCCGCACGCACCTTGTTTGTGAAATTCGCGATAGCGCAACGAAGCTTAAGAAAGGCGGAGTAGCGGCCTGCAGTCGAACGACGGATAGCAGCGGCCAACGTGCTGGGACCAGTGAATGAGACTTCAGCAATCAAAGGAGTCTGCCCAACAGTCTTCAGTAGTTCTCCTTGCTTCTGTTGGATTTTTTCTGCAAGCGGCAGGTACGCCTGATGGGACCAAGCGATGAACTTCTTGGTGCTTTCGTCAAGTAACGCCCGTCGGATAACGCGTCCATACCGAGCAATGGTGCGAAGACAGCCACGGCAATTGGGGCAGGTCTTGAGGTTCTCATAGGAGAGAGGCAACAGATCATCCTTGATAGAAACCGGCACGCTCAGATGCTCGACTTCGTCCATGTGGTAATGCTTGGAAATGTCCATCTGGCCATCGAGAGTCTCCACAGTGAAGATGTGCCCACACGGGGGAAAGAGACAAGGCGTCTTGTCCAGATCCAACTCTGCATACGTCTCCAGCGTGTAGAGATCCACGGTGCTGTCTCGAACCTCTTCTGTAGCGCAAACTTGGCAGAATTTCGAAGAAGGGCACATCTCGCCGCACATCGAAGGGCACTGATGACCGCAACCCAAAACTTTCTTGCAACGCTTAGAGCAAGGAACCCAATCGCACGGAGCGCCGCAAGGCATCTGGCACTCCGCGTGTTCGCAAAACGAAGGGCACTTCTCTTCCATACAAGGCGTGCAAGGCTCGTGGCACTGCTTTTGGCACGCAGAATGAATGCAGCGCACCTCGCAGTTGGAAGAGCAAGGCGGGCAGGGTTCGCCAGTATGACACTGCTCCGGGCACGAGTGAACGCAGCTAGTGAAGCTCCTGCCGCACCTATGAGTGCACTTGGCGTGATTGATTGTGTCACTCTTGCCTTCATGATTCCGCGGGCGGCATTCAAAGCACGCTGATTGACAATTATGACCGCATTCCAGCGTCGATGAGCACCGCTCCTGGCAGCAATATGCTGGATCATCGACAGCGATATGACAAGCAACGACGACGTCGTGCCCGCAACCAGGAACTTGACGCTCAACGGGCTCTCTGCATATATATCTGGCCGTGTCTTGGTACGACCAGCACGGCATCCTAGTAACGTGATGTCCGCAAGGTAGGGTGATGTCACATTGAATAATGATAGCGCACTGGGCCTCGCATTCATTTCCGCAGGCTCTCTTGCAAGGATGAGTGCAGCCCTTTCTCGGTCGAACGCAGTCCTTCAAGCAGTGGACTCCATTGTGCAGGCTCTCCGCATGACATTTTGACGGACAAGCATGACCACAAGGCAGTTGCTTGCCGCACATGAGATCGCAACCTGCTTCTGGTGCCACACGAGAGAAGTCCTCTGGCTCCGTGACCTGCATAGCGGTATCGGGGTGGCGAGGGCAGGATAGCTCCAGAACAGTGCCAATGTTGCCCTCGGTCCTGAAAATCTCCAGGATTCGTTGCCACATTGGAACACTCGATGCGGTTGCCGAATTGCCTAGGATATACATACCGTGTTTCGCGCGAGACAGCAATACATTGATTCTATTGGGGGTCCGCAAGAAACCGCAGTTGTTGCTGTCATTGCTGCGAACCAGAGAGATAATGACCACCTTAGCTTCTTCTCCTTGGAAGTTGTCGACAGTGGCGAGTCGAATCGCTTGGAGCAGTGTGCCTTTGGTCATGGATATACGGCGACGTGAAGAATCAGCAGCCAGAGCCGGTTCCACATCCTTCGTCGCATCTTCTTGAGCCAACTCATCGATGTCTCGGTCGTTGAGGATGATGCCGAAGGAGTTCTGGAGCTTCTCCTTCAAGTGCCGCAGCTGGCCTAAGTACGGTGTCAGTACCGCAATATCATTTGCGGTATAGACGCCTTGCTTCTGGAGATGGCCGACGAGAGCAGCGACCATTTCGACCTCGTAGCGGTTGGTACGAGAAGCCGACTGCATCTGAGTTCTCTTACCATCTTCTTTCTTTTTATGGTCCATCCAGAACAGTCTCTTACGCATTCCCACGACTTCCGGATAAGTTTTCACTGATTCAGCATCTTGCAAATTAGGATACAATGTGGAGCGGATGAGCCGCGATACATATGGGTGCATGCGTCGCTGAGTCTCCAGTGTGACGTACGGGAGACCATGGACATTTTCCTGGCGAGGGTGAATAAGTCGCTCGAACAGAGACACATCTAGTGCAATTTGGTTGCTGCGGGGGTTCTCTGCAGAAAGGTCATAGTTCTGCACTTTCGGCCTTAGTTGCTGGTGGTCTCCGATCAAAATGGCATGCTCCAACGATGGTAGCATAGCAGTGAGAAGATGGGCCTCTAGAACTTCTCCAGCCTCCTCCACTACGAGAACCTTGGATCGAAGTTTAAAGAGGGTACCAAGCTGACGCGCCAGTCCCGTCGTTGTGACTCCGACGACATTCGCATTCGATAATACGCGCAAGTCAACGTCGCCACGCAGAGATTCCATTGCCGCTTTGTTGCGGTTGAACGTCGCGAGCTCAATCCTCAGGTCCTGATAAATGCAGGAAGTGAGCTCGTCTATCCATGAGTTGTGCAAAGCCTCGCGCTCTCCCCGAGTCATGTCGAAGAGCCTCACTGTTCCACTGCGCAACACCGCGAGACTTCGATCTCGAGCGAAAGGTAAGGCTGGGCCTTCTTTCCACCAGGTCCTCCA
Organism: Cercospora zeae-maydis; assembly: GCA_023512815.1. Taxonomy (NCBI): domain Eukaryota; kingdom Fungi; phylum Ascomycota; class Dothideomycetes; order Mycosphaerellales; family Mycosphaerellaceae; genus Cercospora; species Cercospora zeae-maydis. Next base: position 493,171 of record JAKLWY010000003.1, on the reverse strand, counting down.
ACAGGAACTCGTCTTCTTGCCGTGGACGACGATGAATCCATCTTCGTCTACGTCCTGAGGCAGCTGAGCACAGAAATATGGATACTCTGCATTCAAGAGGGATATGATTTCCTTCTCGGGATTGCGCAGGATGGAACGGAGACGCTGAACTAATTGATTGATGGCTTGACCTGATTCCTCGATCGAGCGTTTCGAGTCGAACCAATGCTTACCCTCCATTTTCGTAAAGCTGTGCTGCCAAGCTAATGTGCGGAGGTTAATGCCTGCAAGGCGTTCACTCCTGGAGCGAGAGCCGATGCGGACGATCTGACTAATTCCAGCGTCGAGGAGGTTTTCCAGGAGTTGGTCCAAAGCATGATTGGTATAGCAAACGCAGATGATGGGTCCGAGATTGGCGGCATGCTTGTTATCCAGGAGCGCCTGGAGGATCTTCACGCCAGTGTACGACTTCCCTGTTCCGGGGGGACCCTGAATCAAGCCAATTGCATGAGTGAGTGCATGTTGTGCAGCCTGGGACAAAATTAGTAGGAGACGTAGAACGTACAGTCTCAACTACTCACCTCTCGCTGTGTCTTATCAAGTCCACTAAGCTCCAGCGCGGAGGCAATGCCTTGCGGTGTATTGTCCGTGTTGCGATACTGGTCACGCAGATCTTCCGGAAGTAGGCCACGCAAGTTGTATCGGAAGCCACCACGCACCGAGTACGCTGGTCGACGCGGCTCTGCCCTATTGGCATCAGGTATGAGTGCCTCTGCAAAGGGTACATCGAGGGATGCGGCCATACGCTGGAGTGCAGAAAGTGTCGGTCCGAAAGTGGGCAGCAGAACTCCGGGAAATTCGATGAGAGAGCGGCGAACCTGTCGCGAAGACAAGCAACCCTTGATGAAGTCCGACGCTGCAAATGGCTCTGTCGAAGCAAGCTGGGCGGTGACGAATGCGTGTTCACGGTCCTTCCACAGTGTGTGCTGCTTGTGAATGGAAGGTCCGGTCGTTTTGGGCTTGGGTGGAGCCGGACCAAGGTCGGGCGAGTGGACAACGAGGAATGTGGCTTCTTGATTTGCCTCCTCACTCGACGACAGCAGACAGATCAAGGACTCGGGAGCAAGTCGCTGAGACTCTTGCCACCAATCTTCGCGCTTCTTGGAGGATTTGCCGTGGAGCAGTTGGGGCTGCTGAAACCGCAAAACAAAGAGCAATCCCTTTTTGGCGTCGAACATTACGTTGTAGAGAGAGACGCCATGGTACGCATTCGTGCGAACCTCTTGCTCTGAAACTCGAGGAGTATCTCCTGCACTCCGCTGATGATAAAGTTGAGCTTTGACGGCATCTCTCAGTTGTCCCACTGTATCTTCTCGCACGAGGCGGAAATTGCGATCGATCAAGCCGGGCAGACCGCGAATGTGCCACAGGTTCGGGTCTTCACGGGGTAAGTATTCTGTCCGCTCACTTAGGATCTCTTGCAAAGTTGGCAGGATCTCGATGTCCTGGATGTCTTCACTATCATTGTCATGACGAGGTCCACGCTCGGACAAAGCACCCGGGAGATCTTGAGCCAGCCTGAAAGTAGCGACAGCGTCCGGGTCCAAATGATCAGCGATAGCGCAAGTCTCCGGTAGATTGATTGCAAGGTGCAGGACGGCTTTGATGGTGCGTAAGTGCCGCTCACCGGCCCGACTCAGATTGGAAACGTCGAGAAGTGAGACCAAAACCTCAGCGGCGGCCTGGAGGTTTGTATTGGCCATGGCAGAGCTGTTCCGTTCGAGCACCCCAGCAAGAACAGCAATTACAATTTCGATGCACTCGTGATCCTCCCGGGCTGATAAGCCTCGCGCCAGTGCGGTGAAAATATTGGAGCCTCGCTCGCCGTTGATACCGTATAAGGTATTAAGAAGCGCAGTATGCTGAGTCTCGACCACCATAGATTGCAGCACAGTATCGTGCGAGAGTATTCTGAAGTAAGGCAGCAGAAGGGCGGCTATGAAAGCTTCCAGCTTGTCATCGTCCATGTTTTCGAAGTTCCGGTCAATGATCTCGCGGACACGAACAAGGCCGCACTCCTCTCCAAGTACGGAGATGACGAGCTGCATATTATCGGCACTGGATTCAAGGAGTTTGAGCGCTAGCCCGACAAATTTTGCGAGCTCATCGTCTCCAAGTGGTCGGCTCTTTCTTTTCTCTTTCGGAACGTAATACAGCCACTTCTTCAGCAAATTCGCATGGTCGTTATCATTTGAAGGTGAGCCATTTGGGTGGCCGCCTTCAGCGCTAGATGAAGGAGCAAATGTCTGGCGATTGTGGCCTTTCTGACCAGGAGTGGCGCTGTTGGAGGAGCCCAACTTGTGCTTGAATCTGCACCTGTCGCCATACGGACACTTCTTGCCGGTCTCGAAAAATTTGCAGACTCCTTTCATCATCTTGTGCAGCCGATGAGGCCGTCTGTTAGCCAGTGCTGCTGTGATCTGGAACAGTAGCCTCGGGACTTGGAGAAGAGAAGACAAGCAGCTTTTCTTAAGCAATACGAGATTGGCCGAATTAGCATTGACTCCTCCAGGTCACTCTCTGGTCGACTGGATTACTGCAAGCGCGGCAGTCGCTTGTCATCGAGCTGCAAGTTCGAAACACTGAATGTGGAACCCCAGATTCAGTGCATTACATCTGGCTTGCGCAAACATCTCTGGCCAGGAATTCCTATTGGTTCAGCACTCTTCCCTGCGGCATTGAGCTTTCCCACTACGCATGACTTACTGCTAATCGTCCTGGAGACAGCTAGTCGTGCTTGCTTTCAGTTGTGTGCTCGCAGCCTCGGAGCCTACAGCATGCACGCTTTTGCGGCCAGCTGCACTCGAACCCACTTCTGCGATACAGATGCATGAGGGCGAACTGTGACCATTGGCGACCATGCAAGCTCGTAGACACTTACGGTCGCCCTCATGCAGCATACCCACGTCGCATGCTGTGCATCCCTACGTTGCACGTCAGCTTCGCAAACGCCGCAATCTATTCACCCGACCCCTCCCCGGGGTCAAGTGGCCCGGGCAGCAGGCGCTACTGGCGAACGTTCTCGCACGCGATCTGTTTGCCCTTTGTCCTCGAAGAAGTTTTTTGCTGCTCTTGCATCTGCAGGTGGCCAGCGCGCGCGACAGTGTTAACTTACAACTCCTCTATCGTGCTGCCAGCTCGCAAAAAGCGCTACTTCGCAACCCCTCCGCAATCTTGGTCGCTTGGTTCTCAGTTCCGCTAATCGATGACGCATACTCTCGCGCTCCCAGGAGCTACTGCGGCTGAATGGACAGCATGTGTTAGTTGACGGACACGGCACATACTGCAAAAGGTGTGTGTTGTCTCCTGGATGGAGGTCGAGCTGCAAGCATGCGAGGATTAAGTGAGCTTCGATATTGCGATGAGCATGCTGCCTCGAGGGACATGACGGATGTGCAGGCAGTCAACGAGCTTCTGCCCTTGGAACAAGCGAGTCTTTTCAACGCGCCCTTCCGTCCCTTACCGGCATGCTTTGTCTTGTCTCTGCTCGCTCGCGCGTCTTGCGCATCTCATGCTGTGAACGGGTCGTTATGCGACGGATTACAAGACTCCCCGACAAACAGCAGCTTGGTAGGGCAAAGGTGCGTATAGCGGCTGGACATTATGTCGACCAGGATTCGCCTGTCAATACATGAAGGCCTAGCACACTGTTCCGAGTCTTTTCATGTTTTCGGCAATGCTTCAAAGCGCACCAGGATGACCACGACCTTCCAGAAGTGGTGGTTGCACATTCTTCGAAATTTCAGCGCCCCATTGACTCTAGCGTCGGATAGATGTTTCTCCGCCGTCACAGTCGCACGCGTGCCGGCCGGCCTTAGGCCATCACCTCTTAGACCTCCGTGATAATCAAGGTTGCCCGAGTTGACTGCGTCCTCGCCTCCCGGACATCTATGTGCCTCGCGATCATGGGAAACAGTATTTCAGACATGAATCACGCCTCAACACGTCTACGCGCTCCAGGTAAAGGGCTTCTGTCATGCGCAATGCAGACTATCAACCAATGAAGCTTTTCACTGGCAAGCATGGCTGTCATAGCGCGATCATGTTCTTGCTCTGAAGGAAGCATATGTAATCTCATTCTATCCTGGGTTCCTCAGAACTTACCAAAGTAATGCTGCACCGATGTCCTTGTGGGGCGAAGTCGATCGTGAGAACTTCGAAAACGATATAACCAGCCTCGTTGCACATGGCAATTATCAAGATCAGAGTCTACTGGCTGAGGTGGACAGGTCGAGACGCATGGAAGGAGCACAGACCGAAACAGCGCTTTCGGAACAAGACGAATGCCAACTTACTGATGATATCGCCTTCTTGACTTGTGTGTCGCAGGGCCGAGATGGAGTAACGGCAGCAGCGGTACAGCACTTTCCCAACAAGCCATTCTTGCGGGTAACAGTCTCTGCCAATGGGAGCATACCAAAAGCTACAAAGAATGCAGTTCAACGACAGTTCGCTCACCAATTGAAGAATGGTCGCGAGGGGAGTCGACGAGGAAGGACACTCTGTCGAAACTCCAGACTACGCTCGTCACCCTTCACCGAGACCGCATTTTTGATCGATTCGGCATCGTAAAGAGAGCAGTAACCATTCGGTGTGGGATAGAAAGGTCCGTTAAGATGATTTTGTCCCGAGCAATGTCCACAGGTTCCCATAATGAAGGGCAGCTTGGCTTCCATCGGCGTCTCAAGAAATTTCAGCAGGCTCTCCAGCAGATCATGGCCTCGCAGGTGGGCGACGAAGAACGAAATGATTTGATTCGGCTTTTGCGATGCGCCAACAAGCTGTTCTACTTCCAAGATCTGATTTCTGAGCACTTTGGAGTAGACTGGATGCGACAGCTGCGCGCTCTTGCGAACTATCACAGAATCTTTCATTATCTCATGACAGTAGCGACTCGCGCGAAAGCCCTATTTGGATCAATCACAATCTCCACAATGAGACCTCCTAGCATACCGGAAATGGAAGCAGGAAGAGAAAATTGTTAATGCCGAGATTCAAATTCTGGCTCATATGGAGCAGTTTACCTCACACAGACCCCGTTATATTCGAGCTAGCAAAAGACCGTGCTAAATGTGCTACCTCTTTATGCACGGACATGGCATGTATAGCGTGCCTCGATCTCATGGGGAAGTGTTCAAGAAATGGGGCATTGAGGACAATTACAACTTTAGCAAAACCCCAAAGAGGCGGATGACGGCAGCGTTGCGATACACCGCATGTCAAGTCGCAAGCGCAGTCCATCGTCGAAGTGTTGCGCCCCCACGACCGATGTAACTGCAGACTCATCACACCACCAGCAAGAATGTTATAGCATCAGGTTCTGGTATATCTAGGTTGATCTCAAACGCCGACTCCTTCACCGACGGCCCTTAACGATGAAGGAGCAGGAAACGCGATACTCGCGGCTACTCCGACGGGCCCACAATTCTCAAGAAACTCAGTGCTTACGGCGAACCACAACGACGATCCTAACAAACTCCATTGCCCAATATGGGAATGGGAGACTCTAAAGCTATGCAACGTGTCTTGCGGCATCGTCTGACCGGGATGCGGCGACACAGTAATACAGCGACATTAGCAAGCTGAGAGGTGATCTCGGTGTCGCGCTATTCCAGAATCGGAGGTTTCGCATTCTTCCTACAGACATAGCCGAAAGCAGACTAGTGTTGGGTAGCCACATCTGCTGCATGTACAGAAGCAATGCTTGTGGCTTGCAGCATGGTGCAGAGTCACGGCGAATGCTCATGGTACTGACAATCCCTCCATTCGATAAGTGCACATTCTGTCCTGATCTCGGAGCAGCCATCACCCGCCCGAGCCCCCTTGTGCATGCAAGTGGGACACGAGGTGATTTGGGCAGAGGGGCCACAGTGCTTCGGGGACTTAAATGGATGGACTTGCCCTTGTCACGCCCTGACGGGCGCGCTGCCTTGATATAGCAGACTTCTCGCATTATTGGACCACAATACCTGTGAGCATAACAAAAATGGCACAGGCATGGATTTTGGACGATGCTCATACCAAAGCGCATGTTTTCAGCGATCTTCAGTCAAAGCTCTCGTACGCCTTTTGTAATCTCAATCTGCTTGAAAGATGCTTTTTGGCCGAGGACACCAATAGCGCCGACCGCGAGGGTCACCGAGGGCTCGCTCAACTTGGCGATTCTCTCATGGGATTTATCGTGATGAGCGATGGAACAGAGCGGAATCTTCCCCGAGGTAAAACTCAAGAACTTATATTTGATTTCATCCTGACGCACGGAATGTAGCTGTATTGCAAGCATCATCATCTGGAGTTCGAAGCAAAGAACACTGCGGCAGAATCGCGAAAGTGCTTCGTCTTGACCAATGGCTGAAACTTAGCGAACGTCAAATCCACAATGGCGTCCAGCCAACTACTTTAAAGAACGTTGTAGCGGCGCTCGTTGGAGCTGTCTGGCTGGATTCGCATAGTTATCTTGCCGTAGTGAAGGTGATGATACAAATGGGGTAAGTTGAGGAAATGACGAGGCGTGGAAGTCGACTGAACCCACAAACTAGATTATTGAACAATGCGCATCACCATGACCAACAACAAGCGGCTGCGCAAGACCATGAGGCACGAAATAGCGATTACTGGTCACTGTTGCCGGAGAGTGATCGAACAGTCCCGGATGCAATCCAGCTACGATCTCCCAATTCGCACGATTCGCCAATACAGATGATGAAATCGTATAATCCCCCCGGCGAATGCTTTCAAGCTGACTTGTTGACGAATGCGGACCGAAGGGAGCAATTCCTCTCCGGCTGCAACGATTGGCATTCGCCCACCCAGAGCCCTGGAGCTGTATCCATGCAGATGGCAAGCCTTGAATCCTCGTCGATGCAAGGGATATCACCTTCAAACGACAACGGATGTCCCACTTCACGAGTTCAGCTGCCGCTATCCGAATCTCGAGAGCTAGACACGCCGGACAAGCAACAGGGGTCGGCAAATACAGAAAGTATTATGGGGTCATCCTCGTCCATGCAGGAATTAGACTCGGACGAGGTCGAAGGCACTCATCAAATCTCGTCCACACCTTTATTGTCTGCAACGTCGCAAAATCCATCAGGAACGCGAAAGCGAAACTATGGCGGCGTTCGAAAGCCGCCTGGACGAAAAGACAACCGTAAGACGCCAGGAAGGCCTAAGGCAGACAATCCCGCAACATTAATCGAGAATTACATCAGTTCAGAGGATAAGAAGGTTCACGATGCGCAACGGCGTGCAATGGTCTTTGCTGCGATGCGGACCTACCAAGCCATGATTCTAAAAGTTCGTGGCAATGGCAAAGCTGGGCTAGCCGCACTAGCGATCTCAGTCGGTGACAGCTCGGCGCTCTCTATCCTCAAAGCTGCAGTGCAGGGTCTGCGATCGCAAACCATAAGCGACATCATCCGCATAGATATAGCAATGACTATCTCAGAGCGTCTTCGTTTGATCAACCGCACGGGCTGCTGCATCGAACTCCTCCGATTGATGCGCAACTATCACACCGTGGCGCTGTGGAGGGATATCACGACTACCGAACGGGGTGGGGTGGATGCATTCGTGGTCAGTACACCAGAAAGCATTGCCTCGGAGGTTCCTAGAGCTGGCAATCCCCTGCATATCATGAAGGCTCATGTCAGCCAAGGTATGACCAGCTTTGGGAATGCTATGGAGGGCGCTGAAACACCATGTATCGGCAGGCGTCTACGTAAGTTAGGCGAAAGGTTAGATCGACTCGTAAGAGCTTGGGGCGAGGGAGTCTTATTGCTCCTTGGCCAGACATTGACGGAGACAAGGTCAGCTGTGTCCCCGTCATATCCTGTTCTTCCTGCTGATCGTTACGAACAGACTCTTGGAACCACGTGACGGAGATTACGACCGACTTGTCGAGCTGATGGACGTCTCTGAAGGTGCGCGAATTCGAGAGATAAGCCATGTAGCGGAGCGAATTCTCCAATATTTCCGGACCGAATCTTCACAAGTCGCTCGGCTGGTATTGGAGAATACTGACGACGAAATACTTCGAGAGATTCCGCGACTGTCTCATGACTTCGTGGATTTACTGAGACCTTTAGCCGGGGATTCGAGGTTGTCATCTTGCTCCCACCTCTGATGGAATTGGAGCACTGTAGGCCATGACCCGGCACGGCACCGTCGGCCCAGCAACACAGAACACGACAGTCTATTGGGCTCTGAATACGGCTTCTTCTGGCTGAACCTTTGACAATAATGTGTACTGGAACTTCTACCGTGAACGTTGCGGAGGAACAACGGTGGCTCTTCTCTCGCCTGGTGTTATTGGATTAGAACTATGCACGAATGCGACTGATGATTGCGCTTTGGGCATTCCTCAAGCAGAAAGCTTTTGCCCCTCATGAGGTCATCTGTGCGCGCGCGGAAGACACTTTTGGCACAATGGGGACCAAAACACTCCTGTAGGCCAAAAAGATGCGACGGGGTCGAACCAGATAACTCTGACAGTACCTTCGGGCTGACTGATAGAGGACGGGTTTGAGAGCAATGCGCACCTAGTCAACTCCCAACGCGTGGGCTCCATACCTGACGTCAGAGAGGTACGGGCCAGATTTCACCAACGCGCTGTGCGCATAGCGAAGTCTAGCACAGAGAGCTCATGTGCATCGCATCCAGTGTGCTCCTTGCGCCTTCATATTCTCGATCCCTGGTACTCACTTTCCTTTCTGTGATTCGGGAGTGTGGTTGGGCAAGTAAACATACTTGAGCGACGGAAATCGTAACATCGTTACGCAGTGCACCAGGATCGGTCGCTGGTCCAATCGCTCGCTTCGCGTCTGCTGCAATCGTGACAATATGAACGGCTGCCACGCTCCTCGACTGGCAGCGTATCACGCATGCATTTCGTTTCGTGGTTCAAGCTACTGTGTGGTGGAAGCGGACAGGGTTTGTCGTGCACCTGGAGGGTGCGAATGGGGATGCGGAGCGGAGGTGCCAGGTCGCCGCGGCCAGAAGCGTCCACCAATCAATCACTTTCTTGCGCTCACATGGACTCGATTTATGCATAGCGGGGTGGAAGCTCAACGAAACGAACTAAAAGTGAAGGTCGCACAGTCTTCTGGCCCAACATCGCAGGTGCGCAAGGCCGCAGCGTGTCGAGTCGAAGTGAGTCAGACCGCTGCGATCGAGAATTCTCAGAAAGTCGTGATGACCGCGAGCGCTCAGCTCGCGTCCCTGCCGTCGAGGACCGACAGGTACCAAGGACACGGCGGACGAAACCGTGAAAGACGAGAACAAAGGTGAACAACATGACCGTCCTACTTACGTCGACCATGTCAGCGAAGCTCTAAAATATCGTCAGCGAGCTCCGTAACGGCATTTATGATTGTGTCTTACTTCATGCGGAGGTCGAAGCTACTTTGCCCTCCACGCATGTGGTATTCGCATTCTCGCCTGAGTGGAATCTAGTCCAGCGACATGTTATGAATTGGTGCTTCCGTAGAGTCAGAGCAATCCGCCATTCGCAATGCTGCAACGCTGATAACGTAAACCGGACGACGACTCCGACCACATGGCTAACGCATGTGAAGCCTCCATGCGCGACGCCATCTCTACTCCGCATTCGTGTGCAGTGGGCGAATTCAAACGATTGGCCGGGGACAGCTGTAGCTCAGCCCCGCTAGCGAGTGTCCAAAGCACTACATTTGGATGCTCTTGGGAAAGATATCACCTAGATAGCCTCCACGCTAACATCCTTCAAACACTTCTTCGCCAAATGACGAAGCTGTTTTCGTGGTGCAGGCGAATGCAATGCGCAACAGATGTGAACATCTTGTACCAATGTGTCTCTTTTGAGGAACGAGGGTTTTACAGGAGTGACACTGGGAAGTGTGCCTTGACAATGTTGGATTTCGAATGGCACTTGAATACTTACATTCAGATGCACGCTCGTAGTGGGTGAGTGTCCTAAATTGGAGCTGAGCAGCAGCGGTTCGTGACCAATCGCTTGAATCCACCAGCGCTTTAGCTCCTTACGCGCCTCGTGCATGGCAAGTCTGCCTGCATCGATACAAACGATGACGGTATATCAACGTATTACTGCACTGTTAACTTGGTGGTCTGCGCAAAAAATGCACGTAACTTTTTACGTGTAGTGCACAGACATGCGTTGGGCCAGTCAAGCTCTCCCCGTTTGCGGCTGTGCTGCAGATTACCCCAAGGAGTGAGATGATAGGGACATTGCATGCACTCAGCCTCAGAGGAGGCGATCATTAGGATGAATTCCTGCAGGCTATGCATGTTCCGCAAGACAATATTGACAAAGCGACTGCAAGCGATAGCATGCGCTCTTCCATAGGCTGCCATCACCCGTTCAGTCCAGCTATGACTAAGAACTCATCGGTCGTCGCACATGGTGCTTTCCAATGCAGGAGCTAATATAGAACCATTAAGCATTAGCTGGGAGCCATGCTGTTCCCCTTTCATCACTATGGCACTTTACAATCTTCATTCGTTGACGGCGGCTCTACCCAGCCTGGGATTGGAGGACTGTACAGCGTCGCAAGTCGCATGCGAGGGACAATTCCACTTTGTCCAGACAGCCGAGGATGTGAAATTGATGGTTCATCGGTTGTTCTCTGTCGCCTCTGGCTCGCAGGCTCTATACATGGACTCGGAAGGAGTGAACCTCTCTCGGCATGGTACGATATCGCTTCTCCAAGTCTGGGATCCGTTGCAGAAGGCGGCTTTCCTCCTTGATGTCTATACTCTGGGATCACAAGCCTTTACTGAGAAGAACTCGGATGGCAAGACACTCAAAGCACTTCTGGAATGTGCAGAGATCAAAAAATGCTGGTTCGATGCTCGAAATGACGCAGATGCGTTATACGCTTTGTTTGATGTCCGCCTGGCAGGAGTTGTGGACATCCAGCTCATGGAGGTGGCATCAAGAGTGGGCCCCCGGCACGTTTTGTGTAGCCTCGCTACTTGCATAAAACAAGAACAACCGCTCTCAGGAGCAGCTCTCCGGCGGTGGCAGGAGACCAAGGACCAAGTCGCCAGCATGTTTGACCCTCAACGAGGAGGATCGTACGAGGTATTCAACACACGCCCGCTTCCGCAGATACTCATCGACTACTGCATCGGAGACGTTAGGTTTCTGCCAGCGCTTCAGACCATATACCGTGATAGACTCAGCAACGCCTGGTACCAGAAGGTGGAGTTCGAAACGTCCCGTAGACTGAACGATGCAATGAGCGCGAACTACAAACACCAGGGCAAACATAAGATTTTTGCACCCAAAAAATGGAGATTCACACCGAATGGACATTCTCGTCCGCCGACGAAAAAGACAAAGTCAGCGGCTCGCGCTCAGAATGTGCCTAGCAGATCAGCGGCCGACACTCAGGCCATCTTAGTAGAAACCCTGCCCAGCCGTCATTACCTTGCAGGACGTAACACAATTGGAACCGAAAAACTACGACAGAAGCCGGTCATCTTCGTACCTGAAGGCAGTAAAAGTGGGGTTGGGGGCAAAATTCAAACGGCCATGGCAAAAGAACGGCCTGATGAATCAGGATGGTACTTTCCGGAAGAGCAGAATTGGGCGCTGTGCGATAAAGACTGTGGCTGGTGCGGGCATTGCGGTGATGGCATTTTGTAGTTTCTGGTAGTCGCTCATACACTGTCGCTGAGAAATCCTGCAGAGCGTCAAGTACGAAATTCGAGTAAATACATGCTACATTATGCATGTGTTCCTCAGTGACATCATTACAATGCTGAATTTGGATGTAGGAAGATGTTAAACGTGTTACAACCAATTCAGAGGCGATAAATGTTGACACGATACAGCTCGCTGATGAAAAGCAATTTGTATTACCATGTAATTCGACCACGTCGCAGCGTTTTGCCCCCACCCCAAGGCCCCGGGGGGGGGGGGGGGGCACCTGAAGGGCGCACGTAGGAAACAGGTGCTGTCGGGCCACCGACAAGGACCTCATATGTGAAGAACATGCAGTAATAAAACGACACCAACTCCTTGTGGTGTGCAGTACGATAGATTGTTGGGGATGATGCGATCGGAAGGCTGCGAAGGTCGAGGAATTGCTTACAAGACCTGGGAGGAACTCGGTCCTCGCACTCCCTCCATTTCTATCTCAACGGCTATGGTAGACAGACATGTCCATCATTAGCGATCTAAGCGGCGAAATGGAAGCTCGAGCTTAGATAAGATTTCGCTGTAGCCATGCGCTCCCTGTCGCTCAATTATTCCAACATATGAGTAGTCGAACTCCAAAGACGAGAACGTGCGGCTTCGCATGTTGTGCGCACACATGTTCCTTAACCTTTAAGAGCTTCGCTGCTCTTTTCTACCGCGGTACCTGCTGTGCTTTGAGCCTACCCCCAATGTTCATATTGGCGAAACGGGTCACAAGCGCATGGTCTTATGCTTGATGCGCTTTCAATTCCTCCGTGACTTTATCGCGCGTCGGAGAGGTTCTAAAGCGTCTCGTCTCAGGTTTGAGTTTTAGCCGTATCGTCTTGAGGCGTCCATCAACGTCATATGATTCGGCAATAATTCCTCACCTTGCCTATTTCTCCATGACTTCTATCGCCATTTTGTCTTAATTTGAAACCACTTGACGTTTAAATAACCACACTCGGGTTTGTGAATGCATGTTGTGCATTTCGTTCGATGTGCCTAGGTATCGGTCCGAGGATGACATCGAGCCCGAAAGTTCACCAATATATGAAAGTGTGATTTCAAAATACATTCAGCTATGCCTAACAAGGCAGGTTAGAGGATACTAACTCCCGAGAATTCACTCTGCTCATCACTGCACATAACTGCGGAAACCAACGTGGAGAAGCCTACATGTGATTCATGGATAGCTCATGTGGTCACTCCAAGGACTAATCCGCACTACCTTTCAGCGCCCAGGCACTGGCAGTTTTCGATCTTCATTACAGTCGAGATGACACCAAACTTGGAGTTTGACAGCGTCTGCGTACTGATTGCGGGATAGGTCTTTGCAGCTCGATCAAGGAACGTGGAAAGATGCAGGAACAATGTTCGATCGCCTGCTGTTGCACATTGCTACTAGCTTCAGCGATCATGAAGCATCGCTGTTAAAAGCTGGGACTTGACTGGAGCCCGAAGAAATGACACCCATCCGGCAAATCGATACCCAAATGAGGCTGCTCTACGGCGAAACTTAGAAATGGTCCAGGCAGAAGGTTTCTATTCGACAAAATCATGAATTCAGAAGAGAAGAAAGAGAATGCAATCTGCTTTCGAAGCAGAGGAATGTACGCAAAAGCTGAGAGAGATTGGCGAAGATAACCCAGAAGCCATCCAGTGGATGCTAGACTTCCTTTGCTCGCGATTAAGGTTCAGTCGTTCCGACTTCTGAAAGCAGCCGGAGCTCCCCGGGTTTGGCCGGCTTCAAGCCGCAGATACGAGACGCCTTTGTCGTTGAGTTCCGTGCGGCGTGCTCTCCAGTGATTTGTTCTTCGATCGTTCTTTGACATAGATGGTGCATAACATTCAGATGAAGAGCTGGCATTATCGAGATCTACGATAGTTGGCGTAAGGGAATGGACATCGCTAGCGCGGATCGGATGTGTTTCTCTGACTGCAGTGCTGAAGGTACTCGTCCATACAGATCAGCCTGAGAGTCTGGTCTTCTGAAGGACGATCAAAGTCCATCCATACTACCGCTCTCTCAAACCAGCTCCTCTCTGCCACTCGGCATAATGTTCAAGGCCTGAGAAATTCGATCCAAGGAGAATCTGCGTTTCCTTTCGAGCTTCAGAATCTCTCGTTCTCAGCTTCCGCTGGAATGGCCATGCTTCAACAATCGTATTCTCTGATTTCATGATAACGCCAGACGCTGTGGAAATGTTTTCGAATTGGTGCAGTGCCATGTATCTATGCCTCTCAGCCGGTTTCGGTGGGAATGGAATGGGAGAAACTTGGTAGCGCATACCTTGAGAAGAGCCTCTCGACATCGTAAAAGTACGTGCGAGCGTCCCAGACCCGATACATCTCCGCTCCGCTCTGACTGGTAATGGTCCGGGATATATCTGGAGTACCAAGTACTTCAAATATCGCTCCTATGTCCGGTATGTCGCTTTGACCTTGCACGGCAATCTCTGCGACAGCGTTGAGAAACAGAGTGATGAGTGTGGCATGTGCATTCAGCTCGGCAGTCTGGAGCAAAGGGACCATGTGTCGGAGTGTGTCACGTATGCCCAGGTATCCGGCATCCGCAATATTGGCAAGCTATAGTAGTGTTAAATGATGGTATGCCTCCTTCCTTGCAGGTCTTACCTCGATGCGGGCAAATTTGGCCTGCTCAAGAGTCTTGGATAGTGCGACCGCGTCATTGCAGTGAAGATGAAAATGCATATCAAGCGCCGTGAGCCGTTGCAAGAATTTCGCAAATTTCACTGCCAGATACGAGAAGAGCTTGCCGTAGCTGTCTTCTTTCGCCGGCCATTTCCATCGTTGCACCTCCCATAATGGCCACCCGTTTAGTGGGTCGCTCTTATCATCCATTGGCCAAGCATGGGAGCTTTGAAAAAGTGTCCTATGCCAAATCAGCTTTTGAGGCACCAACTGCTCCAGTAATCTCACTCACGGATTTGGTACGGTAAACCCAACGCAAGCTTGACCAAATGGTAGGAGGACGCCTTCTCTGCGAAACTTTTCCTTCGCAACACGTGTTGGCCGGGAGTGGTCCTTAAAATACCATCTGTCTCGACAATCCCGTCTTTCGCTATTGAGGATAACTGAGGCTCGAACCTCCATCGCTTTCTCCTTGGATAGCCGGCTAGGCCCGTCCCAAAACTCTGCCAGTCTTAGCCAATTCTGTCCGCTCAGTACCAGGCGAAATGAGCATGCGGATCGAAAATTCCACGTATATTCTTGCTCCAACGTGCGGTCCATGCCTCTGATTTTCTTATACGCTTGATGAATGAGCGGCTGCACCTTCGACTTGAATTCCAGACTCAATCTTTCCGGAAGCAAAGCTGAATACCACAAATGGATGAGAGATTCGGCAAGCGAAATCAATGTGTTTTCGTCAGGGCAATCATGGAGGGACACTAGTAGGTAGAGCATCAACAACGCATTTCGTCCCACCACATCAAAGTCCCGGTCATTGACAACTAAATATATTTTTGAATGGAGTAGTTCCGGTAAACCAACGACTGTCTGCACAACATTTCGCAAGTCTCCGGAAGCTGAGTTCGTTAGCCTCGCTTGCTAAGAAGAATCGCATTCCTCAATGCGCATGGCCAATCGACTCACCAGCAAAGAAAAGATGGATGGGATCTGAAGTATTGCCTTCATGTTGCTCAAGTTGTAGTATATCAATTGCAGGCACGTTCCCCCAGAGGTAATGGTTTCCTCCAAAAGGATTGTGGCCGCGTGTAGCGGCTGCTGCTGCCCAAACTGGCTCGCGACCTTCGATGTCCCAGACCGGACGCCAGCTTGATCTGCTCAACGGGCTTTTACAAGCTTTCTTATGCTCGGGCCAGTGTTTCCGTTGACACTCTTTGTCACAGTACTGCGAACTTTAGGCAAGAATGGTGAATATTTGTAATAGGACACCTACGACAACGAGATGGCAGTGAGCGCACGGCGAACTCGCAACACGACCGCAAGTGTCGCTGCCAGGTCCTTGCCAGGCACATCTTGCCTGTGGTGCGGGAATCGACAGCATAATGTTCCAGATCAGGTTCCGAATGACGGAACGAGGGAGGTGCTCCTGACAACAGGTGGAGGGCAGAATGTCTGAAGGTAATCGGTTCTGCTGCACAAGATGGATGGCGACCTCTGGGATATTGTGTCGACAGCTCGTCTAGCAGCTTTCAAGCTTCTCGTTCAGGGAGCCACATTGCATAAGCGTCTAACCTCTGGCAGTATACCGCGTCAGCCCTCAACCATTGCGGTTATCAGCTTTCGTTGTATTCTCACAGGACAGTGCGGAGCCTGAGCCACTTCTTCCCCGGCGTCTGTGATGTTCGCATCGCACGATAGCTTGCAGTTGACCCTACAAAAGGCCGACCACATATGGCGGCGTGGTGCTAGAACATGTCATGCATTGGTGGTCTCAAGCTCGGCAAGGCGGAGTGCACGATGATCAGAAGGAGAGGTTATTGGTCCGCAGGTAGCGAAGCAGCTGTGGCATGATTTCATCGTTGAGTGCATGCGAGCTTCAGACAGAAAGGCCAAGGGTATTGGTTGGTGACAAATGCTGTCGACTGCATGTTGAGCGGCTATCTGCTGGATGGTGTATGCCAGTGCGTGTCACGGCCACCTCTCTGTGCGTGAGCATTTGTTGGTGCCTCGTTTGAATGGGCTGTCTCGACTCCGCATGTCCCCGTGTGCTTGGCAGGGTACAAAGCTGCTTTGGGCCTTCACTACTTGCTTGCACCGTTGTGCATCTTGACGTGCATGGAGTGGTGAGATGTGAGTGATTCGGCTCGCATTGCGACCCAGATACGGAAGCTCCGGTCCCTGGACTTCGACCCCTCGCCCATTGTGCAGGTTGGACTTGAACATGCCGAGCCAGGACGAGGGTCCGAACTCGTTTAAAACCAGGGAGGAAAGGCCCCGAGACACTTGCAGCAAGTCGTGACCGCGTTCCTGTTCTCCAATCTCGCAACACCAGTCCGTCCACGTGGCCTCGGTCCATGGTCGCATGCGCACCGCTGGAAACCATGGCCAGAACCGAGAAATCGTATCCCGCTTTCCAGGTCCCTTCTGCCATCGTCCTCAGGCCCCTACACGTCCTTGCTCATGAGCCGCGTGGTGGTGCCAAGCCCGCGAGCTTGCATCGCTTACGTGGCCGCTTCATTTGCCCTATTCAGCCCTGTGCGGCTCTGTATGACTAATCATTGGTTCTTCGATCAAAGGCTGTCATGCTTCTCCTCACCATTTTCTGGATCCTGAATGCGAGCGCGACCATACGGACGAGCGCAGGTATTCGAGTCCCGGACTCGCAAACCTGGCCTAGGCATGACATTTCCGAACCTGTTCAGACTAAATCACGCTGCGATTGGTTCCCTCATGCGGGCCCACAACCTTCCGGTTTCGATTTCTGAATCGCAGCGAATTAATGCATGAGATTCCTGGTGGGAATGATGTCCATGTGGGATTTGTCCATGCAGAAATGTTTCTTTAAATTTGCTCGACGAAGGGCCACAGGCCACTATGAGTGAAATCGGCTGCAGAGCTGCGTTGGCGTCGCTTCGTACACTACTCTAATGTTGTCAACACCTTGGACTTGTAACTAGGAGTTATGATTAGCTCCGTTCCGATGCTCGGATCGTGAATCGACGACCTGCTACCATCATGTCCTCTTTGATGTGTCGCACATGGTTAAGTTACAACTTTTAAGGCGCTGAAACCATAGCATCTCCGTCACCGGCCACGTCGTTTCTACACAGTCTGCCTGACTATTCATTTAATTTTTGAGACGCAATGCTCCGTAAACTTTAGCGGCATTTTCATATATTGCACACTCCTCGACTCCCGTGTCAATGGAAGTGTATAAGCTGTGGCTATTAACAGAAGAATACCTGGTAGACCAGACTAACCTGCAACGTTCGTTCCGCATGATTCTATATTATTCGAAACACTCTAGAAGGGGCTCGGTCACACAAAGCATTCCATCGCATTTCCGTCAAATCTACGTCCTTCACCGACTATCCCAAGACTGCTTCACCACTACTTTACACTATGGTACTGGAGGTGCATAGATTATGCCATGATGGTAGACCGTGACGAGCTGCAAGAAACACAAGTGAGCAATGGCTGTTTCGGTGCGTGCCTTGCCATGATTCCTAGCGAAGAAAATACTGTTCTAGGCGTTCTAGGCTGAGGTCTCGTCAATCGTAGAGCTGTGATCATAGTCTGATGTGTCATAGCCGGCTGCATCTGCTTCCAGATTCAAGGCTTTGTTTCTCGCCGTCGTGGTTGGATAAATATTCCTCAGATGCGGATGCTTGCGATAGTACGTGAGATGATTTATCTCACAGACTTGCTCTTCCTTCGGTTTATGCTCTTTATCTTCCCCCGATTCGTGCAGCTCGCAGTAGTCTCGATCGCATAGTAGGCAGGTTTGGATAATGCCCTTGCCTCGGTGCCTGGGGTTCCTTTCTCGCATTCGATCGCACACAAAACATCCTTCGTCGTCACTATCCATTGTTGAAAAGCCTCGATGGTTGCGTCAAGGACCAAGTGCTTAGGGTTTATATGAAGATGCCGTGAATGGATTCACAAGATGCCACCGGGGTATCTGGGATGGTTCGTATCTTCGATTCTCGATCTACTTCGCACTTTGCCGACCGAATTGACAGAAGATCTCAAGCGGTTATGAGCAGCAGAGAGTAATACCGGAGAATACATCCTTCGACCGGTGGATGATGGTAGTCAGCGGGACAGTTCTCCTCGCCCCCGCGCCTTACCTGTGCATGCTCATTCGAAGCAGTTGTAAGTCCACGTCAGTGTTACGTCAGTGTCATATGCTCGCAATGTCCTCCAATGCGATTGGGGAATCTTTCGCGGAAGGTTGGCGGCAATCTTTTAGCGTCTATGCACCGAGCTTATCGCCACGATTCTCTAGCCAGTTGCTGGACCTCTTTCGAGTCTGGGAAAGTACGCCGAGCGTTCTTTGGCTGCAGACTGCTGCGCCAGCATACTGTGGTCGCCAACGGAGGACCCACATAAGCGACACTAGCTGAACACGATGTCCCTGCAGCCGAAAAGCGGTTGATCTGCTCTTTACGCCTCGAAAGGGGCGAGCTATTGGCATAGTCGTTGGGTGAAGTATAATTGGACAATATGGGTAAACTCATAAGAATGGTTTCACAAATAGCAGTGACATCTCAATTGACTACACAACTCCTACACGTCCCTCGGGGATCAAGAATCTTCCCATACTCTACGAGCATAATCTCATCCACTCTTTCCGCCAGGTACTCGACACGCTTCCAAGTCCTCAAGCTTCCCATGCGTGGTTCGAGTTCCCAGACTCGCATTCGTCGATGGAAACGTTTTCCGCCATATGAACAATACCCTCCGTATCCAGTGGCATCTCCATAACATAGCCAAGGACCGAGTGGCGCGGATGTTTTCCCATCGCAAATCGCTTGATTCGGCAATAGTGCACAAAAGTCATTCACGTGATCGTGACCACAGCCTAGCGCTACTATTCCTTCTCGGACCAACGCATCATAAAAGTGAGAATTCAAACTTGGGCCTTCAGAGGGTTCTCTACGGTGACCATTGTGTATACGCAAATGACAGTCTCCAAATTCTGGAAGGGGCATGTGCTGGAAGACTATAGAGAGCGGCCACTTGTTAGCGTTGTCTTGAGCTTCATGCACGCTTCTCAGCGCTTGGCAGGTACTCGTAAACCAGTCGATTTGGCTTTGCTCTATTGGGCAGTAGTCAGGGTTGTGCATCTTGTTTGGCGTCTGGCCGTGCGAGTCTAGGAAGAACAGGGTTGACAAAGAAAGATCAGGACCTTCGGGTGCCAGTATCTGAAGGTGGAAGTTTGCCACGCCATCGACGTGCTCGGGGCCTGGATCGCATAGACTGAGAGATAACTCTTGTAGCATCGACATCTGTGCTTCCCCTACAATATGATGACCAACTAGAGTCAGCCATGAGGGATACACTCTGGCAGCGGAAAAGATATTGCTTGCGAGATAGTGCGTGAACGCCCTCGCTGTCGTGATTGCCAAACACGGCCGCGAACAGAAGTGAACGACTGATTATGGGAGCAGCCAGCTTGAAGAGGGCTGACTGTGTATCAAGGATATCGTGATGTAGCTGATCCCCAGTAAGGACTACAAGATCAGGCTTCTCGCTGTCGAGGGTGTTCCCAATAAATATTACTGTCAATGGGTCTGCCGCACTCTCCGGCAGATGCCCTCCGGTAGCATCGACCGCATCTTTGCACACACCCACACCAGTGACCATGTGCGTATCAGATATCTGAACAACCTTGAACTTGCCATCCTTCCCGGCCCTTAACGATGGACGTAAATCTGGGGTCGAATTCGCTCGGCCGTGGTGAACAGATAGTCTGGCCGCAGGTGTCTCGGGCGGACCGTCTGGTCGAAGTGATGATTGTATGAGCATCCATCGTGGTCGCGGGTCGACCGCATCTTCGCCGAACAGTACGTTGACCGCTGTCACATACTGATCAATTCTCCCACGAAATTTCGCTTTCCGAACCCAAATTCCCCCAGGCCGGCTCTCCCAGACATCATCTGAGCTGGAGTTTGGCGCCATTTCAGCAACAACAATATCCGTCACCAGTAGGTCATCGGGCGCAAGCTCTTCTTCATCCGCGAGGTCCAAGTATAGCCATGCGCGCCGAGGCGCTGTGTGTAGATATAGTTCCTTCTCCAGGCGATGCCAT
Organism: Cercospora zeae-maydis; assembly: GCA_023512815.1. Taxonomy (NCBI): domain Eukaryota; kingdom Fungi; phylum Ascomycota; class Dothideomycetes; order Mycosphaerellales; family Mycosphaerellaceae; genus Cercospora; species Cercospora zeae-maydis. The sequence continues at coordinate 472,706 of JAKLWY010000003.1, read as the reverse complement.
GTTGGTGATCCTGATAGCTCGGCTTTGTTAGGATGCTCGGTGGCGCAGCAAAAGAGGATGGTGATATCTTTCACTACTGGGTGGGCATGAGGAATGGCCGACATCGTCGAATGCCTGTCCACAACGAGAGGAGAATCGGAGCTATGCGGACGAGCCTATGACGATGGAAAGGTGTGGGAGCACGGAGGCCACGGCCGAGATGCCGTCAAGCTAAACCTGATCGAGCTACCAGAACCCACGGCAAGGAATTCGTGCGAGACTGGGTTTATTTGCTTGGGAATCGATTTCCTTTTGGCTCGACCCATAGTCCTTCCTGGAAAAGACCTGATCAACCTACAGATCAATTTCGTCTCTTCCCCTCAAGCCGACCGATGTATCGATTTCTCCTCGTAGCGTCCTGGCATCATCCTCGCGATGCCAGACTCGAAGCCAACTCTCCAGGACACTCCTGAATTCAAGGATCCAAGGATGCTGTGGTCCCCATTCTTGCGCAATCATGCCGATCGCCTCTCGCAGACAACGTCCTGCTTCCTCGGCCTTCCCTTGGGAGCATCGACCGTGCGACATCACCTTTTGACATTCTATCCTCTCTGCGACCCTCCTACCATAGAACTCGTCGTCCTGCAACATCAACAAGACCTCCTGTGCTAGCTCCTCTGCTTCACTATAACGTCCCTGTTCGTTCAGATTGTTGGCTAAGTTCAGCATAACTCGTGGAGTCGGAACTCTCTTCACCCCTCCAAACTGGTTAAGGAGATGTCGCAGAAGCTGTTCTTCTTCTGGGCAATATTTAACCACACGCTTTATGTAGTCCAGACGTGCAGACACTGCAAGTCGATGGATTGGCCCTAACTTTTTGTCCAACATATCGACACCGCACTTCCAGGGTGACTGAGGAGCGAAACATCCTAAATCGATGACTGCCCCGCGTGAAGGGCGGTTAGCCTGCGGAGAAATTGATCCGGAATCTCAGGCTGGAGCAGGAAATCCGATGCACCTTTTACGTACCACAGTCTATGATCCCAAAATCTTGTTAGACGAATCATGCGAACCTCTTTAGGATGGATTTGCCAATGACAAGCATTCCGTGGCATCGCCATGAACTCTACATTCTTGACCGACTCTCCCAAGAGCTGATGCCTGCAGCGGGACAGCCGGCCGATGCGTTGCTTGGCACTCACTGGATAATCCTTTCTTCCATTCCCACTTCTTAACATCAATCAATCAGTATCATCACAACGTGTCCAAGTCTGCTTCAAGTTTGCTCTCCAGTGGGCCCCTTCGTATGCTTGTGGATGATTTCGCATCTCAATCAACCTCGCCTTATTGCTATGAGCGAACAGAATTATGATGTTGAGCGAGACGTCGCAGCCTTCTTCACTAAGACGACAGTGACTCGAGATGCTTGCGATTTTCGCGCCAAAGAGCTCGTTCCTGGCGGATTGCAACTTGTGCCTACACAAGGCGCCTGCAGTTACACAATCTACGGCGGCACCACTCTCGGCTCAGTCATTCAATTCCGCCTGAAGTCGGTAGCTCTGCCTTTGAAGACAATGGAGCTTGCACGTCAAGTTTATGGCAAATTTGCACCCAAGGTCGCATTAGAAGGCCGGATTGGAGACGATAATACAAATGATGGTAGGGAGGCTCTTGTGGTCTACGTAATGCCTCGCATGCAAGGCATAAGTCGTCTCGACTTTATTCTTGCTCATGGCTATCCTGAAGACACACAAAAGATTTGCGATGCGCGCCTCACATTAATCAAGGACGTTGCCACGTGAGTTTTCTTTTCGCCATTGTTCTCGCCGGTACTCTGATTCGTTCTAATAGTGTCCAGCTTCTTCGCACTGTCGTGGAAGGCGCCACAAATTCTGGAGCAAGCACAACTTCACACACTAGAACAAGAGTACGAAGGCGACCTCCGTTTACTCCAGCATGCACTGCCTCGGCGCTTCCAAAATGTGATCCAGCGTTGCTTGCAAGCACTACCATCCATAATGGCTCTACCGATAGTGCTTGCTCACAAGGACTTTGGCGACTTCAACATGCTTGTTGATCCGGATACTTGCCATCTGCTTGGTGTCGTCGACTGGGCTGAAGCCAAACTAGAACCTTTCGGAGTCAATCTCTATGCTACCGAGAAACTGATGACCAAATTCCACCTTCGTAATGGCGCTTCTCGGTACCCAAACTACGACACACTCTACGATACCTTCTGGCAAACACTCAAAGCAGAGATCAACGCAGATTTCAGTGACGCGACTGTTTGCACGATCAGATCGGCGATGCTCCTTGGATTTTTGCTTGAACATGGATTCACGAGCCGTCTTGCCAATATGCCCGAGCCAGTTCCTATTTCTGACGATACCACGGAGGGGGCATACAAAATGCTGGAGTTGGAAAGCTTCTTGATCCAAGCAGAGACGAGATTTCCATTCTTAGCGAGCGCGGACTAGAAGCTCAATTTCTGCAAACGTAATCACAATCAGGAAGTTCGAGTTCACAATGTCAACGCGATTCCATCTGACCCACTATTACCATATCCTTTCTCCTAACGCATGACAATCGCTAAGACGTTTTCCAGAGATCGAGCTCGATGGTATCATCCAGTTTTCAGTACGCCAACATCAAGCAGAGCGTTCTTCAAGTCTTCCACGTTCTCGAGTTTCGGAAGTGGCTTGCCAGCATTGAAGACCTTGTGGCTGCCAGACGTCATTTTGGAATGAGTCTCGTTGGCCGCACAAACACGTGGGCGGCCGTCGACCGACTCGAAACGCCAACCAGTGATGCGAGTGGACTGAACACCGTGCGATTGGGAGGATTCGAGCATGACTGTCCCCTGGTCCAGGATCAATTCAATCATTGGGCTCTCGCCACAACCCAGAACTTGGAGGCCGAGCAGGCTTTGGAGCTTGTGCTTAATGATGTAGCTGACAAACTCGCTCAGGAAGCCTTCGCGGACGCTGGACAGATCCGGCAACGCTCCGTCCTCCAACTCGTAAGGGAGAAGACCGTTATCAGTAACCACAAACACGTGTCCATGGACAGTGGAAGTGTCAAGGCTGTTGATGGCAACAGTCTTTGCCCAGCGAATACTAGGGTTGTTGAACGTCGAGCCTAAAAGTACATTCTCGTCTGGGATCTGGAAGTGGCCATGGATTAGGTGAATGCCGAAAACCTTTTGGGCATTGTTGCGAACGAAAATTGAAGCGAGTTGCGAGATGATGTTCCCCTGAACCGGAGGCTGGTCATAATCATCAACGAGCGTGTTGTATCTGAAGCATGGTTAACATGTGAAGCAGGCGTATCCCGGACAATACTCAACACTCACAGTTTACCGACCGCGCCCAAGTCCGTCAGCTTGAGTGCTTGCTCAAGCTTGCCATGTGATGGCGAGACAACACAAGCGGCAGCCATGTTGTAGCGATGGATTTCTGCTTGCCTTCGGTGTGGTATAGTCGTCAGCGTTTTCAGAGAGTTTTGGTGCTGCTAATGAGTTCAGGCGAGGCTTTTGGGAAGATTGAGAGCAATCTTTATCCCTCGAGGAGTGACGACAGCCTGACTCTGTGGTCATGAGAGCGACAGCATAAAAGTGGGGTGCTCCCCTGCCGCAACTCTGGGCGATGAGGATGGTTTGGTACGCGCCATCATGGATGTGAATCCTTCGTATGCCAGCAGACGTATGCACGCAACTATGGGGCCGAAAGCATTTCGGCTGTCCGGCATGCGCGTCTTTCCTGTCGTTCTCAAGCTTAATGGCCAGCACTCTTCTGCCTTCTACATGACTTTAACCAGCTCTATTTCGCAACACTCAAGAGGCAGGGATCACACCAGCATATCAGGGAACGACGTAAAGAGGGGTCGGAGTCCAGGCAAAACATAATCAGTCCGGATAACGTACTTAATCTGGTAGTCAGGCTGGCGTCTACTTTAGCAGTCAAATACGGACCTGGTGTGATGACAGCAGGAGCCTTTGCCCTGGAATATACAACAAAGAATCTGAATTATGACATTGTGACGGTGCCGTCCTTCGTGCAGTTCTTCACAAGTCGAGCGAGGTGTTCGCTCATCGGCTACCCAGACCAAGCTGCATGATTTCCTGCCTGCAAGCTCTGTCGATCAGATTCAACATGTAGCATCGATGTTCTTGTTCATCTAGGAGATGTTTTGGCAGTCTAGCAGAATGTATTTCATTCCCAGATAAGGAGTCGGCCACATCCACGCTCCTGCTGAAAACCTGAATCTATAGACTGTGCCAGAGTCGAGCCTGCATCGCGTTTGATGTTCTGATCCTAAGGGCTCGTGAAATACTCGTCCGCCTCTAGGTTGAAGTGCGCCACGCGCGCGCCTCTGGCCATCGGTGCCAATTTGGAGATATTATTGACTGCGGTAGAAATCCAATTGATCCAAATTCGATTTGCCAATCCCCGCGTCCAACATTAGGCCTTCTTGCTGATCGCGTGGAATCGATGGCGGACGAGCTCCTAGTGCCGGCCTACGTATGGCACACTTTTGGAAGATCTTCCAGGGAATAGTATGAATTTCTTCGGAATCGAATCCTATCTGAGATAGTCGCGTTTTGTCCACAGGACTCGATGGCGGAGCTCGAGTTCCCCCTGCTACAGAATTCCTATGCGAGGCATCATCTAACGGGCAGTTACTGTAGAGCGATAGACTTCGGCTCAACTCGAGTCCGTCTTTCTCTGGCTGCTGTGTAGCCCCACCCATGTTTCTAGTCCCTGGCGTTATTTATTTGCACCGGAAGCTGAAAATGGTCAGATTCAGTTACACGGAATCAAGAAGATCGTCTGACCACAGGCAAGTCTGGCCCTCCTATCAGGTTTCGATCTCTGGCTAGCCTATCGATTCACCTTGTCTCTATTCCAGAGATGATACGGCAGTGATCTGCACGCAATATGTATGACGGGGGAAGCTCGGCGACTTCATACGAGTGCCGCAGGGAGTGACACGGAACTGTAGTCCTTCAGGCTTGCGATGTAGCTAGTCGGACCCAACGTCAACCGCTTCAGCACACAGAGTGCCGAAGATAACTGCGAGTGTATGATACAGAGCTTGCAGTAAATCGAGACAACGTACTGAAACTTCGGATCGCTTGGACATGAGGCCATTACCAACCAAAGAATCAATTACACCCACTGCAATCGTTCTTTTGTAAGACGAAAGGTGCAAACACGTTCTTGTGCTTTGATATCCTGAATCAGGCCTTACCATGCGGTGTTGGGGTGTGAAGCGCTTTTCGTACATGTCTAGAGCTTATCACCGGCTCTATTGATAGCGATGCAAGCGGGAGCATTTCGCAAAACTATTCGTGAAAATGAGGAGGTACGATACGGCATTGCTCTGGCGTCGTTCAAAGTGACCAAACCTTCGTGTGAAAGAAGCATGGCACTTTTCACCTTGTTCCTTTAGAGATTACCAACTGGCTTGCCTTTTGAAGCAGCGATCAGCCAAGACCGATTTCTGTCCCAACCTTTTCCCGAGCACCTCTCCCGCTGTCATCAGGTCATGTTCCGAGTGTCCTCCCAGCCTGGAACACTCGGTGGATGTTCACCTCCCAATTTGATTGTTGTCAGATCGCGTTCTCGCCATAAATGCAGCATTAATGACTTTGCCAGTCACTATTCCAGTAGTAGCCCTCGCTCTGATACAGATCAGAAAATGTGTAGTACAGTCAAGCAGGTCACGAAAAAGCACTTGACAGAAAGCTGCGTCGTTCAGGAATGGCGCGGGTTCTGCCGAGGAACGCGTGTTTACCAGATGAGGGATTGAAACCGCAGTTCCATGTGCTGACACAGTTTGATGCCTCCCAGAATATCCTCTTCACCATGCAGTGCGATACGTCGCACCGGTCTGTGATCGGCAAATTCATTCGACCTGCCAGATGCTCTGCCACTAATGCTGGTGCAGCAAAATGCCTATATTTTATGTATCTAGAGATTCTCTACATAGGCGTGGCTACCTTCAGTTTGGTCGCTGTCGACGCCGAGTTTTGCGGCCGCTGTGTCGCAGTATTCGAGAACAACTGCCACGTCTTTCATTGGAAGCAAAGGCCACTTTATGTGGACCCAACAAGGGAACTGTAGCTGTTACGATGCTGTTATGCCATGATCATCGTCACATCCCACTTACGTATATGATTTCGGGATGGTAGTTTCTCACTTTCGATTCGATGCCCAGCAAGTGCACAAAATCCTGCATCTGTCAGTGCAATCCAGGCTATCAATGGGATCGGTACCTGCTCGGCATTTGGTATAGGTTCGGAGATGGAATTTCTTGGAGACCGTGGAACCTCTGCGGAGCCAGCCATCTGGTAAGGATTGGGGCACTTCATCGTGGCCGATATGGACTGAGTCGTCTCGGATTTCAGGGCCAGTGGAGACCTTCGGTAAGGCCTTTGCGAGAACAGCGCAAGTGTCGGTGTATTCTGCTGACTCGATGTCGCGGTCCGTCACTCGAGCAGGCTGGCCCTTGTACGTGACCCAGCGAACGGTCACAGCGAAGGAATCTCCGCGATGATTCGCAAGTTTGAGGAGCGCGTGGTGATCATTGCTCCAACTGTAAATCTCCACAAGCTGCGCAAAATTCTGAAAGCTGTGAGATAGGCAAGGGAGTCATGCAACGAAGACTTCATACCAGGCATCTTGTCCAATTCCGAAAGCCGAAGGTTTTCGTGAGGTGGCGTTCCTCTGGATCGGTATCCCACCCGGAGTCGCGAAGTCGGACAAGTCGAGAATGCATTGGCGGAATGCCAGCCGAGTCCAGCGTCATGGTGCTCACGATGGGAGTTGGACTTTTCGAAGTGGTGATAGTTCGCGCATGGCACCACTCTTTGCGTGTATATGACGTCATTTCGCACAGGACTGCGTCAGCTGATGAGCTCCCTTGGCGCAGCTGTCGAGGGCCAGCTTCATCGATTCGTGAGCGGCCTTTCGATCGAAAGTTCCTACACCGGTCATGAAATGTCGAGGTTCCTGCACGCACTTTACAGCCGCGTTCAGGTCCTCGAAGGCCAGGTGCAGCTGGGCGATGGCGCGAAGCAGCAAGGTGTACCCGATGTAGTAGTTGGTCGCTGTAAAGGAGGAATATCTTGTTGTGAGTCGCATTGCGGTCGTGGTTAGACTCAAAAGCTTCGACCAAGCCCTTGTGTGCATCATGATACGTGAAGAAGCGATCACTGCACGGACGTGATCCAGTTGATCTGTTTGACTGGTGGGGGGTCGAGTTTGGAAAGCCTGTGCGACATGACTTAGAAGTTCAGACGCGGTCTGGTACCGATGTTGCGCTATTTCCAGGTCGGCTTGAGATAGGAGAAGTCGATTATATGCCCGTGTACCGGGCCTAGCAGCCACAATATCGTTCGTCAGGCAATCGTCGAGGACACTTTTTGCACGCCCATACTGTCCAAGCTCAATACAAACATCCGCTAGAGGTCGTGCTATATGGGAGATGTTGGAATGTGCCAATTTGCGCCGCACGCCGAAGCAATAGTTAAGCGGATTGATGGCATTTTCGAAACGTCCCATGAAACGACATATTCGGGCTTGTGTTGCCCACTTGCGATCGTATAGCCGTAGAACCAAGCAATTCATATCATAGCCCAAAAAGTCTGGAAGCTCGATATCATTGACCGCGGACTCCGCAAGTGAATATTCGTTGCGAAGAATTGCATTCTCGGCTAGTGAAAGTCTGAGCTCTGCAGCCCAGCATTGATCACGAATGACCTGCACTTTGGAGTGGTGCAGCGATTCTTCAATGACTTTGTCAGAGTCGCAATACTTCTCTTGTCGACGAAGAAAGACGCTGCGGGCGTACGCATATTTCAGCCGCAGATAGTTTGGAATCTGTGGACTAGCAAGATACCGCTGCATCATTCGTGGAAGATATGGCCAATGCGAAGCGACTCTTGCGTCAGCGAACGACATCCATGCTTCGAATGCATCGAGGAGTAGTGCGGAGTCCTGATCCAGAGTCTCGGACGTGTCCAGACTATCAAACATTTCCTTCAAATGTGGTAACATCCCTGACATTATTGCATGAAAGCTGGCTATATTAGCATCAAAGTTGAATTCAGGAAAGATGAGGCCTACCTTGGCTCCAAGATAGGATCCCGGGGGCATGCATAGAAAATGAGGATCAGGCCATCTCGCGAGAGGACGCTTGACCTGTGGGCAGAGTATCCGGTCTGAAGCTCTCCTCCACACCTGTCTAGTATATGATGTTGCACGCATTTATCCAATAGACGCATAAGTGATGTGCGATCCTTGAAGATATCGGCATAGCAATTTTGGATGCTTGTATCACGCAGGCAAATTGTCGTCCTGATGCCCTGTTCGCTCCATCGATGCTGGCGATCGCTTCCTCTCAATAGGAGTGCTTCAGGAACGGATTCGAGAGGAATGCCTTTTATCAAGTCTGCCATTTTTATGAGCATCCAATCATCCGAGACGACCACGGTCTCTCTCTCCTCTTGAGATTGCTCCAGCAGTCCCTGTTCAATAGGTTTTGGGCTTGCGACGTATGTTCCCCATCTTGCACCCGGGCTCTGCTGACTTCCACCGGTAGAAGTAGGAGTATTTCCATCTGACTCAGTTGTGACATGGTGTTCGGCACTGATCCGGAGGTGATCGTATTGGTCAAGAAGCAAGCCGAGCCGACTCTCTTTATCAATTCTGAAACCACATTGCTGAGCGATACGGGATATACCAGAGCAAACGTTGGGGGCCAACATTACTGCTCGAGTTTCGAATCCCTCCACGGCCATGCAAGCCCGTAGAAGCTTACGGCCGTGGCCTGCAAGCTCTCTCAAGGAAGTCGTATACTCTTCCATCATAGCGATTAGGCCAACACCAGCGAGATCTAAGCATGCACGACCCTCTAAATCTCGCCCCTCCATGACCTCGATACAACATCTGCCGGCCCGTTCAACGTTCACAATGGATTTGGAAGTTTTATCGAGCGTTGTGGCCCAACTCTGCACGACGTCCTTGTGACTCGACCCAGATATGGTGTTGCAGTCGATGGCATGAGCCACGAGAAGAGACAGAACTCTGAGCTCGGTACCGGTGCGGGTGGCATGGTTGAAGTAGGTCTCAAGCAAAACCAGTGCTGGGTCTGTTCTGGGGGGTATCTCCGTGAGAGAAAACAGGCAGACGTTCTTCTTGCTGCCTGCGTCTCTTGCCAGTCGTTCAACGATCTTTCTCGTCAAAGCCACAGCACCCGATGGACGGTCATGCGATTTGGTCCCGCGGTGAAGAGCTTCGCTGTGAACGATGCGATCCGCGACGCGCCTTCTCTTAGATGCACCCGGCGTTGTTAAGGAGTGAAGCAAATCTTGGATGACCTCTGACTCGCGCTCTACAGGTGTGAGTCGGGTCAACAGCTGGTCTAATTCTTCGCATTTTTCGAAGATGCTCTGCATAGTGGTTGACATTCTGCGACATTGCTATGACAGCAGGAGATAAATTGCCATTAGAGCTGAATCAGACTGATAACACAAAGCGGCGTGACGGGCCGCACAGACATGTTGCACCCCGCGGGGGTGCAACATGTCTGTGCGCCCAAGTACTGGCCACAGCGGAGTAAGAGGATGCACAGTGCCACGTGCATTCCCGGCGCACTATCCAAACATGCGCACGACTGATGTCAAATGTGATCTGCGCCTCGCACTCTTATACAGCATCCACCACATTGAGTTATGTGGCATCGACGACTGCCATTTGCTACTCTAGGCCCCGTACTCTCTCCCTACGAGATGCATTCGAGCTGACGCAAGTGAGCAAAAGAATTGTCAGTAGGTACGAGAGGCCGGAGCCCCGCAAGGTCTGTGCGACATGAGAAAGACCTGGACAACCGTGATCTCGATGCTTGCGAATTATTTGGTACAGATGCAGTGCTGGTTCTGCAGTCGTGATGGATGTCGCAAACACGCTGTCCGCAGCGATTGTCAATTCGTAGCACCAGTTTTGGGTCTTTGCTGTCGACCACAACATTTAGCCGACTATCGAAGTTCACGTGAGAAGCGATATGTTGGTAAAGTCAGCATCCACAGAATCATTGCCAACCTCCATGAAATGCAAGTACGATTAGGTCCAGTGTGAGCAATGTGCCTCGTGCATGTGAAATTAGCAACAACAGCTGGCTTAGGAGAGGCCTCTTTGCTGGAATGTCCGGGAATTCGCTGCGGCGTCATTTGCATTGTGATATCATATCTATTCACACGCAGAAACCCAGCGTTTGTCGCAATTATGTAAGTTACGTATTGGACCTGTAAATGTGCTGGCAATGGTCTGAGTGTGAAGGTGAACGGATTTCACATTCAGATTAAGAAGTCCTCTCAACATTTCATTCGTATGCCTCGCCGTATCAGGGTTCCAGCGCGGTGTGCGATTGGCGTTCAATGGCGTCACTATCAGTGATTGAGCACTTACAGTCCCTGAATCAACTTGCATGATTACAATAAAGGGTCCGGAAGGGCAATTTTCGAGGCATGGTCTCAGCCGCATCTGGCGGCCCTGTTGTTCAGGAGTGCGTTGGAAGGGAACACAACGAAGGTGATCCGTGCCTCTCCAAGACTCGCATCAGATGGACAGGGTGTTTGCATTGCCGCCAACTTCTAGTCTGTCCGAGCACGCATGCGTAGGATCAACGTACTCAGCTGTTCACATACGAGGCGACGCCAATTTTCCAAATGCCCGAATTTTAGTGTGATGCGCCAGACGCCCCCTCGGTGTGCCGGACACACAAGTACAGGCTCGGGAACCTCAACGTAGCCATGCGATGCCACGTTCCGAGGGAAAGGTATCAGCTATGTGTGTGCTTGCACTTATATGTAGGCGGGTCGCTCATGCTGTTTTGCACAGAATACAACAATGTGTCGCTGCATCGAGGCAAAACGAGTCTGCTGTGACCAGACAGTTTTCGTTGTCCGGGAAACAAACTGTGCCGCTCATGTGGACCATTCGGTGGGAGAAGGCGAGGTATTTGATGATGGAAAAGGATGTTGGCTTGCTGTCGCCTGTGGTCAGACGCTCTTCCCCGGAGTACACGCCAGTAGTTCTTACTAGTATTTAGCATCCTGCATGAGTGATCAACGCAAGAGATTGATAAGCTGGAAAGAGGCAAATCGCAGCGATGCGAAAACGAAGACTTTGGCTACGACGAGAGCCGCCGGTTTGGAGCACGAACCCTAAGCGCCGCGGTACGTGTCGCTCCAAAGGCCGACCATGCTATCGAACACTTCCCTTACCCTGTGAGCACGGCAAAGGATGAAGCCAGGCCGAAGAAGTCCACTGGACAGAAGTCAGTAGAGAGAGAACCACTGCCTATTTGTGCCTGCCAGCCTGTGCAGGCAATGGTCGGTGAGCGGAGTGGAGGTCAGGGGGTGAAGTGGGGCCGGCGTGAGCCGTCAGGGTCAGGAAGACGTCGGCCGGCAGCCAAGCCATTGTTGCCGGGAATAGCCGCGCCTTGTGCAGCTGCAACCGTGTAGGACAAGACCAACCAAACCAATTGTAGTACTCAGACGCTCCTTCAATAGTTCATAACACTTGGAACACGCGATTCATATGACCATATACCCCTCGACGAGCTACTCGAGAGCTACAGAATCATGCGCTCAACATGAGTCCCTTCGACGAACGCGACCGTGCCGACCACTACCTGCGAAGGCTACTTGCTTCGCCTCCTTAACACAAGAGGGACACATCTCGCTAGGATCAATCGGGTCTCCAAAGGAACGGGAAAAGCAAAGCGGTGGTCAGACATGTCTGAATGGCATGAGATCGGCCAGACAGGCAATTATAGGAGGACCGTCACGGCCTACATGCCTCCAGGTGTTGTTGAGGTGATCGGAGGCGGCACAACCAGCTTTGTTGGCCTCCTTGATGATGGAAACATTCTGAAATATCCAATTGTGAAAGGCGAGAGTGTCAAGGAATTTGAAGTCGAAGCTGCGATCTATGAAGCGCTGGGCAAGCACCCTCGCATAATCGGATACCTTGGCCAGACAAGACATGGCATCAAGCTCGAGCGTGGGTCCAGATTGACGGAGCACCTCGACGATGGCAAGGATCTCTCGTTGAGACTGCAGTGGGTGCAACAATCCGCGGAGGGGTTACGCTACCTACACTCACGCGGAGTACTCCACTGCGACCTTCACCCAGACAACTTACTGTTAGATGAGAAGAAGAACATCAAGATCTGTGATTTTCAAGGCAAGATGGAGAAATTTGACGGAACCGCATTGGAGAGAGTGCGATACTGCCTCCCACGGCCTGATTATGTTCCCTCGGTCCAATCCGACATCTTTGCTCTCGGAAGCACAATCTTCAGAATCATGACAGGCCGTGATCCATACCAAGGCGTCCCTGATGAAGAAGTCACAGCGAGGTATGAGCGGCATGAGTTCCCAGCGACCGATTTCATCTGCGGGACACAAGTGCGCAGATGCTGGCAACAAAAATATTCCTACGTGGATGAGGTTATTAGCGAACTAGCCGGCACACGGCTCGATTGAACGTAACTCACATTTCTGGCATTTCGGATCTGCCGTTGCCCGACAACCCTCTCGCTTTCTTGTAGAGCCCGAGGTTGAACTTGTCCAATTTCCGCATTTAGCGGCGCATGGGACGAAAGACTCAGTATCACGCGAATGTCCACATGAGTACACGATCTTATTTGTGATGACGCTGCACATCTCTGCGTCTGGAAATGCTGAGCGCGTCCACAAGGGCAGCCAAGAAAGGGAATAGGTCGTGGTGAATCGTTGTGAAGGGAGGGGAAGGTTGACAGAGCGAGTTGGCCTGATCAACCACTAAGTTGGACTCCTAGGAAAGCTGTTATAAGTTCATAGGAGATGCTAAATGATGTGCTCCTCCACTAAACCTGCCCTGGAGCGCATCCGCGCGTACTTGAACATTGGCAGTCGCATCCTGGTATCGACACGGCAGACAGCAAAGGGAAGTGGTTTGTGAAATGCACCTCTTATTTGTGCCCTCGTTGCCGACCCTGTCTGGAGTGCAGCTTTGTGGATGCACGTGTCGCTCCCCGGGCGTGTTGGTTGGGCGCTCCACGGTCTGGTGGCCGGCGTCATCGCTTCGAAACCGGGTGTCCAGTGAGTACGGACATGTCCTGGATATGTATGATTACATGACGTAGCGGCTGTAGGCTGTCGATATCACGTTATCGTATCATAAAAGACGAAGAATGATTACGCATGAAGAAATCATGTCCATTTTCCGCCGGTGGTAACCTTACCAGTAGCACGTGGCCTGCATGATATCAGGCGATTTGCCGTTGTATCTCGTCGTGCGGCAAACGAGTCGCGGATCGATGCCGAGCCAGGCGTGCTGGGGGGTTTACGTTAGCGTGAAAACATCGCCGAACAGAGTTAGCCCAGCGGAAGAGAGCAATGCTGAAGCGATCATCATACGGTCTTTATCGTTGCACTACGTTCGTGACGCGATCGCGAACTCTCAGATTTCGCTATTACTGACCCGTGTTGTTAGAGCTTTTGAGTGTTCTTCGGCTCCATGATACCCTCCTCACACAGCTTGGCATCTTGCACAGCTCGCTCTCTTCGTGCATTTCCTGGATCCTCATGACTCATTGACCTGACCTTTCCTAACGTCTCTCTGTTGGTAGATCAACGTACGCGTGCTCAGTCTGGTCACAGAGTAGGGCTCTCAAAGGTCGATATACAAAACAGACACTGCACACACCCGAGACCTTGCAGGCAAGAGCAGCTTCGACAGTGTGTAGCGCATACCGAGCGACATCTGCAATAGCACTAGACCTTCTCCCAGTCGAACGAATGCAACCGTCAACCAAGCACATTTTGCCATATGGACGAACAAACAGGCAGCCACCCGCTCGCTAATCTGCGCCAAAAGCCGATCTGGGGCGAATGTGCTGGAACAGATTCCCGGCCGAATCGAGGCGCTTCACACGAAAGGCCACTCGGTCATAATCCGTTGGGTACTCTCACATGAAGACGTCGAGGGAGATGTTTCGAGGTACCTTGCATTTTCTCTAGGCATGACTTGTACAATCTCTCGTGAAGGAGCTTGCACCCTGTGCTTGATACCAAAAGATACGATTTTCCGCTACTTCCTCTTCACACGATGTACTCCATGACACCGTCTTGTTCTTCCATGACGGCTGTGCGCACCGCGACGATGTTTTTGACATCTCTTGATTCTGCCAACTGATAGGTAGCGGCTGCTCTGTTACAGGGCACCATAAGTGTATAGACGTCGTCACTGATCGAATGTACTCCCAGCGGGTCCAAGTGGGCTTGGCGCTGTTATATGCTCCGCACGTGATACTTGTAGCGCGGGGTAACAAGGTCCAAATTTTTGGCAATCCGGCATCCTAGTCTATGCAACTTCATCAGCTCTCCTCCTTACTACGTCAGGCGTCGAGATATCCGCAAAGCCACAAAATTTATCCTTCTTCCCCCTAGACTCGGATACGAGAAGGCCTCATGGCCTCAGAACCCCGCGACTCCCCCGACGCCACTGATGATCTCAATCACATCGCCGAAATCGCCGGAAGCGCCATAAAAGAAAGGCTGCAGCAGGATATGGATCCAGCACAGCAGCACAAGGCACATGTTTCTTTCGAACTGGGTCACTATGCCGATATCCTTGGAGGAATGATGGAGAAATTCACCAAGGTTGTCCGGGTCGATCTCTCCCTTGAAGAAACACGCTCATGCGAACTACAGGAATTTCCGTCACGGCACCCCAACAGCCAGCTGCTATGGGGAAAGGGCGTGATCATCCTTCGGCGCACGACATTTGAGGAAGGAGCACTGGGTCACGTTGCTGAGGGACGTTGGATGCTGGCTCTAGCAACGAGCGGAGAAAAAACTCCGGGCTGCTCGTACAGCCTTGGCGAAAAGCTGCATTTGGAAACAGGGGACATTTATTTGCGCTATAGCGTCAAGAAGGTATCATGAGGTCCGTTCCACTCACGCAAAAAGTCGTCCAGATCCTCATTCTGCCAATCTTGGAGCGTAGAGGTATAAGGATAGCTCTCGGTCGCTGGCTCGTATCCTGTCGGTGTCCCAGCAACCTCCATTGCCAAATCATGCAGTCCGTGATGCACTATTTGCTCAGGAACAACGG
The DNA here is from genome assembly GCA_023512815.1 of Cercospora zeae-maydis. Taxonomy (NCBI): domain Eukaryota; kingdom Fungi; phylum Ascomycota; class Dothideomycetes; order Mycosphaerellales; family Mycosphaerellaceae; genus Cercospora; species Cercospora zeae-maydis. The sequence goes on along the minus strand of JAKLWY010000003.1, from coordinate 457,560 downwards.
ACTCGCTGCCCTGGACCCGTATCGAAGCCACAGACATTGCATTGTTGTCGGGATGTGACAGGGAAGGATGTTGTGGTCCAAAACAGTCCCCGAAACGCAAACTGGATGGGCCGGCGGAATCTCTTCGAAATTCGCCATTTGCCTCAGCCACATGTCCTGCTTGGATTTCATTGGCTGCCACAGCAGCCAATACCTCCAAGGTGGTGTTCCGGGCGTTACAAGTCCCCACTGTCCGCTGGTGTCCAAAATGCTGAGAGAAGAGATGGCCGTCTGTGTGAAGTTCAAACGGGTTAATGTCGCATTGTGTGAATTGCCTCTTCAACATCTCGCATGCAACCGGCTGCAAGGTCTGTGCTGCGCGCAGCACGCAATCCAGGTGTTCATTGCAAAAATGCCAGATCAGTGATGCGGCGGTGTCAGTGATCCTGTTCTCCCAACTAATTCTGTTAGCCAATGATGAGCACATGAGAAAACAGAATGCCACATACAAGTCCCTGCATTGCGTCCCAAGTATGAGGAGTATACCTAACCCATTGGGGTGCGCTGCAATGTCCAAATACACGCGTGCCCTCTTTCGAACGTCTCTCACCCGTTGAACAGGTACATCCGACAGCTCCGAAAACATACGCTCCGCAGCTGCAACTGCGGTCTCTCTGCGTCCTGCTCGCGTCTGTTTCCGTTTGACTCCTGGCTGTAGTCTTTCGATTTCATACACAACCCAGAGCAGGGACAGGCGTCTATTGCTCTCCCAAAAGTGAGATTGTTCGTCCGCTCGGTCGTATTTCTGCATGACGGATTTTTGCCTGGTCTGGTTACCGAGTGCAGTGCGTCTGCCCGCATCAGAGGAGCCCTGCTCTTGGCCCAGTAGACTCGTGTAAACTTCAAGAGATATGCTGGTGCCATGTTTGAGACGTTCAAGTGCTTCAAAGAAGCTTTTCGCGTCTGGCCGTCGATCGTTCGAGGATTTGTCCGCGAGAAATCTTGTCGCTTGAGCCCTGAGTGTCAAGTCAAAACCGTCGGGCCTTGGTCGCTTCTTCGATTTTGTCTTCGACTGTATAGATAATTCGTCACGAAACCCCGTCTGGTCTTGCTGAATGAAGTCCAGTACCGTGGCTCGCAAACACTAAGACATTTCAGCGCACGCCGTACGCTACAAGCTATGATGCATACCTGATGGCTAAGAGCATGCCTGCGCTCGAGTTTGGAAAGCAGGTCTACCACCTGAGATGAGATATCCTCCGGGGATATATGGTCAGACATTGTATAGTCGGGTGGATTAGAGAATGAGGACGAGAAGCTCAAAGGCGCCTCAGCACTAAATGGCGGGCCCCGCCACGAAGTGTCTTGGCGAGTCTGGAGTTCCAAAGCCATTGCAAGCGGCAATGGCGTATCCTAGCGCCGGGCGCGATTAAAGCCATGCATCCACCAGCTCCCTGAATCCCCGAATTGGATGGTAGCCGTGCGCGTTAGCGCTTGAGCACTTGTCGGCCGAAGACGAAGTATTGTGTCGAGGATGTTTGATTCCTCATACTGTTGCTTCACCCGCACGATATCCAGTTCCGTCTTCAGTGTAAGCGAGGCACACCCCGGGTTTGTACGAAGCACAATGGGGTTCATGATTCTCGAGATGAGCGGCGAAGTGATTCGTGCATGGTATTGAGTGACCATTGTGGAGCCCGTGAAAGCCATATGTAAGTCCTGAGCATACGCACTTGCTTCTCCCATCTGGCCTCACTCACCGCCCTTCTCCATGGGACCGTCTTTCATCGCTGACATCGCTTGCTCCTCACTCTTCCTGAGTGCTTTCTTGGCACAGTCACTGTTGCTTGTACGAGCCGCTATTCACCTGGAACAAGGCTCTACACAACGATGGATGGGTATGCAGATGCTTCGTCCACCAATATACACGCGACGTGCGAAACAAATCCTGCCCATCATCACAGCCATGCTAGGGCTGGTCTTTGGGGCGTGCAACATTAGTCTCCGGATCAAAGACAGCACAGAAACAGTAAGTTGCATGGACCTACCGCAAAGCCTTGAGCTCAGAAAGACATAGGAATACATAGCTCGCATCCTGCTGGCTTGCGTGGAGCTTTCCATTGAGGTCACCACTGTCACGGAGCTGGCTTATTTTAGTTGGCCTACGCACTTTGCGCCGGCTATGAAGATCGTCTTTGGTGGTATCACGGCTACGGGTATCGTTTCGATCCTACTGCGAGCCCTGCCACGACGGTCTGATGTACGTCAACCCTCTCGCGATGTTGAGGTGACCGCTGATTGGTCCGCTAGCTACTGGACTCGCTGACCATCTGGGTCCCGCCAGCGCTTTCAACTGTTACCGTAGGTTGCCTTCTGGCGATGCAAGTGCATGTGATATGGAAGAACGAACGCAGCTTCGCCAAGAACGCGTTTGCCGTCACAACCATGGCGAGTCGACAATTGTGAGTGTTTCGTTATTGACCAGCGATACTTGCTCATCTCTACAAGCAGTCTGATACCTCATTGGATGTGGACGATCCTTCCAGACCAACAAACGACGACGCTGATGTTGCAAAATGTTCAGGTTCTGGTTGGAATTCATGATCCTCGCGATTGGCCAGGGCCAATCTGGAGAAGGATGCAGCGGCGGAGGGCTGGTGTGTCAGAAACTGGTATTCATGGGGAGGTCCCACAGAGTGTTTCCATTGAGTACGTTGAAGAAGGTGGATCCACACGGAACTTGGTTTCTTCACATCGCAATGACATTCAAGGCAAGTTATGGATGTCATCAATGTGATGATCAGTTACAAACCGAGACAAAAGGAGATTTCTTCGAACCATAATGAGTTCCTGTGTAGGCATAATTATTTGATGCGTTGATAGAATTGTTACCCTGTGGCACACCAATGATCAGCGGCGGTGTAATCACTACAAGACTCAACTGTATGTGCTTGCGTGTCAACGAAAGTGTGGACTAGAACTTGCTATCCGAATTACTATCACAGACACTGTGTGTCAAAGGCACAGGTTACACGACGGGCATCGGAGTGACGCTCTCGAGCCCAGTTTCGGCTATTATCACACGCCCACTGCGAGAAGTATTTTTCGGTGTCCTGTCCAGTCGGGTGTTCATCCCATCTCGTATAGAGTATTCTCTGCACAACATGTGACGTCTTGGACGGAGCAATAACGCCAGTACGACTAGGCCCCATACTAGGAAAGCATCGTCGATAGTTGTCGCGCGAAACAAAATCCATGTTTCAGTCCTTAGCGATCCAATACATCCTCAAGCCTGCCAATGCGCATATCCTCGGAGCCAGAAACCCAAAGGGAATGCGGTGTGATATCCTTAGTTTCTCTGCTAACGGGAAGAAGACACCGATTACTCCCTTCCCCGTGCTGAGCATGACCCATAATTAGCAGGGCCTCCCTGCAGCCTTTGGCAAGTACATACTCCTGGCTTACTCGATAATCCGCAATTTTGCTTAGTGCGTTGAGTGAAAGACGGTACTTGGACAAGTGACCAAGTCAGATTGGGTTGTGAATCGGTTCTCGGTACGATGTAATTTTGGAATGAGACACCCTAGGCGAGAAACGCTTTGGGGTCTGAAGATCATGTTTAGCGCCCTTTGCCCTCGACCCGAAACTCATTGCTCGTGTGTGGATGTCCGTCCAGTCCAGTAAGCGATGTGACGAGGATTGTGATGGTCTTTGCCGTGCCATTTGCTATACATGCGCCATCTGCCTATGATAAGTCTTGACTGGAGATGCATGGGAGATCAGGGGCAGTGAACAGGGTAGCTTCTTAGACCCCCTCTGTGTGGAGTCTGTGAGATGGCGAGCAATGTCACACGTCCCCAAGTATCAGCACAAGACATCATATTCCGCCTTGGAGTGCCACGTACATAAAGACAAATACTCGCATTCGAGTATTGAATCAGCTTATCAATCCTTTCTACTGACAGGCAACCTGCAAGGGCTCCCGCGGCTCTACCTGACGCCAATAATGCTTTTCACAGTTCCGTTCAGGGCTGATGGAATGCTCTACATCTTTCTTTTCGGCGCGACGCAACTTCTCACCGAGCCTGTAATGGAAAATCTGAGCCGGAGTCCAGGAACTACCTACCTCCACATCACTGAGATGGCGACAAAAGAATTGGCTTCCATCATACGTCGCGGCGTTGCGCATCTTGGATTCGGTCCTGGGCATAAGTTCGTGCGTGATACGCCTCGAGGACCGCAGCCTGAGACCTTGCTGCGACCGAACTATGGAAACTACCTTTGGACAATCAGTGGCGCTGTAGCCAAACATATTCTCCTGACCGTGGACGAAGAGCAAAATTTCCTCGTCAATCTGAGCGAGATACTTGGTGATTTGATCCGCTACGCGAATAACGACACCTCAGGAGAGCAGGATTTGAGCAAGACCCGACAGGACTTCCAACATGCTGTATTTGAGCCAGTACAGCACCTGAGCGTTTCGCAACAGACTTACACCGAATTCCTGACGCTCTTGCAGGCAGCTGCGGACAAGCGCCAAGCAGCAGCCAGCGCGGCGACTGGCTGTGAGTCTCCCATATATTGCTTCCACGACGCAGACCAATTTGTCAAATGGGCGAACGAGTGGATAGATGATGATGGATACGTGCCAACGGATGATCAGGCTCCCATCTTGCACGAGGTGGGAACAGACATGCGCGCTATGGGGACTCTTCAATCGACAACTTCGCAACAATCGCCAAATCAGACTTCATATCTCGTGGAGACTGACTTGACTACTAAAAAGCGGAAGCTGGAGGAGGAGTTTATATCGAGATCTTTCTACAACACAGACGATATGTGAAGGCGCTGTCTACATAGGGGGCAAGCAATGTATGTAATGTATGTTATCTCTCTAGTTGTGCACATGGTCTAGCGCAGTCGGCTTTTCAATTCTTTTGGGATGCACTACACGGATGACCACCTGTTTGTTCCCTTGTCGATTCACTTTCGCATATTTTCACGATTCCCATCACTCAGCGTCCAGCAGAATCAGCCGCGCCTATACTTACTGTACGGTGCTTGCTGGCAGAGAAGTAGACAACACGATCCGGGTGTCTGAGATGCGTAGTGAGTTCTCACGGCCAGGTCGCCGTCTGATCTGATCCATCCTGGTGTCTACAAGTCGAGCTGGAGGTTAATTAGATTGCGTGATCATGCTGCAGTGTCGGTCTGTGCGCCTCATATTTTGGCCAGATATGCGATGAAGCACCTGGAGGCCGGCGAGATAACATGCATCGACCGAAAAAGACGGTTCTATTCAACCACTTGTATTTGCGCAATAGTTCCTCACGTTATGCCCTGTTCCTTCCGCAAGAACGGTCCTTCACATGGTCTCAGTCCTTTCATACCAGGAGCTTGGTTCTGGAGATTGTGCATTCATGACACGAGCTCAGTTGCATATGTCGGGTGTCGAGGCTGACGTATCGATTTCATGACCCCCAGATGTGCAGGCTTACACCTGTCGGTCTCAAGGCGGGTGGCCTCCAGGTGACGACACAGGTGCAAATCGAGAAGAGCTTGTTGTGCAGCAGTGTAGCTCTGCTAGAGAACGTCATAGTTGCAGCACGCGAGCTCAACGGCAAGGCGGGAGCTTGCGGGTGGGTCATCGTTCGATACAGAGGGGTGCAGACTTGGCTCATTGTGCGTCATGAGCCGATCGATAGTTCTACTCCAAGCTGCAGCATCAGACAGCTCATTCCCCGGAGGTTTCAGCAAGGGGTTTCAACTTACTCGGGATTTGTACGACTTCGATAAATCAGCAGTACTTGAATTGCATCTCCGTTTTACCAACGAGAGGCAGGACTACATTCGCAGTTGAGCTGCTAACATGCAGACCCCACAAGGTAGGTAGGCAGCATTCGAGCACTGACTGCTTTCTGTTCACACTTCCGCTCAGCCATACGCGAGGTCCGGACTACCGCATCGCGGAATACAGTGCATATGCAAGTCGGCAGGCAACAATCCAGTATGCAGTCGCCGTGCGACATTTAGTCCAATCAATGGCAAGTGGCCAATCAAGGTGGCGCGCCGCTCGCAAGGTGGAATGTTGCCAGAAATATCTCGCAAGGTCATGCGAGGCTTTTTAGGAGCTTCACCACCGTACCTTTACCAGGGACAACACGGCCGATACTGTGACGCTTGAGACAGAACCTAAGAACGAGTGAAAACAATGCGTATTCTCTAAGCATTTCCTTCATTCGCGTATTCGATGTCGTCGTGGATGCATTCGTGCAACGTCGCACAAGCCCTCGAACCACTGAGTGGAGCTTTGAGGTAGCACAGCGCTACAGTAGACTTGTGCCTGTGCTACAGTGCAACAATGACAATCAGATCAGGAGGCAGTGATGTGTCAATTGACAGGTTTGAATGTTATATGCAACTCGAGTTGGCGACAGTGTTTCTTCACGAAAACTACGTTCAGTCTATGTCCCAGAGATATGGCACCTCAAGTGAGAGCCTTGGCCAAGAGCGAGAGCAGAAGGAGATTTTTGGAGCGCATCGGGCTTTCAATGAAGGAAGATGCTCACCGCACATTGTATGCCGCAATGAAGGTGATTCTTACTTATCATTGCCCACGACTTGGCTGAAACGGAGGAGATTGAAGCGGTCGAGGCAAGAGCCAGACTTGTTACTGAGGAAGCGCACGAAGGGTATGAGGGCACATTCCAATGGAAGCGTATCAAGAGCCGTTGCTGACAACACTATTGCAGGATCCGAACCAACGAGTCCCGAACACACCAAGAAATCCTGCGCATCTACAAGGAAGCTTCCACCGCAACGAGAGCGGTATACGAGCTTGGCCATGACACTGATGGAGCGGCAGAGGAGAACTGGGTCATCCGCTGGATGCTTTGGCATGTGTATCGCTACCGAGAGCAAAGACCAAGAAGCAGGGGCCCGAGCGGATCAGGCCCCAATGTCGCAGGCAGCATGTGTGTGAGAGCGCACTTTTGGGATCCTGTGCGAGAGCAGTGGATTCAGCGACGATGAAGCGAAAAGCTGTGAGATTGAAGACAGTGAAGGCTCTCTTGACATGGAGTAGCTCGCCCCTTATAAGTGAAAATCGTCCTTCGAGCTTAGTCTTGTGTCTTCACGAGTCTATCCGGTCTCGCGATTGAATGCTGTAACCTGTTAATGTCTGCTGCGATATCGCAATACTTTGCAGAAAAGACGTCATACTGAGCGCTGGGTGTCGCGGAACCCCTAATACGCCGAACAAAATCTAAAACCACATGGTCGAGCTGAGGAGATATCATGAAACGGGAGAATGCGGAAATGCAAAGTCACTCTTCAAAGGTTGCAGCTATACATTTTGCTAGGGGAGCTCCAACAGACATTCCTCGAGAACAGCATGGAAGCGTAGCAAGCGTTCTCGTTTCTCAGTCGCCTCTTTCGATTCTCCTGCGAGAAACCGAAGCTCTTCATCCGAATAGGCAGCTACCTTTTGTGGGGAGAACACGCTCGGTAAATCTCGAAGTAAATGCCGCTCGATGACTTGACGACAGAGATTATCCACAAAGGTCTTCCGGGCAACCTGCTGGCATTTAGCGCTGAGTTGGTAGACATGTCGGATAGGCCTACCTTGTAATATGCTGCCAAAGCAGCCCTCGCCTCAGAACATGCCTGCTCGTCCATGTCTACGAAAATTCGCTTTTGCAACGATGTGAGAAATGTTTGGATATCGATACTGTTGTTGCTGATGTGCACACGCCCGTTGTAATCGTGGCTCGTAGTCTCGTCCATTGCCTTTTTGAGAGCTTTGCGTGCAACTTCGTTTCGCGCCTTCTGGATATTGTCCGTATAGTAATGGTTGTATGTAAGCGGCTGCTGACACTCATCATTCCATAGTCTGGCCAGCTCCTTGTTGGCATCAGCTTTCATCTTTTCGAGCTCATGGGCTATTCGTTCTCGCAACTTGCTCTTTGTGTGCTCCTCATTGAACAGGTATGAAATGACCGCTTCTACAAAACGGTCCAGACATTCATAAAGATGGTTGAGATGGTTGGTAGCGAGGTGGAGCCATCTACTGGAGTGTTGATGGAACAGTTCCGCCAAGAATACGTGGTTGTACTCTCCTGGCAACTCGCGTCCGCGAGTCTTCACATACACCTGGCAAGCTGATTAGCCACAACATAACAGAGATTCTGAAGGTACGTACCTCCTTGATCCATTGTCGGAAAGCCAACTCCGTCATCAATACCTGCTCATTGACCGCGCCGCTCGCTTTGTCGACTTCGCCGGGGCCTTCGCTGTCAGTGCAAGTATCGAAGCCATAAGCAGAAGCATCGTGACCCTTAATCTTCCTCTTCTCGCCCGCAGTTCTCATGAGATCGGAATACTTCACGTTCGTGGCGTGCACAATAGCTCGCAGGCGTGTCGGAGGTATCGATTCTTCTGAAGCTCGAAAGAAGTCCAAATCGCCGTAGTTACCTTGGAGTGCGGAAGAACAGATACTGTCGAATCTCATCGCTAGTCGTGACATAAATACACGCATGTCAGCGATTGTGTGACGTGCATTGCCCATTTTCTCGATCTCGTTAGAAGTCTTTTGTTTCAGATCTTTCAAATCTTGATGAACTCTCGGCATCTCCTTCTCGATATGTCGGTCTAGCAGGATCTGTAGATATCCTGTCAAGTTGTTCACGCCGATCCGACCGGGATCGAGATCTTGTTGACTCCATGGGAGCGACTCAAAGAAATCATGCTCTGCTGCAGTGCTTTCTTGCTGCGATATGCCCTTCTTCATCTGCTCGGGAGATGGATTTTTGAGAAGAAAAAATCCCAGCTTCAGTCGTGTCGTGTCCTCGTTCCTCGCCAGTAGGGCAATGCGGCTTTCTGTCCCTCGATTGATCAAATCAGGTTTCGTAATGATCCCTATGGTACGTTCCCCAGAGTGGTCATACAATTTCGATTTCCGGACCACTGGTTGATTGGCGATATCGTTGCCCGCCTGGACAACGGCAAGAATGATGGAGCGTGGATTATGCATGTATGCATCGACAAGCGCGTGCACCGCATCAACGTCTGCTTCCGTTTGGTCCTCGCTCGGTACCTGAATGATTCCTGGTAGGTCCACGACGCTCGGATGCAGACCAGTGCGACCTGAGGCTCGAAATTGAAGCACATCCCGCGCAAAAGATGGTCCCGCCTGGTCGCTTGCGAAACCCTTCACCCCCATGGCCGTTCCGGCGTCCGCTATGACCAGAGGCAACTCTGTAAACGACTCGATCAATCGGGAAAATTGCAGCATCTGATTCTTGCGTTCTTCTGTCTGTGTAGAGTGTGGGATAATAGCGACAGAAATCGACATCTCTGCATCTTCATCCTCCAAGATGATCTCCGTCGCGAACCTCGTGCAAAGACCGTCTTGCCGAGGAAAAGGAATCTCAGTGATTCTTTCCAATACCGAGCTCTTGCCTGCTGACTGATCGCCGCATACAATAAGCTGTGGTAACGCGATGTGTTCAGCGATACCTCTTTTCCTGGCGGACGCAATTGCCCTAAGTCTCGCACGAGACTGCGCCGAATGCAAATCTGGCATTGCTGACCCCATGTCGCCCATGATTATCCAGGTAATGAGGACTAGTAGGCTCAACATCAAAGTGCTTGGTTGGAGTGAAAATGGTAGAACTCATTCTGAGGTAGATATCCTCGGCGCACGACACCGAGTATGATATACCACACCGCCTTGCACGTTTCACACACACCCAACCATGCAGAATTGTTGATGTCCCCATCATCATCTACGGCAATTACTGCGATCATGCCGTCACCATCTCTCATTCATCTCATCTAAGTGCGTGTACCTGGTTCGAGATATTGGGCCGGCAACGTGTTGATGGATCGATGATTTCTTGCAGTTGATGGGCCATGGATCCCAGTGCGAAGTGGAGAGACGCCAGAAAGAAGCAAGCACTAGCTTGTGAGATCGGACAGATCGTATTAGACTGGTCTTGGTCGCGTAAAGTGCCGCACAACGGAGGTGACCTTCCATGGATCTGAAAGTGCGTTGTGTTGTCTTTGGCCCGCTGTGCTCAATCGCCGTGGCAGAGGACAAAGACTACTACAAGGTGAACCCTAGGCACCGAATTCAGCGACTGGGTAGCTAATAATGGGATTCAATAAATAGCTTATTACCAAGACAGATAGACTAACATCGGTGAGTTTGAATTGTTAAACAAAAATACGTCTTGGACTCGCTTTCAGCAGGGACTGAGGGGAGTGAGAAGGAGTTGGGGCCTATGCGGCTTCGGTGGCTCTGAACTTGTCATTCTCGGCATCGTTGGCGACTGGATTTGCCTGAAGGGTTGTTGTCGCTTGAGTCATTTGGCGCGGAGACTGCCGATCGAAGTTACTCTAACTTGTCCAGGAACAGTGCTGAAGCTAAACCTCGCAGACGCTGGCGCCCAAAGCACGCTCAGGCCTTACGGCGACATCGCACGAGATGGGTTCTGAACCATACTATACGTCACCCGGTCAACTATTATACTCTCCGCACTTCTGACATGATTGCACTTGTCCTCCAGGAACAAGGGTGCTTTCGTGTGGATGTGGAGCCGGCAGCTCACCATGCCCTGGTCGAGAGGTCGACTTTGGTCGCCTACAGGATGCTTGCGACTACGATGTCAGAAGTGAAACCAGTGCTCCCACTTCCTACGCCAAGTAAGATTGTGAACTCGAAGATGGACAAGCCGTTCGAGAGCGTCGAGATCGTATTCTCCTCCCAGAAGCAGCCGAGGAAGAGGATGAAGAAGGCATCCAGTCAAGGGTCGCTAGACATGGAGACATACAACTTCATTAGCACCCAGATTATCCCGTCTTTCGACACACAAGGGTGGAACAGCACCAAGACGGGACGTCTTTGGAACTTGAGTCCGCACAGGATCATTGAGCTGAAGACTGTCAACCGCGAGAAAGGGAACTGGACCGCAACCATGATCGTGAACAAGGTCCCACCGACGGACGTATCACCAGACACGACCTCGATTAGCGAGCCAAAGAAGTTCTCCGTGGGCGAGCCTGCCTCCTGCGCAGCGCCTGAAGCCGATCCCTCACCTGTTCTGATCCGCGATGTTGAGCTTGTCGAACAAGCTCGTGCGCCCCAAGCACCTGTGAATATCGAGGCCGAGAGCGCTTTGAGCAGCGACTACGAGGACAGCATCGTTGGTGACATGAAGACCTTGGAGGACATCCCGAACGATCATGTGTTCCCCACCTGCATCATTTGTGCGAGAATGATCTACATTCGATGTGCGACATCCAGATTCCCGGCCCAGTTCAAGATCAACAACATGGTACTGCCCACTACCTGCTCCCAGTGCAAAAACGTGGTTCCCGGCATCCCTCCTCCGTTCGTCGAGACGAAGAATGACCCGAAGCTGTTCGAGACGATGGGCATCTACGTGAGCATGATGGCGAGGTCGGACATGATGAGAATAGCGCGTACCGTTGTCGGTGAGGATGCGCACCTCGCCCACGATGCGGACTTGGTCGTCTATATGCCCATCAACGACATCATGAAGTGCGTTCCCGCCGGCTCCGAGATCAAAAGCATAGACAAGGAAGCATTCGCGGAAGGGAGAGGTTCTCACGTGTTGCAACCACACTTGCGCACAGGATTCTTGTAGAGACAGAGTGAGCAGTACCTTTAACATGGGCGAGGACATGACTTCGATGCCGTCTACACCCACGAGGGAGAATGGATCTTGCTTTGTAGCAGTGAGGCATCGGACCGTTCCCCAGAACGTACCAACATCGCAGGGAACAGAATTTCGTGCGCCCAGACAGTATTGTAAGCTATATTGGCTGTATTTCAACGATTGATTTATGCTTCACATCTCATCCCACGGGCTACGTACGAGCGCGAGCACGGACACCTCGGTCTTCAATTCCACTAGCTCCAAGCTCCGATCGAAACAACCCTCAAATAAGACGGCACCGTTTTCTTGATCGTACTTTGTCGAGTCGATTGAGAGAGATTGCACAGTCGCGACTGGGAGGCAGCAAATTTGGATTCGGTTCCCAGATCGCAACGTTCTTCACGCCTGAACTTCCGCGAGATTCGCAACTATGAGCTACGAATGAACAAGAGAGCAGGGAATAATTGTTATGAGGTCAACCTACTGCACGCAAAAGTCTACTTTTTGCTGGAATTGACTCGTACGAACGACATAGCAAGAGATGGTGCAATCGATAACTTAAGATCCCTTGTCACCAATCATGTTACCCGTAATATGGGACACCTTCTGCACAACGGTATGTAGAGAGATGTATTGGATGCGGAAAATGCTCCATCACTTGACCTCATGGACTCAGTGTTGTAACGGCTGGACTGGTGGTGTCCACGCAGATCGATAAAGAACGGCAGAGGAAAGCGCGTTCGAAGTGAGGTAATGCAACGTGTACTGCAATGGGCTCCGCATTCACGCTCACCTATGCGATGAAAAAGCCACACGCCCTGAAGGCGATGGCTGTTACTTCTGCTCAAGTACTACATCTAGCCATAGCTGTATGTGCCATCGACAGATATTGCCTTTCAAGCTCTCGCTTAACGTGCGAGTGACAAGGGCATCCTCGATGGTGTGTGTCGCGGAGGCTGGCCCAGTCGCGCTCGTCGGCTGCCACGACACCATACGGCGGCAACATCTTCTCTCGTTGCTACTGTCGAGCCGTAGGAATGTTCGCGATCTTGCTTGCCAGCTATGTGAACCTCAAGGAGGCGTGCGGGAGAGCACCAACATGATGGATTTCTTTCCACTAGCGGCTACGGAACCGATCTGGCCTAATGTTACGTGAGTCTTTTTGGTAGAATAAACCGCGCTGCTGAAGTCGCGCCATGTGATTGTGCCGTCTTTGGTAGAATTCATCCGCCTCGGAGGAACTCATCGCCAGGATATAGTCGATCACAGTGTTCCGAGTGACTCGAGTTATTTGACACAGCTGGACAGTAACTTAGCACCGAACGACATGAACAACAACAGTACTGAAGAAAGTGATGAATGCATTCGGCCGGGGGGTGAGGTCGATGTCGGGCGGATCGCGCCGGTCCAGTACGCGACCGGGCTTGACGACATCGCCGCGGGGGTGCCAAGCCCGGAGGCGGAGGGAAGGGCGGTGGATGAAGAGGGCTACCAGGTGGTGACGAGGGCACGTGGTAAGAAGACGAATCATGCAGCAGCCAAGGCGCCCCGAGGCGCTCGAGCGGTGTTCCAGTTCAACCAGCCGGTCGAAGCGTCGAAGAAGAGGAGGGCCGAAGAGCAGCTGAGTGAGGCCGCGAGAGGAAGGACGGTGACGGAGCAGATCCAGAGCCTCAAGACGCTCATCGTGCAGCTAATCGATCAAAATGAGGACCGGCAAGAAGAAGTGGAGAAGCAGAGGCAGGAGATCGGTGCTCTCCGGGGCGAGATCGAGACGATGCGGAAGCTCCTCCAGCAGAGCAAACCAGACAGAGCCACCTACGCGACGGCTGCGACAACGGGTATGAAAGCAGCACCAACGGCCGACGCCACTCGGCCTCCGAGGGTAGACCGGGGAATGCACTCGCAGAGGCTGCGAGTCGAAGATGACAGAAGCGCAATTACCATTAACACTACACGCTTCAAGGACGAGAAGACGGATTTCGCGCTAGTGAGGGCAGGTCTGCAACAGGGCATCAATGCCACGCCGGCGGTCCAAGGGGTCAAGATCAAGTGTCTACGGCAGCTGCCGGGCGAGAGGATCAACATAGTGTTCGCGAGCGAAGCGGATGCGGCCAAGGCCAAAGAGCACTCGGGCTGGCTGAACATCGCGATGCCGGAGGCCCACGTGAAGAGCGATGCGTGGTACCCCATCAAATGCGACATGGTGTCGAAGCAGGCAGTCCTCGATGCGACGATCGAGGGAGGTCGCAGCCTCCGCAGGGAGGTGTGCGCGGAATTCGCAGTGGACAATCAGAGGGACGACATGGACTTCACGGCGATGAAGGCAAGCTGGCTCAGCAAGATAGACCCGAGGAAGAGGATCGGCTCCCTCGTCATCTGGTTGAAGAACAAAGTGGCGGCAGATTATTTGCCCAAGGCGGGTCAGGCCCTCTTCGGCGGCGGAGCGTACGGAGCTTTCTGCTCCCGCTACGAACCGTGCACGGCGGACAAAATGTGCTTCAATTGCAACGCGTACGGCCACCTCCAAGGAGCGTGCCGCAGGGCCACAAGATGCGGCAAGTGTACAGGTCCGCACCAAACACGAGACTGCCAGAGCACGGAGCCCCCGAAGTGCGCGGTATGTGCAGGCGGCCATCGAAGTTCAGACTGGGCGTGTAAGCGGCACCCCTACCACAGACGGTATCTCGCTGCCCAGGCGCAACAATCGTCGACGCAGGAAACGACACCCGCCGGGGAAATTGAGATGGGAAATGCAGCACTGAATTTATGATGGAACACCTGCAGGTCCTTCATTACAACGTCGGCAGGCAGAAGCATGTGCAGTGGAGCATGTTGAGTGACGAGGCGTACTCTCAGTTTGCGGTTCTCGCGGTCGTGGAGCCGCATTTGCATGCAGATCCAAGCACAGGAGAGGTGCGGTGTGGGAGCCACCAGAAATGGAGGCCGCTCACTCCGACGGTGCAACGAGAGCATGGCCCCGGCCAGTTCGCATACCGGGCCATGCTCTGGGTCAGCGCCGGCATGTCAGCCGTGCAAGTCCCCGTGCCCTCGCACGACATCGCAGCAGCGGTAATCACGACCTCCGAAGGGAAGGTGCTCGTGGTGTCAGCATATGATCCTAACGAAGGGGACAGCCGCGTCGAGAAGCGCAAGGCCATCAACCAGAAGCTGGCATATATCCGCCAGGCCATTGACGAAGCGCAAGCCCGGTGGGGCGGAGCAATCGAGATCTTGATCTGCTCTGACTTTAACCGACACCACTCCCTCTGGGGAGGTGATGAAATCCTCGTAAAGCAAAGAAAGACGGAGGGGACACCAATCGTGCACTTCGCTCAAGAATTTGGCCTGCAGTCCATGTTGCCCGCAGGAACCATCACCTGGGAACATGTCGGCAAGAACCAACACTCAACAGTCGATGTCCTCTTGGCCAGCGCAGGGCTGGTGGGTCAGCTAGTGTGGTGTCGTGCCCACGAGCACGACCACGGTTCCGACCACAGAGCAATCGAGATCGAGTTTACCATGCGAGCATCGCAACCGCAGTCTAGACCGAGCCGCCTGCTGCCGGAAAAGGCAGACTGGTCACAAATTGGCTCGGAGGTAGCAAGGCAGCTACGTTCGGTCCATCTGCCTACAGCGGCCACGGCAGGGATTCTGGACGACACTGCAGAACGCTTTCTCCAAATCTTGAAAGATGTTATTCATCAATACGTACCACGCGCGAAACCGTCCCCACATGCGAAGAGATGGTGGTCATCCGACCTCTCGCTGCTGCGGGAGACGCTCTCAGCATCTCGCAACTACGTGACAACTCTGCAGCGCCGAGGGGAGGACACATCGGAGGCGAGGCAGGCTCTTCAGAGGTCCCGCAAGGAGTACTTCCGGCGCGTAGAGAAGCAGAAGAGAGAACACTGGAAAGAATTCTTAGCAGACCCGAACAACATCTGGAAAGCGAACAGCTACGCCCGTACTGCATCCCAAGCGCACGTGGTTCCGACGTTGGTGAAGGATGACATCGTGGCGGAGACAGACGAAGCGAAAGCCGACATGCTGATGGCGACATTCTTTCCCATTCCACCAGAACCAAAGTCGAGTGGACACGCGAGCGAGGCGCGAACGACGGCGCGAAAGCCGGGGGTGCCTCGCGAACTCCCGCGCATCACATCCGAAGAGATACACCAGGCCATCTTCCGGCAGAACCCGAAAAAGGCACCAGGGGAAGACGAGATCACATTCGACATCTGGCGGCGCCTCCTGCAGTATGTCGGCCCGTGGATACAATGGATCTACCAAACGTCGCTGGATCTGGGCTATGTCCCCCATTCGTGGCGGACAGCCAGAATTATTGCGCTGAAGAAACCGGGCAAGTCCGACTATACGGTGCCCAAGGCATATCGACCAATCTCGTTGTTACCGACGATTAGCAAAGGCCTCGAAGCTATTGTCGCAGCGAGGCTATCATACCTTGCAGAGAGGTTCCTTTTGCTGCCTCCCAATCATTTCGGTGCGCGGAAGCAGCGTTCCTGCGAGCAGGCGTTGGACGTCTTGATCGAGAAGATCCACGAAGCATGGAAAGGGAAGCGTGTGCTCTCCCTCGTGACATTCGATGTGCAAGGAGCCTTCAATGGGGTGCACCCCGCAGTCTTAGCACGGCGGTTGCGTGAGCGAAGTGTTCCGGGTCAGATGGTCCGATGGATTCGCAGTTTCTGCGAGGATCGGACCGGGAGCGTCGTTGTAGGCGACTACACGTCCGAATGTGTGCCTATCGGCCACGCTGGTATACCGCAAGGGTCTCCGCTCTCCCCCATCCTGTACGTGTTCTACAACGCAGATCTGGTGGAAAGCAAGATCGACAAGCGGGGTGGGTCGCTCGGATTCATCGACGACTTCACAGCATGGCGGACAGGCGCCAATTGTGAGGAAACTACCGAGAAACTACAGGCAGAAGTGCTGCGACGGGCGGAGCAGTGGTCGGAGGACAGCGGAGCGACATTCGAAGCAAGCAAGACCGGGTTCATTCACTTTAAACGAGCAGCGTCGGATGCAGCAGCAGACACTGTCCTACACTTCTTCGACTCGACGATCCAGCCCCAGAAAGCCATTAAGATCCTAGGGGTGACGTTGGACACCCGACTGAACATGACAGCACATTTTGATAAGGTCATTACGACGGCAACGAAAAAGTGTCTGGCTATTGGGCGGTTGCGAGGCATCCGGCCGAAGCAAATGCGGCAGCTGCACCGAAGCGTAGTCGACACCACGACCGACTATGCGGCATCCACGTGGTACGCTCGGGGAAGGGTCGGGGTACAACAGCACACCACCCGGCTCGAACGGATCCAGCGGATGGGGGCGCAAGCGATCATTGGTGCCTTCCGCACGGTCTCCTCCGGTGTCCTCCAAGATGAGGCGGGCTTGGAGGCGGTGGAAACACGACTGGCGAGGAAGACGGCAAAACACGCGCTGGACGTGAGAGCGCTACCGCAGCAACACCCGTTGTGGCCCATTATGAATGACATGGAACGAAGGAACGACCGGGGCAAAAGCCCGATGTTTGCGATCTGGAGTCGGTATTACCAGGCCATTCAGGGTAAAAAAGGGGTCGGTATCACTCCGAAGCTTCCGTACGCGTTACCGCCCTGGCATGACGTCCACGACGTCGTGCGAGTGTGTGATGAAGTGGAAGCACGCCGCATCCACGAGCGCCTGCTAGCCACTCTATCTCAGCATCAGCTGTACTATACCGACGCGTCGGTGTGGAACGGCTGGGCAGGTGTCGCAGTGGTAAGGTGCTCTCGCGTGTCGGGAAGACCAACATACGAGGTCGTCCACCAAGAGACCATCGGGCGGGAAACGACATGCACTGCCACTAGTGCGGAGATCTACGCGACTAAGATAGCGCTCGGGTATGTCGAAAAGGTGGACACTCCCGTATGGATTGTGTCAGATAGTCAAGAAGGTCTGCGGCGGATCGGCACTGGTGGCCAGTCGAAGAGATCGCGGGAGGTAGTGTTAGCAACGCTCCGGGAGATCCAACTCGTCAGAGAGAGAGGCATCCACGTGAAGTTGCTGTGGATACCTGGACATCGGGGAATCGCAGGGAATGAGCAGGCACATTGCGCGGCCCAAGAAACTACGTCGACAGAACATACCCTGAGTGTGAAACCCGGACGTCGGATACGGGAATATTCTGAAGCCTCCAGGCTGCTCCGATCAGCGATCGAAGCCGACGTGCCGAAAGAAGTACCAGCATGGGGGAGATATACATACGCAATTGACAGTGCTCTTCCCGGAAGACACACGCTGCAGTTGTACGGGGCGCTGACGCGCGAAGACGCAGGAATACTGGCACAAGCACGAACGGGCCATGCCCATCTACGAGAATACCTAGCGCGCACGCGGCAATTGGAGAGCGCGTTATGCGAGTGCGGGAGTGGCGTGGAGTCCGTCAAACACGTCATTCTATATTGCCCTTTGTGGGCGTCTCCGCGACGAGCAGTGCAAGAGGCTGCTGGCGACAGATGGGGCGATGTGTCCTTCTTGCTAGGCGGGAAGAGTCGAAAGAAAGATCCAAGGACAGGACTACCAGTAGATGGAGAGAAATGGCGGCCAAATCTGGACATGGTGCGGGCGACCATTACGTTCCTGAAGAGTACGGGCAGGTTTGCACCTCAGGGCCCCACGTCAGATGTCTAACAGTGCTCTCATGGAGTGGCTACCCCTATCACACTCCTGAAAAACCGATTTGGGGGACATTCTGAGTAAAGGCAGCATACGAGAGTATAAATGTAAGGTCAACGCTTAGGGACAGCTCATACGGACAATAGATCTGTGCATAGCTATACTGAATGACATAACATAACATAACATAAGTCACGGACGTAAGGTGGGTAGGCATGGAACAATATGTCACATGCGGCTCCATCCGTGTATGGGAAAACAACTCAATTGAAAGAAATGGAACGGGCGATGTCTTTCTGCATTCCTCCTTTCGCTTCATATTCATTTCTTGGCTGCTTTACGTCTCCGGGCTTTGAATTTCAGAAATTCTTGATACTCTGCTTCAGTGGAATCTCCGTCATCATCACTTGCGCTGGACTCATGCAGAGCATTTTTGGTCGACTTTCCACGTTTATTCCCCTCAAAATTCGATCCTTCTTCGCTCTCTGAATCCGCGGCATCCGACTTGCCGCGCCCGGCAGATTTATTTCTGCTCTGGTTCCGCGTCTTCCTGGGTGTGGGGTATGGGGCAGCATTTGTTTTCCTGAGCAAGAAATCGATCCTTTCATCGACGAACGCCTGATTGAAATGCTTTCCCAGCAGACTTCTGCTCCAGAATGTGGCGGTTTTGTCAAACTCGTGTACCTCGCCAAAATTACCAAAAATGAACGTCACAGGGCGTCGGTAATCTGTTTCATGGGGGATGAATGCGATTCCCCCCCAGTTGAAAGTGCCAATGTCACCGATGTCTTGAGCCGTCCCTCTCATATTTCCTATTACTTTTTTCTCTCCTTTCTCCAGGTAACGTTCGGCCACCCTGGGACCTAACTTCGATGAAGCCACGATGTGCCAAACACAGAACTCAGCATCGTCGTCGGTGACCTGAACGAGGACTTGCCACATCGGGACCCGGACGCCCCGGACGGTCCGACCACAGTCGCGCAGTCCCCCGATTTTTCGTTCTTTTCCCTCATATGTGACATGGTTGGGCTTGAGCTCGCACCTGTAGATGCCCTTGCGAGGGGTGGGTTTCATGTCGTCCGTTGCGGGTTCGGGGCTCGCTCCTGTTTGATCCGAATGCGTGCCATTCGCTGTTCCGCCATCTGCGCCACCAGCAGCAGAGCCTCCAGATGCGGCCTCTTTGGGGCCCGAGGAAGGTTTCTCATAAGCTCCATCTCCAAGCAAGCGTTGGAGGAAGTCCTCGGGCCAGAGCGTGTTCCGTTCTGCTATCTTGCTCTCTGGTATGTGTTGTTCTCGAGCTTCGTTCCACTCTGTCGACTTCTGCGCGATAGCTTCATCCATCATGGCCGCCCATTCTTCTGGTTGCGTGTTTCGTTTGAGCCGTTCCCGCAGGACTTCGCGACCCCGGCCAATGCTGTTGCGATCTTGAGGCAGAGATGCGTCGCCGGGTTTCACTGCATGAGTAACGCTATACACCAATAATACGAGCATCTCTTCCCATGGCACTTTGAAGTCTACTCGCTGGTTGCCATCGCGGAGCTGCCTCTCTGCGATGGTGTAATTAATCTTCGACGCGCGAGCTCGGCAGTCGCTGTCTTTGTCGACATAAATCCGTGGGTGGTCCAAGATCTCCCCCCACAATTTCGTGGCCTGCTCCCACTGCACTTGGTACGGTTTCATATCGGACGGGAACAAATCCGCGATATCGGCATCTTTCATCTCCGAATCCTCTCCCGTATCGTGTCCAGACGTGTTCTTCCAGATTCGATCTTTAAAAGTGGGATCTGTCTTCTCGTCCTTCTGTCGTTTCTTTCCATGCTCGTCAAAGTAGTGGTGAGGTGCTTCTCCCAGAAATCCCGAGCGAGCCCACCCTAGAAGCTCGTCTCTCACCGGCTCGTAGTTGCACAAGTCCTTGAAGCGTGATATGCCATAGGAAAGGGCTGTGAAACATTTAGCCGTAGACGAATAGGGATATCGTTGGCGTACCTTTGTAGGCTTTCACCCTGTGGTTCTCCGTTTGTTCGTCGTCCGTTGGGCACTCCAGGACGTGTCGAAGTTGACTTCTGTATGCATCTAGAATGTCGTCCGCATTACCGCGCGGACCGTCCAGGAGGAAAGATGGATCTATCGGCTTGCCATCATCTGGCAAGTCTCCAGCGAGCAAGTCGAGTATTTGGCCAAGCTCGTCTCTCCTCTCCGTTGTAAGCTCGCTGTTCCCGGGCGGCAGCGTCTGACCTCCAACTTTGCTGCCTTGGGGCGTGTTAGATCCGTGGCCGGGCTCTGGCGCCTGCGCCGGAGTGGCAGTGGAAGCGGTGGTTTCGACTTGGGATGCTTCCATTTTGCTCTGGTGTTCTGTTCGAATTCGGAAAGCTGATTGATATTGTTGCAAAAGTAGTTCGGACTTTATGAGGCTTCAATGCTTGCGCCTTGTGCAGATGGCATTTTCGCATCAATAAGTAGGCAGATACGTGATCCCCGGGGTTGGCGATGTGTGATGCCTCCAGAACTAGGACAAGAGCCAGCATGGGAAACACTCCAGAAAGGTCCTGCGGATGCATCCCCGACTTCAACCCCTCCCCTTCCTCCTTCAGGAACCCGCCCCCGGGGGTTGTTCCCGCTTCTCCTTACTCGAGGGAGGAGCCCCGTCTTGGCCTGTGACATCCGGTAAAGGGCGCATTGTCGCCTATGGTTTATATCAGAGCACCCTTCATTGTCTTCGAGAAGCGAGCAAATAACACAGTGGCAAACATGAATTTCATCATACCTTGCATCGTCGGGCTCGTTGCAGGGATTCCTCGCCTGCATCACGTCCAGCATGCCCACTTGCAACAGGCTCTTCGATTTCCCGATCTCACCTCGACGATGACGATCACGCAGACTCAATACATGTTCGATGTGGCAACGATAGCCCCAGTCAAGAAAATGCCCGCAGCGACGAGCGTCCCGACGATTACATCTTCGAAGCCGAATGCAGCTTGCAACATCGAGACATGCTTAGCGTGCAGGACATGGTTCCATTGCACGGAATTGGATTGTAGATGGTATGACCCAGTCTACTCACCATTGCTGGCGCTGAGAAAATGCGATAGTCTCTATTGTGACACCGCTCCATGGTGCGACTGCAGCTTTGTGTAATCACGCCATCTATATATAATCGGGCGACGTCGAAGCAGGCATTGATATCGTGAACGGATGGAAATGTAGCTGATTCAATTCCACATACCACATTGACAGCCTACATTGATTTAGCCCCCATGCAGTGAAGCGGACAAAGTGGCATTACGTACCGGTGATGGCCATCAAGCGTTTTGAACAGACAGGAGCTTTGAAGGCCGATTCATTCGGTCTCCGAATGATCTTAAGTCACATATATTGATAAATCTTCCTCTGCTCGGTAATGTATACATTCGCAACCATACGTAATTGTCCAACTATTTGCACCCTGGAAGATACGTGTTCGTCCTGCTGACCTTGGCCTCGAGAATATTTGGCTCTGGCAATCCACACTGATCCAGCGATGACCCAATTTGCTGCGAATCGACGTTCCGCTGCCAAGCGCCCACCACACTGTCGATATCGTCGTGCCAAGGGGTCTGACGTGCCATCGGTACGTGGAACCCAGTCACGGTCGTTCGGAAAAATCCTACCGGAAGTCCTTAGGGATTGAGGACGATTTCCTCTCATGATTTGGGCGCTGACGGTTGGCGTTCCGGATTTGTTGGACCATATCGAACGGGTAGTTCAGGCCACGCCTAGCCCAGAAAGCACGCACTGCGTGTTGACAATTCACACATGCGCTTTCCGGGAGCCATGTGTCCTTCCAGTGGATCCGATGCCATCCTTTGTCCCCGATTCCTTCGATATCAGCGGCAGAATGCCTCAAGAAAAGACCGTCAATCGTGCTTTCGTCTAGATAGTGATCAAGGTGATGCATTTCGACAGCCTCATCTTTCCAACGTATCAGATACTCCAACTCGTCCACCCCAGGTCTCAAGCGTAATCCAACGACGGACGCGACTTCGTACTCCCGCTGACTGAAATCCATGGCCAGCTGTCCTTGGTATTGTAGCTGCTGCCCTGCCCTACGGCTACGTAGTGGGAATGAGTGGCAGATTTTGCCTTCGGTGCGATTGGGAGCAGGTTGGTCCACAACGGGGAACCGCTTTTATGCTTCGCCTCCCTCAATGTGCCCCCCACTTATCCCTTGTTGCTTGTCACAGTTGCCAGCCGCCCACTTTCGCGCTTGAGCATAGGCGCTTAACGCGAGACCCCTCCCCCGGGGTTGGCTTCGACGACCTGCCTAGCCACATCCAAAGCTCGCCGAAGCGATTCGACCACAACACATCTTCTTGCAGCTCAGCTCTGGAAGTCGGTGTGTGGGCAGCAGAGCGGTAACTTACCACCACATTCTCTTTCGACATTGATTCTTGCGTTTGCGACAGCGGTCGAATATCCTCGTAGCAGAACGGGTGGATTCAGTCGCCAGGTTACTGCACAATACAACAATTCGGATATGTGAACAAGTGCGTCGATTTTAGATCAAGCTAACAATGATATCGACGCTCTGTGAGGTGACCATCTAGGAATGGGCGAGAAGCAGACGAGGTTTCACATTGCCTCAGCATCTGCTCTACTGTAGGCTGAGGGACGCACATCTCTCCTGCTTTGCTGCGGTGCTTAGACGTTATCCGCCCAATGTATCAGACTCCTCCCTTGACCTCAGAGCTGACATGTTGTCTGCATGGGAAGTCCTTTTCCGAAGCAAAGCTGATCCAACGAGAGGTGTGGAGAGAATTGCGGCCTCAGAGAAGTTGGGGGCAAAGCAGATATATTCAGATGACTCCCCCTGGTCCTATCGCACGACTGTGAATAACACGACGGTGGGAGCGTACACGTCGGAGATGCGCACCTGCAAAGCAACTAGCTCGAAATGGCCTTATGGGGAGTATTTAGGTGGTAGGAGTGTTGCTTTCGAGCCCGTTTGACATCGGCTTCTCGTGCTTTGTGATCGAACCCAGCAGGCGTGGCTTTCTCATGGTTGGAGCCCGCCAAGTTTCACGCGCAGGATACTCGTATAGTAAAAGCCATAGCACCAGGTACCTCTGATGCCGGCGTCTTTCAGAGCTTTCAGAGCTTTGATAGCTGCATCCTCCGCGCACACACCCTTATATACACGCCTAATCATGCTGACGTTCTCGCTCCTCGGTCTCACTCCCTTTCTACCACTTCTCCAACATCGGCCGAATGTCGATCTCGTTAGTAAAGCAGCTCTTACTCTGCGTATGCAAACTCCAATAGCTTTCAGCGATACCATCAGGAGCAATCATCGCGTCCGCAGACATATCCTTCGTCCATTTCTTGGTGAACTCTGTGTCGATAACGCCATCCACAATCACATGCGCAGTATGCACTCCTTTTGGACCATACTCCCTAGCAATAGACATGGACAGAGCTCGCATTGCGAACTTCGCGCTCGCAAAGACACTCATCTGAGCGTTGGCCTTGATAGACGCCGTAGCTCCTGTAAAAATCAGAGTCGGTGGGTATTTGGCGGACTTATCCTCGGTATGTTTGACGAGACCTGGAAGGACATGCTGGGCGAACATGAATGCTCCCTTGCTATATGCACACATTGTGTCAGACTTGCAGTCGTACTTTCGAGAGACGAGAAGGATTGTTGACTTACCCGGCAACTCCATGAGCTTCTTCAAAGTCCTCAAGCTTGATCTCCAAAATCGGCGCCCTTAAGGGCCGTGAACTAGCATTGAATACTGCGGCGGCGATTGAAGCGCCTTTGAACTCCTGCTCAATCTTGCTAAAGGCGTTCTTTATGCTCTCTGGATCCGAGACGTCTGCAATGATGCCAACAGCACGTCCGCCGCTTTGATTGATCTCCTCGGCGATGCCTTCGAAATTTTGGGAGTTCCGTGCGAGTAGGACGACGGGATATGAGGCTGAAAACTTACGAGCCACCTCTGCTCCAGTGCCGCTGGATACGTATGTCAGTTCTGGCGTGTATTATTCATGTACGATGAAAGCAACGTACGGTCCGACTCCACCGATAACCACGATTGGTGTAGACATGGTTGATGCTACTTGATCTTGTTTTTGAAGAGAGTTGCTAAACCCTTTTTGTTGGACCGGGAAAATACTCGAATTGCGAAGAGAAATGATGAATAGAAACGGAGAAAGCGCAGATGGAGGGTTCGGTGTTTGGTTCATCGGTACTTAGAGGCGTGCAACGGCGAAAACGCGAATGACGATGTGTAAACTTAGATGCAAGCTCGGTAGCTCATCTTTTAGAACCGCGGCAATCGATGATTAGTGATCACTAATCTGAACATTGTCTGCGAATATAAGTGAAGGTTGAGGTATGTTACTCCTTGAAATAAATATCACTTACAAAACACTATGTCTACGAGAAAATTGACCACCTACCAAACCACGCGAATCACTCGCACCTACGACAAAACCTTCGACAAAGTCGTAGAACGCCTACATTCTAGTATCAAGAAGCCTAACAGCGCTGGCTTGGGCATTCTCAACCAGTTGTCATCTAAGGAAGCCTTTGAGGACCTTACAAATGCAGCTCTAGGACCCCATGAGTTTATGCAATTCCAGCAGTTCAATCATGGCGACTGGATGTCTTTATACGGCGTGAACGGAGGCAGAAAAGTCGCTCGCATTATCTTTGGAAATCCTCAGATCGCTATTACGATGATAAAGCATGACGTTAGCGCTGCGCTATTCGTCCCAGTTGAGGTACTTATTATCGAGAGGGAGGACGGGAAGACTGATGTGGTACAAGGTGAGTCTGTCTGCTGGTACGTCATGAGGGAAACGAGCTGATCATTAAACAGTGAAGCCGAGCACGCTAATTGCAGGCACGGAAGGCTCAAAGGGAGAATTAAAGGCGGCGGCTGAGATCCTAGACGATAAATTGGAGAAGTTGTGGGATTATGTTGCAGAATAACGTTGTTGACAGGAAGCCCGACTCTCCGATCGATGTTGCTGTGGGGTCAGGGTAGGCGGATGAAAGTGCGCATCTTTTCTCACTTCATGTCCATTCTTCGACGCTCTGTAGCCGACCGCAAACCTTTCCGGTATTCCAGTTCCATGTTTCCATCCCCAACATGCTAATTCTGTAGCTAGCCGTGAACTTAGACAACAAAGAGAAGACTGGTTGTAGCGAGCGTGCCTATTCGTCAGACAACAGAGGCGTCATCGCTCGAATATCCTGCACCGCATCGAGCTGAAACAAATTACCTCCCCTCCTTGCCAGCAAGTAAACCAAGACCATCAACTCGACCACTGAGGGCCGAGTCGGTCTCGTTATTATTGATGAACAAAGTTCTCAGCCCGAGGTGGTCCGCGAAGGAGGTTTTGTTTGCGAGTGGCTGGGACAATGTTCCATGGACTGCAGATAGAGGAGGACGGGCTGACGCGGAGACTGCTCTGCCTTCTGGGTATCGGAGAGTCTTGTTTCAAGCAACCTTGGCGGCTGTGAAGCGTGGAATGCTGGCCGGCAGAAGGCCGGCTTTCTTCTTGAAGACGTAAGAGGTGGGCCCGGAGGATCGTACGCACGCTGATGAGCTGCCGTAGGTCGACTTTGGAGGCTTGGTAGAAAGTGCTGAGGCGGCATGTTGCGCCTTACTGTCCCTGACGCAATTCCCAAGCTCCTTGAAGTCTGCGTTGCTCTGGGCCTTGTCATTTCACCTCCACTTTAAGGTTTTGCGCCTGTTCGCTTTTTCTGATCTTCTCCTCATTGTCGCTCAGTTCGCTATCCTCGTCGTTGTCTTCTTTCACACCTAACTGCGTGTCTATCCTCTTGTTAGAGTCCTAGCCTGTAGCGCGGAGAAGTCCGATTCCGCTGCCAGGATTTCGTTGTCGTGATTGGGCAGAGGTTCTCCTCGAGGTGGCGCGTACTCAACCTCTCGCTCCTCTGGCTCCTAGAGGGGGCACATGTAATGCTGGGACATAGGTGGCTTCGTGTACACTGATTTTCAGTCCAAGCATACGGATCATACCACTATGCCTTGTTTTTGTATTCCTGAAGGCTGCTAAGAGGCACGGCAATCAAGCACTATACGCTAAGTGCGCTACAGCAGACACTATCAGGGGCGGCGGCTCAGCCCTAGCGTGACAAGCGGTCGCAGATTGGATCTACGAGCGAGCGGCGGCTTCTTGTTCGGGTTGTTATAGCCAAGGACACCTCTCGGGCGATGTAATCAAATCCACTATGCAATTCGATCCGGTGTATCATATTCCGAGGACGAATTCGCGAGGTTTTTCAACTACATTATATAGCTTGGGCTCGAACAGCTATAGAGGAATTGTATCGAGGAGACGCTGTTGCCGGCCTTCGCAAACGGTCAAAATTTGGAAGTTTGCTCTAGAGTATCCAGAGCTCAACACGAAGCAAGATAGTTGGTACAAATGCTCTCAAGGGTGTTCTAACGCTGGATCTACTAGGACTCATTGGTGGACGTCATCGTTCGTTATGTGATTACAATACATTTTCGTTCTGTGATTACTATACATTTACCGTCTTTGCCGTGGTCATGGGTCGACAATGAAAGCGGAACCTTTCCACCCACGGCAAGGTCTTACGGTACCCCTCACCTTCATAGTTCATATCCCCCTCACCTTCACATACAACAACTTAACAATTTTGAACATCATCGACTTCAAACATCAAACAAGCAATAAATTGTCCTCCTAAAACTAGACAAACCACACTATCATACTGCCATGCCGTTGTTCGAGATCCAACACGTCGTTCCTTTGACAGACGCCCAAAAAGACGACCTCGCGGAAGCAATCACACAAATCCATGCAATCAAGTTTACCACGCCCCGCGTTGCCGTCAACGTGAAGTACACAGACGTTTCAAAAGTCTTGATGTACATTGCCGGCAAGCGACGCCAGGGCAACCATATCATCGGCAACGTGCGAGTTGGGCCTTCGCGTCCTCAAAAGGACTTCGACGACGAGTGCCTCGAGATTTTAGCCGCTTGGAACAAAACCGTGGCTACGCCTGAAGAGAAGAAGAATGCTCCCCATCTGGACCTCAGGCTGAGGTCTTGCTTCCTTCTTGGGGGTATGGTAACGGGTTATGAGGCTGGATTTATAATCCCCCCCGCTGGTGGGGATGTTAAGTGGCTGCATGATCACTTCGCGTCGTTCGAGGCGCAGGCTAATGCTGGGGATGAGGACATGGCGGATCTAGTCAATGAGATAAAGGAGAGGGGCATGATGAATAACAAAACAGTCTTCTGAATAGCAGACGGTCCCGCTGGGTGCTGCAATTGATGTGGATTGAACTCATCACCACTCCGATTTTTTTCCTCTCAAAGGCCATCCGGACTAGTTCATTCTGAACACTCGGTCCAGCCTGTATCATGAAGCGGCTCTGCAGTAAATCAGCTAGTAGCACATCTCATCCATACCAACACAGGTCCAGATCGCTCATTCATACAGACTGGGGACATCGGCACACGATTCAACCCGCAAAGCCCTTTCAACAGCCTAACCTAAGTGTGCCCATTCGCACCTCGATTTTCCAACTTCTCCACAACCTACCTCGCATGTATAATACGAGCTGATGATGTGTTACATCTACCTACATCTAAACTCCCGCCTTGGAAGCTGTGGATGTGTGACCTGCCGCAAATATCTCGTGCGACTCCCACCTTCTCGACAGTATATGTAACTTCGAGTAAAGTCATTATACTTACCGGCTTGAGGAGAAGGCCGGCAGTTTGTCCACACCTAGGGACTCAGCTTCTGCTGGAGACTTAAGCAATTGTAATGTATCGAAATAATCATCAGCGTCGGTATGTAGTTTCATTGATCTCCAAGCACTCACTGGAAGAACGTGCATCGAGAAGCATGTTCATCTGGTTTTACAGATCCGATTGCCCCACAAAGTGTTGTCGAGTCTGACTACATCCTGGTCAGAGAGACTTGATCGGAAAATTAGATTGACACATCGTGTTGCACAGCCCAAGTCAATCTCGCAGGGACTGAATGGCTCTGGGCAGAAGTAGACACCGATAGTTATTGGAGCAAGATCGTTTACCGAGTCTCGTGAAGCAAGGTCCGATGAGGACTCTGAGTGAGGAGCAGCATCGATGCTACTATGGAGCCCAAATAGTAAGGCTAAGTCTTCCGAGATACATATTGTCAAGACTGAGGGTCGATTCCGTTCTCTCTTTCATCATGGTGGGTAGAAAGTGCGTTTGATATTCTGGCGACTATCCCGAATCTACACAACCACCTCTTCAATGATAACACCCCTTGCATCATTACCCGAACGCGAGGTGACTTGACAAACACATTGCAATAGCGTAGCGTTGCATTGTTGCACAATTGGTTCATGCAAGATTCCAGACATGTGGTTTCAACAAAGAAGGTTAAAAGTGTCACGCGGTGCGAATATGAGTCAACAGAGGCAGTTATCCTGTGTGACCTCTAGACCAAGAAGAAAACGATACGCAGCCTGACTTGGCAGAAGAGGCATGAGCAGGTTGCGCAAATTGAGTGCTCGAGCTGGAAACGGGAGGTCGATCAGGCTGAACAGGGTTGTCATGCAAAGTACCCAGCGCGAACCACGATTGTTGCGAAATTGGCTGATATTGAGCAGGCGGGAGAGTTGTGATGTTCATAAGATATTTCTTGGTCTTGCTTCTCACACATGTTCGGTGCACTCTGTTCGAATCTGGAAGTATCGTGTGCGCAAGTCTTGTGCTCTCTAGTGGGTTGTTCCTTGTTCCTGAGCGGCTTCAACACTGCCACGTTAGACAGCTTTCGGTATTTGCAAGCGCTTCGACTCGTGGCCATTGAGGTATTCGGTTCTGCATCCGGTCGGCTGTAACGATATCATTCTCTGATTGCTGCTCCCAGTGGAGAGAACTGTCGACTTCGACAAATAATTCTGCTTGAGCTATCGATTACAGGGTAAGCCCGCCATCTATGATGATGTTCTGTCCGGTCATAGATCGATTCAGTGCCAGTGTTTTCACTTGCTCCGCACAGTCCTATTTCAAAATTAGCTACCCTGGGGACAGAGCGCAATCGAAGTACTCACCTCAACAGTAGGTAGTCGCTTCAGCGGAGTGGCGTCTCGTACGCCCTCTCGCTTCTCCTCGGGGAACTTCATACCCCATTCTGTGAGGAGCAATCCAGGTGAGACACAGTTGACCCGTACTTTGGGAGAGCAAATCACTGCCAGCGCTTTGGTCAAATGAATGGCTGCAGCCTTGGTTACAGAATAGGGCAGTGAGCTCCCGGTCGACTTGACACCTGCTATGCTAGTGGTGGTGATGAAAGCACCCTCACTCTTCTCCAACTCGGCCTTGGCGGCGTGCAGTAACCAAACGTGGCTCTTGACGTTGTAGACTGTGGATGTTAGTCATCGTACATGTATGTGTTGTACTGACGGTGGCCTACCAAAACATTTGTCCCAGTCCTGATCGTTCAGTCAGCTATATCAATTGGAAGGTGAAGCACATTGTTGATCCAAGGACGATTGCCTACCTCATCAACCATACCCTCCTCAAGATTCAGAAAATTGGTAATTTTCGTCCAGCCCGCATTGGAAACCACAAGGTCTATACGACCAAACGTAGTCACCGTATCCTGCACGAGTTTCTGAACCGATGGGCAATCGCCAACGTCAGCACGAAAGGATTGATAGCGCGGCGAACCTGGAGCCGATGTATTGCTCGAAATCGTTGTCGTCAACTCTTGAATCAAGTTTTCAGCTCTGTCTCCGTTGTTGGCGTAATTGATGGCCTATTCAACAGAAACTCAATTGTCACTTCCAAGTCGCGCGGCTAGATAGAGACGTACCAGACGGAAGCCCGATTGCGCCAGGTTGCGACAAATGGCAGCACCTAAACCTGCAGTTCCGGCGGTGACCAAAGCCACTTTTTGTACATCCGTCATGGTGATGGCTAGCAAGCAAGGCAACGCTCGAGCTGCCAATGGTGCTGTGCTCAGCTTGACAATTGCAAACACTAGGCTGTGCTCATATGTGATGTTGTGATATTTCCACGATATCGGCCAAGTGCCCTCGTTGCGGGGGCGGAATGCGTGAGGTATCGCAAAGGGAATCTCGGAAATGGCGGCTGGCTGTCGATCCCGGAAATGGAGGCAGAAATGGCGGCAATTACTCTCGGAGAAAAAACCGTGGCACCCCGCCATCGCGAGCCGGGCCGCGATTTCGAGCCTTCTTGCGGCCCCAATGCGTCAGTGACAGGCCTAGGAAGTGATTACAGAATGGTACTACTTCACGATTATGATTTTGTGACCTCCCGAACGGCGCTAGAGAAGCACACTGTTAGGCAGACAGCGCAAACGAGCAGCATCGACCGTGTTGTCCTTGCCAAAGGCCAAAGGATGAGAGGAGGGGAAAAGTGCTGCCAAAAGCAGGCGATGACTGAGTTGTGCGTTCCATTGCCTTCGCTTCATCCATCCATCGCCAGATCCACCGATTCGATCAATGCATCCTCGAACATTGCCGTCATGGCAGGACACAACGAGCACGCAAGCACGTTCTTGATGATGCGAACGAGGACTTTGCCGGTCACGGTGACCCACAAATCAAGAAAAGTTAGACAAGAACCTACTTCTCGCTGGCTGCAAAGCCGCAAAAGAACGTCGGTGGCGATCCTTTTTGGGCGTTTTTCCGACAGGGGCCACCTGTAAGTTAGGGAAGTCAGGCACTACTGACTTACCGTTGTCTTTATCCGCGAGTCCCACGAAAATGACAGAGGGATGCTGCGGGGCAAGGTTTGCTTCCATCTTGAGATGGACCGGTTTGATGTTTTGAACGGCACCTTTTTAAAAGTTGAGCAACTCGACACTTTGTATGAACCCCTCGCTTGGGTTTGGACAGCCCGCAGTAAACGGATAGCTGTCAGATGCACGCGACGGCGCGACATCAATCAGCTCCACGGGCCCCAAGATCACTTCTCCCCTTGGGAGAACGAGGCGTTGCTGATACACTTTAAGGGTTGGAACCAGCAATAACGGACATCGGCCCAAGGCCCGCAGCAATAAACTCTTCTGCCTTCGCTTCCAAAGCTGTGAATTGCCGTCTTGTCTTACCGAGGCTCCCATAAGGATTGAGGAACCCCAGGTTGCTCGCCACGAGGCCTCCCCCGCCTTCGAACTTCCCCGGAATTTCTCCGCCTTTGATGCTTTCCCTTATGAGTGTCGATTCTCCAAGTCATCGGTCGCCTTGAACGCCACGTTGAGGGGAACAGGCGCTACTGCTCTGTCGACATATCCTGATGACCTATGCTCTTGGAATTGCCGTGGCCACTCAGCCCAATAGGGACAACCGATTATTGGAGGTTGTAGCGAATCAGGTGTAAGTTGATTCTTGCTGGCGAACACTTCGAACGGATATATAACGACCATCCAAGCTACCTGTCTTGATCAGACCCCGACCCTCAGCATCACAATTTCAGAATCGCAACCATGGTCAAATTTTCCACTTCCCTCATTGTCGCGTCGCTGTCGTACGTTACAGCTTATCCTGGCATAGCCAACCTGGCCAAGCGCGTCGAGCCACCACCACGCGAGCCTGTGACCGACCTCAAGCGCCCAAACACTGGCTTTCCTCCGCTGGGTGGCTTCAACGCCGCAGATCAATACGTTGACGTGTCTGACGAGGGTGCCCACCCTTGGCAAGCTCCCAGAGCAGGTGACAGTATGTTCAGCTTACTCTACGAGACATGAGATTTTATCTAACCATCCAACAGCCCGCGGACAGTGTCCTGGACTCAACGCTGCTGCTAATCATGGCTTTCTTTCGCGCACTGGTGTCACTACGATCCCCGAGACTGTAGCGGGTCTTGGAGCGTTGTATAATTTGGATGCGCAGACTTCCGCATTCCTGGCCATCGTTGCTATTGCTACTAGTGGCGACCCGCTAACTGGACGATGGTCCATTGGTGGTGCTTTCACGCCAGCTCTTCCAGTTGCACCGGCGAGAGGAATCATTGGCACCCACAACAAATACGAGGGTGACGCCTCCATTGTTCGAGCAAGTCTCACACAAGTCAATCGAATAGCATCGCTAATTCACACGCAGGGAGATGCCTATCTCAATAACGGAAATCCCGGAGTCTTCCAGATGAGATCTTGGGAGAGCGCGTATGCATTCGCCAAGCAGAACAACGATAACTTTGGGTACATCTCCACGGCGCGTCAGTCCGACTATGTCACCCGGTGGTCGATTGCAAACAACCCGTGAGTGTCATACTGGGCCGTTCTTCTTTGCATTCCCTGACAAGCGTCTAGATACTACTTTTCTGCGCCTTTCTCTGGTGTCATCGCCCCTGCGGCGCATAACTTGGTCGTCGGCTTGATGTCAAATCACAGTGCGGACAACCCCGGCGGTCAACTGCCGACCAACGTCTTGAGTTCGTTCTTCTCGGTCACAGGCGAGCCTGGCAGTTTCGTTCATACACGTGGAAATGAGCGTGTCCCGGCTGTAAGTTGCTGCAGATTGCGTTTTGCCCACTTGCCACTAACAAAGTACCCAGAACTGGTACCGCCGCTCCACAGTCGATGCGTACGGCTTCCAAAATGTCATCCAAGATATCGCTGCCATGGCAGTCCAATTCCCTGGAATCGTTCGATTCGGTGGTAACACTGGCACTGTCAACAGCTTCTCTGGAGTTGATCCGGCAGATCTGACTGGAGGTGCCACCAACGGGCAGTCACTCTTCCAAGGCAACAACCTCGCTTGCTTCATGTATCAGGCTTCCTTGGCTGGTCTTCCAGATACCGCCGAGCCTGCTCTTGGCGCGGTTGGATCTGTTTTGGGCTGGGCGTCGTCGCAAATTGCTCCTCTACAGCAGGCGCTTTCTTGTCCCCAGCTGGGCAAGTTCAACAACAACTTGTTCAATCAGTTCCCAGGTGCCAAGTACACCGGCAGCTAGTGATCTCGACAGATGAAGACTTTGCGATTCACAAGACATCCGAGCAAGCAGGTGATACTTCGCAAGACCAATAAGCAATGGCGTCCGACGTAGCAACTTATGCAAACACTATCGTTCGTAGGACTACCTCTGCAATCGAAACTTTGCTCAGAAATTCATGAAGCGAATCTTACCCTTCACTTTGCCAACGCTACCATCATCGTGACCTGTTGACCATACAACGAGCTTTTCTCGCACGCGATTTTAGACTCGCTGAATCTATGCTCCATTGTCGGGTTGGAACAGTTGTTACATCTCAAGGCCAGGAACAAAAGGGAAGCTATTTGTACAAGTCTCTTCTCAAACTCCAGCTCGGCTCCGCGAGACTGCGGTTGCTACGTATCGCTGCTTGATGCACGCTGAAGGATATATCTTTGCGTTTCAAACCTTTGCGAAGAGGCATGTTTGTCGGATTTGCACTTCGAGGAGCTTGGAGAGGTCCACTGCGAGACACCTAAAGTTCTGCTCTGCAAGCTGGATTCCTGATGGGTAGACTATGCTCGTCTACAAACTATCGTTGATTCGACGCGTGATTGCCGTGGTTCAATCATTAGATGGAATAGACAATGCAGGGATTTGCAATCACCGACGATCAGCAATGTAACACGAAACAGTTCCTTTCCGTGTTTCAATCATTGGATTTGTCAATATAGATACTTATAGTTACCGACGGTCAACCACGCAACGCGGAACACATGCATCCCGTGTAATCCTCTTATCGGGGCATGTGGGGAGAGAATCGTTGTCATAGTAGTGAGCAAAGAAGGTCACGTGACTGCTCTAAGACAATAAGCTGCAGGACTAGCAAGAAGATCTGCCAAGTCAATTCCCCAATGTAGTAGTGATCTACTCCAATAGCGCTGTGGCGCCTGCAAGCCCACACCCACGGCAGCAGCCCTACGCTAAACTCGCTTATCGAACCTTCTCCGCATTCGCCATCCCCTACAACGGGATGATTTCCGCATCTTTCATGTAGCTATACCGAGACCTGTGGAAGTGCCATGAGTGCCGTAAGTGCCGTTGCTATTGATCTATGCGAACTGCCGTCCCTCGCAACCCTGGGGGATCGGCGCGAGGGGTTATGGGAGTTCGCGAAGCCCTGCATACACTAACATCTCGAAAGACATGATTTGGTCGTTGATCGTCATACCATTCGAGAATAAATACCACAGCACAATGCCAGATCCTCCTCATCATCCAAGACTCTATCTTCTACACAATTGATAACTGATTATCTACGATGCGCTCTGACTACATTTTGCTCGCTTCTTTAGCGGCGCTCGCGCCGACTTTATCCGCCGCCGCAACATGTACGACTCATATCATCAAAGTTACAACGCAAGCAAACAACCGCGTTGTGTTCGCTCCAACTCACGATCTTACCAGTGTCTCTGGCGTAGAATCGTTCTTGGGATCGGGTGCTGGAGTTCTCGGCCAACTTATTGGATTCGCCCCTGTTGGCGGTACTTACGACATTGCTACAAAGTACTGCCCACCAGCCCCCGGATCTCCTGTGTCACGATCCAAACAGTACCAACTGCTGTTGCATGGTGTGCCGTATGATAGTGTAAGTCGAGCGTGTGTGTGGCCATGTTTCTGGAGCTGACACACTTTGACAGAGGTATTGGTTTGGCCTTCCCGGCAATCCTGATGGGACCGCAAAGTACAGCTGGGTCGATTATGCTACGTCGCAAGGTTATCCAGTCATCACTATTGACAATTTGGGATCTGGAGCATCGACCAAAGCGAATCCAATCACTGAAGTCCAGCAACCACTGCAGATGGCTATCCTCCACGACATCACAACGAAGCTGCGCACCGGACAGTTATCATTTGCTCCAAAAGCGGAGAAGGTTATATTCGTCGGTCACTCTCTTGGTTCAGTGGTTGGTAACGGTGTTGCTACCAAATATCCTGCCGACTTTGACTCTATGATCATGACCGGGTACACCAACACCCTGCTCCAGGCTGTCCCGGGACTGTTCCTCACGGCCGCCATTCCAGCGCAGATTCAGAACCCGGCTAGATTTGGCAGCCTGCCCCCTGGCTATCTCGCATTTGGCTCTTCTGTCGGAAAAGTGAACTCATACTATGCCGAGGAGGGTAGCTACAGCCCGGACTTGGCGGCGTTTGACTTCGCTCATCAAGATACCCTTACTATTGGCCAAATTATCACTGCTTTCAGTGGTCTTCAGCGTGCGGATGAGTACAAGGGAAACGTCCTGATTCTCACGGGAGCCAACGACGCCTTCTTCTGCGGACCAACAGGAACAAGAACTCTTGGCCCACAATCATGTGGTGTTGGAGCTGACAGCATTCCTGCGAAGACCAAGAGCTTCTGGCCTAACGCCAATTTCGACTACTACCTCGCACCAAACACATCGCATGCGACAACTCTGCATTACTCCACTCCTGGCAGCTTGAAGAGAGCGCATGAATTTTTGGCCGCGAATGGATATTAGAGATGGAAATGGAGTCAGAATAGGTTATCGCCAAACATATTAGGATATAGTGTTCGCGATCCACTTTCAATACGATGTTTTGATGTTCTGTAAGGCAAGCATGCTGCATATCTTTCAATTGGCTAGTTGACTGCTATTTTGTTCGTAACAATTCGACCCTAAAAGTATAATATAGTATGATGTTGCAGAAGGAGCGCGGATCTCTTGGACTCTCACGCTTGTCGCTCAATCAATCTAGTCTAGTGAAGTCTATCAGAAGACGTGAGGCGTACCATACATTCCTTCCATATTGGCTTTACTCAGTTTACTTGACGTTCTTAGTCCTAGCCATGTCTCAAAATTTAGCAGTGGCGCGCGGGAACCTGGCTTCCGATTCCTGGTGATAGTGGGTCCCCGGGGCACAGCTTCTCGAAACGAGGGCGACAAACCGCGCAGGCTGTAGCCTCGCGCTAACGGCTGGGCAAGCTGCTGCATGTTTCACCAATGCATTTGTAGTCTCGTACGATTGGATAGACGCTATTACTAGTAGGCGCTGGACAGTTGATGCCTTTTGACAGAATCAAGGCAACGGGCAGGTATATATTTCGTACATGACACACAGACACCACATTCCCTTACCGATACGCTCTCACCCGACTTCTCTGGATACGATGCCAAAGCGCCAAAAGCGACACGTGAAGCGCACGGAATACAAGCGTCAGAAACGTGGACCGGACGTCAGCATCGAAGACGGCGAAGACGAAAGCCACGACCAAGGACAAGGACAATCTGAGATCTCTGGAAGCGTCAACGATGGAATAAAGGACCAGATGATGCAATGCGAGCACCATATGACGGTAGCACTTTCAGGCAATGCCGTCAAGTCGCTTTGCCACGAAGTTTTCCTGCTGTGGCTGGTTACTCGATACTGGAGCTCTCGATAAAGGCTTGAGGCCATGACGCCTTCCAGTCACGTCAAAGGCAGAGAGCTAGCTCCTCGAGTTATGGAGACGCTGTCTGCAAGCTTCGATGACTTCCCATTCGAAGTACCAGGAAGCCTTGATGAATGGTCTAGGTGTTTCAATACGTGGATGGTAAAAACCGAAGACTATCGTGGAGCAAGGTTCATGAAGGAGATCGCAGCTCTAGTCAAGAAGTACGAAGAGACCGAGATTACTACCGGAGAACAGGACTTGGCTCGTGTCAGAGAAGAACTCAAAAAGCGAGAATCAGTTCTTGAAGAGAAAGAGTCGAGGTTGGAGCGCCGCAGACTTTCGGGAACGTGAGTGGCTGGCACTGGTTTGACTTGAGACTGCTGCGCTTTGCTTGAAAGGTTGTCGTTTCGATATCTAGTGGGCCTGTACGATAACATCCTTCACTGCGAGACGAGCCACCCTACGTAACGAGCCAATACACCAACCTTCGACTCGCTTGCTGTCAACTAGGGGTTTGCATTTCTGCCATCCATTCGGCGATTACCTGCGCGGTTTCTCTCTCTATTACCAGAAGCGTTACCAGAAATACATCGTCGGGGTCCCTTCATCGATCATTTTGCAAACGCTACAAATTGACTCTCTGACAGATTGCCCCCGCTAAAGTGTGCCTGCAGTGTTGCGGCAGACTTTCGGGGGTTGAGTACTGTAGTCCATCAGGCAAACAATACGCCGTCTGCTCCAGGAATGATTTCACCTGACGTATGAGCGAACCGAGAGTTTCTCCGTTCACCAAGGCAGATCCATTGTTCGTCGGACAATATGAGACCCGTAATCGTGCTGACCTCATGCTGTAACGCACGCGCAGCCATTTTAGCGCTATGCTGTCTCCAGATATGTCGTGTGGTGGAGTGTGGCGCACAGTCGCGCGCTTCTCGATGTTTCTGAAGCCACGAGGGGTCCGCGCTTCTGCCTGCTGTCCGCTTTCGGACCAGTTTTCGGGTACCTGCAGATCCCCCAGAAGGCAGATCCCCCAGAAACTCTGCTTCCTTCTTCCCGTTCCTCTACATTACTTCCATACAGTAGTACGGAGCGTATGGACAAGGCCAGCCTGGCGCTGGCTGAAGATGCGTGCTCTGGCGTAGAGAGGTCTTTTCGCGCTCGGTCACAGCACACGAACATTCCCCGCACCACGCTCCAGCATCGCGCACGCAGCCGACCGTCGCTAAAAGCGAAGGCGGAAAGCCAGCAGTACCTCGATCCATGGGAAGAGAAGGCGCTGGTCGCCTTTCTCGTTCAGCAAGATGCACTTGGTCGACCTGTTAGGATCAAGTATGTAGGCTCGATCGCGTTTAGTCTCGCTCGCCAGCGGACGCCTTCGAAGAGACCCAGCAAACCGCCAGGCAAAAATTGGCCGCAGCACTTCTATAAGCGACATCCAGAGCTGAAAGCTAGCACGACCAAGGCGCTCGATTGGAAGCGATATGAGATCCACGATAAAGTGGTGCACTGGTTCGATGTGATCGGACAGGTCTTGCAGGATCCGAACGTGTTGCGAGAGAACGTCTATAATATGGACGAGACGGGCATTATGCTTTCCCAGCTGGGCTCCGTCAAGGTTCTGGTAAGTAAGGAGAGTTCACACAACTGCAGAGGTGCCCGTGTCAAGCGCGTCACGATCACGGCCATTGAGTGCGTGAGCGCCGATGGCAGGTATCTGCATCCCATGATCATCTGGCCCGCTGCTACTCACCGATCCAACTGGAGTACGTGGCCCACTCCCGGCTGGCACTACGCATTCTCGGACAGCGGGTATACGTACTCATACCTCAGCTTGCAGTGGCTGAAGCTGGTGTTCGACCCTTAGACAAAAGAACATGCAGGACAGAAACCCCGAGTGCTGATTTGTGATGGGTTCGGGACGCATGAAACGCTCGAAGTGTTGGAGTTATGTTTTGAGAACAACATTACACTGTATCGCCTCCCCTCTCACACTTCCCATAAGTTGCAACCGTGTGACATCTCTGTGTTCGGTCCATTGTAAGCAGCCTGTCGGGATCAGGTCGAATGTCTGGAACGTGGAGGCGTGGGCACGATCGGAAAGGAGCACTTAACGTATCTGTACAGCCCTGCACGTGAGCGTGCCTTCACGTCGCGGAATATACGATCGGGCTGGGCCAAAGCAGGCCTGTTCCCGTTCGATCCGGCTAAAGTGGTCGAGGATTTACCTCCAGCGACTCTCGAACCAGCAGGACTGGCGACTGGCGTGGTACAGCAAGATCCAATCTCCCATGATCCGTCGCCGCACACTCTAGTAACACCCAAGACTCCCGTGACTCCCGTATCGGCGGAAGCGGTCCACGCTCTGCACGATCTGATCAAGCTCGATGCCGACACGCTCGACGTGACGCGTCGGCAGCGTTTCCAAAAACACCTCGAGAAGCTGACTAATGCAACACATCTGTCGTTCGCCGAACGCGCCCTTCTTCGAGAACAGAATTATTTCTTGGCCAAGATCAATAATGAAGCGAAAGCCAGTCGATCGACCAAGACCGAGATCATCGGAACGGCAAGAGTGATGAGCTACGAAGACTTAGCAAAGGCACGAATGGATCGTGCCCTGAAAGAGGCTGAGAAAGAGGCCAAGAAAATGGGCAGCGCGATGTCCAGGCCAGAAGCGAAGGATGTGAGGAGAGACGAACGAGAATGCGGACAACTTGCACCTAGTAGCGATGCTCAGGACCTCGATAATACAGAAGCGCTGCGGGTCGGCATCGAGGCTCAAGAGTGTCGACCCATGCCGGGGCAATGCAGTGCTCCTGTGGCGCGAATGTGGTAGCAATAGAATCGGAATACTATTTTCCCGTGAAGCGTCTTTTCTTTTTGGAACCCGTATCCCGAAAATACGTGCTACCTTTATGACTGATCACAGCCTTTTGGGATCCCTTTCCAGTAGCCGGACGATGGCTATAGCGGTGGCCGATGTAGATGTAGCGAAGATGCTAGAGTGGAACGAGAAACGCAGGCATCACCCAGCTTAGAAAATGCCAAGACAGCAAGGACAGACGCACTTCAGCTCGTCTTCTCGGCGCATTATAGTATCACCAGTCTTCT
Organism: Cercospora zeae-maydis; assembly: GCA_023512815.1. NCBI lineage: Eukaryota > Fungi > Ascomycota > Dothideomycetes > Mycosphaerellales > Mycosphaerellaceae > Cercospora > Cercospora zeae-maydis. The sequence goes on along the minus strand of JAKLWY010000003.1, from coordinate 417,739 downwards.
GTCGTTTTCGATGGCATTGAGAGTCAAAGAAAATGCTAAGTTACAGGACTGATTGAACAATTCAGCTTTTGTCTATGGTGTCCCGCCATCGGTCGCAGCTCAGATGCGCGTGACGAGTTGGTGCCTCAGGAATCCAAAGAACATGACACCGTGCTTCGTCCCACTGCCCGATTCCCTTGTCACAGAGATGCTACTTACACCGCTCAGAGACGGGCAGTACAACAGACAGCACACAGCAGTCTTTGCGTGCGAAGCCCATTTGCGTTTCGCGACTGCCTACGATCTGTCTGCGCACGATGGTTCGCTTCAGCATGCGCAGCTCGAGGCTGTGTCGCGCCATCATGCAAGAGCTCAGCCTCTTGAGCGGTCGCCTCGAGGTGCACAGATCCGCGGCGCGATTTGCAACCTTCGACACTGCATAGCACGCCGACTACCACAGACGAACTTGAACAGATACATGCAGACGACTTGAGAGCCACGGACGACATCGAACGAGTTCAGCCATGCGACTGCTCTGTGTGGAGACTCTCAAGCTGCGCCAGTTTGAAGAACCAAAGAAACCGCCGCCCTATGCGATCGCGTCACACCGGTGGTGTGACTCTGAGGTGACATTGAAAGATGTGGAAAGCGGACAGAACACAAACTCTGCTGGCTACAAAAAGGTAGAAGGCTTTGCGAAATACATCAAGGACAACGTGCCTTCGGTCCGATGGCTCTGGATCGATACCTGCTGCATCGATAAGAAAAGCTCGGCGGAGCTGTCGTCTTCCATCAACTCAATGTTCAGATGGTATCGCGACGCGGAGCTGTGTCTGGCCTACCTGAACGACGTTGAGGACGCCGATGATGACGATGGCTTTCGGCAGAGTGTGTGGTTCACAAGAGGCTGGACCTTGCAGGAGCTGCTCGCGCCACGGACCGTAGTCTTCCTCACGAAGCAATGGAATGTCGTCGGAAACAAGGGCGGCTCGTCCAGTAGATATCGCGGGACAACCACAGGGCCTGCGCTTGAAAGCCGAATCTCACGAATCACAGGCATTCCAGAAGTTATACTCTACAACTACGAGGCGAGTTGTCGTTTAGAAGTCAACGAAAAGCGTAAATGGATGGACGGCAGGACGACGACGCGTGAAGAGGACATCTACTATGCTATGCTTGGCATCCTTGACCTTGGCATGGTCGTCAACTATGGCGAAGGACGTGCAGGAGCCGAACAGCGCCTTCTAGCGGCGGTTGACGCCCAGAAGGTGGATCTCTCAAGACTGACTGTCGTGCGCAATGCAGTGTTCAACTCGTCAGCAGAAGAAACAACATCGTTCTGTCTGGAGGGAACGCGGTTGGAGATCCTATGCAACATTCAGCAATGGGTAGATGGTTCAGACGAGAAATCGATATTCTGGCTCTGTGGCAAGGCGGGTACGGGCAAGTCGACCATTAGTCGTACGATTGCCCAACGCCTGAATCGTTCGCCAATACTCGGTGAGCAGCCGTGCTTGGGAGCGAGCTTTTTCTTCAAGCGAGGCGAACAGGACCGCAGCAACGCCAGCCTCTTTTTTGCTACGATCGCTGCACAACTCGCAGATCTGATTCCTGCTATGCGCAGACCTATCTTGGCCGCGCTTGATCACGACTCCTTGATCTGCAGCAGAGGCCTGCAAGAACAGTTTGAGAAGCTACTGCTGCAGCCGCTGCTTAGCCTGGACTCGGCGTCTCTGCCACGACAGAGACTAGTAATTGTGATCGACGCTCTCGACGAATGCGATCGGAGCACGGATATACGACTGTTCCTTCGGCTCCTGGCCCAAGTAGAGGCTGAAAGCAAGCTTCGGCTACGCGTCTTTCTCACGAGCAGGCCGGAGCTTCCTGTCCAGCTGGGTTTCCGAGCGCTCGACGGAAGTCTCCACCAGGATATCGTTCTGGAAGAGGTCCTAGCGGACACCATTCACCGGGACATACGTGCGTACTTTGACGCTGCATTCGTCAAGATCAGAAAGGACAGGACTGACAGCGTGATACTACAACACTGGCCCAGCGAGGCTGATCTGCAAGCACTTGTCCAACTAGCGGTCCCTCTATTTATCTTTGCCTCCACGGTCTGTCGTTTCATATCCGAGAGAAAACCTCGAAAGCGTCTCGAGTCGATTCTTGCGCAACGCCATGCCGTTATGTCATCGCACCTGGCCAAAACGTACTTGCCTATCCTCAACCATCTGCTTGACGGCAAGAATCAAGCTGAGCGAAACGAATTGATTCAAGATTTCGGAAAGATTGTTGGGCCGATTATTCTCGCAGCGGATCCGCTTTCTGTTTCCTCACTAGCCACTTTGCTTTGCAACCATTCACAAGACGCTGAGGAGGAGGAAGAAGACATTAGCGACCTTCTCCGGCACCTGCATTCTGTTTTGGAAGTACCATCCAATCCGCATGACCCGGTGAGATTGCTACACTTGTCGTTCCGCGACTTTCTCATCGATCCGGAACGAGAAGATCGGGAAGGGTTCTGGATTGACGAAGTAGAAACGCACGCAAAACTCGCTCAATATTGCCTCCGACGTCTGAGCGAAGATGGGGTCTTACGATATGATATTTGTCGTGTCGCGCAGCCCGGAATTCGGCGCCTCGAATTGTTTTCACAACAGATTCAGACACATATTCCACCAGACGTGGCCTACGCATGCAGCTACTGGCCTCTGCACATAATGAAAAGCGGATCTCGATTGTGTGACAACGACGAAGTGCACAGGTTTCTGCGACGACACCTCTTGCACTGGCTCGAAGCTCTAAGCTGGATCGGCAAAATTTCGAGCGCGATCGCTTCTATCATCGACTTGCTATCGATTGTCGGCAACGACAGCCGAGAACTCACCGGCCTCCTTCAAGATGCAAAACGATTCGTACTACGCAACCGATATGTTACAGACCTTGCCCCGTTGCAACTATATCATTCTGCTCTGATATTCACTCCTACGCAGAGTATTGTCAGAACGACCTTCTCTCAGCAGATACCTCAGGGATGGGCGCGCTTTCCGAAGGTTCCAGCGAATTGGAGCGCAGAAGTACAGAAGCTCGAAGGGCACGTCGGCGAGGTCACCGCAGTGGCGTTCTCGCCGGACGGGCAGGTCATCGCGTCGGCATCAGGGGACAAGACGGTGCGGGTGTGGGACGCGGCGACGGGCGAGCAGACGCGGAAGCTCGAAGGGCACGAGAGTTTTGTCAACGCAGTGGCGTTCTCGCCGGACGGGCAGGTCATCGCGTCGGCATCAGAGGACAAGACGGTGCGGGTGTGGAACGCGGCGACGGGCGAGCAGACGCAGAAGCTCGACGGGCACGACGGCACAGTCACCGCAGTGGCGTTCTCGCCGGACGGGCAGGTCATCGCGTCGGCATCAGAGGACGAGACGGTGCGGGTGTGGAACGCGGCGACGGGCGAGCAGACGCAGAAGCTCGACGGGCACGACGGCACAGTCACCGCAGTGGCGTTCTCACCGGACGGGCAGGTCATCGCGTCGGCATCTTGGGACGAGACGGTGCGCGTGTGGAACGCGGCGACGGGCGAGCAGACGCAGAAGCTCGAAGGGCACGACGACTGTGTCAAAGCGGTGGCGTTCTCGCCGGACGGGCAGGTCATCGCGTCGGCGTCATATGACAAGACGGTGCGGATGTGGAACGCGGCGACGGGCGAGCAGACGCTGAAGCTCGAAGGGCACGACGGCACAGTCACCGCAGTGGCCTTCTCGCCGGACGGGCAGGTCATCGCGTCGGCATCAGAGGACAAGACGGTGCGGGTGTGGAGCGCGGCGACGGGCGATCAGACGCTGAAGCTCGAAGGGCACGACGGCACAGTCACCGCAGTGGCCTTCTCGCCGGACGGGCAGGTCATCGCGTCGGCGTCATATGACACGACGGTGCGGGTGTGGAGCGCGGCGACGGGCGATCAGACGCAGAAGCTCGAAGGGCACGACGGCACAGTCACCGCAGTGGCCTTCTCGCCGGACGGGCAGGTCATCGCGTCGGCATCTTGGGACGAGACGGTGCGGGTGTGGAACGCGGCGACGGGCGAGCAGACACAGACGCTCGAAGGGCACGACAGTTGGGTCAGCGCAGTGGCGTTCTCGCCGGACGGGCGGGTCATCGCGTCGGCATCTTGGGACGAGACGGTGCGGGTGTGGAACGCGGCGACGGGCGAGCAGACGCAGACGCTGGGAGGGCACGTCGGGGTGGTCAACGCAGTGGCCTTCTCGCCAGACGGGCAGGTCATCGCGTCGGCATCAGAGGACGAGGCGGTGCGGGTGTGGAACGCGGCGACGGGCGAGCAGACGCAGACGCTCGAAGGGCACGACAGTCTTGTCACCGCGGTGGCGTTCTCGCCGAACGGGCGGGTCATCGCGTCGGCATCAGAGGACAAGACGGTGCGGGTGTGGAACGCGGCGACGGGCGAGCAGACGCAGACGCTCAAAGGGCACGTGGGCGAGGTCACCGCGGCGGCGTTCTCGCCGGACGGGCAGGTCATCGCGTCGGCATCAGACGACAAGACGGTGCGGGTGTGGAACGCGGCGACGGGCGATCAGACACAGACGCTCGAAGGGCACGACAGTTGGGTCAGCGCAGTGGCATTCTCGCCGGACGGGCAGTTCATCGCGTCGGCGTCATATGACAAGACGGTGCGGATGTGGAACGCGGCGACGGGCGAGCAGACGCAGAAGCTCGAAGGGCACGACAGTTGGGTCAGCGCGGTGGCGTTCTCGCCGGACGGGCAGGTCATCGCGTCGGCGTCATATGACAAGACGGTGCGGATGTGGAACGCGGCGACGGGCGAGCAGACGCAGAAGCTCGAAGGGCACGACAGTTGGGTCACCGCGGTGGCGTTCTCGCCGGACGGGCAGGTCATCGCGTCGGCATCAGGGGACAAGACGGTGCGGGTGTGGAACGCGGCCACGGGCCAGACGATTCACCTGATTTCTGCCGTCCACGTCACGTTCGGATTCTCTCTTACTTTCTCTGAGGACAGCAACTGCCTGCCGACTAGTGCTGGAGAGCGCCACATTCCATATCGTGGTTCCATTATGCCTTGTAGTACTTTTACACGGAGATCCGCCCTGGAGCTCAGAGACCAGTGGATATGCAACGAGGGCGCAGACATCTTGTGGCTGCCCCACGAGTATCGGGGAAACTGCTCGGCAGTATATGACAAATCCCTGGTTATTGGACAACTCTCGGGCGCTGTAAGCATCTTCAGACTAAAATGAGACACTGTTTTGTATACTGCAATACTTACTTCAATTCTTTGGCCTGCACAACAGTTCTGATACATAAGTCAGCATGTTCGCTGCGGGCAAATAGAGGTTAAACTTACAATGCCTTGGCGCCCTCGCCACGAGCGACCATGCGAGATACTAGAGCGTGGTACGGCAAACATCAGTGTGGTGCGTAGTAATGGGAAAAGCAGGAACCAGAGTTTCTGGGGGATCTGCAGGTACCCGAAACCTGGTCCGAAAGCGGACAGCAGGCAGAAGCGCCGACCCCACGTGGCTTTAAAAGTATCGAGAAGCGCGCGACAATGAGGCTTGCGCCACACTCCACCACGCAGCATATCTGGAGACAGCATAGCGCCGAAACAGGTTTAACGTTACCCTTGCAGTATCCCCGGCAACACCACGGTGAACACACAGGGTCTCATACATTAGCTCATTCTCACGCGTATAGACGAAGGCACGTCCTTGTTGTCCTCTTCGCTTATCGGAGCAGCTGATTGCGGCCACAAAGACCAACGTGCAATTTCCATTTGAGATTCTGCGGCCCTCAAACGCAGTTGTACAGGCGATTCGAAAGTGAGTCGCAGTCATCCGTGGTCATGCTGGCGAACACAATTTATGAGAATGACGACGTTGTGGCATATCCGCGTGAAGGCACTGTGCAGGACGCTCCTAGTTGCAAGTTCCCTGCGCGGATCGCTTGTGCCTCGGTCTCCTTGAGGCTTAGGCTCGGATGTGAGGCACGTGCATTTCGACTTCACGTCATGAACTGTGCCGCACATGTGCATTCACTGCTCGATTGTCTCCGCCCAGCAGCCCAGCATGACGCCCGTCTGTTGAGTGTGACCCCCTCCTTGTCTAGCATGGCGTCTACAGCAATTCGTGCGCTTTACTGACGGCCACCCTTCGACACGAAGGCAGAGAAGGCGTATAAGAAGCGTGCGGACGTCCTCCTGCTCACGAGATGCGGTCTTCAACAACACTCGCTCGTTCTCAGCGACGCTGAATTCTCGATCATGCCGCCACTAGTCATAGTCGAGCAGGCTCCTGCATCTGAGCCGACGACGCCCCGACGACATTCCCTGACTGCGCTCGACGACCTTTCTACGCCGCACGCTAGCCAGAGTACCTCACAACACTCTTCCGACAGTGATCCGCGACTCGAGCGAGGTTCATCGTCAGCGCTAAAACTGACAGTGCCACTGCAAGCTAGTGCCAATGTGGAGACGAAACCATTGCTATCGAAGAGTAAGTGCCAGCTACACCGAAACGGTTTCCCATCAGCTGAGATCCGCAGGACGGCAGACCGTGCCCTCATTACCCGAGGCGCAGAAGCGTAGGAGACTCGACCTGGATCTGATGTGCCGACCTCCCACGCCGTTTCCTCCCTCGCCCAAGACACCCGAGAACCCGCGGCCGCTGCCTGACAGCGATGCTGGTGGAAGCGACCGCGCCCGGCCGAACAGGGAGTTCCGCAACAGTCTCCCGGTCGGACAAGCTCTTCCATCCGCTCGTATCGAGCATGGGATGGGGAACCGGGAGGGTTCTGTACTCTCCTCGTTCATCATTGCGCGGTCGAGAGTGCAAAGCTTTATCAGCAGTGCGTTGAGTCCCTTGTCCGCTTCCCAAAGTGGTGCTGGGGGAGTTGTTCTGATGAAAGACGCTCGAGAACTCGAAAATTCCATGCAGTCGCTGGAGATGGCGATCATGGCTTGGGAATCGCGTGCTTTTCTCCGCGCTTTCCAGAGGTCTAGGCATCTGGTCGCGACTCAGCTCGAATCTACGTGGAGGATGTGGTTAGATGAGTAGACATGTCAATATAGGGACAAGGGTCCATAGTTTCGTCGCTCGCGAGACCAATTTTGCCGCGCTGATCAGTTCCCCGTCTCGCACTAATGCCGCATCCTAGTCCATGTGTCTTACGAGCCGCGGGAACAATGCTGGTGCTGAATCCGGAACGATGCCCCCCGGTGCGAGCGCTACAGTCTGCATCGTGAGGGCGTAACGCCTGCGGGTCACCGATGAGCCCGTGAGCCACTTCCCCGTCCCGCAACGAGCAAAAGGAAATACAGCTGCGCCGCACAGACGGCGAGGCCCCACTGGAGTTAGAGAGCTGTAGAAGTCAAGTCTCATTCGGGAGTGCCTCCACAGGGGAGCATCGCGGAATGTTCAAGGTCTCTTGGCTGGACAGTTTAACACGAGAAGATGTGTCACAAAGTGTGATACATTGGTGGCATAGAGGCATGCTGTAATCGCATCGGTCACACTACATCGATGTTGTTGCCATATCCTCCTGCATGATCACGCTACCTGCCGCGAAATTGACACCGGACATGCTCGGCCCCTCAGTCTCTCCCATCGAACATGTCCACCACGACTTTGCATCGTCTTGACCACCACTCCGGGGCGCTGGACGGCGTTTCGTCATCGTATTCGCTGTACTCATGCTTTGCAACAGTAAAGGCGGGTGCAATGGCGAGGGTTGTGGTTCCGGGGGTGGTTTGATGAGCACACCGCATTGTTTCTTTTCTTCTACTTGGTCATGGTGCTGTGCACCCGTCAGCACCAACATCTGTGCTGGACTTCCTCCTGCTCACCTCGCTCTCGAGGGCCGTGTAAGAGTACCATCGACCTTGGCGGACGATGTAAATATGGACGTCTGCGTGGAATCGTTCGCTGACCCGTTTGCCCTGCACATACAGTGCGGTACGGACCTGTCGAAAGTGTTCTTTTGCTCTACGCGTTGTTTGTGGCATTTTCGAAGTGATTCGTGTGCGCGGTCGATGGTAGAATAGGTATGGAGGCACACTCCTGTTCGTCCCGAGATATATGGTGTCATCGCCTTACGCGCCCAAAGAGGCGCCAGGCAGCCGCCGCCTGAAATAGAATATCCAACCCCCTTCGGACAGATGTGGAATCATAGAGATGTATAACAACTCTCGCCAGTTCGAATATCATCTCGATGCCATGTCATCATGCGCGTCCAAGAGATATACACCATCGTTCTGCTGTCGCTCCTCGGACTCGGACTGTTGCGAAGAAGTCTGCAACAGCTGTACACTCTGGTCTGTCGACCCTTATCCCAGATCATTCTACGATACTTGGTGTATACGCAGGTCTTCCGACCGGGACATCTGATCGGCTTGAACCCAACGTGGGCGGAGACTCTCGCATTGGCCGCCCACTGGGCTGCAACGGCGGCGTGCAATGCCTACCGGGTTCGAAGTCTGCCGGAAGCCAGCGCCCGTGCGGGACAACTTGCCCTCGTCCATTTGATTCCGCTCATATCGGTCCGGCAGCTCAGTTTCGCGTCCCATGTGTTGGGATGGTCTTTGCGCACATATCATTTCATCCATGGATCGCTCGGGATCATGGCCACGGCCCAAGGGATCATTCACGCAGTGATTGCACTGCAAGAACGCACGATCTTAGGCAGAGACAGGATTGTGGGCATCATCGTGAGTCGATCGCGCATAGAACACCCCGATTCCGCTCACGTACACAGTGCTTCGTTGCAGTAGTCTTGTTGGCGGTTCTCCCCCTCATGCGTCGGTTCGCGTACGAGTGGTTCCTGCACAGCCATCTTGCTCTCAGCGTCATTCTTGCGGTTTGCCTCTGGGAGCATGTCCGACTGAAGAAGTACTTCAACCGCCCGTTGATGCTAGGGGCTACGGGCGCGTTCCTGCTCACTTCCGGCGTCCGATACGCTCATCAGGTCTATCAGAACATTGCTTGGAATAGATCGGGGCCGCAAATGATCCGTGTCGTTCGAACGGAAAGGCTGGGGAGTTCGCTGGTCCTCGAGCTGAAACTGAGCCGTGCGTGGGCGATCGTCCCCGGTCAGCATGTCTATCTCACGATCCTGACGTGGCGGGAGTTCTCTGTCCTCCAGCGGCACCCTTTCATGATCACATGGTGGCAATCCATCCCTGGAGGGTCGGCCGCTTGTTCGATTTCCGTGGTCATCCGTCAAAACCGCGGCTGGACCAGGCGAATCCAGAATCACGATGGAGCCTGGCCTGGCCGGCGCGCGTGGCTGAGAGGGCCATATGGGGCTTCTGTCCGCCTAGAAGAATTCGGTACCGTCATCATGTTCGCATCCGGCGACGGCATTTTCGCGCAGCTTCCATTCATCAGGTTCCTGACAGACCGGTCGAAGTTGGCGGCCATCAAGACTCGTCGCATCAAGCTCGTCTGGCAAACGGACGAATATCACGATCGATTACGACAGTGGATGCAGAGTATCATGGATGATGAAGATGTGGAATTCGATGTGGGTTTCTCCCAATCACACCTTGCATGTAGCTGACAGTTTGCAGTTGTTGGATATCTCAATCCACGTCTCCCAGAACGCTGTGCAGATCTCGGGAGAGGCGGGACCCGCAGGCCCTGTCACAAAGGTCAAGCGGATGGGCCAACGTCTGAAAGTAATTCATGACGTTCCGGACGTGGAGAGCTACATTCAGCTGGAGATGAAAGAGCCGAGAAGGCAGGTGGCTGTCTCAGGTGAGTGCCCTCACCGCCCGCAGAAGACCCTGGCTGAGAAAGGCAGTTTCTGGTCACCGGCGGCTTCGCGAGGAAGTTCGGCTTCAGGTCTTCCGAACGCGGCGACTCAACGTTCGTTTGTTCGAGTCAGACTTCCAGCCAGTGACAGCGTACCGCGACCGAGGCGGTACTGCCGCGTAGGAAGTGGCTGATGCAAGAGAAGCGAGACGGTCCCGATGCTCGAATTCATCAACGCTGGAGGGTCGAAGCTGGCAACTGTGGTTCTTAGATCGCAGGGAGACGCCATTCGCACGATGTAGAGTCAGGCAGATAGGGTGCACAAGATACATGTGGATGTTCATGTCCCCGCGCCAGTTTCCGTGGCGGTCCAGCTTATGCGACCTGATCGACAGCGTCTACGACTCAGGGCACGACAAAGTGGAGCGGCCGCCAAGATTGTTGCTCTTTGGTTCGCGCAGACCATTTGCTCACTCTGACGGTACACTACCACTCGTATCAAGGTATTCGATCACTTCCAATCTGTGACCTCCACTAAGTGATCCTGGTGAGGCCAGTCTCAAAGCACCACGTGTCAGGAGAAACCGCCTGGTGTCGAGTCTCCGCTCAGCGGGTGCGCGAGATGCGGCACCCGTGCACCATCTGAGACCCCTCCCCCGGGGGGCCGGATGGGAACGAAAATACTTGTGGAAAGCACGCGGTCCCCAGCAATGGTTCAAATTCCTCAGATGCCGTCTACGGACTGCTATCTTCATCTTCAATTTGAGCTCTCTGGAAACCTGGGCCCAAGTATGAATCTGCTCTATTACATTCTGGGTAGCTCACTTTTCCCCCATGTGCTGGGCAGGTTGCTTGCTGAGGGCTCATGTCGGAATTCTCCCGACGATAATTCCATTCTGATTTATGCCTCAGGATACTGGCAGTCCATGCCCCGAGGCTTCAGCACCTGCGTCAACGGCAGCCTGATACCCTTCAATGGATCTGTCGGTTCGCTGTCACACGGGGAAACCTCGTTCCCGATGCGATCCCTCCACGCGACTTCCGCCAACGGAGGGCTTTCGACTCCAATGACAGAGTCCAGCACTCAGCTCGCACCGATGCGGTTAGTCAGTCCGCAGCCGAGTCACGCTTCCTGCGAAGTGAAGGGGGAGACTGGAAATTCCCGCTGCACAAACCAGACCCTTGCTTGCCGCAGCACAGATCGTGGCGTTGCTTCATACGCCGTCGGAGGCAAGATGGCTTCTATGTACGACCGTCTGGGCGGAGCATTTCGCTGCGACATCGAGCCGGACAGTTCGCTCTATGTGGCGGTCTGGACGCCTTACAACTCTTCGGCCCAATCACAGCCGAGGCCGGAGAGCTGTGGGAAGAAATGGACATTTACCAACCCGCGTACGAGAACTTCTGCCGTGGCGATGGTGGTCGACAGATGTGCGAGCTGCGTGGGCGTCGGTCGGCAGACGTCGGATCCCACGACTGCTGACATATTCGTCAATGGTGCCACAGTGGATTTGAGCCGAGACTTATGGGACCTGCTTTACGATGGTGAGCCACCCGGCGTCTACGACATCGATTACGACGGGCCGGTATGGCTTGGCACGGCTGCAGAGCCTGAAATTCTTCAGGACCCCAATTGTGGTGTATGAAGGCGCGAGAGCAGGGCGGCAGGCTCGGGAGCGGGCGGCGGGCGCCTCCCTTAATGTGTGTGCGGTAGTCTCTCCGGACGAGCCACAGTGAACAGTGCTTAGAATGGAGAGCTGCATCATCTAACTATTCATCATGTTGCACGGAATAGCCATGCATCCAAATGCCTGGTATCGTTCGGAGTGTACAGCGCTCACATCACTCAGCCAGCCATGACCCCAGCGAAAGCATGGAAGTCAATCCCCCGAGTTTGCATTCACTTGGTTGGGCTGCATTGGGAGCTATGCTGCGCAGGCGGACATTATCAGGGTATTAGTTGAGGGGGAAAACGTCGGATGTGATTCAAATGCGCAAGATGAGCTGTAGATTGCTGGATTTATACTGCCTTTGAAGCCGTAACGTGTATCTCCTACTAAGTTAGTACTAAAATAACGAAATCAAGTATAAAGTCAGGCCTTGGTAATAAGATGCAAGGAAATCGCCCTCGAACGAATCTTAAGGCGCTTAGTCTAGTGATTTTCGATTTTTTTCTCCTGCGGCCAGGTCAACACCGATTCGCAAGGATAAGAGTACACGGTAGTTAGCTCTAGAGGACAAAGCAATATAAGTAAGGGGAACCCCGGGGGAGGCAAGTGTGCGGGGAAACGAGAACCCCCCGGGGGGTTGTTTAGAGCTTAGTATAGCACTTTCTGTAGGAAAGCTGCCGCGGTTCTTCTAGCCCATTCATTAATTGCACGAGAGAAATTTGCTGAGAGTAGCGCATTTGGTGCTACGTAGCCTGCATACTGAGGACACGACTTATGCGTCAACGTTTGTCGCAGTGCATAGCTCGTAATATTTAAGCTCATCTTGGTCCAGCTCTTTATAATAGCGAAAGCGGGAGGGATTCGACAGTCTAAGTTAATGATTCAGCAACGTATACCTAGAGCAGAAATTAGCAAGCAAAAGACGTCAACTATCAGGCGCAATGCTGCTGACGCACAGCGAGGGCTCCTGTCCGAACCTAAAGGTTTACGTTGTCACCATTTCCTCTATGACATTTCGAGATATCTGCCTCGCATATCGACAATGCGGTATAAGTTAAAAGGGATTCGGACAATAGATCTGTGCATAGCTAGACTGAATGACATAACATAACATAACATAAAAGGGATTCGGAGACTCTTTGTCAGGAGGCCGAGACTACTCTGTGAACGGTGCATTCGCACGTCTGCAGTCTTATCTGGTTCGTGCGAAACGCACACGCACGAAAACAAAAGACTAACATTTACATAGAATCCACTCTAGTTGAAGGGACGTCAGTCACTTGTGCCACCGAGAACTTTGATGGGAAACGACCTGTTTCGCTGTCACCGACGCAACATGCGCGTCCGAAATGCGAAGGGACTCGAATTTGCCGAACTCCATGACGAGAACCGACGAACTGACCGAGATACGTGCTCGCATCGCATCGGTGGTCCATGGGATGCGAGATGAGGCCACGGAATGTTCGTAATTACCGTAACACGGGGAAAGAAGATCGAATACTTGCGAAGTCTGTGGAGGAACACGTTCCTAGAGTAGAGTGACTAAGTTATATGGCCTTTAGTTCTTACGGGCGATGTGACCAAAGTCGAATATTCGGAGGCATCGATAGCATAGGTGAATGCAAAGCCACTGCTCGCGGCGTCTACGTTCTGCGGCGGCACGGTCCTATCTTTAGCAGAACCTCGCCCTACCGCTTGAATCGATCCCTGACGGACCAAACCATGTCTTACTCGCTCAGCGTCATTCCCTGCTTTCTATGCCAATGGAGGCGCTAGAGGCCAGCGAAAGTAAGTTAACAATGCCGATGACGAAGATCCTAGCGCTCACGAGGTCATCATATAGCTTCTTGTTGAATGACAAGGAATGCACGTCGTAAATTAGTGGAACTTGAAGACTGACGGAATATGTTTGAAAGCATGAATTTCACTCAGTTCCCTCAGAAATTAATCACCGGCTTCACTAGAATGCCGCCGCAATAATCGTTCGTCTTCCCCAAGGTGACGCAATCTGGTGCCTGAAGCCATCCACTCGATCCTGGTCTCGCCACTACGCTTGGCTACATCTCCGTCCTCCATTCCCACATTCAGAACCGTCTTGTCAAAGTTTGCTTTACATTCCAGTATGCGCCATGTTTCTTGCCACTCAGTTAGGGGGATATGTCAGGAACGATCGCACTGAACAGCTTCACGATAGCCCTCTGATGTCTCTGTAGAACGGGATACCCGGACTCAGCCGGCAAACTGGCTCGTAACTGGGCTCGCATCGAGTTCCCTGAAACCCTGGGGAGGGTAGTAGGTCGCTTCCAGAGTATACAACACGAGTGTTTCCAATCGGCCTGCGTCTGCTTGCCGTAAGTATTCGTGCTACTCTCACGTCAGCAGCCATCACCCCGGGTGCTGAGTGAAGCAGACCTGAAGTGCGAGGCGTATGTCGTCGTTGTTGGCCAACTGATGAAAAAACTCGCGCGGGAGCCGCTCAAGCTGGTCGCATTTGGCACGAGCCACGAGGGGAAATGAAAGCCGGAGTATTATGCGTGCTAGCTCGGCCAAATCTCTCGCAAAGTCTTTACGAGAGTGCATAAGACAATGGGCGAAATTCGCTTCATACCATTAGTCGTCAGCGGGACATGGTTCAATTGCGGTCTTACCAAGCTTGACGGAACCACTCCGGTTTATGAGAATGTTCGCGGTTTCCAGGAGCCCATAAGATACTTCGAAGCTGTGGCGAAGATATTGGAGACCTTTCAATACCTGTGATGAGGTGAGCACTTGTGAGCTCGCCTTGAGAGGAGTCATTACCTGAAGACATATTGCCGAGAGTTGAGCATCTTTGCATCCCGGATTGATGGACCAAGGATCTATGTCGAGGGAAAAGACTTGTTCTAACGAAACGTCCATCGCTTCGTACACGAAAGCCACTCTATCGCCGGTGCCAAAGATTTGGAAGAGCTGAACGATGTTGCGATGAAGGGGCTTGGCAACGCTGGCGATTTCTTCCCCAACAGTCTTTTTCTCACGCTTCACTACATACTGGGTGTCCTGTTGCTGCCAGCCACGGTGTATTCTTTTGCTTAATATTGCGTCTCCGTGAGTCGTTCCTTGGTTCATAGTATATGCCAGCGGCCGGTAAGAGTCCCATGGGGATCTACGGATGAGACATAGACCATGATCCAGTGCTGCTTTCGTAGGTGCATGGAAGTGATTGACATTCGAGTCGGAAGGTAAAGATGACGGTTTGTCGAGAGACGGATTTGTCCCCGTCTGCGCCTCTTGTTTTGAAGCACCCGGCATTGGTTTGGTCTGGGTCAGTATCATAATGGTTGGAAGAAATTTCGAGAAATGCGGGTGAGAAAGGCGGACAAGACCACCACCAGATGCAATATGCCGCTTTGTACCCCCCTCCCCCGGGGGAGAGGGGCCGGGTTCCCCGAGCGACCAAAACCTTTGTTCCAAAAGTGGCCCCCGTGCAGAGCAAGGGTCGATTGATTGTACTTCGAAATGGCTGACGATCCTGAGAAACTGAACTGTACGAGACGAGTTCGATTCATTCTATTTGGCAATTATATGATATCCAATTCCAATTATACTTATTTGTCTCCATCAATCACGCGTTCCTCGTGTGGATTGAATCTTTCGACCACACATCCTAGGTCGAACTGCCGTTCCTGTGCGCAAAGCATATTCCAAGCGTCCCCGGGTGCGCACGGGAGCCATTCTACAGTACTAGCCCCTTCGCTTCGACGTCGCACGAGCGCGTTCAGGGTCAGGTTCCCATATAATCGGAGTAATGCACTTATCTCATGAACAAAGACCTGCTTCATACGTGGTTCCCTCGGCCAAGCCCATATTCTCGCGTTGCCGTCCCATTCTCGCTCCTTCACTCTTTCTACCACAGCAATCTCTTCCGCGATTATTCTCTCTATCTCCGCGCTTCGCACGGCGTTTCTATCGTGCAATTTCTGCTCAGATCGAATTTTTTGCATGAGATCATTGGCGCTGAGCGGAGAGGCCACGAATACATAGGGACGGTCCAAGATCTCCATGCTGTCTACGTTAGCAAGTATGGTCTCGTAGAAGGCTCTCTGAGCGGCGCCTTTGCGTAGACCTGTCGAGGCTCCCCCCAACTTCGCATAGCGCTTGTTGCTATTCGTCGTGGCCGGTTCCAGATGTCCCCGAACGACTGCTCTGTGCTGTTGCCACTGATCCGATGACGACTCCTCCCGATGAGTCTCGGAGTTGCGGCCGACGTCCAGCACATGCGAGCGCACACTGCCAGTAGTAGCAACGTCCTGTTGTGCTTCGGAGCGCACGGGACGTTGCGTATGATGCGCCGTGCTCTCTCCCGCTCTCCAGGCCTGCCCGGAACCACGCTCCTGGGGCTGCACATCATTGTCAGTGATCGATGGTTCTTCAGGAATGTGTCCA
The DNA here is from genome assembly GCA_023512815.1 of Cercospora zeae-maydis. Classification (NCBI taxonomy): domain Eukaryota; kingdom Fungi; phylum Ascomycota; class Dothideomycetes; order Mycosphaerellales; family Mycosphaerellaceae; genus Cercospora; species Cercospora zeae-maydis. The sequence goes on along the minus strand of JAKLWY010000003.1, from coordinate 401,889 downwards.
CTCAGCCATCACGGAGATCTGGACCTGAGGCGGACGAAGGGAGGCTGGCTCTGCCCACTATGCCTGATGTGGCGGGGCGAACATGGGCTTACCTCGATGTCTGCTTCCGTATCGTGAGTGATATGCTCATCGACTTCTGAGTCTGCCGAGAGAGGCCACTGTGTCACACGTTTACTTCGGGAATGTTCTGCGAAGCTGGAGCCGCTAGCGATCACGCCTTCCCTATCCTCATTCACGTTAGTGTCGCGAGGCTTCGCGTGGCTGTTCGTTTCATCACTCTCGATTTGCTCAGGGGCGATAGGCTGTTCCTCCATTGTCTCTGCCCTGTCATCACCGTCGTCAATGTAGTCTACCGACGAACGAAGTCCCGCTGATCGGGGCGGAAAGCGGTTAGAGCGGGCATTCTCCTCAGCAACTCGGTGCCGTGCTGCCTCTCCAATGTCTGCCTCCGCTGTGAATCGTTCTCCTGGGACCTTGACACGCTCTTTCAGACGAGTGTCCTTTATCGAGCGTACGCCCAGTGCTTCGCTGACTTGAGCCGCTTCGGAGCGGATCCGCTCTGCATCCTCTTCATCGCGGTCACCCCGGTCCCCTATGATTGCATCCAAGTCGTCATTCGTTTCGTCGTAGGATCCGGAACAGCAGCCGCAGTGGAGACACATCGCGGCTTGGGGCTCTGCAGGTGGGTGACGCTGCCACCGCGCGCAGCTGGTGAGGCAGCAGGGGCTCTGGACCTTTATATTCGCAGCCCGCCCAACTCCCTTCCTCCCCCCCTTTCTCTTCCTTTCCCAACTAGCTTTCCCACACACTCCACCATCTCGTGCTCAAATATGTCCAAACGGAAAGCTACTGCGACTTGCGCATCACGCTTTCAGAAGCGACTCCAGCTCCACGATAGCGCAGACCTACGGTACACCGAGGATGCTGTCGCCGCACTTTCCAAATGTCACAACGTCTTGGTCATCGTGGGCGCAGGAATCTCGACGTCGGCGGGGATCCCGGACTTTCGCTCCTCTCGCGGCACCTTCATCACACATGGCTTGCGGCGTGCTTTCGATGCTTCCACACTGCGATACTCGACAGACGCTCTCAAGGAGGCCATCGACTTCCTGGCCGCGCAGGCCGCACGCGCCGAACCAACACCTTTCCACGAGTTTCTGGGGAGATTCGACAGTCGGCTGCTTCGGCTCTACACTCAGAACATCGATGGCCTCGAAGCGGAAGTGGGGCCGGCTGATGGGAAGGTTGTACGCCTCCATGGCTCGCTCAGGGAGATGGTGTGCACCATCCGTCCATCTCATTGCCGTCCAACAGTTACATCGGAGCTTTGGAGACTGTGCCTGGACTGTGGCAGGGAACAAGACGAGCGCAAAGTTCGTGGCCTGCGCCACCGTGGCTGCGGTGTCATGCGCCCACGTATTACGCTTTATGAAGAAGACACCTTTGCTGACGCAGAGTGTGACATCGCCACGGCGATGGAACAGGATCTGCGGCAACGCCCGGATGCACTGCTGGTCGCTGGCACTTCACTCAGCATCGACAGCCTCCGCAGATTCGTCGTGCGAGCCGCGCGAGACATCTCTCGCAGAGGTGGACCAACTGTGTGGGTGTCGCACAATCCTTGTCCAGTACCTCACATGACCTACCGCCTGAATATGGACTGCGATGGCTTTGCTCGATCCATGGGAGCGCTGCCAAATAAACTGACCAGCCACGAGCAGGTCTCTGGAGACCATAGAGATCACCCGAGCTCTTCCACTCAATGACATGACAACGCATGCAACTTTCATTCGAGATGATATTGCTATAGGAATCTGCTGGAAGGAATGTCCCTTGCCAAGGAACGACTCCACGTTCACCTCAGGGAGTGATTCCCGAGAGGAGTTGAATGGTTTTGGACTACAGCTTCCAGAGGCAACACTATGGAACGAGCGTTTGTATGGATGTAGAGTATGTAAGCAAACAATCCACAAAGCCCAGCGGCGCAAGCAGACTGTGATTGAGATAAGACCATTGCGCAATCACGAGACTCTTTGTTCAGGACGTTCTTGCGAACATGTGTTAATTTGGAGGCGTATAAGTGGCCGCAGGACTGTGCACGGTCGCTGATGTGGATTCGCCATGAGGTAGGTCGTTGCTCTGGTAACCGTGGTACTAAGCCTGCCTTCCGTCGCACAAGGGTCATAGCGATTGCTTTGGACAGGAACTCGGCGCTAGTCGATGCGCTGTAAACTGTGACCCTGGCCAGGCATGCGATGTGAGTTAGATATGATACATGGCCCGATTTTGGTGATGTGTGATAATACATCCATCATTCGAGACTGCTACTGACATTGACTAGCGGAAATATCAAGCCTCGGTTGCGGGGACTCGGCTCCGGCGATCAACCAGTAAGGTCCGGGCGGCTGCGGCCGAAAGTCAGCTAGCACATTTGTTTACTTAGGTCGCTTACTGTCAAGCCAACAACACACGAACAATGGCCGACGAGATCGCTAGGCTGCGGGCGGAGCTCGCGGAAGCGCAGCTGAACCAGGAAATTGCGGAGCGTCGAAGGGAGGAAGAGCAGCGTCGAAGGGAGGAAGCACAGCGCAAGCAAGAAGTTGCAGAGCGCGGACAACAGGAAGAACAGCGGCGACGAGAGGAAGAACAGCGGCGGCGAGAAGAAGAGCGGCGGCGGCGAGAGGAAGCACAGCGCGGACAACAGGAAGAGCGGCGGCGGCGAGAGGAAGAGCAGCGGCGGCGAGAATATGCGGAAGAAGTGGCCGCAACAGCCGTCAATCAGACGCTTGCGGACTTTCTCGAAAGCTGCCATGCTCTCTGCAGAAAGATTCGCCCAGTCACGGACCCCTCCTCGGTCACCCGCGGCTCTACCACCGATCCAATCTCGAGGCTCTTCCCCCAGACCATCGCTCTCTGGGAAGACTTCGTCGAACGACAGCAGCGCACCTGGGCCACTCTGAGCGGCATTCCGGAGCTATGGCAAGAGCCGCTCTACCCATCCATAGAGGCGTGCAAGTCCGTTGAGGGGTATATCGATCCGATCGGGTCCGAAGACGATTTGCGGTTCTTGCAACGGCTCACGGTGGAAAAGATGGTCAAAGATATGCACGAGGCGCTCGTGCGGAACCATCAATCAGCTCCTGGCCTGCTGGGGCACGGCCAGATATCATTCGAGAATCAGGAGAGATTCCGAGGAGCGGAAATGGCTACATTGAGCGATACGATGGGGGAACTGGCGATCCAGCGCAAGAGTGATCAGACACGGAGAAATACACGAGCGGATCAATTCTGCGTGCTCTGGCGAGAAGACGGAAGCGTTCGGCCGTTGATTGCAATTGAGTATAAAGCGCCGCACAAGCTGACCATCGAAGAGATTTGTACCGGGCTTCAGTCCGACATTGACCCCGAGCGAGATGTGATCGAACAGAACGGGAATGGCTTCGTCTTCCTCTGCAGGCGCCTGCTGGCCGCGGTGATCACACAACTGTTCTCTTATATGATCGATAAGTGTGTTCGCTATGGATACATCTGCACGGGGGAGGCATACATTTTCCTGCGGATCCCGGACGACCCCACAGCTGTTCACTTTAGTGTCAACATACCGAAGAACGACTACGAGGTGGACGCAGAGAGTCGTCTGGAACGAACGGCTGTCTCCCAGGTGTTTGCGTTCATCCAGCAAGCGCTCTCGGAAGACTCGCCCGGCCAGGCCTGGATCGACGACGCGAAAGCCAGGTTGAAGAGGTGGCAGGTGGAATTTGTCGATGTTCTTGCGACGATCCCAGAAACGGAGCGCAAGTCCAAAGAAGCCTCCGAATATCGACCACGCGTGTGGCGTAAAGGCATGCGGCGCTCACCGATCGGCCTCCGTAGTCAATGTGGCGGACAGGGCATCGATACAACATCCAAAAGCGACGAGTCCGAGAGTGACGGCGCCGAACGGGCTGCAAGCCCCACTCCTGGAGCGCAAACGCGTTCGCGGGCAGCGAGGAATGCGGCAACAAGGCGCACGAGAGGGCGCGGACAGCAGCAGGCCCCGCCTCGAGGAGAGCACGTTCGCATGCGCATCCAGCAACGAGCGTACTGTTCACACAATTGCCTTCTCGGTCTCTGCCAAGGACTTGCGATAGACCCCTCTTGTCCGAACGCGATCGAACACGGGCCGAGGCATTTGTCCCAAGCTTCGTTCCTTCGGCATGTGCGTCAGCAACTTGCTACCGATCGCGGCAGTGCTGCCAACTGTTGCCCTCTGTTCATTCACGGTTCCCGGGGAGCATTGTTAAAACTTCGCCTGAATATTGGAGGGTACACTTTGGTCGCGAAAGGAATGGGCAACGCTGACAGAAGCTACCTCGAGCACGAGGCAACTGTATACGATCGACTGAAGAGCTTGCAAGGGCGATACGTGCCTGTGTGCTGTGGTATCGTCGGGCTCAAGTTGCCCTATCATTATGATGGGGTCGAGCTGAGGCACATCCTGCTACTGAGCTGGGCAGGGGAATCGCTGGCTCAGCTGATGGTCCAGTACGAGACCTTCGCGTCTATCAAACCAATGTGCGACGAACAGGCTGAGAAAGCATACGAGGCCATTCGCAGCCTGCAAGTCCTGCATTGCGACGAGGCGCCGCGGAATATGGTCTACAACGCGAACACGGGGCAGCTTATGATCCTCGATTTTGAAAGGAGTAGGGTGGTTGAACGACAGGCGCTAAGTGAACTTTCTCCGAACCGCAAGCGCAAACTGCCATCAACCCAGCGAGGGCGAGAGAAAACCAATCGTGGACAGGCGAGCTGCATCGCTGGCAACTTTCGGAAAGTTTCACCGGTGTAACTCACCACGGCTGGATTTGATGCCTCCGCTTCAACGGAACACCTACATGAACACTGCGAGCAAGGATGCGCACAGTGGTAGTGCGGTCATTGTGCATCCGAGATCAGCGAAAGAGGGCTGCAACCGCCGCTACAGCAATCCGCAAGACTTTGAATGCTGCGAGACGCCAGAACTGTCGGTTTTCTGCATTTCAGTCACGCTCCTGCGCTCCGTCATCGCTGCTCCCATCGTAGACATTGTAACTTTCCATGTCGGATGGCACCAAGCAGCATTCATTCAGCAGCTGTCTTGCGTTGACTTCCTAAAACAATTGGAGTAACTGCAGTTGTGGAATTGAAGGAGTCCATCGAGCAAGCTTCGGAACACCCTTCTCCTTGTCCCACTGCGCTAGTGAATCAGACATGAGTGATAGTGCCCCGTGAGGCTACGGGCAGTTTGCTGAAGATTTTCAATATGACGATCGAACGCTGCACTTATTCGGCAGTGGCCTGAGCACGTACACGCGCTACAGCCGAAGCAATCACGAACCAGAGAATGGGATCATGCGAATCGCGAGACCACGATGGGGCGCGACAACGAGAACCCAAACCCATAAATCATTTCCGAATCGACATCGCCCAAATTGTATGTCATTGCTAGTGCATTCGTGCGACGTGAAGTGCGGTCATTTTGGTTCCAAGCTCTTTGTTGTAGCGTCCAACGTATCCTGGTAGATATCACGGATGGCCTTGCCATGGTTACTCCGGTGCAAGCACCCACCAACAACTTCGTTGGGTTCGGTGCGCGGAGAGTTGAGTGGGGTGAAACGTTGTTTGATACGGGACAGCAAGCACTGTGGCGAACCTGACAGTGCGCTCATCTTTGTAGCGAAGAATCTGCACAGACGTTCGCGGACAGTTAGGTCTGCATGTCAATCACGCAGGCGCTCCTTCTACCTTGGATCTCTTCATTTCGTCAAGCGGAGCCTCAATGATTATAGCCTCAGCAGGATTTTCCACGGTGAAACTCAGCAATAGCTCTGTCCGCAGTCCCTCGCAGACTTTCCGCCGGCTCCCACGTTGGCTTCCACTTCACTTTGTAGAGCGTTTTGCCGCACTTGCGTCTACTGCTAACGATTTTCTCGATAGCCCACGTGGGCCCATCAATATCATGGACCGGACTCGAGCAGGGTTGGTCTGTTACGCTGGAAGCAGCCTCCAGGCTTGCGCCTTGGCGAGTTTGCTTTCTGGCACGTGTGCGTGGTGTCCGAGAGATGGAGCTCGCAGAGCGATGTGGGCGGGCCACGCTGTTGTTGCGGCGCACGCGTGGTAAGACTTTCGAGCGGTTGTGGCCACGCTGAGGTTCCTGTTTGGATCGAGGATGCTGACTCTCTTCGCATGAAGACTGGTCTCGTCAGCAGCGCTTGGGAGGAAGAATGGAAGACATATTCTTACGCAATCGTCCCGGGTGACGTCTCTGCGGCCTGGCCGTTCGCGGCCAGTCTGCGGCTGGTCGTCGGGTGAGCTACCGAGCCCGTGGCTTTTATCCACACCGCCTGGAGTGGATGGGCCGACGCTTTCGTGTAATTCCGCCGGGCACGCATGCTCTTCTACATCGGCGGGACATCCTGGCCGGAGATCGGACTGGAAGTCGTTACGTGCGACTGCTCTCTGGTGGAGTGAAGTAACATTCGAAGCGCAGCTCAGTCGGCTCCGTTGCTGAGGACAGCCGGTCTCTGGAATGCCTCGAGGAATACAGCCAATCGATCGGCGACGCCTTCGCGGTTTCCACGGTCTTATCTCGTCATCACTGCTATCGACTTCCGTATGGTTCCCAGGAGCACTGTGAGAGCGTGTCGGACTGTGCCCGCGACCACTTGGCTCGTCCCCAAGTCGAACAGGCGAGTCGGGCCAAAGATCTTCTTGCCCTTGCCGCGCGGAGCTGTCGAATTGAACAATGTGGCGGAATGCGTCATCCACTTCCGGCGCATCTTGTGGGCTATCGGGCCTAACTCCAACTTAGCAGCTTATTACTAGCGTCGAGGAATGTTACTGAGCTCACCCAGGTTGGTCTTTACGCTCCACAATCTGCATCGCGTCGTCATCTACGCTATCAAACATCTGCCGCTCATCTCGATTCCGCTCCGACGGAGCAATTACGTCCAAAGAGGGGCAGAGTGGCGACTCAGCCGCTGCATGCGTTGCACTGAATCCAGTACAAGTGCCTCGGTGTAGGCTCGTGTCCATGGCGCGCAGATCCGGTACTGCAATGAATTCTTGGTCGCGGTCCTCGGCTGGCGTGTCTCCTCGGGCTTCACCTGGAGCAACAACTTGCGCTTCTGTCGAACCCAGTGCGCTGACACAAACTGCAGCGTTTGTAGACGTGCTCTCGATGCTCGTCTGACCTGCTTGGAATGGTAGATCGAAATCAAGACTGCTCCATTCGCTGAAGTCGCGCGGAGAGCCTAGAAATCCAGCGGACAAGTCTCCCCCGTCGATGTCGGCTGTCGCACAGTCGTTGTCCTCGTGGCATCCGTCGGCGGACGCTGAGGCGACGTTCGTGGGGGTCTCAAATCTGCCGGGCACGACAATAGGCGTGTCGCATGCTGTCAGCAGCAAAGTCAGCTGCTGGTCGTCGCCCACCGACCGTACAACGCGCTGGAGATCTACCTTTAGCGCCGGCACTGCTGCGATGTCCATCTACATCTTTATGAGAACTCAACCGTACGAGCGGGCCCTCCTTCTCCCGCGTATGTGGGGTCCTCCTCGCGGGAGTTCTCTTACTATCCTTCGCAGCAGGCGGTCCGGCATAGGCGATGAAGTTGTTGTGTTGAGCGGCAGTGCTCGAGTGGAAGGACATCAGCATAGCATCCATTGGGGTGATTTCAACGCGACACGAGGAGAAAAGCTGAGGAGTGAGCGGGTGTTCCATAGGAGATCAGGCCGGCGAGTATTTATGTTCGACCGGATGCCCGGTTCCGGCAGACTGCGTGAGCTCCATCGATCACACCATAGCAAGGCCCACCATCAGAACAAAAGTTCGCCGTGACTTCTCTTCCAATCACCAACGGTAATCCGCCCGCGTGACACTTAGGAAGACAATCATGCCGCCCATCAGAGCCTAAAAATGGGGCCGAAGACAACGCGAGCCCAGTTGTGCACCCCCCGAAGTCCCCTTTTCGAGGCGAGCGTCACGCGCTGCTTCTGTTTTTGGGCACCTTCATCTCCGTTCCGTGTCGCCTCGACGAGGAGGCCGGGCTCTGAATGGACATGTCGCACCGCCATTTCCTCCTGCACCATCCGCAGCATGCCGACACGGGCGGAAATGAACTCGGTGCCCACAGCGACAACGCACACCCCGCACGCCACGATAAGGACCCATTCACGTTCTTTCCCCCACGAATGTCGTTGGCTCGGTTCCAGGGATGCACGCTGTGCCTCGTTTCGCCAAGTCCCAACCGCTTCCCTTGGGCTCAACCATCTGCGACGTGACGGGTCCTGCGCAGGACAGAAACGGAGCCCCCGAGGTCGTGGCATGCGGCCAGCGTCCCACGCCTCCGCTGCCGAGATCCATGGAGAATATCGTTGGCTGCGTTCCAGAAATGCACGCTGCGCCTCGTTTCACCACTTCCCAACACCTTTCCTTGGGCTCAACCATCTGCAACGTGACGCGTCATTTGCGCTACAGGGTCGGAGTCCCCGAAGTCGTGACATGCGGCCAGCGTCGCGCGCCCTCGCCGCCGAGCTCCATGCGTGTGCCAGCTCAGGCCGGGGAGATTCGTGGCCAGGAGCGTTCTCCTCCGTCTTGTAAAATCCCCCCGCAGAGAAGCTGGTACGTCGCGCGGTGGGCAGCGCGGCGCCGGGCGAGCACGAAGAACGATCGATCTGCCACGATTCTGCAGCAGCGATTTAGGGTGGTGAATCGAGCGGCCGGTATGGTCCACAAGCGGGTGCTGGAGGATCCGGAGAGAGCGATAGCTGCGTGACGGGGGCGCAGCAGGACCGGCGGTCGGCGCAGGGGTGCGACGGGCGCGAGGGCAGAGATGTGGAAAGAGGATTGCGAGCAAAATGGACGTATGTGGTGGGAGACGCGGCATGTTATACTCGAGGGACGCGCGCCAGCGGGCCGCGGATTGCCGGATCGGGCGACCGTGCAGCCCGATCGGGGTGGTCGACTTTCCGGATGCGGGACTGCCGTCACGTTCTTTATAGAAGATAATTCTAGCGGAATATAACTATAAGACCTACGATAAAGAGCTTCTAGCTATTATAGAAGCATTTAAGGCATAGTAGCTATATCTCGAAGGCGCTTTATATTTAGTTACTATACTTATTAACTACGCTAACCTTAAAGCCTTTATAATAATAAAGCAACTTATAGGTAGATAGGCTCGTTAGGCTATATTTCTAGCTCTATTTAATTTTGTAATTAAGTATCGACTAGGGAAAACGAACCTAGCCGATACGCTATTAAGATATAGTAACTACGTATGCAAATAGGCGCATATATCGAACCTACTACTAATATTATAGAAGAAACTCTAGGTATATAGTATAAGAGCTAAGTATAGCAATTAGGCGTTTCTTTAGCGTATTGCAATTACGATATAAGAGTAACTTATAAGTATAGTCTTAGGGCAGCTTCTAGAAGGGTGCGTATAAGACTACTTCTTAAGTAGCGTATATATCGCACGCGTAGCGGTTACTATAGAAGGACTATACCTAAATATCTTAGACTTAGTTCTTAACTTTACTAAATCGCTAACGCTATAGAAGTCTAATACAAAGGAACTCTTTAAGGAGGCGTAGCGTAGTAGAGGCGAATATAATAGGTATCGTATTAGGAAAGGAGTACTATATTATAGCAATTAGCTATATCTTCTTAAGGACTATATACTATAAACGTAGGTAATCCGTATATACTATAATAATCTACTCGCTAGTTACTTTAGTAAGGATAAAACTACTAAGTTAGTATAGTAGAAGTATTACTAGCTAGGGATGTCTACGGATATTAGCTAGTACGTCTAATCCTATTAGAAGTGCTAAGTATCGAAAGCGAGACGCTATTAACTATACGGCGAGCTATTAGCATTACCGTAGCTAGAGCTTCTATAGAAGGAGCTAACTATAGACTTTATTACGGACCTGCTACCTAGTAAGCGAGACGTATATATATATAATGCGGTTCTAGTAATTATTAACCGGTACTCGAAGATAAACCTCTTCGTACTAACTACTAAGAAATATATAAGCGTAGATCTTATATAGATTTTAATTAATAGGGTAATTTGCTAATTCGGAATGCTATATAGAATTGTAAGTAATAGAGGCACTATCTTTACTAGCTAGTTCTAGTTAGACTTCTACTTTAAGTCGTATATAAACCGTAAGCTATCTATAGCCTTCTATCTATAGACTAATAGGTAGACAAAACGTACTAACTAGACGCTAGAATAGTACTTACGTATCTTCTATAACGATAAGTAGAATAACTAGGCGACGTTACTACCTTAGGCGGAATTAGCTTATAATAACGCGGTATATCTAACGTTTAAAATAAGTTCGTTTAAGGTAGTATATAGCTATAATACGGAGATTATAATAAGTATATAAGTCGATCGGAACGAGCTTTCTAGAAGAGAGGTACTAGTAGCAATCGACGCTACGAAGTAACTATAAGAAATATATAAGAACTTTGCGAAACGCTAGCGATACGTAGCTAAAGCGCAAGCTAGATACTTTAATACTAGGCATAAGCCGATAGAGTTTAAAGTTAGTAATATAGTATTATTATCTTCGAAGAACCTTCGCTTAAAGGTGCCTATAAAGAAGTTAGTACCGAAGTTCGTAGGTCTATTTAAGGTAATTAACGCGATTAGGAAGTAGGTATACTACCTAGCCTTACTAAGCGTATAGCGCGTTTATAACGTATTCTACGTATCTTTACTAGAGCCTTAGAAGAGCGCTATAGGCGATACGAATATAGAAGGTATATCGCTTATAGAAGAAGACTTAAGTAGGTAGCAAGTTAAAGAGATTCTAGACACGTAAGTTAAATATAAGAAACGCTAGTAGTTAGTTAAGTAAATAGGCTAGCTAAAAAAATATAATACGTAGGAACTAGTCGAGTATATTAGAGAATATAAGGCACTAAATAAATTCGAGGCAACGCGTAAGGTAAATAAGCGTAGCCTAAAGGTAACGCAACGGCGCGTCGTATATAATATATAGGCATAAAAGGTAGAATAAATAGCTTTTTATTCTATAGATAAGCTTTATACTATTTATAGAGAGCTAACTAAATATTTATTATAGCGTATTATACGCGAAGCGTATAAGCGGCATATATATAGAAGTATAGAGAAGCGTAAGAAGCGCTAGCTTAGGTACTACCTTTAGCTAGCTTATTCTTAGAAGCCTTCTTCTCTAAGGAAGCCTTCTCGGCCTTATCCTCCTTCTCTAAGGATAGATAGAGGCTAATAGTAGCGTTAATAGCGTTCTACTCTACCGGAACGCTACTATACTTAGCGATCTATAAGTATAGTTAGTATATAATACGAAAGCGATAAGCTACTAGATATACCTAAGTAAATAGCTCTATTATACTCCGGAGGGTACTATTAAGCTAGGTAGCCTTATAAATAAGCGCGTAGGACTCTTACGAGGCGCCGCTACCGCTTTTCTTCTTAGTAGGCTTACTACTAGCTAGCTTACTATTATTAGTTTAGAGGTACTTTATAACCGTCTTAGTCTCTATACGCGTAGTTAGTAAATACGAGATATAAGCGATACGTACGCTACGCGTAATATTAAAAGAAGAACTTACTAGCGTAAGTAGTATCTAGCTAGGTCTAGGTATCTACTACCGCTTGCTAGCTATTAGCTTATACTATATCGGTTCTATAGTAGCTAAGCTCGGCCTAGTAACGTACTAGCGCGTCGCGTGCGTCGTATATATAACGTACTACTAACTTAATAGCTTTACGGTAGGTCTACTTATAAGCGTACTTACTATATATATAACGTATATACTTCTTAGTATTAATATCCTTAGGTAGCTTACTAGAGTAAGTAGCTTAGCCTATACTACGGTTAGTATATAAATAAAATACGACGAGATAGCAAGTAGAAAGGAACTTATAGTTGCGTTTACTAGGGTCGCAATCGTTATAAATATAACGATCGTACTACTTAAAGTACTTAGTCTTAGCTATACTAATATAAGAAGTAATAAAAGCCGGGCTAAGTATAGTACTAGTATATAGTATAGTAGGGGCGTCTATAAGGCGCTAGCGCTTCGTAGCTAGTATATAGTTAGAAGGAGGGCCTATAGCTCTATTAGTAATAAGGTCTAGTAAGAAGCCTAGCTCTAATAATAGAGAGCGAGTACGCTTTATAGGCATACTATTACTAAGTAGAAGTTAGGCTAATTATAAGAATGCCCTATATAGATACGGATAGGATATACTAGCCCGGCCTATCTTTAGATAGCTAAGGAGAGAACGGGCCGAGCCTATCCGGCTTAGTAAGGAGATACTCTTCGCTGCTGCCGTCGCACCTAGAATAACAAGGTAGATATTCGTATAGTTACTATCTAGAGCCTATTATCCTTATGCTAGCCTATAGTATATACCTAATAACTCTAATACGCAAATATCTCCTTAAACTATATAACGGCTTAAGGAATATTAGGTAGAAGGACGCGCTCCGCGCTAGATAACGCCGCTATAGACTAGAATAGCGCCGTAGAAGGTACCCCGTCCGAAACGCTACGTAGGATAGGCAATAACGCTACCGTAGAAGACCTAAAACGTTAATCTAATAACGGAGATAGACGGAGGTATAAGCTTACTCTAGACGCGCCTATAGAAGATAGGGAGATTATAGATAAGGAAAGGAGACTATGCCTTATAAAGTTGCGATAATAGATACTCTAAGTTAAAGCTAATATTAGGCGACTTAAAGTAGAAGCTGCCTAACGGAGGCTTGCCTTAGCTAAGCTAGACTAGAATAGGTTAGTTAGTAGCAACTAGCTCCTAAAGGCTAAAGAACCCTCTACGTTTAAAGAAAAGAGCCGGGCTTAGTACGATAACTAAACCTATACTATAGAATAACTATTCCGTAGACATCCGGGTTTTAATAGTCGTAAGAACTAAAAGATAGATTACGCCGCAGATTATATAGGCAAGCTCTAGTAAGACTACTAGAAGCGATATATAAATTAGCTAGCGCCGGGAACTACCCTATTCTAGCCTATAATAAAGAAGGTTATAATTAACTCTATAGGTTCGCTATTCGAGCGATACTAGAGAGCCTATAACGCGTTAAAGACGGTTAAATAGGGTAGGCGCACCCCTATAGAGCTCCTAGAAGAAATAAAGAAGCTCTAGAAGGAAGTCTAAAAGAATTAAGAAAGCTATAAGATCCTAGCATTCTACTCCGCCTTATCGCCGCTACTACGATACCGTATATAGTTATACTTAGTATTAGCTAAGTTGCTAAAGAAAGTAAAAGAGTAGGCAAACTAAGCCTACTATCTTATTAGCGATACGGCGGATAAGAATAAGTAGCGTAAGAATAGGCAGATAGCGCGGAACTATAAGCGTACTAGTACGAAAATAGCTACCTTCTTACTAAAGGGCAAATACGTAAATAAGCAGCGCTTGCCTAGGCCGTCCTAAGGTAGGGACGGGCTAGAACGGCTTAGATTGCCTTCTATATACTATAGTTATAGGCAGGTAGGCTATAAGAAAAGAGAATGCCCTAACTCTAACCTTTAGGACTATAACTTAGAAAAAGAGAGGGCCTACTTCTAGAAGCTATAGCGGTTATAGGCTATATCTAATATAGCGAGAAATAGAAGAGAGTAGCAGAGCCGGGTAGGCCTAGAGGCTACTACTACTCTAAGCTTATTACTATTATAGCTATAATCGTAGAGCTAGATAAGCCTAGAGAGGTTATAGAGTTAATTAACTTAGGCGCGGTAGTAAACTTTATAGACGCTATACTCGCGAAGAAGGTAGAATAGAATACTACCTTCGATAGTAGTACGCAGTTTATAGCGCTTAACGGCTAGAGCCTATAGATTATAAGTAGTACGGAGGGCCTATTATTAGTCCGTAATAGCCTAGGCTAGGTCCGTAGGTATAAGGCCTAGATATAGGTAGGCTATATCTACGGGTTTTAGATTATCCTAGGAATGCTATAGTTAGAGGCGCTAAACCTATTCGTCGACTTCGTAATAAAGATGCTAGTCTAAAGGCGCAAGCTAAGAGAAAGGCAAACTATAGCGGTTATAGGCGCAATACGTTTTTAGTAAGACTACGGGTTATTCTAGAGCGATATAGTTTACGCCTTATTAGTCTAGAAAGTATTAGGTAAGGATATAAAGAGATAAGAGGAGGTCCCTATTGCCTTCTAGGAATATGCCGCTATATTCTTAGAATAGAGCGCCGAAGAGCTACCTAACTACGGCCTAAACGATATAGCTATCGACTTAGTAGAAGGCAGTTAAGTCCCTTAGAGCCTAGTTTACCTAATATCTAAAGCGGAACTAGTATATACGTATAACTATATAGAGAGTAACCTAAAGTTAGGTTTTATACGGCATTCTATATCGCTAGTAGGCGCACTAATTCTATTTATACGTAAGAAGGACAGCACGCTACGGCTCTACGTAGACTATAGAGAGTTAAACGCTATTACGGTTAAGAACTACTACCCGCTGCTACTAATTATTAAATCCTTAGACTAGCTAGTAGAAGCTACTATATTCTCTAAGCTAGATATTAGGAATACGTACTATAGGATCTAGATCCGTAAGGAAGACAAGTAGAAGATAGTATTTAGAACTAGATACGGCTACTATAAGTATACCGTAATGCTATTTAGACTATTAAACGCGCTCGGCGTATTCTAGAGGTATATTAACTAGGCCCTCGCAAGTCTTATCGATATATTCTGCGTAGTATACCTCGACGATATTCTAGTCTACTTAAAGGATAAAGTAGAATATAACGGCTATATCCGGTAGGTACTAGTACGACTATAATAATATAGGCTCTACGCTAAGTTAAGTAAGTATAAGTTCTATAAGGACTAGGTTAAGTTCCTTAAGTACGTCGTAAAACGTAAGGGGGTCTAGATTAACCTAGAAAGAGTTAAAGCGGTATAGAAGTAGCCTATTTCTAACTCGGTTAGGGATATTAGAGTATTTCTAAGATTTGCTAATTACTACCGAAGATTTATAAGAAGGTTCTCTAAGCTTACGGTGCTACTAAACTAGTACCTCGAAGAGAAGAAGGGGCTAGCTTAGCGGAAAGAAGAGTCTAGATCTCTATAGCTCGATACTAGCGCTCTTATAGCTTTTACTAAACTAAAAGAAGCGTTTATAGCTGCGCCTATTCTACGCTATTTTAACCTAGCCTTACCTATCTAGATAGAGACTAATATATCTAGGTTAGCTATCTTAGGTATTATAACCTAATAGTATAATTTCGGGAATTAGAAGAAGTAGTAGTTTCTAGTAGTATACTTCTTACGGAAGATAGTAGCTATAGAGAGAAACTATAGAACGGAAGATAGTAAGCTACTAGCTATAGTAGCGTTCTTTAAGCATTTTCGCTACTATCTTAAGAGCGCGCGATACTAGGTCGAACTTCTAACGGATTATACTAATCTCTAGACGTTAATAACGATAAAGACGCTCTTAAGGCGTTAGGTACGGTAGGCTAAGTAGCTATCTATAATCGATTTCCGTATAATCTACCGTCCTAGCTCCGCAAACGAAGGGGCTAACGTACTAAGCTATAGACCCGACTACGAGGAAGCTAATTATTTAAGGAAATAAGCTATAGAGGAGAAGGCTAGAGTAAGCTAGTAGTTCCTACGCGCGGCATTAATACCGGTAGGATAATTTAGCCTAGTCTACCTTACGGCTATAGCGGTTATAGCCGCTACTAGCGTAACTTAGAAGCTAAACTATATAGTAGTAAGGATAAGAGAGGTACTAACCTATACTAACGTACTCGCGTAGGCTTAGTAATAGGCGACCGAGAAGAGTAAGCTATATTACGAAGGCAGGATATACGTCTAGAAAGGACTAGAACGCTTAAGGTTACTTTAGGGGTGCTACGACGATCTCTTAAGCAAATACTTTAAGTTCGCTAGGACCTTAAAATTATTATAGCGTAGGTTTTACTAGCCTAAGATACGCTAGTATATTAAGGACTTTATACGTATATACGAAGCGTATACTAGAGCTAAGCCCTAGCGATACCTACTCTACGGCCTTCTATACGTAAAGGAGCTATTATCGAGCCTATAGAAGAATCTAACGATAGATTTTATTACGGACCTTTTACCTAGTCGCTTATAGGACCGGGTATATAACTTAATCCTAGTAGTAGTTAATAGATTTACTAAGATAGCTTATTATATTCTATACTATAAGAATATTGCAGTAGAGGGGCTAGGCGAGCTACTATTTAGGGAGATTATACGCCTTTATAGCGTCCCCTACTCTATTACGTCTAATAGAGGACCTATTCTAACCTCGAATTATTAGAGTACGCTATACTACTACCTCGGGGTATATCGAAAACTTAGCACTGCCTTCTATTTATAGATAGATAGATAAACGGAACGCTAGAACTAGATACTCGAATAGTACCTATATATATACTATAACTTTAAATAGGATAACTAGGCTATACTACTATCTATAGCGGAATTCGCTTATAACGATAGCCGTTATGCCTCTATAGGGTATACGCCGTTCTAAGCAAACTACGTTCGTAACCCGCGGCGGCTAAACTAGCCTAGAATGCGCTAGAAGGCGGGAGAAGCGCCTAAGGCAGTTATACTAGCGGACTAGGTCTTTATAGTATAGAAGCAGTTAAGGACGAGGCTAGCTATAATACGAAAATAATAGGCATCGATATATAATCGATATTATAAAGATATAACGTTTCGCGTAGGCGAATAAGTCTACCTTTTTATAAGAAATATTAAGTTACTACGGCCCTCTAAGAAGCTAGATTATAAGTATATAGAACCCTTCCCGATAGAGAGGGTTATAAATAGTATAATATACCGCTTAAAGCTTCTATCGAACCTTAAGATATATCCGACCTTCTACGTTTCGCTACTAGAATAGGCTATCTTAAACTAGAATAGGCGGAGATAGGCCCTAATATAGAGGTTCGACGTAGACGAAGGCAAGGTATATAAGGTAAAGGCTATTAAGGAATAACGTATAGACAACTTAGGGAACTAGAAATATTTAGTATTCTAGAAGGGGTACGAGTCGGAAGACAATTTATAGGAGCTAGTAATAGGCGGAAACCGCACATCCTTAGCAGCTCGGGCGCCTACTTAAGCGCGAGCTTAGGCTCTCCTCTATATTAATTAATTATCTACCCTACGTTTCTTGTTTATAGTTCTAGTATTATTATACGTTCTGTGCGTACCCGCCCTGCTAGCTATTACGAGAGACGATGTAGCTAACACGAGGGTTCGTAAGCTAAACGTAGAAGCGTAACTACGAGCGTAGCCGTTACTCGATCTAAACTGCAGTGCTTACGAGGATTCCTAAGCCTAGCTACCTAGAGACGAGAGAGACGAGAACTGCGCGTTATTACGCTGCGTGCGACTGCTATATACCTAATTCTAGGGCTGTTAGGCCTTAGCGATATAGATATGCACGCCTAGTTAGCTATAAGCTAGTTAGAGTAGTATAGGATTTACGCATTAAAATGGAGCCGAAGGTAGGGCTATATAACATCTTCTACGGACAAGAACTACCGAAAACACGAAAGGGAAGAAGTTACTTATAGTCTAATAGCACGAACTACGATACGAGAAGCAAGCGATTAATTACGACAAGCCGCTAGAACGCACTTTATTATATATAAGCCTAGGCGGAACTAGAAAACTCGGGAGGACTTAAGAGCATTAAGGCTACCTTCTATACGGGGACAGTCTCTAACCCTAAGAAAGTTATAAACCCTTAGTCCTATTGCGACTTAGAATCGACGGTGTTTTAAGACGCCGACGATTAGTTATAGAAGGCTAACGGTATAGCTTATCTATAGCTTTCCGAGGATTCGCTTAGGGTTACTATGCCTATATAGAGGGGTCGTTATAGCTAGGATAGCCGAGAAATACGACATTACGAGCTGCACGGAGTTTAGCGAGCTAGGGAAAGGATATAGGATCGTATTACTACTCGCACTCCCCGGTTTCGCCGTAAGGCTACGTTTCGCAACTTCGGTTGCCCTGTTTTCGGAAGGGTTTAATAACTCTTCCTATGTTTAGTATAGGCTTAGAACGGCCCCTATACTTCCCTATCGGAGATTACCTAAAGGCTCTAGGAACATATAGCACGGAGGGATTACCGATAGGCCGGACGTTTACGATAATATAGGTTAGGAGTATTATAAGCCGGATAGACTAAGAAACTAACCTCTAGGAAAGTATTACGGGTAACTACTAGGTATTACTAGCTACCCCTAGTTTCGGGAGAGTTTAATTAGCTCTTCCTATATTTAGTATAGGCTTAGAACGGCCCCTACACTTCCCTATCGGAGATTGCCCGAATGCTCTAGGAAAACATAGCATAGAGGGATTACCGATAGGCCGGACGTTTAAAATAATACGGGTCGGGAGTATTACGAGCCGGATAGACTAAGAAACCGACCCCTAGGAAAGTTTATAAGTAACTACTAGGTATTACTAGCTACCCTTACTCGCAATTTACGAAGTTACGAATTTCCTTTTACTATATCTAGATCTAGAGTTTCTGCTTCTTGTTTTGTTTTTAATTTAGCGAGAATATTCCTTTCGTTATATAACAAACTAGTACTACTATTACTACTAACTTTACCTAACGCTAACTAAACTAGCTAGTTTAGTTCGTTATTACCGACCTTCGGCCGAAAATATGCCGAACGATCCGACTAACGATTCCTCTGCCGGCACTAATAACCCGGACACTACTATTAACTCTAGCAGTGTCTCGGATAATATTAGTGCAGAGGATCGCAATTAAGAGTTCCGTTACTAACCTACCTAGTTTATCGGACCTAATAGAGGAGTTAAACGACCGGTTAGGAGCTCTCTAGGCTCTGCTAACCTTTTAGCTCGTCCTAACGGAACGATAGGAACGGGTAATACTTATTCTCGTCGACGAGGGGCTATAGGACTATAACTCCCTATTAACACTACTATTAGCTTAAGCGTCGAGCAGTTTTAAGCCTTAATTTCTGCAAGCCGACCTCCTATGCCTTTGCCTAGTTCTAAGGAGATAGGATACTTCGAAGGGTTAGACGTTACTAAGTTCGTTAAGCGTTTTAAAGACCTATACCGAACTTATAGAGGCGACTAGGGCGATAAAGCTACTAAAGTCGAGAAGCTAGTTAGCTACGTTTATCGACATTAGCGTCCTATAGTTAAGAAGCTCGAAGGGTACGAAAGTCGTAACTATAGACTATTTAAAAGCAACCTTCTTAAGGAGTATCGCGAGTTTAATAGTTAACGCATACTCGGAGATCGGTCGTACCTTTCCTAGCTATCCCTATAGAAGCTAGATAAGCTAGAGGAGATTTCCGAGTATATTCGGAACTTCGAGATCTCTTCTGCTATAATTCCTCTAGAAGATCTAGATAACTTTAGCCGTACCTAGATGTTTTTAAAGCCTCTATTTAAGCCTATACGGAAGAAGATTTAGAATAAAGCGAACCTAGATATAGATCGCCCCTATACGTTTCGTAACTTTACGAGAATAATTTTAGCTATAAAAGCCGAGTTGCGAAAGGATAAAACCGATAAAGCCTTATATAAGGATAATCGCTCTATTCTAGCAGGAAAGCTAGTTAAAGCGATAAGGAATACTGCCCCTCGCCTAAATCCGGTCTCCGCAGCGACAAGCGCTATATCTAGGGTAAGCCCTAACGTTAAGAAGCTAACTAAATAGTTAGCTGCCCTTGCCCTTGCTCTTTTAAAGAACTAGGAACCTGCGTATAGACCCCTGCGCAGTAGCTAAAAGGATAAGGAAGCACTAGAGATCTAGGCTATAGTTATAGCCTATGCTGCCTTAGAAATTAAGATAGGTACCGCTTGCTAGGAGTATAGTTTAAAAGGCTACCGTAGCGGAGACTGTCCCTACTTTAATTAGCTTCTAGATTAAGAATTTCTTTATAAGGACAAGACTCGCCGAATATGTCCTAGCCGAGCTAGCGGAGAAACAAGACCTCTTAGGTACAGCTAGGATAAGAAGTCTCCTCGATTAAAAGTTGTTCTCCTAGCTCTTAAACAAGCTATCGGTCCGATTAACGTTAGCAAATATATTAGCTTTAATACTCTGCGAGCCTCGTAGCAATCTAACCGGCGTAAACGTCCCGTCTCGATTAACGCTAGTATAGCTAGGTTTAGGACTATAGAGTATATAGAGGAATATAAGCTTATAGGATCTCTCTTTGTTCTAGGAGAAGAAGAGGAAGAAGAGGATTATAACGCTGCCTACGCAGCTATACGGTCCTCTTAGAAAACCGTCTAGAATCCCTCTCGCCCGACTGCGTCTCTAATAAAAGCTACGAAGGCGAATATAGAGAAGCAGAAGTAGGCTGCTAAAACGGGAACGAGCAACTCTCGCAGAGAGCAAGCACTGCTAGAGATAATAGAACATTATCGCAGGGGTGAACTAAGCTCGTCTTAAGGAGCGGCTTCGTCTTAGACATAGGGAAGATCTTAGACTCTAGCGGTTCCGAATTCCTAGGATGCGGAGATGTAGGATGCCTAATTCGGTCCTATAGTCCCTCCTAGAGGCAAAGCGAAAGGGGCGCAAAAAGCTAAGCCGAAAACGTAGAGATTAGACAACCTGCTTAAGAAGGCTATTCCTATAGACGAATAGGAAGCGTTCTAGTCTAATAGGCTCCTTAGAGCACCTCTAGTTATAGAACTTAGAGAACTATAGCTGTTCGGGCAGCAAGCTCTTAGTCGGTTCCTATACGGAAGGAAGCCTATAGATCTGTCCTATAGCGCTGCACTCGAGCGCTATTATACGTTAAAACGGAGGCTAGACGGCACGGCTACCTCTGCTATTAACTTCGCTTAAATCTATAATAGGATATAGGAGTACAATTCCGCTAGCTATTCCGACGAAGATAGCGAAGCGTCTAGAAAGGAGGAGAGCGAGGATAATAATAAGGGCGACGTAGGCCTTTATCGGTACGGAGAGCTAAAGATTAATGCTTTCCTAATAGACTCTTTCGACTCTTTTAAGCAGCCCGAGGAAGAGTAGGTATCCTTAGCCGATAACTAGGAGGAGCTAAGCGACGACGAAGTCTAGTTTAATGCGAAGGAGTAGAATAATACCGAAACACAGCCCTTATCTGTTTCTCTTAATTAGGAGGAAGCGGACGAGGAGATCGTTCGATAAGATATACTAGAGATTACTATTATAATAGTAGTAGATCTCTCGGTTCGGCTAGTCTCTAGTATAGAGGCGTTGCCGTATATTCCTGCTTCTAAGCTATATACGGACCCGGATAGTGTCCTCCTAGACTTCTATAAGGACTACCTGCTTATTCTAAGCATCTATATCTATGCGACTCTCGGGGAGGCTCGACAAGTATACGATATCCTAATTAATAAGGGAGCGGAGAGCATAATTATAAGCTACGAGAGGGCTCGGAGCTTAAGGCTTCCTATTTCGACTAACATTACGGCTACTATGCGTAGTATCTTAGGCAAGGTTACCTTTATTAGGATGTGTCGTAACGTCCGCGTAGAGGTATACGGAGTTGTCGTCTTTATAACTTTCTTTATTGCTAGCGATCCTAAGACGCTAACTCTTCTAGAAAGGCCGTAGGCCCGAAGAACTCGCCTTTCCTCTAGGAACTATAATAATAGCTCCTAGGAAGGTACGATCGCTAACGACCGTAGAAACCTAGTTTATTTCACCGGCATAGTAGGAAACAATAGGTGCAGAACGGTAGACGATATTCTTCGTAGGTCGGGAAAAGATTAGGTGCTAAGGTCCGCTTTAGCCCGATCTTAAGCACTAATATAGGTAGGGCTAAAACGCGCTAAACCGAGCTAAAGAGTATCCTTAAGAGGATAGCTAAACTAGTGCCTAGAGTAAATACGGCGCTAGACTATAGGATGCTCGAGAAACTAGCGGGGAAGCTTACTAAAGAAGAGGAGGACCGGTTTAACAAGCCTATCTGCGAGCATCCTCGTAGCAAAACTATCTTCTTTAAGAATAAAGGCGAGCATAACTACCTTAGTTACTAGCACCGTTCCTACTTTAGAGATCCTAAATTCGAAGGACTAGTCTTTAACTGCATAGCCTAGTATAAGTTTCTCGTAGAGTTATATACGGATCCCGAAGGCTTAAGGGCTTATAACGAGATAAGAGAATTTATCGGAAAACAAGTTCGGAACGTCCCTCCGTTGTCCCCGCTAATTTGTCCTAGCTAAAAGTCCGACAATACCCTTTGTCGGGGCCTCTAGCATAAGTTTACGTAGAACCCGGACCTCTAGGAAAGGCTTTTATCTACTATACTATATAAATTAGTATACTCTAAGGCTAAAGACCGCTCTTATAGTATAGGGTTCTCTTATAATAAAGCTCCTACGAAGCGTCGAAGCGAATAGGGGCGGAATAAGCTTAGGAAGCGCCTTATAAAGCTAAGGGAGTATCTGTTTAGATAGCTAGATCTTGCTAGTAAGAGCCCTAAGCTACTTCTAGGAGCCTCTAAGGCTAGTTCTAGGACTGCTAGGACAGCTTCCGGGGCTAGTAGGGGTAGTCTTAGAAGCTTTAGGGCACTTACGGATGCTAGTAGGGGGAGCTTCGGAATAGCCGCGGGACGGAGTAGGGAGCTAAATAGGCAGCTTCGGGCACTAAGGGGGAACCGACTAGGAACGATTAGGAATGCTAATGTTATAGAAGGGGCGCTAAGTAAAGTCTTAACTAATCTGCGTACGGGCTAGCGGAACTTGCCGAGTAAACTAGCTAGTTTAGTTCGATTATTACGTAACGCATATAATAATCTTATATTCTTACTCTTCCCGGAACTAGTCGGGCATCGTTTAGGAAGCCTAGAGCTCTATTCCTAGGAGGATCCTCCTAGTAACCTGCTCTTTCCTAACTGCTTTAGGAACCTCTTTTCCCTATAGGACTTAGAACTTAAGGTTCTCCTCCTAGATAAGTATTCTTACGACTCTAAAGATAGATACGAATCTAAGGGCGACTACGAACGAGCTATAGTTGCTAACGTTATTTACGAGGAAATCTGCCGGAGTTATAGGGTTCGCCGTAGTAAACTGCTACTAAACGTACTCCTAGACCCGGATACGCAAGCTAAATTCTCTCTAGAAATTAGGGCGTTTACGATGCATAAGCGTATTGCAGACAAGGTTAGATCCGTTAACGCGGACGTATCTATAACGGATAAATCGAATCCTAGTAGTAATCTATATTAGAGAAAGAAAGCACTTGCTACGGAGGAAGCTATGCTACCTAGAACGGGCCCCTTTAATAGGAGATACTTAATTAAAAAGTTTTCTAGCATTCCGAAAGGTTTAAGGCTTACGCTAGAACGGCTCGCTTAAATTAAGCCTACTATTTCGCTAATAGAACGGGAGCTATATCTTCTAACTAAGATGCTATATAATCGGGAAGCTGCACTTACTTAGGATTTTAAGCATCTCGGTTGTATTAAGCCTACTATTGCTCCTCCTTAGGTTATCCGTACGATCCCGTATAAGCTATAGCAGCATCCTAGTTTCCGACTCTAGAGCTCTCTCGAGGGGGAAGTCGTAAAAATGCTCCGCAAGCGTATAGATGCAGGCGCTCTTAAACTATGCTATAATGCCTACCGGAACCTATACTTTCTCGTAAAGAAGAAGACTAACCTAGGAGAACTAAAGAAGTATCGCCTAATTAATGCTGCATAGAAGTTTAATGCTATAACTATTCGCGATGCTAACCTTCCTTCTAATACGGATAGTTTTTCTAAAGCTTTTGCAGGTTATATAATCTCGTCCTTAGTTAACATCTTCTCTAGCTACGATTAGATTCTACTAGACGTAAGAAGTCGGGACCTTATAGGTTTCGATACTCCTCTTAGCCTGCTACGCTAGACGATACTACTATAAGGAGCTACGAACTCTATCGCTTAATTTGTCCGAATTATTATGCTTATCCTTACTACTTAAATACCTTACGCTACTAAACCTTTCCTCGACGATATAGCTATTCGCGGTCTAAAAACAAAGTATAGCAATAAGGAGGTTAAGCCTAGGCTCCGCCGATTTATAGTAGAATATATTAGGAACTTAGACGAGGTACTTGCCGACCTTAAGAGAGTAGGACTAACGGTTTATAGGGAAAAGCTGTAGCTATGCTGCAAATAGATTAAGATAGTAGGTTACGTTACTAATAAATATAGCAGACACCTAGATGCGGAACGAGTAGCTAAGCTCGTTAAATAGCCTACTCCTACGGATTAGAGGGAAGTCCGAATTCTTATAGGAATGTTCGTATACTATAAGATCTAGCTTAAGGACTTCGCCTAGTTGCTGCGGCCGCTCTTTTCTCTCCTAAAAAAGGACGTTAAGTTCGTATAGATAAAAGAATATTAGCAGTCTAAGGATGCGATTACGGAACTCCTTATCTCTACGCTAGCGCTAGTAGCGCTAGACTATAAACTAGAGGGAGGGCTAATCGTAGTAGGCGTTAACTCTAGCCTTTACTCGTAAGGATGCTATATATCTTAATGCGACCGGAAAGATAGCAGGATCCGATACCCTTCTCGGTTTAAGTTAGGACTATTCTCCGCTTCTAAGCAACGCTATAACGCTAGGAAGCGCGAGTGTCTCGGTGTTCTTAAAGCACTAAAGAAGTATTGTCCGTAGTTATTTAGTATTTTCTTCTAGCTAGAAGTAGACGCTAATACGCTAGTGTATTAACTTAATAAGGCTGCTACGGACCTCCCGAACGCAGCTATTATAAGATAGCTAGCGTAGATTAGGCTGTTTAATTTTAGTATAGTATATATCCCTAGGAAGAGGCATACAGCTGCCGATAGACTGTCCCGCAAGCCTCCGACAGAGCGGGACACCCGAGAACTAGCAGAGGAGGGCAATATCGATAAGATAATCGATAACTAGTTTTTCGCCTACTCCGCCTACGACCTCGTCGCCTAAGTATTCCCTGCTCGAGCGGAATTAGAGGAGGAAGTACTAAACGGTACCTACTCTTAGGACTCGAGGAACATCGCATTCTTCCTAACTTACCTACGCTATCTGCTAGGCCTAACCCTAATAGAATATAGGTCTCTATGGAAACGAGCACTTAAGTTCTATATAAGTAAGGAGGGTTAGCTTATAAGATAGGATCGTATCGGTAGTATCCCTTAGAGAGTTATCGACGATAATAACTATCGCGAAAGGATTATTACTGCCTGCTACGACTACTATAGACACCCGGGGCCGGAACGGACGTATAAGACAGTTACTAAACGATAGTAGTAGGACGGTATTTATACCGCAGTAGTTCGTTTCTATAAGGGTTGCTAGCAATATGCGCTTAGGAACGGGCACTAGCGTCCTAGCCTACTCTACGCTTCCGAGAAACAGTATCTTAGGGAGCGATAATACCTAGACGCGGTGTTTATTAGCACCGGGCTCTATCTTATTATTGCAAGAGAGGCTGTTTCTCGATAGCTAGAGGCCCGATTAATACGGACAACGGATAATCGCAAGGTTAACGCTAAATACGTTACGAAGTTTATCTACGAGGACTTAATTTGCCGCTAGGGGGCTATAGCCGAGATCTATATAGACGGGGGCGGAGAGAATATTTAAGAGACGCTGCTTACTAGCTACGGAATTAAGTAGGTTACGATCTCCCCCTACTATCTATAGGCTAACGGAATCGTTAAACGGGGACACCGTCTAATTCTAGCGGCCCTCTCTAAGCTTATAGGCGGAGGAGTAAGCGCTATAGCGAAGCATATTCCCTCGGTCCTTTAGGCGGAACGTACTACGACAAACTAGATAATAGGGCTAACTTTAGCGGAGATAATAATAGGCAGGGACGCTATATTACTAGTAGAGCTTAAATTCCGTACTTACCGGGTAGCTAAGTAGGGGACAGTCCGTAACCGCCCTTCCTTATTAGCGATACGAGCTGCTGCTATAAAACGGATGTATACGACGCTTAAGGAAGCTCGTGCTAGATAGGACCGGCTGCGGAAGCATAATATTAAGTATTTTAATAACTAGAAGAACGCTAATTAGCAGGAGCTTCGTCCTAGATAGATAGTAGTCGTTTACCGATCGGAACTAAAAACGAGCTTCTCGAATAAGCTGCGGTACCGATAGCGCGGTCCGTTTCTTATATATACTATTGTTCGTAAAGGAAAGGCGTATAAGATTAAGGAGCTTAGCGGGGAGGTCCTTTACTATACGTTCCCTAGGTTTAACTTAAAGCTAGTGCCGTACTAGAGGGATCCGGAAGCTATAGTTCCTTAGGAGGATAACTTTAATCGGGGGCAGCTAGGTCCTCTACCTCCTAAACTACGGCCGCGTAGTTATCTATACCCTTAGGTCCGGATTAGCGAGCTATTAGGAATAACTTAAGAAGAGAGGGGGGAGTATATCCGTTAGCTAGACATTCTAATGCTAGAGGAATCCTAGTAGGCTCCTAATTCCCCTATATACGTGCATCTTATAAGCCGCATCTAAGCCTCGATTGCTTACCGGAATAGTTGCTCTAATACCTCCGACTCGTTATCCGATCGGTAGTCTTGCGATATAATAAAAGGACCCTAGTTCTTAAGGCTAACATCGTCTATCTGCTAAATTGCTTCGTTTATATACGCTTGTAAATCGTTAGCGCGTAAAAGGTCGGCAGCTTCCTACTACGCCTTAAACTAGTACCTCTAGTCCTCGATTATCTCTTATAGTATTCGAGCTAATATACGAAAATTGTAGCTACTAAGGTCTAGATACTCCGTTATAAGATCTTAAGCCTCGCGCAGCTTAAACGACAGTCCTGCCTTATAGATCTCGATAATGCGCTTTACGAGCACCTTCTCGATAGTAAAGACTATATTGCAGGTCTAAGCACGGAATAACGGTAGCACTTTATCTATAGCTATAGACTCGACGAAGTTATTAAGGGCGCTAACCGATAGAAACTCGTAATCTAGGGCCGGCTATATAAGAGAATGTCCGTTAGCTAGACATTCTAATGCTAGAGGAATCCTAGTAGGCCCCTAATTTTTAAAAAAATTGTTTCTGCTACGTCCGAATCGGCACGAGAAATAGGGAGAAACGTGTTACTTATTACTCTCCTATAGCTAGTGCTGCAAGAAAGGGAGGATTAGTAGCGGAAGCAGAACAGACCTTAGGAAGCTAGACAAAGGACTATTACTATAAATAAGAGGATCTACCGTTAGAAGAATACTAGTTCCTAACTAGCCTAAGTTCCTAGGAGTAGCGAGGGATAAGATTAGGCGACTCTTACTTAATTTTAGCTAACAGCTGCCTAAAAGTAATCGCGAGTACGCATATGCTTCCTTATTTCTAGCGGTGAAAATAAAGCGAACTAGCTAGTTTACTTCGAATAGCGCTAAGGATCCTCTAACGTATAGCTATAAATACCCTTACGTCTAGGTAGCGGGTTTAAGCATAAAACTCCTCTCCTTTTCGGCTCTTCTAGTCTCTTCTTAGTCTTATTAACCTTAACATTTGCCTTAAGCATAACGACCCTTAAAGGTTGCTATAGTAACTATTAAGAAGTGCAGTCTAGTTAGTACTGCCTAAGAACCGATCCGAACCACCTAGTTTAGCTTTAGGGTCATATGATATAGGTTATATAACACTAGCCGAACTGAACCACCTGGTTTAGTTCCAGGGTCAGGTGATATAGGTCATGTGACATTAGGTCACATGACCTACTAAGGAATATATCTTAGGAGAAGGTGCAACCTATAACAAACTAACACAATTAACTCGGTTGGTTCCTACCTACTGTCTCTACTTCTACTGCGCACGATACCCTCCTTGTCCCGTCCTGTCGATAGGGTTCTTAATAGGTTATAAGCCCGGGTTTGCAGAGAGGCCCTAGGTAGTAAGAGTTAGCCTTCTCCTCCTTAAAGTAATACTAGTTACCGCTTGCAGGACCTGCAGTATCGATTCGGCTAAGAAGCAGGAAAAGAGCATACGGGAGACTAAAGGCATATCCTATCTGCACTGCCGAGAAGCTCTAGAAGATCCTAGTTGCGAACTAGAAGTTCCTAGAGGGCAGGTAAGACAGAGAAAAGCCTAGTAAGGCATACACCTAAAAGGTATATAAAGAGGAACGGGTTAGCCTTAGATCGCAGCACCTAAAGGGATAAGACTAGGCCTAAGCACCTAGTACTACTAATACCTTAGAACTAGTCGGCAGTGCCCTTCTAAGAAGGTGGATCTTTTAGAGGTTCTTTACCTAAGAACCTAACCAACTCCCCTAAGAGAGAAGAGTCCTTAGATACCTTAGCTAAGAGAGAAGAGTCTTAGCAACAAGGGAAAGCAGCTATCTAGAAACTGCTATTAGATTAAAAGAGCTTGTGTTTTCTAGAGTTAGGTTGTTTGTTTGATTTTGCGAAATGGATTTAGCAAGTAGAATTAGCAAGAGAAGGGCTGCACTAGTACTATGCAAGGAAAACTAGAGACAATAGTTTAGCCTGCTATAGGACTACCTTAAATTAAAGGATATATTTTAGATTATCTTAGAGACCTTGCCCGAGTCTTCTATAGAATTATTACTATTAGTGCTTAGCCTAAGGCACTTAAGAAGTAACCTAGAATAGGTTAAGGCTAATGCTACTGCTAGGTACGAGATAACAATCTGCCTATTAGAAGATAATTAGGAGGAGACCATTAAGGAGAGACAAGCCTTAAAGATATAGGAGAAGATAAGAGCTAAGTATAGCAAGGTATATACTGCATATGCAATAGCATATGTCTAGGAGTTCGTAAACTTCTAGATAATAGAGGACATAACAATTAGAAAGGCATGGGTACAACTAGCTAGCATAGCTAGAAGGATTGCAGAGGTAGACCCTTAGGAGGCACACTATAAGGAGCTAGAGAGGAGACTTAAGCATCTCCTTAACAGCTTGCCTAAGGCATACTAAAGCATAAAGGACACTATCCTTGCCTAGCAGTCTATATTATATAAGAGTGCACTGCAGCTGCTGGAATTACATAAAGCTAGACTAAACTAGTCCTAAGAAACAGCAATGTTTGCTAAGGGGAAAGGGATCCAAGGCACGAAACTAAAATGTTACCTATATAACTAGGAACATTTTGGAGGTGTTGCTAAGTGTCTACACCTTAATAAAGCCAAGAGAACTATTAACCCGAGACAGAGCTATAGGGTGGAAAAGAGAAGAACACTACCTAGAGAGAGCAGCTTTAGAAGGAGATCCTTACTAGACAAAGAAGCATTAAAAGACATAGTAAAGAAACTTAACCTAAAAGTCTAATCCCTTAAGAAAAGACAAAGCTTAAGGAAGTTTTCTAAGAAGGCTTATGCTGCCTAAGAAGATGCAGAACCTTTAGCAACATCTAAAGCATCTCAATCCCTATTAGAGGATAATAATGTAGATAAGGTTGCATACTTAACTATAGAGGCAAAAGGCAAGTATATGCTATCGAGATAGCTGCTTAACTCTTGCGCCTCATTATACATAACTAACTAAGAATCACTTTTTAGAGAGCTAAAACCTCTTTAGAGGAAAAAGTAAATTAAGGTTAGGGGTAGCTATCTAATAGCTATATATGTAGGGAATGCAGTAATAGGTAGAAAGAGAGGAAAGCAGATTATGCTAAAGAATGTTCTCTTTATGCCTAGCTTAGGAGTTAATCTTGTTTCTTAGAGTTAATTTAGCTAGCAGTATAGTATTTAACTACCAAAATTTACACTTGTTTTATTGTCTAGGAAACCGGTTGTCTAGACAAAACTGTTAGGAGGAGTGCTATTTATTAAGGAGATTAATAATGCATTGCAGGAGCTTGCAATATTATGCTTTAATTAGAATTAAGAGAATAAAGCCTATGCCTTTAAAGCTTAGGAGAAACCCTAAGAACAGTAGGAGCTTTAGCATAGGAGACTTGCATACTTTAGAGAGGGTCTTCTTAGAAACCTGCATAAGGTATCTAACTTAAAGGCCCAGATTCCTATTCTAAAGGAACACCAGCCCTGCAGGGTATGTTCCTTAGCAAAGATAAAGAAACACAGAGGGAAAGAAACTAAGAGAAAACCCTAAAGGTTATCTCTAGTTTCTATTAATGTCTATAGCCCTTTGCCTGTCTTAAGACTAGGATACAAATAGTGGCTTGAGATTATTAACAACTTCTTAAGAAAGAAATAGACCTACCCTATAAAGTCTAGGGAAGATGCACTAAGTATCCTTAGAGACTAGAAGGTAAAGGCTAAGCTGCAATTAGGAAATCCCCTCCAGATTGTAAGGAGTAATAGAGCAAGAGAGCTTCTTACTATGCTAAAGCAGTAGGAGAAGGAATATGGAATTTCCTTCTATACGACTAAGGCATACAACTCCATCTAGAATAGAGTAGTTAAGAGGTTAATCCAAACCTCTAAAGATCATATAAGAGCAATGCTAGAAGATGCTTACATGCCTATTAAATTCTAGCTAGAAGCCTTAGCAGCCTGCATAGTTGTTAGAAATTCTCTTCCTAATAGCCTAGAAATTAATGGATTTAAGGTGTCACCTAAGGAAGCCTTTTTAGGCATTCAACCCTCTATATTATACTTTAGAGTTTAGGGTTGCAAAGCAGTAGTCTATATGGATCTAAAGTCCTAGCTAGCTAGGATAAGATTAGACAAGCTAATAAACAGAGGCAAAGATGCTATGTTTATTAGGTATGTTCCTAATACTGCCAAAATGTAGCTCTTCTAGGAACCTAATATAAGGGCTATTAAAGCCTATAGCACTGCTACTTAGTTTAAGCATAAGAAAGGAGGAGATATAAAGCTAAATGTTCCTAAGCTTAACTAAGCAAGCAACGCACCTATTAGAAACCTAGTTGGCAGACCTCTAAAGAAGCTAATAGCAGTTGCACTACCTGCAACTGCTGCACCTGCAGCAATAGCAACCAAACCTGCAGGTCCTAGCTAGATACTCTTTATGCAGTTGCTACCTCTACTAAAGGACAAGGAGGAGTACTAGAGGATAGAGGATCTAGAAGAAGAAAACCTTAGGCATGCGAATGCTAAGATTAGGGATAGACCGCAGGCAGCAACTAAACCACCTAGTTTAGTTCGGCGGTTACGTAATCTAACCGAACTAGCTAGTTTAGTTCGCCTATTACGTAACGCAGGCAGCGCACCTGCACTCGCCCCGAGTGCTGCAGAGCAGAACCTAAGGGAGGAAAACAAGGACTAGGAGGGAGACTAGGACTAGACTTACGGCTAAAAGAGAAGGAGATCTGTCTTAGATAAAGGACTAGTCCCAGAGCTAAAAGCTTATAGTATAGTTATAAGACAAGTGCTTTAGAAGAGACAGAGAGAACATAGACAAGAGGAAGAGCCAAGTGCTAAGCATTATAAGGCATTCCTTAGTTAAGTCTAAGGCTAAGGTTAGGAGTAGATCTAGGAAGCCCTATTAGAGGTCTAAGAGTCTGCATTTGCAGCACTTGCCCCTTAAGTCTCTGCATAGAGATAAGAGGTGCCTATTCTAAAGTCCTATAAAGAGGCAATTTAGGACCCTAAATAGGGACATATATAGGAGGATGCAGTCTAGAAAGAGCTAACTGTATTAAGAAGCAATAACACCTAGATAGAGGTTGTTCCCCTAAAGGGAGCAAACCTTATAACATCTAAATAGGTGTTTAATATAAAGAGATTAATTAGTAGAGCTATTAAAAAGTTCAAAGCAAGACTAGTTGCAAGAGGTTTCTCTTAGAAATTTAGAGTTAACTTCTAGGAGACCTTTGCACTAATAGTTAGGCATAATACCCTAAGGGTATTTATAGCTATAGTTTATAAAAAGGACCTAGAACTTCACTAAGTAGATGTAAACAATGCATTTACTAAGAGCAAACTCTAAGAAGAAATCTTTATAATTCTACTACTAGGAGTTAAGATTCTACCTAACATAGTCCTGCAAATCCTAAGAAGCTTATATAGACTAAAGCAAGCAGCAAGAGACTAGAACAAACTCTATGTCTCAAAGTTAAAACAGATTAGGTTTATACAATTAGAAGTAGACCTATGCCTTCTTATCTACTAGGAAAGGAACATTCTAATCCTAACCTATATAGATAATATTCTAATTGCAGCACTAAAGCTAGAAGATGTGCTTTAGTTTAAGGAACAGCTAAGCAAGGTGTTTAAGATTAAAGATCTTAGAGAACTAGAGAAGATCCTTAGAATAAGGTTAATAAGAGACAGACAAGCTGGAACTTTAAAGCTTAATTAGGAACACTTTATCTAGGAGAACCTTACAAAGCTAGGAATAACTAAGGAGATAGCCAATCCAACTCTCTTACTAATAGACAGTTATAAAAGCCTAAAACCAACAGGCCTATATAATAAGAGAGGAAATAGGACCGAGTACTAGAGCCAAACCGGTACCTAAATGTAGCCTATAGTTATAATAAGACTAGACATTGCTTTCTCTCTTAGGAGGCTAAGCTTATACG
The DNA here is from genome assembly GCA_023512815.1 of Cercospora zeae-maydis. Lineage (NCBI taxonomy): Eukaryota > Fungi > Ascomycota > Dothideomycetes > Mycosphaerellales > Mycosphaerellaceae > Cercospora > Cercospora zeae-maydis. The sequence continues at coordinate 369,354 of JAKLWY010000003.1, read as the reverse complement.
TCTTAGACCTAACTAAGAGACACATGCAAGCTCTAAAGAAACTAGCAAGATACCTAAGGTTATCCTAAAACCTAGGATTAATGTTTAGGAAAGGCAGTAGGAGACTAATAGGATACTTAGACTCTAACTACGCAATAGACAAAGCAGACAGAGTCTTAATCCTTAGAAGCATCTTCTTCCTCTGCGGAGCCCTAGTTTCTTAGATAAGCAGGAAGCAAAAGTCTATTGCAACATTAACAATAGAAGCTAAGTATATAGCTATAAATGCATATGCAAAGCAATCTCAATTCCTAGCAGCTCTCTTAAGAGAGATAGACTATATAGAGCTAGTAGGAGAATGCCTATTTTAGCTAACTGTTAAAGCCTATCCTAATATAGTAAGAGAGCTAATACTAGTGCAGATTATAGGGGACAACTAAGCAGCCTTAACACTCGTTAAAGATGCGCACACCTATAAGAGATCTAAGCACATTAATGTTGCATACAACTATATTAGGCATCTCTAGTAGCAGAGAAAGATTGCAGTAGAATATGTTCTAATAAAGGAGATAGTCGCTAATAGCCTAACTAAACTAAAGAATAGGCTATAGTTTTAGGAGTTTGTAAGATAGCTCCAGCTTGCATAAGGAAGGAGCAGGAAGGTTCTATCCCTATATTATAATAGATTATTAGGTGCTAGGGAAGAACTAGAAAACAAATGCGAGGTGCAGGCAGAAGACTACCTAGCCTAAGTAGGAGTATTAAGAAGTGCAGTCTAGTTAGTACTGCCTAAGAACCGATCCGAACCACCTAGTTTAGCTCTAGGGTTATATAATATAGGTTATATAATACTAGCCGAACTAAACTACCTAGTTTAGTTCTAGGGTTAGGTGATATAGGTTATGTAACATTAGGTTATATAACCTACCGAGGAATATATCTTAGGAGAAGGTGCAACCTATAACAAACTAACACAATTAACTCGGTTAGTTCCTACCTACTGTCTCTACTTCTACTGCGCACGATACCCTCCTTGTCCCGTCCCGTACGAAAGGGTACTCGATAGTAACTACTCTAGTTCCGCTAAGTGCAGGCAGCAGCGGTAACGATAGTTATATAGAGTTTTTAAGCAAACAAACCGCGAAAACTCTGCATAACAACCTCTTCTATACGCATACTAACTGTTCTTACCGCTGCTAGTATAAACTTACCTATTTAGAAGACTTACGCATTCTCCGCTTTACGCACTTGCTTAAGCTCTCGCTTAAGAACTCGCTTACGGAAACGCCTACTCCTAACCGATTCTCTCCGCTCGCATATAGCATACTCCCTCCTATATAGTCTATTTTCTCTCCCTCTACCTTACTAGTATAATAGCCGACCGAGATATCGCTATAACTAACGCGACCGCTAAAGCGCCTACCCCTAAGCCTAAGGCGGTAGTCCGCTATTCTAACCCCGATTCGCTCGCCTATGCCGCTAACTCTAAGCTAGCTAATTTCCGCAACTTTACGCTTAACATTTCTAAGCTAGGCGGCTAGCGCACTTAGGCATAGATGCTAGAAGCCGTTACTAACGCAGGAATAGAAAAAGAGAAGCAGGCCATTCTGCGCTCCGTTTATAGCGCTATTTAGGGAGACGACGACCGCCGCGCCTTTATTATTTTCTAGTTTATTTAAGAACTCGGCTAGCGTACCTCCTCTCGCGCTTAAGAAGGAGCACTAGAAGGACTAAAAGGCGTAATAGATATCTATAAGAGAGGCAAGCAGTTTGCTAAGAAGCGTAAAGGCCTCCTCGATATATTATAGAACTCGTTTAGCTTAGGCAGAGAGTTCCCCTACTTCGACTTCCTTAACTCTACGTTTAAGATCTATAAGAAGGCTAGCTAGCACCTCCGCCGCTTTACGCTATTTAAGAACGTCCCCGCCGAGAATCTCCGATTGCTAGGCCTAACCTAGTCTAAACAGATGCTATACTAAGCTCTCCGCAATAGAAAGAAGGAGAATCTATTCCGCCCTGCATCTAGCTATGTCTCGGGCAAATTTTAGAAGGCTAGCTTCGTTAAGAGCGTAGAGGCTATATTCTAGTTAGACCTATTTAGCCGCGAGAACCTTTAGCTTATCGATAAGAACGGCTTCGCCGTTATAGACGCCTACTTTATTATCCCTAAGAATAAGCTCTCTAGAGTGTCCGACGCTAATAATAAAGCTAGAGGATCGGCCGCGAGCAGGCTACTTAGTAAGCCGTCCGAATCTAGCTACGACTTTCTAGGCTATATAGATCTAGGCTTAGATAAATTTAAGAATTTCCGCGAAGTAGCCGAGCGCTAGGTCCGCGAGAAAATAAACCTCGCCGATAAAGACTAACTGCGCCCTAATGCGTTCGCGCATCTATACTATAAGATTAGAGACCTCTACTACGAGGATCGCGAGCTTAAAGCGCTAAGCCGCTAGTAAGAAGAAGCCGGCTAGGGCTAGGCCGCGGTAACCCGCTCTCGATCTATAGCCCTAGAGCTAGAAATAATTGTTTTAGTCTGTCTACGCGAACTAGCCGGCGGGGCTAAAGAATAAGTAACACGTTGCGAGACGTATAGCTATAATAAGGACCTATTAGACGATCTAATTAACGAGGCGATCGAGAAGCCTTATTTAAATCTCGGAGAAGTTCGCGTCCGCATTGCTATCCCCTACGCTAACTACCTCGAAGAGCGCTATAAGGATAGTATATACGGGAAGCTAGATATAATCCCCCTTAATAAGTACGAGTCCCTAGACATTAGTCCTCCCTTCTGCCGCACCTATATAGTAGAAATAGCTAAGGTAGTTAGCCTTATAGTAGAAGAATCGATAATAACGGCATCTAATCGCCTCTACGACTCGTAGGATATCTCCCGCGGACTATGCCTGCTAGCGAAGGGATTAATCGATAACGTGCCTAATAACTTAAAGAAAGACCTATAAATATAGAAGATAGACGCGATAGACCGATAGGCTAGCAAGAGCTAGCTGCGTAACGTAGAGAAGGCTACGGCGAAGACAGCGGCCGACAAGAAGGCCTAGGAGAAGGCTAAGCGTAAAGCTAATACTAATAATAAAGAGGACGGCAGCCCTAAGAAGAGGACTCGCCTATAGCTAGAGATCGGAGAGGCCGAGGGTTCCGCGTCTATACCTCTAGCTTACGCCCTAAAGAAGTCTAAGAAGTCTAAGAAGAGTAAGAAGTCTAAGAAGGCTAAGGGGAAGCAGCGTACTAGCTTAAACGAAGCGAACTAGCTAGTTTAGTTCGACGACGACTATAGCGACGCAGAAGCCGCTTAAGAGTCTAATCTAGAGGCTAACAATAATAAGCTTAGGCCTATACGAATTAAGCTAAACTTTACTAACACCCGCCTGTCTTACTTAGAATTCGAGACTATTCGAGATGCATAGAAGGCTTATAACGGAAAGCTCCTTAAAGATAGTTTTAACGTATTTAGCGGCCTTCTTAATTAGTAGGCAAAGGACCCGGATATAGTTTCTTAGATGCACTAAGAGTTCGACCTATACCGCTACTACCTCCGCCGCTGCTGCAATATATATAGATAAATGCTAAATATGTTCTTCTCCCTTACCTAGCAGCTAATGCAATAAGACCCGACTATCTAGCTGCTTAATATGCTCGCCTAAGATTCTCTACGCGATAAGGCTATATATAGATTTATCGCATACCCGATAATAGCGTAGTACTAGTAGGGTAAGCCTACCGGCCGAATCGACCTAACGATCCTAATTATTAAGGGAAACTAGGCTACCGGCGAGAAGTTTATTAAAGGCCCCCTAGCAGCATAGAAAGATAGATAAGAAACCGCCTGCACGATTACTATAGTTTCTCTCGATAGTGCCTACTCTAGCCGCGGACCGGTTATATAGGTACCTAACCGCAAGCTATAGAACTAGACTGCTAACGATAACGAAGACGACGAAGAAGAAGACGAGGCTATATACGCTAAGTTTAAAGTCGTCGGTAGCACCGACTACCTAGGTTTAATCTACGATATAATTAATAAGCTTAATAATAACGAGAACGAGGACGAAGACTCGGACATTAAGCAGACGCTAGTCTACGTCTCGGACTAAGGAAAGGATAGCCTATAGGACGCTAGCCTACGCCTATAGAACGTCTCGACTATGCCTAGCGACTTAGTGCTAATATATTAGACGATCGCCTATAAAGAAAACCCTAGCGTCTCCTCGCGACGCATAGTCTACCTAACGCTTATTAAGTACCGTAATTAAGAGCTAGTTAGAAAGAATACCCTAGGCTTCGCAGAGGTTCTCGTTAGCAATATTATAATGCTGCTAATGTCTAAGACGTTTACGGGCGCCGATTTTCCTAATAAGCCGTAGGAGCGTAGACTTCCCTAGGAGCAATAGCTTAATAGCCTTAGGCTAGTTTTAGACGCGTTAATAGGACGCCGCAGCTAGAAAGAACTAGAGGTAAGCTAAGAGGCTCTTATGCTTCTATATATAGACCGCGCTACCTACGAGAAGTAGCACGAAGAAGTCTAGGTCCCGTAGGCAAAGAAGAGATTCGCGCAGCTCTACGAGTGCTTAGTTAAGGCTAAAAAGGCTATAGCGAAGGAGCAGAGCTTCTTTCTGCATATTAAGAAGGCCCTTAGGGGCGAGTTAAAGTACTTCCCGTTCGATAGCGCTAACTACCTAGACGAGGAGGAAGACGAGTTTAAGAAGATTAGCATAGCTGCATATATATAGTAAACTAAACTAGCTAGTTCGGTTCGGCGAAGGAAAATAGTAACGTTATAAACGTCTAACATGTTAGAAAAGAATAAATAGTACTTAGTTTGTTATTGTTTTGCAGAAGCTAGTTCTGCTAGACTATCTTTTTAGAATAAAAATGTCGTTTATTAGAGTATCTATTCGGACATAAAGAAAGGGAGGATTAATAAGCGGAAACCGCACATCCTTAGCAGCTTAGGCGCCTACTTAAGCGCGAGCTTAGGCTCTCCTCTATATTAATTAATTATCTACCCTACGTTTCTTGTTTATAGTTCTAGTATTATTATACGTTCTGTGCGTACCCGCCCTGCTAGCTATTACGAGAGACGATATAGCTAATACGAGGGTTCGTAAGCTAAACGTAGAAGCGTAACTGCGAGCGTAGCCGTTACTCGATCTAAACTGCAGTGCTTACGAGGATTCCTAAGCCTAGCTACCTAGAGACGAGAGAGACGAGAACTGCGCGTTATTACGCTGCGTGCGACTACTATACACCTAATTCTAAAGCTATTAGGCCTTAGCGATATAGATATGCACGCCTAGTTAGCTATAAGCTAGTTGGAGTAGTATAGGATTTACGCATTACTAGTAGTATATATTAGCAAATCTATAATAGACGCATATAGGAAAAGAATAGAAAGGAAGGGACCGATATATAGAAGTCGTAAACGACGGCAACCCGCTTAGATAACGAGGTCTAATCTAGGCTAGGATCGGCTAGATCGGACTAAAAGACCCGAGAAGGGGTTATTATAACTAACCTTACGTCTAGGCGACGCAAACGGACCTATAATAGGCTAATAGAGGACAGACCGGACCCTAAGGGACTAGTATAGAACGATAGGCACCGGAGAGAATATAATAAGATATAGCGAATTTTCGATAGAATTCGAAAATTAGAATAAGAGGAAAAAGAAGATTTTAGAAATTATTAAGGAGAAATTAGATAGCTTTAATTTCTATAGGCTAAAATATTATCTAAGGAAGTAGGGCCTACCTAGCCTAGAATAGCGTAGACTAGCGCTTTCTAACCCCTATAGGGTAGTTAAGTCCTTATTTAGCTCTATCTAGCCCTCTAGGTTAGCTTCCGTTAAAGAAAGGAGTATAGCGCCTATAGTAGCCTTAGTTAAGCGCTTGCTAGTACTATTTAGGCGCTACGCCTCCTAGATAGTACTAGCTATAATCTTTAGGTAGGCAGATAGGGCTATATTCTCCTTCTTTAGAGTAGCGCGGAACTTAGTACCGGACTTTAAGAACTTTATATGCTTCTTAGGCGTAGGAGTATTCTAGCTAGGTTAGTAGGCGCTAGAATAGTCTAGACGGATTTAACTTACTATAGTCTTAAGGAGCGCGGCAGCGGAACGATCTCTCTTAGCAATCTTAGAGCCGAACTTATCTTATACGTCTACGCTAAGGTATACGCTAAGGCCGTCTTTACTGCAAATGCTACTACTAAGGCTACTAGAAAAGTAGGCAGGGTTAGCAAAAGCTAGAATAGTATAGGAAGGGGCAATATATAGTATAATACTACTAGCCTAGATCTTAATATAATCCTTAAGGTTCTTTACGGCGGCTTAGTTAAGGGGGAGGCTATCCGTATATATGCCGTCGATCTCGTTCTTAAATACGTTCTACTTAGCCTTATATTTAGGCGGGAGCTATAAGATTAGCATATCTAGTATAAACTAAGGCAATCTAGACCTACCTAGAGATAGTTAGCGTTCTTATTACCTTAATAGAATAGGTAGTTATAGGTAAGGCCCGAAGGGGCCTTCTCGCTAACGATCTAGTAGAGGTTGCGGAGATCGAGATACTTAGAGGCCTAGCTAATATAGGCGAAGTAGGGGTTAGTATTCTTAGGCCTAGTTTAGGCCTTATTTAGGTAGCTCTTACGGAATTTAGCGGCGGCTAATAATATCTTATATAAGCTAGCCTAAGTTAGTATAGTTCTGCCCTATTCTAGCGCTACCTAGCGTAGAAAGGATATATTAAAATCTAGGCAAATATAGATATAAGAATAGTAGAAGAGGTTTAGAATAGAATAGCTAAACCCTAATAGTAGCATCGGCTAGAACGCTCTATAATTAGCTAATAGTTTTTTACGGCCCGTTCCTTCCGCTACCTCTAATTAGCTAGAATAACAAACTTCTAGAATTCGCGATATATAGTAACGAAACTCTAATACGCAATAGTACTATCGTACTACGAGAAATACGCGCTACGAATAGCGCCCCTAGAAGAGGGGAGAGAATAATATAAGGATGCCCTATATAGATACGAATAGAATATACTAGCCCGGCCTATCTTCGGATAGCTAAGGAGAGGATAGGCCGAGCCTATCCGGCTTAGTAAGGAGATACTCTTCGCTGCTGCCGTCGCACCTAGAATAACGAGGTAGATATTCGTATAGTTACTATCTAGAGCCTATTATCCTCGTACTAGCCTATAGTATATACCCGACAACTCTAATACTAATAGTAACCTACCTAGCGTAGGCTTACTCCGGCCTCTACTTATTACTAGGCTAGAGCTAATATAGCTACTATAGTAGCTACTCCCTCTAGGGCAACTAGTAGTATTAGGGGCTAGGAATAGACTTAGCTACGGACTACTACTAGGGGTATTAGAGCTTGCCTAAAGCGAGCGCGCGCTATATATACTATTTATCTAGCCGTTCTTACCTAGTATAATGCTACTAAGACGTAAAAGGGAGGATTAGCTACTAGCTAAACTTAGAGCGCGGCTACTAGGCGTACTAGTATTTCTACTAATACGCTCTAGGCCCGCCTATAAGCCGCTTAATAGGAAGGCTATAGCTACCTCTTTGCCTTTAGATAGCTTCTTAGTCTTCTTAGAACCTATTTTATAGTAGTTCTTAAGTATATACGGGAAGCGTACGTAGAGAGTACGAGGAGTATATATATATATAGCGGAGCGAGTACGAAGCGTATCTATAAAAAACTAAATAACTAAGTATTAGTATTATAGAAGAAGTTTAAAAGTGCGCGAGTAAGAATTTATAATACTATTACCGTAGCAAATATAATAACGCGCGTTACTATTAATAATAGTATATAGTAACGACTTACTTATATTATATACGCAAATTATAATAGTAACGTATAATAAAACTTAATAGAAAGCCTATAAGTAATAAGAGATACGCAGACGTAATAGGAACGTTACGTATATAAGAAGACTACTATTTGCCTATTAAGCTAAGATAGCTCGATAGGAGAAGGGAGGCAGTTATAAGAGCGAAGTAAAGCTAGAAGTTAGGGGCCTTAGGCCTTACTAGTACTTAGTAAGCGGCTACTGCCGTATTACTTAGCGTATAGTATTTATATATATAAAGTATACGATATATAAGGACTCTATAAGAATTAGCGCTATCTTCGGACGGAGGTCTAAGGTAGTCTATACGTTACTATATACCCTCTTATATAAACCTACTACCTTATAGTTATAGTAGGGTAGGCCGTAACCCTCTTAGAAGCGAATAGGTCGTTTAGCAGCATAAATACGATTATTAGACACTTCTTATAGCAATTATTAACGTTCTAATTAGCTACTAATTAGCTACTATTTCTTTATATAATTAAGGTAGGGCTGTTTCTTTAAAGTCCTAATTTATCCCTATAGCGACGGTAATAGCGTCGCGATTTGGGTACGTTTGTTACGTAATTTGAGATACGTAGGGATTATTAAGGGGGAGTCACTGGGGCTCGGAATCCGAACTGGGGCTCGGTTTAGCCGCGAGGCTCCCCACAGCGTTGTCGCCTTGCAAAGTTGCTGCAGCTAAGGAGACAAGCAATCGGATCAGATATCGACGACGAGGCCAAGCATTCCATGCATTGATGCCAGCATCGCAAGTCTTTCGTCACGAGCCGAAAGTGGCCATCTGGGGGCCGCTCAATGGCCGTCCGAGAACCTAACGCTGTCTCCATGAAACGTGACGGGAGTCCGTCACGTCACGTCATGTGAGAGAGTTGAAACGGCAAGCAGAGCCGACGACGAGCTTTATCACTCTCGCCAGCAACTGAGGATGGCAAGGGAAAGGTTACGAAAGCATTGTGAAATTCAGGCATCAACAGCTTGCCCATCGACTGCCACGAAACAGACCATCCTCGAGGTCCTTGATCTCTTCTTCCTTGTTTCATCCGCGTCCGTTTGCCCTAAAACGATCGTTGGCTGGTCACCTTGCGATGCCGTGAGAGGTGGCCTTACGATGTGCGCTCGGTATTTCGTATCGTTCCGTCATCCGCGAAGCACCGCCCTGCTACTAGGTCCGGTGGAGGTGCCAATGCGTGTCCGAGAGCTTTCGGACTTCAATTGTGTTTCAGGGAAGAGACAGGGAAAGATGCTGGAATGCGCTGACTTCCGGGTTCGCTCGGAAAGCCCGAGCGCAGAAGGAGTAAAGGTCGACGGAGCCGAACTTGTGTGTGATATGTTATATACAGTAGCTTGTTGATGATGTTGCATTCATATCGGTGGCAAGGAAGATTATTGGGCGACGTTGCCGAGATGACCTGGAAGTCGCACTGCAAGTGATAGTCGCGACACCAGGCGGGGACGGCGGCCTCATTCTTGCATTCAGGGCCGCTATTCTCCTTCCTCGCAAAGCGACTGCCAGTTCCGCTAGCGGCAGTCGCAAGTGTGAGTGCCCATGTGCCTCCCGCCAAGACAGAGCGTGCGGAAAATCCTCCCAGAGTGCCGAGCTCTATCGGGTCCAAAATGTTGATGAGAATCGGGGCATCATGACTAACCGTTAGAAGTGACGCTCAGCACCATCTTAAGTATTGTCCAAGGCAGTGTGAAAGGGCGACAGAATGCAGTTGGTCTTGTTTTGCGCCGGCCAATGCGCCTCGGCAAGGCCGAAGGCTCCGGTGCTTCATTGCCCACGAGCTGCTGGCGGCATGTCATCAACGTACCGCAGGTGTGTGCACGCAGGCTATAATTGCAAAGGTGGGATTTAACTTGCGCAGGAGACTGAAAAAGGTCAAAAGATGGTGCTGCTGGAGATCATGGTGAGTACGACTGGCGAGCAGCAAGCGAAAGACGTCAAGCTCTGCCGCCGATGCACATGAAAAGCATACTCAACAAAGGAGACTCAATAGGCATATATACAGGATGTTGGTCTATCGAACATTCGCAGCACCCGTCTATAGCACCGAGAGGTTGCCGAATTTCTCCTGGAATGGAAGTCAGTACAGCGTTGCTACATCATCAGCACGGAAGAGGAAGGTACCTGGTAGCCTGGAACTTGCCAGCGACCCTTTGACACAAGCTGCGAGACGCGCTCGTCGATGTCTGGGCGGGCAGCAACAACTTCCTCCTGTGTGGTGACCCAAGTCAGCACTCCATCGGTAATTCATCACGTGACCGATCCATTGGATCTGAGCTTCAGACATCCATGTCTCGACTTCAACCTCGATACGTACCACAGTGAGGTCCTCGAATGGTCGTGCAGACTCAATATTCTTGAGTGTCTTCTCCAAATCCTGCAGCTCAGCGTCGACTTTGCCCTTAGTCTCCTCAGCGCTCTTGATAGCCTGAGCCTCAAAAGCTTCAATTGCCTTGATCTGTCTCTGCACATCGTACTTCTTCGGCTGGAAAGCAGAGAACTGCTTCTCAATATCGGCGATGACGTTCTGGTTCTTCAGGACGGAGCGGTAGTGCTGGAAGTCGACGGTTTGAGATTGCTGGGAGAGCTGCTGGACTTTGCGGCGCGCGGCATCGTTGCGCTGCTTGAAGGCGGCCAGGGAGTTGGCGGTGCTACCCTTGAGGCCGAGCTTGGTGGCCAGGTTGGCCCAGTCGATCTTGAGAGCGGCGGATCGCTGTAGAGGTGGAGGTGGTTAGTATGAGTTGCAGAGAAGGCTTTGGCATTGGGTTGAGGAAGAGGTTGGCGGGTGCGCGCAACCGCGTTCTCGTCCCGGGCGAAGCTCGAACCGGCGCAGATGTAGGGACAGCACATACCGTAGCCGCCATTGTGCAGACTATCGGGGTTGAAAGTGGAGATTGGGATGTGGTGAAGCTGCTGTCTCGAACGAGGTCCGAGTTGTCGTCAACTTCGGTGATCCCTAGAACCGCCGAGCGATTGATGCCTCAGGCAGACTTTCGCGACTACAACCTCGCGTCTCCAATGCGAGCTTGATGGCTATCGAACAACGACCATGGCCACACAAATAGCAAAATGTGCACATGGTGTCGTAAGGAGTCTGCAATCTCGGAGAGCTGTCACCATCTCCCAGAATGCCATCACATCGTACAGCCAACACAGCAAAGAGCTCGACATAGACCAGCTACTCTCAACGCCAACATGGTCTGTATCTTCTCTACTTCCAGACAGTAACAGCTCTTCCTCAACTCCCGAAATCACATCAAAGCAACTTCACCATCTGCTCCGACTTTCTGCTCTCCCACCACCAGATGCCGCAGAAGAGCAGAAGATGCTCTCTACACTCTCTTCGCAGCTGCACTTCGTAAAAGATATTCAGCAAATGGACACAACAAGCGTAGAACCACTACGAAGTCTACGGGATGAGACAAAGCAGGGAGAGAAGGAAGCAGAACTTGGTCTGGACGCATTGAGCGTCGCTCTGGATAACGAGGAGATCAGAGGAAAATGGCATCGGCGGATTAGGCGCCAGAGAGAACCTGCAGAGTCGCAGCAATGGGATGTGCTGGGTTGTGCGAGTAAGAAAATGGGGAGATATTTCGTCGTCGAGGGAGGGAAGGAGGGGTGAAATGAAGTAATTGCATTGCACAAGCGAGTATCTCTCGGAATTTGACTGCTTCACCCCGCAACCTGGTTGAACGCCCACTGGCATTACAGATGCCCGATGCACAGACAAGTAGAGTACCAACGGCTATCCAAACATCCGACTACGTCGCTCCGCAGCCTGGTCGGGCATCTGGTGGCATCAAGCGTACTGGTGTCGCGGAGGAATGAGAGGCCCACGACCCTTTCCACGCCCGGAGTCGGCACTGATAGCCATATCTGGCATGCGGCCTGCCATAGTCGGTGCGTGCAATCAGTGCGTTTGCGGCAGCTGAGGGTGCGCAGGTTTCTGTTTGTTCTTCCCTTTTGCTACATCTGGCACGACTGCGAGAAGAAAGGGACTACTAAGACTGGCCGCCTTCATTCTCGGAATCGAAAATTGAAGACAACGCAAACTTCTGTTTGCAGACATTGCCGAGAGTCAACATACGGCGCCGTCGCACTACTCACTGTAGCCAGGAAGCAAAATGCACCTCTGCCAGAAGAGAAGTCGCCATCGTCGAACGAAACAGAGGGCAATGCAGCCCCAACTGCGCGAGAAGCAAACTTCGTCCGAAAATCCGATCTCATCGCAATACAGCCTGTTTTGAGATCTGGTGGCATCGAGCACACAATCTTCGCAGAGAAACGGGAGGACCGGTAGCTATCTCTGGGAATCCGATTGCATCGCTCCGCAGCCCGGTCGGATATCTAGTAGCAACGAGCAACGCGTTTTTGTAGAAAAACGGCAGGACCGGTGGCTATTTCTGAGCATCTGGCCTTGGAGCGACGCAGCCTGTTTGGACATCAGGTAGCATCGGAAGCGCCAAATTTCGCGGAGAAACGAGTGGACCGTCGAGTCTCCCAAATAACGGCTGTGGAGCGACGCAGCCTAGCTAGACGCCGGGTGGCATTGAGGACATCAGGTTTGCAGAGAAACAAGAGGACGACGACTATCTCACAAAATCTGGCTGCATCGCTCCGCAACTCGTCGGGACGTCAGGTGGCGTTGAAAACATGAAAATCTCAAGAGAAACGAGAGGATCGGTCGCCAGTCTCCAAGAATTCAACCGCATCGCTTCGTAGTCAGATAGGACGCCTAGTGGCATTGAGGCCACGAAATTTTCAGAGAAACAAGAGGACCGGAAGTCATCTCCAGAATTCGAACTACGTCGCTCCGTAGTCAAGCGCGAGGTCTAATAGCTTCGAGAACACAGACTGTCCAGAGAAACAAGCGAATCGGACACCATCCCCAAAACTCCGATTGTCTCATTCCGCAGACAAGCGGGACGTGTGGCGGCATTGAGAACACGAAGATATTCAGAGAAACGCGAGTACGGCGGCTATCTCCCCAACCTATCAACTGCCCCTCCCTCCCCATCTCTCCTCCCAACGGCCCAACTCGCCACCCAAAACGCCAGAGTCGCCCCCAAACCCCCTCAATCCTCCTCCTCCTCACTCCTCCTCCCTCACCTTCTTCTCCGCCGCCCTCCTCTCCTTCTTCGCCATCTTCTTCTCCTTCCTCGCCTTCGCCTTCTCCTCCTCCACCCTCTCCTCCTCCTCATTCCCACCGAGATCCGCAAAAATGACGTACGGGATCTTCAGTTCGCCCTTTCCGTCGAAAAGCTCCGTCCAAAACTCCTCACTGTACTCGAACCGCTCACTTGGCAGATCCGTCTCCTTCCACAATACATCGTAGTCGACGCCGTTCAGGCACACGGCGGTTTGGACTTCGGGGCCTTCTTCACCCCCACTTGCTTCGTCGTTGTTGCGGGCGCCGGAGAGCTGCTGCTTCTTCTTCTGCTTCTGCTTCTGCTTCTTCTTGTCCTCATCGGCGGCGGACTTCGGCTTGGCGATGCCGTACTTCTCGAACTGGGCCTTGTTGCAGAAGGCCACGATGGGTCTTGGCTCGGGATGGCCGAGGAGGACAAGGATGTTGTGTGGGAGAGTGAAGTTTGGGTTGTCGCGCATCTCGGGGACGAAGTAGATGCGGATGAAGCGTGCGATGGTGTTCAGGCAGCGGTCTTGGTGGATATCGGCTGGAGTTGGGGTGGTGGATGGAGCGGAGGAAGTTGGAGCCATGTCTGCTGTCTGGTGGTCTGGCTGTCTTGAGGTCTGCCTGGGGGACTGTCTGTCTGGCGGTCGATCTGCCTGTCTGTCTGATGGAAAGCTTGGTCAGTCGCTGTGCGATGCTCTGTGCTGTGTGAAGTGTGATGTGCAATGTGGTCTGACTACAGGGTGGCAGGGCGTGAGAATGTGGTTGGCATGTGAAAGAAGAAGAAAGGAAGCAAACAGCGAACGAGCCAGGGTTTTATCTATCCAGCGAGGTGAGATTTTCGTGGTTGCCTGTCTGCTCAGTCTCGCCTTCACTTGAGCGACGGTGGAATAAAAGACAATCATAGCGTGCATATATGCATGCACGTTGCATAGGATCTGCACCTGGCAGGCTGATGGCTTCAGATTTCTGCATTCACGACAGTGGATGGGCAGGCATGACAATAGTATCGATGACGAGCGTGACAATAATACCAATAAGAACCATGACAATACTTCCAAGACGTTGGGTCAACGCCAGAAGTGAATGGCACAATACACGCAGAATTGCGGCCACCTAATATCGGGCCAGAGACAGTAGTTCTGAATATGACTTCCTACTGCTGCCTCAATGGTCTCCAAGATTGAGAGGAACCGAGAGTAGATGACCAGTAGCTTTTCGCGAGAGGAAGCATGAGTGACGGGGGGTCAAAGAGTCCAGAAAAGGTCACGAAGGACGAACAGGGCCGAGATGTTCTAAGGCTGGGCATTAAGTAGAGCATTTCGTCAAACACGACATTGCCACAATGACAGCATGGTAATACAGAATGAGGCAGTCAGAACAACACGATAAACAATAAACGACAAGAAGGCAGAACGTTCGTTGGTATCATTTCGAAACAAACTACCCTGCAAGCCGATGGAACCAAAATGGTAGTGTGGCGGTAGTAGCGTAATAGTACACAGTCCTGTGAAGCCTACGCCGAGGAGCTCTAGACAGGAACTGCATAGCCACGGCTTGACTTTGAAGGATGATGATGATGAGAGAACGCCAACACCATGCTCCCTCCCATCCCTTTTCTTTTCGTGAGACGCTGGACAAAAACACTCGACAACTACAACACTGAAGCTGCTTATGCCTGAGTGACCAAGTCCTTCTTGAGTGTACCGACGAATTGCTTCTTCTCGGTAGGCGTCTGGTAGGCACCGTGGCCGAACTTCGATGAGGTGTCGATCCATTTGAGCTCGACCTTTTCGAGGGCACGGCGGGATGTGTGGATGAACATGGACTTGCGGAGGGTCATGACTCGCTTCTTCACACCTGGGACGGAACCCTTGAGGAGGATGAAGTCGTTCTTGACCTCACCGTAGCGGACGAAGCCACCCATACTGCAGAAATGTTAGCAAGGATAAATGGGAAAGGAGGGCAGAAGAGACATACGGTGTGATGGTCTTCTTGCTGTGGTCAAAGTCGGTGGTGGCGTTGCCCTCGTCGGAGCCCTTGCCAATGCGGTAGACCTTGTGGTTGACGGAGGTACGGTGGTGGTAACCCATTTGACCAGCACGGGCAACAGTCCATTGCACGTGCGATGGATGCCATGCACCAATACAAGCGACCTTGCGGAGACCCTTGTGTGTCTTGCGCGGAAGCTTCTTGGTGCCCCAACGGCTGGTCACACCCTGGAAACCGTGACCCTTGGTGACGGCAATGCAGTCGATCATCTCGTCCTGCTCGAAGATGGTGTCGATCTCGACTGGCTTCTCGAAGAGACCGTGGCCGAACTCGACCTTGTCAGCGATGGAGCCACCGTTGACCTGGATCTCCATGAGGTGGGCCTTCTTCTGCTTAAGAGCAGTCTTGGAGATCTGGGTGTGGGCGAGCACACGCACGACAGTGCAGTACTTCTTGATGCGCTCGAGGTCGCGGGTGATGCTCTTGCCGCTGTCCTCGGCGTGCTTCTTGGCGTACTTAGTGAAAGCCTTCTTCTTGCTCTTGTACCAGTTCTTGTAGAAGCGGCGCTTGACCTCGTCCGAAAGGTGCTCAGCCCACACAGTGGTCAATGAGCGGAGGCCGCGAGGGGTCTCGATGTATCCCACCAACCCAACGACGATGATCTGTGATGTACGGGTAAGCGCATGCCATGAATGGTATTGGCGCCGACACTCGTACCGGAGGAGTTTCGATGACAGTGCATGCCTCGACGATCTCCTTCTTGTGCAACTTCGCGCCAGGACGGTCGAGGTCGCGGACGATGGTGGTCATGCCGGCCTTGTAGCCCATGGTGGCGGTCAAGTGGCACTTCTGCTTGGGGTCGTCCTTAGGAAAGCTGTTGCGCAGAACCATCGTCAGTCAATGTCCTCTCATTTCCTCCCAGCTCCCATTCGCACTGTGCGGTTTGCTGGTATCTGCAGTGGACTTTACCTCTTGACCTTTCCTCGGTGGCGAGCTGCGCGCTTGCGTGGCAAGAAAGCCAGCGAGCCATGACGAGGCGCTTCGAACTTTCGGTGCGACATTGTGAGTGTTGTTGTCGATGTATGTCGCAACGGACCTGAAGAAAACGAAGAAGTTGGGCTGGCGTGAAGATTCGGTATTCTATTTAGTTGCCAAGCCGTGCGTCGGTCTCGCAAACACCGATCGAGCGCCGTAGAATAGTTTCGCCGATCCGACGCAAAACGACAAAATTGCCATTACAATATCGACCACGGGTTTGTGTCGCGGAGCAATACTGTCGATCAAGGTGAGGCTTCGTCGCCGAAACTGGCGAACAGAATGAACACTTGCAACTTCGAATGCAGTGAGGAACTCAGCCCCACGATCGCGGCCACCTGTTGGATACTAAAAGTAGATCGAAAAATGCATCCACAGTACCCATCTCCCCATCGCTCAACCCCAATGAACGCCCTCGCTAATGTTTCCTCTGGTATCGTGCGTGTCAATTTAGTGCCAAAATAGGAATCACGTTGTCCGCAAAAGCGAAACAACTCAATAATGCAAACACGCCAATTCACTCAGCCCAGAAGAGCGAATCTCTCAATCACTCAAATCCATCACCGCACTCCCCTTCGCAACTTCATGCTCCTCAGGAGTGGGCGGCAAAACATCCGCAAGATCGCACCGATCCCATAAACAATAGTCTCCAACGGCAACGTCGTCCAGTAACATCTCCAAGGCATTCTTCTTTTTGTCCTCCAAGGCGGACTTTCTCTTCTCCGGCAATTCAAGTTTCATGGTCGTTGCGGAAGAGACTTCGTCACCGAATGAAACCCTCTTCTTGCCACTCTTTCTCTGCGCTCTCACAACATCTGCGTCACCCTCGCTGACCGCCGTGTCCCGTCTCACGATCGAATGCGGGAAGCCGATCCCGAGCGTCTCATCAATACTTCTCACCTCTCCACAATCACTCACGGCGCGACGATTTTTCTAAAATTGTCGACTACTTGTAGAGGCCGAGGAACTGCTAGGCGTCACCAAGCCGCCACTATACGAGTTCTCGCTCTGTAGCGACGGCGTCTGCGGCGTGCCGGGTTCCAGACTGAGTTGAATTTTTATTGAAGAGATCCATTCATGTTGCAGAAGCTCCGCAGCGGACGCACGCTTCGCAGGGTCGCGTTCGAAGCATCGCTTGAGGAAGTCGAGACCAACGTCAGACATTTGGTCTCGCGTAGGCATCTGCGGAGAGTTGCCGTTGGCAATGTTGTACATGATGGCGAAATCATTGTCCATGTTGGCCCAGGGGCGCGAGCCGGTGGCCATTTCGCTGATGACGCATCCCAGCGACCAGATATCTGCGGCACCGAGGCGGCCGGTGTGTTTGCCGCCTTTGATGACCTCGGGTGACATGTACATGGGAGTCCCTTGAACCGAGCGTTGTCGACCATTGCCAGTAGGCCCATCGGCGACCATCGTCTTTCCTTGCTTGGCGATGACTTTGGCAGCGCCAAAATCGACGAATTTGATGACACCATTGTGGTCGAGTAGGATATTGTCGGGCTTGATGTCTCGATGCACGACACTGGCCTCGTGCAGATATCCGAGACCTTCCAGCAGCTGCAGAGCGTATACCTGAACGACTGTCTCATCTTCGATACGGCCATGCTCGAGAAGTCCCGCCAGCGAGCCTCCTGAGCAGTATTCCATGAAAATGTAGACCTTGTCGCGATGCGGCTCAATACCGTAGTACTGGACGACATTCGGGTGATCCAAGACCTGCAGGACTCCCATCTCATCTCGAATTTGCGAGACGACTGTTGGGATCATCTTCGGGTCCTGCAAACGAATCTCCTTCACGGCCATCAAATGACCACTGTCTAGATTAATGGCGGCGTAAACACTGCCAAACGTTCCACCACCAACGAACTGTCCTTGCTGCCATCGCAGATGCACGTTGCCAGCGGAAGCAGAGAGATGTGTCAGCGCGCGGTCGGCATCATTTGAGTCTTCCAGGACTCGTCCAAGAGCTTGCCGTTCTGCCTCACGATCTTTCCGGGCTTGATCAAGCTTCTCGAGTTCATCAAGCCATTGGGCGCGTACTATGCGAGATGACTCATCGTCATCCTTCAGCTTTCCGATGTCGAGGCGCAGCTTGCCCACCATTGCATCCATCCGTTGCTTTTCTGCTTGGGCGGCAACAGTGCCTCGAGCACCCATGATGTCGAAGTGAGAGATGAGTAGACTCATGCAGCCTGCAACCTTTGATCGCAGGAGGGCGTACTCTTCGTCTGAAATTGAAAGAATGTTCTGCCCTCTTGTCATCACCATGGCGAACTCCAGTGCAACAACAGCCCATCGGAAGGTCTTGCGGTCGGACGCAACGCAGTCATCGCAAATAAAAGACACCCAGTCCAAGGCAAGCTTTGTCAGCTTATGCTGATTGACCGCCCTCCGTTGTGCGTCCATGTGAATGGCAGAACGCTGACCAAATTCCGTAGCAAAAGCAAAGCAGTTCTGGATGAGTTCTTGGCTTTCGCCTTTCCTTCCCGCGGCTTCGACCTGAGAGCGAACAATGGCGACCGAGTCCATGATTGTGTTGGAGAGCTTGTGTGCAGTTTTGCGAATCTTTGCCAGTTCTTGGTTGACTCGCGGCAGGTTTGCTCGTTGTTCGACGAGTATCGTTAAGTCAAAATTACCAGTGGCGGTAGTGAAAGCCATGTTGGCATTTTGAAGACGCTGCAGACTGCCGTCAGCAACCAGTCGCAGCCGCCCAGTTTTGAGGTCAAGTGTCTGTGGCACTTTCAAGGTCTCCTTGCCAGAGTGGGACGCGTCCATTCGGTCACCTTCCCAGACGAGAGGTAATTCCGGTCTCAGGATGAGAACGTAAGGATTGCTAGGATCTTCAGGGCTGTCTTCGGCGTGATAGCAAGTTCCGAGCATGCTTTGAATGTCTTTCGGTCTCTCTTTGAGGACGGGGCTAGCGAGGATGTAGACTTTGCCACCAGCCTTTTCGTTCTCGCCAGGAGTTGGCACAGAACTCTCCGCGTTTGTTTCGACCAAAAAGTGACCTGACAGTCTCAGAGCAAGAAGAAAATCTTCATACAGCTCGTTGTCGATGTTGATGTTGTATTCGGTAGCATTCTCGAATCGTTGACTGAGAATTCTGCTGAATCGAAAGATCTTTCTTTGTCGTACACGAACGGAGTCCAGGATCGATTTGTATCGCTTATCCATTTCAGCAGTGCCGGCGACCTCGTCCGCCGGTCGTTGAAGTTCCTTCTCAAAGTGTGCTGCGAGGCGACCCATGGACTTGGACGTCAGACTGGAGAATTGTTCCGCCACTTCCACATCGCCTCCATCAAGATGACGTCCAAGCTCGTTGGAGAAATCCCATTCTTGCTCCAGGATTTCGGCTTCCTTGAAAGTGTTTTTGTTAGCCATGAGCTTCCAGTTCAGCATCTTGAAGTAAAATTTCAGAGCATCGAGCACAACGGAGTCAAAGTTGTCATCGATGCAAGGCGGGAGGTCCCAGCCTGGCTCAGGCTGAGCGATGAGCAAGTACTGCTCTTTGATCTTCACAGCCAATTGCAATAGAATCTGAAATTGGAGGATCATCTGCTCGGCGGTCATGACACCTTGCTGCGCTGCATCTTTCATCTTCTTAGCGTATGAAAGACGCATGCGAATGATCTCCTGTATCAGCCGGCTCGGGAAGTTGATGAGAGTGAGAAGCTCTTCGATGTATGGTGGAAGGTGACGATCGGAGAAGGCTTCAGCATTGGCGATGAGTGTAGCCTTGGCCTTGTGGATCACAGTGTTGACGCCGTTGAGCAGGTTCTTGTCTCCTTGCAGAGACTTCAAACCATCTTCTTTGAGGATGCGATCGATGAAGGAGCTGTCGTCGAATAGTTCGTTATGCTGTTCGCCTTCAGGCCGGACACGAGCAGTGGTAAAGTCGAGTTCCATGTTTCCAACCCAGCTTTGTAGAATTCCAAGCTCAGTGCCGATGAGCTCCGTCGTGTTGTTCCATGCGATGACAGCATCACACGTGTCTCGATATGCGGAAGATGCAGCTCGAGGATGAGCAGCCTCGAAAGCCTGGCGGGTAGGGTACAGGCCTTCGATCTTCTCAATCTTCTTCACTACATCCTGAACTTGTTGCATAGGCGACTGTCCGACCTCAGCTTCTCCTTTGATCTCGAAGGCGACTATTGACTCTATCGTCTGCTTGACCTTTGATCTACCATCTTCGACCAAACGTTTCTGAGCAGCGATCGACCGTCCGCAAGTCTTCGCCCGTACTCCTATCCAGACTTCGGTCTTGAGGGTATTTTCGCCTTGCTGCTCTGGACCACCAATCAATCGCTTCTTCTCTTGCTTCACGACGTCTCCCGTCAAGACATTTGCCAGCATTGCGTGCCATTCCAGGCGCTCTCGATTCGCGGGTATATTCAACTCTTCTACAGATGGCTCCAAGTCTTCTTGCCCATAGTAAAGCAATGTATCCACTTCGGCAGGATCGTGGTCCGCATAGTTGGCATTGGTCGGGCTTTCTTCATCGTCCTCACTCCCAGAGCTGTAATCCAAACTCGGCGTTCTAGGTTCGGTATAGAAATCGTTATCAGGCGCATCCTGCCGTATTCGTTGCACGTATGCCTTCTCTTGCGCTCGGTACTCATCATTGGGATTCCTCCTCCGTCGATGAGTAGATCCATTTCGTGGTCGCGTAGCCGTGTTCAACGCATAGCGCATCGAACTCCCAGGCCCTCGGTTTGGTGCATAGATATTGCTGCTCTCCTTCCTGGTGTTCGCAGGTCGCCTTGTCCCATTGGTCATTGCCGTTCCTGTCCCCTCGTAGGCTGGCGTGCCGGGCAACGCAGAGCCAACAGAACCTCGCGTGGTCGTCCGGGACACATTGCTCGACCCTGGTTGGCTCCATCCGTATGTTGACACGTTGGTGAGAGGTGTTACCTCGTCCTGTGCGTATGCCTGCCCGCTGCCCGGCACAAAATGCCTGCTGGAAATACCATCGCTGTCACTGTGGCTTTCCTGAGTACCAGCGTATTCATCGCCATCATTGCCACTAGAGTTGGTGCCAGAAGAATCGTAGGTTTCGAGCTCGGGAGGACCCTCGGGCTGCTCCATGATGGTGCTCCGCAGGGCGATGTTTGAGTCGCTGGCGTAGCGAACGTGATGCGAGCGCAGGGAAGCAGGACTTGTGCGCCCGCCGTTCGAGGTAGGCATGATGGCGACTGTGGACAGTATTAACCTAGACTAGTAGGCCGCCGGTCCGTCGTCGGCTTCCCGATCAAGATGTCGCTGGATTCGACTTCGTCATCGAGCGTGACGCGTGCAGATTGGTGGCGAGAGCAGCGCGATGCAGCACCAGAGAGCAGTCTGATGTAGATTTTTGTGCTTTCGCAGGAGTCGGTGCGACCGGTGGAGGACGGCAGGGCGGAGAGGAGGACGTGTAGAGACTTGCTTCTTCGACCGTTTCCAGGTTTGCCATCCTTGTCCGCATCGATCGAAGCCAGCTTCCGGCACGCGACTCAGACACGTGCGAGCACACGTCCGAGCTTGCTGCTTGCACAATTCACTTCAGCTTTTGCCGATACATACCCGCCATAGGTGGCAGTATACCACATGCATGGAGATTGATATCACACAATAGGCAAGCAACAATGGCGCCTCCTCCACCAAGGCGCAACCTGCGCAAAGATGTCGTGGCATCGCATTTCGACTACAAAAAGGCGAAGCCCATAGTGCTCAATGAGACCGGACGACCAATCCCCGCGAGCAGCACAATGGCCCCGAATATACGCTCAATATCTTGGTCGCCGACAGGAGCAATGGTTGCGCACAATATACACAACAATATCCGAGTGTGGAACCCCGAAAGAGCAGATGTGAAGGCCAGTACCGCGCTTCAGGACGGGCCCAAGCCAGGCGCGCATGGCAATACTATTGAGAAGCTTGCCTTCAGTCCACGGATGGAGAGTCTACTGGCGAGTACGGGGCAAGACGGTCTTGTGAAGTTCTGGGATGTCAGAGTGCCCGGTGGAGGGACAGGCTTGGTGGGAGGAGGCGGCTACGGCGCAAAAGGGCACACGCAGGGCAAGAGCGGAGAATACAGAACTGGCGAGCAGACATTATTTTTGACGTGGCATCCCGATGGTACTGAGCTGCTCGTGGGGACACGGAACGATGTCATTACTGCTCTGGATGTTCGGAAAGCAAATACACCCATGGTGCTCGAGCCCAATGCTCCTCTCGCAAGCAACCTGCCCAAATACCACGCCTCCCCAACAGACCGGTCCCCTACGAAGGACAAGGGTGCTTTCTACCAAATGGCTTTTACAAATAGCGGCGACCACATTCTTGCTGCCACAACCGAAGGGCCCGTCAAGATCCTCTCTTACCCTTCGATGCAGCCTGTGCACAATTTAGTAGCCCACAGCGGGTCAACATACAGCGTCCAACAATCTCCAGCAGGCGGCCACATTGCTGTAGGTGGTACCGACGGACTCATTACTCTGTGGAATACAGATACCTGGCTCGTCGACCACACTCTTAAGGAGGCTGCTGGTGCAGTACGAGATCTGAGTTTCAGCTACGACGGCGCATATTTGACTGCTGGAGGTGGACCAGATCCTGTGAAAGATAATGAACGGGGACTCAGTATCTGGCATGTCGAGACGGGAGAAGAAGTGGTAAAGCTGGAGACGACGAATGCGGTAACGTGGGTTGCATGGCATCCTCTTAGGCATGCGGTAGCGTATTCTGGCGATCCGGGTGGATTGAAAATTGTTGGGGGCTTGTCTGGCGGGTATTCATAGGAGGATTCTGATCGGTCGGAGAGCGATTTCGACATTGATAACCATGACAGTTCCGGACTGAAGGAATCTGGCAGGCCTAAACGCAGAAGACCACGCTATGGACAGTGGACGTAGTCGTGGCAGTGTCGGCCGGCTCTCTCCGGCTCTGAGCTCTGCTCCGGCAGTCCATGCGACAGTCACTCTCACACAGTATTGCGGAGCTCGTCACACTCCACGGATTTGACGTCTGCTCGACCTCAACGAGCTCGGGATGGGACGATCACTATTCCGCAATACTGTTCGTATACAAGGCAAGCAATCCAGCAATCTGCACTGTGTCTGAGCAGAGAGTTTTGCAGCTATGCCGTCATCCAAGCTTTGGGCAGTAAACACTTCAATGAACAAACTGTAGGCTTGGCAAGCACTGGGTACCTTTAGCGTCCATTTTCGCGACTCGCGCGCTTCGTGCCTGGGAGTCGCTATTAGATTCTGGCTCTCTTCACTCCCATGTATACTGACTCGAGCACGCGGCAGCGCATCTCGTGAGAAGGGGCGACATATGTGCGCACGAGGTATGCAACACGAATGGTCTGCAAAACTCAGGTCACAAAAGTCTGACTCACATAGGTAGCAAAGATGATCCGACGAGAAACAAGGTTGCAGCGTACAGAGCCCTGCTATCCGTTCAGCAATGGTTCTCCGTATCACCTGATGGCTCGCGGCTGGTGTTTGACTGGCGTAATACTGTGCTCTCCGAACCAGGGTTACCTGACACCCAATCCGCCTCATCACCCAAACGTTGGGGTGGACCTGCTTCATTGACGCCTTCTGTCCATCCGGACTCGAGGTCTATCGAAGATTCCAGGAATTCATCTGATTCGGCGTGATCGACCAAGCCCATCCAACCGCTCCGATGCCCGTGGGTGGGAACTGCGCCAGCCTCTCTCAACATCTGGATGATGTTCCTGTAGGCCTCTTCTTTTGCCCTGAGTATAGCGACGAAACCGTGGTTATGCGCACCCTGCAAATCTGCAACGGTGAACTGGCTATTCTCATATTCCACCGTTGCAATGTCCAGTGCATTGCTGGGTCCCCAAATTGCGTGTACATCAATCCCTGCAGCAATAAGAACCTTCACCACCCCATCATGGCCTTTCATAGACGCCGCCCCGAGCATATCGACTGTGCGACTACTACCAAACTTGTGTCTGCTCCAAAATCTATTAGTCTCTGCACTATCCTCTCATAGCCTTCAAGACATGCCGCCTGTAGCGCATTTTCACAATGACCGCCCCGGGCGTTTACATCGGCGCCAGCTTGCAGGAGCATCTGCACTGTCCGCTCGGCGCCTACATGACATGCCGCCTGTAGTGCATTGCCATAGAGACCCCCCCTGAGCGTTTACTTCGGCGTCAGCATCCAGAAGTATCTGCATTGACCGCTCACTGCTTGTTTGACATGCCGCCTGTAGTGCATGATCGTGGAGGCCTCCTTACCCGTTCACTTTGGCGCCAGCATCGAGAAGCATCGGCACTATACGCTCGTAGCCATTCTAGGTCGCCGCCATCAGCGCATCGCCAAAAATGACCTCTCTGGATATTTGGGTCTGCTTTTTGGATCCAAGCAATTCGCCGACAACCATTTCGAGTCCTAGAAGACTCGCAAAGTACAAATCCGAGCCCACCGCTGATCTAGTCAGGGTGTGGTTCAGCGTCACACAGAATGAGCCAGTCCTGCACGACCCTCTGATTAGACAGGAACCTCACCTCACGCACGACTTCTGCATATTGACTTGAGAGACGAATGATAATACCACGAATCCGCGGCGTACTTGAGCAGCGGGCGATTTACCAAGTCATTTCGACCACAAAAGCTTCCTATGGCTACCGCTGCAGTGATGGAGGTACACCACACAAGCTGTGGGTAAGGATTTGGTGTTTCGTTGTTTTCTCGAAATGAAATGAAATGCCTTGGCTTTGCTTTGGAGGATTTCGCTTCGACTCGAGAGATTTCTGGATAGAGAAGTGCGCCCCGTCTGACTCTCGTCACCATGCAGTCACGAGGACGGGGCAAAGAAGAAATCATACCGTTAGAATAAGCCCAGACGAGATCTTTAGTGCATCCTCGAGCCTTTGGCAATCGTCCGTATGAACATGGCCGCCATCTTCCGCCAAAAATCAATGATTGTTATCTCAGCGGGTTCAGCAAGAGTCGGCGGTGACTTGCAGAATGCCAGTACAGGCGAAGCATAGCCAGAGCATCCGGATGTAATTCGTCCGGGATCTTGGTCAAAATTCGTTCATATGTCTCATCCCAGGTCTGGGGTAAATCATATAAGGCCTTTCTGAAGAAACTGGGCTTGGTAGACTTGAGCTCCTTCAGCTCCTGAAATTAGCAGTATGCCCAGCGGAACCTGCACAAAGTTTGGAGGTCAGTGTTTGCAGTATCGATTCTTCAAAGATCGTAGAACTCACATTCCCTCGGCCTTGGCAGTAATAGTCTCTTCGATTAGTTCTTTCGTTTTATCTCATCTAGCCGTGACAAGCGATAGTCGTCTTTAAGCTGAGTCGCTGCATAGCGACGAATGTCTCCGTTAACTGGACCTGTAGGTATGTTCATTATCTCTTCTGCGAGCAGCTTCGCTATTCGATTGCGTATATCGGGCAGTTCTCGACTGGTCGCCAGAATTTTGACGTGCTCTACTGTCTGGGTAATGCTTCGCAGCCACTCAAATAAATTGCGCCGATTGTCGCCTTCCGGAGACTCATTTAGTGCATCCAGCAATACAAACACTTCGTCATACGCCTCGAAGCAAGACTTCGCTATGCGCCTGAGTTCTTCGGGTCCTGGCAAGCTTCTATTGGGTTTATCGAACGCCTCTCGGAGCAACGCCAGAGCCGGACCTTTCCAGCCCAATCGCGAAACGAGGAAACGAAGTAAATCAACAAGATGCTGCTTCTGGTTGTCTGAGAAAGTGAAGTAGAAGATAGCATAGCCCGAATTGGGTCGATTACTGCAGTATTGCTTCACATCGTTAATCGCCGGTGGAGCTGAGTACAGTCTTGCCACAGCCTTGCTTTACCATACAGCCATAGGTGGCGCGTGGAGCCAGTCTTCCAGTTGAAATATCTATCGAATTCTAGCAACCATGATCCTGATTCCGGCTCACAGAGGTCGCGCGCAGAGTGGTGATTTGTCCGTGGATCTGGTGGCGCGAGCCAAGTCTTGATCTGCTGGAAATCTCCCAAAGAGGTATTCTCTTTCTTCTGCACATTGTTCCAAGAGGCAATTTTTTCGCGCCTTATAGCCTTCTCTGTAATTCGCCATCGTGGCTATCATTGTTGCCAGTCTCCAATGAGAATGAGAAGAGTATGTTGCTTGACACTTCGCATACGGCACGTCAGCGGGTACTGCAACGACCAATGCTGCTCTAAGATGGGCATCGCCACTCGACGCGTCTGCCTCTTTCTCAGGCCTCTGGAAGAAGTCGTATAGCCCACCTTCTAGTTTCATCCTTACCTCACCCTGGCTACTTTCCTTGCCTCTCGTTTCCCTGCACACCTTTCGTCGGGTCGTCGCGATTACTGATCATAATACAAAACCCAGCTCCTACATACCCAGCACTCAGCACCCAGCTACGCGACAAACGTCGGCCTGGGATGGAGGCAGCACTGAACCCGCCGACGCTGCGAACGACGCACGTGATCCATGCATGCCACGTTGTAACCTGCAATGGAAAGCTGTGGAGGCAACCAACAGCATGGCGAGTCGTCAGCACTGAATCGCTGAAAGAGAACGCAGACATGGGGTAGCCATGCAGTACAGCTCGCCGACCCGGGCAGGACAGATGGAAAGATGTGCCGAACCTTATAGCCGCTGCACGTGAGGAACGTGGGGATAGTGATTGACTTCCGCGCCAATGTAACATCGTGAGGACGTTGTTGTGTGTAATTTTATAAACATGTACACGCTCAGCCCCGCTTCCTACTTGAAGGACTACAACGGGCGTAACTCCAGCGTCGGGGCTAGATTTGCAACCTTGATGGATAGTCAACGCAGTACATAGATGGGTGAAGCGACTGTCTGCGGTCGCAGAAACTGGCGTGTCTGCAATTGCTGCGCTTTCTCGATTGAGGGCTCGATGATGAGGGTTTGACCAAATCCTCCACATCTCATGATCCACAGATGCAGTGGTTACCCCGCTATGGATCGAGCCCCGCCCCAATTGCCAAACATGCCCCATGAAGTGAGCAATGCATGGCTATGGCAAGCCGAGTGCTGCATAGCTGGAAGAGCGGAACACAGTGGATGTAAGAGCAGCGGTCTTGTTGTGGGCCGCCGGCCGTTCGTATAAGAAAGGTGGATTCAGCTGTCAGCTTAATCCGCCGATAGCTTTTTTCCATCCCAATACCTGTCGTCACCAAGTTGAATTAATCATCCGCAAAATGGCCACTAAGCAGATTCCAGATAAGGGCTTGGCTGGCGTGTGTGTGAATGAGGGTCCGGATTTCAAGGTCGAGGTGCAGGAAGTGGACATCCCAGAGCCAAGTAAGCAGAATTGCTGGACGATTTCTATGAATTCGTCGCTAACAGAACGATGGCCAGAAAGCGGCGAGCTTCTGATCCGTCTTAACTGCACAGGATTGTGTATGAGCGATATCCATTTCATGGTCAACGATTGGGCTGTTCCGCCAATGTCACAATTCGGAACAAAGTGTGCAGGACACGAGGTTCGAGGCCGAGTACCACATCAAGAAGTAAGTGAATTACTGACCTGCCTAGGGAGCTGGAGTTGTTGTCAAGTTAGGCCCAAATGTTTCAGGCTGGGAAGTAGGTGACCGTGCTGGCATCAAGCCTCTCTGGGATGTGTGCCACAACTGCGAACACTGCTGGAATGGGAGAGAGAATTACTGCCAGCATGGAGTCTACACCGGGCTAGTCGCTGAAGGAACCTACCGGCAGTACTTGACCTCGCCGGCCATTTACACCAGCCGGATTCCCGAAGGTGTGCCAGACGAGGTTGCTGGTCCGATCATGTGCTCAGCCAGTACAATGCACCGAGCTCTCGTCGACTCGGGATTGAAAGCTGGAGATTTTGTCGTCTTCCCCGGAGGCGGCGGCGGTGTTGGTATCCAGGGTGTCCAACTGGCCAAGGCCATGGGTATGCGTCCTATTGTCATTGACAGCGGAGAAGCCAAGTCGAAGTTGTCGAAAGAGCTTGGAGCGGAAGAATTTATCGACTTCAAAGAGCACGAGGACGTTGCAGCGAGAGTGAAGGAAGTCGCTGGCGGGATTGGTGCTCACGGCGTCTTGGTTACAGCATACCAGGCATACAAGGATTCGTTTTCGTACCTAGGAGACCGCATCGGAGGCAGGATCATGTGCATCGCGTTGCCACCTGCTGGTACTGTCAACATGGGAACTGACCCGAACTTCATCGTCTTCAAGAACGTCCGGGTCATTGGAACGCTCGTTGGTACGATGCAGGACACAGCGGCTGCGCTGGAGTATGCTCGTCGTGGATTGTTGAAGGGGATCGCAGAGGTTCGAGGCGTATCCCGGTTCGACGAGAGTGTGCAGGCGCTGCGACGCGGAGAGGTGGCCGGCCGGATTGTCATCGACTTCAACAAGAAGTAGTCTTGCTGTCACATTTGGTAGGATGTTTGGTGCTGTATCTGCAATCTTCCGTAAACACTTTGTCTCAGCCGCACATTCGGGCCGCTCAGGGTCCACTCAATATTGCAGTCAATATTTGACGAGCATTTCACACACACACACACACACACACACACACACACACACACATACACACCAACAGCAGCGCAGCTACAGGATCTCTTGGCGGCCCATGCACTCCCCCTAAGTTAGTTAACTTAGTTTTTAGTGAGCAGTGCAACGGCGCGATCGAACTAATAACTAGGCCGCACGCGATGAAGTTGTGATCTGCTCTGCCTCCGTCGTAAACAACCCGCTGCATCGCATTGGGACACTGCGCGGAAAGCCTCTGCCACGTCTGGCCTGACTCGTGCTTGGACCGCGCCCACCCCGCCGCCTCTCACCGCACCCACCGCCGCCTCTCGTCGTCGTCGTCGCCGCCGCCGCCGCCGCCGTAGCCGCCCAGCCTCCCCCCCGCCCCCCTCCCCGCGCCCACCGCTCCTCAGCGCCGTGGCTTCAGACGACGACTCAACCCACACCACCCCTTCCCTCCGCGGCCTCGTGCCTCTCTTCAAACTCGACGTTGAATCGCACCTGCACCTCGACTCCGCGCACGACCCCGACGAACAGGAGCGCAGCCTTGAGCCTTCCTCAGCCCAAGCCGCTGAGAGTCCGCCGACCTTCTCCTCACACGGCTTTCCTGCGCAATACTTCCCAGAGCCGTCGCTCGAGGAGCCGTACCCGCTCACCACTGCGTGCGCGGCCGACGGGCTCACTGCCACCGCCCCAGCCGGTCCCGCTCCGCCGTTCCTGTTTGAGGAGACCGAGTCCCACGCCGCGGCGTCCACAGTTGTTGCAGATACCAAGGCTGCGCTCCCTCGCGACACCAAGCACGGGAGATCCAGCAAAGACCTCGACGACGGAGAACCGCCACCGCCATACACTGAAGGCTCAAGTCCGCTCGAGGGCTTTACATACGTCATGGCCGCAGCAGGAGGAGCAGCGAGCATCATTACACAGGTCCAGCAGGGAGGGCCGGCGCCGATCAATACAGCGCTGGGAGGAGGTTAGTGTCGTCGGGTTGGCGCGACGTGTAGGCCGACGCTGACTATATGATACAGGTTCCGACGAGAACATCACTCTCGAGCTCCGGTTTGTGCGAGCGAAATTGCCACGCGTGTGATGACTTCTAACACCTGACAGCGGCACTCGTTTCACGCTCTCCCGAGACGAACTCTTGACCCTGCCAGAATTCGTTCTGCTCTCTCTGTTCCCCAATGGCCTGTTACCTGATGGGCACATGAACAGCTACCACGACGGCGATGTCTACCCAGTCGACGTAAGAAACACCCGCCAGAAGCCGCTTACCCAGGCCAAGGCACACACTGTTGACGACATTACAAATGTCTTGAATACTGATGTATATTTATCTGACATTGTTTATCATTCACAGTACGACCCGCTCTCCCTGCAATACATGCTCGAGTTCTTCCGCAATGTTGCACAAACCATCCCCAATGCGTCTGAAGAATCGCAAGGGCAATCCAGCGACCCTCTTGCTCCTAACACCATGCCAATCGAGCCCATGGCAGGCAATGCGCGTGATATGCTGCAAGATCGTGCCGGCATCATCGTTCTCCGCGAAGATCTTGATTTCTACGCCATTCCACCTCGCAAAGACATTGAGCAAATGGAGATGATCAGCATCAAGCGCGCGGCAAGCAGGGCCCTCCTCAAGCAAGATGGCATTTTCTCCGGCTTGAGGAAGAGTGAGGAGCCAGGCACGACCGAGCAACATCTCATTGAAATGCTGACTGCTGGGTGAGCCAAATCAGAATTGCCTCGTGTGTTTTGCCGAGTTCGCTAACAATTCTGCAGCGGCTTCAATCACGACGATACCTGGGGTCACCGGGCAGCCGAGCCACAAAAAGCAGTCATATGTTCGATCGCACTCGCGCGTCTTCGCACAGACATCAAGGGCGACTCTGCTGGTGCTGCAAACGCCGTTGGTATGGCACAGAAGCTGCTGCTGTTCTGGCGAAAGCCGGCAAGAAGATGTTGGTGGGAGGGCGTCGAGCTCGACAATGTTGAAGGTGTCGAGGGCAAGTTGAAGGTCTGGATCAGGCGAGTGTGGACGTTGGAGATGGCAAGTACCACTAAGTTTTCGATTGCCGCCCACCGATACTGACTGTGAACAGAGCGTCATAGGATTGCGCTGATTTTGCCGACCGGCCTAGCTCACAATACCCCTGTACCCTCTGAGACCCTGGAGATTCCGACCTCATCCACAAAAGCATGCACACGAGCACGATGCTTAACACAATTCGATACCCTGGGGCGATGACGAGCGCCCATTTTCCCTTTTTGACCACGATGCATCACGAGCGAGCGGGCGCAATCATAAAGAAGCATTGCGCTGGTGGAACAGTCCTTGGAGCTCACTGTATGGCATTAGCGAACGAAGTGAAGAAGTATTTGTCATTTAGTTGTAACAGTCAGACCAGAAATACAAATTTGTAGAAACAGCATCGATCATATCGAGAGCCAGATAGCTGAAACCGAGCTTGTTTTGCTGAAAGTGAGGTGAGCAAGAGGTACAGCGTTAGTCAAGATAGATTGCGTGCAATCTCATGGCGGTAAGTATCCTCCACATTGCATGCTCACTACTGAGATTGGGAGTTGTTAGCGCACAAGACCTAGCCGCGA
Organism: Cercospora zeae-maydis; assembly: GCA_023512815.1. Classification (NCBI taxonomy): domain Eukaryota; kingdom Fungi; phylum Ascomycota; class Dothideomycetes; order Mycosphaerellales; family Mycosphaerellaceae; genus Cercospora; species Cercospora zeae-maydis. The sequence continues at coordinate 338,202 of JAKLWY010000003.1, read as the reverse complement.
GTTAAGCTTCACTTGCATCACACAATGGAGGCCGTCTGGTATATAGTCCGATCCCTAGCTTTGCACAACCTCGCCATCTGCACCACAACTCAACTGTTCAATCACACACACGACCACAGCACTCAGTCACCACCACTGCAAACATGGCCAGCAATCGCACGCCCAACAAGGGCAAAGGCAAAGCCAAGGCCAACAACGACAACGGTGGCGACCAGCAGCAAGCCCCAAGTGGCACAGCTGGTCCCAGCCGTGGCGCTGTTCACAAACGCTCTCGGGCAAAAGACAATCCGGGTAGACTCGCTCGTCGAAGTCCTCACTCCATTCAGCACTAACGAAAGATTCCTTGCCAACAGACGTCAAAAACGTCCGCCGGTTCGGCAACGCCGAAGCCCTCGAGAAAGAAGCCGGTCGTCGCTGGATCGAGTACGGTTTTCTCGTCGTAAGCTATTCCCACATTCCCCTCCCCTCCCTTCCTCAACACTCCCCTTCCCCTCTTCCTCTTCTTCTAACCTCCTCCCCTCCCTTTCTCTTCTTGCACAGGACGAATTCGACACTCTCACCAAAACTTCTCGCGCCTGGCACTCGACCAGCGTCGCGCACAAAACTCTGCGCGCAATGGAGCGTGCAAGGATTCAGAAACAGATTCCGAAACTTGAGGCTGAGTTGAAGAAGTGTCAGGAGGAATTGCAGATTATGGCAAAGGCGGATGAGGATTGGGAGAGGAAGTTTGGACTTCGGTGTGAGCAAGGGGAGTGGGATACGATGAAGTTGGACAAGTTTCGCGGGTTTTTGAGGTTGGAGCATGATGAGGTGCCGGATTTGTAAGGGGAAAGGGGATGGGATTGTTGTGGGTACATGGGGTTGTGGAGAAGGTGGAAGAGGTGTGGTGAGGCAACTCGGTTAGCTGGTCTTCCGGGCTGAGGCTGGTTGGGTTGGTTGGTCGGAGTGAGTGAACATCTCCGACGAGGCAGACAGCAGTTCTGGCGTGTCGAGTCGCGGTTGTATGAGGTGACACGTAGCCTCTTGGAGCTGGACTCCAATTGGGAACTCTTATGTAATTGAGTATCCTTCTCTCAACTCCTCATAAATCTTGCGCACTCTCTCTCTATATGTCTATGTCGATTCTGGCTTTCGTCTCAGAATTTGTATATTGCCCCACCTACTCGCCAAAAAACGACGTCCCTTTATCGTTGATGTGTCTTCTCTATGGGACTTGCCCTGAGAGTGCCAACTGCAGCACCTCTCTTTCTCGGGCTTACAAAAAGGGAACTCCGTTGCCCAAGCGTTTCCAGTCATCATATCAGCATTTGTGTGCTGCTCGACTTACTTCTCTCCAAGTACGATGTGCGTACCGCAGTGATATCTCATCCTTTCCTCGGGGTTATGATAACGACATATTTCTCAATCTCCCCAAAGGATTGCTGTGACGGGCGTGGCGTGGCTCTCGGTCTTATCCTCTCCGCTTTCAAGATTTGTCGTCTTCTCAACGATGCCGCGGTTGAATAGAAAGGACGATACTAAAGCTCCTTTCACTACAGGAGCATTTAATGGTCAGCAGTCAACTCGGATGACTTCTCAGACTGATCTCGAAGCTTCAAGGCAACGGCGCAGCTTTGCACTTACTTGATGCAACCAACACGAGTACGGCGCTCGGGCTCGCAGCCTTCAACAATCCCGCCCCGATGAAGCAACCCAAAAGCATCGAACAGAAGAAGGCAATTCTCCGATTCCGTTTCAAGTTGTGCAATTTGAAAATGTCCGGATCCGTACAAAGCTGTATTAACGCCCCCGTGATCATCGTAGTATTCAACTCCGGCATGCCCACGTTGAGCGCATTGGCAATTTGTCCGGACTGAGCAAATGACAACATCGCCAGAATTCCCATCGCTCCGGGTCCCGTCTGTTTTCTCGACACCCAATATCGCATCGCGGCAGCAGCTAAGAAGAGAGCAGCTTGGAAAGAATTCGATATCAATAACCAGATCCTTCGTCGCTGTCGACTGATGTGGCCGAGGTGTCCAAAGAATACTGCGCCGCCGATGAAGACGCCCATGGAAACTCCTACGTTCTTCTCGACGCCGGGATCTAGGGCGGGGAGTTCCATGGCATGGAGCGCGAGGAAGAGGGTGTTGCCGGTCTGTTTCGAGGCAAACACGCGGTAGCTCGTGAAGGTCATTACGTCAAGGGCTCCGGTCACGATGGTCATTGCGAGGAGCTGCGCTTCGAGGTATTTGTCGTTTGCAACTTCTTGCATGAAATATGTCTGCCATGCTCCGGCATTGGGGAGGCGTCGAGGTGGAGGCGAGGGAAGTCTTGCCATCAATCTTCGTCGTGATGTGACAGGTCTGAGTGCGCTCTCGAGGTCGGGATCATCTCTGGCGGTGGTGTCAGTCTCCTTCGTCTCGTCGAGTATGTGGCCTGACTGAGTGAAACTGTCAATGCGCTAGCGATGCCATCAGGGTCTTGGGTACTCACGTCTTCCTCCCGATCTTTACCGTGATGGCGTTCCCTTTCAGCATGAAGGTCGTTTATTTGGTCGTCTATGGAACTTGTTGGTGACTTTTGTTTATCTTCTACCACGTCTGGGAACCATCTCCAACGTGAAGACGGGAGTCGCTCCGGCGCCTGAGGCAACACTGGTGCTGTGACAGATCGACGAGGTCCATGTATTGGTCGACCCGGTCTCATTGGACCATTGATGTGATCGGACATGACTAACGGCGGCCACGCAGCTGTTCGACCAGTGATTTGTCGTCTTTAGAGCAGTCGCGTTCGGGAGAATCTTTAGTCGGCAGAGATGTACAATCGCCTATCAGGCGGAATAGCGGAAAGGTGATGTACGGCAAGGATTGTTAAGGGACGACGGAAAGGAGCAAAAAGCTCCTGGCATAAAGCCTTTGCCATTGCGAGAACCGCACTCGGCGATCGTCTTGATCGCACCGAGCAATGACGCGCATAGACTCGCGGACACTGTGAAGTTTCATCAGAAAAGCTTCGATTGACTGGGATCTGACCATCCGAGAAAGGGTACGGACGCGTCTCGAAACCCGTGCTCAGAACTGCGAAGCGCGAACATGCTACTCTTGACCGTGGAGGGAAGCAGGAACAATGGTACGGAGCATCTCGAAACCCGTCGAACGCGTGTTCAGTATTGCGAATCTTGCAGAAAGTGTCAGGGGACATTGGGTATTCTTTCGCTGCCCCAATGCTGTCTTTCTGCTTCACTGCCACCTAGTCGCGGAACATCGTCCAATTCTCCGGGTGGCAATGCAAGGGTATGTTCCCTTCTTGAAATAGTAAAATGTGATAGTTTGTGGTCTTGATAAGGATTGACAACGTGAAGTGTATCATCCATGTCGAGATCGACTTCTTGCAGATCGATGCCGTCATAGTCTACATGCCAAGCAAGTGATCGATGTTCGACTGTTTCTAGGCTGCTCACTCAAGTTCTGCGTGCAGTCGTGGCTACGATGGCACGTTTTTCAGGAGACAGGTACGAACACTTTCAGCGGAAGTGGTAGGGTATACGTTCGCATTCCATTCAACATTATCAGATATACTAGCTTTGCGGCGATGCCCAACAAGCCCACTCGGATAGATAGTATCCGAAAACCATTGGTGTAGCTGACTCTGTCCGCCATCATGCCGGGAGACCTTCTCCACTACAGACGCATGTAGTTGTCGGAGATCTGCCGCTCCGATGCCTGGATCACATGTGATTGCCAAGCCATATTCGACGCCGTCGATGCTTCTCCTAGTTGGACAGGGTAGTTATGAGATTGTATTAGGCTTCTCCGAGGCGGGCCATTCAAACGTTTTCGCAGCCAGACCGCCGTCGATGGTCTGGTCATTGAGATGTGCAGTGCGTTCCCAGCATCAGAGTCCAAAGTCCGCTTCATCCTTGAGTCTGGACGAGGCAGTGCTGGGCCGACCTCCAAGACCTGGTCTCTCCATGGTGCACGGAACCTTTTGCCAACAACGGATCTCTGTCTCGCCGTAGACTGTGTCATTTGCGCGGATTGCCAGCCGGAGCAGATCCGGCAACAAGCCAGACTTTCGTTTACCAGGTCGACGTCGATGTAAGGCACACTCCATTTCGATCTCTGCTCAGCCGTCTGACACCGTAGGCCAGCATTGCTTGCCTGGAAATCGTCCAGCCAAACTGTATTCGACATCGGCGCCCGGAAACGCCAATCTGCCGAATGAACACAGACCCCTTTCCTCACGTCATGGCCAGGACCAGTGGTAGTCTAATCAAGAGTCTTGTCCCGGGATGCTCTTTGGAGGCCCCATAATTCTCTCCACTGCTTCGTGGTTGGCATTCAGCGGCTTTGTTTCTTCGTGGATCTTGGAACGATTAGGTTGCATCTGATAGGGCAGGTCAATATTGTGCTGCTTTGCAAGCTCGTGGCATGCGTGACTTACAACTCCAGCAGCCGCAGATCGTATTTTGTTGCTTAGCGAGAGCAACATGTCTGAAAACTTGCTCCTAGACTCCTCAGGCATTGTACTGTACATAACAATTCTGTATAAGCTGGGTTTGTATGCCGTTCGAAGTGGCGATAGGTTGCTGTGCGTGTTGGCGGGACAGCTGGGAGTGCAAGCAGCGCGAAGACCGCCGGCTATATAATCATCGTTGAAGGATCGTCGAAGGACCGGAAAGCTGAGCTGACGCCACAGGCTCTTGCATCGTGTGGTAGTACCTTTGCGGCTTCATGCTAGTGGCGTCTTGACTTCGTGTCGTTGAGCAACAACTTCGGGGATTGGTCGAATAGCGGGAAGCGTCGATGCGAGTTGGGAGCGAGGTGTAAATTTGTCTCGCGGGGGACCCAGCCACAGCCGCACCGAAAGATCAAAACTTGGCAGATATCCGAATATGGTGGAGATTGCCACCATAAATCCTGCATGTACAATAGTGAAGACGTCTGACAGGAAAGAACAACGAGAGATGGATAGTGTGGGAGGTAGTCGATTGTGAGGTGAAGTAATATCTAGCGCGATGGAACATTCTCTCGCTGGCGTGCTTGAAGATAGGAAATGAGCCACGTCCCCCGATCATTGCCTTGTTTGCGGGCGTGCTCAGCCCAGGCCCATATGGCTTGATCCAGCAGATCGATTTCGCCTTTCGACCTACCGGCGGCACGCTGTTTCGCGGCGTCAGAGTCTACAAGCATTTGCACAATCTCCTGATTGCAGCCAGCTTCAACAGCAATACGCAAGAGTTCGGTGTCGCTGTTTAGCCCTACACCAAGGAATAAGAAGACCAGGTCTGGCACGTCTGCCTGGATGGCGGCGACGAGACCCTCGTATGCAATCTCTGCGTAAGAGAGATCGAGGAAGGCGATGTCGTTCACGCCTTGGAGGAGAAGTGATAAGAAGGAAACCTTCTCCGTGGTGAATGGCGTGAGGAAAAGCTTTCTCGGTGGCAGCAAAGCGGGATCCGGCCGAAGTGCATTCCACAGCGCATTGCAATTGATGTCCTCAATAGACTTATCCGTGGAAGCGACGTTAGTCTGCCGACACAACCAAGCTGTAAAGAACTGCCAGGTCATGAACCTCGAGTCGAGCAGGCGGGTGGCAGCCTGCAGCTCTGCAGCGCTGGGTTCGGAGCCACCGGCAGAATGGAGGACAGGCTCAAGAAGGCGGGTCGCAAGTTCGTTCTGCAAATGGTGGCTCTTTGAAAGCTTCGCAGCGAGCTGACGAGATACTACCGCGAGGTCCACGTTGCCTGAATACTCGAAGATCTGTTGCAAGACTTCGGCAGGCAAGGTCTCGAGTGGCGAGTCATCGTCAGATTGGCGAGTTGTGCGAAGGCGTAGCTTGGTAGATCGCGTTGCATCGGCCCTGGTGATGTCAAGAGACGTTCGCCGTCTCTGCAACTCTGGCTTACGACGTTTGCCCGAGTTCCACTTCTCGCTGGGAGCACCGCGGCGTTTGCCACGTATTTTCAAGGGCGTGAGTCCATCAGATGTTGCCATACGGCTCCACCGACAAGATCTGACTAGGCGTGCAAGATGCTCTTTTGATCGCGTGTTGAAAGAATCCTAAGTTATGCTTGTCAGCGCAAGGTCATCAAGGCGCATTCCAGCATGAGCAGATGTCCCGATATTTTCCTCAGTGATCTTGGTGTAAAGAGTGATCAACGCCGTGAAGGCTCAATTACTATCTAGTGCGTTGTAGTTTTTAATCATAGGAAGGAGGAGAAATGGAAGGAGTCACGCACCTCGCGATGTCAGACTGCGTTCATCTGGTCTTATCGTGCTGGCAGTCCAATCCTGTATCTTTTGCATGTCAGCCGAAATTCTGCACGAGAGGTGGGTGCGACAGCGCGTGCAGGTGGGAGTGCTTGTGGATCAGTATATGTAAGAATTGAATATCAGATAGACAGTGCCCTTAACGAGCACCCGGCGAGGCGCTCAGGCTACTGCCATCAGTCGCAAATTATATCATCTTTGTGCGGAGACGTGTTCGAGATTGGATGGGCTTACCTGAGCGCGCGACGCACCGAATCCGCCTGCGTGTCGTGATGTTGCAGACATTGTTGTGGTGGTGCAGGAGAAAGAGAAAGTTCTGTGGAACGGAATCGAGAAGTGGTCGGGGCGACCCACTAGCGCGGCCGTGCTTGCCGCCAAGCATCTGTAATTCTGTGTGTCCGACACCGCAAAGTTGGCTCGAACGACAGCGATACCTCTCACGACTCCGACACCTCACCCAACGACCACCGACCGACCGACACAATGGGCGATTCCTCTGTCGTAGCACCATCCTGGAGACAGGTCGAGGTCGGCCGTGTCGTTCACTTCGGCAGCGGCCCATACGCTGGCAGAATTGCCGCCATTGTCCAGATCATCGACCACAAGCGCGTATGTGCACACCCTCCGAGCACAATTGGATGCCAGGAAGAGGAAGAGGCAGAGTGCATATACTCACAGTATACAGGTCCTCGTTGATGGCCCATCGAAGGTCTCCGAGCTTGCGACTCCACGTCACTCTGCCCCAATCTCCTCGCTCTCGCTCACTGGACTTGTCATCCCAAAGATCACCCTCGGTGCTGGTGTGACTGCTCTCTCGAAGCAATGGGAGGAATTCGGTGTGGATAAGAAGTGGACAGAGAGCCCATATGCCAAGAAGATCGAGAAGGCCACCCGGAGAAAGCAGTTGAACGACTTCGAGCGCTTCAAAGTGATGCGCCTGAGGAAGCAGGTACGTGGAATATGTGTCTCGCAGGCATGCGCAGTGCTGCGATGGACACAGATATATGGCAGTGAGCAGAAATGGACACTAACATCAAACAGGCTCGCTTCGAGACTCGCAAGGCTCTTGCTACTGCGAAGGCTGCATAGACTGCGAGACAACGATGCTAAATACCCTCTCGCATCATGACAGCACTTGAACGGAAGCGCATGCATCTCACTTGGAACAAGATGGACTGACTTCAGCCATCTGGGCGAACGGCTGGCGCAAGGTGGAAGAAGAGGCTGTCTTCAGGCTTTTGATAGCGGTTCAAGCATGGTCCTCAGAAGGTCCGCAGATGTCGTAACGTGAAACTGTCAAAAATCTCCATTCGTTCTGTTTCCATCACTTTGTTCTGTATCTGTGACGTTCTCGCAATTGTACATGTGCAGCGCTGCAAAAGCGGCTTCAAGTGGCCCCACAAGGCACTCATTTTGTTCTTGGCACCACCGCATCACCACTTGTGAACTTTGGAGTTGAGCAGTCGACACGTCCAGCTCGCAAACCACCTACCAGCCCGTGAGTAGTGTCGCAGAGCGCGCAGAATTGTTTGCTCGTTCCGCACGTTCTCGTCCGCTTGTCCGGCGACCTCGCAGTAGCTAACGAGACAAAAGCTTCGCACTTCCGCCTCGAAACAGCCCATCATGGCCAACCCACGTGTCGAGGAGCTTCCAGATGAGGAGAAGAAGGTCCAAGAGGTCGAGGAGGAGTCCTCTGACTCTGATGAGGAGGGCGAGGCCAACATTCCCGCGGGCGCTTCAGTCGCCGTGCACAGCAGAAACGAGAAGAAGGCTCGCAAAGCCATTGCGAAGCTCGGATTGAAGCACGTCGAAGGCATCACCCGTGTGACTCTGCGCCGACCAAAGAACATTCTCTTTGTCATCAGCAACCCAGATGTCTACAAGTCACCAAACAGCAACACTTGGATGTAAGCGCGGATGCACGGAAACACAATGGCGGGGAAGAACACAATGGCTGACCACAGATATAGCATCTTCGGCGAGGCCAAGATTGAGGACTTGAACTCCCAGGCTCAGGCTTCCGCTGCTCAGCAGCTCGCTAGCCAGGCCGCCAACGAGGCCGGTCACGACCACTCTGCTGACGGCGACAAGGGCAAGTCCGTCGAGGGCGGTGCTGACAAGAAGGCCGAGGAGGAAGAGGACGATGGCGAGGAGGTCGATGACACTGGTCTCGAGGCCAAGGACATTGAGCTGGTCATGGCTCAGGCAAGCGTCAGCCGTAAGAAGGCCGTCAAGGCACTCAAGGAGAACGACAACGATATTGTCAACAGTATCATGGCTCTGAGCATATAGCGAGGTCAAGTTTGACATGATGCTTCCATGCATGGTATCAAATGCCAGTGGCTGAGGTGGTTCAGGAGATGGGCAATTGTATCTTTGAGCCAATCAACAAGCTGACCGAAAGAAGCTGCAAAAGCGCTGTACTACTTCTGACTGCACGGATTTTCACGATAATTCCCCGATCGAATGTTGTCCTCGTTGCCTCCTCAACGCAGACCGATGTGCTGCGCTCTCGGCATGGAGCACCGTCTCCAAGGTTGTGCTTTTGCGCAATTCCCAATCGACTGGGCTTTCGAATACCCACAGGTATAGTGAACCTTGAAAGTTCGGATGAAAAGCACGAAGTTAGTATAGGATCCCACCATGTTCCGAACGTGCAATTCGCTGAAAAGCCACGCGCCAGGAAGCCGCTGCCCAACTACTGCCTAGTCAAACAAATCGAGTCGACATCTGAAGCTCCAGGAACCAATCGAATCAAACCACTAGGGTTGCACAAATGCTGTAAACGTACCGTGCCACTCGCATAGTGGAAGTTCTGCCAATTCTTCATCATCAATGTTCAAATGCACTTCATTCCGAGACATATAATAATAAGCCACCTGCTGTACTGCCATTCCTTGGTTGCCAAAAGCTTTTGACTGGGTTTCGATCAGTTTTGAATTCACGACTCGAACAATTTTCCCCCAATAATTCTGCTCTTGTGTTTCATCCGTACGTGAAGCAGGTTCGTTCAGCTTTTGGAGACCCGCACGACCAGCGTGCAGACTCTAGAGAACGTTCCGAGAGATGGCTCTCAGCCTCCACGATATCAAAGCCCGAGACGACGCTACTGAGGTGGCTATGAATGAGGTCGGAGTGGTCAGTTGATCGTCGAGGAGCCAATTTCTCTGGACCCAGGGCCTAAATGGATGCACTGCCGTGGCTATCACTTCGACGCTTGGTGGAATTCTGGCCCATATAGCCCCACGGACTCCGACCACGACTGGCGACCGGAACGTCATACGTCTAATGCACAGGTGATAGACAGCCTAAACCGAGGAAAACAAGCTGGAATATTCACGGCGTCCAGCAGCGTTGTTCTCGCGCCGGTATACGAGGGTGAAGTGGCGCTCCCAGACGCTGTCGATATGATGGAAAAAGATCATATTGTCATTCTTCAGCAGCGGACCCAAACTTACCAGGCTAGCCAGCCATCTGATGTTTCTTGGCAGGAGGCAGCAAGCCGTGTCCAGCGGCTGTTGCTTTATGACACTAGTACAATGTCGTAATCATAGTCGCGCTTGTTGAGAGAAGTTGCATCTTTCCAGGAGAAGAAAGCTTCGAGAAAGTGTGTGGCTTCCTCTGCAGACGGATTGTATATAGTTATTTCATGTCATGCGAGCGGGCGCGCCTGTACACGAGATCGGCCTGCGTCCACAGCGATTTGATCTTGACCTTTGTAATACGTTCGCGGTTCGCTATCAGCAAGAGGACACACATCGCAGTGGGCCTGTTTCCAGTGACTTTCGACTGTCTCGGGTGGCTTGCAGATGTGTCCAAAGGTTGTTCAAGAGTAGTGAGCAGATGTACAAGCTCATGCAGTTGAGGGCTAGGGTGCCCACTACAGGTAGTATGTGTGATTTGCACTTGTTTTTAGGAGCCTGTGATTGCGGACAGCAGAACGGGAACTCAGCCGTGCATACAGTTCAGCGCCGCCGCAAGCTTCTGATGTTGCCGGTCTCTCCGATGAACAGAATGTCTTAGACTTGCGGCAGAAGGCAGAAACACGGAGCGAGGAGGCCCTCGAGGTTGCGGGCATGGGTTGCAGTGTCGCCATGGTAAGTGCAAAGTCCTGGTTTCCATTTTGCTTCTAGAGGAGAGGAAGCACAGCAGGTGACAAATATAGTAAATAGCGTGATTAATGCTTGGCATGACTATTAATTAATTAGATAACTATCTACTACTTTGCACCCTTTATACGGAAGCCACTATTCTTAATTAGTTATTAGCACCTCTATTGCATGTTACTAATTCTATTACGAATCTCTTAGAGGGTTATCTAATTCTATGCTATCTTAATAGCCTTTCTAAGGCTATAGTAGTCTATCTTATGCAGTTTATTACTATAGAGTTGTTTAAGCCTCTTATTAAGTAATAGCTAGCAGCCCTTAATTAGATTTAAATCTAGAGACTAAGGTAGATAATTATATAGCTTAATTAGTGCCTCTTAACGTGCTAACTTAGGCATGTTATAACTTAATTTATAGCTATAAGAAGGGTTACTATCTTCTATTAGAATAGCTAGCATTCTTTAATTCTTCTAATAGTAGATTCTCTTAATATATATAAGCAGAATCTCTATAGTATAGTACTGCTATATTATAGTATTTCTAGTCTTAAGAGTCTTAGGTAGTTACTAAGCCTCCTATTCTTTAAGTTTAATCTAATGCTATGCCTCTAACTTCCTCTTTATAAGAGGGTATATAGCAACGTATAGACTACCTTAGACCTCTATCCGAAGATAGCGCTAATTCTTATAGAGTTATTATATATCGTATACTTCGCGTATATAAATACTATACGCTAAGCAATATAGTAGTAGCCGCTTGCTAAGTACTAGTAAGGCCTAAGGCCCCTAACTTCTAGCTTTACTTTACTCTTATAACTACCTCCCTTCCTCTATCGAGCTATTTTAGCTTAATAGGTAGATAGTAGTCTTCTTATATACGTAACGTCTCTATTACGTCCGTATATCTCTTATTACTTATAGGCCTTCTATTAAGTTCTATTATACGTTACTATTACGATTCGCGTACGTAACGTAAGTAAGTCGTTACTATATACTATTATTAATAGTAACGCGCGTTATTATATTTGCTATAGTAATAGTATTATAAATTCTTACTTACGCGCTTCTAAACTTCTTCTATAATACTAATACTTAGTTATTTAGTTTTTTATAGACGCGCTCTATCTTCGCCTCGCTATATATATATATACTCCTTATACTCTCTACGTACGCTTTACGTACGTACTTAAGAACTACTATAAGATAGGCTCTAAGAAGACTAAGAAGCTATCTAAAGGCAAAGAGGCGGCTATAGCCTTTCTATTAAGTAGCTCGTAGGCGGGCCTAGAGCGTACTAGTAGAAATACTAGTACGCCTAGTAGCCGCGCCCTAAGTTTAGCTAGTAGCTAGTTCCCTCTCTTACATCTAGGTAGCATTGCCTTAGATAAGGATAGCTAGTTAAGTAGCATACGTAGTACGCGCTCGCCTTAGGCGAGCTCTAATACTCTTAGTAGTAGTTCGTAGCTAAGCCTATCCCTAGCCTCTAATACTACTAGTCGTCTTAGAGGAGATAGTTATAGTAGCAGCTATATTAGCTCTAGCCTAGTAATAAGTAGAGGCCGGAGTAAGCCTACGCTAGGTAGGTTGCTATTAGCCTAACTTCTACTCGGCGGTAGTGCGCCTATAAAGCGTACTTGCTCCCCGTTATTAGAGCTAGGCTCCTTACTAGACCTTATTACTAATAGAGCTATAGGCCCGCCTCTTAACTATATACTAGCTACGAAGCGCTAACGCTTTATAGGCGCCTCTACTATACTATATACTAGTACTATACTCGGCCTAGCTTCTATTACTTCTTATATTAGTATAGCTAAGACTAAGTATCTTAAGTAGTATAATCGTTATATCCGTAACGACTACGATTCTAGTAAATGCAACTATAAGTCTCTTTTTACTTACTAGCTTATTATATTCTATTTATATACTAACTATAGTATAGGCTAGGCTACTTACTTTAGTAAGCTACCTAAGGATATTAATACTAAGAAGTATATACGTTATATACGTAGTAAGTATGCTTATAAGTAGACCTACTATAAAGCCGTTAAGTTAGTAATACGTCGTATATATAACGTACGCGACGCGCTAATACGTCGCTAGGCTAAGCTCGGCCGCTATAGGACCGATATAGTACGAGCTAATAGCTAGCAAGCGGTAGTAGATACTTAGACCTAGCTAGACGCTACCTACGCTAGTAAGTCCTTCTTTTAACGTCGCGCGTAGTATACGTATCGCTTATATCTCGTATTTGCTAACTATATATATAGAAACTAAGACGGTTATAAAGCGCCTCTAAACTAACGATAGTAAGCTAGCTAGCGGTAAGCCTACTAAAAAGGAGAGTAGCGGCGGCGCTCCGTAGAGGTCCCGCGTACTTATCTATAAGGCTACCTAGCTTAATAGCACTCTCCGAAGTATAATAAAGCTACTTACTTAGGTATATCTAGTAGCTTATCGCTTTCGTATCGTATGCTAACTATACTTATAGATTACTAAGTATAGTAGCGTTCTAGTAGAGCGGAACGCTATTAACGCCGCTATTAGCCTCTATCTATCCTTAGAGAAGGAGAATAAGGCCGAGGAGGCCTCCTTAGAGAAGAAGGCTTTCGAGGATAAGCTAGCTAAAGGTAGTACCTAAGCTAGCGCTTCTTACGCTTCTCTATACTTTCGTATATACGCTACTTATACGCTTTGCGTATAATACGCTATAATAAATATTTAGTTAGCTCTCTATAAATAGTATAAAGCTTATTTATAGAATAAAAAGCTGTTTATTTTACCTTTTATATCTACGTATTATATGCGATGCGCCGTCGCGTTACCTTTAGGCTACGCTTATTTACCTTATACGTTACCTCGAATTTATCTAGTATCTTATATTCTTTAATATACTTAGCTAGTTCCTACGTATTATATTCTTCTAGCTAGCCTATCTACTTAACTAACTACTAACGTTTCTTATATCTAACTCGCGTATTTAGAATCTCTTTAACTTACTACTTGCCTAAGTCTTCTTTTGCGAGTAGTATACCTTCCGTATTTATATTACTTACGGCGCCCTTTTAAGGCTCTAGTAAAGATACGTAGAATACGTTATAAACGCGCTATATACTTAGTAAGGCTAGGTAGTATACCTACTTTCTAATTGCGTTAATTACCTTAAATAGACCTATAAACTTTAGTACTAACTTCTTTATAGGTATCTTTAAGCGGAGGTTCTTTAAGAATAATAATACTATATTGCTAACCTTAAACTCTATTAGCTTATACCTAGTATTAAAGTATCTAGCTTGCGCTTTAGCTATATATCGCTAGCGTTTCGTAAGGTTCTTATACGTTTCTTATAGTTACTTCGTAGCGTCGATTACTACTAGTACCTCTCTTCTAGAGAGCTCGTCCTAAGCGACTTGCGTACTTATTATAATCTCCGCGTCGTAGCTATATACTACCTTAAACGGACTTATCTTAAACGTTAGATATACTACGTTATTATAAGCTAATTCCGCCTAAGGTAGTAACGTCGCCTAGTTATTCTATTTATTATTATAGAAGATACGTAAGTACTATTCTAGCGTCTAGTTAGTACGTTCTATCTGCCTATTAGTCTATAGATAGAAGGCTATAAATAGCTTATAGTTTATATATAACTCGAAGTAGAAGTCCGACTAGAACTAGCTAGTAAAGATAGTATCTTTATCGCTTACGATTCTATATAGTATTCCGAATTAGCAAATTACTCTATTAATTAGGATCTATACGAGATCTACGCTTATATATTTCTTAGTAGTTAGTATAAAGAGGTTTATCTTTAAGTACCGGTTAATAATTACTAGGACTATATTATATACGTATACGTCTTGCTTACTAGGTAGTAGGTCCGTAATAAAGTCTATAGTTAGCTTCTTTTATAGAAGCTCCGGCTATAGTAATACTAATAGCTCGCCGTATAGTCGATAGCGTCTCGCCTTCGATACTTAGTACTTCTAATAGGATTAGACGTACTAGCTAATATCTATAGACATCCCTAGCTAGTAATACTTCCGCTATACTAACTCGGTAGTTTTATCCTTACTAAAGTAACTAGCAAGTAGATTATCGTAGTATATATAGATTACCTACGTCCGTAGTACGTAGTCCTTAGAAAGATATAGCTAATTGCTATAATATAGTATTTCTTTTCTAATATAATATCTATTATATTCGCCTCTACTATACTACGCCTCCTTAAAGAGTTCCTTCGTATTAGGCTTCTATAGCGTTAGCAATTTAGTAAAGTTAAGAACTAGGTCTAAAACATTTAGGTATAGTTCTTCTATAGTAACCGCTATGCGTACGATACGTACGCTACTTAAGAAGTAGTCTTATACGTACTCTTTTAGAGGCTGCCCTAAGGCTATACTTGCAAGTTGCTCTTATATTATAATTATAATACGCTAGAGAAACGCCTAATCGCCGCACTCGGCTCTTATACTATATACCTAGAGCTTCTTCTATAATATTAGTAGTAGATTCGATATATGCGCCTATTTACGTACGTAGTTACTACGTCTTAATAGCGTATCGGCTAAGTTCGTTTTCCCTAGTCGATACTTAATTATAAAATTAAATAGGGCTAGAAATACGGCCTAATAAGCCTATCTACTTATAAGTTGCTTTATTATTATAAAGGCTTTAAGGTTAGCGTAGTCGATAAGTATAGTAACTAAATACGAGGCGCCTTTAAGGTACGGCTACTATGCCTTAAATACTTCTATAATAGCTAGAAGCTCTTTATTATAGGTCTTATAGTTATATTCTACTAGAATTATCTTCCGTAAGAAGAATACTACTAGATGCTAGTTTCTATTCTCGAATAACTAGCTTAGAATGCTTGCAATTATAAAGTTTAACGTATCGGTTTCGACTCGCGTACGTGCTATAGAGTTATAGTGCCTTAGTAGTAGAGTAGCTTAGAATACGTCTTTAATTCTACGGAACGTAAGCTCCTTACTTTCGCCCTAGCTAATACGCCCTAGCTTTTTGCCTACTTTAGCCCTCTTTAATAGTACTATTAAAGTAGCGACGATTCTAAAGTACCTATATATAAATCGCTAATAGAAGTTAGCGAATTCTAGAAACGACTATACCTTAGTAAGCGTAGTAGGCGTTAGCTACGCTATAATTACGTTAACTCTACGAGGATTTATCGTTACGCCTTCGGGGCATATAATAAACTTAAGGAACTTAACCTCCTTCTTAAAGAAGTAGCATTTTACGCGCTAAGTATATAATTTAAACTTCCGGAGTCGCTCTAGTACGGTATATATATCTTATATATAGGCCTTACGTAAGGCGCTATATATAAGAATATTATCTAGATATACTATATAGTATATATCTACGAGGCCTAAGAGGGCTCTATTAATATACTTCTAAAAGGTAGCTAGTACGTTAGTTAACCTAAAAGGCATTATCTTATATTAGAAGTATCTATACTAATTACCGTATATAAAACGTAGTCTTTTAGTAGTTAGTTAGCCTTATATAGATGCGATAGTATATATCTACGAGGTCTAGCGACGTAAACTATATAGCTTCTATAAGCCTATTAAGCGTCTCGCTAATAAGTAGTAGAGGATAGCGATTCTTTACTATAATCTTATTTAATCTATAGTAATCTATATATAACTATAAGGTACTATTCTTCTTTAGAATAAATAGAATAGGTATACTTACCTCGCTTTCGCTCCGCTCGATCTAATTATGCTCTAACGCTTCTTAGAGGTAACGACTTAACTTACTAAGCTTATAGCTAGACTAATAATATAGTAGCTTAAACGGTAGCTTAGTACTAGGTAGCAGGTTAATTATATACTTAGCGCCTTCGACTAGTATACTCCTTATCTTCTCTATAGGATTAAAAAGGTCTATAAAGTCCTAGAACTCTATAGGTAGCGGCTCTTAGCTTATATCTACCTTCTAGAGTAATATAGCAAAGATATGCGGGGCCTTTTAAAGGTCCTTATAAAACTTATACGCTTCGCGCACTTATACTATATACGTCTTGCCTCCGGACCTAAAGGTTTACTTATTAGTACTAGCATTCTCTATTACTCTATAGGCTATACGCTATAGCTAGCCTAGTAAGATATAAGGAGTTAGTATATTATATATATAAAAGATACCTCCGTATATATAAGTTACTTTCTTAGAGTTAGTAGCTTATAGGTATATATAATACGTACCGTAGTAGTACTCTAGCTACTTAGTAAAGGACGTAGCTAGCGGTAAAGTAGTATTCTTTCTTACTAGGAGGTTATACTATAGAGCGTAGAATCTAGAGACTATATTAATATCGGCGCCCCTATTAAGTATATACTTAGCTTATATATAGCCTATATTTGTCTTAACCTTAGCTATAATAAGAATTGCTAGCCTACTTTATATAAGCAGGTAATCTATCCCGCTTATTACGGTATCTAAAGCTTACGGGTCTTCTTAGATACCTTGCCTTTTAGTAGCTTACTTATAGCTACCCTACGTATAGTAGGCGGCTCCTATAGGTCTAGCTAGAAGCATTCCGACTAGATATACCCCTTTTCCTTATATCTATAGCATTTAGCTTTAAGTTTCTAGTCCGGGTTGTTTTTATCCCTTTTAAATTAACGCTACCTACTAGGGCGGGATCTCTTTTTCCTAAATTATACTATAGTATTATCGCTACCTTTACGCTTATAGTTTGCCTATATCTCGCGTCTAATATACTTACCTAGCCTGCTTTTGCTTAATAAACCTCTATAGTTACTTCGTAAGAATATAGCCCTCTTAGCCTATTCTAAACGTATTATAAGCGCTATAAGGTTAGCTTTCTTAAACCCTATCGTATTATAGTTCTTAATAATATCTCTTTATAAGGGAGCTCTTAACTTCGCGAGTAGCTAGCGAACTAGCTACGGCTCGTAGTAGTTACTAAGTTATGCCTTAAGATAGGCTAACTTATTTGCGAACTATCGTACGCTTTGCCCTTCGCGCTAATAGGCCTTCTCGTACTCGATAGTAGTAAAAAGTATATAGTTCGCTTAATCCCTAACTATATTATATATAAACTGCTAGAAGTCTTCCTAGCTATACTTAGCTAGAAGATTTTTAGCGTTATACTAGTTATGCTATATATCTTTCGCCTTGCTTACGAGCTATATAATAGTATATAGCGCCTTCTTACGAGGGCTATAGTACGTTATCGGATTATTAACGAAGATTATCTTAAGGTAGTAGATAAACTTTTAAGTCTTATCTTCGCTTTCTCTCTTAAACGGCTTTAAATCGCGTATCTTCGCGCCCTTTACTAATAAGCTTCCTAATAGCGCATTACGTGCGCTCCGTATATTAGCTATACTAGCGTTACTAGCTTTTTCTTCTTCCTCTCTAGCGTTCCCTTCTACGCTACTCTATATATAGTAGGCTTTAGATCTGCCGAAAGAAGAGTTATTACCTTCTAGTATTATAGTAAGCTCGCGCTTAAGACGCTTATACTCTTTTTAGAGTATACGTACTATAAGGACGCTCTATATAGATACGGATAGGATATGCTAGCTCGGCCTATCTCCGAATAGCTATAGTAAGGATAGGCCGAGCCTATTCGGCTTAGTAAGGAGATACTCTTTGCTGCTACTATCGCACCTAGAATAATAAGGTAGATATTCGTATAGTTATAATCTAGAGCCTATTATCCTTATACTAGCCTATAGTATATACTTAATAACTCTAATACGCAAATATCTCTTTAAACTATATAATAGCTTAAGGAATATTAGGTAGAAGAACGCGCTCCGCGCTAGACGACGCCGCTATAGACTAGAATAGCGCTATAGAAGGCACCCCGTCCGAAACGCTACGTAGGATAGGCGATAACGCCGCTATAGAAGACCTAGAACGTTAATCTAACGACGGAGATAGACGGAGGCATAAGCCTACTCTAAACGCGCCTATAGAAGATAGAAAGATCGTAGATAAGGAAAGGAGACTACGCCTTACGGAGCTACGATAATAAATACTCTAAGTTAAGGCCGATATTAGGCAACTTAAAGTAGAAGCTGCCTAATAGAGGCTTACTCTAGCCGGGCTAGACTAGAATAGGTTAGTCGGTAGCAACTAGCTCTTAAAGGCTAAAGAACCCCCTACGTTTAAAGGGAAGAGCTAGGCTTAGTACGATAACTAGACCTATACTATAGAACGACTATTTCGTAGATATCCGGGTTTTAATAGTTATAAGAACTGAAAAACAGATTACGCTATAGATTATATAGGCAAGCTCTAGTAAGACTACTAGAAGCGATATATAGATTAGCTAGCGCCGGGGACTACCCTATTCTAGCCTATAATAAAGAAGGTTATAATTAACTCTATAGGTTTGCTATTTAAGTAACGCTAAAGGGCCTATAACGCGTTAAAGATAGTTAAATAGGGCAGGCGCACCTCTATAGAGCTTTTAGAAAAGATAAAGAAGCTCTAGAAGGAAGTTTAGGAGAATTAAGAAAGCTATAAGATTCTAGTATTCTACTCCGCCTTATCGCCGCCGCTACGATATTATATATAGTTATACCTAGTACTAGCTAAGTTACTAAAGAAAGCGGAAGAGCAAGCAAACTAGGCTTACCGTCTTATTAGCGATATAGTAGATAAGAACGAGCGGCGTAAGAATAGGCAGGCGGCGCGAAACCGTAAGTATACTAGTACGAAGATAGCTACTTCCTTACTAAAAAGCAAGTATATAAATAAGCAGCATTCGCTTAGGCCGTTCTAAGATAGAGATAGGCTAGAACGGCCTAGATTGCCTTCTATATACTATAGTTATAGGTAGGTAGGCTATAAGAAAAGAGAATGCCCTAACTCTAACCTCTAGGACTATAACTTAAAAAAAGAGAGGGCCTACTTCTAGAAGCTATAGCGGTTATAGGCTACGTCTAATATAGCGAGAAATAGAGAAAGGCGGTAGAGCTAGGTAGGCCTAGAGGCTACTACTACTCTAAGCTTATCGCTATTATAGTTATAATTATAGAGCTAGATAGGCCTAGAGAGGTTATAGAGTTAATCGACTTAGGCATAGCGGCAAACTTTATAGACGCTATACTTATAAAGAAGGTAGAATAGAATACTACCTTTAATAGTAGTATACGGTTCGTAGTACTTAATAGCTAAAGTCTATAGATTATAGGTAGTACGGAGGGCCTATTATTAGTTCGTAATAGCCTAGGCTAGGTCCGTAGATATAAGGCCTAGATATAGGTAGGCTATATCTACGGGTTCTAGATTATTCTAGAAATACTATAGTTAAAGGCGCTAAACCTATCCGTTAACTTCGCGATAAAGATACTAATCTAAAGGCGTAAGCTAAGAAAGAAGCAAACTATAGTAGTTATAGGCGCGATATAATTCTAGTAAGACTATAGGTCGTTCTAAAGTAATATAGTTTATGCCTTATTAGTCTAGAAAGTACTAGGTAAGAATATAAAGGAATAGAAGAAGGTTTCTATTACCTTCCGGGAGTATACTGCTATATTCTTAGAATAGAGCGCTAGAGAGCTGCCTAACTACGACCTAAACGATATAGCTATCGACCTAGTAGAAGGCAGTTAAGTTCCTTAGAGCTTAGTTTACCTAATATCTAAAGCGGAACTAGTATATACGCGCGACTACGTAGAGAGTAACTTAAAGTTAGGCTTTATACGATATTCTACGTTGCTAGTAGGCGTACTAATTCTATTTATACGTAAGAAGAACGGTACGCTACGGCTCTACGTAGACTATAGAAAGCTAAACGCTATTATAGTTAAGAACTACTATCCGCTACCGCTAATTATTAAATCCTTAGACTAGCTAGTAGGAGCTACTATATTCTCTAAGCTAGATATTAGGAATGCGTACTATAGGATCCGGATTTATAAGGGAGACAAGTAGAAGATAGCATTTAGGACTAGATACGGCTACTATAAGTATACTATAATACTATTTAGGCTATTAAACGCGCCTAGCGTATTCTAGAAGTATATTAACTAGGCCCTTGCGGGTCTTATCGATATATTCTATATAGTATACCTCGATAATATTCTAGTCTACTCGAAGGATAAGGTAGAATATAACGGCTATATCTAGTAGGTACTAGTACGACTATAATAATATAGGCTCTACGCTAAGTTAAGTAAGTGCGAGTTCTATAAGAACTAGGTTAAGTTCCTTAGGTACGTCGTAGAATATAAGAGGGTCTAGATTAACCTAGAAAGGGTTAAAGCGGTATAGAAGTAGCCTATCCCTAACTTAATTAGGGATATTAGAGTATTCCTAGAATTTGCTAATTACTACCGAAGATTTATAAGAAGGTTCTCTAAGCTTATAGTACCGCTAAATTAGTACCTCGAAGGAAAGAAGGGGCCGGCTTAGTAGAAAGAAGAGTTTAGACCCCTATAGCTTAACGCTAGCGCTCTTATAGCTTTTACCGAACTAAAAGAGGCGTTTATAGCTACGCCTATCCTACGTTATTTTAACCTAGCCTTACCTATCCGAGTAGAGACTAATATATCTAGGTTAGCTATCTTAGGTATTATAACCTAATAGTATAATTTCGAGGATAAGAAGAAATAGTAGTTTCTAGTAGTATACTTCTTATAGAAGATAGTAGTAGTAGAGAGGAACTATAGAACGGAAGATAGTAAGCTACTAGCTATAGTAGCGTTCTTTAAGCACTTCTGCTACTATCTCGAGAGCGCGCGATACTAAGTCGAACTTCTAATAGATTATACTAACCTCTAGACGTTAATAACAACGAAGATGCTCTTAAGGCGTTAAGTACGGTAGGCTAAGTAGCTATTCGCAATCGACTTCTATACGATCTACTATCTTAGCTCTACGAACGAAGAAGCTAATATACTAAGCTATAAACCTAACTATAAGGAAGCTAATTATTTAGAGAAATAGGCTACGGAGGAGAAGGCTAGAGTAAGCTAGCAGTTTTTATATATAGTATTAATACTAATAGGGCAATCTAGCCTAATCTGCCTCGTAACTACGGCGGTTATAGCCGCTACTAGCGCAACCTAGAAGCCGGACCGTATAGTAGTAAAAGTAAAAGAGGTACTAACTTATACCGATATACTTATATAGGCTTAGCGATAGGCAACCGAGGAGAGCAAGCTATATTACGAGAGTAGAATATACGTCTAGAAAGGACTAGAATACTTAAGGTTACTTTAGAAGTGCTACGATAATCTTCTAAGTAGATACTTCGGGTTTACTAGGACCTTAGAATTATTATAGCGTAGGTTTTACTAGCCTAAGATGCGCTAGTATATTAAGAACTTTATATATATATATAAAGCGTATGCTAGGGCTAAGCTCTAGCGATACCTACCCTACGGCCTTCTTTACGTAGAGAAGCTATCGTCGGGCCTATAGAAGAATCTAACGATAAATTTTATTACGGACCTTCTACCTAGTTGCTTATAGAACCGAGTATATAACTCGATCCTAGTAGTAGTCGATAGATTTACTAAGATAGCCTATTATATTCTATACTATAAGGATATTATAGCGAAAGGGCTAGGCAAGCTACTATTTAGGGAAATTATACGCCTTTATAGCGTCTCCTACTCTATTACGTCCGATAGAGGACCTATTCTAACCTCGAATTATTAGAGTATACTATACTACTACCTCGGGGTGCGCCGAAAACTTAGTACTACCTTCTATTTATAGATAGATAGATAAATAGAACGCTAGAACTAGACGCTCGAATAGTACCTACGTATATACTATAACTTTAAATAGGATAACTAGGCTATACTACTATCTATAGCGGAATTCGCTTATAATAATAGCCGTTACGCCTCTATAGAGTATACGCCGTTCTAAGCAAACTACGTTTATAATCTGCGGCAGCTAAACTAGCCTAGAATACGCTAGAAGGTAAGAGAGGTACCTAAGGCGGTTATACTAGCGGACTAGGTCCTCGTAGCATAGAAGTAGTTAAGGACGAGGCTAGCTATAATATAAAAATAATAGGTATCGGCGTATAACCGATACTATAAGGACGTAACGTTCCGCGTAGGTAAATAGGTCTACCTTTCTATAAGGAATATTAAGTTACTACGGCCCTCTAAGAAGCTAGATTATAAGTATATAGAACCCTTCCCGATAGAGAGGGTTATAAATAGCGTAATATACCGCTTAAAGCTTCTATCGAACCTTAAGATATACCCGACCTTCTACGTCTCGCTACTAGAACGGGCTATCTTAGACTAGAATAGCCGGAGATAGGCCCTAATATAGAGGTTCGACGTAGACAAAGGCGAGGTATACGAGGTAAAGGCTATTAAGGAATAACGTATAGACAACTTAGGAAACTAGGAATATTTAGTATTCTAGAAGGGGTACGGGTCGGAAGACAATTTATAAGAGCTAGTAGTATATATTAGCAAATCTATAATAGATATATATAGGAAAAGAATAGGAAAGAAGGGACCGATACGTAGGAGTTATAGATAACGGTAACCCGCTAGGATAACGAGGTCTAGCCTAGGCTAAGATCGGCTAGATCGGACTAGAAGACCCGAGAAGGGGTTATTATAACTAACCCCGCGTTTAGGCGACGTAAACGAACCTATAATAAGCTAGTAGAGGATAGACTAGACCCTAGGGGACTAGTATAAAACAATAGGCACCGGAGGGAATATAATAAGATATAGTAGAATCTCGATAGAATTCGAAAATTAGAATAAGAGAAAAAAGGAGATTTTAAAAATTATTAAAGAGAAATTAGGTAGCTCTAATTTCTATAGGCTAAAATATTATATAAGGAAGTAGGGCTTACCTAGCCTAAAATAGCGTAGACTAGCGCTTTCTAACCCCTATAGGGTAGTTAAGTCCTTATCTAGCTTTACCTAGCCCTTTAGGTTAGCCTCTATCGGAGGAGGGAGTATAGCGCCTATAGTAGCCTTAGTTAGGCGCTTACTAGTACTATTTAGACGCCGCGCCTCCTAAATAGTACTAGCTATAATCTTTAGGTAGGTAGATAGGGCTATATTCTCCTTCTTTAAAGTAGCGTAGGACTTAGTACTAGACTCTAAGAACTTTATACGCTTCTTAGGCGTAGAAGTATCCTAGCTAGGTTAGTAGGCGCTAGAATAGTCTAGACTAATTCGACTTACTATATTCTTAAAGAGCGCGGTAGCGAAGTAATCTCTCTTAGCGATCTTAGAGCTAGACTTATCCTATATATCCGCGCTAAGGTGCGCGCTAAGGCCGTCCTTACTATAAATACTGCCGCTAAGGCTACTAGAAAAGTAGGCGGGGTTAGTAAAAGCTAGAATAGTATAGGAAGGGATAATATATAGTATAATGCTACTAGCTTAGATCTCGATATAATCTTTAAGGTCCTTTATAGCAGCTCGGTCGAAAGGGAGGCTATCCGTATATAGGCGGTCGATCTCGCCCTTAAATGCATTCTACTTAGCCTTATATTTAGGTAGGAGCTATAAGATTAGCATACCTAGTATTAATAGGCGGAAACCGCACATCCTTAGCAGCTCGGGCGCCTACTTAAGCGCGAGCTTAGGCTCTCCTCTATATTAATTAATTATCTACCCTACGTTTCTTATTTACAGTTCTAGTATTATTATACGTTCTATGCGTACCCGCCCTGCTAGCTATTACGAGAGACGATGTAGCTAATACGAGGGTTCGTAAGCTAAACGTAGAAGCGTAACTGCGAGCGTAGCCGTTACTCGATCCAAACTGCAGTGCTTACGAGGATTCCTAAGCCTAGCTACCTAAAGACGAGAGAGACGAGAACTACGCGTTATTACGCTGCGTGCGACTGCTATATACCTAATTCTAAGGCTATTAGGCCTTAGCGATATAGATATGCACGCCTAGTTAGCTATAAGCTAGTTAGAGTAGTATAGGATTTACGCATTAAAATAGAGCCGAAGGTAGGGCTATATAACATCTTCTACGGATAAGAACTACCGAAAACACGAAAGGGAAGAAGTTACTTATAGTCTAATAGCACAAACTACGATATAAGAAGCAAGCGATTAATTACGACAAGCCGCTAGAACGCACTTTATTATATATAAGCCTAGGCGGAACTAGAAAACTCGGGAGGACTTAAGAGCATTAAGGCTACCTTCTGCACGGGGACAGTCTCTAACCCTAAGAAAGTTATAAACCCTTAGTCCTATTGCGACTTAGAATCGACGGTGTTTTAAGACGCCGACGATTAGTTATAGAAGGCTAACGGTATAGCTTATCTATAGCTTTCCGAGGATTCGCTTAGGGTTACTATGCCTATGCAGAGGGGTCGTTATAGCTAGGATAGCCGAGAAATACGACATTACGAGCTGCACGGAGTTTAGCGAGCTAAGGAAAGGACATAGGATCGTATTACTACTCGCACTCCCCGGTTTCGCCGTAAGGCTACGTTTCGCAACTTCGGTTGCCCTGTTTTCGGAAGGGTTTAATAACTCTTCCTATGTTTAGTATAGGCTTAGAACGGCCCCTATACTTCCCTATCGGAGATTACCTAAAGGCTCTAGGAACATATAGTACGGAGGGATTACCGATAGGCCGGACGTTTATAATAATATAGGTTAGGAGTATTATAAGCCGGATAGACTAAGAAACCAACCTCTAGGAAAGTATTACGGGTAACTACTAGGTATTACTAGCTACCCCTAGTTTCGGGAGAGTTTAATTAGCACTTCCTATATTTAGTATAGGCTTAGAACGGCCCCTATACTTCCCTATCGGAGATTGCCCGAATGCTCTAAGAAAAACATAGCATAGAGGGATTACCGATAGGCCGGACATTTAAAATAACATAGGTCGGGAGTATTACGAGCCGGATAGACTAAGAAACCGACCCCTAAGAAAGTTTATAAGTAACTACTAGGTATTACTAGCTACCCTTACTCGCAATTTACGAAGTTACGAATTTCCTTTTGCTATATCTAGATCTAGAGTTTCTGCTTCTTGTTTTGTTTTTAATTTAGCGAGAACATTCCTTTCGTTATGCAATAAACTAGTACTACTATTACTACTAACTTTACCTAACGCTAACTAAACTAGCTAGTTTAGTTCGTTATTACCGACCTTCGGCCGAAAATATGCCGAACGATCCGACTAACGATTCCTCTGCCGGCACTAACAACCCGGATACTGCTATTAACTTTAGCAGTGTCTCGGATAATATTAGTGCAGAGGATCGCAATTAAGAGTTCCGTTACTAACCTGCCTAGTTTGTCGGACCTAATAGAGGAGTTAAACGACCGGTTAGGAGCTCTCTAGGCTCTGCTAACCTTTTAGCTCGTCCTAACGGAACGATAGGAACGGGTAATACTTATTCTCGTCGACGAGGGGCTATAGGACTATAACTCCCTATTAACACTACTATTAGCTTAAGCGTCGAGCAGTTTTAAGCCTTAATTTCTGCAAGCCGACCTCCTATGCCTTTGCCTAGTTCTAAGGAGATAGGATACTTCGAAGGGTTAGACGTTACTAAGTTCGTTAAGCGTTTTAAAGACCTATACCGAACTTATAGAGGCGACTAGGGCGATAAAGCTGCTAAAGTCGAGAAGCTAGTTAGCTACGTTTATCGACATTAGCGTCCTATAGTTAAGAAGCTCGAAGGGTACGAAAGTCGTAACTATAGACTATTTAAAAGCAACCTTCTTAAGAAGTATCGCGAGTTTAATAGTTAACGCATACTCGGAGATCGGTCGTACCTTTCCTAGCTGTCCCTGCAGAAGCTAGATAAGCTAGAGGAGATTTCCGAGTATATTCGGAACTTCGAGATCTCTTCTACTATAATTCCTCTAGAAGATCTAGACAACTTTAGCCGTACCTAGATGTTTTTAAAGCCTCTATCTAAGCCTATGCGGAAGAAGATTTAGAATAAAGCGAACCTAGATATAGATTGCCCCTATACGTTTCGTAACTTTACGAGAGTAATTTTAGCTGCAAAAGCCGAGTTGCAAAAGGATAAAACCGATAAAGCCTTATATAAGGATAATCGCTCTATTCTAGCAGGAAAGCTAGTTAAAGCGATAAGGAATACTGCCCCTCGCCTAAATCCGGTCTCCGTAGCGATAAGCGCTATATCTAGGGTAAGCCCTAACGTTAAGAAGCTAACTAAATAGTTAGCTGCCCTTGCCCTTGCTCTTTTAAAGAACTAGGAACCTGCGTATAGACCCCTACGCAGTAGCTAAAAGGATAAGGAAGCACTAGAGATCTAGGCTATAGTTATAGCCTATACTGCCTTAGAAATTAAGATAGGTACCGCTTGCTAGGAGTATAGTTTAAAATGCTACCGTAGCGGAGACTATCCCTACTTTAATTAGCTTCTAGATTAAGAATTTCTCTATAAGGACAAGACTCGCCGAATGTGTCCTAGCCGAGCTAGCGGAGAAATAAGACCTCTCGGGTATAGCTAGGATAAGAAGTCTCCTCGATTAAAAGTTGTTCTCCTAGCTCTTAAACAAGCTATCGGTCCGATTAACGTTAGCAAATATATTAGCTTTAATACTCTGCGAGCCTCGTAGCAATCTAACCGGCGTAAACGTCCCGTCTCGATTAACGCTAGCATAGCTAGGTTTAGGACTATAGAGTATATAGAGGAATGTAAGCCTATAGGATCTCTCTTTGTTCTAGAAGAAGAAGAGGAAGAAGAGGATTACAACGCTGCCTACGCAGCTATACGGTCCTCTTAGAAAACCGTCTAGAATCCCTCTCGCCCGACTGCGTCTCTAATAAAAGCTGCGAAGGCGAATATAGAGAAGCAGAAGCAGGCTGCTAAAACGGGAACGAGCAACTCTCGCAGAGAGCAAGCACTACTAGAGATAATAGAACATTATCGTAGGGGTAAACTAAGCTCGTCTTAAGGAGCGGCTTCGTCTTAGATATAGGGAAGATCCTAGACTCTAGCGGTTCCGAATTCCTAGGATGCGGAGATATAGGATGCCTAATTCGGTCCTGCAGTCCCTCCTAGAGGCAAAGCGAAAGGGGCGCAAAGAGCTAAGCCGAAAACGCAGAGATTAAACAACCTGCTTAAGAAGGCTATTCCTATAAACGAATAGGAAGCGTTCTAGTCTAATAGGCTCCTTAGAGCACCTCTAGTTATAGAACTTAGAGAACTATAGCTGTTTAGGCAGCAAGCTCTTAGTCGGTTCCTATACGGAAGGAAGCCTATAGATCTGTCCTATAGCGCTATACTCGAGCGCTATTATGCGTTAAAACAGAGGCTAGACGGCACGGCTACCTCCGCTATTAACTTCGCTTAAATCTATAATAGGATATAGGAGTACAATTCCGCTAGCTATTCCGACGAAGATAGCGAAGCGTCTAGAAAGGAGGAGAGCGAGGATAATAATAAGGGCGACGTAGGCCTTTATCGGTACGGAGAGCTAAAGATTAATGCTTTCCTAATAGACTCTTTCGACTCTTTTAAGCAGCCCGAGGAAGAGTAGGTATCCTTAGCCGATAACTAAAAGGAGCTAAGCAACGACGAAGTCTAGTTCGATGCGAAGGAGTGGAATAATACCGAAATATAGCCCTTATCTGTTTCTCTTAATTAGGAGGAAGCGGACGAGGAGATCGTTCGACAAGATATGCTAGAGATTACTATTATAATAGCAGTAAATCTCTCGGTTCGGCTAGTCTCTAGTATAGAGGCGTTGCCGTACATTCCTGCTTCTAAGCTATATACGGACCCGGATAGTATCCTCCTAGACTTCTATAAGGACTACCTGCTTGTTCTAAGCATCTATGTCTATGCGACTCTCGGGGAGGCTCGACAAGTATACGATGTCCTAATTAATAAGGGAGCGGAGAGCATAATTATAAGCTACGAGAGGGCTCGGAGCTTAAGGCTTTCTATTTCGACTAACATTACGGCTACTATACGTAGTGTCTTAGGCAAGGTTACCTTTATTAAGATGTGTCGTAACATCCGCGTAGAGGTATACGGAGTTGTCGTCTTTATAACTTTCTTTATTGCTAGCGATCCTAAGACGCTAACTCTTCTAGGAAGGCCGTAGGCCTAAAGGACTCGACTTTCCTCTAGGAACTATAATAATAGCTCCTAGGAAGGTACGATCGCTAACGACTATAGAAACCTAGTTTATTTTACCGGGATAGTAAGCAACAACGGGTGCAGAATAGTAGACGATATTCTTCGCAGGTCGGGAAAAGATTAGGTGCTAAGGTCCGCTTTAGCCCGATCTTAAGCACTAATATAGGTAGGGCTAAAACGCGCTAAACCGAGCTAAAGAGTATCCTTAAAAGGATAGCTAAACTAGTGCCTAGAGTAAATACGGCGCTAGATTATAGGATGCTCGAGAAACTAGCGGGAAAGCTTACTAAAGAGGAGGAGGACCGGTTTAATAAGCCTATCTGCGAGCATCCTCGCAGCAAAACTATCTTCTTTAAGAATAAAGGCGAGCATAACTACCTTAGCTACTAGCACCGTTCCTACTTTAGAGATCCTAAATTCGAAGGACTAGTCTTTAACTATATAGCCTAGTATAAGTTTCTCGTTAAGTTATATACGGATCCCGAAGGCTTAGGGGCTTATAACGAGATAAGAGAATTTATTAGGAAACAAGTTCGGAACGTCCCTCCGTTGTCCCCGCTAATTCGTCCTAGCTAGAAGTCTAATAATACCCTCTGCCGGGGCCTCTAGCATAAGTTTACGCAGAACCCGGACCTCTAGGAAAGGCTTTTATCTACTATACTATATAAATTAGTATACTCTAAGGCTAAAGACCGCTCTTATAGTATAGGGTTCTCTTGCAATAAAGCTCCTACGAAGCGTCGAAGCAAATAGGGGCGGAATAAGCTTAGGAAGCGCCTTATAGAGCTAAGGGAGTATCTGTTTAGATGGCTAGATCTTGCTAGTAAGAGCCCTAAGCTACTTCTAGGAGCCTCTAAGGCTGGTTCTAAAACTGCTAGGATAGCTTCCGGGGCTAGTAGGGGTAGTCTTAGGAGCTTCGGGGCACTTACGGATGCTAGTAGGGGGAGCTTCGGGACAGCCGCGGGACGGAGTAGGGAGCTAAATAGGCAGCTTCGGGCACTAAGGGGGAACCGACTAGGAACGATTAAGGATGCTAATGTTATAGAAGGGGCGCTAAGTAAAGTCTTAACTAATCTGCGCACGGACTAGCGGAACTTGCTAAGTAAACTAGCTAGTTTAGTTCGATTGTTACGTAACGACTAGCGGAACTTGCCGAGTAAACTAGCTAGTTTAGTTCGATTATTACGTAACGCATATAACAATCTTATATTCTTACTCTTCCCGGAACTAGTCGGGCATCGTTTAGGAAGCCTAGAGCTCTATTCCTAGGAGGATCCTCCTAGTAACCTGCTCTTTCCTAACTGCTTTAGGAACCTCTTTTCCCTATAGGACTTAGAACTTAAGGTTCTCCTCCTAGATAAGTATTCTTACGACTCTAAAGATAGATACGAATCTAAGGGCGACTACGAACGAGCTATAGTTGCTAACGTTATTTACGAGGAAATCTGCCGGAGTTATAGGGTTCGCCGTAGTAAACTGCTACTAAACGTACTCTTAGACCCGGATACGCAAGCTAAATTCTCTCTAGAAATTAGGGCGTTTACGATATATAAGCGTATCGCAGATAAGGTTAGATCCGTTAACGCGGACGTGTCTATAACGGATAGATCGAATCCTAGTAGTAATCTATATTAGAGAAAGAAAGCACTTGCTACGGAGGAAGCTATGCTACCTAGAACGGGCCCCTTTAACGGGAGATACTTAATTAAAAAGTTTTCTAGCATTCCGAAAGGTTTAAGGCTTATACTAGAACGGCTCGCTTAAATTAAGCCTACTATTTCGCTAATAGAACGGGAGCTATATCTTCTAACTAAGATGCTATATAATCGGGAAGCTGCACTTGCTTAGGATTTTAAGCATCTCGGTTATATTAAGCCTACTATTGCTCCTCCTTAGGTTATCCGTACGATCCCGTATAAGCTATAGCAGCATCCTAGTTTCCGACTCTAGAGCTCTCTCGAAAAGGAAGTCGTAAAAATGCTCCGCAAGCGTATAGACGCAGGCGCTCTTAAACCGTGCTATAGTGCCTACCGGAATCCGTACTTTCTCGTAAAGAAAAAGACTAACCTAGGAGAACTAAAGAAGTATCGCCTAATTAATGCTGCATAGAAGTTTAATACTATAACTATACGCGATGCTAACCTTCCTTCTAATACGGATGGTTTTTCTAAAGCTTTTGCAGGTTATATAATCTCGTCCTTAGTTAACATCTTCTCTAGCTACGATTAGATTCTACTAGACGTAAGAAGTCGGGACCTTATAGGTTTCGATACTCCTCTCGGCCTATTACGCTAGACGACACTACTATAGGGAGCTACGAACTCTATCGCTTAATTTGTCCGAATTATTATGCTTATCCTTGCTGCTTAGATACCTTACGCTACTAAACCTTTCCTCGACGATATAGCTATTCGCGGACTAAAAACGAAGTATAGCAACGAAGAGGTTAAGCCTAGACTCCGCCGATTTATAGTAGAATATATTAAGAACTTAAACGAGGTGCTTGCCGACCTTAAGAGAGCAGGACTAACTGTTTACGGGGAAAAACTGCAGCTATACTGCAAGCAGATTAAGATAGTAGGTTACGTTACTAATAAATATAGCAGACACCTAGATGCGGAACGAGTAGCTAAGCTCGTTAAATAGCTAACTCCTATAGACTAGAGGGAAGTCCGTATTCTTATAAGAATATTC
This sequence comes from Cercospora zeae-maydis, assembly GCA_023512815.1. NCBI lineage: Eukaryota > Fungi > Ascomycota > Dothideomycetes > Mycosphaerellales > Mycosphaerellaceae > Cercospora > Cercospora zeae-maydis. The sequence goes on along the minus strand of JAKLWY010000003.1, from coordinate 307,046 downwards.
GTATACTATAAGATCTAGCTTAAGGACTTTGCCTAGCTGCTAAAGCTACTCTTCTCTCTCCTAAAGAAAGACGTTAAGTTCGTATAGACGAAAGAACATTAGCAGTCTAAGGATGCGATTACGGAACTCCTTATCTCTACGCTAGCGCTAGTAGCACTAGACTATAAACTAGAGGGAGGACTAATTATAGTAGGCGTTAATTCTAGCCTTTACTCGTAGGGATGCTATATATCTTAATGCGACCGGAAAGATAGCAGGATCCGATACCCTTCTCGGTTTAAGTTAGGACTATTCTCCGCTTCTAAGCAACGCTATAACGCTAGGAAGCGCGAGTGCCTCGGTGTTCTTAAAGCACTAAAGAAGTATCGTCCGTAGTTGTTTAGTATTTTCTTCTAGCTAGAAGTAGACGCTAACACGCTAGTGCATTAACTTAATAAGGCTGCTACGGACCTCCCGAACGCAGCTGTTATAAGATAGCTAGCGTAGATTAGGCTATTTGATTTTAATGTAGTATATATCCCTAGGAAGAGGCATACGGCTGCCGATAGACTATCCCGCAAGCCTCCGACAGAGCGGGACACCCGAGAACTAGCAGAGGAGGGCGATATCGATAAGATAATCGATAACTAGTTTTTCGCCTACTCCGCCTACGACCTCGTCGCCTAAGTATTCCCTACTCGAGCGGAATTAGAGGAGGAAGTGCTAAACGGTACCTACTCTTAGGACTCGAGGAATATCGCATTCTTCCTAACTTACCTATGCTATCCGCTAGGCCTAACCCTAATAGAATATAGGTCTCTGCGGAAACGAGCACTTAAGTTCTATATAAGTAAGGAGAGTTAGCTTATAAGATAGGATCGTATCGGTAGTATCCCTTAGAGAGTTGTCGACGATAATAACTATCGCGAAAGGATTATTACTGCCTGCTACGACTACTATAGACACCCGGGGCCGGAACGGACGTATAAGACAGTTACTAAACGATAGTAGTAAGACGGTGTTTATACCGCAGTAGCTCGTTTCTATAAGGGTTGCTAGCAATATGCGCTTAGGAACGGGCACTAGCGTCCTAGCCTACTCTACGCTTCCGAGAAACAGTATCTTAGGGAGCGATAGTACCTAAACGCGGTGTTTATTAGCACCGGGCTTTATCTTATTATTATAAGAGAGGCTATTTCTCGATAGCTAGAGGCCCGATTAATACGGACAACGGATAATCGCAAGGTTAACGCTAGACACGTTACGAAGTTTATCTACGAGGACTTAATTTGCCGCTAGGGGGCTATAGCCGAGATCTATATAAACGGGGGCGAAGAGAATGTTTAAGAGACGCTGCTTACTAGCTACGGAATTAAGCAGGTTACGATCTCCCCCTACTATTTATAGGCTAACGGAATCGTTAAATAGGGACACCGTCTAATTCTAGCGGCCCTCTTTAAGCTTATAGGCGGAGGAGTAAGCGCTGCAGCGAAGCATATTCCCTCGGTCCTTTAGGCGGAACGTACTACGACAAGCTAGATAATAGGGCTAACTCTAGCGGAGATAATAATAGGTAGGGACGCTATATTACTAGTAGAGCTTAAATTCCGTACTTACCGGGTAGCTAAGTAAGGGATAGTCCGTAACCGCCCTTCCTTATTAGCGATGCGAGCTGCTGCTATAAAACGGATGCATACGACGCTTAAGGAAGCTCGTGCTAGATAGGACCGGCTGCGGAAGCATAATATTAAGTATTTTAATAACTAGAAGAACGCTAATTAGCAGGAGCTTCGTCCTAGACAGATAGTAGTCGTTTACTAATCGGAACTAAAAACGAGCTTCTCGAATAAGCTGCGGTACCGATAGCGCAGTCCGTTTCTTATATATACTATTGTTCGTAAAGGGAAGGCGTATAAGATTAAGGAGCTTAGCGGGGAGGTCCTTTACTATACGTTCCCTAGGTTTAACTTAAAGCTAGTGCCGTACTAGAGGGATCCGGAAGCTATAGTTCCTTAGGAGGATAACTTTAATCCGGGGCAGCTAGGTCCTCTACCTCCTAAACTACGGCCGCGTAGTTATCTATACCCTTAGGTCCGGATTAGCGAGCTATTAAGAATAACTTAAGAAGAGAGGGGGGAGTATGTCCGTTAGCTAGACATTCTAATACTAGAGGAATCCTAGTAGGCTCCTAATTCCCCTATATACGTGCATCTTATAAGCCGCATCTAAGCCTCGATTGCTTACCGGAATAGTTGCTCTAATACCTCCGACTCGTTATCCGATCGGTAGTCTTGCGATATAATAAAAGGACCCTAGTTCTTAAGGCTAATATCGTCTATCTGCTAAATTGCTTCGTTTATATACGCTTGCAAATCGTTAGCGCGTAAAAGGTCGGTAGCTTCCTACTACGCCTTAAACTAGTACCTCTAGTCCTCGATTATCTCTTATAGTATTCGAGCTAATGCACGAAAATTATAGCTGCTAAGGTCTAGATACTCCGTTATAAGATCTTAAGCCTCGCGCAGCTTAAACAATAGTCCTGCCTTATAGATCTCGATAATGCGCTTTGCGAGCACCTTCTCGATAGTAAAGACTATATTGCAGGTCTAAGCACGGAATAACGGTAGCACTTTATCTATAGCTACGGACTCGACGAAGTTATTAAGGGCGCTAACCGATAGAAACTCGTAATCTAGGGCCGGCTACATAAGAGAATGTCCGTTAGCTAGACATTCTAATACTAGAGGAATCCTAGTAGGCCCCTAATTTTTAAAAAAATTGTTTCTACTACGTCCGAATCGGCACGAGAAATAGGGAGAAACGTGTTACTTATTACTCTCCTATAGCTAGTACTGCAAGAAAGGGAGAATTAGTAGCGGAAGCAGAACAGACCTTAGGAAGCTAAACAAAGGACTGTTACTATAAATAAGAGGATCTACCGTTAGAAGAATACTAGTTCCTAACTAGCCTAGGCTCCTAGGAGCAGCGAGGGATAAGATTAGGCGACTCTTACTTAATTTTAGCTAATAGCTGCCTAAAAGTAATCGCGAGTACGCATATGCTTCCTTATTTCTAGCGGTGAAAATAAAGCGAACTAGCTAGTTTACTTCGAATAGCGCTAAGGATCCTCTAACGTATAGCTACGAATACCCTTACGTCTAGGTAGCGGGTTTAAGCATAAAACTCCTCTCCTTTTCGGCTCTTCTAGTCTCTTCTTAGTCTTATTAACCTTAACATTCGCCTTAAGCATAACGACCCTTAAAGGTTGCTATAGTAACTACTCTAGTTCCGCTAAGTGCAGGTAGCAGCGGTAACGATAGTTATATAGAGTTTTTAAGCAAACAAACCGCGAAAACTCTGCATAACAACCTCTTCTATACGCACACTAACTGTTCTTACCGCTGCTAGCACAAACTTACCTATTTAGAAGACTTACGTATTCTCCGCTTTACGTACTTGCTTAGGCTCTCGCTTAAGAACTCGCTTACGGAAACGCCTACCCCTAACCGATTCTCTCCGCTCGCATATAGCATACTCCCTCCTGCATAGTCTATTTTCTCTCCCTCTACCTTACTAGCATAATAGCCGACCGAGATATCGCTATAACTAACGCGACCGCTAAAGCGCCTACTTCTAAGCCTAAGGCGGTAGTCCGCTATTCTAACCCCGATTCGCTCGCCTATGCCGCTAACTCTAAGCTAGCTAATTTCCGCAACTTTACGCTTAATATTTCTAAGCTAGGCGGCTAGCGCACTCGGGCATAGATGCTAGAAGCCGTTACTAACGCAGGAATAGAAGAAGAGAAGCAGGCCATTCTGCGCTCCGTTTATAGCGCTATTTAGGGAGACGACGACCGCCGCGCCTTTATTATTTTCTAGTTTATTTAAGAACTCGGCTAGCGTGCCTCCTCTCGCGCTTAAGAAGGAGCACTAGAAGGACTAAAAGGCGTAATAGATATCTATAAGAGAGGCAAGCAGTTTGCTAAGAAGCGTAAAGGCCTCCTCGATATATTGCAGAACTCGTTTAGCTCGGATAGAGAGTTCCCCTACTTCGACTTCCTTAACTCTACGTTTAAGATCTATAAGAAGGCTAGCTAGCACCTCCGCTGCTTTACGCTATTTAAGAACGTCCCTACCGAGAATCTCCGATTGCTAGGCCTAACCTAGTCTAAACAGATGCTATACTAAGCTCTCCGCAATAGAAAGAAGGAGAATCTGTTCCGCCCTATATCTAGCTATGTCTCGGGCAAATTTTAGAAGGCTAGCTTCGTTAAGAGCGTAGAGGCTATATTCTAGTTAGACCTATTTAGCCGCGAGAACCTCTAGCTTATCGATAAGAACGGCTTCGCCGTTATAGACGCCTACTTTATTATCCCTAAGAATAAGCTCTTTAGAGTGTCCGACGCTAATAATAAAGCTAAAGGATCGGCCGCGAGTAGGCCACTTAGTAAGCCGTTCGAATCTAGCTACAACTTTCTAGGCTATATAGATCTAGGCTTAGATAAATTTAAGAATTTCCGCGAAGTAGCCGAGCGCTAAGTCCGCGAGAAAATAAACCTCGCCGATAAAGACTAACTACGCCCTAATGCGTTCGCGCATCTATACTATAAGATTAGAGACCTCTACTACGAGGATCGCGAGCTTAAAGCGCTAAGCCGCTAGCAAGAAGAAGCCGGCTAGGGCTAGGCCGCGGTAACCTGCTCTCGATCTATAGCCCTAGAGCTAGAAATAATTGTTTTAGTCCGTCTACGCGAACTAGCCGGCGGGGCTAAAGAACAAGTAATACGTTGCGAGACGTATAGCTATAATAAGGACCTATTAGACGATCTAATTAACGAGGCGATCGAGAAGCCTTATTTAGATCTCGGAGAAGTTCGCGTCCGCATTGCTATCCCCTACGCTAACTACCTCGAAGAGCGCTGCAAGGATAGTATATACGGGAAGCTAGACATAATCCCCCTTAACAAGTACGAGTCCCTAGACATTAGTCCTCCCTTCTACCGCACCTATATAATAGAAATAGCTAAGGTAGTTAGCCTTATAGTAGAAGAATCGATAATAACGGCATCTAATCGCCTCTACGACTTGTAGGATATCTCCCGCGGACTATGCCTACTAGCGAAGGGATTAATCGACGACGTACCTAACAACTTAAAGAAAGACCTATAAATATAAGAGATAGACGCGATAGACCGATAGGCTAGCAAGAGCTAGCTGCGTAACGTAGAGAAGGCTGCGGCGAAGATAGCGGCCGATAAGAAGGCCTAGAAGAAGGCTAAGCGTAAAGCTAATACTAATAATAAAGAGGACGGCAGCCCTAAGAAGAGGACTCGCCTATAGCTAGAGATCGGAGAGGCTAAGGGTTCCGCGTCTGCACCTCTAGCTTACGCCCTAAAGAAGTCTAAGAAGTCTAAGAAGAGCAAGAAGTCTAAGAAGGCTAAGGGGAAGTAGCGTACTAGCTTAAACGAAGCGAACTAGCTAGTTTAGTTCGACGACGACTATAGCGACGCAGAAGCCGCTTAAGAGTCTAATCTAGAGGCTAACGATAATAAGCTTAGGCCTATACGAATTAAGCTAGACTTTACTAATACCCGCCTATCTTACTTAGAATTCGAGACTATTCGAGATGCATAGAAGGCTTATAACGGAAAGCTCCTTAAAGATAGTTTCAACGTGTTTAGCGGCCTTCTTAATTAGTAGGCAAAGGACCCGGATATAGTTTCTTAGATGCACTAAGAGTTCGACCTATACCGCTACTACCTCCGCCGCCGCCGCAATATATATAGATAGATGCTAAATATATTCTTCTCCCTTACTTAGCAGCTAATGCAATAAGACCCGACTATCTAGCTGCTTAATATGCTCGCCTAAGATTCTCTACGCGATAAGGCTATATATAGATTTATCGCATACCCGATAATAGCGTAGTACTAGTAGGGTAAGCCTACCGGCCGAATCGACCTAACGATCCTAATTATTAAGGGGAACTAGGCTACCGGCGAGAAGTTTGTTAAAGGCCCCCTAGCAGCATAGAAAGATAGACGAGAAACCGCCTGCACGATTACTATAGTTTCTCTCGATAGTGCCTACCCTAGCCGCGGACCGGTTATATAGGTACCTAACCGCAAGCTATAGAACTAGACTGCTAACGATAACGAAGACGACGAAGAAGAAGACGAGGCTATATACGCTAAGTTTAAAGTCGTCGGTAGCACCGACTACCTAGGTTTAATCTACGATATAATTAATAAGCTTAATAACAACGAGAACGAGGACGAAGACTCGGATATTAAGCAGACGCTAGTCTACGTCTCGGACTAAGAAAAGGATGGCCTATAGGACGCTAGCCTACGCCTATAGAACGTCTCGACTATACCTAGCGACTTAGTGCTAATGCATTAGACGATCGCCTATAGAGAAAACCCTAGCGTCTCCTCGCGACGCATAGTCTACCTAACGCTTATTAAGTACCGTAATTAAGAGCTAGTTAGAAAGAATACCCTAGGCTTCGCAGAGGTTCTCGTTAGCAATATTATAATGCTGCTAATATCTAAGACGTTTACGGGCGCCGATTTTCCTAATAAGCCGCAGGAGCGTAGACTTCCCTAAAAGCAACAGCTTAATAGCCTTAAGCTAGTTTTAGACGCGTTAATAGGACGCCGCAGCTAAGAAGAACTAGAGGTAAGCTAAGAGGCTCTTACGCTTCTATATATAGACCGCGCTACCTACGAGAAGTAGCACGAAGAAGTCTAGGTCCCGCAGGTAAAGAAGAGATTCGCGCAGCTCTACGAGTGCTTAGTTAAGGCTAAAAAGGCTATAGCGAAGGAGCAGAGCTTCTTTCTGCATATTAAGAAGGCCCTTAGGGGCGAGTTAAAGTACTTCCCGTTCGATAGCGCTAACTACCTAGACGAGGAGGAAGACGAGTTTAAGAAGATTAGCATAGCTACATATGCATAGTAAACTAAACTAGCTAGTTCGGTTCGGCGAAGGAAAATAGTAACGTTATAAACGTCTAATACGTTAGAAAAGAATAAATAGTACTTAGTTTATTATTGTTTTGCAGAAGCTAGTTCTGCTAGACTGTCTTTTTAGAATAAAAATGTCGTTTATTAGAGTGTCTATTCGGACATAAAGAAAGGGAGGATTAATAGGCGGAAACCGCATATCCTTAGCAGCTCGGGCGCCTACTTAAGCGCGAGCTTAGGCTCTCCTCTATATTAATTAATTATCTACCCTACGTTTCTTGTTTACAGTTCTAGTATTATTACACGTTCTATGCGTACCCGCCCTGCTAGCTATTACGAGAGACGATATAGCTAACACGAGGGTTCGTAAGCTAAACGTAGAAGCGTAACTGCAAGCGTAGCCGTTACTCGATCTAAACTGCAGTGCTTACGAGGATTCCTAAGCCTAGCTACCTAGAGACGAGAGAGACGAGAACTGCGCGTTGTTACGCTACGTGCGACTGCTATACACCTAATTCTAGGGCTATTAGGCCTTAGCGATATAGATATATATGCCCAGTTAGCTATAAGCTAGTTAGAGTAGTATAGGATTCACGCATTAGTATAAACTAGGATAATCTAGACCTACCTAGAGGTAATCGGCGTTCTTATTGCCTTAATAGAATAGGTAGTTATAGGTAAGGCCTAAAAGGGCCTTCTCGCCGATAATCTAGTAGAGGTTGCGGAGATCGAGGCACTTAGAAGCCTAGCTAATATAGGCGAAGTAGGGGTTAGTATTCTTAGGCCTAGTTTAGGCCTTATCTAGGTAGCTCTTATAGAATTTAGTAGCAGCTAATAATATCTTATACGAGCTAGGCTAAGTTAGTATAGTTCTGCCCTATTCTAGCGCTACCTAGCGTAGGAAGAATATACTAAAATCTAGGCGAATATAGATATAAGAATAGTAGAAGAGGTTTAGAAGGGAATAGCTAAACCCTAATAGTAGCATTAGCTAGAACGCTCTATAATTAGCCGATAGTTTTTTATAGCCTATCCCTTTTACTACCTCTAATTAGTTAGAATAACGAACCTCTAGAATTCGCGATATATAGTAACGAAACTCTAATACGCGATAGTGCTATTATATTATAAGGAATACGCGCTGCGGATAGCGCCTCTAGAAGAGGGGAGGGGATAATATAAGGACGCCCTATATAGATATAGATAAGATATACTAGCTCGGCCTATCTTTAGATAGCTACGGTAAGAACGGGCCGAGTCTATCCGGCTTAGTAAGGAGATACTCTTCGCTACTGCTATCGCACCTAGGATAATAAGGTAGATATTCGTATAGTTATAATCTAGAGCCTATTATCCTCGTGCTAGCCTATAGTATATACCTAATAACCCTAATACGTACTATAAGTTGCCTACGGAGCTCCTTTATCTTACGTTTGAGTTACTTATACTCTATGTTAATATTATCGTCTACTATTATCTCCTTAAGGTTTAGCGTCTCTTCGCTTAGTTTCTATATTAGTAGAGCTTATAGTATAAAGTCTACGTTTTTAGTATAACGCGCTTATAATTCTCGTTCGTCTAATATTAGTATCTATAGGCTACTACCCTATATAGGGTTAAAGAATTAGAACTATAAGAGGGTATATAGTAATATATAGACTACCTTAAACCTCCGTCTAAAGATAGCGCTAATTCTTATAGAGTTATTATATATCGTATACTTCGCGTATATAAATACTATACGCTAAGTAATATAGTAGTAGCCGCTTACTAAGTACTAGTAAGGCCTAAGGCCCCTAACTTCTAGCTTTACTTCGCTCTTATACTCTTCTTATTTCTTCTTAGTTTAGCCTTCTACTATATCTCTAGAAGGTATAAATAAGTCTACTAGCCGTCGTTATAAAAGAGAAGATTACCTTTATAATACTATAAGACTAAGGTAGCTATATATAGAACTTATAAGAGCGAAGTAAAGCTAGAAGTTAGGGGCCTTAGGCCTTACTAGTACTTAGCAAGCGGCTGCTGCTGCATTGCTTAGCGTATAGTATTTATATACGCGAAGTATACGATATATAATAACTCTATAAGAATTAGCGCTATCTTCGGATAGAGGTCTAAGGTAGTCTATACGTTACTATATACCCTCTTATAGTTCTAATTCTTTAACCCTATATAAAGTAGCGGCCTATAGATACTAATATTAGACGAACGAGAATCGCGAGCGCATTGCACCGAGAACGTAGGCTCTATACTACGAGCTCTACTAATATAGGAACTAAGCGAAGAGACGCTAAACCTTAAGGAGATAATAGTAAATAATAATATTAACGCGGAGTATAGGCAACTTAAACGCAAGATAGAGAAGCTTCGTAAGCGACTTATAGTATATATGCTCCGAAAAGAGCGTAAGCGTCTTAAGTACGAGCTTACTACGATACTAGAAGGCGACGACTCTTCTTCCGGCGGATCTAAAGCCTGCCGTACGTAGAGTAGCATAAAAGGGAACGCTAGAAAGAAAGAAAAAGAAGCTAGCGACGCTAGTACGGCTAATACGCGGAGCGTACGCAACGCGCTATTAGGAAGCTCGTTAGCAAAGGGCGCAAAGATATACGATCTAAAGCTATTTAAGAGTAAAAGTAAAGATAAGGCTCGGGAGTTTATCCGCTACCTTAAGATAATCTTCGTTAATAATCCGATAACGTACTATAGCCCTCGTAAGAAGGTACTATATACTATTATATAGCTCGTAGGCGAGGCGAAGGATACGTAGCATAACTAGTATAACGCTAAAAATCTTCTAGCTAAGTATAGCTAAGAAGACTTCTAGCGGTTTATATATAATATAGTCGGGGATTAGGCAAACCGTACGCTCTTTACTACTATCGAGTACGAAAAGGCCTATTAGCGTAAAGAGTAGAGCGTACGATAGTTCGCGAATAAGTTAGCCTATCTAAAGGCGTAACTTAGCAACTACTATAAGCCGCAGCTAGTTTACTAGCTACTTACGAAGTTAAGAGCTCTCTTATAAAAGGATATTATTAAGAACTATAATATAACGGGGTTTAAGAGAGCCGACTTTATAGCGCTTATAATATATTTAGAATAGACCGAGAAGGCTATATCCTTATAAAGCAACTATAGAGGTTCGTTAAGTAAAAGCGGGCTAGGCAAGTATATTAGACGTAAGATATAGGCAAACTATAAGCGTAAGGGCAGCGATAATACTATAGCGTAATTCGGAAAAGAGAGATCCTGCCCTAGTAGATAGCGTTAATCTAAGAGGGATAAAGACGACCTAGACTAGAAACTTAAAGCTAAATGCTATAGGTATAAGGAAAAGGGGTATATCTAGTCGAAATACCCCTAGCTAGACCTATAGGAGCCGCCTACTATATATAGGGTAGCTATAGGTAGGCTACTAAAAGGCAAGGCATTTAAGAAGACCTATAAGCTCTAAATGCCGTAATAAGCGAAATAGATTACCTACCTATATAGAGTAGGCTAGCAATTCTTATTATAGCCGAGGTTAAGACGGATACGGGCTATATACGAGCCGAGTACGTACTTAATAGAGGCGCTAATATTAATATAGTCTCTAGATCCTACGCTCTATAGCATAACCTTCTAATAAGGAAGAATACTGCTTTACTACTAGCTACGTCCTTTACTAGGTAGCTAGAGTACTACTACGGTACGTATTATATACGCCTATAAGCTACTAACTCTAAGGGAGCGACTCGTATATACGGGGGCATCTTTTATATATATAATATACTAACTCCTTACGTTTTACTAGGCCGGCCGTAGCGTATAGCCTATAGAGTAATAAAGGATACTAGTACGGATAAGTAAACCTTTAGGTTCGAAGGCAAGACGTATACGGTATAAGTACGCGAAGCGTATAAGTTTTATAAGGACCTTTAAAAGGCCCTATATATCTTTGCTATATTACTTTAGAAAGTAGATACTAGCTAAGAGCCGCTACCTATAGAGTTCTAGGACTTTATAGACCTCTTTAATCCTATAGAGAAGATAAGGAGTATACTAGTCGAAGGCGCTAAGTATATAATTAACCTACTACCTAGTACTAAGCCGCTATTTAAGCTACTATATTATTAGTCTAGCCGCGAGCTTAGTAAGTTAAGTCGTTACCTCTAAGAAGCGTTAGAGTATAATTAGATCGAGCGGAGCGAAAGCGAGGTAGATACGCCTATCCTATTTATTCCGAAGAAGAATAGTACCCTATAGTTATATATAGATTACCGTAGATTAAATAAGATTACGGTAAAGAATTGCTATTCCCTACTACTTATTAGCGAGACGCTTAATAGGCTTATAGGAGCTATATAGTTTACGTCGCTAAACCTTATAGATACGTACTATCGCATCCGTATAAAGCTAACCGACCGCTAGAAGACTACGTTTCGCACGTAGTATAGATACTTCTAGTATAAGGTAATGCCTTTCGGGTTAACTAACGTACTAGCTACCTTTTAGAGGTATATTAATAGAGCCCTCTTAGGCCTCGTAGATATATACTATATAGTATACCTAGATAATATCCTTATATATAGCGCCTCGTATAAGGCCTATATACGAGATATACGTACTATACTAGAGCGACTCTAGAAGTTCGAATTATATACTTAGCGTATAAAATACTACTTTTTTAAGAAGAAGGTTAAGTTCCTCGGGTTTATTATATACTCTAAAGGCGTAACGATAGATTCTTATAGGGTCGATGCAATTATAGCGTAGCTAACGCCTATAACGCTTACTAAGATATAGTCGTTCCTTAGATTCGCTAATTTCTACCGGCGATTTATATATAAGTACTCTAGAATTATCGCTACTTTAATAGTACTATCGAAAGGGGCTAAAGTAGATAAGAAACTAAGGCGTATTAGCTAGGGCAAAAGCGAGGAGCTTACGTTCCGTAGGATTAAAGACGCATTCTAAGCTACTCTACTACTAAGGTACTATAACCCTACGGTACGTATACGAGTCGAAACCGATATATTAAACTTTATAATTACGGGCATTCTAAGCTAGTTATTCGAGAATAGGAACTAGTATTTAGTAGCATTCTTCTTATAGAAGATAATTCTAGTAGAATGCAACTATAAGACCTATAATAAAGAGCTTCTAGCTATTATAGAAGCATTTAAGGCGTAGCGGCTATACCTCGAAGGCGCCTTATATTTAGTTACCGTACTTATTAACTACGCTAACCTTAAAGCCTTTATAATAATAAAGCAACTTATAGGTAGATAGGCTCGTTAGGCCGTATTTCTAGCCTTATTTAATTTCGTAATTAAGTATCGACTAGGGAAAACGAACCTAGCCGATACGCCGTCGAGACGTAGTAACTACGTATGCAAATAGGTATATATATCGAACCTGCTACTAATATTATAGAAGAAGCTCTAGGTATATAGTATAAAAGCTAAGTACGGCAATTAGGCGTTCCTCCGGCGTATCGCAGTTATAATATAAGAGTAACTTATAAGCATAGCCTTAGGGCAGCCCTTAAAAGGGTATATATAAGACTACTTCTTAAGTAGCGTATATATCGTATACGTAGCGGTTGCTATAGAAGAACTATACCTAAATATTTTAGACCTAGTTCTTAACTTTACTAAATTGCTAACGCTATAGAAGCCTAATACGAAAGAACTCTTTAAAGAGGCGTAGCGTAGTAGAGGCGAATATAATAGGTATTATATTAGGGAAGGAGTACTATATTATAGCAATTAGCTATATCTTCCTAAGAACTACGTACTACGGATATAGGTAATCCGTATATACTACGATAATTTACTTACTAGTTACTTTAGTAAGGATAAAACTACTAAGTTAGTATAGCGGAAGTATTACTAGCCGGGCATATCTACGGATATTAGCTAGTATATCTAATCCTATTAGGAGTATTAAGTATCGAAGGCGAGACGCTATTAACTATATAGTAAGCTATTAGCATTACCGTAGCCGGAGCTCCTATAGAAGGAGCTAACTATAGACTTTATTACGGACCTGCTGCCTAGTAAGTAAGACGTATACGTATATAATGCGGTCCTAGTAATTATTAACCGGTACTCGAAGATAAACCTCTTCGTACTAACTACTAAGAAATATATAAGCGTAGATCTCGTATAGATTCTAATTAATAGGGTAATTTGCCGATTTAGAATACTATATAGAATTATAAGCAATAGAGGTACTATCTTTACTAGCTAGTTCTAGTCGGACTTCTACTTCGAGTTATATATAAACTATAAGCTATCTATAGCCTTCTATCCGTAGACTAATAGGTAGACGGAACGTACTAACTAGACGCTAGAATAGTACTTACGTATCTTCTATAACGATAAGTAGAACGACTAGGCGACGTTACTACCTTAGGCGAAATTAGCTTATAATAACGCGGTGCATCTAACGTTTAAAATAAGTCCGTTTAAGGTAGTATATAGCTATAACGCGGAGATTGCGATAAGTACGTAAGTCGCTCGAAATAAGCTCTTTAAAAGAAAGGCACTAGTAGTAATCGACGCTACGAAGCAACTACGAGAAACGTATAAGGACCTTGCGAAACGCTAGCAATACGTAGCTAAAGCGTAAGCTAGATACTTTAATGCTAGGTATAAGCTAATAGAGTTTAAGGTTAGTAATATAGTATTATTATCCTCGAAGAACCTCCGCTTAAAGGTGCCTATAAAGAAGTTAGTACTAAAGTTCGTAAGTCTATTTAAGGTAATTAACGCAATTAGGAAGTAGGTATACTACCTAGCCTTACTAAGCGTATAGCGCGTTTATAACATATTCTATATATCTTTACTAGAGCCTTAAAAGAGCGCTATAGGCAATACGGATATAGAAGGCATACTACTTATAGAAAAAGACTTAGGCAAGTAGCAAGTTAAAGAGATTCTAAATACGCGAGTTAGATATAAGAAACGTTAGTAGTTAGTTAAGTAGATAGGCTAGCTAGAAGAATATAATATATAGGAACTAGTCGAGCATATTAGAGAATATAAGGCACTAGACAAATTCGAGGCGACGCGTAAGGTAAATAAGCGTAGCCTAAAAGCGACGTAATAGCGCGCTATATATAATACGTAGGTATAAAAGGTAGAATAAATAGCTTTTTATTCTATAGATAAGCTTTATATTATTTATAGAAAGCTAACTAAAACATTTATTATAGCGTATCGTACGTAGCGCGTATAAGCGGCATATATACGGAAGTATAGAGAAGCGTAAGAAGCGCTAGCTTAAATATCCTCTATAGCTAGCTTATACTTAGAGGCCTCCTTCTCTAAGGAGGCCTCCTCTACCTTATCCTCCTTCGCTAAGGATAGATAGAGGCTAATAGCAGCGTTAATAGCGTCCCGCTCTACTAAGACGCCGCTATACTTAGTAATTTGCAAGTGCGGTTAGTATATAATATAAAAGCGATAAGCTACTAGATATACCTAAGTAAGTAGCTCTATTATACCCCTAAGGGTACTATTAAGCTAGGTAGCCTTATAGATAAGCGCGCGGGACCCCTACGAAGCGCCGCCGCCGCTCTTCTTCTTAGTAGGCTTACCGCTAGCTAGCTTGCTATTATTAGTTTAGAGACGCTTTATAACCGTCTTAGTCTCTATACGCGTAGTTAGCAAATGCGAGATATAAGCGACGCGTATACTACGCGCGACGTTAAAGGAAGAACTTACTAGTATAGGCGGCATCTAGCTAGGCCTATATAAGAGGGTATATAGTAATATATAGACTACCTTAGACCTCCGTCCGAAGATAGCGCTAATTCTTATAGAGTTATTATATATCGTATACTTCGCGTATACGAATACTATGCGCTAAGCAATGCGATAGCAGCCGCTTGCTAAGTACTAGTAAGGCCTAAGGCCCCTAACTTCTAGCTTTACTTCGCTCTTATAACTACCTCTCTCTCCCTATCGAGCTATTCTAGCTCGATAGGCGGGTAGTAGTCTTCTCGTATACGTAACGTCTCTATTACGTCCGCGTATCTCTTATTACTCGTAGGCCTTCTATTAAGTTCTATCGTACGTTACTATTACGATTCGCATATATAACGTAAGTAAGTCGTTGCCGTATATTATTATTAATAGTAACGCGCGTTATTATATTTATTACGGTAATAGTATTATAAATTCTTGCTTGCGCGCTTCTAAACTTCTTCTATAATACTAATACTTAGTTATTTTAGTTTTCTTTAAACGCGCTCCGTACTCGCTCCGCTATATATATATATACTCCTCGTACTTTCTACGTACGCTCCCCGTACGTACTTAAGAACTACTATAAGATAGGCCCTAAAAAGAATAAGAATCTACTTAAGGGCAAAGAGGCTGCTATAGCCCCTCTATTAAGTAGCTCGTAGGCAGGCCTAGAGCGTACTAGTAGAAATACTAGTATACCTAGTAGCCGCGCCTTAAGTTTAGCTAGTAGCTAATTCCCCCTTTTACGTCTAGGTAGCATTATACTAGATAAGAGCGACTAAACGAGTAGTATATATAGCGCGCGCTTGCCTTAGGCGAGCTCTAATACCCCCGGTAGTAGCCCGTAGCTAAGCCTATTCTTAGCCCCTAATACTACTAGACGTCTTAGAGAAGATAGCTATAATAGCAATTATATTAGCTCTAGCCTAATAATAAGTAAAGGCCGGGGTAAGCGCGCGCTAGATAGGTCGCTATTAGCTTAACTTTTACTCGGCGGTAGTACGCCTACGAAGCGCGCTTACTTCCCGTTCTTAGAGCTAAGCTTCTTACTAGACCTTATTACTAATAGACCTATAGCTTCTCCTAACCGTACGCTAGCTATAAAGCGCTAACGCCTTATAGGCGCTACTACTATACTACGTACTAGCGCCGTACTTAGCCTAGCTTCCGGCACTTCTCGTATTAGTATAGCTAAGACTAAGTACCTTAAGTAGTATAATCGTTATATTTATAATAACTGCAATTTAGGTAAACGTAACTATAAGTCCCTTCCTACTTACTATCTCGTCGTATTCTATTTATATACTAACCGTAGTATAGGCTAGGCTAAGTGCTCTAGTAAGCTACCTAAGAATATTAATACTAAGAAGTATATATACTATATATATAGCAAGCATACCTATAAGTAGACCTACTACGAAGTAGTTAAGACGGTCGTGCGCTATATATACGATATATATAACGCGCTAGTACGTTACTAGGCTAAGCTTAGCTGCTATAGAACCGATATAGTACGAGCTAATAGCTAGTAAGCGGTAGCGGATGCCTAGGCCTAGCTAGATGCCGCCTATACTAGTAAGTTCTTCCTTTAACGTCGCGTATAGCGTATACGTTACTTACGTCTTATATTTGCTAACTACGCGTATAGAGACTAAGATAGTTATAAAGCGTCTCTAGACTAATAATAGCAAGCTAGCTAGCGGTAAGCCTACTAAGAAGAAGAGCGGCGGTAGTACCCCGTAGGGGTTCCGCGCGCTTATTTATAAGGCTACCTAGCTTAATAGCACCCTTAAGGGTATAATAGAGCTACTTACTTAGGTATATCTAGTAGCTTATTGCTTTTATATCGTATACTAACTATACTTATAGATCGCTAAGTATAGTAGCGTCCTAGTAGAGTAGAACGCTATTAACGCCGCTATTAGCTTCTATTTATCCTTAGAGGAGGAGGATAAGGCAGAGGAGGCCTCCTTAGAGAAAGAGGCCTCTAAGTATAAGCTAGCTATAAAGAATATTTAAGCTAGCGCTTCTTACGCTTTTCTATACTTCTATATATACGCCGCTTGCGCGCACTATATATAATACGCTACGATAAATGTTTTAGTTAGCTCCCTATAAATAATATAAAGCTTATCTATAAAATAAAAAGCTGTTTATTCTACCTTTTATACCTATATATTACGTATAACGCGCTATTATATTGCCTTTAGGCTACGCTTATTTACCTTATACGTCGCCTTAAATTTGTCTAGTGCCTTATATTCTCTAATATACTCGACTAGTTCCTATATATTATATTCTTCTAGCTAGCCTATCTACTTAACTAACTACTAACGTTTCTTATATCTAACTTGCGTATCTAGGATCTCTTTAACTTGCTACTTACCTAAGTTTTCTTCTACGAGTAGTATGCTCTCCGCATCCGTATTGCCTACGGCGCTCTTCTAAGGCTCTAGTAAAGATATATAGAATACGTTATAAATGCGCTATACGCTTAGTAAGGCTAGGTAGTATACCTACTTCCTAATTGCGTTAATTACTTTAAATAGACCTATAAACTTCGGTACTAACTTCTTTATAGGTACCTTTAAGCGGAGGTTCTTTAAGGATAATAATACTATATCGCTAACCTTAAACTCTATTAGCTTATGCCTAGTATTAAAGTATCTAGCTTGCGCTTTAGCTGCGTATCGCTAGCATTTCGTAAGGTTCTTATACGTTTCTTATAGTTGTTTTATAGCGTCGATTACTACTAGTACCTCTCTTCTAGAGAGCTCGTTCTAAGCAACTTATATACTTATCGCAATCTCCGCGTTATAGCCGTATACTACCTTAAACGGACTTATCTTAAACGTTAGATATACCGTATTATTATAAGCTAATTCTACCTAAGGTAGCAACGTTGCCTAGTCGTCCTACTTATTATTATAGAAGATACGCAAGTACTATTTTAGCGTTTAGTTAGTATGTTCCGTCTACCTATTAGTCTACGGATAGAAGGCTATAGATAGCTTATAGTTTATATATAACTTAAAGTAGAAGTCCGACTAGAACTAGCTAGTAAAGATAGTGCCTCTATTGCTTATAATTCTATATAGCATTCCGAATCGGCAAATTACCCTATTAATTAGGATCTATACGAGATCTACGCTTATATATTTCTTAGTAGTTAGTACGAAGAGGTTTATCTTTAAGTACTAGTCGATAATTACTAGGACTGCATTATATATATATACGTCTCGCTTACTAGGCAGCAGGTCCGTAATAAAGTCTATAGTTAGCTCCTTCTATAGAAGCTCTAGCTGCGGCAATGCTAATAGCTCGCTATATAGTTAATAGCGTCTCGCCTTCGATACTTAATACTTCTAATAGAATTAGACGTACTAGCTAATATCCGTAGATATGCTCGGCTAGTAATACTTCCGCTATACTAACTCGGTAGTTTTATTCTTACTAAAGTAACTAGTAAGTAAATTATCGTAGTATATATAGATTACCTACGTCCGCAGTACGTAGTTCTTAGGAAGATATAGCTAATTGCTATAATATAGTACTCCTTTCCTAATACGATACCTATTATATTTACCTCTACTATACTACGCCTTCTTAAAGAGTTCTTTCGCATTAGGCTTCTATAGCGTTAGCAATTTAGTAAAGTTAAGAACTAGGTCTAAAATATTTAGGTATAGTCCTTCTATAGCAACCGCTACGCGTACGATACGTACGCTACTTAAGAAGTAGTCTTATATATACCCTTCTAGGGGCTGCCCTAAGGCTATACTTACGAGTTACTCTTATATTATAATTGCGATATGCTAGAAAAACGCTTAATCGCCGTACTTAGCTCTTATACTATATACCTAGAGCTTCTTCTATAATATTAGCAGCAGGTTCGATATATGCGCCTATTCGCGTACGTAGTTACTACGTCTCGACGGCGTATTAGCTAGGTTCGTTTTCCCTAGTCGATACTTAATTATAAAATTAAATAAGGCTAGAAATACGGCCTAACGAGCCTATCTGCCTATAAGTTGCTTTATTATTATAAAGGCTTTAAGGTTAGCGTAGTCGATAAGTACGGTAACTAAATATAAGGTACCTTCGAGATACGGCCGCTACGCCTTAAATGCTTCTATAATAGCTAGAAGCTTTTTATTATAGGTCTTATAGTTATATTCTACTAGAATTATCTTCTATAAGAAGAATGCTACTAGATGCTAGTTTCTATTCTCGAATAACTAGCTTAGAATGCCCGCAATTACGAAGTCTAACGTATCGGTTTCGACTCGTATACGTACTATAGGGTTATAGTACCTTAGTAGTAGAGTAGCTTAAAATGCGTCTTTAATCCTATAGAACGTAAGCTCCTCGCTTTCGCCCTAGCTAATACGCTCTAGCTTCTTGCCTACTTTAGCCCCTTTCGATAGTGCTATTAAAGTAGCGATAATCCTAGAGTACTTATATATAAATTGCTAGTAGAAATTAGCAAACTTAAGGAATAACTATACCTTAGTAAGCATTATAGGCGTTAGCTACGCCGCAATTGCGTCGACTCTATAAGAATCTATTATTACGCCTTTAGAGCGTATAATAAACCTAAGGAACTTAACCTCCTTCTTAAAGAAGTAGCATTTTATGCGCTAAGCGTATAATCCGAACTTCCGGAGTTGCTTTAGTACGGTACGTATATCTTATATATAAGCCTTATATAAGGCGCTATATATAAGGATATTATCTAGGTATACTATATAGCATATATCTATAAGGCCTAAGAGGGCTCTATTAATATACCTCTAAAAGGTAGCTAGTACGTTAGTTAACCTAAAAGGCATTACCTTATACTAGAAGTATCCGTACTATATATAAAACGTAGTCTTCTAGTAGTCGGTTAGCCTTATATAAATGCAATAGTATGCATCTGCGAGGTCTAGCAATATAAACTATATAGCTCCTATAAGCCTATTAAGCGTCTCGCTAATAAGTAGTAGAGGATAGCGATTCTTTACTATAATCTTATTTAATCTACGGTAATCTACGTATAACTATAGGGTACTATTCTTCTTCGGAACAAATAGAATAGGCGTACTTGCCTCGCTTTCGCTCCGCTCGATCTAATTATATTCTAACGCTTCTTAGAGGTAACGACTTAACTTACTAAGCTCGCGGCTAGACTAATAATATAGTAGCTTAAACGGCAGCTTAGTACTAGGTAGTAGGTTAATTATATACTTAGCACCTTCGACTAGTATGCTCCTTATCTTCTCTATAGGATTAAAGAGGTCTATAAAGTCCTAGAACTCTATAGGTAGCGGCTCTTAGCTAGTATCTACCTTCTAGAGTAATACGGCAAAGATATATAGGGCCTTTTAAAGGTTCTTATAAAACTTATACGCTTCGCGTACTTATACTATATATATCTTGCCTTCGGACCTAAAGGTCTACTTATCCGTACTAGTATCCTCTATTACTCTATAAGCTATATACTATAGCCGGCCTAGCAAGATATAAGGAGTTAGTATATTATATATATAAAAGATGCCCTTATATATACGAGTCGCTTTCTTAAAGTCGGTAGCTTATAGGCATATATAATATATACTATAATAGTACCCTAGCTACCTAGTAAAGGACGTAGCTAGCGGCAAAGCAGCATTCTTCCTTACTAGAAGGTTATACTATAGAGCGTAGGATCTAGAGACTATATTAATATCGGCGCCTCTATTAAGTATATACTCGGCTTATATATAGCCCGTATCCGTCTTAACCTCGGCTACGATAGAAATTGCTAGCCTACTCTATATAGGCAGGTAATCTATTCCGCTTATTATAATATCTAGAGCTTATAGGTCTTCTTAGATACCTTGCCTTTTAGCGGCCTGCCTATAGCTACTCTATATATAGTAGGCGGCTTCTATAGGTCTAGCCGGAGGCATTCTAATCGGATATGCCCCTTTTCCTTATACCTATAGCATTTAGCTTTAAGTTTCTAGTCCGGGTTGTTTTTATTTCTCTTAAATTAACGCTACTTACTAGGGTAGGATCTCTCTTTTCTAAATTGCACCGTAGTATTATCGCTACTTTTGCGCTTATAGTTTACCTACGTCTTATATCCGATATACTTACCTAGCCTACTTTTGCTTAACGAACCTTTATAGTTGCTTTATAAGAATATAGCCTTCTTAGCCTATTCTAAACGTATTATAAGCGCTACGAGGTCGGCTCTCTTAAACCCCGTCGTATTATAGTTCTTAATAATATCCCTTTATAAGGGAGCTCTTAACTTCGCAAGTAGCTAGCGAACTAGCTGCGGCTTGCGGTAGTTACTAAGTTACGCCTCTAGATAAGCTAACTTATTTGCGAACTATCGTACGCTCTACTCTTTACGCTAATAGGCCTTCTCGTACTCGATAGTAGTAAGGAGCGTATAGTTTGCCTAATTCCCGACTATATTATATATAAACTACTAGAAGTCTTTCTAGCTATACTTAGCTAGAAGATTTTTAGTATCGTACTAGTTATACTATATATCCTTTACCTTACCTACGAGCTATATAATAGTATATAGCGCTTTCTTATAAGGGCTATAGTACGTTATCGGATTATTAATAAAGATTACCTTAAGGTAGCGAATAAACTCCTAAGCCTTATCTTCGCTTTTACTCTTAAACGGCTTTAAATTGCGTATTTTTGCGCCCTTTACTAACGAGCTTTCTAATAGCGCGTTACGTACGCTTTATATATTAGCTATACTAGCATTGCTAGCTTCTTCTTCTTTCTCTTTAGCGTTCCCTTCCGCGCTACTTTATATATAGTAGGCTTTAAATCCGCTAGAAGGAGAGTTATCGCCTTCTAGTATCGTAGCGAGCTTGCGCTTAAGATACTTATACTCTTCTTAGAGTATATATACTATAAGTTGCTTACGAAGCTCCTCTATCTTACGTTCGAGTTGCCTATACTCTACGTTAACGTTATTATCTACTATTATCTTCTTAAGGTTTAGCGTCTCTTCGCTTAGTTCCTATATTAGTAGAGCTCGTAGTATAGAGCTTACGTTCTCGGTACGACGCGCTTACGATTCTCGTTTATCTAATATTAGTATCTATAGGCCGCTACCTCGTATAGGGTAAAAGAATTAGAACTATAAGAGGGTATATAGCAACGTATAGACTACCTTAGACCTCCGTTCGAAGATAGCGCTAATTCTTATAGAGTTATTATATATCGTATACTTCGCGTATATAAATACTATACGCTAAGCAATACGGTAGCAGCCGCTTACTAAGTACTAGTAAGGCCTAAGGCCCCTAACTTCTAGCTTTACTTCGCTCTTATAGCCTAGGCATCTACTACCGCTTGCTAGCTATTAGCTTATACTATATCGGTCCTATAGCGGCCGAGCTCGGCCTAGCGACGTACTAGCGCGTCGCGTACGTCGTATATATAGCGTACGACTATCTTAACTACTTCGTAGTAGGTCTACTTATAGGTATACTTACTACGCATATAGCGTATATACTTCTTAGTATTAATATCCTTAGGTAGCTTACTAGAGTACTTAGCCTAGCCTATACTACGGTTAGTATACGAATAGAATGCGACGAGATAGCGAGTAAGAAGGAACTTATAGTTACGTCTACCTAGATTATAGTTATTGCGAATATAACGATTATACTACTTAAGGTACTTAGTCTTAGCTATACTAATACGAGAAGTACTAGAAGCCGAGCTAAGTACGGCGCTAGTATATAGTATAGTAGCGGCGCCTACGAGGCGTTAGCGCTTTATAGCTAGCGTACGGTTAGAAGAGGCTATAAGTCTATTAGTAATAAGGTCTAATAAGGAGCCTAGCTCTAAGAATAGGGAGCGAGCGCGCTTTATAGGCGCACTGCTACTAAGTAGAAGTTAGGCTAATAGCGACCTACCTAGCGCGCACTTACCCCGGCCTCTACTTATTATTAGGCTAGAGCTAATATAGTTACTATTATAGCTATCTCCTCTAAGACGTCTAGTAGTATTAGGAGCTAGAGATAGGCTTAGCTACGGGCTACTACTAGGGGCATTAGGGCTCGCTTAAGGCGAGCGCGCGCTACGTATACTACCTATTTAGTTGCCCTTACCTAGTATAATACTACTTAGACGTAAAAGGGGGGATTAGCTACTAGCTAAACTTAGGGCGTAGCTACTAAGCGTACTAGTATTTCTACCGGTACGCTTTAGGCCCGCCTATAAGCCGCTTAATAGAGGGGCTATAGTAGCCTCTTTACCCTTAGGTAGATTCTTATTCTTCTTAAGGCCTATCTTATAGTAGTTCTTAAGTATATACGGAAAGCGTACGTAGAGAGTACGAGAAGTATATATATATATAGCGGAGCGAGTATAGAGCGCGTTTAAAGAAAACTAAAATAACTAAGTATTAGTATTATAGAAGAAGTTTAGAAGCGCGCAAGCAAGAATTTATAATACTATTACCGTAATAAATATAATAACGCGCGTTACTATTAATAATAATATACGGCAACGACTTACTTACGTTACGTACGCGAATCGCAATAGTAACGTATAATAGAACTTAATAGAAGGCCTACGAGTAATAAGAGATACGCGGACGTAATAGAGACGTTATATATACGAGAAGACTGCTGCCTACCTATTAAGCTAGGATAGCTCGATAGAAGAAGGGAGGTAGTTATAAAAGCGAAGTAAAGCTAGAAGTTAGGGGCCTTAGGCCTTACTAGTACTTAGTAAGCGGCTGCTACCGTATTACTTAGCGTATAGTATTCGTATACGCGAAGTATGCAATATATAATAACTCTATAAGAATTAGCGCTATCTTCGGATAGAGGTCTAAGGTAGTCTATACGTTGCTATATACCCTCTTATAGAACTAAATAGCTAGAAGCTAGTTCCTCTACTAAGAGCCCTTCCTTATTACCCTTCTCTCTAAAGATATACTAAGAGATAGCTAAAGCCCTATTAATATAGGCTTTATTAGTCTAGTAGATCTACTACTAGAGTAATTTAATAGTCTTATATTTATATTTATAGCTATAAGCCTTTCTTTTAGCCTTATTAGCATCTAAAATCTTCTTAGTATACCTCCGCTTAGATCTAATAACTATAGGCTTATATTCCTTCTTACGACGCTATAGGGTACGCTTTAAATAGCCTGCCTTCTATATATAGAACTTATAATCCTTTCTATATAGGTAGGCTAGCCCTAAGGCTATAATATCCGCCTAAATAGTAGTATCTTAGTTTCTTAGCCTTCCTCTGCGTTTATATAGCTTCTAAGGCCTCCTAGTTAGAGATAATCGATTAATAATAAGCTTATTACGATTAGAGATCTAGCGAGAGGTAGTTAGCTAGCTTAGATACTATAGTTTGTCCTTATTTAGAAGGACAAAGCGTAATACTAGCTATTAGGGTAACCTCTAATTAAACGCGTTAAAAAAGCGTATTCTTACTAGAGTTCTATAGAAATTAGATAGTATATTAAGTCTTAACTTCTTACGCGTCGTTATAATCGAAAACTGCACTAGAATACGCGTATTATAGCATACAAGGTAGCTTAGAAGGTAGTAGGTAGTTTGGTTAAGGGTGCCAAGGTTTATAACGCTATTTACTATATTTGTCACCTGCTTAGAAGGGAAAGAAGCTGGAGGCTAGGGGGAAGACTATGTGTACAGACCAGCAGTGGATGGGTGCCTCAGGCTCCGGGAGTGCTTGACCTCCACAAACACGATAGCGCAACACCACAACCTGAAGCTGTACTTCGCAAAACAACGCCACGCGATATCCGCCGGTCGGATAAGGAGGCAGATCTGCAGCTTGATATCGCCGCTCTCATGACAACTCCCGCCGACATGGACCCATTGAGCGACTTCGACTTCGATTCTGCATGCGACATCCCGGGATTGTTTGACTACAAGGAATTGCCACCTGAGCATATAAAGTCTCTGGCTGATCTCGAGCAAGCGGCGACCAACAACGACCTACCTGCCGTCGAGCAATCATTCGACTCGCTTCGCAGAAGTCACGCGAGCGCACGCCTCTTAGTGAGTGCATACAATTATGCTTCATTTTACATCCGCCTTTTCTCAGCTCGGTGCACATAGTTCTGGCGACCATGTAAGCTCTGTCTGCGATACCGCTGACGGTCTGTCGACGATTTCAAGGCCAAACCCGGCGGTGCATTGCAAATAGCTGTCGACAAACAGCACGAAGACATTGTCCGCTATTTCTTGTCCCAGGGCGCGCAAGTTCTGTCATGTCATGTCAAGAGTGCTGTTCTATCACATTCGAAGCCGATGATTCAGCTTCTGCTAGACCATGGATGGCCCATAAATGCTGAGCTTGGATGGTCGGATCCGCCACTGCTCGCGTAAGATTGTCTGCAGGAGTTGCAATGGCTGACATGCACTGACATGGTGCCTAGGTACGCGACCGATAACCTCGACCTAACCACTTGGCTCTTATCTCTTGGTGCTGACCCCAATGCCTCTTGCGGTCTGAACAAGACGCCTTTGTCTGCTGCTGTACAATACAGCTCACTAAAAGTCATTGAGCTGTTGTTCGCGCATGGCGGGAGCGTGAGAGAGGGTAAGCACAACTTGAAGAATTCGCCTGCGCAAGCGAAGACAGCTTCATGACATCACTGATTGTCTGTCAAGGGCAACTTCTACATTATGCCATCTGGCGTGAGCGGGCTGACCGCGTAGCCGTCACCGAGTATCTGTTGCAGCAAGGTGCTCCGGTAAATGCAATCATGTATCACGAACACCAGGAATCTTTCATACAGCGCGAGCCCTTCGGCATTGGCACTCCACTGCACGATGCAGCGGCAGTGGGAGATATCGAGGTCATTGAGCTGCTATTGGACTGGGGAGCTGACGTTCTTGCAAGAGACACGCGAGGGAGGCTCCCTCACGAAAGAGCGCGAGCAAAAGGCCATACTGTAGCAGCAGGGCGGTTGCTTCCCTCGCTTTCTCAAAATGGAGAATTTGTCGTAGAAATATGAATGCCGTTCTGCTCGACCACGCGAAAGCATTCTAACCGCCCACGAGTTCGATGTGTGGAGTGATGGAATTCATCTCCCGCCGTATATATAACATGTGTGTTAGAGGAGCGAGGATGACCGCGTACTGGACAGCCAACAAGGGGTCGTTGGGAGACTGTGGCTTCGTCGGTCATGAGTCGTGACTCGGTAGGTCTGAGAGGATGCGTGCAGAACCTAAGTGTCAGCACGCCCAGCATCTCCAGACAGCTGCCGTTGACCTCTCGTTGTCGCGCGTGGCGCTGCCCCACCCAGACCCAGGCTGGCATCTGCCACCTGCAACAGATCGAGAAGCTCGCGGATCTCGACAGACTTCCGGCGCGCAGCTCCATCCTTGCTCGACGAGCGCGGCGGAGGCGAAGGATGTGGGCGGCACCTCGCGGCCCTGCGGCATTTCCGGACCTGCAGCGACGAGGAGAAACGCGTCGCAAGTGCTGCTCGTTCGGCGGAGGCGTCAAGCGTCTTCTCGTGCTCGTTCGGACGAACAGTCAAACTACAGTAGTAGTTCCTGCCCTGCCTCTGCCCGCGCCGCCGTCACATCCACCCCACAGTAGAATACAGTGTCAATCCCTCGGCGCTGATCTTTCCGCCATGCTCACGCGTCGTCCTCCTCTTCTTTGCCCGCTTGGCCCGCCATTGCATTCCCTTCGCTCTCCCCCATTCTTGCTTTGATCGATTTGGACCCTACTGCTGCGCCATTCCTATGCGAGCTGCGATCCTCACGGCCGACCGAGGCGGAGCGACAAAGCCAGATCCTCCTGAACGCGCCTCCGACAACACTCCCTCCCTCGTCCGTCATCAAACGTCACTTTCTGAGGCGGAGCTACATGTAGCCTTCCACCTGTCCCTACCTGTTTCTGACCTGCCATCTCGTGTAACCTGAGGCTCACCAGCAAACGCTGCAGGCCGGCGTCCCCTGGTCGAGCATGCCTCGCCCTCACCTCCCATCCCACATTACCCTCAAGCGGATCAAGAGCAGCAGCAACACCGGTAGCGCCACCTCGTCCGCTCCGCCCACTCCGCCGGTGACACAAAACTCCAGCGCCAGTAACAACATGGCGGGTGCTCCGCGCTCGCCAGGTCGGCCGCTGGAAGGCGATCACATGGGCATGGGGCTGCAATTGACGGTGCAGGTAATCAAAGGACGCAACCTGGCTGCAAAGGACAAGAGCGGCTTCTCAGATCCGTTCCTCGTTCTGACCTTGGGCGATCACAAAGAGGCAACGAGCGTTGTCAACAAGTCATTGAAACCCGAATGGAACCAGACATTCTCATTCCCAGTCACTTCCCCCGACTCTGCACTGCTCGAAGCCGTGTGCTGGGACAAAGACCGCTTTAGGAACGATTACATGGGCGAATTCGATATCGTGCTCGAAGAGGTGTTCGCTGCAGGCAAGATCGATCCCGAGCCAAAATGGTTCAAGCTCGAGGGAAGACGTAATGGAAGACGGAAGCAGAAGAAGGACAGTAACATTTCCGGCGAGATCCTGCTCCAGTTCAAGCTTTCCGATCCCATCAACAGCGGAGCTACACCGCAGCAGATTCTGCAGAGGTTCCAAGGAATCGTGTCAGATCCGGAGCAAGATGATGATGACGAAGAGGACGAAGAACTCCTGAGGAGAATGAACAGCCAAACTTTGGACGATCTCGAAGAGGAGGATGACGACGACAAAGACCCCTCGGACGAGACGGATGATGGCACCAGGACACCGAGCGGCACTTCGGACGAGAAGCAGCGTTCGAGACGTCGGAGGAAGCTCAGACGCCTGCGACGTAAGAAGAAGACCAGTGCCTACGAGTTCGGTGCTGCGTCGGACGTGGCCGGAGTGCTGTATCTGGAGGTCAACAGAGTCACCGATCTCCCTCCTGAGAAGAACGTCACGAAAACCACGTTTGACATGGATCCGTTCGTGGTCACCTCACTTGGCCGAAAGACTTACCGTACTCGTGTGATCAGACATGACCTGAATCCTGTCTTCGATGAGAAATTGGTCTTCCAGGTGCAGAAGAGCGAGCAAAACTACAGTCTTTACTTTGCTGTGGTTGATCGTGACAAGTTCTCTGGCAACGATTTCGTTGGTACTGCTAGCTTTCCGCTGGAGAAGGCGCGCGAGCTCGCTCCAGAGGCCGATCCTGAGACTGGACTGTACAGATTACCAGATCCAGAGGCTTCAATCGAAGGCGATGGGGGCGAGTCGAAGCGCAAGAGATTCCGTAACCCACTGTCAAGGAGCGCAAGCCGTAACGATCTGCCCAAGCTTGGCAGCAAGAACAACTCCAGCACTAACTTGAACAAATTGTCAAAGTCCTCAAGCAGCGGCAACCTCACAGCGACGCAACAAAGTGATGGAGTCCGCCCTCCACTGCAGCAAGGCGCATCGGAGGCCGCTGTGCCCGACCGAGGGAAGATGGCCCCCTCACGAATGTCTAGTAGCGGCCATCTCACTACGCAAGAGGACCAGAACGCTCTTGATCTGAACGAAGAGGCCGGATTGCACTCCTTCGAGTTGCCTCTCGAGCTGAAGAACGCACAGCGTTGGGAGGGAAGATATCATCCTGTCTTGTACATTCGGGCTAAATATCTGCCTTATCGCGCTTTGCGGCAGCAGTTTTGGCGCGTTCTTTTGCGACAGTACGATGCCGATGAAAGCGGCAAGATTGACAAGATTGAGCTCGTCACCATGCTGGATACACTGGGCAGTACCCTCCACAACAAAACGATCGACGGCTTCTTCAAGCGTTGGGCGCATGTCAACGGCGAGGAGATTCTCACCATGGACCAAGCGGTCATCTGTCTGGAAGAGCAGCTCGCGAAGCTTCAAGATACACATGATGCTTCTGCCCACCGATCAGACCCGTCTACTTCCACCTCCCATTTGACAACGGTCACCAACAGCTCGAGCTCACCAGACTATAGTCCTGGAGGTGGGACGCCGTACCTTGACGCGTCCGATCCACTCAACATGCATCCAAATAGGACCTCAATTCCTGCACTGGAAGTGAGCGATCTTGGCGACAGCGGCGAGATGGGAGACTATCTCGAAGCGGGCGAAGAAGAGCTCGGCGGGGATCCGGACGCGAGGGAGGAGCATGTGGTCGAGATCTCTGAATGCCCAATCTGCCATCAGCCGAGAATAGCTAGGGGTCGCAAAACGACTGATGCCGACATCATCACGCACATCGCAACATGTGCAAGCAGCGATTGGCGCGCAGTCAACAATTTGGTCATGGCTGGCTTCGTAACAAGCTCCCAAGCACAACGAAAGTGGTACTCTAAGATCATCACGAAAGTGTCTTATGGAGGCTACAAGCTGGGCGCGAATAGTGCCAACATCCTTGTTCAGGACCGAGTTACTGGTCAGATCAATGAGGAGCGCATGAGCATCTACGTCCGGCTCGGAATTCGTCTGCTTTACAAGGGCCTCAAGAGCAGAGAGATGGAGAAGAAGAGGGTGCGAAAACTTCTCCGCTCCATGTCCTTCAAACAAGGACGCAAGTACGACGACCCTGCTTCTGCTGCCCAAATCGCTGGTTTTATCAACTTCCACCAGCTTGATATGAGCGAGGTTCTGTTGCCGACGGATAAGTTCAAGACTTTCAACGAGTTCTTTTACCGCGAGCTGAAACCTGGCGCTCGTCCGTGCTCGGCTCCAAACGACCAGCATGTCATCGTCAGTCCCGCTGATTGTCGTTCAGTTGTGTTCAACCGCATGGACGATGCGCAGCGTATCTGGGTCAAGGGACGCGAGTTCAACGTGGAGCGACTGCTCGGTGATGCCTACCCACAGGATGCCAAGCGCTACCACAACGGTGCTTTGGGAATCTTCCGACTGGCTCCTCAAGACTACCATCGCTTCCACATTCCGGTCGATGGTGTCATGGGAGAACCCAAGCTGATCGAAGGCGAGTACTATACCGTCAACCCGATGGCCATTCGCTCTGCCTTGGATGTGTATGGCGAGAATGTTCGCGTTGTTGTGCCAATCGATTCCACCTGCCATGGACGAGTCATGGTTATCTGCATTGGGGCGATGATGGTTGGGTCAACTGTCATTACGCGCAAGAAGGGTGATCATGTCAAGAGAGCAGAGGAGTTGGGTTACTTCAAATTTGGAGGATCCACCCTGCTTGTGCTCTTCGAACCAGGCGTGATGAAGTTTGATGAGGATCTGGTCGCAAACAGTAGTGGTGCTCTCGAGACCTTGGTGAGTGTCATTCATTCTCAGAAACCTTCAACGCCGCTTACGATGTGATAGGTCCGCGTTGGAATGTCAATCGGCCGCACTACTGGCCATGCAGCACACTTGCCGGATCAGCCCAAGTCCAACCCGACTGAAGAAGAGAAGCAGCGCGCCAAGCAACGCATCGAGGGCTCGCTTGCCCCAGGCTCAGGAAAGACGGTCGCCACTGCGATGTAGCCCATCAAGTGAACGTAACGAAGAAATGAATTGCATGGGGGGATCGTTGTACGAGTGACGAAAGAAGCATCTTGCGAGCATATTGAAGCGAAGCGAAAGACAGAAGAGATCAATCACATGGTACATAAAAGCATCAGCAGCCTCAATCAGCAGGGAGGTGAAAAAAAGAAAGACTAGTACATATGGCATGATTTAGTATCTGCCGGAACACCAAAACAAGGACAGGCTGGTCCTCGGCGAGGGTTGTCAACCACTCCTCGAATTCAAACTTGTCGTGGTCTGAAGAGAGGAAGGGAAGACCTAGAAACTCAGAATGGAACCTAACATGGAGATCCTTCAAAAGCATCTGTTCCTTCAATTTGTTTCATTCTCCATCATCGTTCCGCCCTGGAATGCTATTTCGAAAAATGATGCTGCCTCCTGCCTCATCAGGTCCAGAAGTAGCTCGGACCACATTCGGTCTAATTCGGGAAAGCGGCGAAACACATGGCACCTCCGTCAAACACTATACTTACCTTCTCCACACTCCACTAGCGGATCGCGCTTCTTTCCACAGCAATGGATGCTTACATTTACCATGTCGACTACCGATGACGCATTAACCGACGACGGCAACCCTCAGCGCTCCTCCTCTTCTGTCCTTCTCACCACGAATGCGAATCCTGCTGTCGTTCAATCGAAAAACCTTCCGCAGAGGTGGTTTGCGCTTCCGCCGCCTGTGAAGCGCGTTTTTGACCTTTTTCCTCTGCGGGAGTATGAGAGGAATTGTTTGCCAGGAAGAGTTCCTGGGAGGAAAGAGAGGGAGGGACACGTGTTGCATGTTTTCGGGAGGGAAGAGGATTTGAGAGTGGGGAGGCCGAGTTTTCATCCGGGGTGTTTGAGGTGGCAGGTCAGAGCTGATATTTTTTTTCTACCTTGGGTGGATGGGGTTGAGGGTGGGAGGTGGTGTTGATTGGGGAAATTTTGGCTGATGTTCTGCACAACAGACATATCTCCGCTTCAGAGACGTGCCGTTCACTCTCGTTCCGTCGAATAACCACGCTTCGCCTTCGGGGTCTTTACCGTTTCTTCAACCTGCGAGTTCGAGCACGACTTCATCGACACCCGATCCCGTTCCAGCGAATAAACTTCAGAAATGGCTCGCTACTACAACAACGACAACACAAACTTCCCCTTCCTCCTCGCCCGAACCCAACGATATCCGCCTCGAAGCCTACCAATCTCTCATGGACAACAGGATCCGAAAAGCCTGGTTGTATCAACTCTACCTCGCGCCAGAAAACGACGCTCTGATGCAGAAATTATACGTCTCACCTTGTTCGCGGAATCCGCTCGTTCGGTTTGCGCTGACACGGCAATTGCGTTCTGCGGCAGAGGAGGAAGTGGTCAAGAGCGCGGGGACGAATATTGTTGATGCGGAGGTTCTGTTGAAAGAGGCTGCAGAGGCATTTGAGGCTTTGAGCCAGGTTTTGGGGGAGAAGGAATGGTTTTTTGGGGCTGAAGGGCCCGGGTTGTTTGATGCGAGTGTTTTTGCTTATTTGCATTTGGTCCTGGATGAGCACTTGGGGTGGGGGCATAATCCTTTGATGGAAGGGGTGAGGAGGTGCGGGAATTTGGTGGGGCATCGGGAGAGGATTTTGGAGAGGTTTTATTATAATGCGGGGGACGGGGATGGGGAGTGGTGGAGGAGTTGGGAGGAGGTGAGAAAGGAGCATGGGCAGGAGAGGCCGGCGCATAACAGGACCACGTCAATGCTGGGGAAGAGGAAGACGTTGAATTTGAGGGCGTAGATCGCGCTCAGGATGCTGTGTGGAGAGGAGTACGGAATATTCTATGGCTGTCATGCTTAGCGAGGAGTTCAATATGGCTGCTTTTCAGGTTGGAGCAAGAAGGGCGGGGAAGCTGTGATACTTGCTGCTGCAGCAATTCGCGACAACAGTGACATCAACAGGGAATAGAAGGAATTCCATTCGTTGAATGTAGCAGCATTGTCATTCAATTGCTCAGTGAAGAGCACACTCACGATTCAGTGCATGAGGCACAACCGGACTCCCTGAATTGCCCTTAGAAACTGCTTGTTTGAAAGCAAGCTGCGCAAATCAAATGGTCTTTTTTTGATGACAGCACGCAACATGCGAAAACAGGAAGCTTACATCTACCCACCCCGCGAGAAGTTTGCTATTATTTCCTGTGATTTTCAGTCTGGGGATGCATGAAACGGCAGAAGGCGGAAAGTAAGATACATGTCATACTGTATCCGTCTCTCAGAACCCTGTCTGCTTAGAGCATCGCTGTTCTGTTCCTCGTATCATTTAGTACAAGCAGCGGTGAGGTCCTGCAGAGGCTATAAAAAACCGTCTTCATCCGCCTTATGTCGAAGCAGTGGCTTCAAGTGAGATCACCAACAACGACAACATCGGCGGCTTGAATCAGCTTACCACCACCACTACTCCTGCTCCAAGCTACCAATTATCTACCTACACCATGCGTTTCGAAATCGCTGCTCTCTTGACTATGGCCATGGCAGTCCTTGCTGCTCCAGACAAGGTACTATACTATACCTCTACGGATCATTGTTTTCTTTCTCTTCCATAATCATTGAATCTATACTAACGACATGATGAAAGGGTCAAAATGAACAACCGGGCTTGGGGGCCTGTTGTTCTGCTTATGCCAATCCTGCTGGCAGTGACTGCAGTCCAACATGCTAGAAGCTTCATGGGGGGTTTTGAGCCCCGAGTGTTGTTGGTAATGGTGGGGGAAGTCCTTGCAGATTCGATGGTGATGATGATGATGATGATGATGATGATGATGATGATGATGACGATGATGATGATGGAAACCTCCAACAAAGCCCTTGTTAGCTTACTTGTGCTAAAATAAAATAAAAAAAGGCCGGTCTCCAAACCATACCCTGGGAATGTTACTGTGGATCAGATTACTGTAGACGATACAAGAGCCTCTTTACTATGTATGTACGTACCTTCGAATCACGTTTTTTTCTTTCTTGACCTTTTCGAATTCTCCGCGATATCTCATCTCGCATCTCGAATGTTTCTCTATTAGCTTTGACTTGCACTTCGATTTTCACTGTTCTGTTCTGTTTTGTTCGCTCTGTTCCCTGTCTTTTTTCTATTGACTTCCTCTCTCACTTCGTCTCTCTTCCTCTTCCTCTTCCTCTTCCTCTTGGACGACCGTCCTGGGTTGGAGGAGAATCGGCCTTAGTCGCTCTTTGATGATATTCGAGGAGAAGTAATTTTTCAAGGCCGCTTGGCTGGGATGGTATCTGCTAGCTAGAAGCAAAGGATGGCTATTAGCGATCGTCGATTCGCGCGTGCTGGCGTGGAAATACGTCGCGAGGATGGTCGTTGAGGAGGAGGATAGATTGGAATTTTTGAGACTGCTGGTTCGTTTTTGTTCTGGGTCTCGTCTTTAGGTGTGGTGTCCGTGAAGGAGCGGTATAGTTCATGGCCCTACGCTCTGAGGTCCTAGGCAGTATTACATTGTATAGGTGTGTATGTCTTTAACACGTTTTGCGATTGAGTGCTCACTGGACATGAGAATGTCAGATGAAAACGAGATGAGGCCGGTTGCTGTGAAGTGGTATGCTGCCTGGTATCCCATGTCTTGAAGAATAATAACGATCGCGTGCGTGGGTATCTCAATGAACCAAATAACCCCTTCCCAAGATAGTATGTCTCCAACTCAAAGAAACTGTGCTCGTTCTCAACTTTTGCTTGCCGATGCAGCAGAGGCAGATCTCGGCAATGGTGCTCTCTCAGCAGCTGGCAGCTCTCTAGCTTGACTGTCTTTTCTCTTCACAAACCTCGGAGGTGGCTCACCTGTCGTCTGTATCCTGGGCCCGCCAGCAAGACTCTGTCCAGCAACCTCCTCTTCCGCAGAACTACTCGTTGTGCTTCCTTTCCTGCCAGTATCCTTTGGGACACTCGCACTACTCATTCGACGTCCTCCACCACTCTTCATACTCATCCTCTTCTCTTTCCTAGCCCTCAGCTCCTCCTCGCGAGCCCGTCTCTGCTCGTCCCTCAAGCGCGCATGTCGTTCTGTCTCCAACATGCTCGCTCTTTCATCAGCATCGTCATCATCATCTTTATACCGCGCCGTTTCTATCGCGTCATCATCCTCGTTATGCCTCCCCTCTTGACCCTCCAGCAACGCGCCATCAGCCGTCTCAACATCGGGCGGAGAAATCCACTCGCGCGGAACCATACAAGGCAATGCCAGCCCTATCGAGGCCGCGCGGTTGAGCCATGCCGGCGCAGCTTTCCCCGTCAGAGCCGTCACCAGCGCCGAGGTGAAATGGTTGCAATTGTGCGTTAACAAGTTATAGCTCGGGCCGAGGAAGTCGTCGCTGACTTGTTTGAGGATGCGCTCGATTTCGTGCGGAGCGTGGAAGGTGAAGCCTTGGAGGATGCTGAGGCGGTGTGTCCCACCGGGAGGCTCGTACTTGGGTCGTGTGTAGTAGACGCCCGTGACGTTGCGTTTGTTGTGGCCGCCGTAGGCATATTCGCGATCGTTGATGACTACGCCCGAGTGCAGGAGACTACCGCCGACTGTCCAGAGTAGTGAGGAGAGTCTGCCGGGCTAGATGGTCAGTTAGTGTCTTCTGGCCAGGGTTTGTGGAGAGAGATGGGTTGGAAGTACATACTGGTAAGAGGTCGTATACGTTGATGATCACCTCGGTCTTGGTGGCTGAGGAATTGCGCGAATGGCCGGATGCTCTGGAGCTGGCTCTGCGGACGCTGTTGTTATTGTTGTTATTGTTGTGGGGCTTCTTCTTCTTCGGCGAAGGCGCCATGGTGGGTGTGAAGCAAGAGAAAAGCAGGCAGCAGCAGCGGTTTTGGAGAGTTCTGGGTCAAGAGGGACAGGAGGCAAGCTCCCGCATTTGAGGATGGCGGCACATGCAAACTGGACGATCTTTTTTTCTCGTCGAGCAAGCAACATGCATGGATCTATATACCACCGTGAGACGTGCCCGCTTCTTGTTGTCCGTCATCGGCTTCAACTAGTTCTACCGAATCCTGGCTAGTCTAGTCTAGTCTGTTGCTGCTTGGCACATGAAGGCGCTTGAACGTGTCGGACATGTTGGGGTTTTGCGTTTCATCTTTTTTTTCGATCCGACACATGACTCGCCTCAGCTGTCAATAACGGCTGGCTACGTATACTGGCACGGATTTCTGGAATTCAGGTGGCATGTATTCAATATTGTTCTGCCTATTTCCTGGTCTCTATCCTAGATGCTTGCAGCATGGGTTGTTATGGGACAGATGATCATCAACACTGCCACGTTTGGCGTAATATCTTCCAGCACTAATGGTCTGGCCCTCGAACCTAGCAGGAAACCTTGCACTGTTATGCTTTCCAAGAACTCGGATACTGCAACGTCTGTCCGCGAGCACCTTGTCTCTGGATAGTATAAGCGAATGCCCACGTTTGAGACTATCGGTCAGCAAACTCAGCCGCAGCGACGAGCATTCGTACGGCATTACGAAAGTCAGAGCCGCAGCCTTTCCCCAAGGTTTCCAAGATATCGAAGGCATGCTAAGACATGATATTCAAAAGCTACAAGCCCACAGCTTCAACTGAGTTGTCTTTGGGATCCTCGAAAGTCTTAGAGGCCTTGATGACGCTCCGGATGGCAGTAGCACTTATCGAGCCCAAATCCGAGCGAAATCTACGAATCACTGCCGAGCACGATCAAATTAGTGGCAGAGCTGAACCTGCATCCTCTACGGTGCTTGGCTGGCACGATATTGCATTCTGAATATGCTTGCCGGTTCCGGGAGGATCAGCATCATGTGAGAGATTGCAGTTTCTCAGTTGCGGCTTCCGAATTGCACATCCAACCAGGCATCAGGCGCTGCAGCGAGTGAACCCAGAGAACACCTTCTTCACGTTAGCTTGAGTATGTTCCCGTTGGTATTGAAAAGTTTGTATGGACGCAATTCTACACATCGGGCGGCTTTGCTCTGTGCGGCGTCTCGACACCAGGCGGAAGGACGCTGATAGTAGTCGGCCTTGCCGGATGTGGGTACGTCAGGACACGGAGGCAAGTGAGAGGATTTACTGGAGCTGCCGCTCACACTGCTCTGGATCATGAGTTGTTAGCGAAGCTTTGCGAGCAGTCGTGCTTCAAATATGTTCAAAGCAGCAACGCATCCTCCTCGAATGAACATCTCAACATATTGGCTAATAGTCCTGTCAGATTCAACCAGAGATATGAAAGAGATCGATTCCGGTCTCCGAACACGCTTCATGGCCGCTCACGACGAAATGTGGTTGTTGCAGACAGATCCACAATACCTGCGAGAACATTTTTCGCGATTCGAGGGCGCCATGTTTTGGAATCACTGTACGAAAGGAGAGGCTCAACACTATAAATCACGGATCGCAATGATCCCTCTTGTGATTTGGCAAAGTTGGCATCGCCTTCAAATTGATACTGAAAGATTATGGAGGGCCAGTTAAGCGCGGAAAAGCGCTCCCGGAAAGATACGAGGTCGCTCTCGCCAGCCTTGAGCGCACTCTCACAGAAGAATTCATAGCACAATGTCGTCACATCGCGTTGTTGATTCGGTGCTCAAACGCCTTTCGACAACACGTACTCGTGATCAAAGATGGCAAGATATTCGGCCACACAGGCCGAAAGCCCATCCATGAGGTGGATCCCCTCTTTCACCACCTGATCGAACTTGGGGGTTACGAAGAGCGTATGAGCTGTCCGGCCAGCTACCATCTCCGCATGATTGATCACATCAAAAGAGCAGGCAGATCGTGTTGATCAACTGTTTCTCAACGCATTGTCAAGCTTGGATCGCGATCGTTCAAGCACTGACCACCATTCAGTCAACCTTGGCCTCGGAATCGGCCTTTCGAGTATGTGAAGTATTTGGAGTGTGCTGCAGAATATGAAGCGTGCAGGTCTTGGTTCTCCGCATCCAAGCGAGCTGACTACAAGAACATACATCTCTTGCATGCCCCTCTCGAAGACTTCCTTCTTGTTCCATCTCGACCTAGAGATTCCAACGAAGAGATGCTGCGCACGTTCGATGATTCCCACAAAGCCATGCAGCTATTTTGGGAGGCTGTACGTCGGAGATGGGCATTAGAACCGTGGCCAGAAGCGCAAAAGCTGGGCAGTGAATTGCTTGAATATGTTGCAGGCAACATCTTGGCGGTAATCAGCTTTTCCACCAACGAGGAATATCTCCGATTTGTAGCAGCTGATCGCGATGTCCTCGTGGAAGCTATAGCAGCCCAGGGTAAGTCTGATATTCATTTGTTAGATCTGGGTTTGTGCTGACCATTACTACTCAGAGAACAAAAGCAGCTGCAGCTCGAGCCACAGCACTGGCAAAGCCCATATCGTCCCATGCACCCCCTCAGAGCGTCTGGGGACAGGAGACTACTGACAGTTTCCGACCACCCAATGGAAAAGTCAAGGCGAAGACTAGACCTCTGCGATGAACGCAAGTCGGGCCCGGCCCAGAAAAGGGCGAAGGGACAACCGCTACGGAGGCATTGCGGAACTTGACTCTGCGTATCAAAGTTGATTCAGCATCATACGGCGTCTTCCGTCGCATGTACGACACTCACTGCGAACAACAACACGACACCAGATGGGGGAGCTTTGTAGCCGCAATGGTCGATGCTGGCTTCTCGGTGACTGCAGGCGGTGGTTCTATCTTCACATTCAAGGGCTCAGAGAGCGGAGGAAGCATCAACTTCAATCGTCCTCACCCGGATCCAAGCATTGATCCTATAATGCTCTGCATCATGGGCAAGCGTCTCAACAAGTGGTTCAAGTTCGACAAGGACACCTTTGTGGAGCGCCGAAAAGAGGAAGCCTGAGCGAGCAAGAGGAGAGTTGTTTGAGAGCGTTCACGGATCCTCGCTTCCACCTCTTGGATTAGTTCATGCGGTTGATGATATCGACTGCTACGCTGGCACATCGGCTACCAAGCCGACGGGAAAGCCCCCAATCTTTGCTCAAAAGAAAACTTGGTGCGTCAGTTGAAAGTTGTGCCGCTGGGCGCAAAAAGAAAAACGCAGCATGCAAAATGGAGAAGAGACTACTTTGGCCACGCCAAAGCTCGCTTGCGCTGCAGGCAGGTTGGGCTCTTGGGGCACGCACTGACCCATCTTCGTAGTCGCAAACTGGTGAAAATGGTTGTATCAAATCGCACGTCCTCGGTCGCAGTAAGAGTTCTGATACCGCTTTCGGCGGAATGTCTTGCACTGGAATGTGGCCCATGGAGTGCAAGCTGACTCCATCTTCGTAGACGCCGAACACAATAATACATCGATCACCTCATCTCAGTAAACAACACATTTCCGCTCTCATGCAACGTGCGTAGTCCAATCTGCAGAAATCTCAATATTTTGCCTTATACCACTCCCACGCCAACGCACGAAATTTGCAGTACATTAGCTCGCTGTCTTTCTTTGTTCTCCTATCCCACGCCATTGTCGCTATCCCGTCAACGATGATGGCACAACTTTCTTTGTCTCCCCCCCGAATCACCAGATGCGGCAAAGCACATCACTGCGTCAAGGAGGGGTTTTCACTCATTCGGCTTTCAGTTCTGTGACACTTTCGAGTCCTGCAGAACGTGTCAGCAGGCAAGATGTATGTTCCAGATCTCACAAGTGTGGCAAAAGCCATCAAGCAGGCCCTGAATACTACTACGACTTTACTCTCGTTGTCGTCATCGTACACTTCGACTTCGCCACAATTGACGGAAGAAGCACCAAGGGAAGGAGAGACGCAGATGGCGAGTACGAGTTGGTTTGGGAGCAGTAGAATACGAACGCGAAGGGGGCCGGGTGCTTCGGTTGAAGCTACAGGCAGTGAGGAGAAGAGCGACGCTGCAACGGCGAGAACAGTGCATGCGTCAGAAGCTATGGTAGCAGAAGCGTCAATCCCCGCGGCAGAGGTCAAGAAACGACAAACAGGTATGTGATCTACTTTGTATAGCACGAATCGATGATAGCTCCACGGTCCACTAACAGCCATCTCATCTAGGCATTCAAAACGGACAACAAGAACGACCGTCGCAAGGCTCGGTACTCGTCGGATCTCCCATCAGCGCAACACGAACCACCACAATCAGATCCACCAGCGTAATCCAGCAAACCACGACGGTAGACGGCCAGACTCGGACGACATCTAGTGACACCGTAGCGACCGTGACGCGTACAGTGACAGAATCGATGTCTTCATCGAGTGGCACACCAGGCACGACAGCTTCAGCAAGCCGAACAGGAACGTCCACAGCAAATGCCTCGACGCCCGTATCGACCGTCACAGCGCCATTGGCAACTTCACCTCCCGAGTGCCCGCAAGCTTCACTAGACCGCTTCACCGATAGCGCAGGCATTCCATATTTGATCAAATGCTCGACGACGAATTCAGGAGCGGCATACGAGCTGATCAAAGTCGACAGAGGCGGATATGGGCAATGCTTTTCGTCCTGTTCGTACCGAGCCGACTGCGTAGGATTCTCGTTCGTCGGGAACGATTCAGGAATTTGCTATCTACGAAACGTACAGTCATCAGGTGAAGAGAGTACAGCGCTTGTCGCTTCGTACGTAACATGTTACAAAGTCGATCCCGCTGCTGTGGCGAGCGGTGAGCCAGAGTCTGGATCGAGATCGGGCGGAACAAATATCGGTGCGATTGCAGGAGGAGTTGTGGGTGGTATTGCAGGTCTTGCGCTCCTACTTCTACTGATAGCGTTCTTGACGCGGCGATATCGACGAAAGGTTGACGAGCGGCGAGAGAAGCGTAAAGTCAGCCGCCCGATGCTTTCCCCACAAGATACATATGACGCCTTCCATCACAACCCGAATGTGCCAACAGTAATGGCAGGCCACCACCGCTCCGGGAGCACCTCCAATGATATTTACATGGCGGCAGGAGGTGCGTACTACATGCCCCAGCAGTTTTCTCACACTCGACAGCGAAGTATCTACCGAGATGGCGAGGGCCGTAATTGGGTCTGACAGTGGGTATGTGTAGGTTTCCAGCGTCCATCCGAAATGCAGAAGAGTGCTGATCCTTTCGGCAATTCCGCAGGCGACCATCCGTATGGCGCACATTCACGCCGATATCAAGCGTATCCCAGGACGAGAGCAGAGGCTGATGGTGCCGTGCTGCAAGGTGGCGCTGTTAGATACCCCCAGATGCTCGACGGGACGCCGGTTGGGTCGAAGTCTAGTCTTGAGAAAAAGGCTTCCAGATCGAGCATGTTTGTGGAGCATATGATCGAGATGGAAGATACGGTAGGTAATGTGGAAGTCACGTGTGTTCTGCAATAGCTGATGTTCGCTAGTCGGCTCGTCGAAGCCCAATAGCGCAGGAGTCGCCTGTTCTGGGCCGCCAGAATCCTCCGGAAGATCTTGCGAGAGATGTGCGTCGAAACCAACACATTCTGGCCTGGAATCGACCAGACGGCGGCAATGATGCGCCAATGTCAGCGAATCTGACGCCTCGAACACCACCTTCGGCAAGACTGGCCGCACCGGGAAGAGGCCGTGATGCGCAAGATTTGCCGCGAGAAAGGAGTTTTGAGGTCAGTCCGCTTATGAACGAAAGGCTTTCGCCGCGGGAGGAGCCGGAGGTGCTCGAGACGTTGGGTAGTGGTGCCTACAGGCCAACGTAACCTCCACTTGTGATGATATCTCGTGCAGCAGAGTACAATTTGCAAAGCATAAGCATTGTACCCGAAGAGGTTTCAATGAAAGCGCTCTTTGCTCCCAGCAGGAGGGTAGTAGCCTCCCCCAAACTCCAGACTAGCATTTTCGAACTTGTCTTGTCGAATCAATTTCCACGCACTCAGCCATCCACTTTCGTAG
The DNA here is from genome assembly GCA_023512815.1 of Cercospora zeae-maydis. Classification (NCBI taxonomy): domain Eukaryota; kingdom Fungi; phylum Ascomycota; class Dothideomycetes; order Mycosphaerellales; family Mycosphaerellaceae; genus Cercospora; species Cercospora zeae-maydis. The sequence goes on along the minus strand of JAKLWY010000003.1, from coordinate 266,015 downwards.
ATTTTCACTTCGAGAGTGGCATTGAAGCTCTGCCCAAGGTAGTTCTCCCTATGTCCTTCTGGAAATGGCGAAGTCAGTGAAATGAAAGTGTTCTTTGGCGCGATTGCCTTGACAACCAATTTTTGGCGAAAACTCTGAACACTCAATTCAAATGTTCTGTCTGCCCAGTTTTTCGTGTAGGTCATGAAAGGCCCCAAACCAGCCAAGCGAACGGCAAAGGGTGGCCTGAAATCCAGGTCGAGATCTTTGCTGCGGTAGCCGAGGAGAAAAGCTTCCATACCGAGGATTTGTCCTCCGGCACAGCAGAATCCTCGATCGCCATCTCGGGCTTGGAGCCACATGTGCGCGGATGGAAAAGATTTTGCCCAATTCTTCTCGTCATGGACAATTGCTCGACCCGACTGATCCTGAGCTGCAAGTCTGTAGTCGCGCATATTCAGTTTGAAATCACATTCGGAAGCCAGCGATTGCACATGCCAATGTAGTGGCAATGGCAGATTGACGAGCCAGCTTTCTGGCGTGTTGGTATGTTTCCCCCAAGACGTGCGAGAAAGTGTTTTGGCTTCGAACGTGAACTCCGAATGATGGATCTTGTACTCTGTGTGGCCTTCATACCAGCGAATGTGGCCCATTCCAGGCAGGTCAATGACGAAGCCATTGTCCTCCGTGCTTGCCTCTTGCTTCATTTCGACAGCGAAGACCTCGCGCTGGAAGTAAGATGCAGCGTCTTCTTGGGGCACGTAAGTGAAGGAGACCATATTCGGCTTCTGCTGAGCACCCCTGACCTGGCAGCAGACCAGGGCTAAGTGAGCTCCTGAGGGGAGGTCAAACTTGCTGTAGTAGCCTTCAAATGAAGAACTCTTGTGCGGCCGATGGTGTTCCATGATTGCTATGGATTTGCTGGTAGAAGATTGTGGTTGAAAGCAAGACGGAATCTTATTGCATGGTAGAGGACGCGTTGGTAATGAATGCGTCATTGCCGTGCCAAGACAACCCTCGTCCATCTCTTCTGTTCTGCATGCAAAGTCGTCCGTCCCATAGTCTTCAACCCTCGTTCTCGGTATAGCCGCGTTTGATCGACGTTGATGCACTGTATTGGGTCCAGCGACTCCAGCCGTCTCTGGTGGCTTTGCATGCACTTCGTGTTTGTGCCTACCACCGAAACGATTTTGATCTCGCAGTCGTCTGGTTTCCGAGTCGGGAGCATGCTGCCGTAAAGATTCAGATCAGTGAACCCGCGGGTCCAGTAGATATGGGAAGGGCGTCAAAGCTCCGGGATCCCGGGCAACTTCCGGGAATACAATTCATATGGTGACATTCTCGGTAACATTAACTCCGCATACATAAGCCAATGCAACCTGCTAACATGTCCAGCGCATATCGGTAGCCATGTGCGTCTCGAAATACATCCAATACACCTGCGGTTGCAAGAAGGAGATGGAGTTCGTCCAGTGCGATGCACGAGCACAAACCAATGCGAAGTGTCCTCCTGTGCAGAAAGAATGGGGCAAGGACTCAACCAATTATTGTCCGAGACATTTGGTCAAGCCGGATTCACCGGTGAAATATCTTGATCAAGACGGCAATTAAGCCAGATAGTATTGACGCAAGAGCGGGCTACGTTGAGTTGAGCCGAGATCAGTCGAGAGAACATTGGCATTGGATCTTATGGTCAGTGCCGATTCGATTTATTGCAGCATGACCTTCTGCACGTATTGGACGGAGCTGTCCTTGTCGACTAGCATTTGTTTCTCTCTTGATGAAGAACGGATAGTCTTCTGTACTGTGACTTTGGGCCACTTGTGGGGACATTTCTGTGGCTCGACGAAGCTTCCTGGAAAGACAGCGTGCTCCGAAGTTACACTTTCTGGACATTCGATGCCGTTCTGTCGAAACGTCTGACGGAGAACCTTTCTATCTCTGGAAATATAACGGGGTCCAATAATATACTTTCTGAGCATTCGATGCCATCCTGTCGAAAGGACTTGACGGAGATATCCTGCAACCATCAGCCGTTTCAAGATCTCCCAGGAGATCGGTATCTCATTCGGTTGGATCTACGATGGCACTGAGCTTCTGCAAATCGTAGAGAGAGAGAGAGAGAGAGAGAGAGAGAGAGAGAGAGAGCGTGTCACTAAAACATCTCGGCCAATCATTTCTGTTCTGCGAATGACAGTCGGGAAGCACAATGGCATCAGAAAGAGCACAAATCACAGAGAAATAAGGAAATCAAGACAGATTTGCAACCAATGGCGTGAGCCCTTCTTTTTTTGTGCGGTGCCAACTACCTCACTTATCCTGCTTTATCCTCAATTTTCATCCAAGAATTTTCACTTCTCCTCACTTTCCTTCAATTACTGTCACTCGTTACTTCCCTTCTTACCCCCAAAAACCCTCTTGATCCATGACGGGCGCCTAGTGCGCGAACGCGCACCCTCACTTCTTCCAACCGTGTACGCAGCAGCGGGTCTCGGTGCTGGCAAAGCAGCGTACTCTTCGCGCGATATGGAGAATCCTCGCTCTTCTGGTGCAGTCGGCAAGTAGGTCTCTGGGATCGAGGGGCGCTGCGAGAGAGGCAGGTTGCCGCCGGCGGAGACGAGACGTCGGTTGGTGAGGCTCGGGCGGAGAGGTTCTGGGGTCTCGACTGGACTGCGCGGTGGTGAGTGGGCGGGCGGTGCTGGTGTGGTCCTCGCTGGGATTGGGTAGAATGGTGAAGTGTGAGCTGGAAATTCTGGTGCGGTCCTCATCGGCACTTGCGAGAACGGCGATGAGTGAACGGGAGGTGCTGGTGCGGTCCTCATCGGCCCTTGAGAGAATGGCAATGAGTGAATGGGAGGTGCTGGTGCGGTCCTCATCGGCATTTGGGAGAATGTCGACGAGTGGACGGGAGGTGCTGGTGCAGCCCATGCTGGCACTTCAGAGAATGGTGCAGACTGCGCCGGATGTACTGGTGTGGCCCTCATCGGCAATTGGGAGAATGTCGACGAGTGGACGGGAGGTGCTGGTGCAGCCCATGCTGACACTTCGGAGAATGGTGCAGACGGCGCCGGATGTACTGGTGTGGCCCTCACCGCTACTGGAGAAATTGGTGGAGAGTGCGCGGGAGGTGCTGAAGTGGCCGTCGCTGCTGGTGGATGGAATGGCGAAGACGAAGTAGCGATGGTGGGCTCGCGCGGCTCAGGAGGACTTGATGTGAAGGCTGGGTAACGGCCAGAGCCTCGCGAGAGGTAAAAGTCTGTGGGGTAGACGTCCTTCAGGGGCTGGCGACGTGGTGGGTGGTGAGCGCCTTGAGCGTGGTGATGGCGATGGCTGCCGGTGGTGTTTCCGCGTGGACGTGGAGGGCCACTTGGTGGTTGTGGGAGTGGCGGCGCTGGAGATGAAGATGGTGCGGGAGTGGGCGCCGATCTGGTCTTCTGTGTTCTCCTCTTGCACTCGCACTCGTGGATCCTGTACTGGCAAACAATGCGACAGGCGCAGTTTGGTGGGCAGCAGCATGTGTTCTCGTCGCTCAATGGGGGTGTTGGCTCTCGCCGCTGTTGCTGGCCGTACTGCTGGTCTTGGTGTGGTCCTGTGTACGGAATGCCAAGCTCTTCGTGGCTGGCTTGTATGAGTTTTGGAAAGCAGTGCGCTCGAAGATCCTCGTGGATTTCTTCAGGGGTCATGTGTGCGGCGTCAAGCATTCCGAGGGTGTTGTTCAGTATGTCGGTCTTTTCTGCGGTCGAGTGACTCTCCCAAATTTCCGCGAAGGTCTGTCGAAAGGCGTAGTCGAGGTCTGCCTTGCGGAAAGTCTGCGCATGCTCGTTAACTCTCACCGCGACTTCAAGTGGTCCGACGAATCGTGCGTCGGTGATCCGGGCCCAAATCTCCTCCAGCTGAGCTTGCATCGCGGCGACAGTGAACGCAGCGTCGCTCTCGTTGCTCGAGCTTCCGTGATCATGGAGGACCTGACCCCCTGGCGCCTCCAGCGTCTCTTGGTAGAGGGAGCGGACGTCGGCGATGATGGCGCACCAGACGCCCTCCCAGTGGGCGAAGCTCAACATTCGTTGTTTGTTAAGCTCTTCGAGCCGCAGAACGCGCCCCGCGATGGGGGCGCCGCCGTGTGCGACGGACACGAAGTGGAGGAGCGGGTCGCCATCGTCAAAGGCCTGATATGTCAGTCTCCGCCGTCGAGTGAGGGAAGGGAGGGATGACTTACGACTCCGTGGTGGCTCGCAATGAGCTGTTTGTGCCGAGTGATGGTGACGGCAAAGTTGCGCAGGTCCTCTTGGACCGTCTCTTCTGGGTGGACGGTCTCTCCACCCCTCAAAAAACTCCACGCCCTGGGCGGGGAGATCCCCTCCCCCAAGCCCGCCATGCTGTCTCTGCCGCCGCCGCCGCAAACGAAGAAAGTTGTTGCTTACCTTTTGTTGGCTGTGTTTGCCAAAAGAAGCCGGAGAGAAGGTGCTGGAGGTAGTCGACGTGGAGGCGAAGAATGAGGCGGGGAGCTGCACTTAAGTAACGGCCAGGAGCTTCGGGCGAGGTCTGGCCAGGTGAGGTTTTGAGCTTTGTCAACGGCCACTAGACTGCAGGTGAAATTCTATCGTCGTTTGTTCGCTTCACTTGCATTACAATGGAGCAATGGCCTCTACAGCAGCGTATGTCAATGCCCATTGGCGAGCAATTCACTCGCAGGATAATATGTCGCCAGCAACAATAGCACTTCAATTGCACTTGACCGCTCTCTCAACAACGGCCATTGCATCATCCTGCTGAGGCTTATGCACGGTGGCTCAGATGAGCTGGAGGTCGGAGGAGCGCACGCATTGTTCTTGTGTGACCACTCGTTTGTAGCGCAATTGGAAGTCTACGCAGTAGTCAGTTTCCGTTGCTAGCATAACAAACGAGCCGTGGCGTCGCAATAACGGACGTTACCTGTGTGTCCAGTCTCGGGCGAGTCATCAAGTGAAGTCGCCAGTCTCCGTTCTACCAAACAGATCAATGCCATTCAATACAGCGCCGGCAGTCATAATGTGCGCTCAAATCAAGCGATCGACATGGAGCCCCTACACACTCCGTAGCTCACACAAATACAACGCCGACTATTGGACCCATTGGGGGCAAGTAGAGTCCCGTCATACAGCGGAGCAACTGGGGCGCAGCGCTGTCTCTGTGACCTAGAAGGATGCAAAGGCACTTGCCAGTCTCAAGAGACGAAATCGCTAGCGCATATCAGACAGCAAAGATCGATATCGGAACCTCGCTCTGCTTTTCTCGGACGTTCGGTGCCATTAGTTGGGAATATATGCCCAAACCTGTGTTTTTCGGCTGGTGGCACCTCAGTTCATCGTTACACTTCTTTATTCACAGGTCATGACGATTCCCTATACCATCAAGGCCCAGAAATCAAGCCAGAGAGCGCTGCAGAAGAGGCCAGAACAAGGAAAGCGTACAGGCACCGAAGAGTGCAAGTCTGGAGAGTCGTTGTCATCCCGAAACGTGCCACATTTCCAGAAAGGAAAGTCTTCGAGGTTCGCATCCAAGAGGTCTCGATCAGCGACACCGCTCGTAGAGCGAACAGCGGTCCTCCAACGGCCACTCGCGGAATGCTGAAGTCGTCGAGGCGGCACGAGACTTTCCAACCCGGCAGAGGGCGCGCGAATCAAGCCTCCTCTGAGCTCCCTGCATCCAAAAGAGCACCATGCCACTGCCTCGAGATCGCCGGATAGAAGCCATCTGCCTCGGCTGAGCGACTCTTTTTGGTTGCAGCGGACGAGATGATGTGAGCAACTTGGGCGTGTCATGCGCGGTTCCATTTTGCGAACCGAACACTTCACACAGCTTTCTCTGTGGACAAGCACCGCGAATTGTCTTTCGCATTGTCTGAAGCATGATGGCTCTCATCCTACAGCCTAAAGGGTGCCATGTGAAAGCTGAGGTCGGGACGAGCTCAAAGAAGCATTGTGCGCCAAGCCCTTGGGGTCCTTCTCTTTCGAGCTGCTCCACTTCCATCCCTTCATCCTTCACGCGGCCCATTCGACAGACGCCAAAAGACGAGTGTCGCGACGGCGCTGCTGATATCCCCGCGACAATGGAATATCCTCCCCGAATTTCCCGGTGCCCTGTCTCTCCGCGCTACAGTAGGATGCTGCGACAAGACACATCCACCAACATTTTCCTCGGCGCTGTCAGGCCGACTAGATCGCCCGATGCAGCGAAATTCACTGAACAACGGGCACCAGAAAGCCAAACCAATGCTCCCATGTTTGCGCGTTCATAAGGACGTACTATAATGGACGAGCAGGCATGCCTGGCCGAACCCTGTTCCAGCGGCTGATTGTCCCCGTCTCAATCTTCTCATGAAAAGCAGAAGAGCAGACGAATTGAGGTCGCGATGATATTGAAGCTCGCTGGCGTGGCTTCGCTTGCCACATTCTGCCTCGCTCAGTTTCCTGCAGAGCCGACGGATCTCACGATTGTCAACTCTCATTTTGGCAACACATCCATCAGCTACAAAGAGACGACCATCTGCGAGACTACACCGGGCGTGAAGAGTTATGCGGGCTATGGTTTCTCTCCTCCTCCTCCTCCTCCTCCCCCAACTCTCTTCAATCTCTAGTATGCAGAGCCACCAATTAACTCTTTCCCAGGAAGTCCAACAGCCGTACCTCAGCGCATCCGGCCGCAACTTCTACGACATCACAGCCTTTGATCCCACCTCCGACGGCCGTCCATCCTACAGGGGCTACCTCAGCCAACCGCACGTGCAACAAGCGCTCGGCGCACCATTGAACTTTGGACCCAAACCTCCAACGCGGTCTCCAGCGCCTTTCGTACCGAAGGAGATTTCCGTCCGGGACATTTGAACAAACTCGCACATTTCCTCGGCCGGGGGGGCATCAATGTCCATCTCGCACATGGAGAACGGGAGAAGTTGATGTTACGGATGAGTTTAGGACGGAAGGGAAGGAGAGTTTGAGAGGGGAAAGGCACAGTGTGCCGGTGCAGGAGAAACAGGTTTGTTATGTTTTGGATGCCGGGTCGAGTTGTACGGAGGAGCAGTTGTGGGGTTCGGGGAATGGGACTGTGTTGGTCAAGGATTGGATTTTGGTGGATGCGAATTCGACGGAGTTGTATCCGGAAGTTGTTGGGGGTGGAGGAGGGAGGTTGTGAAGATGTGGATAGATGGAAGGATGATGGTGATGGAGTTTTCGTGTCTTGAATAGCATGCATAATTCATGCCTCTCCGCTGATTGCTGTACTTCGTCCCTTTTTCGCCACAAAGGCTGATACAGCCTTAATTCCCCATTCTGTTCGCCCCAGTCGCAAACGTCGCCGTAGCGGGAACGACACCCGGCCTCTCCACCGCGGCCCAAATCGCCGCAGCACTCGCCACAAAACTCACCACGGCGCGACCAAAATTCACCGTTGCCCACTTATCCACCAATGCATGCACAGACTCCTCATTCTTCACTCCGACCTCCTTCTCCTCAGCCTTCAACGTCCTCGCCTTCTCCTCCAACTTCTGATTCACGGGCTCGCCGAGTAGGTACGTGTATGGAATCAGTGCCAGCAAGAGCGACGAGGCCGTGGTGTACAAGATGGCAGGTTTGGTCCAGGTTTGGTCACGATAGGCCAGGTAGGCGAAGGTTCCGCTGGAGAAGAGACTGAGGATTGGGGCAAGGAGTTTGTCGCGGGTGAAGAGGGTTTGCCATTGTTTGGCGAGGAGAGGGGCTGGGGCGAGGAGGAGGGCGGGGGTGGTGGAGTAGGAGGCTGAGAAGGTTTTTCCTGTGGAGGGGAGAGGGTTAGTTTGGGGGGTGAGAAGAGAGGAGATGGGAGAGAGGGATTGGGGTGAATGCATACCGGCGAGGAAGGCGGAGGCTGTGAGGCCTAGAACTTGGGCTGTTCGTAGGCCGGTGCCTAGTTCGTCGGTGAGGAAGGGACGGCCGGACATCTTGCTCTTCTGATGCTGGTTATGTTGTGTTGCTTGTGAGATGGAAGGATTTGAAAGAATTCCCGAGGTCAAGAGGACGCAGATGAGGTATCTTGATGATTGAGCGACGTAAGTCTTGCCGTGATGATGGTTCCTTGCGGCAGGCAGTGTCACATGAAAGCGAGTGACATCAGGATGAACGATGAACGGCGCTGCTTCCGAAAACCTGCTTGTGAAACGACCGCATTGAAGGGGTACATGTAGTCAGTGCTGCACTCATTCCCTATTACCGTTAATTGTAGTTAACGTGAGAACTGCTGGACTTCGAGCGCACTACTAGACTCTCTGTTCGGCTGTAGAACCAACATAGAGTTCTCGAGTCACACTCTCCTTGCATGGCTGTTGTTGTTGTTGTGCTGAGGATGCTCTATATCCGACACGATCCAATAATAGATGCAGCTCAGCAATGTCACATCGATGTGTGCTTAAACAGCGCCTGTACAGATTCTTGTGGAGACGACGTCCTGTTCATCACCAACAACGACACGAATTCATCGTGGTGCAGGTTGCAGACGCGTCATGTACATGTACTGTATGGAACGGTACGGTACGGTACGGTACGTTATCGGAAGTCCGAGCTCTGTTGCTAGGCGACCAGCCATCTGTTTATCTGTAATTTTCAAGACTTGCGACACGTCGGCGCCAATAGTCGGATGCTTCGAGTCTTCAACGTGGCAACCCTCGGTTAGGAGATGGAACGTCTAGCTGCATCTTATTGCAGAACTGCGAAGGACTCGAGCCTATCGCGAGTGTAGCGAGGGCATTTGGCGCGTAGAAATGTGTCGGAGGTGTCGGTTCATTCGCTGCGCGGGGACATGTTGCATGGGTCGACGCGCACCAACATGGAAGCCAAAGAGACAGGGCCCTCGCCACCGTAATAAGAATCTCCCACGTTGCCTTTCCCTGATCAGCCTCATTCCACTGCTGCTGCCCGTGAAGAGCGTCGCATCGTCGCGTGTGCGGGACGAGCGCAGCATCATTGTGTGACGTCCGTGCGTTTTTGGCCTGAAGAACATTGAAGCCCGCTTCGACCAGGAACATCCTTCTTACCATCACCCGCCAAAACCTCGACCGAACGCCTTTCCGCAGCGGCCCGCCCACTGCGAAACACCTCTCACACTACAGTACGCAGGTCGTCACTCCGTGCTCGCGATTGGAGACACGTCAAACGCTTTCTGCCTGTCGCGTTCGTGGGGCGGCGCTCGAGAGTTTTGCTTGACGTGCGCTTCACCAGCTGCACCCACCCTCGATGACACTGTAACCGCGTCGCCGAGTCCACGAAGCGCAAGCCGTGACACGCAACGACCGCTGGCGGCAAGTGTAACATCCACGAATGGCAGCATCAAGCCGGCACCGACGAGCGTTTGTCAACGACGCCAACCACCGGTAGCATTCTGTCGGTGCCCGTCAAACGGTCAAGGGTACCTGGAGTAGCAACGAGAAATGGACGAACCACCTCCACCACCGCCGCCACCGCACGGCCAGAATCCCCGGCCACCGGGAGGTGGGCTGCCTGATGGCAACTACGACATCTTCATCATCCCGCCGCACTCAGCCGGCTCGGGCTTCCTCTACCTTCCTTCGATGCAACCCCATCGAAACAGCTTCCTCGCTGGTGTCGCATGCACCTTGTTAGCCGTCGGACTCTACACTGCGGTGGCGCCCGTCATCAAGCAGTGGCTGAATCTGGTGGCAGCAGGCGGCGCAGGTGTGGGAATGACAGTACTCGTCATCACCGTCGGCGTGATCGCGTGGGCACTGGGCAAGACACAAGGAGAGCACAATGCATCCCGGTCGGAAAATGGTGGAAGCGCTGGTGAACACGGCCCACGCCAGCGCTCAAAGTACACGGGGCCACCGCCAAATAGTTGGCAGCAAGCTCCTCCTCCGCCGCCCGAGCCAGAATACCAGGCTCCACCTCCTCCGCCTCCAGAGCCAGAGTCTCAGGCGCCTCCTCCACCTCCAGAGCCAGAGTCTCAGGCGCCTCCTCCACCTCCAGAGCCAGAGGCTCAGGCGCCTCCTCCACCTCCAGAGCCAGAGTCTCAGGCGCCTCCACCGCCTCCGCCTGAACCTGAACCACAGCCTAAACCAGCACCCAAGGCGAATGACATGAAAAGTGCGTGGGAGAAAGCTAGAGAGGAGACTCGCAAACGAGAGGAGCAACGGCGACGAGAAGAGCAGCTTCAGAAAAAACGAGAAGAAGTACAAAAGATGCGAGAAGAAGCGGAGAAAGCTGCAAAGGCGAAAGCAGAAAAGGAGAAATGGGAGCAGGCGCGTGCCAGAGAGAAGGAGGCGCGCGAACGCGAAGCCCGAGAACGCATTGCGCGCGAGCGAGAGGCGCGATTAAAGGAGCAGAAGGAGAAAGAGCTAGCGCAAGCAAAGGAGCAGAGGGAGAAAGTGCTAGCGCAAGCAAAGGAGCAGAGGGAAAAGGAACAAAAGGAACGCGAGGCGAGAGAGCTTGCCGAGAAGAAGAAGGCAGAATGGGAGAGGGTCAGACAGGCCGAGAAAGAGAAGATCGAACGCATTCGACAAGCAGCTGCAGCTGCAAGCGTTCGCTCTGCTCCAAACAAAACGCCTACTTCACCTCCCAAATACGAACGCCCAACGGCGAAGTCACACGCGGGGACGGACACCGCTTACTCGTATCGACCCTACGACAAGCCGAAATCTACAGCGTTCACGTCCTCCGCATCATCCATCTCCGGCCTCAGCGCAAGCAGTTACGCCGAAAGCGTTAGTACCGCTCGGACAACACCGCCACCCTCCATGCGAGGCCCTTACTCGACATCCGACGAAAACAAAATCCAAATCAAAGCCGTCTACCTCTTCAGCGACAAATCCCCCTCGCGCCCCATCTCCCAACTCATCGCCAACGAAGGCGCCGTGACTGATGGTCTCGTGCTCAGCATCAGCACCGCCCTCTTCCAAATCGATGACGACATTCGCAAAGTCGGCCAACGCGAATGGGACATCAAAGCTTGGACTCTCAAGTGCGTGGAAGACGGAATGCTAAGACTGCCCAATGGCAATGGAGCATTGCATGTGTTGCGCGTCTCGACGAGGGATCTGGATAACAAGCGGTATACGTTTGTGCTAGATGAGAAGGAGGCGTGGAAGGTTGCTGTGGGAATTTCGAGATTGAAAAAGGGAAGTCAGGTTAGGTCGTTGAGTACGAATGGGTTGAGGGATGCTGAAGTGAAGGGATTATTGGCGAATCTGGGGTGGTTGTGATGAGAGTGTTTTTCGTCGCATTCATCGTGACGCCGCAGCAGCAGCGTGAGGATGAGATGTGGATGGATGGATTGATGAAAGAAGGGGTTGGTTGTTGAATGAACGAACGAGCGAGCGATGCGAAATGGCATGAGCGATTGGCGTTTTGTTTTTCTTTTTTCTTCTTCCTTTCTTTTCTCTTTGGAGAAGGAAGGGAGGAAGGAAAGAAGGAAATGATGGATTACGATGATGAGCGTTGGATGTGTTCTGTTTTTGGCTTCTGCTTTCTGCTTCATTAGGATTCCCCTTGTTTGGCGGTACTGCGGCTTCTTTCTTCTTGATGGATGGAGGGACAGATGGGTAGAAAGAAGGACACTGTGTATATTGTACATAGGAACGGATAAGGCTGCGAAGTGAATACGAGGAGGTTGTGGATGGCGAATGAGGAAAGAATGAGAATGACAGGTACAGGGAACATATGATGATATATTTTGAGGATTGGGAGGGGTTTTTTTTCCTCGTTTTTCCTTGACATTTCTCATTTTCTACATGGAGCTTTTGCATTTCATTGAGTGCACTCTGTGAAGCAAGTACGATGGTATTTACTGTACTGCAAAGTGTACCCGAGTCTGTCCCGACCAAGTAACGAACTTTCCTCACAACTGTCGCCCGAACGCTCAATCTCTTATTATCTCGGATTTGCCATTTCGCGACTCGCAGTTCGACGCTTCATCAATGTCGTTGATAGAAAGTAACGTAGAGTAGAAAGAAACGCTGGTTCTAACTTAGCTGCGCTTCAAACTAACTAGTCTATCGAACTTTCCGGCCGTCGTCCCTCGCTCGTGGCCCGCCCCATACCCATCCCATTCGTGCAAAAACGACACGTTGTTGCTTTCCTTTTTTTTTAGCTCAAGTTTCAAGAATGCGCAACGAAGGAAGAAAAGGACACAAGTCTGCTCAGCCATCTATCCATCCACCCATCCATCCATCCATCCATCCATCCATCCATCCATCAACCCCAGCATCTTTTTCTTATCTTGTGAACCCTTCCTCGACCATTCTGAATCATCTCATACATAGCCTTGATCACCTTTTTAACAATTCGACCCCGCGACACCACAGAACCCGAATCTTGGCTCTGCAGTTTGAAGTGCTTTGGAAGCTGTAGTTGGAGCTGGAGTTGGAGTTGGCACTTCGGGTTCGGGTTCGATTGTCGTGGCGGAAACGACTGTCGCTGTGGTGGTTTCTTTCGTGTTTGTCGTTGGTGTAGCTGGAGGCTTTTCTGCGGATTGAGAAGAAGAGGAGGAAGAAGAAGCTGCGGCAAGCTCGGATTCAATGCTGGGATTGAGAGCGGGGTTGAGGGAGAATTTGGAGAGGGTTGATGATGTTGATGAGGGTGTTGCGGTGATGATGGAGAGGGTTGTGATGGTGGATGGTAGGGGAGGTGGTGTGGGATCGGATGTGGATGTCGATGTCGATGTCGACTGCGTGCGAGTGACGGTGATGGTCGGAGTTGAGATTTCTGGTGTCGGGGTCATGGTCACGTAGACTGTGACGGGCACGACGGTGGATGTGAACACTGCTGTGACGGGTGTCACGTTCGAGGAAGTTTCGGCTTGACGTGTTTGCAGGGTCGATGGCTGAAGAGAAATCGAGTCAGTCTTGGTCATATTGAGAGTAGTAGAATTGAAGTCTTTTACCTCCTGGTCAGAATGGTTGTTGCGGATGATGAAGACCAGACCGAGTGGGAGAGCGACGGCGCAGATGAGGAGCAGGATGATGGCGAGAATGAGATACTCCCTCTTCATACACTTTCTGCGGCCGGCTTTGGGCTCTTGGATGAGGTCGAAGGCCGTGGTGACGTTGTTTTGCCCATCAGGCTGGCCGAAGTTGCGCAGGTTTTCGTTGAGCTGTTCTTCGTATGTTGGGAGAAAAGTCGTACGGTGCTCGACGTGAACATTCTGTGGTTGCTGCACGTACGTGCTGGTGCCCGCGCCTTTTTCGATGTCGGAGTGAGACATGTCTTGCGTTGTTGTGAAGAACTGCCTGTCTCGTCTGCTGTTTGTCCTGCTCTCTGCGTCAAGGCTGGACGATCTGGCGCTGGTACTGGTCTTTTGTCCGCCGGGTCTGGGTATGATTGATTATATGAACTGCGGAAGAGAGACAAAGATGAACAAAGGCTTTGTGTACTTGACTGTGTAGTAAAAGATGAATGGCCAGTGACTGTCTACATCAATATAGACACGTGAATAGAGCGACCAGCTGTTGATCAATATGCTGTGCGGTCTCTCAATAGAGCCTATTGACGGTTTTCTGCGAGGCTGTTATTGAGGCAGTTGACCTTATTGGCCGGCCACACGGGACCTGGGGAGAAGGAAGCTCATGGCGATTTCTATTGAGCGTCAATAAGATAATCTTTCGACAGTCCAAGTGAAAGCCGGTGCGGTGTTGCGCGCTGGTCTCGAGTCACGCTCAGGGCTTCAGTCTCGCAGAAGGAGTGTGTGAGCATTATTGCTAGGCACCAGATCATTGAGGTAGTGGAATAGTGCATCCATATGAAGTGTGGCAACTTCTTCTGTTTGTATTCTTCATTGAAGGGACCAACTCATTTGCACGAAGCGGGAGAGGACCTATGGAGATGCCAGAAGAACGAGTCTCGTGGGCTTGCGTTACCATTGGCATTGGAATTGAGAGGGTCGATGTGCAGCCGAAACTTGGGCTTGAAAACGCGATGCACCGGCGAGCGTAGGACCATTGTGCATGTCGGTTGGAGAGTTTAGAAAGTGAGTGGCATGATGTCGAAAAGTCTGTACAGCTGCCACGACTTGGTCTATTGAGCCACGATCCTGTCTGTCAGTCTACTAAATCATCAAACCCACTCGGTGGGCTCGATGTGATGTGAAAAAAGAATGCTGCAAAAAGGCAAGTGGAGCACCACTGAGACAGGACAGAGGCGGACCTGGGTCCGGTTTCGTGCATGAAAGCTTGAGACAGACCTCGATGTTCTGACAATGGCAGCGACGTATCCGTATTCCTTTCCTCAACCACCTTGATCGCTTTCCCTCATACCATATGCGCTGCATCGCGCGCCAGAGCGCTCGCTTGGCCAGTAATTGTCGAGTGCGAGCTGCATCACATTCTCGAAGCCGCGCAGCTCAACAACAACAACAACAACAACAACAACAACTCCGAAGCTTTGGGCATACCGTTCAACCTCAGCAAGAGAATCGCGGACAGAACCCGTCTTCGGATGACCACAACGCCCTCGATAGTCGTACAGAAGAGCAAAAGGCGCGTGAGCAGGATGCAGCGACTGTGAAGAAGGAAGAAGAGGCGAACGACACCGAAGTCAAAGCCGCTGATGGGACGCAAAAGTCCAAGCCCGTGGGCAAGACATTCAGACAGAGGAAGAAAGAGGCCTTAGGTGGCAACGGCACACCAAAACCCCCACCTCTACCGGATTGGTTTCTGCAGCACAATGTCAAGCTCTTCGTCGACACCGTGAAGCCTGACAGGCGAGCCAAGAATGCGAAGGTGTTGCGTTGTGTAGACGATGAGACTGGGCACACTCTTTTCACATTGCCCTACTATGAAGCATGGCCTGTTCCTGGGCTGGTTCCAGAGACAAACACTACAGCACCGGCGCAGGCCAACGACGCCAGCCCATCTTCGGCGAAGAAGCCTCTCGGGCAGAACTACTTCGGTCATAAATTCACTCCTCACTTTAAGGGAGACGTCGATTCGAAAGAGCCGCAAGACGACGCTGACCCAGTTCAGCCATCAGAAGAACCATCGGAAGACCTGTACAGAGACGTAAACCCGCATGCCCTTCTACGGTGGGCCATATTGCAAGCAGAGACTGGGGTTCGAGCGGCATTCTCGATTGCGAGCAATACACCCCATGCCTCTTCACAAGCAGCCCGAAGGCTTGACTTGTCCTTGTTCTGCAGGGATGCAGATTCGCATGTCCAAATGGACGACTTTGTGGAAGACCTCGCCGCCATTTCTGGAGCGCATGTCATTCGGCTCGATGCCAATGACTTCGCCGATCTAGCAGCTGATTATGTCGGACAAGGCGCAGACACTCCTGGATCCTTTGCCAACTTGGCATATGATGTATTTGGTGGATATACATCACAGACGCAACCCCCAGAAAGTAGACCTGGAGAGAATCAAGATGAAGCCTACGACCCGGAGGAACCGGATGACGAGCAAGAAGAGGGCGCGGAACCACGGAATAATTATAGCATGGGAGGATTCAGCCTGGAGGGCCTCAGGAAAACGCTCCTGAGCCGTAGTTTCGCGCGAGCAATGGGCAAGATTGGACCCAACGACATTATCATTGATCTGGACCCACGGTGGAAAGCAAATACGACATCCCCCGCTAGACCACGCAACGATCAAGAGTACACGTTCGAGGAAATGCGCCTGACGAATCTAATAGAGCAAATCCTCGATGCACCTAAGCTGAGTCAAGGTGGGAGCACGCTACGCAGATTCAGCCTGCATCAGCCTGCGACGAGGATCAAGAATGACATGACGAAAGCCGATATCTCTCATCAATCTCTTTGGCGGATGTGGCATTCCAGTGTCGGATGTTGGCGGCCAGACGCAGCGGGCTTGCTCGCAACACAGATTCGCAAATCGACTCAGAAAGAACCGGCGGGGCAGTCTTCCTTCACCGTACAAACCATGAATAGCAGCCACGAAACGCCACTAGAGCACCAAGAATGCACCATTGTGCACCTTCGCGACTTGCGAGACATTGCCGTTTCGCGGGTAGGCGAGAGGGTCATCAAAAGACTCGTATCTATTGTTCAGAAACGGCGTCGAGCTGGGCAGAGGATAGTAATTGTTGGCACATCTTGTTGCGATCCTTCTGGCTTGGTCGCATTGCCACAAGGTCTGGATGACTTCCGAATGATGACTGTTCCAGCGGTCTTCCACATGACGAAACATGATCAGGCCAAGTTCAGTCCTGGGCCGCCGGCCAACGATAACATAGCAATACCTCCGTATAGTCGTATCCTGGAGATCAATCTGCGTCATATCAAAAGAATGTTGGACAGCCTGCGGCCCGGCGAGTCGCTTGACCTATTTACGAAAGCTGCCCAGCAACAGCTCAGACTTGGCGACGACATTATGGCAAAGAAAGTCATGTCCTTTGACCTGGTTCAGCGCATTGTGCTTACTGCAATTGGACTGTCAGAAGTGCATGCTGTGTCTAGCCAGGTGAATGCGAGCCACATTGGGCTTGCAACTATGATTTTCAGACAAGCCGCTCAAGTCGAGCGCGACTGGGCTGACTACATTAGCAACAGAGACCTGGGAGTACCATTTACTGATACGAATAACTTCGATCCAAGTCATCCTCCACCCAAGGCGCCATCCACACTCGAAAGGATCAAGAAAGATTTGAACCAACACGAAAACAGACTATCAGCTGGTGTGATCGATGCTGCGAACATCAAAGCTGGCTTCGATCAAGTTCATGCTCCTGCAGAGACAATCGATGCACTCAAGACCATGAGCTCACTGTCCTTGTTACGGCCGGACGCTTTCAAATACGGTGTGCTTGCTGCGGATCGTTTGCCGGGACTCATGCTCTACGGTCCTCCGGGAACAGGCAAGACACTTTTAGCCAAGGCGGTCGCGAAGGAGTCTGGATCTACGGTATTGGAAGTCAGTGGTGCTCAAATATATGAGAAGTATGTCGGAGAGGGCGAGAAGATGGTGCGGGCAGTCTTTAGCCTGGCCAAGAAGCTGTCTCCTTGCATTGTCTTTATCGATGAGGCAGACGCCATCTTCGGCAGTCGCAGTTCAGCTGGCAACAGAAACACGCATCGCGAGATCATCAACCAGTTTTTGCGTGAGTGGGATGGTATGGACTCGCACAATGTCTTCATCATGGTTGCAAGCAATCGGCCCTTCGATCTCGACGACGCTGTGCTGCGGAGACTTCCCCGAAGGCTCCTCGTCGACTTGCCGGTTGCCAAAGACCGAGAATCTATCCTCAAGATCCACCTGCACGACGAAGCACTTGACAACACGGTCGACCTAACCAAACTCGCCGCTGACACACCTCTCTATTCCGGCTCCGATCTCAAAAACCTCTGCGTCTCCGCAGCGCTCGCGTGCGTACGAGAGGAGAACGACCTTGTCGAGAGCAAAAAGGGCGTCGACAAAGACTTCAAGCTTCCCGACAAGCGAACTCTCTCAGCGAGACATTTCGAAAAAGCGATCAAGGAGATTTCGGCGTCGATCAGCGAGGACATGGGCTCGTTGGCTGCAATTCGGAAGTTTGATGAACAGTATGGTGATCGCAGGAATCGGCGGAAGAAGGCTCAGTATGGATTTGGGGTTGGAAATGATGGAGTCGATGAGAATGCGGCGAGGGTGAGGCAGGGTTCGTCGAGTGAGACGGAGAATCCTTCGAGTGCTTCCTCTTCTCCATCATCCCCCCCTTCGTCGTCGCCGGGTGCGCCGCCGCCGTGAAGGGATGGGGTGGATCAGACACCTGTGAGTTGAGATAGATGGCAGAGAGTTTTCTCGGAAAGGATCTATCATCTTGTGAGATGTTGTTTCTATCCCTTGCATGTGTCCTCCGTTGACATCAACGAATGTGATCCCTGTCTATCAGTAGTGACGGCTACGTAGACGAATTCACGCATACTGTGTACGCCACTGCAGACAAGACATGTACGTCATAAAGACAGTACAGAGTAGTGAGATCATGGACTGCGCAAGTCTCAGGTCTCGAGACGCATTTGGGTAGAATGGGTCTGTTCGGAAGCTGGATGGCCATCGTTGATGCAGTTCTGTAGCTCGTGACTAGGAGCTTAGAGATAGAATGAGTAGCGGTTCCGCGTGCAGACAAGAAGACTGTGAGGAACCAGACACTCCTCCCTTCACTTTCCTCGTCACTGCTTGTCATGCAGTATGTGTATATCAAATTGTGTGGAGCACAGCGGCGAGACGAGAGACATGAAAAATTTGTTGATTAATAAACATTGTCAGTTTTGTGGACAATAATGATGGACAAAGCAAAAAAAAAAAAGGTGGCACATTCGATGAAAGTGTATACGCAATTCGCGGCTTGGAAGGAGGCTTGGCTACAGTAACTAGTATCTGACTGCCGTGGCTTGGCTCTGCAGGCTGTCGTACGTCCCGCGGAGCACAGAGGAGAGGACAATGGAAAGAGACAATATGGTGATGACTATGTAATCAGCCATGTGCGATCATGTGAGATGGATGGTGGTGATGATGCTGTAAATTGGTGTTTGTTCCTTGCACGTGGCTGGGATTTGGTGAAGAGAAAATGACATGGGAGCGCGGTCGATGGTGTTTCGTTTGGACGGAAACGGTGCAAAGCGTTCCTGAGATGCCGAAAAGAACGGCTTCGTACAGTAATACATAAAATAAGGCGGGAGGAGTTAGTGAGAGTGAAACGGCAGTTGTGAATTTCAGCACGCGCAACCAACCAACCAACCAAACGGCAGCTCGCCAGCCTCTTGGCCCAGCGGCGGCGTCTGTCAGATCTGCTGCTGTACGAGTCCACCACTCCGCTAATCATTACGTTTTCTACTTCCACACACTCTCTCTCCCTCTCTTTCTCTCCTTCACCAACTTGGCCTTCGCTCTTCTCTTGTCTGTCGCTCGCTGGCATCCACATTCGACTGCTGTATACCGACCGCCGACCCAAGGAGGAATTGACCGGACGTTTGGACTACCGCCCGCCCGCCCGCCCGCCACATGAGAGCCACTCGCGCCTAACGACGACTCCCACTCCCCTACTTCGCCTCTCCGCAGGCGCTGCGCTCCCTCTCGAGCTCCCGCCGCGGCCATGCGCTGCCAGCTCCCTTCCTCCCTGCTGGCATACACCGCGTCGACCCTCCTCTCGGCATCGGCCAGTAGTACCATCCGAAACCCGATCGGCGCGATATCCACAATTCAGAATGCAACGATCCACACTCCCTACCACCGCGTAACAGCGCTGCACGAATTCGATCTCACATTCGCTGTCCGTGACGAACTGCACGTGCGATTACATTTGGAACCGAACCACGATATTCTCCCCGAAGGCGCAACAATATCATACGTGGACGAGGATGGCACGATATCTCGGCATGAGCCAGTGGATCGGTTAGCACATAAGGTGTTTCGCGGAACAGCTTGGATACAAAAGCTGGGTAACGAAGTCGACGAGTGGAGGCATGCAGGATGGGCGCGAGCATCGGTCACAAAGGACGGACCACAACCGATCTTCCAAGGAGCATTCTCGCTGGACCGGGATGCCCACCATGTTCAGACATCAAGAAACTACATGCGAACAAGACATGTGGATGATCCGGTCATTGAAATTGGAGAAGAGGAGTCTTTGGTGCTGTGGCGAGACTCGGACATCCTGAGTGACTTCCAGCTCCGGGGACACCAAGACTTGAAGCGCGATGCCGAAGCGGAGCCGGTATGCCAGGCTGATTACTTGGGCTTCAATACAAGAGATGACCACCCAGTATACATGTCCATGAAGTCGAAGCGCTCAGAATCACGGTACGGCAGGATGGACTTTAGCCATTTGTTCGGAAAACGTCAGGATCTCGACGGCATGACTGGTGGCAACAGCGCCGGAGGCAATCTGATTGCTAGTCTTGGTCAGACTGCTGGATGCCCGACGACGCGGAAGGTCGCTTTGATGGGTGTTGCTACTGATTGCACTTACACCGCTGACTTTGATAATGAAGAAGCTGCTCGGCAGAATGTCATCGACCAGGTCAACAGAGCATCTGCCATCTACGAGAGCACCTTCAACATCTCACTCGGTCTGCAGAACTTGACCGTCTTCCCAGCGAATTGTCCTGGAACCCCGGTGACTGCTTCCGAATTCAACCAGCAATGCGCTGATAATGTCGACATCTCGACTCGGCTGAACATGTTCTCTCAATGGCGTGGACAGCAGACCGACTCCAATGCCTTCTGGACCCTACTCAGTACCTGTGCCTCCGGATCTGCCGTCGGCCTCGCGTGGCTAGGACAAGCATGTGTTGGAACTACCATCACCACGAATGGCAGTGTCACTGGTGATGGCCAATCTAATGGCAGTGGCCAAGAATCTGTCACCGGCGCCAACGTCGTTGTTCGAACAGCCGGTGCTCCTGAATGGCAAATCATCGCCCATGAGGTCGGCCATACCTTTGGTGCTGTTCATGATTGTACCTCGAGCGCGTGCCAAAACCAGGAATTCGTTCGCTCGCAGCAATGCTGTCCACTCGACGCAAACACCTGTCCTGCCGGAGGACAATACATCATGAACCCGCAGACGAGTAACGGCGTTCAAGAGTTCAGCCCATGCTCTGTCGGCAACATTTGCAGTGCAATGCTTCGCAATTCTGTCAACGGCGAATGTCTGACCGACAATAAAGGTGTCACCACGATTTCGGGACGGCAATGCGGTAATGGAATTGTCGAACCTGGTGAAGATTGCGACTGTGGAGGTGCAGAAGGCTGCAAAGATGATCCTTGCTGCAACCCGACCACTTGCAAGTTTACTTCGGGCTCTGTCTGCGATGACTCCAACGAGGAC
The DNA here is from genome assembly GCA_023512815.1 of Cercospora zeae-maydis. Lineage (NCBI taxonomy): Eukaryota > Fungi > Ascomycota > Dothideomycetes > Mycosphaerellales > Mycosphaerellaceae > Cercospora > Cercospora zeae-maydis. The sequence goes on along the minus strand of JAKLWY010000003.1, from coordinate 245,256 downwards.
TGCTGCCGAAACTGCCAGTTCGCTCCGTCGAGTACTGTCTGTCGTGCAAGCACGGGTCAATGTGATCCCGAGGAAACCTGCTCTGGCACCTCTCCGACCTGCCCCGCAGACCAAACTCAGCCAGATGGCACCGATTGTGGCAATGGCTTGGAGTGCGCCAGTGGTCAGTGCACGAGTCGCAACCAGCAGTGCAAGACTGTCATGGGCAGCTACACGCAGAACAACGATACATATGCGTGTGACAGCCAAGGCTGTCTCATCCGATGTGCAAGTCCTGAATTCGGAAGTAATGTCTGTTATAGTCTGCAACAGAACTTCATCCCTGGAACCCCTTGTGGAGGTGGGGGTCGATGTGCTCAAGCAGTAAGTTCCCTCCCTCCATCCCGACATCAGCTCGTCAGTAAAGTCTTCTAACATTTCGAACAGGGCCAATGCAAAGGCGCCACCACCGGCGGCCAGATCAAATCCTGGATCGACGACAACAAAGCCATCGTCATCGGCGTCGCCTCCGCAGTCGGTGGCCTCGTCCTCTTCGCCCTCCTCGGCTGCCTCTACCGCTGCTGCCAACGCGGCGGCCGGAAACGAAGAGCACCTGCCGCACCACAACCTCCTCCAGGCGGCTGGCAAGGCTGGAACACAGGCCCCAACCGCGGCGGTCCTCCCATGCAACATCAAAACAGCTTCTACGCTCCCTCTTCGCATCCGAGTCAAGGCTGGGCCACTTTGAATCAGAACTCCGGAGGCTGGGACGCGCCGCCTATGCCTCCTCCGCCGACTTATCATCAGCAGGCTGGGCCGCCTTCTCCTTTGCATAATCAGAGGAGTAATAGTGTGCGGTATGCTTAGATGAGGCCTGCTTGCTTGCATTGGGCGGTTTTTGTTTTGCCTTTTTGTTATTCTTTTCCTGGCACAACCACGTGGTTTGTTGCGCCACATCACACCACTACATCACCAGATGACAGTTTCCAGAGTCTTTTTTTTCACGAAGTTTACGACCATTGGGTTTTTGATCGGGATTGGACTGGATTGGATTGGATTGGATTGGATAAAGATTATCCCGTCGTTTTTTTTTATTTTTGGTATTCTGCATAGTGTTTTTTTTTGGGGAAAATTCTTTGTTTGTCTGTTTTTACCTGTTTAGTGGAGGGTTGAGAGAGAGAAGAGGAGAGTAAGAGAGAGAGAGTAAGAGAGAGAGAGAGAGAGAAAGAAGCGTTGTTGTCGGACAACCAGTAGTTGTTCATGGCAAAAGAGAAATATCTCAAGCGAGCTCAGACGAGAAGAGAGATAGATGTTGGAAGAAGAAGAGAAAAAGAAGAGAGCATCACAGACTACTTTCTCCGTCCCCACCCCCGCTTCCCCTTCTTTTGTCTTTCTCTCTTTCTCTCTTTTTTTCTTTCTGTTTGTTTGTTTCTTTTCTTTTCTTTTCTTTTCTTTCTTTCTTTCTTCTAGTCTGGGTACTGTTGTAACTGCAGTGTTAGTTATTAGAAAAAAGGTGAGATAAGATAAAACAGACATGACAAGACAGACAAGACAGAAAGGGAGAAGAAGAGAAGAAGAAAAGAAAAGAAAAGAAAAGAAAAGAGACAGACAGACAGCCTCATGACATGAAGGCATGAAGGCATGGAGCATAGAGATGGCCAACGCGCTTCGATCGAGGAAAAAAAAAACAACAGATCATTTCGAGATAAGGGACAAGAAGAAAAAAAAAATCATCATCATCATCACCATCATGATCATCATCATTTGGTATCCATTCCTTCCTTCCTTCCTTCCCCATCCACAGCTTCTTCATTCCGTCATTTGTCGAGCAAGTCGTCCATGTTCATTCCATCAGTATCATCTTTCCGTACATGGACAACCCCCTCCTCCCACCCTCTCAGCTTTGCAGACACGAGAACACACAAGACTACTTCTTCTCCTTGTCCTTTGGTGCATTCTCCTTCACAGTCTCAATAATCTTATCCACCACACTCGGATCCGCCAACGTCGACGTATCGCCCAACTGATCCTCCTCACCCGCCAAAATCTTTCGCAGAATGCGTCGCATAATCTTTCCAGACCTCGTCTTGGGCAAATCGGGAATGATAAACACTGCTTTGGGAGCAGCAAAAGGTCCGATGGATTTTCTCACTTGCAAGACCAAATCTTTCTTGAGTTGATCATTGACTTCGTTTCCGTCTTTGATGGAGACGAACGCATTGACGGCTTGGCCGGTGAGTTCGTCGTTGATTCCGACGACGGCGGCTTCGCCCACGGCGCTGTGCTCGATGAGTGCGGCTTCGATTTCGGCGGTCGAGAGGCGGTGGCCGGAGACGTTGACGACGTCGTCGACGCGGCCGCGGATCCAGTAGTAGCCTTCTTTGTCGCGGGCTGCGCCGTCGCCCGTGAAGTAGAAGCCTTTGTAGACGTTGAGGTAGGTGTCCATGTAGCGTTTGTGGGCGCCCCAGACTGTGCGAGCCATGGATGGCCAGGCTTGTTTGAAGGCGAGGACGCCTTCCTTGTCGTTGCCGTGGATTTCTTCGCCCGAGACGGGGTCGATGAGGGCGGGCTCGATGCCGAAGAAGGGGAGGGAGGCGGAGCCCGGTTTCGTGGGCGTTACGCCGCCTAGAGGCGTGATAACGTGGGAACCGGTTTCGGTTTGCCAGTAGGTCTGTTGGTTTGGTCAGTGAATGCGAAGGTATACATGTGTGTTTGGGTACTCACATCAACAATGTGTGCTTCCTTCTTGCCGACAATCTCGTGGTACCATTTCCAGACCTCTGCAGCGATCGGCTCTCCCACAGATCCCAGCACACGCAGCGACTTCATCTGCTGCTTGACGTGCTCGTCACCTGCGCGCTTGAGCAGACGCAGAGCAGTTGGTGCAACGTAGAATTGAGTAACTTCGTGCTTCTCGCAGACATCCCAGTATCTGCTGAAATCCGGGTACGCTGGAGTACCTTCAAACACCACTGTAGCAACGCCAAGAACCAGAGGAGAGTAGACGACGTAGGTGTGGCCTGTGATCCACCCGACATCACCTCCGCAGAAGAATCGATCCGAGTCGTGAATGTCGAAGACGTACTTGCCGGTAGCTGCCGCGCCGACCAGATATCCGCCAGTGGTGTGCATGACACCCTTTGGCTTGCCAGTTGAACCAGATGTGTAGAGCAGGAAAAGCGGGTCCTCGGAGCTCATGCTCTCTGGTGCGTAGTACGATGGCCACTTCTCCATCTCCTCGTGCCACCACAAATCTCTTCCCTTGGTCCATGGGACTTCGGCACCAGTGCGTTGGTACACCAAGCAGTGTGTCACATCGGGGCATTGCTTGAGAGCCTCGTCCACAATCTTCTTTGTGCCGATCAGCTTGCCTCCACGCTTGCCCTCGTCAGTGGTGATGACCACTTTGGACTCGGCGTCGATAATGCGGTCTCGGAGGGAGTCGGAGCTGAACCCGGCGAAGACGACAGAGTGCACTGCACCGATACGGGTACATGCGAGGAAAGCAATGACTGCTTCGGGAATCATGGGCAGGTACAGTGCAACTGTGTCGCCCTTTTTGACGCCCATCTGCTTGAGCACCCATGAGAGCCTCGAAACTTCTCGCAGGAGCTCTCCGTAAGTGATGGTGCGGCCCTCGCCCTTCTCGTCGGCTTCGTAGATGATGGCTGGTTTGTCTGGGTTCTTGTGTGCGTGACGATCCACGCAGTTGTAGGAGGCATTGAGCTTTCCCTCCACGAACCAAGCATTGTCGCCGTTTGTCAGAGTGCCCGAGTGCACGGTCTGGAAATCCCGCTCCCAAGTCAGCAGCTCGCGTGCAAGCTTGCCCCAGAACTGATCGGGATTCTCAATGGACTCTTGGTACATTTTCTTGTACTCATCTAGAGATCCAATGTGGGGTTGCTTGGGGTGCTTTCTGCGGTCTGGGTCAGTATTGGTGGCGAGTAGGCAGCAGTGCTCTGGCTCACTTCAAGAATGCTTCTGGCACATGGTATGTCTCCGCAGAGTGTGACTCTGGGATGCCATTCGGCGGCTGTTCTGTGCCCTCAGACATGGCTCACGCAGTGCTTCGGAAGCTGTACGAGCTCTGGTCTTGCCGCAGCTTCGGTGCTACAGCAGGAGGGAATGTGGTTCCAGAAATATAGAAGAGGCAGTATGTAGTGAGGTCGTGCGCAGGTTCAGAGCTTCTGGAGCTTTTTGAAATATCTCGGGCCAGCGGTGCCGGCTAGGAAAGTCAGTTAGCAGCACTTTCCGAGGTGAGCGATTGCGGCTTCTTAAAAAAGCGTGGACCCACAAGGTGTTCGAGGCGCGTTGCGTGCTTGGGGCGCGGGGAGAGGGGGGGGGGAAATGGGAAAATGGGAAAATGGGTCGGGAACAGGAAGAAGCAGGGCGATGGTGGAAGAAGTACTTTTGGGAGAGACAGGAAGGACAAGCTTGTCGTACGTCAAGCGCCATCGCAAGACACGCAGCATCATTGCCCAGACCGCGAGCCATCATCACAACAACGATACAGCAGCGCGTGTCCGAGACCCCGCCAACCGCTGTGACGTTTGTTCGGAGGGGTGCTCCAGTTTCAATGTTCTTGGGCGACCATGCACGCCAAGCCCCATTTCAGCCTCTTCCATTCGACCGTTGCATGATATCGCAACAAGGTTAGACAGCTGCTTTTCCGCGCGGATTGGGGGGGGGGAGGATTTACGAGCACTGGGATAGGACGATACTCCCTCTGTTACACACGATAATGCGTCGCTAACCCGCTGAGCGCCCGCTCCACGCAATTTCACGCTCCGCTGGGGAGCTCGATCACATGGTCTCGAATGCTGCTCTCAGCTCTCAGCTCTCTTGGGACTTGTCCGTGGCCCCGGTCGCCGTGCTTGTCGTGACTATGTATACGGCGCAGCTCGGAATCCATAATAATGGCGGAGCGTCCATCGGAGCAGGCAGGCTTGCGCTCCGCATCGTCGCCGCAGTAGCCGCCATGCGTCCATCATTATTATTGTTGCCAGTGGGATATCGCGTGCTCCGGACGACCAGGATGCCTTTCGTGCCATTCTTTATTTCTCCTCCTCTGGACCGAACGTCGATTGTAACCGACCCGGCACCCGCTGATGCAAGCAGACTCGGCACTGGGCAGAGCCTCATCAGGAGACGCTAGAACTAGAGCACAGGGATGCGTGGGTCTGTACTGTAGCCGATGGTGGTATTGTTTCATGGTCGGTCGCAAGTGTCTATGCATGTGAGAGGCAGCAGCAATATTCTATGCTGCAGTCATCCGTGGTGGACGAGTCATGTTTGAGTCTCCCTTCTGTCTCTCCCCGTCGACATCGACGACCTCTCCTGGGCTGCTCTCGAGACGTGATGCGCGCGTCGAACCAATGATAACAACACCTGCCAATGCCCATTCCTCTTACGGCTCTGCGTGGCTGGTCCCTGAGAGCGCACTAGGAGCTATGTCGCGTCGAGAGTCACCGCACTCTCTGTTCACTTCACGCGCACATGCCTTCCCGTGAACGCCGGGAGTGATGTGCGGTGAGGCGCGTTGTGAGCGATAACGAACGGTACTTTGCTCGTTCTGCCGGGCAACCACCTTTCGCTTTCGCCCATTCCGCAGTCACGAGTGATACACCACCACACCATACCATTGGGATCCGCCGCCGCTTCTCGACTCCCCCGAGCGGACTATGCGCTGCCGGCCTCGAAACAGCCCACCACACTCGTTTGATGAGAAAGGATGAGTGCGCTCTACGGGAGCATACGCCTCACGCCCTCGAATTCGCCCTTCTTCCGATCCCCGAGTCCTCGATCACCCACGAAACCCGCCAAAGACGAGCCGTGTCTGCACCTGCACAAAAGCATTGGCACGACAACCATATCTGTCAGTGGCTTTGACAGTCTTGCCAATCGCAGCAAGTTCGCGTACACCGCGGGAGCTGCTGCCGTCGTGGTCACCGTCGACCGGGACCTCAATATCGCACAAGGCTTCTTCCGTGCGAAGCCAAACGCGAATGGAGGAGCGCGTGAGACAATCGGTGCATGGCCTTCCACGCCCACCCCACGCCCAAGCAGTCTGCTGCTGAAAGATGGCGCATCACCACTAGGCTCTGCCAGTCGAGACTGGTCAGACTCGCCCACTGGTCGGTCCACCACAGCCAAGGATCGGATCAAGAGCGCTACCTCTGTGGCATTGAGTCGCAATGGGAAGTGGCTGGCTGTCGGAGAGACTGGATACCGCCCGAGAATTCTCATTTTCTCGCTCAAGGATGACTCCTCCGAAGCGCCCACGTGCATCCTGTCAGAGCACTCGTTTGGCGTGCACGCACTCAGCTTCAGCCCAGACTCGCGCTTTCTGGCCTCTCTCGGGACAGTCAATGATGGCTTCTTGTATGTCTGGAACATCGAGGAGCGAACTGGCATTGCCAGTCTGCACGCTAGTAACAAATGCACGACTTTCATCAACGATATGACGTGGATGGGCAACAGCATTATCACAGCTGGGCTGCGGTTTGTGAAGATATGGAGACCGGACGATGATGTACCAAGCGAGGCCCGGGAGACTTCTCGTCACACTTTGGCAACACCGCGTCCACGATACGAAACCAGAAATTCCGATTACGGCAATAGCATATTGACTCCGAAACACCGTGTGCTGGCTGGCAAGAACAGCCTCCTTGGTGAACTGCTGGACGCCGCTTTTGTCTCCGTCACTGCAATATCCGACTCAAAATCTCTGCTGTGCACAGAGAGCGGTGAGATCTGCTTGCTGGATGACAGGGACAAAATGCAGTCACTCAGTCTTGCCGTGCACACCGGCTCTGCCATCAGTGCGGCTCGAATGGATGATCGTGACATGTTCCATGTCTACGGCGCGAATGGCCAAACATCATATCTGATTCCAGACCTGCAACGGCGAGCTGCTGGCAAAGTGACGAAATCACCCTCCGGCTCACCATCCAGGGCCGCATTTCCTCAAAATATCACCATTGCCGCTGCCACACTCGATAATGCGATTGTAACGATCGACTCGAGCCGGAGCATTCGAATGTCGAAACGCGGTGACGACGTTTCGACAGACAGCAAATCCTACCGCTGTCTCACAGCCCACCAGGACGCGGTCCTCGGTGTGCTACCACTCGAATCCTCGGTCTACTCCCAAGCCGCGTTTTGCACCTACTCAGGAAAGGGAGCTGTACATTTCTGGGACGCGGAAGGTGACAAGGTCTCGGACATAGTTCAAATGCCTATGGAGTATTCGGACGCCTCCGGAAACTTGAACGAAATGCGGACGCTGGAAGTCCTGAGCGATGGGTCCATGCTCGTCTCAGGCGACAAATTCGGCGCTCTTGCGCTCGTTGACCTTCGCACGAAGAAAGTCAAGTGTCACATTCGGGCTCATACCGCTGAAGTGACCGCATTGTTGGCCTTTGAACGTGGTGGGGTTGAGTTCCTAGCCTCCGCGAGTCGCGATCGTACAATACAGCTCTTCGTGTGCGGCAGCGAAGTTCTGGACCTGGTGCAGACAATGGATGAGCACGCTGGAGCCGTGACAGGCCTACTTCTATCTGAGAATGGCCAGTACCTCATGTCATGCTCCGCCGACCGCTCGGTAGTGGTGCGCGAAGCATGCGTACGCACAGCCGATGACCCACGTACTGTAGCGTTTGCCATGCTCAGGGCGATAACTCTCAAATCCGCACCTACAAGCATGTGTCTTGCAGGAAATCCAGACTCGATTCTAGTCTCGAGTACTGACCGACTTGTGGCAAAGTACAGCACGAGAACCGGCACTTCTGGCTTCAGCTTCAAATGCGCAGATAACGAGAATGGGGAAGCCGTTGTGCTGTCCAAGATCCTTTTCGCATCATCGCTCAATGGCAACCCTACGATTGTAGGCGTGTCGAGCACTGACAAGTCAGTTCGGCTGTACACGGACTACGGCAACTTGATAGCCAGAGATTGGGGCCATACGGAAGGCATCACCGACGCAACGTTGATCACGGCGTCAACCAAGTCCAAGGCTAGGCAAGGTGCCTCTCCTCAAATCGTCACCGTCGCCGCCGATTCGACCATTTTCATATGGCATGGAGCGGCAACCACGCGATCGGGCACACAAATGTCGCACCACAGCAATGGTGAGAGCACCTCGACGCCCACGACCCTCGGTCCACCTCTCAGAAAGGTGCTGTCTCATTCGGAGATTTCAAAGATTCGGCGTGAGCGGGCCGCAGAGGTGCAAGATCCACCCTCGCCTAGCCAGCCACCATCACCGCCAAAGGTTAGGAGGAAGACGAGTAGGATTTCTATAGCGCAAACGCCACGACTTGAACCCGGATTTCGGACGACTTATGATACTTCTAGACGGAAAAGTTATCGCCACCGATCACCGTCACCACCGAGTCCGCGAAACATGAAAAAGGAGAATACTCGCAGCACTTCCCAACTTGGCATGTCTCTTCGCTCTAAGAGTAGCGAAAACGTGCTCAGAACGAATGCTGGCGTGACCAACGGGTCTGGTTTCGGAACAATCACAGCGTCGACAGATTCAGTATGCCGCACGCTACGCATGTACCGCAAAAAGCTCTCCAACACAGCCAGCAACGACAAAGCTACTCCTGATGCATTCAAAGAGCTAGAAAAGGAATTGCGACTCACTGCAAAGCTGTTGAGCGAGAAGCACGAGGGCATCTCGTTGGATGACGAAGCCTTCACCAAAATCCTTCGGAGGACTTCCGGCAAAATTCAAGACAGGGTTGGTGAGAAGCTCAAATCGCGCGGCAGCAACGGCACGTCGAACAGTCGAAATAGCGATTCTGGAGGTTCGTCTACTTCTCCCGATGCGGCTCTGCCTGCTGTGCACGAGATGCGGAGTTTTGAGCGGTCGGATACTGCGCCTGGGACACTCGAGTCTGCGAAAGTCGTTTCTTGACGAGCGGTCGCCTCTTCTTCTTCTCCTTCTCCTTCTTCTTCTTCTTCTGGGGATCTGTTCTTTCTTTTTTCTCTTGTGGTTGGATTCACAACTTGTTTATTTTTTGGGTAGAAAGGTGACTGGTTAGCAGCAGCAGCAGCAGCATGGGAAAGGCAAGGGCAAGCAGAGCGGGGCAGCGATCGAATCGTCTCAATGACAGAAGAGTCGAATTGGGACCAGGCATTTGGGCGGCGTTCGTTCCATTCCATGGGGGTTTTTCCTTTTTACCAGGGGTTTTTCTCGTTAGGGGCAAGGGATGGAAGATGTTGTTGGATGGAAAGGGAGGAAGGTAGAGAGAGGGGGGGGGAAGAGAGAGAGAGAGAGCGCGTGAGATTGTTCTTCTTATTCTTCTTTTATGATACCCACTCTCACAATCAACACTGACAAACTCTCACATTCTTAACCGCACTTGTTCTTCTCCTTCTTTCTTCCGGTAATTTTATCCGTTGTGTGATGTTCGCTGGGAAAGCCATTCGAACATACTGCGCTGCTGCAAGGGTTCTTGAATTCGCCGTGGGTGGTGAGAGCGGACTATTGCTCGCTCGGGCGGTTCGGTCCTATTATTTGTTGCATGCATGCATGACATACGGCTTTCGCTCGGCCGAACATTACCACGACGAAGGTTCTGGTGCGCCGCGAACAGCAATCAATTCTTGCAATTGGAAGATTCTTCTTCTTCTTCTTCTTCTTCTTTTTCTTCTGCTTGCTCACTCCGTGGGACGACGAACGTGTTTTTGTCTCGTCTCGTTCGCGTAGCCACCACCACAGAAATGACAGACTGGAACTGGGATGAAGAAAAAGCCAAGGTCATCAGCATCATCATCATCATCATCATCATCATCATCCATCGGTGACACGGGCTCGGTTCGTATCCGGTCCCAGTAGTCAGTAGTATACATTATTATACAGCCTGCCAGGCACGGGTGAGAAGTTTATTATGTGTGTGTGTGCATTTTATTGAGTTCTGGACTCGGGACGTGGGGTTTTCGTGGTCTTTCCCCACAGAGGAGGCATATGCCCCGAAACTCCATCTGGGAACTTGCTAGTTGGTTTTTTTCGGGGGGAGTACATACAGTAGGCTTTTCCTTTCCAGGTCTTCTGTCCGGGTATTCCATGGTTGTTCCGTAGCTAGCTGCATCTCCAGTGCTGATGGATGACCTCTTCTTAATTAATGCGAGGTTGTTTGAACTTTGTGGTGGCCGTTCTCTCGATTCGTGCGCCTGCTTACCATCTCTCTCTCTCTCTCTCTTCTTCATCGCTCTGGCTCGCGCGAGAGTGGCCAGTTCGGACTTCTTCATCACACATGACTGCTGGCCGGAAAAACTAGTCTTCGCACTGGTGGTATTCTTCGACCTTTCGATTGACACGACGATTAACGATACTATTTTCTTTCTTTGGCACGAGAACGCCGACGGAGATTCCCGACCGCGCGAAGGAGAAAAGCAGCAGTATATGACGCTGTTCGCCAAAATGCCCTTGCGTTGACGCCTGGAGCCATTTAAAAGACGATTTGGCTCGACGATTACTCCTCTTCCTAAATACTGGAGATTCTCCAATCTTATGCCAGGATTCTGTTCGAAGCGACGAAAGGAAACACCGGATTATAACGGGCAAAATATAACCAGAAGAGAAGGGAGATCAACGGCGGGTTCCCCAAGATGGTGTCCGGCCATGCCTCCCCGGCAGCGGTAGCGGGCGTGGCCATCGCTGTGACGGCCTTGGCTTGCATCTTCGTTGCAATGCGATTGTATGCGCGACTATGTTTGGCAAGAAGCGCGGGACTCGATGATTTGTGCATTGTATTTTCCATGGTTGGTCGTCCTCCTCTCTCTGGTGGTCCAGATGCCTTCACGTTCGCAGGAAGTGGTGAACGCGGAATGCTGACGATCGAGTTGCAGGTCTTCTCCATCGCTACCATGGCCACGATGATCATTCAGGTCGAAACGGGAACTGGGAGACACGCGAAGGAGATCGAACCGCATGAGTTGGTGAGGAATTTGAAAGCTGTAAGGTTTACCTCTCTCTCTCTCTCTCTTTTGCCCCCGCCTGCATTGCACTGGTTGTTATGACATGTCTGACACTTGAACCTTCCAGTTCTGGGTTTCAATCTGGGTGTACAACATCTCTCTCACGTTGTCCAAAGTCTCCATTCTGATCCAGTACTTGCGAATTTTCCCACAAAAATGGTTCCGAGTATCGACATGGATCCTCATGGCCTTGATCATCGCTTACGGAGTTTACACGGTCTTGACGGGAATTCTTCTTTGTCAACCTGTTGCCTATTTCTGGGACCGGACGATCGAGGGCGGAAAGTGTCTGAACCAATTCGCAATTTGGTGAGTATCATCGACAAAGCAGTTTCTCGCAATGGTTGGCGCTGACTTGGCAAAAGGTTCACCAATGCAGGCCTCAACATCGCGACCGATGTAGCGATCACGAGCCTTCCACTCCCCGTCCTCAACGCACTCGAACTTCCCAAACGACAACGACGCGCCTTGATTTTCGTCTTCAGTCTAGGAGGTTTCACATGCATCATTTCGATCTTACGACTGCAGTCTCTCTACGTGATCGCCAACGCAGAAGATGTCTCATGGGAGAATCCTCTAGCGGCAATCTGGTCGACGGTCGAAATGAATACGGCCATTATCGCACCCTGTCTTCCAACAATCAGGCAACTGTTCCCAGCACTCCTCAAAGCCACCACCAGTATCGGTGGAAGCCTCTCTCGCACAAATCCCTACGACACGGGTCGAACAGGAGGCTCCAGAAAGCCTTGGTCCGCATCAGGTACAGGAGCGGCAGCACCAGTAATGCACACTTCGGGCAAATCTCCATTTACGAATATGATGAAATCAGGGCGAAGCAACAACACCGCTCACCCCATAGGATCGTACCACGCGATGCCAGAAGATGATGGCAGGGACAACAGCTTTATGGCACCGAAAAGTGGGCTTTTGGTAGGGAAAACCAAAAGCCATATCCGAGCGCAAGACAGCGAGGATGATATCGAATTACATCAACATATGCCTTTTCCACAAGGGAAAATACATGTTATGATGAGTATTGAGCAAGCCACAGATGAGCTGAAAAGGGAAGCGAGTCGTGATGGCGATGCGGAAAGTACCAAGCGGTTGGTACAGGAGAGGAAAAACGAAAGATGATTCCCTTGAAAGCGTTGATCTATCTTGTGCCAAAATTTTGAGCATGCGTGCTTTGGGGGGATGTCGGAACCGATGCACAGGACCTAGCGACTTCCATCATGGTGCATTACCACCCTATTCACTTTGGCCAATATCGACTCGACTGTGACTTGGACTTTCCAAGAACGCCAGGAGGCTTGAACTTGCGCCTCCGTGGTGGCTGGTTTCCGCAGAGCTGTCCTCAAGCTGACGGGCATGGGTGCCCACAATACCTGAGCCTTGTGCTAGATCATCTGGGGGTTCCTAGAAAGGCGAGGGCTTGGCGAAATGGACCGCCCGGTCTGGCCAGCTTCTTGGATCAGCGATGTTGTTGGATCATTTCGGACGTTCGGTCACCGTCTTGACTGATTCCGAGCATACGAGAGTCTGCAAAGGTGTACCATCCTTTGACAAGCCACGACTAAGCCAGCAGTGCAGTGAGGGCTGGCAACGCAGCGCGTCGCTGTGAATGGAGCATCTCGGTCAATGGATAGGTGCATTCGCATGGTCATCATTGACATCAACCACCTTTTCTCACAAATCGTGCAAGGGCCGGACCAAGTTCTTCTTGCGCTTTCCCTTCCTTTGCTTCCTTGGCCTGCTTTCTCTGCTTTTCGCGGAGTTCCATGACTCTCATCTTGTGCTCGTCGATCACGTTCTTGTTGCCCTTCTTTCGCATATACTTTCGCAAACTACTATTCTTGCCTCGGCCGCGATTCTTCAACTGTTCGATTCTTTCTCGTTCCGCTTCGGCTCCAGTCTTGCGATCCAGATCTTTCTCACGCTGTCTCTGCTCGTGCGAGGCGCTATCGAGGTTGCCGATTGCGTTGGGATCCAGGCTGATCATTTCTGGCTGAAGCTTGTTCAGCAGAGATTTGACTTCAGCTTCCTGTCGCTGCTTGGTATTCTCGTATGGGTTCTGCTCCAGTGCATCGAAGTTGGGCTCGCCGGCACCAGGCACAATAATGGACGAAAAGCCTTGATCATGACCAATGCCGAGGATATCTTCGAATGGGCACCAGCGGACGCTCTCCACAGCTTGGTTCTGTGCACCCCATGCCATGTATGGCGATTGCACTTTCGTTTGTTCGACATCAGCATGATGCTTGGTGAACAGATCCTTCCAGATAGTCGTCTGCGTGCCCCAACCGACTGCGGTCAAATTTCGATCGCTAATGGCAAGGCTAGATCCTGGAGCGCGCAAAAAATACTCATGTACAGGCTTGTAATTGCGCACATCCCAGACTGCCATCTTCTTATCCAATCCAGTACTGACCATGTATCGCCCTTCACGATCGACCGCAAGGGAGCTCACAGGCCCACGATGACAAAGCATCTTGACGAGTGGCGCAGTGCTATTGGGTGACCACAACGAGACTGTACCGTCATGTTGTCCGACGTGCAGAATCGCATTGTATGGATTTTGCCCGAAAGCCGTAGGGGATCTCTGCTTGGTGCTCATTTGCATCACGAGCTGGCCGGTGCTTGTGTCCTGCCACTTCAGCCATCCTGCTCTTCCAATTGTGGCAAGTAAATAGTGATAAGGCAGGAACTCCATGTGAGTAACCTCGATGTGCTGATCCAAGTTGTGTATCTCCACGCCATGATGATCGTAAATGTAGACATTCTTCTTCTGTGCCACTGCGAGGTACTGGCTGTTGTGCAGGTACTTGACATCATGGACCGTCTCACCCAATTGCAGCTCGTAGTTCAACTTCCCACTTCTCCAATCCAGTGAAGCGACATGACCTTTGCGGCCACCCAGCACAATGTCTTTGCCATTTCTGGAATAATCAAAGGTGTATGGTCCCAGATCGGTGAGCTTCAGCTCGAATCCCTTCTTTGCAGTTTCGACGTTGACAGCACTTCGGATGTCATCCTGCCGCGCCTTGTATGTCCTTTCCAATTCGTGCTCAGGCTCTAAGCATCCGGTGTTGTTCTCGAGCAGAATTTCCGCGTCTTTCGCCTTCAGCGCCGCATCTTTGTACCGCTCCTCCAGAGCTTTGAGATTGCCTCGCAATTTCTTGTCTTTGATGCTTCGTAGCTGCACTGATCTTCCGCGACCATATTGCCGATTTGCCTCTTGCTGGCGCTTCTTCTGTTCAGCCTGCTCTGGTGTGAGCTGCGCGGTTGGTCCCTTCTTCTTCCTCGGCGCCTCCGACTTTCCTCCGCCACGCTCAGCGACGATCTCCTGCTCAGTGGCCATTTTTACGGCCATCAAAGTGGTGCCATCATTTTCTCAGTTTGCTGAGTTTCATAAGTTGAGTCGAGCTCGCCTCTTGCTTCAACTTTTTGAAGATCGCGGGTCGGCCCGATTGACGGCGACCTGAATATTACATCTATACGAACACGACGGTAGCGGTGCGCATATTCATTGCATCTCCGGAAGGAAAGCAGGTGTTGACTCTCGAGAGACCTAGGGCCAGTCTTGTACGCGTTAAGCCCCGTACTTATCATCAGAGTCGCCGCCAAGTGATCTGCGATTCTGGCCTATGCCTCGACTATCAAAACCCTTCTTGGTACATTCAGGCCGCCGTCGGCAGCGCTCCAAGACCGCGCCCTTGTTTCAGCTCCATAAAATCTCCAGACTCTCGAAGCATCATCCGACTAGCTTCCCATTGCCCGATCGATAGTCTCATCCGCATCTCCTCGTGTTTCCGCTCGTCAGCACATCAGACACGTTTCCTTTCATCAGCCATTGGACCTCTGCAGCTTCGTCCTCCTTCACTCGCACACATCACCTTCAACTCCCCTTGCGCCACCATGATTGCCAAATCTGCCCTGCAACGAGCTGCCGCAGCTCCTGCGCGCGCCATCTTCCAACAACAGTCCATCCGCGCGGCATCAGCCTGGTCGCAAGTGCCTCAGGGCCCACCAGATGCGATTCTCGGTATCACCGAGGCATTCAAGAAGGACAGCAACAGCAAGAAGATCAACTTGGGTGTCGGTGCATACCGCGATGACAAGGGCAAGCCATACGTCCTGCCATCAGTGAAGGCCGCCGAGGAAAAGCTTATGCAGCAGAACTTGGATAAGGAGTATGCTGGCATCACCGGTGTGCCTGACTTCACCAAGGCCGCTGCCCTGCTCGCCTACGGTCCAGACAGCGCACCCCTCAAGGAGGGTCGCGTCCTCATCACACAGTCCATCTCTGGAACTGGTGCTTTGCGGATAGGTGGCGAGTTCCTGGCCCGTCACTACCCAGGCGCGAAGACCATCTACATCCCCACTCCATCGTGGGCCAACCACAAGGCGGTGTTTGTCGACTGTGGCTTGGAGGTCAAGCAGTACAAGTACTACAACAAGGACACCATCGGACTCGACTTCGATGGCATGGTGGCGGACATCAAGGCTATGCCAAAGGGATCCATTGTCCTTCTCCACGCCTGCGCACACAACCCCACTGGAGTCGACCCAACGCAGGAGCAATGGAAGGCCATCAGTGACGCAGTCAAGGAGGGCGAGCACTTCCCATTCTTCGACATGGCCTACCAGGGCTTCGCCTCTGGCGACACTGACAAGGATGCGTACGCCCTCCGCTACTTCATCCAGCAAGGTCACCAGCCATGCCTGGCCCAGTCGTTCGCCAAGAACATGGGCCTCTATGGCGAGCGTGTCGGCGCTTTCTCCGTGGTTACCGCGTCTCCCGAGGAGAAGAACCGCGTCGACTCGCAGATCAAGATCCTCATTCGCCCGCTCTACTCGAACCCAGCAATCCACGGCGCGCGCATCGCCAGCACGATCCTGAACGACGCAGCCCTGAACAAGCAGTGGCTCGGCGAGGTGAAGGAGATGGCCGACCGCATCATCAAGATGCGTGCTCTCCTGAAGAGCAACCTGGAGAAGCTCGGCAGCAAGCGCAAGTGGGATCACATTACCTCGCAGATCGGCATGTTTGCGTACACGGGCCTGACGGCGGAGCAAATGACCAAGCTCGCCGAAGAGCACTCGGTGTACGCAACCAAGGACGGCCGTATCAGTGTTGCTGGTATTACGTCTGAGAATGTTGGACGGCTCGCCGAAGCGATCTACAAGATCACTGGTTGAGCATGACATGGCGTGGGGGGGGGGGACGGTGTACACTAGCGACTCGCGCAGGAGCCAGCGATAGACGGACTGATTTCGAGATGCTGTGCGTGCTTTAACCTCCAGGATCGGGGAAGCAGACCCGCAGGCAGCGGCGATGGCGTGTCTCGAGGAGCAAAAATGATGTATAATAGTAGACTGACGAGCATGATTCACACATCCTGAACAGGCCAGCCAGGTCGAGTGATTCGGCATGGTTGTCTTCATGGTGCACGCACGCCCTGACCGACTGTCATCAATGTGCTGTCATCATGGCGCCGCGTCTGCCGATCCTGGGAGCCACCCATGGCACGGGCGTGAGCGCGGCTGCTGACAGCATTGTGCAGCGCGACACCACGACTCCTGCCGCGATTCTTCGGCGCAGAGGTTGGAGGGAGGATGTGGTGTGCAGGCGGTCGTGCAGCGCGGTGAGAAGGTTGAATTGAGTCGTGCAGCGCTTGAACGTCGCGATCTCCACGTGCTCCCGTTGCACGGAGGCAAGAGGGTCTTGGACTACCGCAGTCCCGCTGATCGCTGCAATGTTAGCCCCGTGGCAGACGCCGAACGACACATCCTGGAGCTCCCACAGCGGTAATACCGACGTACATCCCGTATCATTTCGATGTTGGGTCCTGACGGTAGCTCCACAAGCTCGCGCCGCCCAGCAGCGACGTGCTCGCACCCACTCGCAGCCTCGAGGAGGCGGACATGCAGCGCGCGCTGAAGCTGCGATGAGGAGAAGTTGAGAGTGTTGTGTTCTCGGCCCTGGTCGAGGCCAAGACGGCCGGACGATCAGCGCGAAGGTTCAGACCCTGCTTCCCTGCAGTGACGTCGTTGAGGGACAGGCACGCTTTTTCGCGCGTGTGATGATGATGAGACGAGCGTTGTCTGCACTGCGCAATTCGCGGGTCTGAAACGGGAGGCGATGGCAGCGAGACGTCAACCTCATCATAGAAAACCACCACGCACGCACGCATGCATCCTTGCGGGAGCTGCGTGGGCGCGAAGCTGCGGGCACGCGCTGCGCCGGCAGCAGCGCAGCGCAGAGCAGAGCAGAGCAGAGCAGAGGTGGCACGAAAAGCTATTAGTCTAGCTTCAGTATATTATTGTAGGCGGTAGACTTGTTTTCCAACGTGCTCCACCAGAGCACTACATACTGCACGCAACACCCGAGAGTGCCCCTCTTCTACCTGTCCTCCGTGCGCACCGAGTCGCCGTGTGCAGTAGTGTTAAGCTCGACGTGTGCCGCCGTCAGCCTTCCCAACTAGTTCTACAGTACAGTACTCTCTGCGGCTCTTCTGTGACAGCGCCGCTCTCCTCGCCAGCCTCATCACTGCACCGCACCGCAACGCACCGCACGCTCCATCACGCCTACCCGTTCGGTGAGAAGCAGCAAGCAGCAAGCAGCAGCAGCAGCAGCAGCGCCGCCGGGAAGCTAATCGTCTGGTCAAGATCGCGCAGGCCCAACCTTGCCTGGCCGCTACGCCGGCGCCCGTGTCGACATCATCTCCTCCTCCTCCTCCTCCTCCTCCGCCAGCTGACATCATCGTTCCCGCCGAGCTTTGGACGGTTGTCCGGACACCGCGACCACCGCGCCCGCCCTACTGCCGTCGCCGTCGTCGCCAGCCCCGTCGTTCGCGAGACCGTCGCCAAGCATCCACCCTCACTCGCGCCGGGCGGCACAGTGGACGAGCGTGCGAAGTCGACCCGCCCCCAATCAACCACCGCCATACATCCTCCCACCAAGTCTTACCGCAACACACATATCCCCAGCCATGCCTGCGGCAGATCCAAAAGTACGCCACTCTCCCACTTCTCCCACTGCTTTTCTTCGGCGCCACCAGCAGCATGCGAGCCTCGACTTTGCCGCCGGCAGGACGTCAGCGGGAGCCGGACTTGCTGCTGCGCAAAAACGTTGCGAGCTGCAATGCTGTTGCTCGCCTTCGACGCGCCGCCCGCAGCTCAATCGCAATGCCGTGTCCGAATACTTCACCCCTCGTCATTATGAGTTTGCGAGCGCGCCCGAGTATAGCTTTGACGCTGATGCTGTGTCTGATGAGCAGTCCGACGAGAATGTCTCCATCGACAAATTATTTGCCGACGCGGTGGATCCGGCGACCTTTGAGCAGGTGAGTGGAAGCAAACGTGCAATCGTGTGCGGGGGACACGATGCTGACCGGTGCAAACACCATCCAGATTCTCGAAATGGACGATGATGAAGACGAGCGCGAGTTCAGCAAATCGATAGTCTACGATTTCTTTGATCAAGCCGCAGTAACGTTCAAGAGTATGCACGAGGCGCTGTAAGTCATATTCGAGTCGTGTCCTGTCCAACAGACCCACCATGGCAATCGCAATGATGCTACACAGAAAGCACTCCCCCCAATCCCTGCAACAACAACAACAATAACAACAACAATAACGACCACCACAACAAGGGCTCAACTAACCACCATCCCCACCTCTTCCAACAGCGAGAAAAAAGATCTCAACAATCTTTCCGCCCTGGGCCACTTTCTCAAGGGCTCCTCGGCCACCCTCGGCCTGACCAAAGTCAAAGACTCGTGCGAGAAGATCCAACATTTCGGCGCCCGCAAAGACGAAACCGGCAACTTCGACGAGCCCGACGACGAAAAGAGCCTCAAGAATTGCTCCAAATACGTCGAACAAGCCGAGCGGGATTTCAAGGACGCGGAGCGCGTGTTACGGAGATTTTACCATGATAACGTTGTCCCCGAGAGCAGTACCGAGGAAGCATCTTCTCCTCCTCCTCCTCCTCCTCCTGCTACTACTACTACCACTGCCGCCAGCAGCAAGAAACCTTAGAGAAAAATTGAAGCCTGCCTGCCTGCCTGAAAGTGGGGAGCAGAACAGTCACACAGTTGTGATATGACATGATATGACATGACATGATCTGGGGGAGCGTGGGCGCCACTACAGGGGCGGATGCTGTGGATAGTTAGTCGTCGTCGTCGTCTGCTTCTCTACTTGTTGGATGGATCTATCCTACTACTTCCTAGCCTTTGGTGGTGGTGTTGTTGGTGGTGAGAGGACGAAGAAGAAGAAGACGAAGCAGAAGAAGCGAGATGTGAGATGTGTATATGCAAAAGGAGCGTTTGGGAAGAAAGAGAAAGAGAGAAGAGATGAAAGAGTCCTATGGTCGGGAAACTTTTTTTTTGGCCCATGTTATTCACATAACAGCTTCTTCTTCTTCTTCTTCTTCTTCTTCTTCTTCTTTTTCTTCTCTGCTTTCACCGATTTGTCTCTTTATACCTGCTCCGCTACCCTCCCCTCGTCCACCTGAACTTGGCCCTCGTGTATGTCCTTGGTCTGAACTTCATCAATCGTGGGGTCGTACATACTTACTTACTTGAGACAAAAAAGCTGCTCTTTATCGTTCCTGCTCTCTCAAAGTCATTGAGTAAACTGAGTGTGTGTGAGAGAGAGAGAGAGAGTGAAGTGATAATCTCACGGTTAGGTATCATATCATATCTTGTCATACATTGTCATACCATACCATATCGTACCATATCGTACAAACAAAACACATTCGCAAGTCACACTCGCAAACTCAACTCAACTCAACTCTCCTCAACACCTCCTTTGCGGGTCTAGCTAGCCTTTTTCCTTTTTGAGAAAATTTCGCGTTTAGTCTCAAGAAGGCTTCTTTCGCGCCCCGAATCGTCAAGTATTCCCCTCAAAAAAGTAAACCGCCCCCCCCGCCCCCCAAAAGTCCAACTTTCATCAGAAAGAGAACTCCCTACCTACCTAGCTGTCGCGCTTGCGTTCAAGCTTGATATCCCTATATCTATCATCTTGGTTGGGGATTTGGTATGGAATGTGTGTGTGTTTATTATAAACACCACTCACGAACGAATTCTCAATTCTTTTTCCTCTTGCTCTTCTTGCTCTTGCTCTTGCTCTTGCTCTCTCTCTCGAAAAAGAAAAGAATGTGACTGGTTGATCCATTCCTTGCTTGCTTGCTTGCTTGCTCTTGTTGTGTAGTGCACTCACTATAACAACGCCGCTCCTGCCACCACTATATTATTTGGAGTTTTCGATTGCTTGTGCGATGAACGGACGCATTTCCTCTTCGCAATTCCGTCGGGGGTTTCGGTGGCAGCCGTGGAAGTTTGCGATGAGGTCGCCGGGTTGGTAGAGGCCTAGAGCATCATATACAGTGTTAGACTTCTTTCCTTGGCTGAGGGTTTTTTCCCCCCAATGCTTCGAAGGAATTGTAGGAAGGAGATGCAGAACTCACCCTCCGCGCTACCATCCTCTGCTGTCTTGGTGTACGAATTCAATTTCCTCTGCGGGATGAGGGCCAATTTCGCCAGAATGGTTCCGTGCCACTGCACGATATGCTCCAAGGCGTGGCCTTCGGCTTTTTGGAAATTGTAGCTGCGGTATAAAGGGTCGAACCAGGCGTCGAGGAAGAATTTGGTCCATTCGCCGGTTCGGAGGAGGAAGCTGCCGCTTGCGAGGCCTTCGCCGTCTTGGGAGAGGATGAGGTTGATGGAGGAGGTGGAGATGTGGGAGAGGGATTTGATGACGCTGTCGGGTGGGACGACGGGTTGGTCTTTGATGAGGAGCGATTTGAGGAGCGGTGGGTCGAGGAGTTGGGTCTGGAGGGATTGCGTTGGGTTCATGATGAGGGCCTCGGGGGAGAGATACCAGAGCCAGGTGCTGTGTGGGTTGAGCGCCATGGCGTGGCGGAGCGTGGGGACGGACGACCATGATTGAGGGGTATTTTCGAACAGGTCGTAGTCGGTCGTGTTGGTGAAGAAGTAGGAGTAGCCATGGCGAGCGGCGTAGGCGCGACGGTTCTCCTTGAGCGCTTCGCGAAAGGGTTCGGGCAGTTGAGGGTCGAAGTTTGTGACGATCACGACGGGAGGGGTGCCCGGTGGGATATATGCTGCGGTCGATTTACCGCCGAAGAGGTAGGTGAGGAGCCAGACAAGGCTGATGAAGGCCAGCAGCGGAGGCGCATATCGTTTGAGCAGACGTCGTTGTTGGTAGGCGGAGGTGTGGCTCGGAGTATAGACGGTTGACGACTTTCGCGGGTACGGGAACTGTTGCATCTTGGAGACTTGAGTCGGGAGAGGAAAGCCTAGGCGGAAGACGGCACTGGGGCACTCGGGAGGGGGGGGGGGAAAGTGGTTTGTCCGGCGGGTGCAGTGCTTCACCAGCTGTCCATGGCGGGCTCAAAGGGTGTACAGTACAGCGAGCGAGAGCGGGGGCTGCGCGGAGTGTGCGCAATGCGCGTGTGCAACGGCGGCGGTGGCAGTGGCGGGCGACGGAGAGTGAACTTGAAGTGCCACGAAATCAATCGCGGTCGGCGGCTGGAGATGCCAATTATGTTACAGTATTTAGACTAAGCTCCACATGCAGGGCGCGGCAGATCTTCGCTCCCGCTGGCACGTGTCTCAAATCTTGAGCTTCTTTCTGCGCGCACAACTGACCCTCAGGCACGCGACTCCTGTGGTACCTTATTGCAGTGGAAGCTCCATCACATTGATGTTGAGACTCGGCGGTGCGAGCCAGCACGCAGCGAGAGCCCTCCGCATCGCGACTCTCACCGAAGCAGCCACAAAGCGCGTAGTCGCCTTGGGCCTGCAACACCCTCCGCCATGTCGTGAGGCATTCCCGAGGCGCTTTGGAAGCGCATTACCCCCATGGCAACAGGCCACGACTGCTGGAGATGCGCCATCTCAGAGTCCCCCGCTTACTCTACTGGAGCCGTCAGCATACGACTTCGCGAAGACTCTACCCATTGTCTGCCCGGGATGCGGCGGCATGAGCCAGACGGTCGACCCTGACGTTGCAGGATTTTACAGCCCGAAGAAGCGCAATTTGAAGAAGGAAAAGGATGAAAGGAAGCAGCATGAAGATGAGATCTTCGAGCAGGCCATGGCGCGATTGTCACCGGAAGACCATGTACCTGTGCTTCCTCCAAAGGCAGAGTCGGAAACTCTGGAAAACGACAAGCCTATGCTGTGCGATCGCTGTCACAACCTGATGTATCAATCAAAAGGAAAGTCCATCCTCCATCCTTCCATGGAGTCCATACGCGACATCATCGAATCGAGTCCTCACCGCGACAATCACATCTACCATGTCATCGACGCAGCAGATTTCCCAATGTCCCTCATTCCGAATCTGATTTCTTCGCTCGACTTGCCGCGCCTCCGTACACAGAATCGACGATCAAAGAGCAGATCATTCATACACGGCCGCAAAGCCGACGTCTCGTTCATCATCACGAGATCCGACCTGCTTGCCCCGAAAAAGGAAGATGTAGATCGTTTGATGCCATATCTGCAGGAAGTGCTCCGAGATGCTCTTGGTCGATCGGGCAAAAATCTACGCCTGGGAAACGTCCGGTGTGTCAGTGCTCAACGAGGTTGGTGGACGCCGCAAGTCAAGGAGGAGATTTGGAAAAGAGGCGGTGCAGGTTGGGTGGTCGGCAAGGTGAATGTTGGCAAGAGCGCGTTGTTCGAGGTTGCATATCCCAAGGGGAGGAACATGAAGCCCGATGCACAAGCACAGCTGGCAAAAGTCAAGCAGCGTGGTGCATTGGATGCACCGGCCGCGCAAGATGAAGCATTGCCCAAGCAGGGAGAAAACAGCGATGATACCTTGCGAGGCATTGGCGATAGCACCCTTGATGCGGCGGAGTGGCGGCTGGGAGAAGCCGCTCGAGCACAGAGCGAGGCTTCAAGAGACTCCGACAGCACACCTGCAAGTCCTGCTCCGGAGGCCGATGGTGAAGCCGCAATCGAGACATCGACTCAGCAAGACGATGCGTTGAAGACTGAAGGACAAGAATCTGAGGAGTTGGACGAGGTCCCGCAATCGAGACCAGAGGAGGACGACATGGGCGAAGAATACGACGACGCAGACATATCCCTACTGCCACCTGCACAAACGGAGACAGCATATCCTCACATGCCGATCGTTTCCTCTCTACCAGGCACAACAGCTTCGCCAATTCGCATACCTTATGGTAACGGAAAAGGCGAGCTGATTGATCTTCCCGGCATCCAACGCAGCTCTCTCGAAACTCACATCAAACCCGAGTATCGAAGCTCTCTCGTTATGAAAAGTCGCGTCGTGCCCGAGCAATTCACCCTCCGTGCCGGGCGCTCTCTCCTCCTCGGCGGCATCATTCGCATCACTCCAAAGACGGACGACCTGGTCTTCCTTGCATACCCTTTCACCCCTCTAACTCCACACGCCGCGCGAGACGACAAAGCCATCGCAATTCAAACCGGCTTCAGCGAAGACAGAACTCCCTACACCGGCACAGTGGAAAACATCGGCACAGAAAGCGCAAAGAAACGCATCCAAAGCGCTGGAACGTTCAAAATCCAATGGAACGCCACGAACAAACGTACTGGCTCTTTGACGAACCGCACAGCTGGCAAACGCAAAGTCGGCGATCTCCCTTTTATTGTCTATAGCGCGGATATACTGATCGAAAGTGTCGGATGGGTGGAAATCGCCGTGCAAGTTCGTGCGAGGAAGAAGAAGAACCTAGATCCTCGTGATGCTTTGTCTGAGCGGTTGGGCATCGAAGGAGAAGAAAGGTATTTGCAGCAGAAGGCGGACTTGCAGCAGAATGAAGGAGGTGTCAAAGAGGAACAGGAAGAGGAAGATGATTTTCCGGAAGTCGAAGTGTTCAGTCCCAAGGGGAAGTTTATTGGGATCAGAAGACCGATGAACGCCTGGATCACGGGTGGGCCGAAGAAAGTGGCCAAGCATGCGGCGAAGAAGAGGCCGAGGATGAGTATTTCTTATCAGAAGAGGATGGAGGGTGGGAGGAAGGGAGGTCAGTAGCAGGCAGCTTGCAAGACCTGACTAGATGTATAGTCATAATGAGCGACGTGCAAAATCTCCGCTTTGATCGTGTGTCTTTCCATGA
The DNA here is from genome assembly GCA_023512815.1 of Cercospora zeae-maydis. Classification (NCBI taxonomy): domain Eukaryota; kingdom Fungi; phylum Ascomycota; class Dothideomycetes; order Mycosphaerellales; family Mycosphaerellaceae; genus Cercospora; species Cercospora zeae-maydis. The sequence continues at coordinate 221,147 of JAKLWY010000003.1, read as the reverse complement.
ACAGGCCCATTCGCAGCACAATTCGGATTCATGATTAGCCTCAGGTTTGCTTGCTTGTCATTGCGTTATGCCTCTGCTGCGCTTGTCCTTAGCTAACTATGTGCTCACCTCCACGATGATCCACAGATCCACGCCAATGGCCTCCAATTCACCTCACCTCATCGGCTCTCCGCTGCATCATCCTACACCAGCTCGACCGCCGCTCCAGCACACGTAAACCCAATCGGCTCCACGACATTACTACACCTATGTCCTTCGACAAGCTCCCCTCCATGCACAGCCCTCATTTCCAACCCCGTCACCTCAATCCCCCCGCAAGGCGCTTTCGCCGAACACTGAAAGTCCGTCACCGCATCTGTCCTCTCCTGCGTCCCCCTCACATCCTTCCAATGCAAATCGCTAATCTGAAAAGTACTCGTATCGCAATCCCCCGTTCCCCCTTCGAAATTCACGCACTGCGTGATATCCAACGCGAGCTCCGCTGCATGCAGAATGAAATTCTCAAAGGTGATGTTGCGGATATATCCGATCCCTCCACCGCCGCCGTTGGGGGGAACACCTTTTTGTACACCGGTCCAGGTCTTGATATATCCGCCCTGACGCACCGGCCCGAACATTTCGATATTTCGCGCGGTGAAGTTTTCGATGAATTCGAATTTGTTGGGATATTGGCCAATAGAGCCCAAAGCGATGCCGCTTCCGTGGTGGAAGGTGCTGTTTTCGACGAGGATGTTGGAGCTATTGGCTTTCGAGGAGATGTTGTCGTCTCCGCAGTCGACGGTCCAGTTGGTGAAGGTGATGTTGTTGGAGTAGATGGTGTCTGCGCCGTCGGTGTTGAGAGGGCCGAATATGTCACGGTGTTGAGAGTCGGTGGAGTTGATGTAGATGTCGCGGAGGAGGACGTTGTTGCTATGGATGAGGGTCATGGTCCACATTTGGGATTGGACGAAGTTGAGGTGTTCGATGACGGAGTTTTGGAGCGCGCCGAAGGTGATTTGGTGTGGGCGGCGAGGGTAGTTGCTGACGCCATTGGTGAAATCGTACCAGACTTGGCCATTGCCGTTGAAGGTGCCGGTGGTGGTGCTGCTGTGGAGGTAGATGTTTTCGCCACCAAAGTACCATGCTGTGGATTGGTTTTGGTAGCCCATTGGGAGGGAGTTGGCGAGCCAGTATTGGATGTCGGTTCCCCAGAGTAGCGTGCCACGAATGTCGACTTCGACGTTGGAGAGATTCGTGGTGGTCATCACGGATTCGATGTGATAGGTTGTGTTGTCGAAGATGACCTTGCCATTTCGTCCACATTTCTTGAAAGCAGTCAAAATGTTCTGTGCTGAGTCGCCACCGTCTGCTGCGGGCTTGACATGGCAGACATGAGTGCGGGTATCTGGACCTGGCAGAACAAAAGGTGCGCCTGGGTAGTAACTTGGAGTATCGAATTTCATCCACGACGGCTGAGGTGGTAGAGCTAGTACTGCTTGTAGCCAAGGCGAGACTGCCATGATCGCGAGGTTTCTGCGCATTTGGTGAGTATCCGTTGGCACACTGGCTATATGCGCCGACTTGACAAGTGCAGAGGCAGAGAAGGACTAGGACATCAGGATGGAGGCCGATCGAGTGGGGTGGCTATATTGTGAACGGGGGTGAATGTGCCATATTCCCCATGTGAAGGTCGCGTTTACACCATCCGGATGCGCTTTCCATAGCTTGGTCCGCTCAACATTGGAAGGAAGTGAAGCGGGGTTGCAGAAGGACGATCCGCCTGAGCAGGTTGACCCAATCTGCGACCACTTCATGCTGTATTTCCTCGCTCAAATGTACGACGATGTGTCGAATGATCTACTCGGAGAGTCGGAGAGAGCTGGAAAATGGGATGGCTTCACCTACTGCTACACAACGGTTATTGCGTGAGCTTGGTCATAGGTCGCTCGAGGAGGGGCTTCATGCAAGCTGGGTGTGGGCACGGGGACAGCGGCAGGCAGGTAACGATGATCAATGCTGCAGGTGACAAGCGGCTACGCGAGGCAATGGTAGCATAAAGATGGCCTTCATGTGGGACAGAATGTTGCAAAGATGGATGCACGACTTTTATATAGTGTGTAGTTATCTCCAAGGACCGGAGCTCATGCCAAGGCTTGTCACTGCACGCTTCTTGTGGGCCTGACATCTGACCTCACTCCTTCTCCTTCTACCACCTCATCGGCCTACACTGATTCTATCTTCACGTCGGCAGAACCACTAGATGTCGATGGTTTGAGATGCGCACAGGAACTCGTGCCACTAAGCACATCCTAACGAGACTTCTCGCCCCCGTATCTGTACCATTCAACATGGCTCATACTCTCCTAGCATGCTGTATTTACAGGTCATCACTCGTTACAAAGAGTCTACGGGCTCCTCTGTATCTTTGAATCGATTGATGAAAAACAGCCTGTGATAGTCATCTTACTATACGCACAGGAAGCTGTTCTGTCAAGCCGGCGAACTGCTGTCGTGAGCCTTTGTTGACTCTTGCCTCGGACAGGACAACATGATCGCGGACTCAACAGTTCTCCCGCTCATGATATATGTCTCCAAGCCATCGACCCTCCAAACACTGCAGGGCGAGCCGCTCCAGGAGGGTAGAACAATCGAACCATCCAGCAGCACCCGGGTCCGAGACATCCTTGCCAAAACCTACCGTAGATACCCGGCGTCTACCCTACATCGGTTTAAGCTATATTTCTTGAACTAACGGGCTTCTACGTCGTCAGGCGATCAATGCGCACACGAATCATGCGACACTGGACAGATGGTGGCTTTGCGCGGCGTAATACCAATGGCCAATAAACCATATCGTATACCCTTGCCCTGGACATCCGTCCAACATCCTCTGCCGTCCTGCGATTCCGGTCAATACTGCGACCTCGCTCAAACGGAACAGAACAAAAGCTTGTGGTGTGACCTGGAAAGCGGGGATAAGAAGCAGAGAGTAGAACGTCGCAGATGTAGCCAAAGATCCTATCCCAAACCATTCACTTGCTTCCATTGAGAGTAACACTCAACAATGTCCCGCCCCACTACCACCGAGAAGGCTTCGGTACACACAACACAGCACGACAATGTACAAAGCCGACCCATCACAGCATTGCCACCCCTTCCATCCTATGCCCTTACCCAACAGCGCAAATTCGCCAACCCAGCACCTCTCGGCCTCGGAGCCTTCGCGCTCACAACCTTCGTACTCTCCTGCATCAACCTCAAAGTCCTCGACATCACAGCCCCAAACCTCGTCATCGCGCTCGCGTACGCCTACGGAGGTCTCGTCCAACTCCTCGCCGGAATGTGGGAAATTGCGTGCGGCAATACATTTGGCGCGAGTAAGTAGTCTCTGTCTCATCATTCAAATGCAAGAAACCAAGCAAACAGAAGAAGAAGAAAAAAAAAAGAAAAAAATGCAGCGAGCAAGCAAGCAAAAGACAAAATCCCAGCCTACTGACTACTCTTCTTCACTGCATAGCCGCCCTATCCTCCTACGGTGGCTTCTGGATTTCCTTCGGAATCCTCCTAACTCCCTCCTTCGGCATCGTAGAATCCTACCAAACCCAAACCACAGGAGGAGGAACGAACACCTTCCACGACGCCTTCGCCCTCTATCTCTGGGCCTGGTTCATTTTCACCACGTTGTGCTTACTCGCCACCACGCGGTCGAATCTGGCGTTTTTCTTTCTGTTCTTCGTGCTGGATCTGGCGTTTTTGTGTTTGGCGCTGGGAGAGCAGTATGCGCTGAGTTCTGCTGCGGACGGACTGCACAAAGCGGGAGGCGTGTTTGGGGTGTTGGCGGCTTTTGCGGCTTGGTGGAATATGTTTGCGGGCATGGCGAATCGGGAGAATTTTTGGTTCGAGGTGCCGGTGGGGAGGTTGCCTTGGGCTGCGGACAGGAGGGGAGAGAAAGGGGATTCTGTGGATAAACAGGCTTGAATGAGGGGATGAGTTTTATGTTGTTGTATCATGTCCGTGGGCGGGGGTCTGTGTGGTAGATTGTGCTGCGAATGGAGCATCGTGTACCCCGTCTATCCAAGGCTTTTCATGCACAGTGTCTTGCACGCGAATCTGGAGCCGCGGCCCCGGGTCAGGTCCCGCTCACTGTGTATGTAGCGTGTCCCGTCGTAATTTCCGTCCCATTGAATGGTCTTGGCGCGTGTTGCGCAGACATTTTATTATTGGGAACGTGGAATTCGTCTGTATCATGGTCTTTCAATCCACCGTACAACTCCGGTAAAGTGCCTTGAAGGCATAGCCAAGTTTCGGACCAGCCTGCGCTCTGCTCGTAAATCGTGATTTCATACTTGTCTTCATGCTGCTGCTTCGGCTTCTCTTCTCGAAGCCTCTGCGATGAACTCCTGAAGATCTGGCATGGCCTGATTCGTTTCTCTCGCTGTCCATTGTTAGCTTCAAATATCAGCCGTGCAAGATGTAGACTCACCAAGCCGCGCCGCAGTGCGATACCGCTCGATGTACTGGCGACGCAGCTTCTTCTCCTGCAGCTCCCTCTTCCGCGCGTCCTCCTTCTCGCGCTTCTCAATCAGCATCGGATCGTCTTCCTTGAGCACGACGGTACCGCGGAATGAGACTTCATTCTTGACTTCCCCCGTTTCGTCGTCAAGCATAAAGACCTCGGCATTGGCACAAAACTTGTGCGCGTCAAGCATTTCTACTGTCTTGTCCAGAAGGTCACCAATTGTCAATCCCTTGTCATTTGTCACTGTGGCGGACGGCCGGTCGTGGTCCTCAGCATGATGGGTGAAATTGTAGCGACAGCATTCGAGGTACACCCGCAGCTCCTTCACCGGAGGCTGACATATGAACATTCGCCGCACTCTCGATCCAATCTGCTTTGGCATGCGGAAGTAGTCACTCGTGCTTGCGAATTCTGCCTTGAACAGGATTTCATTGCCAGGGAGGGTCTCCTCGTAGCTAGAAAGGGCTCGATGCGTGCTGAAGAACGCTCGTGTGCCGAAACCAGGCAACACTTCGCTGTATCCGCAGATCCGCCCTCGGAAGACGCTTTGGAAGTGACCATCGAGTGTGTCTGCGCGCAGAGAAAGCTGCCTCTGCAAGTTCGCAGAAGACTGGATAGCATGGTTCCATTGGCGATTGATGCGGTAGCACTTCAAGAGCTCAAGCACAGGCAACTTGCTGAGAATCAACTCGAGTAGCTCTGGCAGATCGAAGACACGCTGAGCCAGCCCGCGAGCTCGTTCGGGGCAGCGTTCCGTATACAGCGATGGACGACCGGTATTGCGAAGGTGGATGTCCAGACCTGCGGCGCCAGCTCGAGCCTTCACCAACGCCGCTCGAAGAGCTTCGCCGCTGATGCCGTCTCCTGAGTTGACCAGCTGTTCCATCTGGCCGAGTGCAGCATCCAGATCGGCATGATACTCCACGGCGACACGAAACTCATCGTCTCTCTGCTTGAACTTTCGGCGCCACTCGCTCATGCTCTCGTGCGGAGGCATCATTCCGAGCGTGCGCGTGAACCGACGGTGGTAGTACTATCTGCGACCTTTGAACGTATGAGGCGTCAAACAGCTGTCAAGACGTGGCAAACTCGTGCTTTTGAGTCAAGAGAGGCAACGGCGGTGGAGTTTGCGGCGGAGTCAAAAGGTGGGTTGTGTACTTGTTTGATATGAGACAGTGACGGACGGAGGGAGAGCTTCCAATGCTCGGTGAATGTCCAATTTCCAAGCGCTGCTGTCTCGTGCGGCCGCACAATCACTTGAGAGAGCAAGAGTGAAATCGACGAGGCTGGGCTGGGCTGGGCGTGCAAACGGGTGAAGGAGTGGGTCCACTTTGTCACACCTGCCAAGAAAAGAACGAACGAGCTGGAATGGAAATGGAACAGCTTGCGAGCGCCGGAGCCTTGCCCGCCGCTGACCTAACCCCATCTTTCTACAAAACTCGAAACAACAGCTCATAAGTTACAGACAACTGTCGAAGGCGACACAAAAGTGTCATGGCAAAGATGCCCGCACCTCAAGAAAGCCGCTGCTGCCCATCATCTCGGCCTGCGCCGCACGACCACGACCCATGCTTGCTTGAGTTCACGCGAGGCTGACGCGGAGATTTGCTACGCGTTGCTTCGCGTCCACGGGTTGGGTGGGGATTTGTTATGAATCTCTTTTTCTACTGTTGAAACTCTTGCCATTCTTGTAATCAGCTTGACCGTCCCGCGCGGCGGCTCTGACACTCACTCCCAGACTCCAGCACAGACAAGCGGAGCTTTGTGCACGCGAAAGCGACGGTCATGGCAGAAGCAGGTACGCGTCCGACTGAGAAGAGCGAAGTGGTCCAAAGCAGAAGTTGACTTGAGAGAAGTCGAAGTTCTCCAACAGGGACAGTCCGACAATGTTGGAAATTCGGATTCTGAAGTGGATTGCAAGCTGCTGAGCAATAGCTGGAAGCTGAAAGGGAATTTGCTGAACGCTCTGGAGAAGATTCAGCCGTCAGGCAGCTTCGCCTCTTTTGGCACGATCGGACAGCAATTTGTTGATCCGACGGTGTCGACCATAGACGGCGAACCACCGATCCAACTCCCAGTAGACGAGGATGCCGCGAAAAGGCTCATAGCAGCCAGTCATCAGGCTCCCTTCGGCAGAGGATCTGAGACGCTTATAGACCAAAGTGTTCGGAGGACGTGGGAATTGAACCGCGATCAGTTTCGCTTGTGCAATCCCGCCTACAACGCTATGCTCAATCACGTCCTCGGCAAGGTTCGCACGGAATTGGGCATCCCTCAAGGCACGAGCATACAGGCTCACGCGTATAAATTGCTCATTTACGAACAGGGCGCGATGTTCCGTCCGCACACAGAGTAAGTGAAGCGATCGTGACTCTGCGCAAGCTTTGACGAGAGAACAGTACAGAAAAAGTTCCCGGCATGTTCGGCACGCTCGTAGTGTGCCTGCCTTCAGCACATGAAGGCGGCGACCTCGTTCTGACACACCGACGGTCGACGAAACGATTTGCCACTTCGAAAGAGCAGCCATCATATGCTTGCTGGTACTCCGACGTGCAACACGAAGTACAAGAGGTTACATCGGGCTATCGCATTGTTCTGACTTACAATTTGGTTCAGATTGAGAACCCAGTCCCGAACCTGTCTGCCTTGGGCACGGCTCAGGACTTCTCAGACTTGAAGCGCGCCCTCAAGTATTGGTCGGCCTCGAAAACTGGGCCGGTATTGCACATATTGGAGCACAAGTACACCGATGTCAGCTTGAGACTGTCCGCGATGAAAGGAGCTGATCGCAGCAGAGTCATGGCACTTCAACAATTCGCTGAAAAGTACAAATACAACCTCTTTCTTGGATCCATGGAGCACGAAAGGACTGGATCGACAGGAGACGACTTTGATCCACATTACAGGGATAACTGGTATCAAGATTCGGAAGAGGAGGAGAGTTCTGACGATGGGGGTTATCACGTTATAGACGAAGTCTGTGACCAGAAGACTGTTCTGAAAAGAGTCGTGGTGCCCGATGAAGCTGGCACACAAATTCTGACGGACGTCTACGTGAATGAAGATGTATTGCTCTGGGATGAAGCGTTTACCGGCGAACGTGAGCCAGACGAGCACGAGTATGAAGGTTACACAGGCAATGCAGGCGCTCAAGCGACGCATTGGTATCGCGATACTGTAAGTGTGCCAGACCCATTGATCCTCAGTCATTGGCAACAGGATCTTGGTCGGCGGACGAGTTTGCGACGCAGCTGCGCCTGCAACCAAATCCATAAGCAGATGTGCTTCTACATCTGTGGAAAGCGACAGCTCTGGGCGATGAAGCTTCGATGATCCAAAGCTGATCAGTTTCTTGACAGGTTGTGATCCTGGTGCCAGCCGAACGCATGATACCGTGGTGCCTGGGGAACTTCAGAAGCAACCAATACAATCGCGGCAACAAGGGTAATATCTTGCCGCTATTGAAGTGGCTCCGAGCTAGGTGCGACCAGCAAAGCTCAGCCGAGCACAAAGCACAAGCAAAGGCGGATCTGAATCAGGTGTGCCTCAACGTGACGCAGCAGAATGCAATAATACGCGAGCGCTCCGTGAAATATCCATCGATACCCATGCAGCTTGCCTTCCCGGCCGACGTTCTCGCCGAGGTCGTCGACATACTTGCATGGCTAGAAAACTACGATGCTCTTGTGGCGGCTGTAGCAGACTCCGGAGGCCAATTGCCATCTACAGCTTTCAATACACTTGCCCCTCTCATCAGCGACCACTTTGAGAGGCTGGCTCCAGCGTAAGAAGCATATCGGAATTTGTGTTCGGTTTACTCAGCTGACAGCTTGCAGCCTCACAAAGGCGTTCGACCAATTTGATTCCGTGCACAGCACGTTCGAATGCCTCAAGACACTGTTCGATGGCGAGCTCAACGGGCGTGCAGGTCCCGTAGGCGAGTGGATCGCAAATACAATCAAGCGAGCAATAGGTATCGTCAAAGAGCCACAATCACAGGACGGCGCCGCTGTGGCAGAGATTGTCGTATGTTTCAAAGGATTGAGTGGGTTAGTGTCTCGTCTGCTTGTCGTTTCGGTGCCTACTAATTCTTCACAGCACATCTGAACTGATCCAACGACGCACTGGCCACACGAACTTCATGCTAGCTTTTCTAGCGGGCTTGATCAGAAAGGGACATGAGGTGTTCTCACCAGCCGAAATGCTAAGCATCGTGAACCGATTCTTGGGGCCCTTTTTCGACGGCTTCCTCCCGACTGTCCAACCCATTTCAGATCACAAGCGGATGAAGACAGACAACCATGCAGCTGCCACTACTCCGAAGCCACGCTCGAACACTGCCCCGGCCTTTGACATGGTGGAGCTGTTGCGCTATCTCCTCGCGAACGACATGCGCGCTGAACTCCAATCATTCTTCACCGCCATAGACCGCGTGCTCATGGCCGGCACTCCAGACGTCGTAGCGCGCATTCTGATGCGGTCTCTCAAGATCGCAGAACCGCTCGCCAAAGACAACATGGCCAACAAGCACACCCCTTCCTTCCAAAACCTCTATCGCGGCGTCTTCGAAACTTGCATCAAAACTCATGTCCAAAAACAGCCGCCCGAATTCCCCAACTGGGCCCGAAATCGAGTCCACTGTAACTGCGCCACGTGCTGGGACCTCAACCTCTTCCTCACCAGCATCACCCAACAAACCGCCCGGTTCCCATTGAGCAAACCACAACGACACCACCTCCATTCTCTACTCGACATGTCGCCCGCCACCGACTGCACGCACGTCACCGAACGCCACACGCGACCCGAAACCCTCGTCGTCACGAAACGGAATCGGGCCGCGGGCGTCTACGATGCGTGGTACGCGCGATGCGAATCCGTGGCCAAGATGCTACGAGCGTTTGACCAGGATTTGCTTCGGAAGCTGTTGGGCAATCGATACGAGAAGATTGTGGGGATGCGGGCTGTGATTCATTCGCGAGAGGGGAGGATTCCGAAGGAGGTTTTGCTGAAGGAGGAGGAGGCTGCTGCTGGCCCTTATTCTCGTGCGGCAGGCACGAAGAAGAGGAAGATGATTGAAGTCGTTGATCTTCTCAGTGACTGATAATCATGTCTGTCAGCTAGATATCGCAAAAAGATGCGCCACAATATATCCTGTCTGATTGGATTCAATCCAATCCAATCTAATCTCATCTCATCTCATCTTATCTCATCTCATCTCATCTTATCTCATCTTATCTTATCTTATCTCATTTCATCTAATCCCATCCAATGAATGACTCATCTAAAATCACGGAAGCCCTCCCATCTTCCTCCGTCTTCTTCGGAGTTTCCTCCATAAAGTTACGTATACAATCAATAGTGCATGCATTGCCGCGTACACACAGACACATACAGTTACTGCCATGGTCAAACCCCCGGCAGCACCCACCCACGCACCCACGATCCGCCAGTCCTACTACAGTAGCTGCCAAATCGAAAAGAGAAGACTAGGACCCGCCCCCACGGGCATGCGAGACGAGATACGACATGACACGCGATGACAAGGGGCGAGTGGGCTCTCGATGATCAGACTCTGCTCTCTTTCTTACGTCGTACTTTCCATACATCTGCTCGCGTGTCGGTCGAATATAAGGATAGAGAAATGGACAGACAAAGTACTTGAAGTTTGAGCATCTTCGTCATTCATCCACTCTAGCCAATCGCTCCGCTGGGGATTCCGACCGAGAAGTGCAGGAGCAAAGAGAGAATCATGCGATTGCCGAAACGATGGAATAAACAGAGGACTTGTTGGTGAAGACCTCCGTGGCCGCTGATGTTGTTGTATAAAATGTTCCTGTCTGGCTAAACCGCCTGGGTTGCCGTGCGATGCAATGTCCGTCGCTCCGCTCCCCTTTTCCTTCCATTCTGTTGGTCTCGAGGGGTATTTTCCTTATGCCGCCCATGTAACAATTTAGAAGAAGCAAAAAACAAAAACCGTTGCCTTTCGTCGCAATAGGCGAGGGAGATGATGAAGCAAGCCTCGCTATGCCAGATATTGCCAAGATTGTCGTGACTTGGTAGTTGCGCCGCACGCAGCATGGGTTACAAAGAGGTGGTTGTCATGAAGGTGAGACTTCATTCAGCTTCATCACCGCGAGGACTGCCTCAGGCTGGCAAACTCGGAAATGCGCTGGCGTTGGACTTCGGCCTTGACCATTTTCTCTGCGACATCCGACGGGGTTGCTGCAGAGGTGTTCATGCTTCGCGCGCCGGCAACGAGGTAGCCTTCTTCACCTTCGAGCTCCAGTGGCGTTACAGGTCCAGGGCTTCCTAGCGGTTGCAGTCGTGGACTGACGGGTTTGCCACCGACGGCTGTGGAGAAGAGCTCCCGGTGATTGAAGTATAGCTGTTTCTGTGCATCGTTGTACAGTCGCTGGTACTGCCTCGGAGACATGGGCGGCTGTGGGGAGGATGCATGTGAATTGACATCGGGTGTGGAGTGCAAACTGCTTTGCGGAGATGGGAAATTTGCCGGATGGAATCTCGGAAGCGACGGCAAGCGCAGCGAATTGCTCGGAGCTCGCCGCTGTTGCTGTTGGTGGTGGTGGTGGTGGTGGTGGTGGTGAAGCTGGCCGCTGTTTGTTCGTGAATGCATGGGTCGTTGTGGTGGTGGTTGAAAGGTGTCGAAGTGGGTGGCGTTCTTATAGGCCGGCGACAGAGGTGAAGTTGGCCTCATGGCGGGAGAAGTGCGTGGCGAGGGCATCCCTCTCGTGGCAGTCAAAGCGGAAACGAAGCCGGCCGTGGGCGAACAACCTCGCGAAGGAGCCGTGGCGGTGGTGGTGGTGGTGGTTGTTGTTGCCGGGGTGGTGTTGGGCCGCGAGGAGCGTGCGGATGATGTGGCAGTGGCAGACAGCGAATGCAGCTTGGTAGCAGCGTTGGACGACATGCGAGGCCGCAGAGGGAGAAGCGGGTCCACTCGTAGTGCAAGTGATGCACGTCTGCGTCTGGGAAAATGGGATGCAGGTCGGCCAAGCGGGTGGGTCGTTGTTGTTGTTGTTGTTGTTGTTCCACAGGCTTCTTTGTCTCCCGGTTGTGTGACGCGGGCTTCCCGGGCTGTCGTTGTTTGGGGATTCGTGAGGTGTGTGATGTGTGCGCGCGAGGCAGCAACGATTCGGCATGTGGCAGCCGGGGAATGGTTATAGTAACTTATTCCGCTTTATCGACGAGATGAAATTTGGACCCTGGACCGAGTGTGCCAGTGGGAAAGGGCAATTGGCAGGTGCGCGCGTGAAGTGGAGCCCGTGCCTGAACTGATGCACACCGTTGGAGATCAGTGACAAGAGTAGAGTACTTGCTGCGCTTGTCTACAGGTACGGTAATAACAGCACCCTCGACTGCATCGGCTTCACCCGCGAGCGAGCACCACCATCATTGCATGACGACCTCCCTCCCCTCTTCACGCGCGAACACGCCGCCGAGGCACGCACGCACGCTGCATAGAATAGGGCAGATGGATTCTGCTCACACGGTCACTGTACACAGTACAGTACAGTACGAAAGCCCCTTGCCACATGTCTCATCATCATCATCATCATCATCATCATCATCTGCAAACATGCACCTGCCACTGCCATTGCTCCCAGACGAGCGGTTCGCCGCGGGGGCATCACATCACCAGACCCGGGCTTCCATCGTCCACCATCGGCACCATCTCACGTCCAGCGCACACTACTACTGCTGCTCTCTCCCACTTGTGAACGCCCGCAGCAGCACGACGTCGTGCATCGCGGAGCTCTGCCCGCCTATCAGCGCTCGCCCAACACGTAGTCGTCGTGAGGAGAAGCGCCAGTCCTAGTCCTGGTGATTGCGGCAAGGATGCTCGATAACATTGATGAGCATCGCATTGCATGTCCCACAGCAGTCCTTGCGATCCATGGCCCAACATCCAATGATGATGCTATCTCTCTTCCTGATGGCTGCATTTCCATCTCTCTGCCACACCCGCGCCTGCTCCTTCGCAACAACAAACCAGCAAACCACACGAGGACTGGAGGTCAGGAAAGGATTTCCCGCTATGCGTCACCGCACATGGCGCCGTCGAAAGTCAAAGAGAGCAGCCGGCAAACGCTGCAGGCCGCAACCGCTTGCCCGATGATCGCATCCCTGTCCGGCCGCGCGAGCTTGAGCCTCCTCCTCTTGCTTGCTTGCAAACTTGCCTTCAACTTCCTGCCGCCTGCCTGTTTCAAGTCATTCCGATTTTCAGCCGCACGCCACCCATGCACTCCTCCCTTCTGATATCGCCGTGACTATCAGGTTATTACTGTCGTGTCCGCACTTCATTGCTCGTCACCTGTCCTTCGTCTGCATCGCCCTTCGACGCCAGACCAGGGCCGAGCGGTGTAGACTACTGTACTACTGTACTACTGTACTGCACTGTCCTGTACCCATGGTCGCAGCGCATGCACCGCCACCGCACAAAGATGAGTTGTCGCACACGAGACGTGGGGGCCCAAGCGCATATGACAATGGCATAGCGACCTGATTTCCTCGGCGTGGAGGTGAAGCGAAGTTGCATGCTCCTCGTCAGCAGGACAGTTTTTCCATCGCGATTGCTGTTGACGATGATGATGATGATGAAGATGGTAATGAGTCCCTTCCGAAGGAACCTCAGAGACACCCGGCTTCGACTCGAATCCAGAAGCTTGTGTGAGCCGACGCTCATGTCACATGTGGCATCAACGTGCGCGTCACTTCCGAACGCCCTGCATGAGTTGCTGACGATGTGATACATGATATACTTTCGTCAACCTGTGGTTGTTCTGCACCGTCGAATCGGTGGCTGCCTTGTGCAGGGCATTGACATTGCGCCACGCTTTCCTTTTCCACATGTCTCCATCGCGATGGAGAAGATGCTGGTATGCAGTTGGAGCGCGAACGTGCCAGCACGACATTGTACCGCGAACGCGAGTCGAACAACCAAGTAGAGCCACGCCACTCGAAACGACGTGAAAGAGAAGCACTTCAGATGCGAGAAAGATGAAATCCGACATATGCACACGATATGGAGCAAGCACGAAGGCGCCGAATAGCGATGACCTCCTGCGCTTCTCGACCAAATCTCTAATACGTCCGAATCGTCTTCCAACACCGGGCAAGACCATGCTGCTTCAGAAAATTCCCTCACACAGCACACAGGTGCGTGGCATTCAGCTCGTCTCTTGCAAGCTCGCCCACTGGAATTGCATCTACACCTCCACACCCAAGTAAACCTTTGATCAGCTGGGAGGGGCTGGGCTGGTGCGGAAGGGTCGTACGAGGAAGACTGTGGCCGGATTTCCGTCACAAGCAAACGACAGGCATCGACGAACGCATCTGGATACCGATTTGAAAAAAAAACGAAAGTCAGCACAATGCTCACTCCACCACACGCACGATGTTCAAACGCCATGTTTGATCAAATTTTACAATGACTCATATCGAGCGAATATTTCACGTCTCGCTAGAGAGACTGGCAATAATCGAGCAATGGCACATTTCCTCCACGCATTCAAATCCCCAAGCAGTGTCATCGTTCTTCTGCACGAAGGAGCCCACCGTGACTTCTGCACCGCATCCCCTCTTCACGCGGCGCAGCTTCTCCACGACACCTGCTTTAACTCCTTTTTTTTTCTTCTCCCTTTTGGAGAGGAGGACCTGAGATGGCTTGGGGGCTTTGTTGGATTGTGTGACGGAAGTATTTATGATGGTATGGAAATTTTTGGGGGGTCTTTCGAAACGTGAAGGGAAGTAAATTCAACGCTTGAGAAAGTGCTGATCACATACATGTACATGCAGTCTGGAACATTTTTGTTGCATCATGATGATGATGATGATGACGATGATGAATTGTAGTGAGGTAATATAAGGGGTAGAAGAAGAAATCGGACTGGAGCTGATCTTTTTGATGGGCGGTGAAGCTTGTGTACTACTGACGTACTGTGTACCGACCGTGTGCTAGTGGCTGGCTGGCTGGCTGGCTGAAGATCGCAGTGACTTGGGAGCCACCCGGGGAATTCGGAGCCGGAGTAGAGAAAAGAGAGAAAAGATGACAGCTGATATACATACTGTAATAGCAGATTCTTTTTGTTCTCCGGCGGTGTCAGCAAAAATGGTCACGAGTGTGTAGTGACCATTACATGTAGCAGAGATGTATGTCCTCACCGCTTCGGACATTGTCATCGTCTATCAGATGGCAGCAGCCGAACGACATGAGTCGTCATCACGCCTCGACCACGAGCACGCAAATCCTCCCACCAGCGACGGTCTCATCTCCCGACCAGCCAAAGAGCAACGTCACTCTCGTGAAAAGGATGCGATGATGGAGATCTTCCACCTCTTCGAGTTTCATCCTCAGGAGATCTTCCGGTCCTCTCCCTAACAAATTCTTCCACGCCTCGTCGCTGAACAGCAATTTCCCACAGCCCACAGCGCCAGTCTCGTCAATGACCTGTCCGACAATTCTCGGATGGAGACGGAGCGTGACAACTCCATTGCAGCCTTTGCATTTCGCAACCAGAGCGTTGGCGTAGATTGGAATGTTGCAGCATTCGCCAGACAAAAGCATTTGTCGTTTCCAGTAGTCGATTAATTTGAACTCTGTGATGAGGACGCTGAGATATCCTTGGAAAATTGTTGTTTCGATCGGATGAGAGCAGCGTGCGAATTCGTCCAAGTCGGCGATTGTGTATAAGCAGCGCAGCGAGCTTCCGCGGATGTCGTCGGCGGAGAAGATGTCTTGTGGGAAAGGGGGGTTGATGGCTTCGCGGGTGCGGAGACGAAGAGACCATTTGCGTAGCCAGGCTGTGTCTGGGATGGCCGGGTCGACGTCGATGATTGTGGCGGATGTGAGGCTGAGGTAGGTCTTGGGAATGTCAGTGACTAGTTGGGATGCATAGAGGCTCGCGTATGGCTTACGTTGCGACCGATTTTCCAGCCTGGTGCTTGGAGGAGCAAAACTGTCTCTCCTGGCTTCCAAGCTTCTCTGGCCGTGTTGGTTGATGCATCACTGTGCTCGCAAACTTGGCTTGCGAGAGGAGATGATGCTGTAGTTCCCCATAAGCCTAGCGTCGCTTCGCCAGTGTCATCATGGACTTGCACGTTGATGTTTTCTGTGACACTTGAGTCCCTGCGGGTCACTGTTGATATGTCAGCCGCTGTATAGTCCGAGAGGCAGAGCGAACGACCAACCTTTCCTCTTCGCACCGATGCTCTTGACAACTACGAGCAATTTGGCATCGACCACATCGTAGCCACCCTTTGTAAAATTCTCCAGTGTCATGAGACCATTGATAGAGACATTTTCCTTGTATTCAAGCGGCGTCCGATACATCTTGCCATCATCGCTGTTCTCATGTAACATGATATGACAGTTCCGATCACGCCCGGGAAAGATTGATGTGAAAAGAGGTGCAGTTGAGCTTGATAGCATTGCATTCTCGCCGTTGCTGACTGTCACACATCAGCATGTGACAGCAAATGCCCATAAAGCGCATCTTCATACTGTGATTGACCCAGACGGAGACGAGAGACCCGAGTCGAATGGCTGGCAAATGTGCTGCATACCACAGACGAACTGTAATCGCGCCGCTGCCGTCTTTCACGCATAGCTTGACGCAACCTTTCGCAGAGCGTGGAGTCCTGGACGAATTGGCAACGTCATAAATGTTCGCCACTCTACCCATGAAGGCGACGGCCTGGGGGCCGGCGATGAGGTCGCTTATCTCCATGTCCGCGTACTCGAAGTCTTTGGCTTGTTAGCCACTATCGAAGAAGGCCCCGAAGCTCCTTACCCGGGTGCCATGTCTCTTGGAGTCTTGGCTTGAGGGCTTCTTGGAGCTCTTCGGCAGTGAAGCCATCGCCCACAGGAGTCTCTACTGCCGGGGACTTGGCCGGGGACGTGACTGGAGTGAGGTATGCCTGGATGGAGGCGGTGGTGCTCTTTGAGCCGCCCATGGTTTGGAATGCATCAGAAGTGTATAGGAAAGAAGAAGGTGGGAAGAAAGGGTGCGAGAGACACAGATGAGTCGGAGGCAGAACTGGCCTTGCGAGGAAGGAGCACGGGCATTGCGACTTCCTCAGCTCCTTCCCAGGCTTGTTGGTTTCGCCACCTACCTACTGGAGTACGCACATGCACGCGTCGCACCGGGCGATTGCCATATCCTCGATCGTCGTTGGAGGATGTGCACATTCTACGCTGACCCCAGCAGTCAGACGTAGCTAGAGTGGCTGTTCGAGTGTCGGATGGTCGACTAAGATGCACGAACCAGTCACTGACCTTCCCCGACAGGTGCTCGGCGGCTGAGTCCAATCTCAAGATCGACTGCAGTAGTATGGGAATAATGATCCCCTGCTCTCCCTATTATCTTCTCACTGGCGCCAGCGGTGTGCTTGTTGGCCTCTCCCCTCACGTTTCACGTCTTTCCACGCCACTCACTTGCACTCGCGGCTTGATCTTGAAGTATGTGCCGTAACCATGGCTCTCCTTGCGCAACGCCGTTGGCCATGGCCGCGTCCTCGCCAGTAGTCGAAAGGGCAGAAGCACAAGTCTGCTGAGCAGTGTCGACGACCTTGCTCCAAACATCCAGATCGAATTTTCCTGCAGATTGGTCGAGTAGTTGTTCGCCGTCTTTGTCGAAAGCAAGAGCGTGTATGCTTCTGCTACTCTTGATGGTGTTTTCGTCAGGCTCCACAACGACCTCTCCTGCGGCATTGACAGCTGCTAGAACAGCACTCATCGTCGTCGCAAGTGGCAGTCCTCCATCGGCGAGTGCAAGGAAGGCAGCATTGAGCAGTGCGGGCAAGGTCGAGATGTCTGTGGGCGTTTGGCGAAATTTCATTGCAGGCTCCTTCGTGACTTGTAGAGTGACTTGAATCAGTGTTCGCGGATGTATGTGAACGAGCAGAATGCTTTTGAGCACTGATGCTACCACTGTCTCGAGCCATCTCTCGCGCGGTCCGCCCACTCCAGCAGTCGGCCGCAAGTTGACCTCGATTGCAGCTTCCTCTGGCAGTTCGTCTCGTCGTTGCACATCAACGGGCCCATTGACACCCACGATGACGGTGTAAAGCCCGTCCGAGAAGACCGTTGACCCATCAGCCCTCGCCAACGGGTGTTGTATCACTCGAGGTCCCATTTCGTCGTCAAGCGATGTGGGTGTTACAGACAGTCTCTCCAAAATCGTAGCTCGAGCTGTATGCATGCGTGCTGTCCAATGATTGGCTGATGCGCAGTCGCGGCCACAACATCCCAGCTTCACGTAAACACGAGACCACCGCCGCACCCGCACAGACAACCACCACTTCACGAGGCCATCCTTACTGCAAAAGTCGCACGACGCGCCGGCGAGCGTATCCTTTCTCTCGTGACGCTCCATATGCATGCGCGACGACGCGATCTGTGACGATAAGCTTTCGCGCACGCGACTGCCCACCTACGCGACCGCTCGGAAACCTGGACTCAAGACATGTCAATCGTGTTGACACGAGCGCCGCTAGAAGTTATTGGAATGAACGGAGGCACCACTCAGAAGAGACGCAGTGCGCGACTGTCGGGCGAGGGCAATGGGGAAAATGAACCACCGGCGAAGAAGGCTAAGGTCAATGGTGGCACCACGACCACAATAAGCACAAAGCAGCAAGACGGGGAACCCAAGAAAGCGGCGAGCAGAAAGAAACGGCAAGGTAGGGACGTTTCGAGTGCGGGCAAAAGGTAGGACTGAAGCTGACACGGTGCAGAGTATACAGACCAAGCAGATGACTTCCAATTTGCTCGAAAAAGCAGCAAGCGGAAGAAGACCAACCAAGATGCTGTAGTACATAGCAATTTGGAAGCTGTGCCAGCAGCTGAGAGCGCACCGGAGGCAGAGAAGGAACAGCCAGCTCCAGTCGTGGAAGAGCCAGCTCCGAAACCCACCCAGAAGAAGCCGCGAAGACGATTCCCTACGACACCGGAGCGCGAATTTGCAGACAAGCCAACCCGACGGAGCAAACGTCTGTCGGACGAAAAGTCTGTAGAGCCTGCCGCACACCCCTCTCCGCACAGGCGAGCCCACGCGAAATCGCATGAGAATGCAAACCGTTCACCGAGTCCGGGACGAGGGCGGCCTCTTACAGTGGAGAAGAAGCGACAGCAACCGACCGAGGAAAGGAGAGGAACCCGAGTGATGCAGATCGCATTACCTTTTGCTGATACACCGATCCAACGGCGAAACAAGGAAATGCGCAAGACCAGCGCAGAAGGAAGTCGGCGCAGCAGCACAGGAATGCGAGGGAAACGTGCGAGCAGCGTCATCGATGAAGGGCGAGGCAATGGTGAGTTGATCAAATTTCCTTCAAAATACGGGTGTGCGTGTCCTCACCTGGTGCCTTTGCTTGCAGAGGCGTCAGAAACCACAGTACTTCGGTCGGATCACGACACAAAGAAGCCGCCGAGGACCGAAGATGCTCTTTATATGACTTCCCAAGATCAATCAGCATCCACAACTGAATTCGAGTCTACGGAGAGGGTGACAGAAGAACCAATTGCTGACGAAAATTCCGCCGCTACAGCTCTACCACACACTGAAGTTCCCGCCAATGAGTTTTACAAGCACATATCTGCAGACATTACCGAACCACGCCGCATGCGATCTCTTCTTGGGTGGTGTGGAACAAGACTGTTGCCACCAAAACCTCATCCACCAACTCAGAACACGCCAGCAGCGATGTTGGAATTTCAAGCACAGCAAGCGGGTATGTATCATCATGTCCAGTCGTCCTTCAATATGCTGACATGGAAACAGCGCATGTCATTCAAGAGGAGCTCTCACAAAGCCTGATGACCAATGGCACGTTGAGCGATTGGTTTTCGAGAGACGAATCAGTACCGCCTCGAATACCTTTACGCAAGAAAGCGAATCCGCGAAATATCGCGAATGCCGCAAAAGCCGAAGAGCTTGAACGAGAATTAGAACGGTAAGCTCGGAACCGCCTCCCATTTGAACAGCAGCAGCTAATGGCTGCGTGTAGTTTAAAGTCAGAACGTGCCGAATGGGATGCACTCACGAAAGCCGCGGCTTCTGTAACACTTCAGCCCAGCAATGCAGAAGAAGAACAAGCTGCCGAGATGGGCAGTCTATCACCTGTACATACAGATGTACTCGACAGCCCGCAACGCAGAATTTTTGAACAATTGACTTGCTCTTCGGAAGATGCGACAGCCGCAGTCGCCGACCCGGGAACAATACAATCCCGGCTAAAGACCATCTCTGAAGATCTAGAATTCGCGGTTGATCAATTTGCCCACGGGATTCATACTCTCAGCATGACTCGCGAGACCGCAGAACGCGTGGCGGAGAAGTCTTTGGCGGATGCTGCGAATGTGCTGGAAGAGAGGGAGAAGGCGCGCAACCAGGGGAGCCAGGCTGTGAATCAGATGGATGCGCTACGGGGTCTAGCGAGGGTGTTGAATTCGCAGCAGCAGCAGCAGCAGCAGAGGCGGTAGTCGGGTTGGGACGTAGTCGACTCGTCTTCGAGTGTGTTATGGCTTTGCGGAGGACAGCTCCACGCATCATGTACACCACTTGCCTGGCTGTGTGCTTGTTGTCAATAGAAATGGAGAACAGATGGCGGAGGTGGGCGGGAAAACTACTTCAGACAATGGACAACGTCAGACAGACAGACAGACAAGGCAGAGACAAAAAATTTACGACATGAAGATTGGAGTTCGAATTCTTGCTGTTCCTGCACTGTGCCGATTATCTGTGCTTTTCGCTTTCGCTACAATCGACAAGGTCATTCATGGATGGTAGGGTTTTGAGAGAGTACACTTGTACTGTAGAGTAAACTTGGATGCAATGTTTGTTTTTTTTTTTCAAATCATACATCATAATGTCTTCCGAGCGGAACTTTTTGACTTGTGTGTGTGGCGTCCACCATACTACTGTACGGTTTGGTGCTTGATGTGGATGCCCAATGGAATTTGGTAGATGGTACTCTATGAAACGCCATACGGCACAGCGGATGGGCCATCAATATACAAACGATCAGAATACAGTAGCGCAAGCCGATTCGGTTTCTGTGCTGAGTTGAGGGGCCTTCGTGTGCCACCACGGCACGGCAGGCAGGGAGGGGGGGAGAGAGAGATAGAACATGTGTGTTGTTGTTCTTCTGCTTCGTGCTGTTGTTCTGTACTGTCATCCCCTCTGCTTTCCCATCGGAATAGAAAGTAGACGTTCCGGTGTGGTGCATTGCACGATGAATGGGGTGTGGAAGAAGACGTTTGATGTCAACGCGTCACGGTACCAGAACCAGAAAACCGGGATTTCGGGACTCTGTTACTCTCTTCACAGGACTCGTTTGACGATCTAACTGACACCATTCTTTTGCTCGTTATTAGTCGTTACCCGTTACCAAGATGGGAGGAAGTGATACGATCTATTCTTGGTGAGACTTGTTCTTTACGGAACATCCTTTCTGCTCATCATTACCGGTGGTTGGCGGGGGTGAGACGTGCGGAATTATTATCGAGAGCGTGAAGAAAGTTCGATGGTGATCGGATTGTCGATTTACTTTTGCGGTTCATACCACATGTTCTCACGAAGCTGATTTACTGTTCTTGTCTACGCTTCGCTTTGGAGTCATTTGTCAAGGCATCACGAAGTTCGTCCAAGATTGTGAGGGGATCTCGTCAGCACAGGACATTTGGTCTGACATAAGAATTCTCGGATTGTGCGACAGTCTTGGTTTTTACTTCTGCGCCTGGACTCTGAACTCTAGATTCTGGGCTCAGTGTTCCTGAACGACTACCGCAGTCAGTGGAGGGATTATGAGAGAAGGACTTTCCAAATGTGAATGTTTTTGCATAACAGAGCGCAAGAGAGGAGCGACTGGGTCCCCGCACGGCACTCTCGTGCTAGGAAGTATGTGCTTCGGCTTGCTGGTTGTTGATGTTCGGTGTTCTGTGCTGTCGTGTGTAGGTCCAGAACGGTGGGTCCTGATCACGGTTCGATTTGGACAGCAGGGTCTCAAACCTGCGTCGAAGGAAGTTATCAATGCATGCTAACCCGACCATGCAGAGCGTCACGGGATCCAGACCTTCGTGTTCGAACTTTGAAACACTTGTAGGACACACGTATCAGCCATGGCTGAGACACGCGGGAAGGGTCTGTCAAGTTCGTGTTGCGGTGCCGCCTCCACCGCTGCTCTTCATTACTGGAAGAGATTGAACGCGAGATGTTCAATGACAGGGCGGCAGCATGATGAAGCAGATCCATGTACTGTAGCATGTTGTGTGGGAATGGCTTGCTGATGGTCACAGCGACCGCGCGACGTCCACTTGCCACATGGCTTTTTGAGTTGCTTCATCAAATCTTCGGTCACGGCGTGCGCAAGGCAGCCTGGACTTTCATCAAGCACATGACATGCAACGGCTTGATCGCTGCTCAAAGTCTGTGATGAAACAATGTGAACCGTTGGGGAGATGACTGGGCTGATGAACAGGTGCCACATCCTTCCCCAAGTTCAGCGTGGTCGGAATGCAGCCCGAGACTTGCGATGGAATTGCGGTCAACGGTGCGATGCAACAGTTCCGTGAAGTCCGTCACATCTGCCGACGCGGATGTACAGTAGTACTGCAGGCGCGCCAATTCACAGGCTGTTTGGCGCAGGAACGAAACTGGCGAAATCATCCTGGCCTGACGAGACAGGGAGCCCTGGTCGGTGTTGGATATCCCTGAGCATCGCCGACCCGCTCTCGGAGGCGGCTTCACACTGCGCTGACATTGCGATTTTCCGTGCAATGTCGAGGTCTTGTGTGGTGAAATGACGACAACCAGGTACTCCTGCCTATCTGCTGCTCATGATGCCGCGGCTGCTAGGTAATGCCGACATACATGTACTCACGCAGCGCGAGCGTGACGTCGCAATGCGGCGGCGTTTTGTCCTGTATTGTCGAAGAGGGGAATGGCTCGTGTGCGGGAGGAGAGGCCAAGCACGGCGGCCAAGAGGACGGCGAGGGTGATTGGCGGGACAGCAAGGCGCATCGGACAGCGGGCGCCACCTGCTTGAATGTCGAAATCTCCCAAACGTCTCTCCACCACTTGCATGCTGGACGGCGCGCGCTACTGGTTGCCCATCCGAATATCTTGCCCAGTTGAGACCTGCTGCTGCACGAGACGGCCCTCACCGTCGTTCAACCGCGCACGCTAATGTGGTCGGCCAACCCCCCCCCCCCCAGGGTCTCCGTGCGGGTGATGAGGCTCTGCGTATTCGAGATACGGTGCGAGTATGTGTTGTCCACACGACCACGCGACCTGCGCGCCGCGACGCCGAACTGCGCACTCGAGCGGGCCACGAGTACAATCGACACCGCACGGCATGTGACTTGAACAGGTGTTCAAGCATGGTTCAACGCGGACGCCTTCGAGCCAGGAAGACGATGTCTCTTTCACGTGCGCCCCTTGCCAGAGCTTTGATCAGCTTCATTTCTTTAAGCGCAATGGCTCGGGACCACCGACCGACCAGGGCACAAGCTCGGCACTGTCGTTCGCCCGTCCAAGCGCTACGCGGTCGCCATCACACCTCCTTGGGCTACGGCCTTGCCCTTGGTTGGGAGCTGTCGGTTCGAAGCCTCGATTATGGTTTGGCTTGCGTGGCTTGTTGACTGCGATCTGGCGGCCGTTGTGCTATGTTTCGAACCTTGCGTGGGCTCCAGTGCTATGCTTCTGTTGTCTTGCACCGTCTCCCTTGTACATGTGTGTAACGGCAGCGAAGAGCTCAGTCAGGTCTGCTAGTTGGGAGGGATCGAGCGCGAATACACCACACCCAGCATCGTCACCATCAGTGCTGCGAAAACCCCCTCCGCAGTAGCCACCCCGAGGTCACAGTGCGCCTGCGATGGTCCACCGCGTTTCCAGAACACCGACGAGTCAGCAACACCTCTTGAGTACCACGACCGACGTACCTCGCGAACCGCACCTGTTGTAATGTCACTGGCTGCAACTCTCGCGCGAGATGGCGTGCGGCCAGCTTCTTTCCTGCCCGCGATCAAGTGCTCGACATGCGGCATCGAAATCGAAATATCAGCTTTGGCCGACCATGTGTGCTCTGGCCAGAGCGCCCCAGTCACAGCTCCGGCTCCAGCTCCAGCTCCATGTCCAAGCCCGCCGAAGAGTCGCATCCCCAATTTGAGCAACCCTTTCAAGCTGCGCCAGCAAGATACGAGTGATACCCCGCCGGCCGCGGACGCGCGAGTTCAAGAAGAGCGGGAACGGACACAGACGAGAACGCTGACGCTGAACAAGAAGCCTTCGCGGATAGCATTGCCCAAGATCAATGCGAATGCAGCGAATCAGTCGTTTCTGAGTCCTCGGCCGAAGTTTGAGGCACCGATTACTCCAGCATCTAGTGGCGGCAAGTTGGCAAGTCTTCGCAACATGATCAGCCCCATGCCCCGACAACTGGATCAGCGGCCGCCCAGTCCAGAACTGAGTGCAAATCTGGATTGTGCTTTCCCTCCATTTCCCACTTCAGGCAGCAGTACGCCGGGAAGGCCATCCACGAGCCACGGAAGGAGAACGCCAGCACTCGACAGCGCGCCATCTCGAGCTGAATCACGGGCCGCGTCACGTAACGAGCAGCACAACCTCACAGTCGAGGATCCGTATAGCTATGAGCCCAAGCGTCCGCGATTAAATGGAGGCGAGAATGTGCTGCAAAGGTTTAACACGCTGAAAAGTGGTCCCTTTGCAGCGAAGAGGCAAGGCAGTGCAGAATCTACAAAAGACGCCAGCGCCGCGTCGCACTTGAGGAAGCGGAGCGCAGTGGAAGCGAATCGTCCGGCAACTGCGTTGTCAACCCATTCGAGGCCGGTAACACCTGCAATGAGCCAAAGCCAATCGGAGATCGGCGACACAACGAAGAAAGCGACGCCACCATCACGCCCATTGCGGCCGAGTGAGGAAGTCTTTTCTCCGACATTCCTTGACCAGTTCAGCACCGAACCAGAAGACGCATCAATACCGAAGACTCCTGGACTGGACCACAACAAGTCATTTCCAGCTTCTCCTGCTCTCGAGCCAGTGAGCTCGGGCTTGCAAACATTGGCGAAGCAGCGCAGTGAACCAGCACTCCGCAGCTTCCAGCGCAGGCCGTCCTTGGCTAATCCGCCGCCATCAGCACTTCCGCTGCCCGTACGGAGCCCGAGTCGGAATGAATTGCGCACGGATCCTCGCATGCAGGATGCACCTCCAGTGCCGAAG
This sequence comes from Cercospora zeae-maydis, assembly GCA_023512815.1. Taxonomy (NCBI): domain Eukaryota; kingdom Fungi; phylum Ascomycota; class Dothideomycetes; order Mycosphaerellales; family Mycosphaerellaceae; genus Cercospora; species Cercospora zeae-maydis. Next base: position 196,394 of record JAKLWY010000003.1, on the reverse strand, counting down.
CCGGTATCGCAACATCGACAAAAAGAGAGCAGCCACGCGCCTTCGGAGTCGGATGCGTCGACCATCTCCACGACGCATTCCTCGCCCTTCACGGATCACACGTACAGCACGCGTCCGAGCCCAGCTGGCAGCGTGGAGGCGCTATCTCCACTCGCCAACGCGCTCAGCAAACCCGAGGATGACGAACAGCTTCGGCCAGCACGCTTGAACATTAGAGCTCAACAGAAGCCTGGCGAACGCGCTGAGCTTCCGAGACAGGCGTCGCCACCACGGGCGTTTAACCGTCCGCCGCCTGTTCCTCCGACACCCTCGAAGAGAGAGGATTTCTATACTCTGGAATCGCCAATGGATCCAAACATGCCCCGACATCGTGCTGCCGCTTCTTTCGAGGCGCCGCTGGCCCCGTCAAGTCCCTTGCGAACGAGAACCCCTGTCGAGGTGCCTCGTGTGGACCCGGTGTCCAGGCCGCCCCTCCCAGTGGTGGCACAAGAACCATCATTAGATGATCACGATGTTGGCAGCCACTCGAGCTCACATTACGGGTCCAGGGCCCCATCTGAGGCAGGCGATAGCAAATCTGCTCCACAAAGCACGTTTAAAGCTCCACCCACTCCGGAACAGCCACAGCAAAGGCGACATGCTCGTCGTCCAACAGTCTCGCACAAGGCTATGTGCCGTGGCTGTGGGCACATGATTGAAGGCAAATCCGTCAAGGCTGCAGACGGACGTCTCACAGGAAGATGGCACAAGGCATGTTTCGTTTGCCGAACATGCGACGCACCATTCCTCACGGCCGATTTCTACGTCATCAACAACCATCCGTATTGCGAGCATCACTATCACGAGCAGAACGATTCACTGTGTCATGGCTGCAACCGCGGTATCGAAGGTCAATACCTCGAAACTACGACCTCGACCAGGCAAGGCGTGATCGACAAGAAATATCACCCGCGTTGCTTCACCTGCTCGCAATGTCGGGTGATCTTGACAGATGATTATTTCGAAATCAGCTGCCGAGTGTATTGCGAGCGCCATGCATTGGCTGCAATGCGAGTACAAGCTCACGCTGCAGGTGTTCAAGGCCTATATCCAACCGACCACCGCGCCATGATGGCAGGCCGACGAACCACGAGGCTCATCAATCCCATGATGACATGACCTCCTTCAACCACGACGAGATTCCTTTCTGCTCGACGATTTCCAGCATCAGACTACGGCAGTCACGTTCTGACACGTCGATTTCTCTCTCATTCACGACCTGAACGACATATTTGGACATTATTGATTCGATCGTTATTTGTCATCATCACCATATCAACGACAGCATTGGAGCCACAGCCCGAAAGGCTGTCACCTGCGGCGTGCTTAATTAGAGCGAGAGCGGTGATTTCTACGCGACAACGTTCACTCTCATCCGTCTTCTCTACCCAATAAGAGGAAGAACAGCACGTCAAAGCCCAACGCAGCGCAAACTGGTTGGCACAAACAACAAAAGTCTACGATCTCCGGACTCTACGTTGTTGTATTCTTTCATTCCCGGGGAGGGCTCTCGCATCCATTAGTCATCTGGACAACCACTGGAGTTCCGCTGCTTGTTTTTCCCTGGTTTTTCTTCGAGAGATACCCAATATCGAGCACAACTGGCGCTTGGTGTACGTTTCCATCATCATCATCATCATCATCATCATTGTCTTTCATATCATCCATCTGGACCTCACGCATAAGGGATCTGGTGTGTGGGGGGGTGGTGATGAGCTGAAAGGATGAGAAAGAATAATTCTTCATTAGCTTCTTTCTTTTAATGAATATGAATATAGAGATGTAAATTTGTAACATGTGTACAGTGTACAATGTAAATACTATTGTTGCCTCCTGGTGCAGATTCTGGACCGGTTCCTGTTATTCAACAACTCGCCCCATGCATAATCCCCAACCTACACACTCTGTATGTACCCTATCATCTGTTCTCTGTACGCTGTTGTACAGTACTACATATCCATTCCCCCTCCCCCAAAACGGCGAATGATGACGCCAGCAAGTAAGTACTAAATGAAGAAAAGAAAAGAAAAGCAAAGCAAAAAAAAAATTTTACTTGCACCGCCCACAAAAAAAAAAGAAAAGAGAGAAGTATGTAGTCCTATGTATGTATGTCGTACCTTGCCTTGCTAGGAGAGAAATGGGGAGAGATTACCATGGGAATAACATAAGGTGTACGAACGAGTGCTGTACGATGATGAGGTCGCCGGAATTCTTTTTTCTAAATATTTATCATCATGTCATGTTCCGTTTTCTTCCCTAGTTAGTTAGCGAATATTAGGCACTACGACTTGTTATCCTATTATTTTTACGTCTACTCTTTTCTTATCTTGGCTGGTTTGTGTGTAGTTAGTATGTACTGTGTGTGTGTATGTAGTTAGATAGGAAGGAGGGAAGAGCGATCGGACGAGTTGGATTTTTGGTTTTCTATGTATATATATATATGTGCTTGGCTGCACGGGAAGGAAGGAAGGAAGGAAGGAAGCATATGCGAGCGTACAAGGTGGAAACTTTCCGGGTGACTACAATAACTTCTTAGCGTGATATATGATTCCCGTCGGGTTGTTTGGACGTACTGTGTGTGTGTGTGTGTGTGTGTTTGATGATTTTATGATGTGAGCGACTGGAAGAATACAATTCTGATGTGGACGACGGGAGCTGTGATGACGAGGTGATGACGAGCTCGGCATCGGCATCAGCATGCATTCAATGTTGTTCTTGATGTGCCCACAGCTACAGTACATGAACCGATGTACAGTAACGCATGATTTGCAGGGGGGGCGGATGCTGGGAGAGAGAGAGAGAGAGCAATACATACATAATGCCGGTTTTGAGGTGCCGTTTGCGCGTGTCTCATCATTACATGCTATGCTGGATGCTCGTGCAGAGAACACATCAGTTCGCATTGCTGCATGTATGATTACGTGGAATGCTGCAGTGCAGGTTGCTTGATGAAAGAACAAGATGTGAGCGGCATCTCATCATGCCAATCACGGTCCATCATGGGCTCGTGTTTCAGAAAGGACGGACGAACCATCTCATCCTCGTTACCAAACTCTGTCTCCTCAACGTTTGATCAGGCCATTTCCCCAAAAGAGAGCCACGCGCTGCACTCCGGCAAAGCGGTGGTGGGCATGTCACTATTTTTGTATTTGTCTTTTTGTGTGCCTTGATGAGTGACATTAATCGAAGGTTCCCATCCCCATCTTGGGATCGATTGGATACTATTTTAAGAATTGTGTTTTGAGATTGGATGTGGTGCAGCAAGGAGGGGTATCAGAGAATGGAGGTTGTGACGTTCTCACGGCGAATGAGATACGGCCGTCTCGCCAGGAGTGCGTCAGCAACGAGAGACATAAAGACGTGCGGTGGCGTCGGCAGGAGCAAGAGCGGAAGTCGCGCTTTCGCGCGTTGGAACAATGGTGATGTAGATGTGGGAACTAGGCGATTTCTCGAAGGAGGCATGGAAGCTCCGTAGAACGCGCTACACTACCTGACGTTCTGGGCGCTGTTTCACTCTCCCACAATCTCCAGTGTCCCGCGATGCACGGATGGCCGAACGAACGATGTCCGACGAGAAAGCAAAAATGGACTGCGACGTCTGGCGATGATGTGCTTGTTCAGCTCACAGCGCCACCGAGGAAAATGAGTGGGCGGGCGTGTGAGACGAAGGCTCGCTTGACGGCGTACAACAAGCTGACCTGACCCGGCATGACGGATGTCTCTCCTTCCGTCTGCGTCGAAGGCTGTCGGCCAGCAGTGTTTCAGCTGCAGCTGGGTGTCATGTGAAGAATGGCCAACTTGCATCTCAACATGCTAAAACGGAGTATTCGGTGAGTTGGTTGTTTGCGAGCGAGGATGATGTGTGCAGGTGCAGATGCAGCTGCAGAAACGAGAGGCAGCGAGGGAGAGGCCCGTCGTATAGTTAGTTCTACAGTACCGTAGCTGATCATCGCACGTCTGGGGTAATGGCCATGGCTCGTCGGCGATGTGAGGGCGGGCGACGGTGGCAGGACTTTCCGTCACGGCGATCATGCCGTGCAAGTGGCACCGTGAGATGCTGTCCTCATCAATACAGTAATGAAGCGAATCAGGGGGGCGAATGGAGGCATCTCTGGTCCAGGAAGCGGCTGGTTCCTGTCGTGGAGGGAGTGTGTTCTGTGTGGTTGAAAGCACGGTGCCGCGGCGGCGCGGGTCTGCGTTGATGCCAGAAGAGGAGCCGGGAGAGGGTTGGTTGGGACCGGAAGATTCATCACACAACTCGCACATCGTCGTGCCTTGTCGCACAAGCTGCAAGCGAGACCACCACCACCACCACCACCACCACCCGGGGCCGGCAAGTGCCTTGCTTGGCTCGACGACGGTGTAGAAGTACAGTAGTAGTGTAGTACTGTCTTGTAGGTAGTAGTGTCGCTGAGACGGGCGGAGTGCGCAGGAGCGTTCATTCACCTTCATCATCACCGCCATCACCACCATCACCACCATCGCCATCGCCATCACCATCGCCATCACCATCGCCATCACCATACCGCTTCTGCTGTGCTGTGTTCACCATCACAACCATCGACACCTTCCGCTCCTCACAATCAATCAATCAATCCCTTCCTCGCCACCCGCTTTGACCCAGCTCACCGGCCGCCGGCCTGCAGGTCATCGGCAGTTTAGCACACCACCGCGCCGTGTCATTGGCTGCTGCACGCTGGGATAGAGCGGGCTGTTGATCTCGCTCCCTGCCTTCCGAAAGTCATTTCGTGCGCCTGGCTGTTACCAATCAAATCTCCCTGCAGCTCCAAACCGGGCCTCCCACTACTACTGTCTCCAGCCAGCGCCAGCACTACCAGACCTCACCTCTGCTGCCGCCCGCGACCTCCTGCGCGTGAACGTCTGCACGCGAGCGGCGCTCCTGCCCCCTCCCCCCCCCTCCTCCATTGCCTGCGAGACGGAGCGCGAGACGAAGCCGACCACCGCCCGCCGCACCGCACCGCACCGCCTACGACACCCGACCGCCCGACGCTCGCCGGCGCGAAAGGAGCGGACAGTGGACCGTTGCCATTGCGCGCCTCTCACTGTTCGCACTCCCGACTGCGCAACGCGCGACAGAGCTGCACACTGTCGCGTCTGCTGTCATTGACGAGGTAAGTGGCCTCGCCGCCCTCCTGCACCGCCGTCACGACGAGCCGAAACAAAACGAGACGAGACGAAGGCACCGCACACCACCGGCCCTCGGCATTCGGGGGGGAGAAGCTGCAAGCTGCGAGCTGTCCAACACGCCATCGCGTCGTGAATGGGAGCTACACCGGAGCTGGTTACGGATCGGCGGCAGCTGCGTCGGTCACGTTGCGACGGCAAACAACGTCTTCGTGCTACCCACATACCATACGTCGCAAACAGGCTTTCGCGGGCATCGACTAACGCAGACCGGCCAGTCGTCCCACTCTATCCCTACGCATCTAGCACCTACCCGCACACGCGCGCGCGCGACATCGACCGCGCCCGATCGCATTCATTCGCCTCCCTCGCCACATACATCGCGCGCACCGATTGTGCGCGAACAACCGCCGCCATGGGGTGTGGACAGAGCTCAGAGTCCAAGGAGGGCAAGCAGCGAAACGAGGAGATCGAGAATCAGTTGAAGCGGGACAAGATGAACCTACGGAATGAGATCAAGATGCTGCTGCTCGGTGCTGGTGAATCAGGAAAATCTACAATCCTCAAGCAGATGAAGCTCATACACGAAGGAGGCTACTCAAGGGACGAGCGAGAGAGTTTCCGGGAAATCATCTTCTCGAACACTGTGCAAAGTATGCGCGTGATTCTGGAGGCCATGGAGAGCTTGGAATTGCCATTGGACGATCAACGAGCCGAGTACCACGTGCAGACCATCTTCATGCAACCCGCACAGATCGAAGGCGACGTGCTACCTCCCGAGGTCGGCCAAGCGATCAAGACTTTGTGGGCGGATGCGGGCGTGCAATCAGCCTTCCAGAGGAGTCGGGAGTATCAGTTGAACGACTCGGCCAAGTACTACTTCGATTCCATTGACACCATCGCCTCACCCACCTACATACCTTCCGACCAGGACGTGCTGCGGTCGCGTGTCAAGACGACGGGTATCACGGAAACGACATTCATCATCGGCGACCTCACGTATCGCATGTTTGACGTCGGCGGCCAAAGATCGGAGCGGAAAAAGTGGATACACTGCTTTGAGAACGTGACGACAATCCTGTTCCTGGTGGCGATATCAGAATACGACCAACTGTTGTTCGAAGACGAGACTGTGAACCGAATGCAAGAAGCTCTGACACTTTTCGACTCGATTTGCAACAGCCGATGGTTCACCAAGACCAGCATAATCCTATTCCTCAACAAGATCGACCGCTTCAAAGAGAAGCTCCCCGTGTCACCCATGAAGAACTACTTCCCGGATTACGAGGGGGGTCAGGATTACGGCGCCGCATGTGACTACATTTTGAATCGATTCGTCTCGTGAGTATCCTCGGCAACTTCGGCTCCTCTCTGGCAAAACTGACCTTGTCCCAGGCTCAATCAACATCCTACCAAGCAGATCTACACGCACTTCACGTGCGCCACAGACACCATGCAGATACGCTTCGTCATGGCGGCAGTAAATGACATTATCATCCAAGAGAATCTGCGCATGTGCGGGCTGATATAGTCGCCCCCCTCGATGCATGAATGCGAGACTTGGGGAGAGTCCTGGGGTGACGAGGAGATGACGATCGTCGCCAATACTACTGGGGATGAGTGTGCTACGGGAGATTGTGGTTCGCAACAGTACGCATGGCATGCCACGCAGAAATGTAAGGGGAGTGGAATATGGATAGCAACGAGGCGCGGACATCGGGTCTCTTGTGAGACGCTGCTTTTGCTGCTGCTGCTGCTGCTGCTGGCCATTGTCGAAGATTGCGCGACATTTCAAATACGGAGGAGAGTTTTTACCATTGGACGGCAATGGAAGGGGGGGGGGGTAATTTCATTCCTGAAATGGCACCGAGCGACGACAGAGAGAGGGGGGAGTAGGAGCGGCCACCGCGATGGGGAAGACCGCGGCGGCGGCGGTGACGTGGGAGAAAAGGGCGCAAGGGCATGATATGATCATCTTCTCATCACAAACATCATCATCATCATCCACATCCACAACACCACCGACATGGACATCGACATCATCTATCGACTTCCCGAAACAGTGTAACCACCTCGTCTTCTTTTTGTTGTTATTACTCGTTGCTCATCGCACGATGACTCGTCGTCGTCGTCGTCGTCGTGAATGATGGAGAATCTTTTTATTTTTATTTTCTGCACGACCTGCTCTGGCTGGACAACAGCTTGTGTAACATTTATAATTACTTGTCTGCCTCTGCGTGTCTTCCTCTCTTTCTCTCTCTCTCTCTCTCTTTTCTTTTCTCTTGTCGCACTTTATATTTACTCGCTGCTGCTGCTGCTGCTGCTGCGAATTCTTGGAATGCTTGTTAGGAGTTATTACTCCTTACAAGCTCTCTCTCTCTCTCTCTCTCTCTCTCTCTCTCTCTCTCTCTCTCTCTCTCTCTCTCTCTCTCTCTCTCTCTCTCTCCCTCTCTCCCTCTCTCTCTCTCTCTCTCTGCGGTTTTGTCTGTTCTGTACAGTTCTGTACAGTTCTGTATGGTATGGTATAGTATAATGTCCTTTTCTCCACTTTCTCTCCTTCTTCTGCTACTTCGATTGGGGATATCCTTCTTCCTGATGCTGGTACGTCCTTCTTTTTTCTTTTTCTTTTTTCTTTTTCTTTTTCTTCTTCTTTTTCTTCCTCTTTCCCCTCCTCTTGCTATAGCTGTTCCCCTAGCTATTTCTCCTACTTCTCATCTCCCATCCCTCTCTCCCAATTTCGCTTTTGGCCAGTTTGCTTTTGTATTCCCAAAACCCAACCAACAAACAAACAAAACATCAGTTGTCCAAAAGCTTTTTTTTTTTGGAAAAAAAAAGCTCTGTGAAAAGGAGCTTGCTCTTGGTCTTTTTCTTCTTCTGTGTAGATAGATAGATAGACAGATAGAGAGAGATATGGGAAATTTTCCGACGTTTTGTCCGCTGTCGAGAAGCATTTTGAACTTGAGTGACCTTTGTTTTTTTTCCTTTTTTTTTGGCTTTTCTGGAGGTAGGTAGTACATGTATGTGTGAGGAGTTCGATTTGCGGCTTTTTTTTTGCTGAGGGGGTGGGGTGGAGATGAGATGGCGGTGGAGAGGATTGGCAGTTTGCGAAGGTGGGAGGTTGCTGTGAGAGCTGCGAGAGGGAGGGATGTGGGTTGGATTTGGGTTGGATATGGTAGATTTCTACTAGGGAGAGGGTAGTGGAAAGAAGCAGTTTGGAAGATTGGAAAAGGGGGGGGGGGAGTTGAGAAGGGCCGATTGTCATCGTTGTTGCTGGAGCGAGGTGTCTTTTTGAAGGTCTTTCTCGCTATGTTGTGCTACTTGGATGACATCTGCTAGTTCTGTGGTGAGAAAAGAGGACAGAATGAGACGTGATGAGGTGGTAGGATGTTCATGTATTTACCTGTCCAGTGGCTTCGGCAGCATTGGCGGAGATGTTCGACGTGGTCGCGGAGACGCGTTCTACTGCGTTGAGAGGTCTCGCTCTGGCAATTTACGCTCTGCGTGGTAAGCCATGTCATCTTGATCGAACTTCGACTAAGCGCGCGAAAGGCTCGGCCGAAAGACACTTTGAAGTGTTGTGGCACGGTGCGCGCCATCGGCATCATACATCACCCCTATAGTTCCTAATTGTCAGTTTTACAGCACTCAATCAGCCCCACAAACCCCTTCTCATCACCTTCAACATCTTTTCAGCCCCCTTCTTGGCCCCTACCTTCCCTCTCATAACCGCAGAACCTTTCGTGAGGATGTAATGTTCCCTCCTCGACACATCAGGCCCAAAGTCATTCGAGAAGGCGAGGGTTTTGAGCGGATACCCCCAGGGAATACCGATCAGCTCCGTGCCCTTGTCAATGACCTCTTCAAGCTGCGCCTCATCGCGAATGTGTTCGAAGAGGTCATTCCAGAATTCCCCCGTCACGCTCACTCTTGTGAGATGTAGGGAGCGGAGCGATGGTGCGAACAACTTGAGGACGGGCAAAACGTCCTCGATATCGTTGTAGACGCCGCCGTGAAGGGCGAGGCTGGTGAGGCGGAGTTGTGGTTGGCGACAAAGCGCATGCACGACAAGTGGGATGGACGGTCGCCACTCTAAGCAGAGCTCTACTTTGCGAACTGATGGCAACTTAGAGAACAGGGTGTTCAGTGACTTCGCCACTTTGCTGCTTGCGATATCTTGGTCTTGGCCGGGTGTTAAAGGCTCGCGGAAAGGGTCGATTGTTGGAGTCTTGCGGGAGTCCCGAACGTCTCCGAGCATGATCTCTTGGACAAATCTGCCGCGGTCGTAATCATCGATGATTTTGATGGCTGCTTCGATGTCGCAGCAATCGAACCGGTCGAGCTCCGTGATCGACTTGTTCTCTGAGAAACCCATGTCGACCAGGATCTTGATGCGAAGGTTGTCGAGGTTCTTTCTCGCGAACTCAGTGCTAGACTTGGCTGCAGTGTCGCGGGAGATTAGACGAAAATTGTTCAGTTCCTCCTTTCCTGCATAGGACGCGATGTTCGCGACAAGTTCACCAGGAAGTTGCTGCTTGAGGTCCTTTGTGACATCGATTTGCTTGCGAGAGGATATGTGTGCGGTTCGATTCGTTAGACTTGGTCGTCGTGGTCACAAGGCTGAGTAGGCTTTTGATGTCGAAGGGGGTTGGTGCTTGGATTTGTTGTCTCACCTGTCGATGTTGACGGGTAGGATTTGATAGTCGTATATATGCCTCCATCCAGGCGATGCGGAATGGCAAAGTTATTGTCTTCCTCTGAAATACTCCAATAACGAACATTGTCGCAGCACAAGGACATTATGTGTACAATGACACAGGATGATAGTCATGCGGTCTCTCGAGGTAAGCATTTCTTGGAGTTGCAGGATTCGACGAACAAAGGAATAAAGCTTTTCAACTCTTCATTGTGCTCGTTGTTGAGAGGCTGCAGCATCATGCTCGGACAGGGGGTTAGTGTAGTGTTCCATGATACGGGTTGAGATCAGACTCACCGCACCCTCGAGAACGAAGCAACTGGTGCAACATACACATTATCATGCGAAGACCACCCACCACCAAATTAGGTAGGACATGAATGAAACGGCCTGCCAACCCTTACTAAGATGGAGAGTAGTCGGAGGCAAAGAGGCAAGACGGACAAGAGACGTCGATGGTCCTCAGCAAATTTGCCCCACACCAAGCTCCATCCAAAAACACCTCACTCCAAGCTCCGTTGCTATCCATAACACCACCTCTTCGCTTGAAGCCCGGACTATCAATCCCTCCTTCCGTTCTCACCAAAAACTGTACAGTTAGCACTGTCTCAAAACAAATTGTACAACCCCAAAAGCTCATCGCAACACGCGAGCAACGTCTTTTTTTCCTACTCGACAATCCCCTCCGGCCCAACTTCATTCGAAAAAGAGCGTCCTCGTCGTACTGACAAGACTCCGGGGCAAGCTTGCTTTGGGGGAACGGGTAGCAGGGCCTCTACTATAGCTCTGTCCAGGCATTCATGGCTAGCTTTGGCAGCAAACCTAACTTGTTCCCCTTCCGATCGTAGGCCTCCGTTTGGCAGTTCTTCTCATGTGTTGTTGTATGTAGACGTATCGCTTTGACTTTGTATATCCTCGATGAATCGTTGTTCCTGAATAAACAGAGGGGTTGCAGATGGTCAATTAACGGTTCCACCAACACCTTCATGCAACGGCATCTTAGTAATGCGCACGGCTAGCAGAGCTTGGTTTTGAATTTTGACTGTGGATAGGATTGTAGAAACCAACATATTGTACCTTGTAGATCTGGTGCTGGATGCGGGGTCAACAGAAACTGCTTTGGGCCGGCAGCTGAAGTTCTGACCAAGGGAGAGCGGACTTGGGCGCAGCGGCCTGAATCTCCAGTGTCACGCCTGCTTCCGCGGATCACCGTGGCATGGACGCCTTACGTAAAAGCGATGTACAGTATCTCACTTGCATACACGGAACACATGGGTAGAAGGTCAGAAACGAGCAGGGCATTTGTTAGTTTATGTCGCTCAATATCGACCCAATTGACAAACGCTATAGGGCTTCTCGAAGTCGTCCTGCCAATCAGAGTCCGGCGATCGGAGCAAAAGCGCACTGGATCGGCTGCCTAGAAGGAAGCAAATGCCCAGGAATAGATATATTCCATGTTATCCGTTCCCCGTATAAGTGTACATAGCACTGTATGTCCCCTGTCTGCCGTTCCCGATGTGCAGATGGGGGGCTGTATGCCATTCTAGTAGTTAGGGCTCGAAATCAGTTTGGAGTACAATATGATAAGGCCGTCGAGCTCACTGGTAGCGGGTGTTTGGGACCTCTACCAGACGTTCCTCTCACACTACCTACAATTACATCTGTCGCCATGTCGATCATCAACTCCATCTCTCTCGTAATGCTTGTTCTAGCTGGCCCCATGGGAAGCCTTGTATCAGCCCAATGCTCTTGCTATAAAGGCACACTGGTCTGCATCGATGAAGATGGTGCAACATCAGAAGGCACATGCTAGGTAGGACATGAACAAAACGGCCTGCCAACCCGTACTAACATAGAGAGCAGGCTAGTACTGAAGACGAGAAAGAAGCGCCAATCTACCTGGGGCGGGAAGCTGCACACGACAAACACAACACGCCTCGAGTTCCGCTTTTCTCCACAACACCCATCTCCAACCAACCCACTTGATGCACCACCTCGAACGCCCATCACAACCCACCAACACCATCCGATCCTGCTCTCCTCCGGCCCAACTCAATCCAAAAATATGGAGCAAGACAGTGATGTTTACACCTCCCCCCCACCAAGAACCACAAACATACAACAACAACAACAACAACAACAACATGTGCTATTGCAAACACGTCAACACCCATCTCCATCATCAATGTCCGGACTCTCATGGGGGGAAGGATACGTAGTCAATGTCAAGTTGTACATGTACATTGTAGTTCTAGTAAACAAACTCCCATGTCCCACGTCCCCACTTCACACTCCACACCTGCCACCACTCTATGTACAACATTTCCAACGAAAACACAAAACAAAAAAAAAACCATCGGCAGGACGTCTCTTTTAAACCCCCCCCACCCCCCCCCCCAAGTTAGAAGATCTCAACTCGGACTGAAACAACTTACCTCCCCAATCCAGCACCCAACCCAACCTAACCAACCAACCAACCCAACCAACCCAACCCTCCCTCCCTCCATCATCCTGTAACCCAAATCCTCGCCGTATCACTCCATACCTCGCGTTCAACTCGTACGATATATATATATTATTCACTTCTCTCAACAATAAATCTCCCGCGCCTCGCCTCGCATCACTCTCGCTCTCGCTCTCGCTCTGACTCCAACGCTAAAAACCCTTAGAAGAAGAAAGAAGAAACAAGAAAGAAGTAAGAAGAAAGAAGAAGAAAGAAGAAACAAGAAAGAAAGAAAGAAGAAAAGAATCTCTTCTCCACACCTCCAAACTTCTTTTACGCGATTGAAGCATCAGCTAGCCTCCTCTGCAACAACTGGAAGTAGAAGGGAACACGATGGATAATCGGGGCTCTGTTTGGTTGTGACACAGCAGCAGCAGCAGCACACGCGAACATTTCAGCCCATCACGAGAGGGAAAAAAAAAGGAAACTCCTTATACAGAGACAAGAAATTTTCCCAGTCATGAAAAAGAAAGAGTTTGGTATCTTCTTCGCGTTCGGCCGTAAAGAGCATCAATTTGTAAGGTCTGTAGCTCCATCATGTGTGTAAAATAGAAGAGGGAGAGAAAGAAAGAAAACAAAGATGCTCAAACTCAAACCCCATCTGATGAAGCATAAAATCTTTCATCTTGCCTTCCCTGGCGTGAAAGAGCGGAAGGCAAGGTGCTATGCACAAACATGATAAAAAGTCTTGCGCAGGACATCTCTCACACGTCATGGTACGCGCAGCGGACCACTGCGTGGAGAGAAAGCCCTGCGTAGCAATTGTGAGGGATGAAATGTATCCGAGAGCTTTGCAACGTCGTTCCCATCTCTCCGATTTGTGAAATCTCTTTTTCTTTTCTCTCTCCAAAATGCCCCCATTGCCTTCCATTCCTTTTCCTCCCGTGACGGTATTCCAATCAATCAGGTCGTGCACATGCATCGGAATCCCAAAAACCTGCCGTTACATCCAGAAAAAGTGTGACCCGGTAGAAACACCGATCCTCCCTCCCATTCGTACTTTAAACAAAGTGGCTCTTGCGCTTCTCAGCGGCGTTGAGCACACCAAACATCATTTTCTTGCGGTCGCCAGCATCGACAGGAGTGGCCGGAGTAGGTGGTTGCTTGAAAGCCCCACAGTCTTCGCCCTCACTGCTAGATGCAGAGCTCAGACCAAAGTAGCCATCTGAACCTTGGCTGCCGCGCTTCTGCTGCATCTCGGAGCCAATGGGCGACATTTTTCTGCTACCACGAACTTCGGCGCGGTCGAAGTTGAAGTCAGACTCGCTGACTGGACTGCCGCCGGAAGAGCGAGACACGGCACGACGCTCGTTGCCGGCCTTCATGAGACTGTCGAGTGCACGGCGGCGTTGACGAGTGGCAAAGTTCTTGCTCCCTTCGTGCTTGCTTGTTGGTGCGGATGCCAGTTCTTCGATCGCTGGAGGACCGCGCGGTTGACGGATCGGATGTTCACCGGCACGTGCGGCACCTGGACCGAAGGTGCCAGTCATTGGAGTAGGCGGGAACGCGCTACGTTGAGAGCCGAAGGTCGCGGCGCTGGATGTCTTGGGGCCATCTGCCACACCACTCAAGGCGTCGATAGCCAAGGATGACGCCTTCTTGTGACCACGGCGGAAAGCGGTCGCAGATGGCGGTGGCAGAGGCTCCACGTGCTCGAGCGTCGTAGGCGGAGATGGTGCCTTCTTGGGTGGTGTGAACGAGCGACCGTTGGCTGGCGATGAGCGCTCCGTCGTCGGCGGCGTGACATGCAATGTCTGTGCCGGACTGTCGTAGCGCGCTTGCGAGAAGTTCTGAGTCTGCGTCTGCTGGACAGGAGGCAGCATTTGCTGTGCCTGCTGCTGGACGGACTGGTCGACCACGTACGAGTAGCCTTGGAGAGCTGGGTTGTACACAAGGTAGACACCTGGCTGGCCAGGGACCTCGATTGGTGACTGAAGTTGCTGTTGCTGCTGGAGTTGCTGCTGCTGAAGTTGTTGCTGGATGTAGAGGGCCTGCTGATGTTGGGCCGTCATCTGAGGCTGATGGAAAGATCCGCGGCCGTTCAAATTCACGCCTTGCGTGGCGGCGGTGATGTTTGCGAGCTGCTGTTGCAATTGCTGCTGGCGCTGGGCCAGAAACAGGCTGTGCATCTGCATTTGCTGCAGGACGGTGGGATCAACGTCTTCTTGTTCGTACATTGACGGCGGAGCCAAGACTTGCTCGGGCAGAGAGTACATCTGGCGAGCCGCGTTCTTGGAGTACTGGGCGGACATGTCGAAGCTCGCTCGCGAGGCAGTCTGTGGAACTTGCTGGCCGTAGCCGCCGTAGCTCTGGTCCGCCCATTGAGAAGCGTTGATGCCGGAAACAGAGTGATGGGTCTGGTGGTAAGGAGCGGATGCCGGGACCGACGGGGTCTTGGGCTGGGTGCGGAGACCTGCAAGCAGGTGCGAACGGCTGGTGCGTGGAGTCGGGTTGTCGGTCGAGTTTTCGCTGATGGGAGCAACACGGGGCGGGAGCGCCACGCTCAACCGCTTCGTGTTCTGACGCTGGCCTCGCGCGCCACTGAAGCCCGAACCGGGAAGACCGAGGCCATTTGAAGGAAAGGCGTTATTGGTGTTATTGGTGGTGGTGTTGTTGTTGTTGTTGTTGTATGAAGTCATTTGAGCAATGCCGCCAGTGCCAATGCTCATTCTCGATCAGATGTGTATGTGTGGTCCTGTAGTGCGTGGAAAATTCGGAAGTCGTGAAAGCGTGCTGGTGGTGGGCGCTGCTGTGGCAAGACGAGACAGCTGACCGGAACAGAATCGCTCTGGAGGGGGAGGACTGATTAGACAGATGGTGCAAGCGCTGGTCGTATGGTCAAACACGCCAGAATTAGGCCGCCGGTCGGTGTCAAAGGGCTCGGCGTAGCTGTACGGTATAAAATTATGAGATTACAAAGAAATAGCCTTGTCGTGTCTTGAGTGCCAGAGCCAGCTGCCGCGACAATGCAGAGTTCTTTGTCGTAGATTGCCGCCGAAGAGATGAAGAGCAAAGATGCGCTTTGTTGCCGGGTGAGCGCCGACGGATGGGAGGCGTCGGGAGGATGGTGTGTGGTGTGCGTGGTGCGGTGAGAGGCACGCGCGTACCCGAGGCAGAGTCGGTGTTGCGGGCGGTGGCAGCGACAAGAGTGGCAGGCGAGGTCGTCGCACGGTCGATGAAGGTGCACGCGCTATATGATGATGATGAAGATGACGATGCGTGGGCGTGGGCGTGGGCGTGGGCGTGAGCGTGAGCGTGAGCGTGGTGGTGCTCGACGAGCAGGCAGGCAGGCAGGCAGGCAGGCAGGCAGGCAGGCAGGGCAGGCAGGGCAGGCGTCGGCGAGTTGGATGGAGATTAGGGGGGCGCTCCGGCGGTGACGAGTGCGACGAGGAGGCGGTGGTGTCGACTCTCGATGTTGGCGAAGAGGAGGAAAGGATGGGTAGGAAGCGGCGAAAGATGCAACGGGCAGACTAACGGACGGCGGTCGCAAGGGAAGGAATGGTGGTGGTCGCGGGGTGGTGGTGATGGACAGGATGGGCGAGAGAGACTGGAATCATCACAAGCGGCGATCAGGAGAAGCACGAAAAAGACAAGAGCGCGAGCGCGTGATTGGTGCTGGGCCGCGGCGGCCAGGGTCAAGCCACGAGCACGCCCGGCCACTCGCTTCCATCCCGTTCCCCGTCGCCAGTCGCCCGTCGCCCGTCGCCAGTCGCCAGTACAGTACCTTTGTATGTGTCCTGCGGTGCGCCCCATCTCATCCACCACACTTATTGTTATTATTATTATTACTGTACTGTACTGTACTGTACTTCCCTTTCCCGCAACGCGCTCTACCCGCTGCCACACCCTGCGTGCGATACACGAGCAGCCCTCCGCCCAACGCGCGCTCGTGGCGGAAAGCGAGGGTGCTGTCTACTGTATACCCATGCCTGTCCCATGGTGCGCTCATCATCACCGGAGAGACCGCTTCGTGTCGCTTCGTTTCACAGTGCAGCATGGGTCTTGCGCGCCCTCGATCGGCAGCTGCTCAATCGCTTCTAGTGGCGTCGCTTGTGTCCTCAGGCGCTTAAGCAACCACCACCACCACAACCATCAACACCGCGCATCTACCGTGCATCTCAGGCGCTTCTGCTGATCCCGAAGCGGCACCACCAGCGAGCAGGCGTTGCTGCCGTTGCGGTCGCCGTCGCCGATGAGCGAACCAACGTTGGGCTTCCGTTGAGACAGCAGTCTCTCCCACCCCAGCCGGGATCCCGTCCCTTTCCACATGGCCCGACCAAAGCTATGTGATGACACCGTGTCACACTGCAAGTCCATCTGCACGTGCAAGCAACTGACTGTGGTCCCTCACAGCACTTCTGCAGCATGTGCATCATCACCATCACCACCTCTTCCACTGACTAGCCATCCGACAACACTCCAGCCAAACACATCAGCGTTGAGCCGATCTGCAGACCTGCATTTCCGACTTTCCCACTTCTGCGTGCACATGACTCTACACCCCTTCCTTTTCCCTTCGAAATGACGCCCGCAACGTGCTATGGCCCGGGTCTCCAACTCACCCAGGAACCTTACCGGTGACTGGCGGGACATTGTGCGAAGTTTAATTGGCCGTTCCATCCATCCTACCCATACATGCTTCGTACCTCGCCCACCCGACCTGCTTCGCACACGTTCTCAGCAGCAGCGATCAACCCTTCTAGAACGCTCGTGATGACAAGGTCGCGAACGTGCAGTAATAATTCCCCCGATCCGCATGCGTCTCATGTGAAACCCTCTCCACCGTGCACACAAACTGCTCGATCATCTCATCTGGAAACCCGTGCGCGAGCACCACCAAACACGCGCGCAAGCAGGCTTCCGACATTCGGTACAATCACAAGTTACACAGCATGCCGCAGGCGGCGGAGCCACATCCACCATCTGCCACAGCCACATTACAGTACAGTAGTTGCTGCTCATCTAGGCATGACCCGGCCTCGGCATCAGCGTTCATGCAGCCAAACAGAAAAAACAACAACGACAACCTGACAGCCACCAAACGTTTATTAGACACAGTACAGTACATTCATCAGCAGAGCGAACTCCACCCACCTCTAGCGTACCAAAGATTCCAATAATAAAGAACAACAACGCGCGCAGCTTACCTTCCTTCCTTCCTTCCTTCCTCCCTCCATCCCTCCCTTCCTCCCGCAACAGCGGTGTGATCAATCTGATTAATCAATCAATAACAACAACACAGCACGCTCTCGTCACCAGGAGAAGGAGGTGAACCAAACCCTTCGCTTCCTCGCACAGTAACAATAATGACAAGAGTTAAAAAAACCCCCCCGGCCACCCAACTACAATAGTAAGTATTGTGTACATATGTACTATGTAGTAGTAGTAGCAGGTATGTAGACCACGCGAGCGAGGCACAGAGATCACCATCATCATCACCACCACCACCACCACCACCACCTCTTCTTTTTTCCTTCCTTCCTTCCTTCCTTCCTTCTTCTCTTTCCTTCCATCCTTCTTCTCCTTCTCCTTCTCCTTCTCCTCCTTCTCCTCCTCCTCCTCCTCATCATCATCATCGTCATCATCACCATCATCATCATCATGCAAGTGACAGTAACGTAGTGCACTCTAAGGTACTGTAAGTAGTGACACGAAAAGCCAGCTCTAAGAACTATGATTGGCCGGCCGCAAGCTTGCAACTACTGTACATATACAAAGTACCTTGGGGTAGCACGTATTGATTTTAGAACTTATTGTGCGGCGTGGTGCGTGGTGCGTGGTGCGTGGGATGGCTCGGGGAGGGGGGAGGGGGGGAGAGAGAGAGAACTTCAGCCATCATCATATCATCAGCACCAGCCACCGGCGATCAGCTGAAAGTATTGGTATTAGTATTAGCATTAGTATTAGTATTAGTGTTAGCTTCGTGTGGAAGCAAATGAAATGAGCTAAAAGAACTCGTGGGGCTCGTCTCCGAGAAGAAAATTCATTCGTACACAATAAAGTCACAAGGTGCGAGGGACTGCGCTTGCAATAAAAAGGAAACTCGAGACAAAAGAAAGCCAGGTGCTCGTGTGCTAAAGTTCGTGCTTCATTCCATTCTTCGGGCCGTCTGTAGCCTGGGTATCTATCGTTGCGCAAAGACTCTCAAATCTAATGCTGTTTCGGTCCGCCCGGTGCCCATCGCCCGCCTTCCGTGACAGGCATATCGCCGTCCTTTGCCTTCCACCCCGAGTCCGCGATGCGAGCTCTGCCGCACATCCCCTCTCTGCGCGTCGACCTGTATCGTGCGCCTGCCTTGACGCGTGGGAGAACGGTAGCGTGCCCTTTTTCTTTGATTTCAATCCCTGCTCATATTTCTTGCCGCCATGATGCTTCGTGCTCCGTCCTCAAGACATGTCAATCTCATCGAACTTGATGTCGTTGCGAGAGTTCTTCATAATCGCCTTGATGTTGCGTTCCACCTCGTCCCAATCACTGGTGTCAAGCTTGGTCGGCTCAACCCCAAAGTGCTTGCAGATGGCCATGAGGCTCTGCCAGCTCTTGCGGTCGTGAACGAAGCTGAGCGCAGCACCGGTGCGACCAAACCGACCCGTACGCCCGATGCGGTGCAAGTAGGTTTCGAAATCTGGTTGCCCATCGACCGTCTCTGGAATGTCATAGTTGACCACCATGGTGACAGTGGAAACGTCAATGCCACGAGAGAGCACGTTGGTGGCGATCAGCACCTTTGCCTCGCCCTTTTGGAATTTGCGGAAAGTGTCATCGCGCTCCGCGCCTTCCTTTGCACCCGTCAAGGAGGCGACGTTGTGGCCCTCGGCAGTCATGCGCCTGTCGATCTGAACGGCTGTTTCTCTGTGCTTGACGAAAATGACAGATGATCCGATCGTCATCAGGCCATAGAATTTGAGGAGTGCGGCGTACTTCTCCTCGTCGTTCTGACAGTCCAAGTACATCTGTCTGATCCCTTTAACGGACAACTCCTCGACCTTCAAGGTGATCATATTCGACTTGGGCGAGAATTGCTCGGCAAAGGCCAAAACGTCGGGCGGGAAAGTAGCAGAGAACAGCACGACTTGAGCCGTCCTCGGCAGCTGTTGCTTGACGCGCTTGCACTGGTCCGCCATGCCCTGCAAATCCAGCATGTTGTCCGCCTCGTCCAGTGTTAGCACTTTGATGCCGCGTGGATCAAGCAGACGTCGCTTCAGCTGGTCCATTACGGTGCCTGGTGTCCCGACCACTACTTGCCCCTCTACTTGCTTCCCGCGCTGCTCTGGATCTGGCACCGATTGTGAGATGCGCAAGCCTTTTTCTACGAGCTTGACACCCATAGTCGCTGCGACTCCAGCAATCTGCCGAGCAAGCTCTCGGGTGGGGGCGAGAATCAGTGCTTGTGGCTTGTTGACCGTGAGGTCGACGCGTTGGAGAACGTTCAGGACGAAGGCGGCGGTCTTGCCGGTACCAGATTGTGACTGCCCGATGAAGTTCTGAGGGGGCTCCTTCAGCAGCAGTGGAAGTGCGCGCTCCTGAATCTTAGAAGGCTTTTGGAACTGCATGAGGTCCAAGCCCGTGCTTAGCTCTTCTTTCCTGTTTGCGAGGTCAGCACCCGATTTTTCGCTCTACTCTCACCGCCTCATAGCCAACTTACAATTGCAGCTGGGCAAATGTCTTGACTGAATACAAAGGGTTGTTCGGGTCGTCCTGGAGATCTGCCAACTTGACATTGACATCGAATTCTGGCTCGTTCAAGCCTCTGGAGCCCGCCATGAAGTGCCCAGCACCATCAACCTGAGACTTTTCAACGTCTGTCTTGTCTGCACCATCACCGCCTGCTGCCTTGTTAGAACCCGTCGCGGTGGAGTCATCCTCGTCGGACCACTTGAAGCCAGGACCAGATGGTGTGAAGATGGCGGCGTTGGGATTGGCTTTCGTACCGTCGGCGGCCGAGGCGGCGTTCTTATCATCGGAGAGGCTGAGACCCCCGAGTTTGGGTGCGTCGGGTTCGGTAGACATGTTGCAGAGCAATGAAGGTGAGCTGCGATTTGTCGGGGAAAGTGGCGGGTAGAATGAATGTAGCCGGCGGAGGAAAGCCGAGGTGAGCCGATTGCGCTCGCGGCCGCCGAGGTGATGTGTGTTGATGCGCAGTTCGCAGCGTGTTTGTGGAAGGTGAGGAGGGTGGTTGCATGTGCACAAAGAGCAACAAAGTTGTGAGCTTTCGACAATGCGCGCAGCCGCTTCGAGCTTCGCGAAACAAGGAAAGCACGGACGGTGCCGCACGTGCAGATCGCGGGGCACGGCGGGCTGGGCAGGCACGTTGCTGCGGACTTGCGACGCCCGGCTTTCTTGGCCGAGTATGATGATGCCCAGTCTTGACTTCTGCATTTTTGTCCTCCCTCCTGCTGCTGCCTGCTCGGCCATGACCTGTAGCGTTGAGTCTGTGAGTGCACGCGAAGCGACATGGCCGAGGTGGAGATTGCGACCAGCTTCGGCGCGGAGCTGAAGGACGGCTTCAAGCCGGTGAATGCCTGGGTGTCCGGCGGCATCGCCTGGTTGAGCGACATTGAGCAGTTCTACCGCGAACGCCATGCCATTGAGAAGGAGTACAGCCAGAAGCTGAATGCCCTGGCAAAGAAGTACCATGAGAAGAAGGCCAAGAAGACCAGCAGCCTGAGCGTGGGCGACACTCCAACCGTCACGCCGGGCTCTCTCGAGAGCGCATCGATGACCACATGGACGGTGCAGCTCACGACACTGGAAGGCCGCGCCAACGAGCACGACCGCTTTGCGAATGCCTTGATTGGCCATGTCGCAGATCCACTGAAACACCTCGCCGCGAAGTATGAAGACCTGCGCAAGTCCCACGCCGACTACGCGGCCAAGCTGGAGAAGGAACGGGACAGCAGCTATGCAGACTTGAAAAAGACCAAGGGCAAATACGACAGCGTCTGCCAGGAGGTCGAGAACAAACGGAAAAAGACCGAGAGTAGTTTCGATCATGGCAAGCAAAAGGCGCAGACTGCCTTTCACCAGCAGCAAGCGGAGATGAGGAACACGAAGAATACATACTTGATTGCGATCAATGTTACGAACAAGCAAAAGGAACGATATTACCACGACTACGTCCCCGATCTTCTCGATGTAAGAACGTTGTGCTCGTGCTTTGCGTGAGGATCTCCACTAATGTTCTGTGCTGGAATAGTCGCTCCAATCTCTGTCTGAGGCTCGTACTGCAGCACTGAATGGGCTGTGGATGACTGCCGCTTCTCTGGAAACCCAGACCATGAAGGACTCGACCCAGCTGTTAGACCACCTTTCGGCAGAGATCCCACGCAACAATCCAATCCTCGACAGCATGATGTTTGCTCGGCATAATGCGGCACAATGGCAAGATCCTCCCGACTTTGTCTTTGAGCCGGCTCCGGTGTGGCTGGACGACGATGTCATGGCCTCGGACCCCATGAGCAAAACCTTTCTCATGAACATTCTGTCCAAATCCAAGGCATCACTAGGAGAGCTGAAGCGGGAATGCGAAGCAAAGCAACGAGAGGTCGAGGGCGCGAAGCGTGTTAGGCAGGCAATTCGCGAGGGGAAGGACAAACGGGATGAGGTGGAAGTCGTGCGGGCACAATTCCACCACCAAGAACAGCTTCATGAGGCAGAGCGGAGACGAGTCACAGCAGAGGTGGAGGTGAGCACCATCACCTCAGCTGTCGGGGATGTGTCCATCGGAGCTCGAAACCACAAGTTCAAGAACCAGACATACAAAATACCCACAAGCTGTGATTTGTGCGGCGACAGATTGTGGGGCCTAAATGCCAAAGGGCTGAGCTGTGAAGACTGTGGTTTCACATGTCACACGAAATGCGAACTCAAGGTTCCTGCAGACTGCCCGGGCGAGCTTAACAAGGAGCAAAAGAAATCAGCAAAGGCTTCACGACAAGCCGCCGCACAGGCTGCCCAAGCTGCACCTCCTCCGCCGTCAAGCAATGGCGACCATGCCGGTGACAGACATTCTCAGAGTCTGCAGCGAAGCGACACTATTGGGTCGATGAACACCCTGAGCTCTGGATATGCAGCAAGTGCAACCCGCAGCGTGTCAGGCATGACGATTCGGTCATCAGCAGATGAGCCTCCGTCTGCCACTTCTACAGCACCTACGAGCAAGCTCTCTTCAAGCAGTAGTGCTGCAAGACACCGTGTGATGGCGCCACCTCCGGCAGCTTACATTAAGCCCAGCGATGGAGACCCCACCTCGCCAGTGGAGCAGAGAGGCAAAATGCTCTACGCGTACATGGCCGGAGGCGAAGGCGAGATCTCCATCGCCGAAGGGGACTCGTTCACACTCGTGGAGCCCGACGATGGCTCAGGATGGATCAAAGTCAAGCCTAATACGTTTGGCTCGGTCTCCGGACTCGTACCAGCTTCATACGCCGAATTATCGGCACCTCCTGTTCCTTCCAAAGCTTCATTGGGACATGATGCCCGACCTGTCAGCGCTGCTGCCTCGAATCATTCCACGGCATCTCTGACGGGAAGCGATGACGGAGCACCCCGACCTAAGAAACAGGGACCTGCTGTCGCGCCTCGAAGGAGAGGTGCCACGGCGAGGAAATATGTCGAGGCTTTGTATACTTATCAAGCCAATGGTCCTGGCGAGGTTGATATGGATGAGGGAGAGAAGATGGTTCTTGTCAAGCCCGACGAGGGCGATGGGTGGTGTGAGGTCGAGAGCAGAGCGGGTAAGGGAGTTGTTCCTGCGAGTTGGGTAAAAGAATTGTAGCCGGCTTGCTTGCGTACGATAGCGTTTGTGATACACGAAAGCCTCGAGCACGAAAATGAACAATGCCGTCTATTCTTTTTGACCCTATAGCTTACTACTCTGCCCCTCCTTATCCCCCACCTCCTCTCTCGCCCGCTCCCTCAATTCATTCCTCAAAAGCTTCCCCGACGGATTCTTCGGAATCGCATCCACCGCCACCACACCCCCCGTCAACCTCTTATGCGCACTCACCTTTCCAGCCAACCACTCCGCCACATCCTTTGTCGTCGTCGTCGTCGTCACTTGCCCTGCTACTTCTTTGCCCTTGTTGTTCTTCAACACCACATACGCCCTCGGACACTCTCCGCCCCGAATCGTCACCCCGACAACCGCCGCATCCTCGACCGCCGGATGATCCAACAACAACGCTTCCAGCTCCGCCGGAGCAACCTGTAACCCGTTCACTTTGATCAATTCTTTCTTCCGATCCACCACATGCAGCAGACCAAAGTGATCCACATATGCGATATCGCCCGTCATGAGCCAGCGGGACTCCGGAGGCTCGGGCGTGAACGTCGCGAGCGTTTCGGCAGGACGTTTCCAGTAGCCTTTCATGACATTGGGGCCGCGGACCCAGAGTTCGCCGCGCGAGCCGCGGGGCACGTCGTGTCCGGCGTCGGAAACGATTCGAGCTTCGATGTTGGGGATGAGTTCGCCGACGGCGGAGAGGTCGAGACGGGATTCGTCTTGGAGGTTCGGGTCCCAGGATACGGCGGTGCAGGTGACTTCTGTCATGCCCTGTGTTGTGGGTTGATGTTAGGGTGGTGGCTGTGGCTGTGGCTGTGGCTGTGGCTCTTTTCTCGTGGTGATTTGAAGAGAAATGGGTTTTTTCTTGGGAATACAGGTGAGGAAGTGAGAAAAAAAGAAGAAGAAGAGAAAAAGAAACAACTCACCCAACCCTGTCGAACCGTAACATCCACCCCAAACCTCCTCCCAAACTCCCCAATAATTTCCTTCCCCAGCGGCGCCGCTCCGCACCCCACACTCTCCAGAGTCGAAAGATCATATTTCGTCACCTCATCCCGCTTCGCCAACTGCACCACAATCGGCGGCACGGCGCTGACATTCGTAATCTTGTACTTTTGAATATACTCCAACATATCGACAAAATCATACTTGCGCATCAAATACATGGGAATGCCCTGCAGAACAAGATTCATGCCGTACACGGTCTGTCCGTAGGCGTGATACATGGGCAAAAACGCAACGAACGCGGCGCGAGACCGCCAGCTTTCGTAGTCGGTTTTGAGCGACGCGACGTAGTTGGTTTGTACGGTGTTGGCAATGTAGTTGTAGTGTGTGATTTCGACGCCTTTGGGGAGGCCCGTGGTTCCGCTGGAGTAGTTGAGCACGGCGGTGCGGTCTTGCTGTTGGGCGCGAGAGGTGAATTCTTCCCAGCGGAAATTCGCGGCTTCGGATTGAGGGGCGAGGAGTTTGGTCCAGGATTTGATGCCTTGGGGCGTGTCGGGGATGTTGGGGGTGGTGGTGGTGGAAGAGGAGGAGGAGGAGGAGGGGAAGGATTGGATCCCGTCGTCGAAGACGTAGAGGTTGGAGAGGGGGAAGTTGCATTCTTTAGCGGCTTCGATGCCTGTTGCGAGGTTGGCGGAGCCGACGAGGAAGAATTTGGCGCCGGAGTCGCGGAGTTGATGGGCTGCTTCGCGGGCGACGTAGGTGGGATTGGCGCCAGTGAAGATGCCACCGGCCATAACGGTGCCGAAGAGGACGCTGGTGAAGAAGATGGTGTTGCCGGAGAAGAGCATTAGTCGATCACCGGGCTGGAGTCCTGCTTTTTGGAGGCCAGCGGCGAATCGCATGCACCATTCTCGGTAGGTGTGATGGGTGATGTAGTTTTTGGGCTGGGCTCCTTCGATCATCAAAGGTTTATCGTCCAGTTTTGCAGTTGGAGACTTGAAGAGGTAGGTTGGAAGCGAGCAGACTGGAATGTCGACGGTCCATCTTGACTTCCACGGCATTTTGATAGGTATCTCGCTTGAAAACGATTCGCAGGTTTTCGGTGAGGTGGGCTGTCCGATCAGGCTGTGGAAAGTCTAAGCTGATCTTGCAGATTAGCAGCGTGGAATCTCAGGGATTCGAATAATATTGCAAAAGACGATATTGAGGAAGCATGAAGGAAGAATTTCACGATTCGGCTATGTACCAACACCATTGGCGGCAGGGAAAGTAGAACCATGCCATGGCGCCTTGACCGCAGCCGCTCGACTCTCACAGAACAGCGGCTTCAAGGTGCTTGTCGAGGCTGCTGCACGCGTGACAAGAACGTGGAGAGTGGGGTCCGGCGCGGAGCGGTTGTCGGCTAAAAGAATAGGAGACAATGTCAGCCTGGTCACGTCGAGTGCCTCGGCAGGTTTTACAGAACGACACTGCTCGATTCTGCTTCGAAGGACGTCGGGTTCCTTTGGGCCCAGATGTTGTGTGATCTGGTCGTGACACATTCCATGTCTGCATACCGAAGCGCGAGTGTTTTGATCGGGTGGTGGTAGTGCAGGGGAACAGGTCTCTGTGGGTGAGTCTCGCAGAAAGCATCGGTCCGTGCTATCACGGCGACCGTGGACGATGCTGTCATAACAAAGATTTTAGTTTGTGAGACAGGCTGGAATGAAACGTCTCAGCCGTTTGGCTCACCAGGCAGCCAGTGATGATGACATGCCGACACTTTGTTGGAAGTGTAAGAAAGCCGCAAGTAGCCATGGCAATTCCAACGCAACACATTCTACAAGCCCCGTTCACTGGTGTTTTCAACCGCTTGAGTGAATGGCATCGTCAGATGTCCACCTTACACAGCAATGAGGCTCTGTCGTTATGGGACGCACCAGGCATTACTGGGGCTGCTGTTGTGCTGGCCTAGATCGGACATACTGTAGTGATCGATGCTCGTCTCAGCCTCAACTCCCCGGCCATTTTAGGTTGAAGTGTCGCATCAGCTGTCGGAGTGGCATATGCTATGTATTCTTTCCAGGCCGTTGGGATGACAGTACCTAGATCGGGTGTGATCCGGCCGGGCCGGAGGTGCAACGAAGCTGTCAGAGGCAAGATTGAATTCACAGAGCACCGAGGATCATCGCATCTGCAGACGGACTGTTGTGTCACAAGCAACAAGACGGGAGCTCACGGCACGGCACGACTCAGGCAACAGCTGTCTTGTGGCCCTCGAGTCCAGACTCTCGGGAGATGTTGATGAGAGCGAGAGACTTTGGTGCCAAGTGCACGACCAAGGCATGATTCGCTGAGCGAGTCAAAGTCGATTCAGGGCAGGGTCTACTGCATCCGTGGTGACCAGTGGTTTGCATTGGCGACACGACACGCGTTGCCCACTTCCGGCCGTGGGCTGCGAGGAGGAGGAAGTCGGCGCGTCCATCAACACGCGTGCGGATCATGGAGGCAAGAGGCAACGCGCCTCGGGTCGTCGCATCATCATGCTGTGCCTCCCCGTGGCGCGCCGGGGAGAGCTGTGGACGACGCGGTTGTGGAGGCAAGAGGATGACGAACGACGAGCCGAGCGACTCAGTTGCCAGTGCGGGCAGGCTCGGCAGGATCATCACCAAACCCTGATCGTCGTATGTCTGGTTTACATTTGGATGCCGTCAAGCGTGAGGGTTGAGGGCAGAGCAGAGCAGTGCACCAGTCGTACGAATGGAGTGTAAGGTAAGCACGTTTCGTCTAAATGCG
This sequence comes from Cercospora zeae-maydis, assembly GCA_023512815.1. NCBI lineage: Eukaryota > Fungi > Ascomycota > Dothideomycetes > Mycosphaerellales > Mycosphaerellaceae > Cercospora > Cercospora zeae-maydis. The sequence goes on along the minus strand of JAKLWY010000003.1, from coordinate 169,511 downwards.
GAATCATGCTGGCAGGCGCGCCAGGACAGGCAAGCGGTTTCGCCGGCGCACCGTCGTCGAACGAATGGCCCGAGATGGAGTGGGTGCGTGGGATGGACATGCAAATGCCGTCAACCATTGGAGGTGTAGGAGGTACTGTAGGCGCGGCAACCGGCACCACTTGCCACGAGCGTGCTAGGTCCTACACTACTGCTACATACTACTACATACATGCAGTACATACAGTATCGCTCTACTACTCGTGCGCGTCTGCAGGAGAGGATGCATCCGGCGGGCTGCATGCGTAGTGGGTGCGGAAACGAGAAGCAGCCCCTGCAGAAGCGCAGCATGCAGATCAGCGTGCAGGGTTCACTCAGGCAGACTTCGTGGGGCTCCGGGCAGGCCGTATGTTCTGGATATGACGCAGCGATCCATGTTGGTGCCGTGGGCCACGGGCACGCGGGCGACCAGTACCGTCCAGTTTTACAACAGCAGCTGGCGGGCGCAGCACAGCACAGCACCGCGGGCGAGAGTTGGCCACGGTCGGCCAGCGCAAGCGAAAGGTTGGTGGGGCTCGCGCAAGGAGGCCCCAAGCCGAGATACGATATGGCGGCGGCGGCGGGCCAATGAGAAGACGCAGCGGGCAGGCGAGGCGGGATGGTGAAGCGACGGCACGCGGCGGACCCGAGCTCATTCATCATCATCATCGTGTTCGTGGTGGAGATGCGCGCGCAGAAACGTTGTTGGGTTCGCAGGGCAACGCTGTCATCACCTCGCACGTCGATGCGCGAGGCAGGCTGGCGGATACACGGCGGGTCCGCGCGCACGCTGCCGATGAGCGACGCGCGAGGGGAATCGGGCGATCGTGCGCCCATCAGAGAGCGCACCACGCGCCTCGTGTTGTAGGAAGACGAGGCCCAGAATACGCGGATGTGGCAGGCGTGCGACGTGCGACGTGCGACTGCGCCCGTGGTTGCAGCCATGCGCCAAGCCAACCTCATCTCTGCTACTGTAGGTCTGCACAAGGATGCAAAGTCAATGCCGCACGGACCCTAGCCGTCCTGTTGCTTCTTCACCATCCCTCCGCCGCCCAAACTCCTCCACCTCGCCGGCCCCCATTCTCTCTGAGCAGCCAGCAGCACCACCACCGCTGCTCCCTTCCCCCCCCGCAGTGTGCTGTCCGTCGCTCGCGCACGCGCTCTCGCTGCCGTCCACTCCTTTCTGCTTGTATTGTTGTCGTTCCTTCGCGGTCGGGTACCCCCAGTGCTATTGCTTTTGCTGTGCCTCTTGCTCTGCGAGCAAAGCCCACTATCTGTACGTCGCGCCGCCCACCCTCCACCCCCGTCGACATCGCACGCTGACCTGCTCGCGCAACAGTAATAATCGTATTTGCCATCGGCATCTGCCCTCCCTCCGCTCCACGCATCCCGCCGACCCTCCAACGCGCGCACTCCCCGAAACACCGCTCTCCGCCCCCGCGACATCCCTCGATTACGCAATCTCGATGTTGCGACAGACCTGCGGACGTCCATTGTTGTACAATTAACTTATTCGACCTCGATATCAAAGCGGCCTTTGTGTGTCCACCTCCGCCATAATGACCGAGGTCGCCGTGTTTGGCTCTCGCGGATACTCGGATGGCGCCGGCAACACGCTTTCCACCTCAAACATGGCCGCGGCCGCTCCGAAGATCGAGATGCTGCCGAACCCAGACTTCTCGTTTCCACGGCTTCCCCCAACTGGACACCACATCCCTCAGCTGGAGCCGCGGAGGACGAGTCATGCGCGCCCACTGTCTGTGCATATGGATGCGAGGCCAGCGACTGCAGATGCGCGCAACAGCCATAAGAGGGCCGCAACACAGCAATTGCCCACATTCAAATTCAATGCCGCAGACTCATCTGGGCTTCAAGCCGGCCGGTTGCTCTCGCCGCCGGGTGATGCGAATGCCACGACGCCGTTGAGAGGACAACACCGGAGGAATCACAGTGAGCTCGTCGGCGGTGTTGGTCTCAACAGCGCCATGCGCACCAGCCCAACCAGGCCTTCCACCTTGGAAAAGCCCATCATGGGGAGTCACAAGCACCGCCGGTCCGCTGCCATATCCCCCCAAGAGATTCACAGCATCATGGCTGCACCTGAACCTCAGCCACGCTTATCCAGCAGTCTACCGAGCACACCGCTGGACCACCCCATGACCCTGTCGGCTCCATTTGCTCATCACCGCTCCGCATCGAATATTGCAGCGTCTCACTACCCTTTTGGCCCTGCTCTGGATCATGCCGCATCCGCACGTCCACCGTCGCGTCGCCAAGTGGGCTTCTCGGAAAATGTGGAGTACATTCCACGTCCTCTCTCGACAATATCTTCGGAAACTGAAAGTTCCTTGAACACTGTGCGAGGGCACTCGGTGAACAACAGCATATCTTCCGTTCTGAGCATGACCACTCCAAGCCCCCCGGCTCCGCGATCCCGTGCCATTTCTCTCGAGACGACCATGGAAGATGAGCCCGACTCGTCGCGCAAGTCGTCGACGGACACCGCCAGACGTGTGGAACGTGAGGGAGAGTGGCTCAAGCAGGCGAAGCTCGAGCGTCCATCAACTGCCTCTGATGTCCTGTCCAAATCTCTCACGTTCGCGGCGGACAATGTCGTCGCGAAGACACGCACCCGGACAAGCAAAAAGCACGCCGCCACTCGCTCGTTGGGCTTCGACCGGCGCAAAAGCGAGCCCACGATTGGTGCACATGCCACCGAGCCGTCGCGTCTCTCTGCGCTCTCTCTTCTGCAAGAGTCGACTTCCAAGTTGAGCGTCAACACGACTGACGATGACGAGGCAGCCTCCGAGCGACGTTTCTCGACCAGGAAGATCAAGGATTGGGCCGTGTCCAAGATCGCACGGAGATCGCGACCTCGCTCCGAAATCCTTGCGCCAAAGCAGGCCATGCAGTTCGAAGCTTCCAGCTCCGTTGCCGAAACAGACTTGGATGCCGTCTTCAGCATGGACAATGATGCGGATATCGTGCACGACCGGTCCGTACCACCGCCGTCGCAAGTTGACATGCCAGTGTACACTCAGCCCATCTCGAGTCGCAGCCGCGATAGCGAGGAGGCCGCGATGCTGGACCTGGATGACGCTCTGGGCCGCCCGAAAACGCCAACCCAGGGTGGTGTGCGACGACGGAGAATGCTGCACAGTGACCGCGGAACCTCCGACTTCATCGGACCCGGTGCTCATTACCAGCCTCAAGCGACCCACCACCGGACCGCCAGCGCTCCCGTCCTCATGGCGTTTGACCAGACCCGATCTGGTACCCCGCCCCAGACAGCGTTGGCTGTATTCGATGAGGAGGAGGAAGAACTGTCGCAGGAGTCATCCGCGCGCCCAAGCAGCACGGTGTCGACGAGCGACGACGAAGGTCCGACGGGAGTCTCTGTCGTCGATGCTGACCCCAACCTGACGAGCGCTGCGGAAGCGGGCAGCCTGGATGAAGGACTGGGAATTCAACGTAACGAATGGGACCTGGAACCGCCGCATTACACTACCCCGACTTCTCGGCTGTCAACTCCCGCCATCGAGCGCCGTGCAAGCTCCATCATCGAGCAGACGATATTCGAGGAAACCAGTCCCGTCGAATCGATCGCCATCGCCAACGATGCTGGGCTGTTCGAACAGACCATGGATCTGCGCGCCCACTCGCTCACCAAGTCGTCTGACAGCAGCGAGGCGCCTACGATTTTGCCAGCGCCTGACAGCTTCTGGTCACTGCCCGTCGATCCGCATCCGCTGCCGACCCCGGCGACCTCGACGACCTCGGCATCTTCCGCGTTCTCGTCGCCAGATCCCACCCGACGCTCGTTCGAGACTTCTCGCGTGGGTACTTCCGCATCGTCACTTGCGGACAATCGCACGATGAGCTCGTGCACGACGGGCGAAGTGCAACAGGAGTGTAGAATGTCTGTGGATGATGTGCCATCCCTCACCAGCTCCCGTTCCACCATGGTCAGCACCGCACATGCAAACTCGTCGCGGCGCGATGTCAGCGGACTGCGCACTCCGTCATTGACTTCTGGCTCGCTCGAATCCGCTGAGAGCCGGCGACGAAAGCGTGCAAGCATTCAAAGTCTCTCACAGCTGGTAGGCGGGCCGTTTGGAGCTCGTGCACAACATGTCGACGACAGCAGACCATCGACGGCAGCGACAGAAACTATCCTTTCGCAGCCGAGGAAGAAGGAACATCGTCTGAAGAAGTTGATGTTTTGGAAGTCGAAACGGCAATTCAGCACTTCGACGGTCATCTGAATCCAGCGCGAATGCATTACTTTCTACCACTCGTCGTTTGGGATTCTTGGAGGGTATTTGTTTAGGCCGGGGGCTTGCCACGAGAGAAAGTGCCTTGATGAGCGTTTATGCGATGGGATGATTTACCAGCTTCACAATGCACGGTTGGGACGAGGAATATTTGCGGAGTTACGAAAATGGATATGTAGAGGCATGGACCGGAGGACGACGGCAGTCATGCGCTTTTGCACTCGGGCCTACATGCGGCTGTAGACCTTCTGCGCGTGGGAGAACACCACTATGAAATAGCTATGGAATATAACGAGAATACCAACCACATGGCTTGCGGCTCAGTCGATGGTCTCCATGCCCCCAGCTGGTGTCGACGCGCCACAGATCGGACTGCACACGATATGATCGGACCTGGGATGAGTGAACACTTCCATAATGCTGCTGATTATTAAGGACCTGTCTTTGGCGCGACGGAGGCGTCACAGCGGAGAGGGGCCGCTTTGGAGTTGACCTGGGGGATGATGAAGAACCCCTGGCTAGTCATGGATCGTGACCGGGCACACGTGAGAGTGAGTTCGTACTATAGGGTCGTGGCCCCGGTAAAGCAATATGCATCGTGCACTACTTCTGTACAGGAATAGCAGACGATCGCACCAACGCACATGTCCGTACATACACGAATACGCGTCATCTGCGGCGCGCGTGCGGTCGGCTCGAAGCAATGGCCAAGGAGAACAAGACTCAACGGTGGCGGTAGATCCAATTGCTGAACACGCGCTAGGGCGTCTCGTGTGTTGCATCATTGGCCGACCGCGTGTCTCGCCAGTTCAGTTTTGATGAAGCCTTCCTTGGCTGCAGGGGAAGCAACGACGCACCCCTTGGCGCGGCGAGCGTCGGTGTTTCTTCTGTCTCTCTCTCTCCATCTCATCGCTTTCCTTCCTCGTCGACTATTCCCCCCCTCCACACTCACGACAACCGCTCTTTCTTTCAACCACAATCACGGTGGTTTCTTTCTATCGCTTCTAATCACACTTGCCTCTCACTCGTTTCGAGGCTTCTTCCATCGCCTGTTATTTTTCGACTCTTCACTTTCCCGCCTTTCCCGTCGAACAACCACCACTGTCGCACGAGCAGGTATCACCGCGGTGCGCAACATGAAGGGAGCCGCCGCATTGGTCGCGGCTTCGGCTGCGCTGGCAAAGGCTGCTGCTGCTCCGAATGTTGCAGCCCGAGCATCGGGGATCCAGCCAGTCACGGTCAAGGGCAATGGTACACAATCCCCAACGCCAGGCAGACACGGCATTCGCTGACCTTCAATAGCATTCTACGCTGGAAATCAGCGTTTCTATATTCGCGGCGTCGACTACCAGCCTGGTGGCTCATCGCAAGCCGCGGACCCCATCGCAGACACCGACGGCTGCCAGAGAGATATTGCTGAGTATGGCGAACGTGGAGCGGACTGTTTTCTGACAACTTACTGATCGATACGATCAGGTTCAAGAAGCTGGGCGTCAACACGATTCGTGTGTACACGGTGGACAACACTGCCAACCATGACGAATGCATGAGCGCACTGGCAGATGCTGGCATTTACCTTGCGCTCGACGTCAACTCTCCCAAATACTCGATTAACCGTAACGAGCCGGCTCAATCCTACAACCCGACATACTTGCAATCCGTGTTCGCCACGATCGATGCCTTCCAAAAGTATGACAACACGCTCCTCTTCTTCTCTGGAAACGAGGTCATCAATGCGGACAACAACACCAACTGCGCTCCTTACATCAAGGCTGTCACTCGTGATATGAAGCAGTACATTGGCAGCATGGGCTACCGCAGCATTCCAGTCGGATACTCGGCCGCTGATGTCGAGAGCAACCGTTATGACATGGCCCAATACATGAACTGCGGTACCGACGACCAGCGCAGTGATTTCTTCGCCTTCAACGATTACTCCTGGTGCGACCCATCTTCTTTCACAAAGTCCGGATGGGATCAGAAGGTCCAGCAGTACTCCAACTACAGCATCCCACTTTTGTGAGTTGGTCGATGAACCTCTGTCGTAATGACTCCCATGCTGATTATTCGCAGCCTGAGTGAATTCGGATGTATCACCAACAAGAGAGATTTTGGAGAAGTCGCAGCTCTTTACAGCACCCAAATGACTTCGGTCTACTCTGGCGGTCTCGTCTACGAGTACTCCGAGGAAGGTAGCGGTTACGGTCTCGTCACGATCGATGGGAACAGCGTGACTGAGAAACCCGACTTCCAAGCACTCGAGGAGGCCTACGGGAAAACCAAGGCACCGAGTGGCGATGGTGGCGCTAAGACAAACGGCAGCCCATCGCAATGCCCAACTGAGAGCAACACTTGGGAGGTGAAGGACTTCACGGGCGAGAATTTGCCAGCCATTCCATCAGGCGCAGAGAAGTACATGAAGAATGGTGCCGGCAAGGGCCCAGGTCTCAGCGGTCCAGGTTCGCAAGACGCTGGTGGTGCTTCTACCGGCACCGCTACCCCAGGTTCTGGCAGCGTCACTGCTACTGGCAAGGCTGGCTCTACATCTTCTGGCGCTGCTGCAGGATCGTTGATCATGGGCGAGATCGGCTTCGCGCCATTCATCTGTACCGGTGTGGTGATGATGTGCTCGCTCCTCGGTGCTGGCCTCTTCGTTTAAAAGCGAGAGATCGAAGACGGGCTGAGAAGGAAACGTGTGTATAGACTCGCTGCTGTGAGCACCGCTTGGAATTGCATGGGATTAGAACCGCTGCTGCTGCTGCTGCTGTTATCGCCAGCGCACAAATTATGATGGCGTTGGATGCACCATAGTTGAAAGCAATGTTTTCACATTCTACATTTAATTGGATCTTCGCGATTCCCCATTTAAAGTTGGGAAGGGTATCAGGTCACTACTGTAATTTCTGGTCATCATCTTTCGCCGGAAAGCCACTGCAGCGAAAACGTGGACTGCACGTTTGTGGAACACAGTATGCCCACATGCATGCAGCTCGATTCCCCCTGGTTCGCAGATGGCAGAGATTGTGCTTCCAGGCATGCATGCTGAACCACCGCACACTCCTTCCACAAGCACATTTCCCCGGGGCCGAAAACAGAAGTTTTTCGGATTCCCATCTGAACTAGTTCTCGTTCACACGTATGTTATACACCAATCATCATCAGTCAGTCCTATGAGTTCGAATACAGCAGTAAGTACTTCATTCACACCCACCCCCTCCGGGTCCAAATCAAAATAGCAGGAAGAAGAGGAGGAGGAGGAGGAGGAGGAGAAGAAGAAGAAGGAAATATCACTCTCTCACACACACGCAAACACACATTTGATCAATTGAACTCAAGTCATCCATCCATCCATCCAATCAGTAAAGAATCAGAAAAAAAAAAGAAAAAAGAAAATCAATCCTCCAACCCCGCCACCTTCTTCCTCCTCCCCCACACCTCATCGGCATCCTTCTTCCCCAACGTCTCCGGCACAAACCACGCAATAAACCCACCAAACAGGATGGCAAACCCGGCGAAAAGGAAATATACTTGTCCTGTTCCCATGCGTTGATTGATCAGCGGGAAAAACTGCGCGACGACGAAGGTAGCGATCCAATTCGCTGCGAGAGCCCAGCTTTGGACGGCGCCGACGGCTTCGGAATTCACGAGTTCGGAGGCGAGGATGAAAGGGATGGGGCCGAGGCCGAGACCGAAAGAGGCGACGAAGAGGATGACGCTGATCGCGGAGAGGAGTTTGATGCTTTGCATCATGGCGACGGCGAGGAGGACGGAGGAGATTCCCATGCCGGTTATGGAGAGGAGGAGGCTGCGTTTTCGGCCCCATTTGTCTGCTAGCGGTGCGCAGGAGGTGGTGATGAGGATGTTGATGAGGGCGACGAAGACGTTGAGGAGGGCTGCATTGGTGCTGAGGAGGGTGGAGAGGAGGCCTACGCCGTACATTACTATGCTGTTTATGCCGGTGAATTGTTGCGCGACCATGATGGCGATGACGGAGATTACGGCGGGGCGGGTTGTGGGGTGGGCGCTGACGGCGAAGAAGCCGAGGGTTTGGGTGGGCTTGCTGTGGGTGGTGGGGGATGATGATGGGTCGTTGGCGAGGAGGGTGGCTTGTTCGGAGTCGGGGTCTTCGTGTTGGTGTTCGTCTTGAGTGGAGGAGTCGCCGAGGGCTAAGATTTCGTGTTCGATATCTGCGGAAGGTGCGCGGAGGCTGCGCAGGACGGTCTTCGCTTGGGATGTTTTACCAGCGTCTGCGAGGTATTTGGGCGATTCTTGGCCTGCGAGGACAAGTCCAATCATCTGTGCGAGAGCAATGGCTCCTCCCACTCCTAGTATAATCCTCCACATCTGTCCTCTGCTTAGGAACAACCCCAGTGCTTGGGTGATGAGGATTCCGCAGTTGGTGAGGATTTGTGTGAAAGCGCCGAAGAAGCCTCTCTTGTCTGGTGGGGATATTTCACTGATGTAGATCGGAACCACGACTGTTGCTCCTCCTGCGCCTACTCCTGCTACCAGACGTCCAAATGCCATGACGCCGATGTTTGGAGCAGCTGCCTCAAATAGAGGTCCTACGGCTGCAAATGCGCTCAGATATATCATCGTCTTGAGTCGCCCATGTTTGCCTGTGACGGGACCTGCAGAGAGGGCTCCAATCAGTCCTCCCAGCGTGAAGAAGGATGATACGAGGCCGAATTGAGCAGGACTCATGGGGATACATTGCGGGAGGGAGGTGCTCGATGAGCCTGTGCTGAAGGCGTCTCTGAGGCGATGCAAGGTCGAAGCGTTGCTGTGTTCTTTGGCGCAGGTGATTACTTCTTGCGGCGCGTTGAGTTCTGCGAGGTGGTAGCCGAACAAGAGAGGTCCCAGGGCGGCTGTGAGGAGCAGGTAGACGAAGTACGGTGACAGCTCGCCGAGGAGCGCCATGGTGTGTTACTGCGACGTGGATGCGGCGGTGTTCATGGTCTGCTGCAACCTACGGCTCGATCATGCGGCGCAGCACGTGTTGCTGATGCCAGAGTGAGGTCGATGTCGTGCGGCTCGGCAGGTCGAGCTTTCGATGTTTGCGCATCCGTCTGAGACGGCATCTACCGTCCGCTGTACTGCACATAATATGCACGTTGCTGGCCCCGTCGTGCAACTCGTTCCCAAACCCAAGCGGCTAGAACTAGTCTAGTCTATGGTAAGCGAAGCTCTCTCCCTACCAGCGCAGGACGCGTTGCGGTCCGCGAGCCCGCTCACATCATTATTATTCACCATCTAATAAATCTGCAGCTCCAGGCGCTGGCCTCGCCGGCGGGTTCATCACAGTACAGTACAGTACAGTAGCCTGGAGTGGTGCCTGCCTGCAAGAAGCCAAAAACACGAGAAGCAGCTGCAGGTGGCTGTTGGAGAACATGACTTCCAACCCGCCGTCCGCCGGCATGGGTCCTCCAGGACCGGCGGCTCCTCCTCCATTGCCTTCCGCGCCTCCGAGCGTAGGGCCGATGCAAACGCAAAGCCTCAAAAGGAACGCCCAGGCTGCTTTTGACGGTAAGTGCTCTTGCGGGAAATCCACTTCGTTGCTGTGATTCAACAACCCTGCGATATCATCAACTCAGACCACATGACTTCTGAGTGATGACACTGCATTTGGCTATGTATGGGCTCTTCCAAATACAGATATGCATATACTCATGGACTTCCAGATCCAGGAACTCCTCCACTTGTGAGGATGAACGCTACCCCGTATGCCCCGCAACGACACATCAATGATAATTACGACATTGTCGGCTTCATCAGCAGTGGAACGTATGGACGAGTATACAAGGCTGTCAACAAACGAGGCGTCCAGCAAGCACATCCTGCCAAGCATCCTGATGGCAGACCTATCGAGGCGTTCGCCATCAAGAAATTCAAGCCTGACAAAGAAGGCGAGCTCCAATACACCGGCATCTCTCAATCGGCCATCCGGGAAATGGCACTATGCACAGAGCTGAGCCATCCGGCATTGATTCATCTGGTCGAGATTATTCTGGAGGCGAAATGCATCTTCATGGTCTTTGAGTATGCAGAGCACGATCTATTACAAATCATTCATCACCATAGCCTCCTTCCTCGAACGCCCATCCCGGCATCGACACTTCGATCCTGCATGTATCAGATCTTCTCAGGCCTGCTGTACCTTCATCAAAACTGGGTGATTCATCGTGATTTGAAACCAGCGAACATCATGGTCACATCGTCGGGAGCCATAAAGATCGGAGACCTGGGACTGGCACGATTATTCTGGAAGCCACTGCATGCACTGTTTTCGGGCGACAAGGTGGTCGTGACAATATGGTATCGCGCACCCGAGCTACTACTAGGCAGCAGACACTATACGCCGGCAATCGATCTCTGGGCTGTGGGTTGCATATTCGCCGAGCTATTGAGCCTACGCCCAATCTTCAAAGGAGAAGAGGCGAAACAGGACTCCAAGAAAGCAGTACCATTCCAACGCAACCAAATGGGAAAGATTGGCGAGATATTGGGACTTCCCAAGAAGAACGACTGGCCCCTACTTGCTTCCATGCCAGAGTATCCAAATTTGTCCAGTGTCGGCATGCACAACCCAGGCGTCAACCGACCTCTGACTCTCGAGAAATGGTACCGCAACACGTTGCAAAACAATCACTACGGGAGCACTTCCGGCGCGCCACCTCCAGACGATTCTGCCTTGGATCTGTTGAAGAAATTACTCGAATATGATCCCCTCAAGCGGACGACGGCGGAGCAAGCCCTCAAACATCCGTATTTCACTGGGGGGCCTAAGCTGCCTTCTTCAAATTGTTTCGAAGGACTGGAAACGAAGTATCCTGCGAGGAAAGTGAGCACGGAGGCGAATGAGATAGGGACGAATAGTCTGCCGGGTACGAAGAGGACGGGTTTGCAGGATGATCGATTGGGTCCTGCGCACAAGAAGATGAGGGATGGGTGAAGCTGTTTTTGGTCAAGGCGACCTTGAGCGAAAAGTTTGTACCAGCGATGGATGAGGGCGTAAGCTGGACATCCGTTTAACACAGCTGCTGGGCGAGCACACAGACAAGAACGTCCCGCCGCACTGGACTCCGGACACAGGTCGGCAGGAGTCGTCGCTGCGTGTCTACCAGCCCGATGAGACCACGTGCGCAGCGACACGAGCCTACATGCTACGGAACACCAGAGACCACACATTGCATCGCAAGATCGCGCGTCCTCGGGAATCCAACGAACACTGGCTGGCTCCTTTATTATGTTCGCACTGGAGCACACCCGCTAAAGTGCGCATAGCTTCTAGACTATCTGCCACAGCGCCCAAAGTGGCATCACCTTCGGTTGAAGTATGCAGTAACTTCATGACAACTTCGGTATACTTCCGACCAGCAGAAGCTTTCTAAGACGTCGAACGATCGCTTCATTCATGACATGCTTTGGTTCGTCGCTTTCGGGATGTAGCAAGTCGTCTCTCTTGCTTTCATGTAGTCTAGTGGCTGGGCGGCATTGTTATTATCTTCTTCATCTTCGATCTCCGCCTCGTCGTTCTCGTTACTCTCGACACAAGTTGCGACACATGCCCGAAATCTTTTCATGATCGCCAATCTTCGCAACAAAGGTGCCAAGGCGTGCTTTATTCTAATAGAGTTCAGGATGTGTCAAGACCACACGAGATGAATGGGCCACGACATTGGCCGCCCGTCAGCCACATGGAGCGTCGCGCCCTCCCTCTTCGTGGTGACAACGCACGTCTACGTATCTCGGCGTGCTCTCTGCAACTCTCACAGACACCCGACCTTTAATTGCCGCATTTCGCCTCCTTATTTACAAGCCCGCTTTTGCCTCTTTGTTAAAAATTCAACTACTATAGTCTATAAAGACGTAAACTCCGCTCTATAGTCTAGGTTACTATAGGTCACTCTTAGAATAAACAAGAGACCGCATTCCTTTTACGCCAGATTGTGCCATCTATAGCATCAGGTACAAGAGTATGCACATGGACGGAGACATGTATTATTAATTCATGATAATTTCATATCCTCGCCTTCACGGGCGTCAACCCAAACGTATGCCAAAACTCCCTCGAATCATAACACCTCCCCAAAACCTCCATACTCCTCGGCAAAGCCCTCACGTCCTCCTCCCACATCAATTCATACACCCATTGTGCCTGGTCACTCGGCTTCCTCGTGACATCCTCATCGGGCTCCGCCCCCTCTGCCCACCCGGCAAACAACTCCCACCAATCATACACCACCCCATCCGTCAACATCCATCGCTGCCCTGCAGCTTTGTTCCAGTTTTGTGAGACGGCGACGATCGCTCGCGCAACGTCGATGCCGTGGATCAAATGTACGGATTTCTTGTTCTTGACATCTTCTTTTGTTTTCGCTACGCGGTCGACCCAGTTCCGCGCGTCGCGGGGTCCGCCGTGGAGGCCTGCGAGGTTCAGGACGGAGCCATGCAGGGCGAGGAGGGCGTCTTCGGCTGTGGCGCGTTTGTTGGTCTTGTCGTAGGGTGAGGCCCGGGTGACATAGGGTGGGTGTTGTTGCGGGATTTGCCAGATGCCGGTGCTACCGAGTTGGATGATTTGGGGGTGTGAGGAGGAAGGGTGCGATTTGGTGTAGCCGTGCACGACAAGGTGGGTTTGCGAAGGGGAGGTGAGAGGGAAGGTTATGAGGAGGGTTTTGGCGGTTGGTAACGAGGAGAATTGGGATTTTTCAGATGTGGAGGCTTCTTCGTCGGGGTCGAAGGTCCATTTTATTGTGCGATGGTTCGCGACGTCGCGGCCATCGCGTGTGGTTGCGGCGAAGGTGATGTTGTGGTGGGAGAGGAGCGGGATCAGAAAGGTTGCTGTCCAGCCTGCGCCGAGGATGAGGAAGTCGACGTTTTGCATTGTGGTGGTGAGAGGCTGATGGGTCGGGATGAGTGTTGGATTTGCAATGTTGTCTGTCTACTGTCACATTGGGTATGCGCGGGATTGTAGACTATGCAGTCAGCATCATCACAATGAAGCTCTGGAGCTTGATCCCGCGCCGAGGTGTGTGTGTGTATTGTATTGTATTGTACCTGCGTCATCCTCGCTACACTTTCTCGATGAACGTCCATGCCTTGACCTGCTTACACAGCAATAGAGTTGACAGGCCTACAATAACCTAGAGTGTATCACACGATGCTTCCATGAAAAGTTGTTTCTGCAGAGTGCCTCTCTCGCCCCGCTCGGTCGAGTTTCAAAGAAGTAGACTGTGCTATCCTTTTATAATAAGGGGCGAGTGCCTTACACGCTCGGGTATTGTACGCCGTCGTTCCGCTCGCTCGCTCTTCCCGCTTGTCCGGGCACAGTTCCAGAGTCTGTGCGGCAGCAGTGTGACGCAGAATGTTGAAGTTAAGGGCTAACTACAATAAATCAGGATCCATAAGGGCTAACTAACATTTCGACCCGGACACATGTGTTTCCACTTGACCCGCAGCCGCCGCATAGCTTGTACAAGATCCGATTAAGCCCCGCGCCACTGGGAGACTTCACTCGGCGTACACCATGGCGCCACTTGCTACTTTATTCTCACTGGCATTGGGGTCCCTCGCATGCGTGAATGCCATTGATGTGCGTCTGGGTGTAAACCTAAGGTCTGAGACCAAACGAGAGGTGAGAGGAAGCAGAGGAGCACGATCAGGTCTCCCAGCTCACACTCCAAGCAGGCTTCAGCTCTATCCAAACGAGCCGGGCCTTCACTATCAGCTCTGTTCCCAGAACACAACTTCTCCGTCCCCATAGACCACTTCCACAATGAGACAAAGTACGAACCACACAGTAACGGCACTTTTCTGCTTCGCTACTGGTTCGATGCTTCCTTCTACAAACCTGGCGGCCCGGTGATTATTCTGCAATCAGGCGAGACCAGTGGAAAGAAGAGAGTGCCATTTCTTTATTCGGGAATATTACACGAGATAGCCAAAGGCACAAATGGCATCGGCGTTGTGCTCGAGCATCGCTACTATGGGACGTCATGGCCAGTGCCGGACCTCTCGACCGAGAACTTCAGATTTTTGACTACTGCACAAGCACTGGCCGATGCGGCTTACTTCGCGTCGAACATTCAATTTCCTGGCCTCGAGAAGTATGGCGACCTTACGGCAAAGACCACACCTTATTTCTCATACGGCGGCTCATACGCAGGAGCTTTCAGTGCTCTGCTGCGAGTCATCTATCCGGATGTGTACTGGGGCTCCATCTCCAGCTCTGGCGTGACCAAGGCTATCTGGGACTACTGGCAATACTTTGTTCCTATCGCAGAGAACGCGCCTCCAGATTGCATTGACGTGCAACGGAAACTTGTCAGCTTTGTGGATGGCATCATTTGTGAAAGAAACGATACCCATCTGTCTGAGCAGCTCAAGACCGTGTTCGGCTTAAAAGGGCTTGATTACGACAATGATTTTGCTCAGGCCGTGACTCTGAATCCTATGGGAGCCTGGCAAGAGTTGAACTGGGCTCCGGATGGAGGCAGCAATGCTTTCTACGAGTATTGTGATAACATTACATCCACCGAAATTCTCTACCCCGAAATCGAGAGCAGACGATCTGCAGTGGAGAACCTGATCAAAGAGTCCGGATCACAAGCAGACACGACCCAGATCCTAAACACAATAGGATATTTCAATGCAACACAGCTCGAGGAACAACGGAACTCTAACGACACCATTGAACAACATTTCGGCACCCACAATGAGACCGACTATGCTCCGACCAGTATTTCCGAAGCTTCCTTCAAGAGCTGGCCATACCAATACTGCACCGAATGGGGCTACCTCCAAACAGGCAACACGCCCCCCGAATTCGGCCCATCACTCGTCTCCCGCACCATGACCCTCGAATACCTATCCATGATCTGCAGACTCGCATTCAACATCACCGAACCCCCCAACGTGGACATCATCAACCAATACGGCGGCTACGACATCTCTTACCCCCGCCTCGCCATCGTCGACGGCGCCTGGGATCCTTGGAAACCAGCTACACCACACGCATTCCAATTCGGAGCGAAGAATCGGACCAGTACGGCTTCGGAGCCGTTTATTTTGATTTCAGAGGCCGTGCACCATTGGTGAGTTTTGCCCACTTACAACACCACACCACAACATGACATGACATGACAACGTCACGGACCAAAAAAAATTCCAACCAAATATCATGCTTTATCTCCTCCTCTGCTCGCTGCATCTGAAATCTGAAACTGACTAACACATGATAAATCCTCATCAGGGACGAGAACGGTCTCTTACCAGGCGAGACAATTTCTCCTCCTGCGAGAATCGTGGACACGCAGAGAAGGCTGGTCGAAGCGGTTCAATCGTGGATGCTAGAATGGGAACTTGCGAAGACATCGTGGCATCAGGAAGTATAAGTTTCTCAAGAACTCATGGATGAAAAGCCTTGCGCAGAAGATTCATATGCGATGTCGGTAGTGGGATGATGAGCTCTTCCTGTGTGAATAGAAAGGACCAGACTAATGAGATGATGCCTTTTTGCCAAATTTTCTAGCAGAGCAGGCAATCCACGAGCAGCCCATCATTGACCAGGTTGATAAGACAAATAAATAGACCGCGCGATACAGTCCGTATGGTGTCTCAACAGCAAAGACATGCAAATCTGCGACTCGCATTCATTTCGTATCCTCTCATCTCATGTACACGTTCCCAGCAAAAATACACTCGTTCCGTTGCTCCATGTCCGTACTGTACTGTCCTCCTCGGGGAACCCATCATCGCAAGTAAAACTAACGTGAGAACTCATCTGCGGAGCCCATCAAAGCACTCTCACCCTAAGCCGCAGCCTCGATTTGAATCATTCTCTCCACGGCCTCATCGACGTCAATTCCGACGCCGAATTGCTCAATCGCATCCTGCGCCTTCGGCACGCCGATCAACGCAATCGTGCGAGGAACGACGATATCAAGGACCTGGAAACATCCGAATGCGACGAGTTTCTTCAGATTGGGGCAGCTGCGGAAGATGCCCGTGATGACGGCATTGTCGACGGCATTACAGAAGCTGACGTTGATGTATTCTAGAGCAGGGTAGTTTTGGCTGCCGTTGAAGACATCCATGAAAGCGGGAAGCCCAATGTGGCGGCAGGAGGGGATGTCGAGGTGTCTGAGATGAGAGCCCGAGTGAGCCATGAGAGCTTTGAAACCCGCGGATGCCATGCCGATGGCTTCTGGAGGCCCGTCTGGGTGGTTATTGTCGACGTCTCGCGTGCTGTTGAAGTCAACAAAGGTAAGAGGCGGGTTGGACCAGTTGGTGAAGAGGGCTTCGAAGCTTGCATCAACTGCATAGTCGTTCTCCGAAATGCGCAATTTCGTCAACTGGTGGCAGTTGTCGTGAATCGCTTGCAGAACGTTTTCGTCTACCTCGTAGCACTTTTCGAGTGACAAAGTCCGGAGTTGTGGCCCGCGTTTCTGTACAAGATCGAGAAGTGTGTTGACATCGACCGACCCGCTCATCATCAGTGATAGACGTTCGAGATTCGGCATCTCCGCGATCGCTCGAAGAGCACCATGCCCAATGCGACGGCACATCTTCAGCTTCAGGCGCTTGATGTTGGGGCAAAATCTGACCATGTCTTCCACTACCGTGTCATCAAACGCAGCATCCAGCCACTTCAGCATCACAGTTTCCAATTTCTCGCCGAGCTCGCGGAACGCGCGTTGCCACATTCCATTAGAGACGAGGTTGGCCGCGTAGAATTGGATATGCTTCAGGTCTCGGCATCGTTCTAACATGTAGTCGATAGCCTTGTCTTTGAGCTGGCAGCAGTTCTGCAGCACGAGTGTCTCCATCTTGGGCACCATGGCGAAGATCTGGTGGTAGTCCTCTTCTTCGAGATACGCTGCATCGTGGAGTATGACAGCATCCAAATCTGGTCGCAGGAAGAGAGGAAGCGCTTTCGGCTTGAGTACACGCTTCTTGGAGAAAATCTGGCTAAGTCGTTCCAGAAGCGGCTGAGGCATATGTCCAAGGTCGTCGACATCCTCATGAAACTCCACAGCCTTCGCGATACACAGTTCCTGTAGCGTCTTCGCCCCACCAACGGTATACCCATCGAGCCGGTCGCTCTCCATTTTTCGCCGCTTCCTACCCACCGGCTTAGGCGCCGCGGCTTTCTTCTCTTTCTTTAAATCCTTCGTAAGCTCTTTTCCGCAAGGCGTGCACAACAGACCCCCATCTGGTCCCTCCTTGTTGTATGGCGTCACAGTGAACCGCTTGCCGCATAGGTCACAGTTCTCGAGTTGTCCAGGAGCCGGGCGCGACTTCTTGTACATGTCCTTAGCAAAGTCGGCATCGAAATCGCTATCATCGTCGTCTGAATAGTCCTTCTTGCCCTTTTTCTTGCCCTTCTTCGATGAAGATGCTTTCGCCTTCTTGGCCTTCTCCTTGGCATCTTCTGTCACACGCTTGCGCTTCTTGCTCTTTTCAGCCTTCTCTGCTTCTTCCGCGGCCTCCGCTGCTGCTGCGGCTGCTGCGGCCTCATCATCGGCGCTGGTTGGTGTCGGCGCATTCGATGCCTCCTCTGAAGCCTGCTCCGCCTCACGTTGTCGTCGTCGCCGCTCGAAGTCATCGCGAATCTGCTGTGCAGAGATGTTGTTCGCCTAGGACATTTTAGCATGCCACTTCTCGACCGCATTGATGGTTCGAACCTACAGCGAGGTAGTCTGTCAGTGCGGAGTTGGGACCCCGAATTGCGCGGCCAGCGCTTCTTCTGCCCGACATGCTGTTTGATGTATCGAGTGTAGCTTCAAGCAGAGTGCAATGCGAAAGCAGAAGTGTTTGTGTAGAAGGTAAAGTCGAACAATGCAGGCAGGTGGCAACCTAGGAGGCAATGTTCCAAGACAGGGTCCATTCACGCGTTCACGCGTAAAGTGGAAACGCCTGCATGTGCACGTGTGCACGTGAAAGCGGGTTCTGAAATCAGCTTACTTTCACTTGTCAAGTCTACTCAATGCCCAAATGCAACAAGGTGAGAATCACCGATGCTTTAGTGGAACTCCGCCTGCACACTGCCATATTTAACCCCATCCACTCTCAATTCAAACACCAATCCTGTCTCAATGTACATCCTCAGCTCGAAGTCAAGATTCATGAACTCGACGCCTTTTGTTGTGGTCAATCTGGTGAATAGTCCAGGCGGTACCGCCGACAGGTCTGTTGTCAGAGTGCAGAGGCTGCGCAAGCTCTTGTTGTACGCATCTGGGGCTTCATCGAAATCACAAGCGATCAACTCGTCTTCCACGACGAGGGACTGACCAGGGCGGAAGTTCCGAGTGTAGTGAAAAGATATGGGTGTTTCGGGGGCGACAGCAGTGCCCTGTACGCATGTTAGTATCGCCTTCAGTATTGAGCCGTACGCGCAAGCTCACCTTGGCGATATGCCATTGCATTCGATCAGACACTGGGCAGCACCGTCAGCAAGCGATCGAGTTGCGATCCGATGAACACAACCTACCCATCCATTTCTCCCACAGCGGAGACCAATAACGATCGTCAACAGGGTGTTTGCTCTCATCATAAACGGTTGCATAGCTCGTGCCATAATGGAACCGCGCTTGACGCTTCTCGACCAGACTGCCCTCGAGACCACGGATCACAGCTCCTCTGACGACAGCCGTCCAAGCATGTAAAGGCTGCAGCACTTCGATAGCTGTCTGCGGTGCCTTCGCAGCCTCATGAGTCGGCTTCTCCGTGTACTGCGGTGGCGGACTCTGGTTGAAATGCTCCTTAAGCTTTTTGTACAAGTAGTTGCTCTGCCCAAAGCCTCCAACCAGGATGATGCCAGAAACTGTGCCGCCGCTGTCTCGAATCGCGTTGACCTGCCCGTTCACAAGCTCAATGCAATCCGTAATGATGGGATCAAAGATACTTTTGACCTGCTCAGCAGACATGACCAGAAATCCGCTTTCGAGACCGGCATCTTCATCATCTGGCAGACCAGGAAAAGGCACATTCACTTCACCGTGCTCTTCTTCGTTGAAATTACGCTTGATGAACTCCTCGAAATATTTGAGACCCATCTGCCATGTCTTGGGCTTCTTTTCTCGCATGTTGTCGTAGCTCTCCTGGCCGATTCGTTGTCGCACCGCATCCTCGAAGCGATAATTCAGCATTGCCGATCCACAAAGCCCGCCCGAGCCGACGTTACTTTCCTCGATGCGGAGAGGCGAGGCATCTGTGATCTTGTATGCTATCAGATCTACCGTACCACCTCCTGCGTCACAGACAATGTAGTTCTCTCCCACTTTGAGACTACTCGGCTGCATGCTCTTCAGTGTGTATACCGCTGCTGCTTCCGGCTCAGAGATGAGTCGCAGGTCGTGTCTGTCGCCCATGCCGGCCTTTTCAGCTGCTTGCAGTGTTGCAGTCTTGGCCGCATCTGACCACACTGCAGGCACCGTGAGGACGAATGAAACAGTCGTCGTGCTCATGAATCCCTCGCCATATCTTCTCGTCAACGTCTCCATCGTATGCTCGTAGATCTTGGTCAGGTAGTCTGTGACCGCATTGAAGACAGTTCGATCGCTCTTTCGGAGGAGTGCTGCCGTTTCGAGGGGGCTGACGAAGTGTGGTAGTCTCTGGTTTCGGTCGAGGAACAGCTTGATGCAGCGAAGGCGAGACTCCTCCGGCTTGAACTGAAATCCCCATCGTATCTGCATACTGTCGCCATTCTGTTCTCCGCCATCACTGTCGCCTTTGACAGGCGCATCGGTCGTGGTATATGCGATCTCGGTCGGGACTTTGTCAGATGTTATGCCATTGCCTCCGGGCCATGACTTGATGATGTCGATGTCGTCGGGAGTGGCCTGGCATTTGAAAAGATTTTGTCAGTTACATGAGCTTGAGTGCGGTTTGTGCACTCCTCATTGCTGTCAAGACGCTAAAAGACGTACACTGTAAGCTGCGGCTACACCAGAATAAGTGGTGCCGAAATCGACCCCCACGATGAGTCTGTCCTGGGTATCGTCTGGGATTTCAGGAACCGAAAGGTCGGCCTCTTCCAGTGTGAGCGTTGTAAACGAAGCTGTCGCTGCTGCCATGGGAGTTTCTTTGTGACTGGCACCATTGCCGTTGCGCGTCATCCTGCCCGTGTGTCCGTGGACCGCGCTTGCGTATTGTAAATACGCAGATCTCTACGGTCGCGCGGATACGACCACAGTCAGGCTCCCATGAGTCCAACTCCTGTAGAACTGCCGAGTAGATTAGGGAACCAAGCCCGCTCGAGGCTTTGGGTCAGCCTCTGAATCTGGTGGCCCGCATTGACTTTTGTGAAAGCCACAATCCATATATTCCAGCCTGAGCAGTTCGTCCCAAGCTGTTAGCCGTGCGATTATTGGAAACCTCCGGCACGCCTCGCAGCTGACGGATAGCAGGGCGAAGCTTGGGCATGATATGCGCCATCCGCCTGAAGCCAATATCGGCATTAGTTAGCTCAGTCAGCCTGGTGGGTTTAGAGTGCAGATCCGCCTCCAAATGGTCCAAAGCTTGCTGGCGACCTCCACACTCCTGACTTCTACCCACGTGCATAGTGGCATTATTCCGTATGCAACCAGCGGAGATGGCGGAGCCGAACGTTCATCACACAGACTCTTGAATCTGTCCACTGTTCCTGGGTAATTTGAAACAGCTTCGCTCGTCATTGTAGCATAAAAAACCGGCCAGGCTCATTAGTGGGAGAACTCATTCAGTTCACCACACCCAGTCCTGTTGCAAAAATGCCGATACTGCCGTAACTGGAGAGGCCTGAAGTGTAGATATCTGGTGCCTTCCGTTGGAGGAGGCGAGAGCAGATCCCTTACGGCTGCCGAAGAGATGGAGCCGAATAGCGTGCCCGGTCAGGCTGTGGAGGCGGAAGAATCGCCACGAGCTGCGACACACACAGCGTCGGACGCCGAAACCACCGTCGAGACCGTATTGGAAGTGTCGCCGAGAATGCCATGGCATGATAAGAGCGCAACAGGAAGCCCAACCGGATCCGACAGCCGTGAAGGATTGCGGCGGACCACGCCCAGGATCGCCAGCTTGAAAGCCACTTTCGAGCGGTCTCACAGTGATGGATCCTTGAAAGACGCACGGAGACTTGAAAAGAGCAAGAGCCCGAGTCGCAATGGAGATAGCGACGCCGAAGCGCTCAAGTCCAAAGACGAGGAAATTGCGAGGTTGAGAGACCTGCTGGAGAAAGAGACGGAATTGAAGCAGGCACTAGAGGACAAGTGCAACGCGTTGGAAGAAGATGTCGAGAGGCTAGAATGTGATTTGGAACGACACGATGGAGACTGGCGAGCAGAGATGGATTTGCAGAATAAAAGGCTCGTTCTGGAGAGAGACAAAGCGCAAGATGCATTCGTGGAGATCAAGCGGCAGCTGCTGGCCTTGAAGCGCAGCATCTCGACGGCAACGCGCATGGACAGCCAGTATGCGGACGTGGGAATCACTGCAGAAATGCAAAACCTCTATCATGAAATGCAGAATTGGGTCGTGAATACCTTCCGCCGCACGAAGATGGAACGACCAGGCACTGAGGTGTTGGCAAGCTTGGAGAGTGTCGTAGAGCCCAGGCATCTGGACTATCTGCGCCCTTTGTTCCGAGACTGGGACCCAGCAAACAGATTCGCGGCGTTGCAGGCTGTGGTTGCTTGCTATCTGATGGAAGTCTGGAACGATCCATTGCTCTTTGGCCTACCTGCATGGCGAAAGGGCGTCAAGAAAGCCACGGACACAATGTCGACGATTCTGCCAATTGTATCCTATGACAAGTGGCGATCAGGGACACTGGACGCAATCAAGCAGAACGCAGACATCAAAGACGCCGTTGATTCAGCTGCTAAGGCGTTGAGCGAGATGATCTGCATAACCTTGACTTCGCTCACTGGAATGGAGGAGTCTGCCGCTATGACCTCTTCACTGAACACAATCGTCAAGCGCGTTGTGTCTCTGTCACACGTCTTTCGTGTACAGCATGCTCAATACCAATTTGTTCTGCCTGAGCCTGGGGCGCCATTCGACCCAGCGAGGATGGATGACACCTCCCTCGAAGCTACCTCTTCTTCCAATGCAATAACATGCGCTGCCTTCCCTCTCGTGCTCAAACTGGGCCATGGTTCCGACGAGGACGTAGAATCAACACGTGTCGTGGTCAAGGCCAAAGTCGTGTGTCGTCCGTGAAAGGACCGCATTCGATTCATTCATCTGTTCGGCTCACAAAGTGCGTTCTCTGCGACGCCGACTGGAACTGCTGCGTGGCCGACTGCTGTTGTCCCTGCTGGGCCGATTCAGCCAGTCGCTGAAGCTGGTGGTGTCTTCCAAGGTTGTGGTACGGGTGCGATCGAGTCGGCGCGGCTCTGGGCGTGGCCTACGGTCAGAGTCACGGTGTACGATCTCGGTCTCGCGAACCATACTGGTTTCATGGCGATGGAGGAGAGTGACGGGACTCGGTGGAATGCTGGTCATTGGCGTGCCTGAGCCCGAAGGTGTTGCGAAGTCGCGGACAACAGGCCCAGTTCTACCTGTACGCTCTGTCACTTCGCGCGTGGTGGAGCCGTCGTCATCGGAGATACGCAGACGCTGAACAGCATGCTCCAGTGCGTTGAAAGAACCGGTGAAGATGCGAGGCCGACTCTGTCCATGGCGTCTGGTTCTGACAACGGGGCCCAACTGAGATGGGCCAGCAACGGCTTCCGTGGCGACATAGTTGCTCGGTTCGATTGTCGCAGCCCGGTTGTGTTGGCCACGTCTGTGGATCTGCTCTTCTACGACACTGAACGACGCCATGACGTTGCTCGGTGTTAAGGGTGCGCTCAAAGAACCGGTGGAAGGGCCGTCATATGGGGTGCTCGGTGCTTGTGTGGCCGTCGGACTGTCATCGTCGCCCAGCTGAGCGCGAGCTGCCAGATCTGGTGTCGCGATACGTGATGCGTCTCTGGTTGCGGCGTTGAGGGTAGAAGGTCTATGACGACCACCAGGCTTAGAAGCAGGCAGGGCTTCTCTCAGCTCCGCCCGAAGTGCCTCTACTGGCTGTTCATAGTGCTCAGCAGGAGTGGTCGTGGTCTGATGCGCTTCCTCTGCTGGGTATGGTTGTGTTCTGGAAGTAGTGCTGCTCGCTGCAGACTTTTGTTGTTGACGGGCAGCTCGCTCTTCGGCCGCCTTCTTGAACAAGTGGTCACACACATCGATCTTCTGCTGCGTGCATGCTTTGTCGCTCTGCGCGCTGTCATACCTGGATCGAGAACGAAAAGGTTAGCACACGTTCCAACGGTGCTTCTTCGAGAAAGAGCGGCGTTTGCTGTCGATGGGAAGACTACTATGCTTCACATGCAGCAAGACCAAGCACGCAATATCCCTGCGTCCAAAGCTTCACTTACAGGAACTCCAAGCGGAAATTCATGTTGTCAAGAGCCTCCTTCACTTTCAAAAGTTCTCCGTCCTCGAGGCCGGCAAGCGCTGGGTGGTACAGCTGTTCGCAAAACGTCGATGACAGCAATTCGAATGTTGCTGCGATGGTGGCGAATGTGTCTCTGCAGAGATCGTCAGCGGTTGCAATCAGTGCTGGACGTTGCGGCACAAACCTGAATCGCTCGAGCTGTGTGTGGACGACTTGAATCTCCAGCTTGAAGGGGTTGTGCTTGCCGTGATGGGCTGGGACATTGAGGCGTCGTGCTTGTTGGCTGATGGCGCTCAGGTTCTCGCGCCACTCCCGCATCTGCATGTTGATGGTGCTGATCTCGGCCATTGCGCGCTCCGTGGTCTGCTTTGGCGGCTGCAAGCCCTCCAGGTACCGCTCTATCTCCTGGTGGATGCGCGAGACTGAGCAGAAAAGGCGACACATGGCGGCGTAGTCGGTGTCGTGAAGATCGAGCTGCCGCAGCTCACGCACGGCCTCGGGGATGTCGCCGGCCATCTCGAGGGCGAAGAGGTAGAGGGTGAGGTTGAAGGTGTGGGCGAATTGGCGGTCACCTGGAAAGCGGAGATCGTTAGCAGCGTTCTCCAGTCGGGCGTAACCCACCAAGTGGGCGAGGTCACGCCGGCGTCTCTCCATTGTCGGCTGGCGAGGCACGACAATGTGGTCGGGTGTGGCAGTGGCAGAGAGGGAGAAGGATGAGGAGTGGGAAGCGCAGGAAAACCCACCTCGCCGTCGCCTGCACGTGCAGATGTGAAGTGTTGTCGCCAACGGTCGTGAAGGCAACGAAGCAGGCAGGTGCAATCACCCACCTATGTGAAGCACAACGGTCAGACTATCACTCAGCTCTGTCAGTCTATGCAGGTCACCGCCGTCGGAGGCACCGCGGCGCTGCAATGCTGCCAGCAAGACCCGTCAGAGATGGATTGATGCATTCTTTGCTCACCCATCAAACCAGAAACTTCCCTGGAATCTAGATACCACCTTGTACTTCATATCCACCGGTGGCGCCTCGCAAGGCGTACGTCTCATTGAAGCATCAGCAGTACTTTCTACTCTTTCTCGACCTCCCCGAGACTGTCGCGCTGCCCTGCCAGAGTATGAGGTCGGATGACCGAACAGACAACCAGCAGAGGCAGAGACATATACCGGAGTACTCTCCCAAGCGACGATTGCATACTATCCCGCAAACACAAGGACACTACCGACTAGTAGAACACAGGTACGCGCGACATGCAGTGCAGAATACACTTTTGACAGGAAACAGGAAAAGGTCCACTTGGACGCTGGACACCTTCATTGAGAGATGTTGTCAAGATAACAGTATCAAGTATACACATTAATCATTTTCTTGCTTGACTGATCAGTTTTGGGGATATCTCTACCAAATCTCACACTTCGTACAATCTTCCACCTCTCGTTTCTATTGAGCAACGTCAATCGCTTACAAAGCGAAAACAGCAGCCAAGGCACCACCAACAACACCTCCCATAACTGGCAAGAGCGAACCAGCGCCACCAGTGGACTGCTCTGGCATGCCGCTCATGGTTGCAGATGGCATAGAGCCAGATCCGCTTTCCATACCAGACTCAGTTGGCATAGACGACATGGTGGCAGTAGCTGGCTCGACGACAGCCTCGTAAGCGTCGCAAGTGGGGCTCGCAGTGGCGATTGGGCAGTCCTCAGCAATGCAGATAGCCTGGAGCTCAGCAGAGGCAGTTGGTGGGATGGCAGCTGGTGGAGCGCATCGATATCCGAAAGCGTCGGTCAAGGCGGTGCCAACGGCAGTGACATCCTCCTCGGTGACACCGAACGACGCGGCGGCGAGACCAACTTGGGTAATGAAGTATCCGACCTCAGCGTTGCTGAGAGCCATGTACTGGTGCACGGAGTACTGGGAAGTTTCACCCGCGTATTGGCCGGTGGAGTTGCCGAACTGGGAGCAGCCGAGCAGGACGGCGAAGTAGGAGTAAAGATGGGTAAGGAGGCGGCTGGGAGACGTTAGTTCCTGCTGGAATCTCGCTGACATCTCTTGAGAGATAAGCGACTTACTATTGAGCCGAGTCGGTGCCGTTGGCTGGCATGTTCATCATCAATGGAGCAGCACCGCCATCGTCAAGGAAGTTGACGGAGCGAGGCATGCCACCAGCGTTGGTCGAAACAAGCTCGCCATTGAAGTATGGGAGAAGGTTGACGCCCTCGAAGTCGCCGGTGCCTGGAGCCAAGATACCTGGGACAGCGACAAGGGAGCCTGGGTTGGAGGTGTAGTTGCCAATGACGGCAGTGTTGACGACCAAAGTCAAGACAGTCTGTTGGTTGGTCGCATTGTTCTCCATCAACAACGCAGTGGTGTAGTAATCGCAGATGGACTGATCAGCTGGTCTCTGAGCAGAGACAGCAGCAGCGGCACCAAGGCCGAGAGCAACAGTGGAGGACTTCATGTTGATTGTCTTGTTGGTGGTTAACGACAGAAACTGACTGAACGATTCTGCAGATGATTCTCGGAGCGCAAAGACGAGGTCAACAAAACAAAGAGCACGAAACTGGCGGACAGCGAATAGAAGTACCCTCAATGCCTCTGACACGCTTCACCACAAGCGTTTAGTCAGGCACAAAGACCTCCTCATGGATGGGATAACGCCAAACCCTTCTCAGCCGTCCACAGTCCGTCCATAGCCTCATTTGGAGATGACCTTCCAGCCAAGGAATGCACCACCCGTGACCACCGTGAACAAGCTCACATTCCACATCGTGGACTGAAGTTCCAGGCTGCCCCAGCCTCCGGACCACCCACCTTCCGTGGACGGCTCACTGAGTCTCCGGCGCAACACCCACCCAATCACACAGCTTTGATTACGACCACCTACAGATCTGGACGGCGATAATAAGCTTGAATTTAAGAACTTTGCTCCCGACCACAACTCAAATCGCCCATTGCACCAATCGCAGCGTTTCGAGATGTCAGCTGATACCACTTCACCTTCGTCATAGACTTTGTGGAGATGAGATCCTTCTGGCATTTCCCGCGCTATAGCGGGCAAGTGCAGCGAATCTCTCGATCACCGGTCCAGAATCGTCCACGTCAACGGCGGGGGGCGGGCTTGTGTCGTCGTGGACGTGGACTTCTTGTCCCCCGTACATGTTTCGCCTCGCGTCCCCGCTGCAGGCCACGCACGTTGGTTGAACATGGACGATAAGGATTTTCCGCACGAGTCGCGAGTCTCTACGAAGTAACCGTACAGTCTATACTGCAGCTTTTGCCTGATCGAAATCAAAGAGGGGTTCGCGTGCGGACGCACAACAGAGCGATCTACCATCCGTAGAAGGCGTTTCCAATAGTCCAACATCCCGACTCATTTCTTCACACCGCAAACGCGGCTTTGCGGCACACACTCCGTCCAAAAGTCTATTTACTTTGCGAACGCTCAAGGGATAAAACTTTCCCGAGAATAGGCAAAACTGGAAGCGCAGCGCATCATCATCTTTCTCTATCCGCATCCTACTACATGTATGTTGCTGATGATGATAATGATGATGATGATAATGATGATGATGATGATAAGCCATCTCCCTGCCCTCGCATGCAGCTTCGAAGCGAGCTGCAATAATGCAGCACAGTACACACTTCCCCATGCACCCAAACCATACCAGAACAAGCCTCGCGTCTCTCGTGTCCGCATATGCAAGGGAAAGGCTTGAAACCCCGCAGCGCCGGAAAACAAAAAAATCAAGCAAACAGCAAATCAGCGACAATTCCATGAGAGGATGCCGCGTAGCCGCGCGTGTGGCTCATCATCACAGACCACATTCCTACGCCGCATGGCCGCTATGGTAACGGGCCGAGACGAAACAATTCCAATTTGCACGATGATCTCAGCGGTGACGACGATGCGAGAGCGCAATAATGTTCAACAATTCTCCAGCACATACGATAGACTTATTAATCAGCACAGATTCGAGCAGTCACAATTCGTCAACTGTCATCACAGTGGTCAACAATGTCAAAGGAAGACTTGGCCAGCACAGGAGCGGAGAACGCAACCAACACGATGATCGCGATGAGGAAGTATCTCTAGAATCTCAAGCTGCAACGACGATTCCGTCGCAACTCGATATCGATTTCTTCTGTTCTGAAAGGAGTGACTAAAGCTAGTTATGTTTTCATGTCAAACATCCTCCAGTCGAGTGCGCGCTTGAGCAGCACTTTCCCAGCAGGAGGAGAAGGACCGTCATGTTTTTGCCCACGCAAAGTGCAATTCCAGCGATTATTGGACGTTTTGTTCTTCGCCGCCTGGATCGCATACTTGTGCATGGCACCAGATAGGTCAGCAGAAAGAGCATGCCAGCAGACAGCTTGAGTCGAACACCGCAGCTACACGCGCACGCGCGCGAGAACGCGGTATTCTGAAGCTGCTACGGTGGTATGCCGCCGGCTTGACATATGTGAGTGTATCGAGCAAAGGGTATGTATCAGTAGCGATGCGTAGCTCGATCCTGACGACGACGCTGGGATGGTCGTATTGCTCTGGCTGGTATGACCATTCGGCGCGCACTAAAGGCATCTGAAAGGGTGCTTGGCTGAACAAGATCCAGGCGGCATGTGGACAGTGAATGACCGTCCGAAGACATCCCGTCAGATACACAGCTTTCATGATGCTGTCAACAGTAGCACATTCATTTTTCATCAAGCGTGAGGTGTCTGGTAGTCATGCTCCGAACACCATGGAATCGTCCATCAATCAGTCGTAGCCTCCGCCGCCACCTACTTGGCTAGCGAATGCGGTGCTGACGCTGCTCTGTGCATCGTCCTCCAAGGCCGAACGGTTTCTGCCAGCTCCAATCGGCGGCTGTGGAGGTCCCTGACCTTCCACATAGCGACGGAGCTTGTCAGACTGAGACAGTGAAGCTTGCTTGTTCAAGTCATTGATGCTTAGCCCGGCGAGGCTGACACCACCTTGACCTGGCTTGAGAGAGCCGTTCGTGGTGACATCGGTAATCTCACTTGCGGCGACACTCTCTCCGGCGACAGACTCGGGCGGAGCGCGCATGTGATTGCCATGGCCCATATGACGGCGCTGATCAGCTGGTAGAGTAGGCCATGCCTCCTGGAAACCCTGGAACATGGTTGGGAATTGGTTAGGCAGAGCTGCCCCTCCAAGTGCCGAGGAATGAATGGAAGAGACGTCGTCAGGAATGTAGCCGACGATGCTGCCATCGCCTTGGGGCCCATCGCGACGACCATTCACGCGAGCGCCGGTAGCAGCCGCCATGTGGTTGGCATGCTGGTACGCCATTTGATAGCGCTGTGGACCTCTGTAGGACGTCTTCGGGCGGCTGAACTGCAACAACGAAACTTGAAGATTGCTGAGTGGGCCCTCCACCAAGCAGTTACGCTCCTTGAAGTGTAGCAAGAGGTAGTGCCACAGAGGATGCTTGCTCAGGACCTTAGGGTTTCCCAGAATGACGAGTCCATACTTGGCGCGAGTCAGAGCGACGTTGAGACGACGAGGGTCGCTCAAGAAACCGATGCCTTGGTGATCGTTGCTACGAACGCAAGACAGGACAATGAAGTCCTTCTCTCGTCCTTGGAACGCATCAACGGAAGCAACTTCGATGTCCTTGTAGAGCTCCTTCTTGAACGTGCCGGTCTGCTGCATGCTTTGAACAACGTAAGAGCGCTGACCTTCGTATGGGGTGATGATACCAATGGCGTCAGACTTGACCCCGGCCTTGAAGAAGCGTGTGACAATCTTCTCGACGTTAGAGGCTTCGGTGCGATTCAGATAGGAAGTTCCTGAGGCACTGATTTCTTCGGTACCAAGGTTCGACCAGAACATCATCGGTGAGTCGGCCACGGGCCAGGGGAACTCCACATCCTTGCGAAGGCGCTGTTGCATGGTGATACCGTTCTGCAGGGAGCCTTCGTAGAACATGTTGGACGGGAACTCAGAAAGGCAAGGATGCATGCGGTACTGCACCTGCAGGCGAATAGGGGACAAGCCGAGAATGACGAGACGCTCGAATAGCGACTGGTTCAGGCCGGCCTTGGCGGCCTTCTTGTTCATGATGACTGGGCCCAATTGTTGGTGGTCGCCGACCAGCACGACCTGCTTGCATCCAAGGACCAACGGAATCATGCACTCTGGCTCGGCAGATTGCGTGCTCTCATCCATCAGAACGGTCCGGAACTTGAACTTCGCCAATCGTGGGTCTCCAGCACCAACGCAAGTGCAACAGATGACATCCGCATTTTGCAGAATCTCACGCTCAGCAGCACGGGTGAGGGTCTTGAACTTCTTCTCATCTTGGCTGGATAATTCACCAAGTTCTGACTTGAGCTGGTTGAGTTTGTTGAGCTCGACGTTGGTGTCATTCATCGCGACTTGTCGGTGGAGAGACAGGAAGCCAACATTGGACTCGACGTCTTCACGAGATTTCGCAGTGACACGAACGACCTTCAATCCAGTCAAGTGAATGCGCTCGCAAAGCTGGTCCACAGCAACGTTAGAAGGCGCACAGACGAGGACTTGTCCGCCGTTCATCTTGGACAAATGATAGATGATGGTCGCTGATGTAACCGTCTTTCCGGTGCCCGGAGGGCCTTGAATCAAGCTGAGCGGCTTCTGTAGTACCGACTTGACTGCTTGGATTTGGGAACTGTTGAGATCAGGCAAATTCGGGACGCTGAACTTCTTAGGCATCTGAACCTTCATCGGCGCTGCTGCAACTTCGTGTCCCAATAAGCGGTGGAAAATGTATCCCGACACGGACATTTCGTCAAGGGCAAAAGTCTTCATGGCGTGTTGCATTCGGTCGAATGAGGTCGCTTTCCAGACGTAGTCGGCCGTGAAATTGTGCGTGCACTCGGTCGGTACCGACTTGTGATCACCACGCGCCCTCAGCTCAATCGTCACTTCGTCAGACTGGTTGTTGGGAATTTTGATGACATATCCCACACCCTCCCAGTGGGGGCGCAGCTCTCCAGTGTAACGGAGTCGCATCTCGTCTCCGACTGCAAGCTTGACATCTCCGAGTTCGAGCTTCGGCAGAACAAACGAAGCAAGGTGCTTGTTGTTCAAACCGAAATCCCAGCGCACGACCAAATTGTCCTGGCTCTGAGCCTCCTTCAGTTTGCGATCGTAGTCCGCTTCGATCTTGACCAGCGGGCCAAAGACGTTCTGATACTGGTAGGCATCGTCATATCGCAGCAGGACCGGTGCTGGCTCATCGTCGATGCCAGCGCTCTTTTCCAGATCTTCAATCGTTGCACTGCTGTTGTCCTTCCAAAGCTCCTCGAGCTTAGCAATAACTTGGGGTGGCAAGTGACGAGCGCGCATCTGCTCCTGATCGGTCGGAGAGTTGACGAGCCACGAGAGGAAAGATCGATCCTCAATCAGTGGTTGCCACTTCGCGGTATCCCAGTTCATGTCCTTGCTGCTGGGCTGCGCTGCACATGGCTGACGGCAGAGCAGAACAACGACCGTGTCGCTCTTCGCCGGAATGAAACCCAGCAGGAACACATTCTTGGTGCCGCAGTTGTAACACTCGAGTGTTGTGTCACCTAGTGGAGAAGATGGATGCAGCTGGACCTCCTTGTGCCTCGCTCGAACCAAGTGGTTGATGATGTGGCTACTAGAGGTATTACCTCGCGCAGAGCAGAACCACTTGGAGCAGGTCAGACATTTGACAACAGAGCTTGGGTTGTGAATGCCACAGTAGGCACAGGCATGGGCGGGCAGCTCCACCTGCTCTTCTTGGCCCGGTCCCGCTTGACCGTTCACGCCATTCGCATGGCTCGCCAGCGACTCCAAATCGTCATCCTCGAACACGTCTGCATCGTCGTCGTCGCCCACTCGTCTCCTCCGGGGCGCGCCGTTCAAGGCAGCATCCAGCGTGGAAGTGTCATCGCCTTCGTTGATGGCAGACGCCGAGTCGCCTACGAGATGATTGGCGACATTAGTGAATGCGCCTTCCATGCCGTGTCCTCGCACAGACGGGCAGAATCGCGGTCGCTGCAGTGATAGTTGGTGGTGAGTATGTGGAATTTAGCGTTGGCCGGAATCGTGGCCGCGGCGGTGGTGTGACGGGTCGCGGACCTGGCGCGGAGGGGGCGGGGCGGAGCGAAGGAGAGTCGGGAGAGGGTGCTGGGGTTGTCGTCCTCGTCAGCAAAGGCGAAGGACCGGCGCACGGTGGTTGATGCGAAGAGAAGAAGGTAGCAGTTTGGCGATGGCGGAAGAGCGTCTGATCGATCCGCGCTTGGGCTTGGCAGTGAGTGACCCTTGCTTCCGTCGAGACTTTATTTTATTTGCGCCGCCGCTTGCTGCGACCTGTGGCCTGCTGCAGACGACCACACGCACATTCAACATGATTCGGCGCCAAGCGCGCCAGCGCCGCGACTATCTCTACCGTCGCGCGCTGACTCTGCGAGATGCAGAAATCGCAGAGAAGCGTGCAAAGCTGAAGGCGTCGCTGGCATCCGGCAAGCCACTCGATTCGAGCATCGCCAACGATAAAGAACTGCGCCGTGACTACAAGTACGATGAGTCGCGCGCGGACCGGACCAACGAGGAGGAACTGGAGTTGGACGACGAGTACAGCTATCTCTCCGGGGTTGTCGAGCCCCGAGTCCTTGTAACGACCTCTCGTGATCCCAGTAGCAGACTGGGTCAGTTTTCGAAAGAAATCCGTCTTCTCCTTCCCACGAGCATACGGCTGAACCGAGGAAACACTATCCTACCCAATCTTGTTGGCAGTGCCAAAGCGAACGGTCTCTCCGATCTGATTCTCCTTCACGAACATCGAGGCACGCCGACCGCCCTCACCGTCTCCCACTTCCCGCATGGCCCAACGGCATCGTTCAGCTTACACAACGTCGTACTCCGCCACGATATTCCCAACGCATCCCGCGGGACCGTCAGCGAAAGCTACCCGCATCTCATCTTCGAAGGCTTCACCACTGCACTGGGCAAGCGCGTAGTCAAAATCCTCCAACACCTTTTCCCTCCTCGAGAAGGCGGTACCAAGCTCGGTTCACGAGTTATCACGTTCAAGAATATCGAAGACAGCATCGAAGTCCGCCATCATGTATTTGTGAAGACGGGGTACCAGAGCGTAGAATTGGCAGAAGTTGGCCCACGAATGACGATGCGCTTGTTTGAGATTAGACAAGGCACTGCGGACAATAAGGATGGCGATGTGGAATGGCATATGAATCAGTACACGCGCACGAGCAAGAAGAAGGACTATTTGTGAAGCGGGGAGGTCAAGATATCGAGCGCTTGTGCTCAGACCCATTCCAGCACTTTGTGGGCTGCACAATTAATCGTCTCCTTGCGAGTCATGGTGCGGTCATCCGCTGGACGAATATTTCAGCAAACAGCAAATCGTTCTCGCGAAGTATCTGCCGAGTGCAGAGAGCGAGCTCCCGCCTTCACAAGAGCTGGCACTGGGCGAGAAATACACGATGAGGCAAGGACGGTTTCAGTCTATGGGGTCCGTGGGTCATTGGGACCGAGGAAAGATAACAAACCGCAAGGTCTAAATGACATCCCGCAGTAAGGACAAGGGCTTGAAGCCGATAGAAATGAGGCTAAGATGAGGTTGGAATGTAGCATGCTCGAAAGGATGTCAACCCGTTGCGGAGCCATCGACTAGTTGGGCGTGTGGGAGGTGAATGTCTGATGTTCACTTGATATCGGCATCGTCACAATGCTAGAGTAACATTCCGCAAGCGGACACAAAGCGGCACTATACCAGTGCCTCTATACTGAAACGACACTCGCTGTCTTTTCTATCACAGATCATTCACACCATCTCCTCACCTCTTTCCTGGACCCGAAGGTGCGGCCAATGCTCATCATGCCGTCAGCGTTCGTGCTGATGGCCCGTACGCGCCCTCAAGTTCGATTCGCAAGCAGCACGACCGCGTACACCAACCTGAAGCTGGACGGTACATACATGTACGGTGGACTGCACCAACGTGACGCCACGCCGTCGCCTTGAAAAGCGTACACTGGCACCAGCAGCACAATTCTCCCAACGCGAAGACCCCGAAGCAGCCCGATCTACCCGCTCGTCTGCCTCTGTCGCTCTGAACGCCTCATCACCGCATTCTCCTGGCCTTTCCGTACCAGCGACACGAACCCACCTCGCCCGAAATTGAAGTTTCGATGACTATCTGGAAGATATGTCATACCAACATCCCGTGAACTACGTGCAGGTTGCGTGACGCACTCCCAAAGGGTCGAGGACCGGCGCAGAATTTTCACTGGGCTCAAATATGAATCATGCCACCAATCCCATACCTGTTGGGAGTGCGTTACGAAACTTTATGGCTTAGGAGATTTTCGTGCGAAGAATCTGTCTAAGTCTGGAACTCGTGGGATTTGCTTCGCAAGACTGAACTGTGTACGGAGAGACATGTCTTGAGTGGTGAGTATAGATGTGAAGAGAATGAGGTCGATGCAAAGGAACGGTGAATTTACGGCGCACATCTTGTATTCGTAGCTTTCCATACTGTATGCCGGCCAATAATGAGAAAATACGAAAACCGACACGTCTACGTAATGTGTGCCACATCACCCAGGTTCCAACCTGCTAGCGGTCTGCCATAGCGATGGGATCCCGTATCATGACACCATATCACAGAAGTTGCCGCCCTTCGCGCCGGCTATCATCCTGATCACAATCTCGCTCCTCACATCACCTTCCGTTTCCGTTCATTGCGTCTACTTTGGCAGCAACGCCTGCTTCTCTTCCTCAACATAAATCTTCTTCATCTCATCCAAGCACTTCTCCGTCATAGCTCTTGCTCCCAACCGCCTCACGTCCTCTTCCAAAACCTCTTGCCTCAACTTCTCTGCCCTCCAAATCAAGCCGAAGGATGCATGACTCCAGGCGTTGACGCTTCCAACAGCTCCCTGCAGAATCACAGATCGGATGATGAAGTTCTTTGCCATCGGTGACCAAAACGCCACAATACAAAAGAACCCCGCGGACCAGAAAAGGTGCAAATAAGTTGCAATGGTCCTTGCTTGTGGCAGCACTTCCCGTATCGCTGCCGAAGATAGCATGACATCGCCATTGTCCTCGCTACGATTGCAAGTTGAGCAAATTTTCGATTGCATCCACAACCCGAATCCCACAATCTGCACCAACGGCACAGCAATCATGGTGGCAACGAGCACACACATCATTCCCAGGACGCGAATGCCAAGCTGGAGCCAGAAGCCTTCGGGGTAGTGCTTATCGTTGTCGGAGACTTTGGAGTAGATTTCCCAGCTGCCGAGGATGACGTCTACGACCCAGATGGAGACTGCGAGGAGAGTGAAGAGGACTGAGAGAGTGAATTGGCGTTTGGAGAAGTGATGTAGGAGTGCTTCGCGGGTGGAGAGAAGGACAGAGGTTTGCGACGAGGATGAGGAGGAGAGCTTGGAGCGGATTGTATGTAAGTCGAAGAGCATCTGAAGGCCGAGGACCACAGCGGCCGTGAGGATAGAGGAGACCTGTGAAAATTAGGAGCCAGCTTTGCGATGCTTCGAACGTGTGCTGTTGCGTGATCTTCGCGGTTGCTTATCAAGTTGTGGTGACCACTTCAAGTCTCTTGCTTCTGAGCGTTGTCTGCTCCACAACTTACCACCACCAAGCTCCCGTTCTCAAGCGCGAGCAGCGTTCTGTATGTCCACTGCTCCCTCCATTCCGCTGAGGACAAGTAATCGAACATATTGAGAAGTCTTTCAGGTGGTCGTATTTGAGGGGTAGGAGGAGGATGACTCGAGCCTGCGAGCTGCTGCGACGAGAAACACGCTCCTTTCGTACTGATCTTCGAGGCTGAGGCTCAGGTCTGAAGCCGCCAGCAGCTGGATTGAGGAAGTGTCGTGGTCGAGTTTGATGATAAGAGGCTGACTGAGGCTGTGCGTGGAGGTCGCCGAGTGTGAGGGTCAGCTGGAAGCGGCCTTGCATTACGTGAGGATTGGTCTGTGCGCAAGTCTACCTCCGGGGTACATTGAACCGTCACTAAACTAATCTTGTTGGTAGTACAAAGGTTATGTTGTAATTAAGTAGATTGTGGTAGCTATCTATTATGCAGTAGTCGCGGAGGGTTATAAACCTTCCGCAGCTTCCGCCTAGCCGCTAGTCCCTTCTTTATTACGTATTAGGGTGCCGGGGTTTTAGAAGAAGAAAAGCATGCCCTTATACTCTACTATTATAAAAGAAAAGAGTTACCCCGCCTATCGGTCGTCTTACTTATCGGTTGTCTTAGATTATCCTATAAGCCCTCTTAAACTCCTTAAGCTATTACTCGAACTTCTTCTATATTTCGGCGAGTTCCTATTAGTTAGCTTTCTCGCGGGCCTCTTTTTCGGCTCGCTACTACTATATAGCTACTAGTTAGCTAGCTTATTCTATACTAAACTATTCCGTTTAAGTATTAGCGTAGCGATACTTTAAGTTAGTCGCTATAGCGCTTGCTAGCTTAAGGCGATAGTTAGTTAGCTAGTTAATATAGTAGCTTCTGCTAGTCTATACTCCCTTACTATTACTATTATCCTCGACTCTATATATATTAAGTTAGTTGTCGCGTTCTATTATTATCCCGGCTAGCTACTATTCTATCGTTTAGTACTCCGCCGTCTTCTAATTAAGCTAGTCGCTTAGCTTCTTAGCTTAGTCTACTAGGGTGCGAATTAACTTATTCTTATTATTTAGCTAGCGGCGTAGGTCGTTAACTTCCGAGTTAGTATATTCGGAAGCGTATACTATCTATTTATCGATGCTAGACTTCTATCGCAGTTAGTAGTAGAAATAGCGGCTAAACGCTAGAGTATACGTACGAATATTCGCTAGGTCGTCGTAGGCTCTATACTAAGCGCCTATTATAGCGTTAGCAAAATTAAGATACCTAGGCTAGTAGTCGGCCTATACTACTATTTAGTTAAGGTATTCTACTATTAGTAGGTAGACCTAGTCGGTTTCCTTTCTACTCTTACTTCTTACTATCGTTATAGGCTTCTTCTTCTTATCTTTACTATTTATTATAGCTTTCTACTTAGCTAGCTTAGTTAGATTATATTAGGCGTCGTTAGAATTAAGAAGGAAGTAGTTATAGTTCTTAATTATAATTAGTTTACGGAAGATATGCGTAGTCTTCGCGCTCTTAGCCTACTTCTTTATCTACGTCTTTTTAGCTAGCCTTATATCTCTTAACGTTAGTCGGTTACGTCCTAGCGTATTAAGTCGCGGATTAAGTCCTAGCGTTAGTTAACTAGTCTCTAGGTCGTCGTCGCTTTTAGTAGCTAGTACGAGGTTAAGCTTTCTCTTGCTCTTTAATAGTAGTAGTGCCGGGTAGAAGTCTAGGTCCTCGTCGCTCTCGTCCTTTAGCTTAGATTTAATCTAAAGCTTAGTTAGTAGAGCGATTAGTAGAGCAGTTAGTAGAGTAGTTAGCGGCGACGCCGCGCCTATCTCGCTAGTAGCCTTCTATTAATTAGCTATATTACTTTAGTAGTAATTATTAGGAATAGTTATTATTATTACGAGTTATTATCGTCGTAAGTTATTATCGTAAGTAGTTATTATAAGTAGTTATTATAAGTAGAGGTTGCTAGTTTTAGTACTATTAGGTTCCTTACTTTATCTTTACTTTCTCGCTTGCTTTTAGATTTAGTACTAACGTTACCTACTCTATAGAGATATATATAGATATAAATATCTCTACTTTATAGATAGGTCCCTTTAGCTTAGAGGGGATAGCGTCGGTCGAAGGATTTCTTTAACTCTAGTAGTACGTTATTACTAGCTACCTACTCGTCGTCTTCTAGTCTAGCGTTATTCTATCTAACTAGATACTCGATTACCTCCCGTCGGTAATAACTAACCTTACGTATTCTCCGTTACTATAAGGCCTTTATCTTTAGTAGTCTATTATTCTTATCGACCTAAATCCGTAGTAGCTTATAAGTTAGTCGTCGGTATAGGTTATCTATAGCTAGATATAGTTCTAGCTCTACGATCGAGATTACTAGATATATTCTCTAGTTCTTAGATAAGTCGATCTTATATATAAGCCTACTATCGGTTACCTTCTTAACTTAGAATAGGCTAACTCTTAGTAGTATTAATTTGCGGTTCTTTACTTCTAGGATATTATAGTTCTTTAGCCGTAGGAATATATAGTCTCCTACCGTTAGTCTCTATAGAATATACTAAGAGTTATATTATTCCTTTATTAGCATCTTAGCATAAGCGATAGTATCTCGCGCTTCCTATTAGTTAACCTCTCTTATTTTAGCTACCTTATCCTCTTTAGTCTATTATTATTATCCTACGATATCTACTAGCTCTTAGAAGTTAAACTCTAATACTACTTCGTTCGGTAACTTGCCTATACTAGCGTTAACCGAATTATTTATTACTATCTAGATTTATAGGAGTATAAATTCTATCTCTACTCCTCCGTCGGGGTTCTATACTAGATAGTACTATAGTATAATTTTAACTATCTAGTTAGTCCGTTCTAATTACCTATCTATCTATAGATAGTACGTAGTTAATATTAATAACTTAACCTTTAGTTAGCTAAAGATAGTCTTCTATATCTCGGCTATAAACTTTAGGTCTCTATCGGAGATTATTATAGTTAGTAGTTTCTAGTTACTATAGAGTAGCGCATCTAGTAGCTAGTATACCTAAGATTCTACTAAGTAGTTCTTATAGCCTATAATTAGTAGTATCTTCTTAGATAGTTTATAGGTTACCGTTAGTACCGCATTATAGTCTCTACCTACTAGCGTTAGTAGTTTTACGATAAAGTCGATTATAATTATATAGTAGGGGACCGATAGGCTTCCTAGCGGTTAGAGCTAACTATATAGGCGGTATCGTAAGGTCTATAGCGCTTAATACTCCTAGTAGTATTATAGATATAACTTTAGTTATTTAGCTAGCTTACGGATATAGTACTATAAGGAGATTCGAGTATATAGTCGGTAGTAGCTAATATAAAATTAGTCGTTATATATGCTCTCGAATATATCTCCTTCTATAGTCTTTAGAATATATAGTCGCCTATCGTATTCCTTATAATCTATCTAGATTAAACCTTTATCGTCGGTCGAGAAGCTAGTAGATCCTAGTTCCGCTATTTATAGCATTACTTTAACTCTACTTAAGTGCTTATTATAGTCGTAAGCCGTAGTTAGCTATCTCTTAAAAGCTTCGTCTATCTATACTATAGTTACTTAGTTAATAATTAGGTCCTTAAGAGTATCCTTAGTCGGTTCCTTATTATGCGATTCTAGTTATAATAGTACGTCTAGTACTATATACTCTCTACTAGGCTTATATATAATCCTTAGGTTGCTAAACTATAATAGATATTAAGACGAGTATATTAGTCGGTTATTAAGTTTATCTACTAATAACGATATTAGTACTATCTAGCTCGCAATCCCTACTATTGCTACGTAGTCGGTTAGAATAATTACCGTTAACTTGCATGCCTCGATTATCTATCGGATGCGTTTAATAGTCTATACTAAATATGCTACCTCTAGTTCTATCGGCTAGTATCTTCTTTCTACTTATAATAGCGTTTTAGAAAGAAAAAGAATTAGTTGCGTCTTAGTTTAGGGTAGATTTTTAGAGATTATATCGCCCTCGATATAGGTAGTTATAACTCCGAAGCCTCTCTTCTTAAACGTATTAATATAGACGTATAATAGCCGTCGTCTATCGAAGTAGTATAAAAGAGATAGTTTAGTAAAGGCTTCCTATATCGCCTAGAAGGCTACTAGTCGTTCTTCTATTAGTTCGATATCTATAGTTGCTATATAATAAGCGCGGGCATACTTGCTAGTAGGTGCCTTTCGAAGTTTATCGGTCTTAATCTTATATAAAGGCTCGGCTAGCTAAGCGTAGTATATAATATAGGATCGTAGCTATCCTATTAGTCTAAGGTAATATTCTATATCTTTAACTATTCGTAGGAACTTAAGTTTCTTAATAGCTACTAGCTTCTTATTATTAGTCGTCGTGCCTAATATATTAACCCGCTATCCTAGCAGTTTAATAGATAGATAGCCGATAAAAGCCTTATCGGCTACTATAGTTAGGTTATACTTTAATAATGCATTAAATAGTCGTTCTAGGTATTCTAAGTGCTTCTTAAAGGTCTTGCTATAGATAATAATATCGTCTATAAACGCTTTTACGAACTTATAGGCGTTCTCGGATCTTAAGATCCTATTAATCTATCGCTAGACGTAGAGTAGTGCATTCTTATATTCTATTACGGCGACGTTATATACTTCCTGCCCTCTATAAGATACTATAGCTAGCTTATATCTATCGTTAGGATATACTAGCTATTAGTAGAAGAATGCCCTTATATCGATAGTTAAGATATAATCGTAGCCCTAAACGGCTAATAGTATATCTATCTATAAAGGCATTAGATAGGCGTCGGTTACTATAATTCGGTTTAGCTCTTAGATATCTACTATAGCTCGTCTCTTATAGCCTATCGCTATCTCTTTCTAGACTACGAAGGTCGGGAAACTAAATAGAGTTAGTCCGGTCGTCTAGGATATCCGTCCCTAGTTATATAGCTAGTTATATATAGAATTAATAACCTCCCTATTCTTTAGCTCTAAAGAATATACCTTATATACTAATTTAGCACCTATAGTTCGCTAGTCGCTAACTAGCGGAATAGTTATCTATTAGTCTTCTAGTACTTTAGCGAACTTCCTATTATCCGTAAATAAGAGTTAGTATCTAGCTAGCAATATATTATATCTCTTTACTATCGTTTAGTTACTATAGAGTATCGCTCTATAAAGGCTCTTACGCTCTTAGCCTCTATTAGTATTTACCGTAAAAGATGCCGTTAGTTACTATATTTAGCTTAATATCGTATATATTAGTATATAACTGCCGTTAGGCTAAAGTATATAGTTAGTACGAAAGTATAGCGTAATTCTATACTATCGTAGAATATCTATTTCTAGCAAGATGCCTACTATTAGCTTATCTATAATATAGGCTAGCGCTATTATCTAATAGTCGTTATTAAAGTATAGGGTAAGTATTGCTTATTCGGTTAGTTATATAACTCTATTACCTACCCTACGTACTTTAATTACGCGGTTAGCCTTAAATAGTACTAACGAAGATAGTTATTATTGCAAGAGCTATCTATTAGCTAAGAAAATCGGGTTTCTACTATCGGAGTAGACTATTAGTTAGCTTCTATACTTAGTAATTTATGCCTATATAGTAGTATATTTCGATAATAGATCCTTTAGCTTTAAGAGTTAGGTAGCCTCTAGGATTTTAGGTGCTATTCCCGAAGATAGCGATAGAGCTAGTTATTAAAGTTAAACTGCTACTTGCATATAGAGTAGGTCGGGCTCTACTTGCTAATTGCTAGATAATTAAGGTCTAGCTCTACTTCCTTATTAGTACTCTCGTATTTAGAGTTATCGATATTATAGGTATCCTCCTTATTATCTATATCGCTATCTTAGTCGTTAGACTTATACTTAACTTAATAGGCGTTAGCCTTATATATAAAGGGTTTTAAGGGCTTAGATAGTCGTCCGTCTTTATCTTTATAGCCTTTACGCTAGTTACGTTCGTCGCGTAGCTTTATAAACTCCCGTCGGTTAGGGTCCTTTTAGTAGTTCTTTTAAGGCAGTTTATTAGAAGGATAATTATACTTTCGGTCCTACTCCGAAGTCGATAGTCGTAACTATTTAAGTCGCGAATCTAATTAGCTTTTATAGCGTTACTATTATCTATCTTAATACTTACTAGACTTATATAGCTAGCGGTAGCTGCCGCTACTATTATTATTAGGCTTAGCTACCTAGGTTCGTTAGTTCTAACGCTTTGCGAGTTCGAACTAGATATACTATTCCTCTCGTAGTAGTTAGGTAAAGTCCTTCGCTATCGTTATAGACGTAGGTGCTCTAATTCTCTATTAGAGCTCGACGTTAATACTATTCTACGCGTAGGTAAGCTATTATAAGACTTCTATTATACTAGTATTATAGGCGTATCGCTATATCTCTACGAGATACGCGTTAGTATTATAGCGATCGGCCGCGTTACGCTACGAGTACTTTATAGCTAGTAGTTAGGTTAACGAATCGGCTAGTAGTAGCTTAAAATGCGAGGATAGTGCGGTTATCTAACTCTATAGAGATAGTAAATATCGGAGTTCTTCTTTCTCTAGCTAGGTTAGGGTACCTATATACTATACTAGCGCTATTTCTCGAAGTAGAGCTAGAATACGAGCCTTAACTTTATTCTCGCTATAGTATACTACTATATCCTTTAGGTAGTCGATAAAGTTATAGGCGTCTCTAAAGAAGGTATTAGAGCTAACGATAGTTAGATCTATAAAGTCGGCCGGTTCTAAATCTAGCTAAAAGAAACTAATTTCCTAGTCTCTTAGTCGGTTAGGTTTATTATTCTCCTTCTGCGGCAGCTATTACGGAGCGTTATTTATTGCTTCCTATACTACTTACTAGATTACGGCGAGTACCTCTATACTTAGAGGCTATTAGTCGGCTATATTAAGCGGTACCGTCGTCGAGGTACTTATCTAAGTAGTTGCTATTATCGGGCGGCTTATATTAATCGTAGCTGCCCTTAATCTTATTAGGGTAGTCGCTACTAGAGTAGGCAATTATCGTCGCTATCGCTACGGCGTAGTTAGTAGTTATAGTAAGGCTATTATAAATAGTCGTCTCGCTGCTACTATAAATTAGTTCTATACCTGCCGTCGCGTTAAAGGCGCGTTAAGCTACTTAGGCGGATATATATTAGCTGCGCCGAATCGCTATATATATTACTTAATAAGCTATCGGGCTTCTACGTTAGCAACTTATCTCTTATTAGCTCTAGCAAATATATAGAACTACTTATATTCCTCGTCGCTTATAGGCTAGTATTAGTATTAGTAGTAGTAGTAGTGCCTAGTCGTCTCGACTTGCGGCAGTAGTCGGAGGGTTAGAGTAGTATATTGCCTCGGCTGCGGCACTAGTAGGTGTTACGGATAACTTCCTAGTAGTTCTAAGCTACTAATTATTAGTAGTATAAAGGTTATGTTATAATTAAGTAAATTGTAGTAGCTATCTATTATGCAGTAGTCGCGGAGGGTTATAAACCTTCCGCAGCTTCCGCCTAGCCGCTAGTCCCTTCTTTGTCACGCCGCTAGTCCCTTCTTTGTCACGTATCAGATCTCGTGCATTTTGCCAATTACTTCGACTCGAATACGAAGCTACTTACACTAGATAGGTGTCCCGCATCTCATAACGCGTACTGCAATGAATGAGCTGTATCAATTCGCATGCTGCTTTATTTCACCAAGTCGGACCAGAGGAACCTCTGGCAACTCCGATATGCTTCGCCAACCGCAAACAACTGAGACACCTCTCACTGCTCCCTTCTCCTGAGTACGGCGATGACCAGCCATCGCTTGCGCTCTGTGTGATCTTCCCTGCCGCCATCCCGCTCCGACACCCACTCCCTCCTCACTCCGGTCGCGTCCTCCTCGTAGATATCTTCTACATCGAGGCTCTGTGCAACTGCCTCTTCGAAGAACGCAGCTAGCTTTGCCCGTCCAGTATGAAATCCTGCGATGGCAAGCACTCTCGCTGCCGGATCGAGACTCAACAAATGTAGCATACTCTTAACCAGATTCTCATGCTGATGCGGCATCCAGTAACAATCTGCCGCGATGATTCGATCAAAGGAATGCGCGTTCTGCTTTGCAAAATCGGACTCCACGTCACCCCAAGCGTACCCTTGCACAACACAACGACCTGCTGACGATTCGGCAACCGCGTGCTTGACATTTCTTCGGATATTCTCCAGTAACACGTCGGCTGGATAGTCAGATATCACCGTGTCGCTCGCTCCTGCGAGACAAGCCACGATGCCGCTCAACCCAACACCTACCGTGTGCAAAAGAAGGCAATCAGCCGGTTCTTCCTACAGTTATGATTCCTCGCATGCTTCAAGGAAAGAGGAACGCAGAGAACTTGAATGATCGAACGTATTCCACCCACCTGCACCGAGTTCCAGCACTCGTTTGTCTTTTACACACCACCGCTCGTCCGACTCGTGGCTGATCATCTCGGCCATTTTGATCCCAGCATTCCACAAATATTGCGCAAAGAGCTTTCGATCATCTTCTTGCACGGGATCAGCAGCGCGGAGCTCGACGTCGCCGAAGCGAGCGCTCTTATAGACGAGGAGAGAGCGATCATCGCCGTGGAAATTCCGCAGGTCGTCGGTGAAGATGAGCCCGGCCGCGAAGGCGAAGATGTCTTCGGGTTCTTCGTCTTCGGCGTCGGGCGGTATGACTTTGATGAGATCGGTGAGTGACATTGTGCGTTGCGTTTGGAGATCTTGGGAATGGAAGTGGGACTTGAAGAGCGCTTCGATTGTGGCCTTGGCGG
The DNA here is from genome assembly GCA_023512815.1 of Cercospora zeae-maydis. NCBI lineage: Eukaryota > Fungi > Ascomycota > Dothideomycetes > Mycosphaerellales > Mycosphaerellaceae > Cercospora > Cercospora zeae-maydis. The sequence continues at coordinate 125,320 of JAKLWY010000003.1, read as the reverse complement.
TCCTTCCGAGCACCGAGCACCCCAGTTCCATGTTCGACTTTTTCAACGTCACTCTTCAAACTCCAAAAGCAACGTCCCGAGCTTCGACGGCAACGCGGATCTCGTACAGTATCCCCTCACTACAGTGCTGTAGCTTGCTTCTCTTATTAGTGGTATTATCATATCTCTCGTAGGAAATCCCTCAGCTTTCAACTTCCAAACCTATCCCATCTCTTCAAATCCCTCAGCGAATACCACCTGCACCCCTCCAGAACTACAACAGCACAAACAATGGGCTCCAACGACTCCTCCCAAGAAAAACCCCTCTACACACTCCTCTCCGCCACACCCTCCCCCTACGCCCGCAAAGTCCGCATCTCGCTCCTCGAAAAAGGCATCCCCTTCACCCTCCAAACCGAAGTCCCTTGGGACAGTGACACGCAAACACCGCGCTACAACCCCTTGGAAAAACTCCCCGTACTCATCGACAACGCCACCGGCAAAGCCGTATACGAAAGCGCTTTCATTCTCGAATACATCGAAGTCAAACACAAAGACCGCGAACCGAAATTGATTCCAGCAGATGAGGAGGAGAGATTGAGAGTGAAAGAGATAGAAATTGTTGCTGATGGTGAGCATTCATCCTTTCCTATCCTATCCTATCCAATCCTATCCATGAATTCACCAACAAAAAAAAATCTTGTTTCTTCCCTTCTTCATTCCCATTTCTGCTTGCTTGCTTGCTGTACTTTACTTTACTTTACTTACTCTCCTCCCTTTCTCAAAACCCAGGAATCTGCGACGCCCTCGTCCTCCTCATCTGGGAAAAAAACCGTTCTCCCGAATCCCAATCCGCGCCATGGATCGCGCGCCAAACCCGTAAAGTCAACGGTGGTCTCAAAGCTCTCAACGACTTTGTCACCTCATCCTCCTCCACCACCACCACCACCACCTCATCCCCCTCTCAAACCCCCGGCTTCCTCTCCTCCTCCACCAACAACAACCTCACCATAGCCGACCTAGCAACCTGTTCCGTCCTCGGCTTCATGAACGTCCGATTCCCCGACCACGAATGGAAAGCCCAATATCCCGCGCTCAAACGCTACTGGGAAGAAATGGAGAACCGACAAAGTTTTCAGAAGACGGTTCCGGTGGCGCAGACGTATAAGGATAAGGTAGTGTGAAGAATACATCTTGATAATCAATGATAAAGAGAGAGAGAGAGAGAAACAAAATTGTTCGTTATTGTTTGTCCTTTTGATTTCTGTAATGTTTTCGGTTTCTCAATGAAATCAAAAGGTACTATGTATGTGATGAATTCCAAAGGGGAATTTTCTCTGCTATCGGGTATCTCAACAAAAAGTTCTGCAAAAACGAAAAAAAAGTGCTCATCATCGTAATTTTACATCAGAGTTTTCCCAATTTTCGAATTCGATCGAAATCCCGCGCCGAGTTCTGTTGGGAATCATGGTGTCAGTCCGTCATTCATTCACTGAGTTCCGTTCTCCAGTCCTAGTTCTTTCTCTCTCTCTCTGTGTGTGTGTGTGTGTGTGTGCTTTCCTCTTCCGTGGCCCCCGTTCTGGTTGTTCTGTTCCCCCCATCATCATAAAAACGTCCACAACCGACAAAAAGGTGCCAACAGACTGGAACAAAGTCTTCTTTCTTTTTCTTTTCTCTTCTTCTTCGACATCCATTGAGACCATCTATTTCAACAATTGATTTACGACAGAACAGAACCCAAAAAAATCAATCAATCAATACGAACTCTCGACGCGATAACTCGTTTCATGATGAATGATCATCTGATCCGAATCATCACTTCTCTTCCGCGACCCATACGGATCAATCGGGCTCTTCTTCCTCGAAGCACCAGTCAAAGCAGAAGTTGGCGCATCCCCTCGGACATGTACACGATATTCCAATGCCCTTTCTGGGCGTAACCGTGGAGCCCCGGTCCCGGAAGCCTCACGGTCCCCTTGTGAGACGTGGGATTTATTCATGGAACGTAATTGTACACTTTGGTTTTGGGAGCGGGATTCGGAGACGGAAGCGGTCGTGTTGCCGTACATTGTCATGAGGCCGCGAGACATGAATGCCCAGAGGAAGGATCGGAGGCAGGGGAAGGAGGCGGAGATGAGGCTGAAGCCGAGAGAGATTTCTTGCCAGGCGATGGTGGGGGCGATGTCGATGGGGTCGTTGGAGGAGGTGTCGAGGAAGTTGAAGTAGGTTGTGGTGGTTGCGACGCTGAAGGCGATGACGATGAGGCGGAACATGTAGACGAAGATGACGATGCGCTTTTTGCTGGCTTTCAGTTGGTTCTTGCTGATGAACCAGATGGGCATGGCGAGGATGATGAGTTCGGTGAGGCCGTCGAAGGCGGTGATGATGGTCCAGCGGGCAGTCTAGTTGGGGGATTAGTGTTTTGTATCTGTTCTGGTTCGAGAGGAGTGCGCATACATTGAAATCACAGACGGCATTGACGCTCGCGGTCAGGCTGTCTGCGGGACGGCATCCTGCAGAACTGAGGAGCACCCCGAGGACTCCATATAGAATTGTCGCGGCGTATGACACGCCGAAAAAAACGCTCTCTTTGTAGATATCACCAGCAAAGATCCGGCGGGTGAAGACGAGAATGGAGAGCTTCGCGAGGCAATGGGCGACGAATCCTGGAATGCGCGACCCGAAATACATCTGTGTACCCACTCGATTAGCGAAAGCTCGCGTATATGCTTGCAGGCGGATCGTCGCATCGATGCTTGGTTCTTTTCTTTTGCTCATCCCCACCCTGTGCAACGGTGGGGGAGGAGGAGGAGGAGGAGGAGGCAGTTGACGGAATGGAATCGCATACCGTGGCAGCGAGTTTCAGTTCATGGCGAGGAAGGACAATGGATGCCACTCCAAGTCCGCTCGTAAAGGCTTGGAACAAGAAGCCCCAATGGACGATGGCGGACAAGTAGCCTGCGCCGAGGATGAGATCATCCCACCAGAGCAGGTCCCATTTCCCAGTGAAGCGGGCGGCGAGACAGAGCAGACTGTAGATGAGGGAGAGAAAGCTGGCCACCCACAGCCAGGATCGCGAGTCGGTGGCAGTGGCAGTCGCAAAGCCGGAGTCCATCACGCGGAGATGGGGACACAGGCCCGCATGGGATGGAGAGGACGATGGGGGAGGGGGAGGACAGGAGCTGTCGCAGGGGCGGTGGATGGTGCTGTAGCCTGTAGGAGGAAGAATGGACAGACACAGACGGGAGCACCACCAGTACCACCCACGACGACGACGACGACGACGACGACGACGACGACGACGACGACGACGTGAGAAGAATGAATGAATGACCGATGCAACGGAACGGATGCACGCAGCCTGCAGGAGGTGCTGCAGGTGACGATGCGCTGTGCTGCCTCTGCTCTACAGTACAGTATTATCATTACACTTTCGCCCAAATGATAGGGTTGCTGGCCGACGCTGCGCCGTTGACGGAAGAACATGTTGCGCAGTTCCGGATGGTGCAGATCGATGGCCATGTCCGAGTCTTGGCGCTGGCCGCCCACCGGGACACCTCGGTCACGTACCTCACTCCTACATACCCACCAACCCACCCACCCACGCCACCCCCCAACCAAGCAACTCTACTCTACCCTATGTACTGTTGCCGATCCTTCTTCGAAAATGGAGCTCAGACTGCGTCTCGCTTCATTCATCCGCCTGCCGAAGCCTCTCCTCTGCACACTCGCTGCACTCGCCCCGCGCGCCTTTTCTCATCATCATCATCATCATCATCATCATCACCATCTTGCCGTGGCGTCTGCCTCAAGCTGATGACTGTATCTGCCGTGCGACGACTGACTGACTGACAGCTGTTGTCTATATGCTGTGCGCTGAGCCACCACCGGCCAGACGACAGACACCACGGGATGCACAAACGAAGGCGGAAATTGGCAGCATCCAGAATACCACCCTTCACCCTCCATGCCGCTGATGAAACGCTGCGAGAAGGCACCTCCAACACCTTCCACCACCTATATATATACTTTGCGCGACTCGGGAGCGATAAGTTCGCGCCCAATTAATGCGCCATCCGGATAGGCTGCTCCAGCTTCCCTGGTGAGCAGGCTCGTTCGCGCCAAGCCGGCGCCCCTTCCACCATCGGCGTCTCCAAGAAGCACGCATACAGTAGCAGACTGATGACGAACCCGGCTCACGGCATGTATTTCCACCTCGCCGGAATGTCTGGCTCGAGCATCATGCACTAGTGGCCGGCTTCGTTGCCAGAACGAAGACGTGAACAGCCGCGCCGTCGCATACACCTGCAGTAGTAGCACCACTGAATTAACGCACCGGAATCGTTTCAGAGCCAAGCCCCATCGCGCGACGACTCTGCGGCGTTGCTGATGCGCTCTTCCGAATGCTTTGCCGCCGCGCGCGCTTTGTCATGTGGCGAGCTTGGGGCCGCTCGTAGAGGCTCGGAGGCAGCGTGGCAATCCCTGGCATCTGCGTGGCAGCTCGCATGGCAGAGGAAGGCGTCGTGCGGTCGATCTACTACTCAGTTGGGCAGTCGAGACTTCCCTCTTTTCGGCAGGAGCGCGCGCTCGACGCTGCATGGTGTGCTGCTGGCCTGCTGCTCGAGAGCTTGACCTGGTCCCTGCTTTGTCGCTTGCCGTGAGCCAGAGGCGGCACTTTTTGCTTCTCTGTTCATCATCACTTGTGTTTCTCTTTTCCACTCTCCATTCCCCGTATCCTTTCCCTCCCCGCCGGTCCCGGTCGCGGCGTCAGCATTCTTTCCAAGATGCAGAACGTACGCCTGGACGACATGTCAAAGGACTCTGCGTTCGCAGAAAGAGATGTCGATGTCGATGCGGATAGCGATGTCCAGCAGGTCCAGGCCCGGAATTATGACCCGCAGAATGGTGCGCGAGACAGCATTCTCCGAGATGCGACAAGAGGGTGTACTGACAATGCTATACAGACCAGCGGGATATGCGAAGATTGGGCAAGAAGCAAGAGCTGAAGGTAATACGCTACAATCCGGAGTCCACAGATCTCACGCCCGACTGACATAAATTCCAGCGCCGATTCCGATTCTTCTCCGTCGTTGGTTTCGTCGTTGTCCTTGGTCTCACGTGGGAGTTCTCGCTCACCACACTGGTCTTCAATCTGGGTAACGGTGGAACTGCTGGCGCGATATGGCTGGTGCTCGTCGTGTGCAGCTGCATGTTCTTCGTCATGTTGTCCATGGCTGAGCTCGCCTCAATGGCACCTACATCAGGCGGGCAATACCATTGTACGCATGCCCTGGAAAGATGTTCAATTGAGCTATTCAACTAATCCTTGCAGGGGTATCCGAGTTCTCACCCCCGCATCTGCAACGACCACTCTCTTACGCTGTTGGCTGGCTTTGCGCGCTCGGATGGCAATGTGCCATGCCTACGGTCGCTTTCATTGGTGGCCAGCAGGTTCTTGCGCTCATTGTCATTGCGACGGACGGGAGCTACGTGATCCAAGGGTGGCATGCGTCTCTCATGACCATGGCATTCGTCTTGTCCGCTATTTCCTTCAACACTTTCGCCATCGGCAAACTTCCGGTCCTCGAAGGTCTGGCCGTTGTCCTCCACATGTTTGGCTTCTTCGCTTTCGTCGTCATCATGTGGACCATGGGACCGCGTGCCGACGCCAAACTCACCTTCACCGAGTTCACGAACACCAATGCATGGAGCAGCGTCGGTCTTGCCACGATGATTGGAATGGTCGGTCCTGTCACCACTTATCTCGGAGCCGATAGTGCTGTGCATCTTGCAGAGGAACTCAAGGATGCCAGCTATGTTCTGCCTCGCGCCATGTTTTCTGCGGCCATCATCAACTACATTTCTGGATTCGTCATGACTGTGACTTTCATGTTCAACCTGGGCAACCTCGACGAAATCCTTGATGCGAATAGTGGACAGCCCTGGGTTTCGGCAATCTTCGCCATTACTGGATCCAAAGCCGGTACCATTGTCTTGATCGTGATCATGACAGTCATGGTGAGCGCAAAATCATCACCTTTTGTCATATTCACCACTAATCTTCGTCAAAACAGTATTTCTTCTGCGCCGTCAACCAAGTTACCACCTCCTCCCGACAAGTCTTCGCCTTCGCTCGAGACAAGGGCCTCCCCTTCCACCAATTCCTCTCCCGCGTCCGCCCCGACTCCGGTGTGCCGGCCAACTCAGTCTATGTCACGCTCATCTTCACCTGCCTGCTCTCCCTCATCATCATCGGCTCCACGGTAGCTTTCAACATCATCTTGTCCGTCTCCGCTACCGGCCTCTTCACATCCTATCTCACCGTCATCGTCACCGTCCTGGCCAAACGACTCCGCGGGGAAAAATTCCCTCCGTCGAAATTCAGCCTCGGCAAATGGGGAGCGCCGGTCAATGTCATTGCCATTTGCTTCTTGATTGTCGCGTATGTGTTTCTGTTCTTCCCGATGAAGCCGAGTCCGGCTCCGGTGGATATGAACTGGGCTATTCTTGTGTAAGTCTCTCCTTTCCTTCCTCACCCTCCACACATCCACCTGCTATAGCAGAGGAAATACTGTTGCTGACGTGTGTCATTGTGTGCAGATACGGCGTCGTAGTCGTTTTTGCGTTTGTCTGGTATTTTATCCGCGGTCGACACGAGTATGATGGACCCGTCAGCTATGTGCGGAAAGACGTTTTGTAGGATGCAACGACGACGACCAAGGCTTGCGCTCCATTGTTGTTGAGGAGGAGGGTTCCCGGGGTGTGATATGATAAGGTGGTTAGATCGGACATGATAGGATAGCATTGGATTGGATTGGAATTGGAATTGGAAAGATTGGATAGAATGGTGATGATGATAGGATAGGATACCCCCCCGGATGGAGATGGACATGGACAAATCCAATGGATATGCATTTCTTTTATTTTCTTTTCTTTTCTCTTTACAAATTGCAATATTTTGAACCTCTTGGGATTGTCTCTCGCTGAGCTTGTTGCGATTGCTGGATGTATGGATGGATGTATGGATCGATGGATGGATGGATGGATGGACGGAGTGCATCCTCTTCTTGATTATCTTTGTCTTTGTATTCGATGAAGAAAGAAAATGATCATGATGATGATGATGAGGTGAGGTAGGTGGATGAGGTGAACGAGCAGGGAGAAATGAAAAAATAATCTCCTTCCTGCCCTCTTTCTCTCTCTCTCTCTCTCCTTTTGACTCATCTCTCTCCAATGTGCACCAGGGGGAAAAAGAAAAGTCAAAAAAAGAAATAATATACACAAGCGGAAGCCGCCAGCTCAAGCATAATCATCACAGGGAGATTTGTGTGTAAAAACTCTTATGATGAGCATTGGATTCGAAAATGTCTTTCTCTTCTTTCTTCTTATATGTGCATAGTATAATCTCCTTTTATTCTAGTTTGTGAAGTTTAAGGGAGGTCGTCACATTATCAAGCCAAAGCCTAGAGATTGCAAACTCCACCATCTTCATCAATCTCAGTATACTCCATTCCATCTTGTATGAGCGGATATAATAACGAAGGGCCTTCGGTGAAGTCTCGAATGTTGCGGATACTGCCCAGAAGCTCGCAAAACAGAAAGCGTTGCAGATGTGTTCAAAATTGAATCGCGTCCTTACGCCGACCATAGGCTAAACGGGATAGAGAGTCCTGTGATGGCTCTTCATAAACTCCTTGGGAGGAGATACTCGAAGCCTGTTGCACTTTCGGTTCCAGAGAGTCCGATTGACAAGGATCCGTTGACGCCTCCTTCAGAAGGACGAAAGAAAGCCGCAGCGCCCGAGTTGCCCGCTGGCCACGCAACCAGTAGTCTAGGTCCAATGATGGTTAGATTTGATGTGGCAAGCGGACTTGTCACGACGACCTGCGTGGCTGAATGGCAATCTGAATATAAGGAACTCTCGTAAGGCGAATCGCTCAATTGCTGAGTCGTAGGTGGCTTCGTGAAAGCATCTCCGTCGCCACCTCCAGAGCCGGGATCCTTTCCAGGTGCTGAGCCTTTGGTCGGAGGATAGACCGAATCGCCCATCGCTGCAAGAGTCATTTTCAGGAAGGTAGCAATCTGGTCCAACATGGTAGCGTAGGCTCGCCGTTGAGGACCGGACAGAGTGGAAGTCGCCGTCGTAGCACGTATACCATGATCTGCTCGTCAGTTTCAAAATCTCTCGTCACATGTCTTCGATAGCTGCAGGCTTCGTCGCGTCTGATTCGATTCGGACGAATTTACCTTCGTTGCATCATAATATGCCTGGCCACAAGATAGCAGCTCCGCGGCCATATCTCCGACAGCAGCAGAACCTGTTCCTGTCGGTGCTGCCAGAACTGCATTGCACTGCAAGTAACGACAATGCGATGGGGGGACTGGACGAAGCGTAAATCTCTCCATGATGGGGGGATGTGGCACGACCACGGCTACGTTGCTGTGCCGTGTCCCAAGCCACTACACAGCCTTTGAGGCCCGTTTTGACCAGCGAGCGATGGATTCTTGTCACTGAGGAGGCACCTCCTTGCGAGTTCCAGCAATAGTAGGAGCAGCGACTGGCAGATGTTGATTCACGAAGAATGAGTCCTTCCTCCTATCTGCGTGAACGAAAGAGACCAGTGTGACGTCCGATTTATCCTATGATAACAAGGCATAGGAGGAGTAGAATCATTCATTCTGCGGTCCCGTCTCTCCCGCTTTCGCGAAACGACGGGTGCCCAGAGATGTAGAATCTTGCAGGCTTCGCCTCCGGGTCAAAAAAGACTGCTAGCGGCAACCGCATCTTGCTAGAAGGGAGAATGGGTAAAATGTGCATTGTCAGGATCGCTGATGCACCGATCGCGTGGCTGGGACGGGACGAGTTGGTCTAGAGAGAACCATGGGCGAGAAAGCTCTCAGCTGGTGGAGAGAGGAGGAACAGCAGCCTTGCTTGGCGCGAAAGCATGCAATCAATGCCTGCGCTCCCTCAACCTGCACCATATTCAATGATGAAAATAGTTTGGGATGCGTGAATCAGAATGTCAACTTGTCCGGAGCAGTTGCACAACGAACGTCAACTGGAACTCCGCACCTCGCATCGCATCGCAGCCGAACCGTCAAACATGTCATTTCATCATGCATAACTTCTGCACATGATTGCTGCTACTTGGTCTTCCTCGACGACCCTTCGGCGGCAATTTCTAGTCCTTCGAGGAGCTCTGCGCCAAAGACATACATCATATAGGCTGGTCCGATCAGCCAGGCGCCGTTTGGGATGATCCACATGAGAACTAGAGTCCCCCAGTCATTGTGTCCAATGTTTTGGAATTCATTGAAGTATTCGAGGACCCCTGCAAGGAAAAAAAATGTGCGTTAGCTCTACAGTATTCCTACCCCGAATTTGATACGTGTAAACTCCAAAAGTGCATCGCGTACGCCAAAATGAAGGCAGCAAGAGACAACGAAAGGCAATGAGGAATAAAGAGAAAACACTCACAATACATGACCGTCTTGAAAAAGGTCAAACTGGCCACACTAAACCCCAACACCACCGCCTTCCCCGCCAATTTCCCATCGAGAACCCTCCTCTCCACCAATCCCTCCAACAAACCTCCCGCGTTACCCACCTTCTCCAACTCCCTCTTCCCAGGAGCCCCTCTCCCCTCCCCATCATCTCTCACCCCAAATGTAAACACCCAATACAAATACACCGCATACCCCGCCGTCTCAAAAACATTAAACCACGTCTGCGTCGCCGTCCACCCATTCTTGCTCGCGAGCGCAGGGAACCCATACACGTAGTCGATTTCGGCGTACAGCGCATAAGGTTTCCAGATGGGACTGTGGAGGTAGCCGCCGGGCATGCTGTGTGGGCGCAAAAGAACGTAGCCGGCGTCCCAGATTACAAGGGGGAGCGAGATGGCGAGCCAGAGGAGGGTGAGATGTGACGGTGTGTGCGACCATGACCCTGATGAAGAGCTTCCTCGGTGACTGCGAGAGGTGCCGGGCGCGGGGTCTTTGGTTGTTGCGCGCGAGCGCGTTGTGGGAGGGGCGGGTGGGGTTGGCGAGGCGGTTGTCGTTCGTGTAGCGGAGGAGCGGGTGGTCGGTTTACTCGGAGTGAAATTGTCGTCTGTGGACTCTCCGCTGCGTGTTGTCACCATGTTGTGCGATGTCTTGCTCTTGCTGCCGGTTCTTCTGCTCTGTCGTAGCTAGTGATCAATAACTTCTGCCACAGCGAAATCGCTATGCGCGCGCAGGCGCAGTTCGGAGAGGAAGAAAGATGCAGCAGATGGTATGGGAATGCGCGGTAACGGGAGATGATGATGTGAGGAGGGGAAGAGGATGGATGCAATTGTTCGCAATGCTTGCTCACTCCACCCAACCTCGCGAATTTCTGCTATTCATTAGCGCGGAATCCAATCACAGCGCTCCGCGACATGGCTTCTGGCGATAGAGCGATGTGATGCTGATGATCACAGAGGACAAATACGAAACTGACAAGAGACGTTGTTGCGCGATTCGTGCACGACCCACTTTCGGCCACTTTGGGACGACGACGATATACTGCTCGCTGTGCCTCGACAGGCCAGTAATCACATTGGAATTTGTTGGCAGTGCAAGTATGAAGACTTCTTCGAGACTGTAGAATGAAAAAGTCGAAGAAGACATCGACGAGCGAGAAACAGCTCAATTCAACTCGTACACAATTAACAACAACCATGTTGATCAGAAACACATCTCATTCCTACAGCCCTCTCGTCTTTTTCTCCTTCTAATTTTGCCCTCTCAAGCAGCGCTGTGTCGACTCCTTCTCACAAACCCCTCGACGATGCGAAAAATCTCTACGCCGCCGACCCAGCCAAACTACTCCTGCCCGCGCCCGTAACTCCACCAGCACTCGCACTCCCGCCAACAAGACTCGCACTCCCGTCTCTCAAATAATCATATCCCAGTCCTCTACCAATCCTCAGCCTCTGACTGGGCTCCAAGACCTCCTGACAAGACTCAATATCGTCCAGAGTGTCATTGAACACATCCGCCGCCCTGACGAGCACCATATCGCGATTCCAGTTCGCACGTTCCCTCCAGATCAAGTCCATGGCGCGCGCTCGGATTTGTTCCATCTGCTCAAGTGAAAGCCCACTACTGCTATCCACCATTCGCGAGAGGACAATGTGGAATTTCTCGTTGGTGACGATAAGTTGCTCTTCCGCGCGAAGGGTTTCGGACGTGATTGGTCCTTCGTCCTCGTCGTCGTTGTTGAGGAGGGCAGAGACAGACGATACGCGGTTTTTGGGGCGCGGGGGAGGAGCGAGGCCTTGCTGAGGAGGGGCGGCTGTCGATGGGGGAGCGCTGTTTGCATCGAGTCGTGCACGCCCAGTAGCGATCGGTGGAGACTCCGTGGCGGGAGGCAACGTATTAGGGTAACTTTGGCTGCCAGATGCTGAGTCATATCCGAAGACATGGAAGTTTGGGTGATCCCCTGGTCGCCCGATCCCATTCGTTGGAAGAGAGAAGGGTCCACTGCTGCGATCACTTGACTTTTCACCAGAAGTAGGGTTGCTTTGCTGTCGTCGAGCTGCAGGCTGTGAAGCGTCATGAGCTTGAGATTGGCCTGTGGCTGGCGTGAAGACAGGCGGCTGAGAACCCAGCATGCTCTGTTGCGAAAGCGGCATTTGCTGCGAGCCATGTTGTGCATCTTGCGCATGATGCTGCACGTCTTGCATATCTGTATCTTCTCCTTGGTACTGACGCTTCGCGTGAGGTGATTGTCCACTGCCATTTGTGCCAGCAAATGGGACAGTATCTGGATTGACGCCCGGAACCCTACTCGGCGGGGCAAACAAGCGTCGCTCTGGAAGTTGTTGGCCCAATATGATGGCGCCAGAGTCCTCTGTAGTCGTCTTGGACGTATCACCAACGGGCGCGTCAGGGGCACCGATTGTCGGTACATTTTCGCCCTTTCGCTGCGCTTCCCGGAGTTTCGTAAGACGAGCGCGCTCCCGTGCCTGCTCCCGCTCGTGGACAGCTTCGCATTCAGCGACCAATGCGGGTTGTTGTTGCTCCAGTGTACCCATGTCGACCTCGACATTGGTAAGCATTTCGTTGGCCTTGAGCAGCCTGTCTTGGTCTCCGAATTCCTTGGCATCTTTGGACAACCGCTTGATATCGGCAAGGAAGTCCTTCGGACGCTTGTAGTAGCCGTTGGACAGACGCTTCTCGATCGTGACAATGTCGAGATTGTAGAAGAACTTGTCTGTCGCTACTTCCCTCAGCCCCGGCACCCCCTTGGAATCCTTTGCAACTTCAAAAGGGCGGAACAGGGCTTGCTGCTGTCGTTGTTCTTGGCTAAGGTCTGTCGACAGGACCTGCGGGTTGGAATCATCAAAGAGATAGGCGATTTGAGTCTCCTCGATAGGGGGATTCCTGAACTTCCTGTACTTCAACTTGATTTGTTCCATCACCGGGCCGATGTGGAGCTTGAGAATGTTCAAAGTTTGGTGGTCTTTTCGCTTCTGCGCTTTGAGCTCCGCTTTGCTCGGTTCAGCAGCTGCAGCTGTGGCTGGCATTGGTGCTTCGGGGAGCACGTCAAGTTTGCGCTTCTTGCGTTGATCGGGATCGGGAAGCTGATTCGGAGCTCGGCGAATGAATTCCAGAACGGCATGCCAGTACTCGCCTCGCGCAGACTCGTCAGGACGAGCAAGCTCGTATTGGTCTTTCCTCGAATATCCGAACAAGCTACGCAGCATCTCTGGATCTGTCTTCTCGTCATGCGTTGCCTGCTCCAGTATGCCAAGAAGCAAGATGGGGTCAGTCGGTGACAAGCTGCGAAGCAGGCCGATGAAAGTCTTTTTCACGGCTTCGCCAACAGTGTCCCACCACACGCTGACATTGGGAACATAGATGACGCTAGGCTTGTGGCGTTTGACTTCTTCGAAGAGTTGGACAACCGCAGCTTCAGGAGACTAAGAGCAAGTTAGCAGCTTCACCGAACAAACTGGCAATTTCACGACTCACCCTCGTGGAATCCTTCATCAAGGTCGCAAGATCGAAACTCTGCACATGTAGACCTTCAAACTTGCTGAGCAAGGCGGCGCCGAGGTACTGTTGACCCATGCCAGCTGTGCCTTTGATGAGGAGTCTGGGTCTGAACACACGAGAAGACTCGAATTCCTGCTGCATGACCTCCTTTTCAAAGCCGTTTTCGTCATCGCGATCATCAAACATGGCTTCCTCGAGCGCGGTCGCCTTGCGTTTGCGCGGTATGATCTCATCCAGGCGTTGAGATATCTGCTGCAGCGGACGCCTCAAAAGTGGCTCGATATCCTTCTTCAGTTGAGCCGCACCCGACGCTGCTGAGCGCTCTGAAGAGGGTACGATCTTGTTCACGGAGATCATGAAGTCTTTCGCCAAGACTTTGATCGTGCTAGGGTCGATGAGAAGCTTCCGGTCACTGGAATAGATCTGAGGATATGTGCCTTGTACAGCGTTCAACGCCGCTTCGGTGCAGAGAGCGCGCAGGTCGGCACCTCCGTATCCTCGAGTCACTTCTGCAAGCTGATCCTTGAATGTTGGCTTGAGTGGAGGGTCCCAGCCCTGGGTGTGAATATCTATGATCTTGCGTCGTCCAGCAACATCAGGGAGTGGGAAGTAGAACTCGCGATCAAATCTTCCAGGACGGCGAAGGGCAGGATCGACCGAGTCCGGACGGTTCGTTGCGCCAATGACGATGACTTGACCTCTGCCGTCCATACCATCCATAAGGGCAAGAAGAGTCGCCACAATGGACGCGTGAATTTGCTCCTGCTTGCTCGAGCGTACAGGTGCGAGACCATCGATCTCATCGAAGAAGATGATACTGGGCTGGTTCTTGCGTGCCTCTTCAAACAGCAGGCGCAATTGCTTCTCGGCTTCACCAACCCACTTGCTGAGTGCATCCGCACCTTTGCGCATGTAGAAGGTGACTTTCTGGCCATGTGAGCTGACACTCGATGCCAGAGCACGAGCAAGAAGTGTTTTACCCGTACCAGGAGGGCCGTGGAAAAGCACGCCACGAGGAGGTGTGACGTGGAAGCGCTGGAAAACCTCTGGGTACAACAGTGGCAAGGCGACCATTTCCTTCAGCTGGTTGATGTGGTTGTCCAGTCCTCCGACGCCGTCAAACGTGACGCTTGTATCGACGCCGAGAGGATCTGCATCAGCCAAAGCCTTCTTGTCTTTGATCTTTCCAAGACCTGGCGGTCCTCCACCGGCACCTGTGAGAGGATCGTTGTTGAGAGCTTGAGGAGCAGCGCCAGCGCCAGCGCCAAAAGGCCGAGGAAACGCAGACGTGGGCGTCATACCAACAGCACCACCAATACCTTGTTGGCCGCCTCGAGGTCCAAATTCATCGTCGCTGCTGTCCGAGTCCACTCCGCCAGCTGCGCCAATGCCATCTGGACCTCCCAGCACCGGGGGAGGGCCGCCGCCTCCTCCAAAAGGTCCATAAGTGGAGAAAAGGTTGCGATAGGTATGGCCACCTCCTCCCCGGCGGTTGCGCTGCGGTGTGGCTGCGGGAAGGGCAGGCGCATCATCGTCTTCCACCGGTAGCAGCAATTCAGGACGAATAATGCGATAGTCTGGTCTGTTGCCGCGGCTTCGCAAGTTGGGCTCGAAATTGATCTCGTTGCCTCCCTCGGCAGCACGCTCACGTCGACCTCTTGACCGCCGATTGCGCCTCCGATCCTCGTCAAGCTCGGCAGCTTCATCGGCAATTTCTTCGACGTCAAGCTCCTCTTCAACAGATGGCTCTCTCCTGGAGCGGCTCCGTCTCGAAGCAGATTTGCGAGCGAGTCGCCCCGATCGTCGACCCTGAGAGCTACCCTCGTTGCTGCTATTCCTGGTGGCACGACCGGGCTTCAGGAATTCGTCATCAGACTCGGAAACGTCTTGGTCCGCCTCCGCCTCGCCTTCTGCATCTGGTTCAAAGTCACTGCTCTGCTCAGCGCCTTGCTTTCGGTTACGCAGGGATCTACGCGTGGTGGTCTCCGGCTGAGATTGAGGAGGTGTCGAGGCCTTGCGGCGTGCACGCAGGGCGCGACCTTTGACGACTGGCCCTTCGTCTTCATCATTCTCTTCTTCCCCACCCACATCGGGTGCTGAGTTTTGTGATTCTTGCACAATCTGCTCCTCTTCTTCCTCGTTTACGTACTCCATTCGAATATCCTCATCCTTGGACGTGGATACCGGAGATGTCCGCGATACTGCCGGCCCCTCTCCCTCTTCTTGCTTCGCCGCTGCTTGCTCAAGCTCAGCAAAGAACTGTTGGCCCTCTGTAGTTTGCCGTGGGTCGGAGATCGAATCCTCGTGCGAGTCCTCGAAGATGGCACTCGGATGCGGCTTCTTGTGCGCGACACCTTTACCACCTCTCGTGGGACGTCGCGTGTTGGAAGGCTCGGGCGTGCCGCTGGCAGCTCTCGTAACAACATGATGTTTCCCCGAATCGGTGAGTGCGATCAGAGGATCCGCATCATCGTGGGATAGACGACTGCTGCGGCGGCCGCCCACCGAGCCTTGCGTCTGAAGCGATGGCGTGGGTGCGCGCCGACTGCCAGTGCGCGTCCGTGTGACTCGACCGCCTTCCATCATATGTGCTATCTTCAGCCGAACAATGAGCGACGGCTGGGCGAGGGCTGCTCGACGCGCCTGTTTGCTTCGTGCAGGGGTGGGTTGTATGGGGTCGTGATTGCTATCGGCTGTGTCTTCTTCTTCTTCTTCTTCGTCGTCCTCGCTCTCCTCATACTTCACTGCCTTCTTCGCGGCAGATCGCACACTCCTTCCCGTCCTCGGGTTGCGCTCGATGGGCTTGTCTTCGTCGCTCTCCGTGAACGAAGCCTCCTCTTCCTCACTGGCGGCCTCAGTATCGTTGACAATGTCGTCCGACGAGTCGCCGTAGCGCTCGCGACGGGGCTTGTCGCGTTTGCGCGGCGATCGCTTCTGCGACTTCCTCGAGCGTTTCTGCGGGCGTGGCTCGACGGCGTTGTCGTCGAAATCTTCGTCGTCTGAATCGGATCTCGTAGGATCCCAGACTTGCAGTGCTTTTCGTTTCATTCTGCTGCCGCTGCGCGCTACTGCTGCTGGGGCCTGGACGCGGGGAGGGCGACCGCGTTTCCTTGAGGCATCCCAGGTCGCGAAGGTGGTGGGCACGGGAAGTTAGAGGGAAGGAATGCCAAGATCAAGGTCGAACAAACGCGAGTACAATAAGTGGCAGACAAGATAGCGAGCGATAGGGATACGGAGGTGATGGCCCTCGATGCACGGGTGCTGTCGTTGCCACTGGGAAGCAGCGGGAGAGGCGATGGGAAAGTGATGGATGCGAGATGGGCCGGGCAGCCAAGACAGGAACTTGATAGCGCGTCACGCCCGATCACCGAATCTCACACCAAACACCACTTCACGAGCATGAGCACATGAGCAGTGCACCGAGCTGCAAATAGCACAAAATGGATTCTGTCGTGGTCGCGGAGGGTTTGCGAAGATAATCAGACCCATCACGCGCCGACTCGTCCACTCTTCGCGACACCGTCGGCGGCCGCATTTCTGGAGCATTTCTAGTCACAGCTCGAGGGATCGCTGGCGCCGCGTGCCTGGCAGATGGAGAATGCAAGCTTGAACACTTTATCTCGACGACATGTCTTGGGGTCGCTGGCCATCCTGGCGCTGACACGTGACCCGCTTTGGTACATGTACCCGTACACCGTCCTTTCGCCATGAGTCAGAAAGTTCATATTGCAAACGTAATGGGACGCTTTGTTCATCAGAGTACGACAACGTGTGCGAATCCGACATTCTCTATATCATGCGCCTTCTACACTATTGTCGTTGGCGCATCGAGGAGGCAGGTCTAGTGCCATCAAGTGCACCACGAAGCGTTTCGGTATGCACAATAATGTGTCATGCATGTCGTTGGTATTGCGCTGTACCACGACGCTGTAAAGCTCAAGTGAGTGCTCAGCCATTATTGACGAAGTGAGCGGATGGGCCGATGGCAAATGCCAGGACGTACCTCCTATCAAACTATATCCTTGTGATGATGGAGGCGGAAGCACTCTGCTCCGTTGCTCCGGCTGCGGACAGCTCGATACTACGCCATGTCCAGCTGATAACAATCACGGCGCCGAGTGAGGCAGTTCTCCGTATGTGCGTAGGCCTGCTCGGCATTCGGCGATCATGGCTTCAGCCTCAGATGCGGAGTCATTTTGGGGAGGTACAGAACTCCCACGTAGTCGAGACTCGGCGATACGGTGAACTGCACAGCACTGCTTCATCATATCCTGTTGCACACTGTTTGTATTTTCACATCTCGACGCAACAGTTGGTGTTCCAAGCTGCAACGGCAGTGTAGAACCCCTGTTGGAGAAGGAATCCGGAGCACAGGAGCAAGAGTAATAAATAATAAGCGTTTTGCCTCTTTCCCCTGGGCGCGGATGGGCGGGCGCGCTGGGGCAGCACGCGAGTCCGCCGGGCGTCGTGCAGAGGTACGTACCGGCCACGGGTCAATTTTTTGGCTCACTTCCCAAACACAGCTGCCAAAACCTCACTTTTCCTGATTGCCCATCTGCTGCTTGCTGCTGCTGCTGCTGCTCTCTCTCTCTCTCTCTCTCTCTCTTCCGCTTCCAGCGCACTCTTCCGCCGACGCCGAAGATCCTCTTCGCCCATTGGCCACCCCCACACGCAGATCCCGGTCCGCTTGTCGGCCTACTTACGTCGCGACCGCCGGCAATTTTTGGGTTTCACTTGGCCTCCGTCTTTCCCAAGTCCAACCTCACCACCGCATCCCCATCCGCAACCACCTTCCGCACCCGAGTCGCACCTGTCACACCTGCAGCGCTCCGGCCTGCAGTGCCACCCACCAGACATCATGGACGAAATGAAAGAGAAAGCAGAGAAGGTCAAGGAAGGAGTCAAGGAAACACTGCTCGGTGTCGAGGACGAGGTTCAAACATCGGAACAGACTCGCACCGAGTTCATGAAGCAGGCGAAGAAGGATGAGACCACCAATGAGTGGTACATGGGCCGGGAGGAGTTTGTCGATGCGGTCGCGCCTTCTGGCGAAGATTACGTGGGTTCCCTTCACTGCTTCAACTTGAACCTCGAAGGCCGCGCCTCGGCGACGCGCCAGCGAAGAAGTTTCCCACCTCCACGCGACATTGACACTGACTTCCATCTAGCACAAAATCAAGCGCGATCAGTACGCCCTCCTCTTCCAGATCGCCGACCGACAAGGCAAGGGCCGCGTTTCCCTCGCCGACTGGACCGTATTCAACAATCTGCTTAAGAAGCCAGATGCTGAGTACGAGATCGCCTTCCGCCTGTTCGCAGACCCCAGCACTGGCTTGGTCGACTTCAACACATTCAAAGATGTCTACGCAAAGAACAAGACTGCTAGCACCATCCCCTTCAATTGGGACAGCGACTGGGCGAAGCTGTACTTGGGTGGAAAGAGACACAGACATTCCATGACATACCCACAGTTCGCGCAGATGCTGCGTGGACTTCAGGGCGAGCGCGTTCGTCAAGCTTTCCTGCACCTTGACAAGAAGGGTGAAGGTTACATCGAGCCCGAGGACTTCCAGCGCATCATCATGGAGACTGCTGCGCACAAGCTCTCTGACCATCTTCTGGTCAATCTCCCCACCCTCTGCAACATCTCCCCGGAAGCGAAGATCTCATACGCCAATGTGCGCGCTTTCCAGAACATCCTCCGCGAGATGGACGTGATCATCATGGTCATCCGCAACGCAGTTCTCAAGTCCAGCGACGGCAAGATCACTCGTGTCGACTTCTTGAACGAGGCCACGCGCGTGACGCGCTTTTCGCAGTTCACCCCCATGGAGGCAGACATCCTCTTCCACTTTGCCTCACTCGACCAGCCGTCGGGACGTCTCGGCCTGCAAGACTTCGACCGCGTCCTCGACCCCAGCTGGCACGCCAAGGGCCTTGACCCTGCAGAGGCTGTCTCCGACATTGCACAGAAAGCCGTGGTGCAGTCCAAGTCTTTCTTCCACGATATCCTTGTGTCTGCGCACCACTTCGGTCTGGGTTCCATCGCTGGTGCTTTCGGTGCCTTCATGGTGTATCCGATCGATTTAGTGAAGACGCGCATGCAGAATCAGCGCAGCTCCAATGTGGGTCAACTCCTGTACAAGAACAGCTTGGACTGCTTCTCCAAGGTCATCCGCAACGAGGGCGCGCGCGGCCTGTATTCCGGCGTTCTGCCACAGCTCATTGGCGTCGCACCAGAGAAGGCCATCAAGCTCACAGTCAACGACATCGTACGCGGCAAGTTCACCGACGCCAAGAGCGGCGACATCAAGTTCTGGCAGGAGATGCTTGCTGGTGGCTCCGCCGGTGGTTGCCAAGTCATTTTCACCAACCCGCTCGAGATTGTCAAGATCCGCCTGCAGGTCCAGGGTGAGGCCATCCGCGCCGCGGCCCGCGAAGGCGAGCAGCTTAAGAAGCGCACCGCCGTGTGGATCGTCCGCAATCTTGGTCTCTCTGGCCTGTACAAAGGTGCATCAGCCTGCCTGCTGCGCGACATTCCCTTCTCCGCAATCTACTTCCCGTCGTACGCACACTTGAAGAAGGACCTCTTCGGCGAGTCACCAACCAAGAAGCTCGGCATTCTGCAACTGCTCACTGCTGGTGCCATTGCTGGTATGCCCGCTGCGTACTTGACCACCCCTGCCGATGTCATCAAGACTCGTCTTCAGGTCGAGGCTCGCAAGGGCGACGCGACCTACCTCAACATTCGCGACTGCGCACGCAAAGTCTTCCGCGATGAAGGCTTCAAGGCTTTCTTCAAGGGCGGTCCAGCTCGTATCCTCCGTTCCTCGCCTCAGTTCGGTTTCACGCTCGCAGCGTACGAATTCCTTCAAGGTGTCCTTCCATTCCCTGGCGAGCACGACGACAAGCCATCGCCGCGTGGCTCTCTCGAGCCCATCACTGGTGCTTCTGATCGGCTTGCACCTCTTCCACACTTGCGTTGCCGCAACGCTCTCAAGATCATTTCCGACCTCGACATCGGATTCGGCAAAGTTCAAGCTCCACAGCAGGGTGGCGTCGGATGGCTGCCTGGCCGTAGCCAGAACTAGAGCTGACGACGACTTTTCGACGACGATTCAAAGGTATGTATGTTTCCTCTCGTGACTCTTGTTCTTCTTCGCGTGTGTTCATTTTGTGATGCGGCGGCGGCGTACGGCATGACGAATGAGCTGGGCTCAGGAGTTAAGGCGTAATTGCCAATCCATTGTATTACGGAGGGGGCGTCACGATGGAAGCAATTACTCGAGGTAGAGAGAACGTACTGTTGTGTGCATTGCTGTTTTACTGTACTTGGGAAGAAGCATAGCGGCGGGACGGGAGACGGAGTTTTTAACGGCGTTTTCGTATGAGTCAAAAGAGGGCACTTCTTCCGCTGGGTTTACTTGTTGTTGCTGTTTTTGTTTTAACTACTACTTTTACTACTACTACTGAGCGGCAGCGATGCAAGAAGAAGAAAGGAGGCAGGCAGGCAGGGTCGATATCCAACCAAGAACGTGGTTGGCGCCTATTGAAATCGACGGAAGCAAGACTAGCAATGCGGGTTCGTCTCAGCGAAAATTATGTTTTGATATGAGGGTATGCGGACTGAGTGGGAATGAGAATGGGTAGAGGCGTGTGTGGAAAGTGTAATTATGAATAGAGAAAATATGTGAAGTTCACATTCACGCTTCTCACAAACTTTTGCTTTCGCTGCTACTATATCAGACTCGCAGATAGATATACTGATGACGGACGCTTCTGCGTCGCCCGCGCTACGATGCAACACGGCTCGTATGCGTGGGGAGGGGAACTCGCGCGGAGTATTCCAATTCTTCATGATGCTTCTTCTGCAGTTTTGTAGAAGGTTGCTGAGCTTGAGTCGCTATCCAACCAAACGTCGAATATCGACCTCGTGGCAGCGGAAGTTTGCGCTAAGGTAGTCTAAGGCGCTGCATGAACGGCTCTTTTCTAGAATCTGGAGCTTGTTTCCAGCGCGACTTCTTCCATGATCTGCATGTACTTCTGCGTGAGCCAACGAGCTGGTGGATGGTGAGCGATGGATGCTGTGGAGGGGATGATGTTGGTCTCGGTGAGATGGATGGGAAGGTGGTGCTAAGGCATAAGTACCTGCGTTCTCTACCTTTTCATTCTCTTTGTTCGAACTGGGTTGACTTCATCCATAATGCTGATCATGTATAACTTGTTCGCCACTGTGCCGTTACTCTTGCTTACGGCGTCTGCTGCTCCGCAAACTGGTGGAGCAGCAGCAACAGTCGTGAGCTCGACGACCTGCAATGGCAAGAGTTATGTCTATGAAGAGCTTGCGGGTTACGGATTTGTGGAAGACAATGCGAAAGATCGATTTGGTGATACGATTGGTGGGATTGGTTCGAGTATTGCTGTCGACCGACGGTGAGTGGTCTACCAAGATGCTTTGCTGGATGCTGCGTGCTGACATTGTATGATATGATTAGATCTTGGATCAGGCTCCCGGGTAACACGTACACTGGACTTCTCTACGCACTGCCCGATCGCGGATGGAATACTGAGGGCACGTTGAACTATCAGAACCGCATTCACAAGTTCGTAATCACTTTCCGGCCAAATGCTTCCGCTTCTGTTGCCGATCCCGCTCCGCCAAATTTGCAGTTCAGATATATTGATACCATTCTCCTCACCGATCCTGTTGGCAATCCAGCTGTTGGACTCGATGCGGGCGCTGCAGGTCCTTACCTCACCTACTCAGGCTACAATTTCTCCTTCCCATCCACGAATTACACCGGCGATGGCTTCGGTGGAGCTGGCCCCGGAGGCCACCGTCTTGTTGTTGATGCCGAGGGTCTCGTCCTCGGCAGCGACGGCACCTACTGGGTATCCGACGAGTATGGCGATTACATCTACAACTTCTCCCCTTCAGGCCGCATGATCGGAGCCATCCGCCCTCCGGACGCTTTCATTCCCCAGCGTAACGGAGCTCAATCTTTCAGCTCAGACAACGCACCACGATACGATCCCAACCTCCGTCCAACTCTTCGTAATCCTACCTCAGGTCGTGCCAACAACCAAGGCCTCGAAGGCCTAACCACCAATCCCCAAAACACAAAACTCTACGCTCTCACCCAATCCGCTCTCCGTCAAGACAGCGGCTCCGGCAACCCCTCGACCCGCAACGCCCGCCTTCTCATCTACGATATCTCCGGCCGCAATCGTCGCTCGCCCCGCCTCGAAGCCGAATACATCGTCCAACTCAACAACGTCCGCCCCAGCGATCCGTCTTCCAACGTCGCCCGCCAGAGCGAAATCCACTACATCAGTCTCACGCAATTCCTCATCCTAGCTCGAGACTCCAACGCCGGTCGGGGCGCAGCAAATACTACGAGCGTCTATCGCCACGTCGACGTGTTCGATATTTCCCGCGCGACGAACATTGTTGGAACGTACGATTCTACTACAGCTTCCGTTGCTCCTGGCGGGATTCTGTTGCCGAATATTACTCCGGCTGAGTACTGCTCCTGGCTAGATTTCAATGTCAACAGCCAGTTGAATCGGTTTGGGGTGCGGAATGGCGGGAAGCAGAGTGAGGGATTGCTGAATGAGAAGTGGGAATCTTTGGCTCTGTTGCCTGTGAATCCTCTTCTGCATCAGGGAAGTCGTACTGATGGGGAGTTTTATCTCTTGTCGTTTTCGGATAACGATTTTATCACGCAGGATGGGTATTTGAAGGGTGGGGAGTTTAGCTATCAGGATGAGAGTGGGGTGAGTTTGGAAAACCAGGCGTTGATGTTCAAGGTGAAAATTCCGAGGGGCGAGAGACCTTTGATTGGTTAGGTGAACGGTGTTCTTTTGTGGGTGTGCGATTGATCCATGCATGAGTCTGTGTACATATTGAACGGCTGATGATGATGAAAACTTTTTTCCCTTCCTCTCCCCCCTCCCCCCATCCACACCCCTCTGCCTAACATCGTACTTCTTTTTTTTTTCAAGAAGTCACCTGCTCCCTCACCCTCGTCAACAACGGCTGACTCTCCCCATCTTCTCCATCCGGTTTAGGGTACGGCAAGAATCTAAATTCGCCTTTGTTGACTTTCGACACCCTCCACGTCCCTTCCGACTTGGCATCTTCGAAGAATTCCTGATTCTCCTCGAAACTCCTCCCGCCTGTCTCGGGCGAGTAGAGATATGTCGACATTCCCGCGAGGAGATTTGTCCCGGCGAAGACGAGATAGATGTAGAAATAGAGGTTGTTGAAGAGCAGGGGAGTGATGAGTGTTATGGTGAAGTTTGCGAAGCCCTGTGATGATATATATCAGTTAATCGAACTCTTGAATTCTCGTCAAGGAGAGATATTGAGAGAGAGAGAGAGAGAGAGAGAAGATGTTAGGGAAAAGAAAGAAAGACGGGGACAACTCACCCAAACAATAACCGAAACCGCCGTGCCATGCGCCCTCACCGCCGTGGGATAAATCTCCGTCGGAATCAACCACACCGGCGTCAACCAGCCGACCCCAAACGCCCCCGTGGCAACGAACAACGCTACGATCCCAGGGATCGCCACCGCGTTGACGTGAATCTTCAAGTCTTCGTGATATCGCGAAAGACCTCCGAAAACGGCCAACAGCAAAAAACAGATCGTCATCGTCCCGGACCCATAGAGCATTACAGTTCGACGACCCAGTGCGTCGATGAGAACCCAGGCGAGCGTCATGAGGATGAAGTAGGAGATGAAATTCGCCATGGTGAGGTATTCGGATAATCGGACTCCATAGCCGAGCTGTTCGAAGATTTGGGGTCCGTAGACGCTTACCGCGCCGTAGCCGGTTAGTGCTTGGTTGATTTGGCCCATGACGGTTATCATCTGGTGTAGTTGATGTTAGTGCATACGAATTTTCAAAAAAAAAAGTCCTCACTGTGAGAAATCGAACGGAAGAATTGTCGGGAGGTACAATAGGAAGGGAGGAGGAAAGCAGGCAGGGGGCTTACAGTCGGATGAAATTGCGCATGTCCCGGCGTGAACATTTCCTTGTAGCCGATTTTGCTATCACTTTCGTCCTTGGAAGCTTGCACGAGCTCGTCGCATTTCTTCTGCGCATCTTCTTCTCCGAGAATTGTTTGGAGCGATTTCGTTGCGTCTTCTGTTCGGTCGTGGTGGACGAACCATCGGGGACCTGTGATGATAATAGCACCCGTTAGAAGAAGAAGAAGAAGAAGAAGAAGAAGAAGCAAAAAAAAACTCACTCTCCGGCAACCACCGCATAAACCCCATCAGCACCAAGGGATACACCTGCATCATCACAATCGGCACCCTCCAAGCCCACTCGCTCTCCTTGCCCAGCCACACCGTCAGGACCAAATTGATGGCAAACGCCATATTCAGCCCAAAAATATTCGCCTGAAATTCCTGCGCGAGAGCTTTCCCTCTCGAGTCATCGGACGACAGTTCCGAACTGTACACCGGCACGACAGAATCCACGCCTCCGACGCCGAGTCCCATGATGATGCGGCCAGCGTACATGACGATCAGCGGGGCGGGTTGGTAAGCCGAAGACGAGAATCCGAGGCCGGAGAAGAACATGATCAGGTTTCCGAGGGAGGCGGTGGCGAGGGAGCCGAAGAGGGCGGGTTTGCGGCCGCGGGCGTTGGCGTACCAGCTGAAGAGGACGGCGCCGAGGGCGCAGCCGAGGTAGTAGACGGAGACGATGAGGCCGATTTGGGGCGACGAGGAGGAGGAGAGGTTCATGGTGCGGAGGTAGGAGTTGTTGGTGTTGATGAGGGACATCATGCCTTGGTCGTAGCCGTAGAGGGCGATGGCTGTGGAGGAGAAGGCGACGACCTGTGGGGAGAAGTGTTGGTGGGTTTTGTTCATCGTGTGAAGGACATTGCTTCTCTAGGGATGAATGCTGGAGGGGGGGGGATTGGGAAGTTGATGGGGAGGCTCTGTTGTCCTGCTTCTTCTTCTTCTTCTTCATCTTCTTCTTCTCGTTCTGCATTTCGCATTCATCTTGTTTTTTTTTTCATATGATGCCATGCTAATTCCATGCTTCGAAGTGCATCATCGGGGGCCGCATTGAGACGAAAGAAGGAACAAACATGCGCTCCCTCATCAAAACGAAAGATGAGCAACGAAAAAAAAAACAAAAACCGAACCACCAAGGGAGTACTAACCTGCATCTTCTTATCCCCCACCACCTCCTTCATCTTCTTCCCAACCGCCATTCTCCCGGCGTCCTTTGCTTTCCTTTCTGTTCTTTTTCCTATCTCCTTCCAGCTCAGAACTTCAAACTCTCCTCTCTCTTCTCCTTTCCGTCCCTGCCTTCGCCTGTAGCCGCAGTCACAATCGTATCCGCTCGCAATCGCGGCACAGACGTCCAAATTTTCCAATTACAGCCACAACTGTACAGGAAAAAAAAAGATCCCAAAGCCAGTCCGTCCAGTCCAGTCCAGTCCAATCCAGTCCAATCCAGTCAACACGTAATTCTTGCCGTCGTAGTCGTCGTCGTCGTGGTCGTCTCAAATTCAGTCCCTCCTCTAGAGTCCTTTTCCCAACCAAATCCAATCAAATCAAATCCAATCAAGAAACCACCCAGCAGAACAAATCGTCAGGCCAAAAAAAAAAACAAGAAGATCTTCTTTTTTCCGTTTCTCGATCTCCAAATCCCTAAAGGATATACGAAGCCAGACGTCTCTTTTTTTTTGTCCCCGTTTTTCGTATTCGTCGCCCAATCCTCAAATCCACACCGTTCCCGTTCCCGTTTCCAACTTCCAGCTTTCAGCTTCCTTCCAACCAGACAGACGAACGGACGTCAGTCACACACCCACACCCACACACAGGAGGTATGCACTTCTTTCTCCTCACTGCGTCTCAGGCCTGCTAGAAGACTACCACCGCATGAAGAAGTGCAAAGTAGTAGTAGTAGGTAGATGCAAGCTCTCTCTCTCTCCAAAAGTCAACGAGGAGGGGAAGGGAAAAGGGAAAGGCAAAGTGCAAGAAGCAGGAGCAAAAAAAGACTTTTTGCAAAGTACAAGTACAAGTAAAACAGATAGGTAGCTCATCAAGAACCAAAAAAAAATATTCTTTTAGTCCCGCGTGATGCGCAAAATTTTGCTTTCTTGTCGATCATTTCTTCTTCTTCTCCTCCAAGCCTCCTCCATGTCATGTTGACGATCACATCTCTCTCATTCAGAAAGAGAGAAAGAAGGTTGAAGGGGGGAAAAAAACCCTCTCTCATGACGTATACAAAACTCTGTCAGTACATGGCGGTCCACTAATAACTACTACCTCCTATGTACAGTACTTGTTTTGGCACGCACACTTACTTACTTTCGCGTATCGGCATCGACCGTACCGCCGATGTCGTGCAGGTGGTGCAGCATGCACAAGCACAAGCACGCACAAGCACAAGACACAAGACACAAGCACGCACAAACAACAAGTCGGTTGGAGCGCTACGGACGGCTTGGATTAAAAGAAAAGAAAAAGAGAGAGAATTGGACAGAGAAAACAGTATATGTATATATATAGTAAAAGCAAGACTTGGAGAAAGACAACAGAAGAACAGCAACAGCAACAGCAACAGCGACGTCGCACGGCAAGTCATTACATAAAACAAAAGCGCCTTAATCAATCGAAGAATCATCTCTCTGTTCTGTTTTGTTCTGTTCTGTTCTACATACAAGACCCCATCCATCAATCAATCGTCTTGCCGTTCCTTTCATTCCCTCGCCTTCCTTTTCCTTTCCCTGGAACTTCCTTGCTTGACCTCTCTGGAGAAGAAGAGGAACGGAGTGAAGAAGTAAGTCGAAAAGGCGAAAAGAGCCAGGGTATCATGAATTTTTACAAGAAAAAAGAAGAGCCAGCGACAACATAAGCGCCTCTCGTAAAACGAGTAAAGGAAACGCCATCGCTGAATCCCGCATCAATCAAGAAGCACAACAACAACGACATTGTCGATCCGCATAGCGAGCCAGAAAACAGCGAAGCACTTTCGCGTCGTCCAGCCAGGTTCTTCTTCTTCTGCTGCTGCTGCGTCTTCTTCTTCTTCTTCTTCATCATCTGTATCATCATCCATCCCATCCTATCTTCCCGAGCGCCATCGCTGAGTAGTGTGTCCAATGCGGAAAACACAAAAAAGCAGTAGTAGTAGCAATCCTTGCGTGTTCTTTGCCATCCCATCGAGACTCTTCTCCTGCCAGCTAAGCAGGAAAGGTCTGTTGAGGATGTTGTTGCGTGGTGTCGCCATTCTGCGGCATGGCGAAAAATTCATCCATCATATCCTTTACAGGCGGGTCCCAGACCTCCGAAACGGCCTTTCTCTTTCTCGGGCTCAAATTTGCTGCAGCACCTATGTGTGCTCCTCCCTCTTCATGAGCCCCGCCCATATTCACATCCGCCTCGTCCGACGCATTATTCTTCATCATTTCTTTGATTTGCAGGTACATGGGCAGCATCGTCTCCGAAACGCCCATCCCCTGACCATTGCCCCAAGGATCCCAGAGACCTTCGTTCTCGACGCTGATCATGAAGCGCATGGTATCGCTCTGGCTGACGTCGCTGTTTTGTGATCCATCGGGCGTGAGTTCGGGCGACGAGTCGGTCAATCCTGGTTCATCCATGCGTCGCCAGCTGGAAAGATCGCCGTCGACGGGTTGCCAGTTGTCTCGTGCCATTTCCTCAATGCTCTCCAACGTCATTTGGTTGCCGACGAGACCCATGCTTTCGAAGAACTCGGCGTCCATGTCGGTCAGATCGTTGATGCCGACATCGAAAAGATCAGCATCCGCGATGACCGGCAGCTCCGTCGCCGATTCGATGGTCGGAATGGGCAAGTCCAGCTTCTGTGCCATCGCTTGACCCAATGTCGGCTCCTTCTCCGGCTCCTTCGCCCTTTCACTCGCGGCATCGACTTCCGCCTGCTTCTTGGCAAGTTTCTGCTTGACAGAAGCAGGGATAATGTTTCGACGAATTTGCTCCGACTCTTGCTTGGTCAGCTCGTCTGGCTTGAGATCCTTGACAGTGAGTCGAGTCTTCGCCGGTGCAGCAGCCTTGGCAGCCTGTGCGTCAGGTTTCGCGTTGGCGTTGCCATCCTTGTCGACATCAAGCGCTTTGGTGGCGCTTTCGAGGAAGAAACCGAGTGGGTCGTCGACTGGCTGGTGCTGCGCCTGGTCATGCTCGTTGAGCTGAGCCTCGGTATCGAAGCCATGGATGGAGTGTTCGCAGGATGTGTCTTTGCACTGGAACTTCCTCGACTCCGCCTCACGCTCCATGTCGGCCTTGAGCTGTTGCTGCGTCTTCTTGATCTGCTCCGGACTCTGTTGGGCCTTGCCACTGCCCAGTGCGGGACTGGCGGTGATGTTCGCTGGAGTGGTCGCTTGCGCTGCAGGCGTGGACACTTGACTCCCCGGCTGGTTGGGCTTGCGTTTCTTTTGCGGAGGAAACTTGAGCTTGTCTTGTGTGAGACCGGGCTGGTCCTGGGCGTACATGGGCACACCGGGACTCTGCGCGGACCAGTCAAACTTCTTGTCGTCCGTGGGCGCGGGCGGTGCGCGAGCATGAGAAGGTTTGCGCGCGTGGCCTTGTTGCGAGGGCGCAGCAGCCATGGATGGAGCCTGTGGTTGCTGGTCCTTTCCAGCGCCTCCTTTCTGTGCCTGGGCGCGGAGTTGCTGTTGTTTGAACTCGGCCATGTAACCGGCGACGGCCCTCTCCATCTCTTGCACCTGCTGTTGCGTGACGGAGTAGTAGTCTCGCACCGTTCCTTGTTCGTCCTTGACGTTTTGCTGGAGGATCAGTTTCGCTCGGATGAAATCCCGCAATTGCGTCTCCATGCCCCACGACATGGCGGTGGGGAAGGTCGCCGACATTTGCATCATCGGCTTGTACAGTCTCTGCAGCGCCAACCGCACCTTCTCCTGGCTCTGGGGGTCCATGTTGACCGCCGGGCCCTTGGGAGTGGTGCTTTGGATCTCCTTCATCATGCCCTGCAACCTCTGGCTGGCCTCTTGCGCCGACATGGCCGGAGCAGTCGCCGTTCCGCCCACGCCACCTTGTGCCTTGCGGAGAGCCTCCATCTGCGCTTGGCGTTTCTGCATGAACGCAGCCCTCTGCTCGGGCGTCATTTGCGCGACCTGCTCTCGAGTGGGAGCTTGCTGTTGCGACTGCGATGCCTGCATCGGCGGCGCTTGCGGAGCCTGCTGCTGCTGCTGCTGCAGCAGGGCGGGGTTGCTGACCTCGACGACATCGTCGTTGCCGGGCTTGGGGCCTTGCATGGGCCCCGCGGGAGGGGGACGTTGCTGCGCTTGACCGCCATTCGGCATGTTGGCCTGTTGTGGTCGGGGCACTGGGGGAGTCGCACCAGGCGGTTTCTGTCCCTGCTGCGCGCGCTGCGCGTTTCGCATTTCTTGCAACTTTTGCCGCACGATGATGGTCCGGATCATGTCGTCGTTCATCTGGTGCGTCCGAGGTGCGTGTACGGTGCGGAATCGTTGAATCTCGTCGGGCGAGATCATGCGCATCATCTGCGCTTGCACGTGGGGAGGAACGTTTTGCGGTGCGGCATCGCTCCCTGCTTGCGGAGCTTGCATCATCGGTGCAGGCGGCACCATCTGGGCTGGAGGAGCTTGCGATGCTCCGACGGCAGGCTGCTGCTGCATATTGGTGGGCTGCTGCGGCGGCGGCTGCGGACCATTTTGTGCTTCTTGTGTTCGTCGTTGTTGCGTGATGTAGGCTTGCAGGGCGCCGTTGATTTCCTGCGCGTTCGCCGCATACCATTGCTGCTGCAACTGTTGCACCCGTTCCATCGTCTGCTGTGGTACCACCGAGCTGTTTTGCGCCACGTGCTGCTTCAGATCGCCCCATTTCTGCACCGGTGGCGGCACGGAGATGGAGAGCGCGGTGAGCACTTGACGCGGGAAGGGTTTCTGATCCATGATCTGTTGCCTCAGCCGCAATAGCTGTTGCTGCTGCGCGTTGCGCTGCATCATCATCTGCGGAGGCACCTGCATGTTGGGTTGGTTCTGCGATGGTTGCCCGTTGAAGCCGGGCATCCCATTGCGCATCTGCTGTTGCATCATATTCGCATTCGGCTGCCCATTTTGCTGCGACATTCCCGGCATACCCGGCTGATTGGGCTGGCCTGGCTGGCCCATGCCATTCGGTTGCTTGATGATGTTCATCTTGGCCAGCATCATGGCCATGTCGTTGGGTGGCATGCGCACCAGCCTCTCTCGCAGGGCAGGCTGCACGCGTGACAGGATATCTTGCAGGTTGGGCGGGAGCATCTGTTGACCTTGCGGGTTCTGTTGCTGCTGATTCTGGTTGACCATATTCTGGTGATGCTGCATGAGCTGGTTTGCATTGGGCGGCATCGGCTGTTGTCGGTTCGGCTGCGGTGTGCCCGGCGTGGCCTGTCCAGGAGGGGCCATGGGCCTGTTGAGCATCGACATGGCGGGACTCGGGGCTTGACCACCAGCGCCACCGTTGAATGCATTCGGCGCATGCAGTCCACCCGGCTGCCCGGTCAGCTGATTCTGTTGCTGCTGCTGTTGTTGTTGTTGTTGCTGCTGCATGCGATTCTGCTGCATCTGCTGTTGATGCATCAACTGCTTTTGCATCCGCTCTCGCTGCTGTGCTGTCGGCTGTTGCTGGAAGAAGGCTTGCTGGGGGTTGACGCTGTTGCCGCCCTGTCCACCTTGGTTGCCGAGCATCTGTGGATTGATGCCCTGATTGCCCATCCCCATGTTGAAATTGCTGTTGTTATTGCTGGCGGGCACGACCTGCTCGCCCGCATCCTGTAGCTTCATCGCGGTGGCCTGCTGTCCCAGAATGCCCGACACGTCAAAGTTTTGGCCACCAGTTTGTGAGGGCGGCCGCTGTGGCGCGTTGTTGTTATTGTTGTTGCCACTGTTGTTGTTATTGTTGTTCATCTGCATGTTCTGCTGCATCCCGGGGTTTTGCTGTGCTCCCATCTGCTGTTTCGCGAAGAGCTCCTGAGCCTTCTTCATGCAAAAGGTAAGGACCGGGTCACGCTTCTGCTGTGCGCACACATTGCGCTGCACTTCGGTCATTTGTGCCAGCAGCTGGGCCCGCATGGTACGCTTCTGCTCCTCGGGCATCTTTTCGAACATTTGTCGGGCGCGCGCCAACACTGCCGGGTGCAGCACTTGATTCGACTGGCCCTGGCCCATGTTCCCGCCCTGCTGCTGCTGCTGCTGTTGCTGGCCGGACTGGTTCATGGTGTTTTGCTGAGGCGGTTGTCCCTGCTGCGATGGCTGGCGCGTCTGGTTCGACATCTGCAGTGCCGAGGGATCGAGCGTGCCCGTTTGCCCTGGCATGGGCGACGGCTGCATCGGGCGCGACAGTTGGGCGGGGAACATGGGGTTGTTCTGGCCGTTCATTTGGTTCTGCTGCTGGGCCATGGCGTTGTTCGGGAAGGCCATACCGTTCATCCCATGCATGCTGTTCATGCCGTTCATGGCGTTGGGATTTTGCATGTTCTGCATGTTGGGCATGCCGCCCATCATGCTGCCGGGCCGCATCATGGCGTTGTTGCCGGCCATCTGATTCGGCATCATGTTGTTGGTGGCGCCGAGCGGGAGATTGTCGGCCTGATTGTCGCGACGCGCGCGGATCTCGCGCATCTTGTGGTCCATCCGCTCGACGTACTGTTCCTTGCTCTGTGAGTCCTCAAAGGTGCGCGATTCCCATTTCTGTGCGATGGCCAGGCAGATGGAGGCGTCGGCGTTGATGAGTCGGAGTTGGCTGACGCTGCAGACGAGTCAGTCATGTGGGCACAGGGCGGTGGTGCAAGTGTGGGGTGTGGTGGTGAATGTGTGGACGGCTGGCGGCGTCTGTGCCGGGCACAGGCCAACAGCACCGCGCCGTGTCTTCCCACAACGGGCTACGTGGTTGGTCGGGGTGGGGGAGGGGAGGGGAGAGGAAGGGAAGGGAAGGACAGGGCGCACTTACAGCTGCATGATCCGAGTCGCTCGATCTTGGATGGAGTGGGCTTGTTGCCAAGCGCCGACGAACTTGGAGGCGTCCCCGTTCCTCAGTTCCTGCATGATCTTTGCGAAGATCTGCTGCTGCACATTGCCATTCTGCGGGCGCTGCATGCCCACGGCGGCGGCGGCGCCCATCGGGTTCATGCCGTTCGGAGCCATCATGTTCGGCTGCTCCATGGTTTGCTGGGAGTGGCAGCGGTGCCCGCCGTCAAGGCTCTCGGGCGTGGTCGGCGTCGTCGTCAGTCGGCATTCGGCGGGGGGTTTGAGGAGGATGTGTGTCGCGGTGTCGAGTGTCGAGTGTCGAGCGGGTCAGGGTGGTCGGAAGGCACAGTGTCGGGCGTCGAGGGCGGCGGTGCGGGCTGCAAGCAGTGTGCTGTGCGTGAGTAGTGCGTGGGTAGTGCGAAGAGGGCGGCGCAGTTGGGTTGGCGGTTCGCAGCGTGTCGCACCGGTCACAGGGCGAAGTAAGGTAAGTCGAAGTGTGCACGTCGTTCGGTGGTGGTGGTGGTGGAGGTGGTGGTGGTGATGAGGTGCTTTACGGTGGTGGAGCCGTGGGTTGTCAACTTCCCAGCACGAGCACGGCGTCAGTCCCCGTGGAATCGAAACAATACGAGTGAGGTGGTGGTGTCGTACGGAGGGGATTGCGGTCGTCGTTGTCGTTGTTGTCGTCGTGGTTGTGGTTCGCGCCGAGCCCGCGGTGCACACTCCGGCCCGCAGCAGTGACAGCAAAAAGGCAGGCGGCCCACGGACAACGACGGTCGAGGTGTGGTGGAAGAGGGTGTGTGTGTGTGTGTGTGTGCGTGCGTGCGTGTGTGCGTGTGTGTGTGTTCTTCGCGGTCGGGCAAGGTTTGGCGGGTGGTGGTTTGGCACTAGTCGAGTCTAGTCGCCGCATCCATGCAGCCCGTCCGTCCGGGCGCCCACCTTTGCATCCGCTCGGGTTGCCGCCCTTCACCTCACAAAGGCTGCTGTCTCGTTTGCGACGATATGGATGGTGGACGGAGACGACACCGCATCGAGGACACCACGCCATCGACCTCACCACCCTCTCTCCCTTTCCCGCGGCAGCACCAGCGACTTGCCTCGTCGTCGAGCATCCGCATCGGCAGCAGCAGGTCATGCAGGTCATGCACGGCGGGCGATCCTGGGCAGCGCGCTAATAGAACTAAGGCTGGCGGCCGTTGGCGTTGCTGGTGGAGGCGTCGACGCTTCTGGCACATGCAACACCCGACGCCCTTCTGCCTCTTCCCTCACCACCACAGCACGACTCAGCTGCCTACACTTCTCTCACACACCCACCTTTTGACACGCATCCGTTCTTCACGCTGACTCTCCGCGCCTCGTCACCCCCCCTCCACCGCCCACACAGCGCTGCCGGCGGAGAAACAGCACGCGTCTCGCCAGAGTCGCGGACGAGCAAGGGTTCGATGGCTGTGACCAGGGTTGGCGAAATCATCCCCGGGATCCCGTCGTGCAGCGCCCAACTCTCATCATCATCATCATCACACGCCGCCGCCGCCGCTGCCTCTCTCATCACCATGCCACCACCACCGCCCTCCTCCTCCCACCGCACACAATCATGATATCCGGCACGCCTCATCATCATGCATCACACCCCCGCTCGGTGCCCGAAGACTGCATTGCGCTGCGCCTCTTCTCTTCCACCTCCGCCGCGTGATGATGAGTGCGACTGCCATCCTGCGCGCCGGATGATTGGCTGCACGGCAAATCAGCCCGCTTTGCATAGGCGTGCCCTTGGTAAAACACGCAGCGAAAGAGAGCAATGAGCACGCTCGAAATCGGCGGACCCTGCCAGTATGTGGCTCGTGGCTGACCGCTTTGGATCGCTGTCCACCGTCGGAGCACATCGAGCCATTCTTTGACACAGTGCACTCGATACGGCACCAACCAACTGCCCACTTCACCCAGCACTCCCACTTGGTGAGATCAGCCCAAGGCAACCCTACCACCTGCGACTCCAATGACGATGAATCCCTGCCAAGTATACAGCCCCCTCCTCACCCTCTCACAGCAATCCTCTTGAACTCTCTCGTGATGTTCGTGATGGCTTCCTCCACTGGCAACCGTTCCATCGAACTGGCCCCGAAGAAGCCATGAATCCCTTCCACTCTCTCCAACACATAGCTCGCATCTTCCGGCTTTGCAATCGGACCTCCATGACACAATACGATGATATCAGCGTTGACCTTGATCGCCGCATCGCGAATGCCCTGAATGACTCGCACGCAGTCGTCGAGACTCTTGCCCGTTTTGGCACCAATGCTGCCTGAACTCGTGAGTCCCATGTGCGCAACGAGAATGCTACGACACTGTTAGCTGCTCGGTGGTCGTGGCGTTGACTCCAAGAGCAATACTCACTCTGCCCCTGCTTCCGCCATCTTCGTCGCATCATCATCGTTGAACACATACGGCGTCGTCAACAGATCCAGCTCATGCGCAATCCGAATCGCCTCCACTTCCAAATCATACCCCATCCCCGTCTCTTCCAAATTCTCCCGAAACGTCCCATCAATCAATCCCACTGTCGGAAAATTCTGCACGCCTTTCGCCATACACATTTCGTCAGCAATCACATTGGACTTCAGATCGACACCAAAAGTACTCACCCGCAAACCCCATGCCCTTCAACTCCTTCATCAACCTCCCCATATCCCGAAACGGATCCGTCCCGCACACGCCCGCAATCACAGGCGTGTGCTGCACAATCGGCAACACTTCTTTCGCCATATCGACCACGACATCGTTGGCGTTGGAATACGGCATCAGCCCTGCCAATGACCCACGTCCTGCCATGCGGAATCGGCCCGAGTTGTAGATGATGATTAGATCGCCGCCGCCGGCTTCGATGAATTTGGCACTGAGGCCGATTCCTATTTACGATGATGGGTTTGTGTGTGAGAGGGGTTGGGATGTTTGGCGGTGCTCACCGGCTCCTGCGCCGACGATGGGCTTTTGGTTCCGGATTTGTTCGCGGAAGCTGGAGAGGATTTGGGTGCGGTTTGTTGGGGGCGTCATGGTGCTGGAATGATAAGGTAGGTGATGTATGCTGTATGCTGTATGCTGTATGCAAAACAGGTAAGAATTGGATTTGAGGTGGTTGTTGTTATGTACGTTGGGTTGGATTGGGATTTACCGTATACTGTATACAGTATTGGAGCTCGGGCTGCATTGTGCTCGTGCTCGTGCTCGTGCCGTGTGGCTCGAGGAAGCATTGTGACGCAATGGCCCGCACGGCTCTCAAGTTCCTGGTTGCTCCAGTCGTTGCTTCTCCCCGCACTTGAAGCACAAACAGTGTTGCGAGTGTGCTCGTGCACCATGTGAGGATGAGATACATGTATTTTTTTTTATCACTGAACTGCGACGACTACATACAATTGCTACTGCTGTCTGGTTGATCAAGAACAGAGAACCAAAAGAAAAAAAACAAAAACTCTTTACAAAAATGCCTCATATCGTCCTCCTCGGAACTTGCGATGTAGGTTCTACGCAATCCCCGTCCCCTCTACTTCATTCAATTAAAAGGTATCCGCGTGGAATACATGTAATTTACTAACCATTCTGATTAAAAAAAACTCCCAGACCAAACTCCAAGAACTCCTCTACCTCCGCTCCCAAATCCTTTCCTTTGACAGCTCGTCGTTATCATCATCCAACACAAACAACACAAAAGTCACCTTGGTCGACGTCGGCCGCTCCCCAACCCACAACGAATTTATCACCATCACACAAGAAACTCTCACATCTCAACACCACTCTTCTCCTTCTTCTCCTTCCAAGGAGAACCTCGACCCCTCCACACTCCCCCGCGGAGATGTAATAAAATACATGACCCTTTGCGCCTCCAACTGGCTGCGTACCGCTTACCAACGTGGTCTCGAAGACCCCGAGCACGCTCTCCACGCCATCATTAGCGCCGGAGGCACGGGGGGCACGGCGCTCGCTTCGGCTGTCATGAGGGACGTTTTACCCATTGGGTTTCCGAAATTCATCGTGAGTACCGCTGCTTCGGGCGATACGGGCCCGATTGTCGGGGAGTGTGATATCGCGCTCATCTATTCGGTCGTGGATATTGCGGGGCGGAATGAGGTTTTGGATCGCGTGTTGGGGAATGCGGCGGGCGGGGTTTGGGGGATGGGGAGGGCTTATCAGAAGAAGGTGGATGAGGAGAGGGAGGTTGAGAGGAGACGGGGGAGGGATGGGGATGGGGAGGAAGAGGAGAAGAAAGATGGAAGAGGAAAAAGGAAAATCCGCCTCGGAATCACCATGTTTGGTGTCACGACTCCCGGGGTTGATAAAATTCGTTCTCACCTCGAAACCATCTCTTCCACCTCCGCCTACGACTTCGAACCTTTCATCTTCCACTGCACAGGCCACGGCGGCCTCGCCATGGAACGCCTCGTTGCCCAAAACTCCCTCGACGCCATCATCGACCTCACCACGACCGAGGTCTGCGATCTCGTCGCAGGCGGCGTCATGTCCGCCGGTCCTCGGCGCCTCGAAGCTGCGCTCCACAAAGGAATCCCGTGCATCATATCGCTGGGCGCGACGGATATGGTGAATTTTGGTCCGAAAGAAACTGTGCCGGAGCGGTATACGAAAATGGGCCAGGAGAGGTTATTGTACGAACATAATCCTACCGTGACGTTGATGCGGACGAGTGTGGAAGAGTGTAGGATGGTGGGGGAGTTTATTGCCGACAAGGTGAGGAGGTTTGCGAAGCATCGGGAGATGGTGAAGGTTGTTTTGCCGCTGGGGGGCGTGAGTATGCTTTCGACAAGTGGGGGCCCGTTTTGGGATGTCGAGGCTGATGAGGCGTTATTTGGGGCTGTGCGAGATGGGTTGAAGGGGTGTGGGGTTGAGGTGGTTGAGGATGAGAGAGATGTCAATGATGAGGGGTTTGCGAGGGATGTGGCGGCGAGGTTGCTCGGGTTGTTGGGGTTGTGAGGAAGATGCAAGGTTGGATTGGGAGAGATATGTACATCCGGCCGGTGGACCTAAAAGGCGAGAGTCAACTGCGACGGCTGTAATGAGATGATGACAAAGAAATTTTTCAGCCACTCGAGACTGGAAGAATCCGGCAAACTTCTCCGAGCGACGATTGGTTCTCTTGAATCTGCTGAGATGGTGATTACATAATTGGCCAGACTATTGTAAGGTACCTACGCCCCCAGGAATCCTTCGAAACTTGTCGATCAATATCTTAGTCACGAGCAGTTTATAATCAGCACCTCGCATGGCTTCCTCAGTCCGAAAACCACCGAAACGAAACTCTCTCTCTAGTTCTACTTTGTACCTGCATTGTAGCTTGTTGGCGCAGCTCCATAGGGGGTCTAGACGCGTGCTGTTCTCTCTCAAGGTACGTAATTTCGCACTTTTGATGAAGAGGATTGCGTTTGTGGCTTGCAGCTATCGTTCTATAAAGTTAGCTTGCAGAAAGCGGGCTCGGTCTCTGAAGCGGGACGCGAGCTGTTGATGTTTGTCGAATAAGCCGGAGGGAGGTGGAATGGAAGCTCTACTGGTCGAGCATAGCTTGATGAAGTGGTGCTTGACTGCATGGTCCGGCTGCAAGATGGGATATAGGAAGGGAGTTCTATGCTCGTTTATGGAATGTACAATCCATGACAAAAAAAAAACAACGAGATCGTTTAGACTGAACTAGACAAGAACGATATCTCAAGCTGCATATTCGATCCCACCGGGCCAAACCCACACAACCTAACCTCCGACAACAACAACAACAAACAAACAACGGACAAAAAAAAATGTCCTCCAAAAAAAACTCCTCGTCATCTTCGGCGCAACCGGCAACCAAGGCGGCTCCATCATCGACCTCTTCCTCTCCACCCCCCCTCCCTCTCCTCCAAATCCTCCCTCCGCGGCAATCACCCGCTCCACCACCAGCCCCCGCCCACACAAGCCCAATGCCCTCTCCTCCCAAGGCGTCAAAATGTCCCGCGCCGACCCCGACTCATTGAGAAAATCCGCCCTTGCCGGCGCCCACGGCGTCTACTCTACGGCATCACAGACTTCTGCTTCTGGTCCCTCATGTCCAAAAAGACAAAAAGAAAATCTCCCCCAAGGCAAAAAAAAACATCTCTTTCGAAAGCAGCCGAAGCACACCGGGCGTCAAACAACATCTTCATTTTCTTTCTCCCGCGTTTGCCGTTTTTTTTTTTGCGCGGAGAAAGTTGACGAAGGGGCGAATTGCAGCATGTGGAGCTTTTGTTTTTTTTTGGGGATTTCCAAGGCGTTGTTGCGTTGATGAAGGAGTTTATTTGATGAAGAAGAGGAGAAGAAGAAAAAAAAGGAAGAAAAATGGAAAGATGATGATCACGAGTGATTTCATGCCTGCGATGCGATGTTTAGCAAGAAGGCGCAGAAACAAATCCGATCGAATTCGCAGAATGATGATGATGATAAGCCGACCATTGCGCTGCCGTTTCCGTTTCCGGATGACGACGTTGCCGTGGCCGATGATTGGTGTAAGAGCGGATACGGGGAAATATGTCATGGGGTTTGTTTGAGGGCGGTGAGAAAAGCGGATGGGGTCAGTGTTCATGGGGTCAGTGTCAGTACTTGGACGACTCCGAAGAAGAAGTTTGTCGAGGCTGTGAGTAAAGGAGGGTGGGGGAAAGAGGTGGATTTTTGTGCCGTTGCCCATGGACACTTTTGTGGGAATTTCTTTTTTGCCTGATGCGGTGAAGAAGGAGGAGTTGGGGGAGATGATGGATTTTTTGATTGGGAGGTGGAAGTTATTTTTGGGAAAGGGCAGGAGAAGCAGCAGCAGGAGGAGGGGCATGATGAGTGGTTGGCCAAGGAGACGGAGAAGGTCAGCTTGGAGGAGTGGGTGGGGAAGACCAAGTTTGAGATTTGATTTCTTTTCGAGGCTGGTTCTGATCCGGTGTTGCGATCGGAGACCTGGCATATGGGATGAGTCGATAACCAGAGTGATGGAGAACGTACTGTCACGAATTATTCAATTCCGTCTCATGAGCTGGATTTGCAGCCTGGAAGGTCGTGAAGCGGCAGCATTCGGAAATCGGAATCGTTCAGGACGCTCGAGACATTAGATACAATGTCCATTCACAAGTCCCTCGCAAATTCAGCATAATATTTACATCTCACGATGCATTACTCATCAGTCATTAAAGCCTCTCCCATCATCTCCATACCAGAATCACAGCCGTGCCTTCACTCCCAACGTTTCCACCGGCCCGGACCTCGCCAAAATCCACTGCACAACGTCCTTGGCATAAGTCTTCTTATCCTCTCCAGGCTCCGCATGCAGTTTATGGTACCATCCCTCATACACCCTCAGCTCTTTATCCTCCACATCCTTCAATCCCTTGAACCACCTCTCACAAGCCTCAAAACTCAGCACCTCATCTCCCGTCCCAAAGCCCACCCATAATCTCGTCTTTCCACCTTCTCCTTGCCCGTCCCTCAACACAACCTCTTTCGATTCTTCCAGTAATCTCGCACGCTCCAGCATACTCGCCAAGCATTCCAACGTCGCGGTATCATGATTCTTCTCATCTGCCACCCACGCGGAGCAGACTTCCGGATCGCGACATAATTTCGACGCGTCGAGTTTGTTGAGCATTTGTCTTTGAGGAAGAAGCTTGCTGACCCATTTCCCCACCACTTCGGTGACTTTCCACGGTTTCGCCGCGGGGTGCAATGCGATGAAGGGCGCTTCGCATAGGTATCCTCGAATTCGAGCCTTTGTTTCTGGAGCTCCCCAGCCGGGGCCTCGGGAGGAGGCGTAGTACAGTACTTCGCCGCCACCCATGCTGTGGCCCATCAAGAAAAGTGGAACATCGGATTCGGAGGAGACGGAAAGGACATGTTGGATGAAGGATTCGAGGTCGGAGAGGATGCGGTCGGTATTTCCCGTGTTGCCTCTTTCGGAGATGGAGGAGACGTTTTGGCCCCAGCCGCGTTGGTCGTAGGCGTAGACTTTGATGCCTTGCAGGGCGAGGCTCGGGAAGAAACTCCCATAAAAGTTGCAGTGGTCGCTGAAGCCGTGCAGAAAGATGAGTCGGGCTTTGAGAGGGGCGGTGTTGGAGGACCAGGTGCGCGTGTAGAGGGAGACATTGTCCGAGGTGAGGAATGTGCCTTCGGTGGCGGTCACGTCGGGATGCGTGATCGTGGACATGGTGAGCGTGTTGATGGGAAAGAAGGATTGAGGTGGTACATAGTCGTCCGAGAGCAATGGCAAGAGATGCGACGTCTGTGCGTTCTCGGGTGAAGTGGGGCTTTCACATGCAACGAGCGTTTACCGGAGTAGCCTGTGCATGTTTGCATCTATGTACATGCCGTTGTGAACTTGCGAAGTTCTGAGAACATCGACTCAAAGCAACACATAGTACTGGCGTATATGCTACACCAAATAGAAAGAGATTCAAACTCTGCAGCGCTCGCTACCAAGTAAGTGATCACGTGCATCAATGAACTCCACATATAGAACGTATCGCGTCTCAAGAAACTGCAAGCCTGATCTGTGTATCTCTTCAACGATGAGCTACCCGCACCAAGGGAAGCCTCCAGCATTGGGCAATTTGGTATGAACCCAGCGAAGAGAAACTGGACCGTACAACAGGTCGCCAGTGCCCTCCCAACTCAGCAGTTGGGACTAGTCGTACGAAAGACGGCGAGTGATTCAGCTTCAATTGCAGTCGTTGGTCGCATTGATATGGTCGTGCGTGCGATGCACGTTCTGCACGATGTGTTTTGCAATTCTGGTGCCATGTGACAACAACGAGCCCACGATCGAAAGTCCTCAAGAGCTCGAGGTTTTCGACAGAACTTGCAATGTCTGTTCTGTTGATCACCATCCATACACGGCCAGTCGCGCCATTAGCCGTGTGTCGATATCATTGCGCATCTCCTTGCACGATGAGTAGCACAAGTGCAAGAGAAATGCGAAAGTAGAGTTCCATCGATGCCTCCTCGTGGTCTGGCTCTTCTCAGACGTACCACGAGCACATGCAGCATTCATCTTCGGTCGCCTGTCTCAGTTTTCGCTACGTTTGGTGATTCTTGGAAGCGGACATTCCCTAGACCGGAGCTCGCTTGCCACAAAATGGCTGTTGGCACTTCTCGCACAACATGGTCTTTGGCATGATCAACATCTTGAACGTGGTGGATTGTGCATCTGGATTGTCGATGGAGCGAAAACCAGCCTTGCGTGCAAGCGGGCTGTGCCACGTGCGCTACTGCGACCTCTGTGTTTCTGCCTCGATTGTGACCTTTGCTATCAGGTTCGCTGGGCTTGCTGGCTGCGTGGTCAGGGCAAATGTGGGTGGCCAGACCGCATTGTCGTCAGTAGCGAAGCGGTGACCTGTGCGACTGTAAGCTGAGAGGCATTGGATCCCGACTGCCGTCATCCACATCTATCGATCTCAAATGCTAAGATGCCCACTTGCTTTGGCGTCCTCTGATACAGTAGCTATAATTCGTTCCCACAGTAGCTGCAATTCGGACGGCGTCTGCAGTACGCTCATACGAGCGACAGCTTTGCTGCTGAACGCATGCACATTCTCCACTAGTGCCAACTTAAAATAGCAGTGTGATGCGAGTCCTGGCTCATCGATGTCTGAGGTTGATATTGATCGTGATGGATGTGGGTGGTACAGACGCTAGCAAATGGAGCTCGCGAAAGATACGACCGAGCGGGTATGATGTTACCATGTGTACAATCTCCAGCCGAGCTGTCACATGCGCCATGGAGCCATCGTATTCGTTGCTGCTGCTTCGAAGATGCCGTGGAGGTACGGCTGGCAGCGCTTTCATGGTGTTCTACGTGTGCATTTAACCGGAAATAATGAACCATCCGCATGGAGGTACAGTACATGCACGACATCATTTGCAGTGCATCTGTGAGCTCGGGATATCCTGTGTATCTGCAGCAGTGATCAACTCCGAACTACCGCATGCTTCGACACCGCTGTCCCAGCAAGGATTTTTCATCTCCAGAATACCCAGAATTTTCCTTGCAATTCAATGAAGCAAGATCCAAACTCAGCGTGCGTTTCGAGGCAGCGGCCGGGCGGGATATATGCTTGCCCTGCAGAGGCGACAGGCTACACAGCACAGGTTGCATGGTGGTTTTACGATGAGGCTCCGAAAGTTTTCAGCGATGATCAATTATGCCCGCGGGGAAGAGTGGCTGGGAGTCGGGGACGCTGACGGCGAGAAATACGAGAGCTAAGCCTTTCCCCACATGGATCGTGACTTCACTCGCCTGCATGACATAAACTCTATTCCATTCTTGGCCGGACAGATCGGAACGCGGCGATCATGCTTTATAGGTGCTTTATACGACATGCATTGACCTGGTCCAAGAATAGCTGTACAAGACGACATTTTGGCCGCTACGAGACACAAGCTGGTTGCGCACTACCACTGCGTGTCTCAGTTCATTCACAGGGGTTGATGACGAATTGGGAAGGAATTGCAGTTTCGAGGTGAGGCGTAGAAACGACTTCCACCAATTATGTTCATGCTTTTCCTATTACACTATTCTCAATGAGTGTCATTGCTCGCTGTCGTCAAGCTTCGTAAAGAGCGTCATGCATCGCTAATGCAGAATGATTCCCGATTCCCAAATCCCCGACCATTACGCTAATATGCTGCCAAAACACAAATTTCTTCTCTACTGCTTGTAAGATCCGTAGCTCTTGTAGCTGTTATAATCGTACTTTCCGTAGCCTGAGTAATCTTTGTTAGAAAAGTTCAAGAAGTGACATGAGGAGAGGACAGATACTCACTGGCGTAGCTCGTTGGGTAGTTCTCGTATGTGCCATAAGAACCGTAGTTCTTGTCCGCAGGTGGTGCTGGGGCTGGGGATGGTACTGGGGCAGGTGCTGGAGTCGTAGGGCAGTTCTTGTTCAGGTTGTTAAAGTAATCCGTAGGGCTAACTGAGGTAGTCTTTCCTGCACCCTCATATGGCTGAACACCAGAGCATGAGGCGAAGTTGGAAGCACACGTTGCTTGGTTGGCGTTAGGGGCACCTTGGCAAACGCTCAGTGCCGCGTTACACTGGCACTCCTTGTCAGATGGCTTGCTCGGTGCAGGAGGCGCTGGGGAGGGCGATGGTGATGGGACGGGCGCTGGAGTGGCAGGACAGTTCTTGTTCAGGTTGTTGAAGTAATCAGCGGTGCTGACGGAGGTAGTCTTTCCAGAGCCTTCGTATGGCTGGACACCGGAGCATGAGACGAAGTTGGAAGAGCATTGTGCCTGGTTGGCGTTAGGGGCACCTTGGCAAGCGCTCAGTGCCGCGTTACACTGGCACTCCTTGTCAGATGGCTTGCTCGGCGCCGGGGTGGGGGTTGGTGTTGGGACAGGCGCTGGAGTAGTAGGGCAGTTCTGGTTCAGGTTCTTAAAGTAATCCGTAGGGCTAACTGAGGTAGTCTTTCCAGAGCCGTCGTATGGCTGGACACCGGAGCATGAGACGAAGTTGGAAGAGCATTGTGCCTGGTTGGCGTTAGGGGCACCTTGGCAAGCGCTCAGTGCCGCGTTGCACTGGCACTCCTTCTCAGATGGCTTGCTCGGGGGGCATTGCTTGTTCAGGTAGTTGAAATAGTCGGTAGGGCTGACTTCGGTGGTCTTGCCAGTGCCTTCGAATGGCTGTACGCCAGAGCATTTAGTGAAGTCGGAACTGCACTGTGCCTGATTGGCGTTTGGTGCATTTGAGCATGTTGCCAATTCGGCATTGCACCTGCACTCCCTCTGAGAGGGCGGGAAACCGGTGTTTGGAGCTGGGCAGTTCACGCCCAGGTTCTTGAAGTAATCGGAGGCGTCGACACTGGTTGTCTTGCCGGAGCCATCGTATGGCTGCACGCCAGAGCATGCGGTGAACTGGGAGGAACAGTATGACTGGTTGGCCTTCTGACCGTTCTGGCAGCTTCCTAGCACACGATAACATGCGCAGGTCTGAATGTTGGGCTCGGTTCCATCGTCGCCGGAGCGAGGAGTAGGAGCAGCGAGGGCGCCAGAGATGGAGAGGGCGAATGCGAGGGCGGTAGTGTACTTCATGGTGAACGGCGTCTTTGGGGTGCTGTTCTGATGCCTGTGAAGTGATGGGGATGATGAGGCTTGTCGGAGGTGTGGCAGAAGAGGTGTTTTATATGATCTTGATCACAACTCGACAGCATCGTCTTGTTCCGGAAGCCGACAAACCCCATTTAGGACCCTGTTTACTAGTCAATACTTTGCACGTCATGCTATCCGTATTCGGTCGTGCTGTTCGTATCCACTAAAGTGTGACCGCGCACAACTCCGCATAGCCTCATCACGCCGCATTTCGGGCCTCGTGTCGTATACAGCACAGTGCGCGGGCACTGACGGCCTCGCATCACGATGACAGTGCTAGTGTTGAGTCGTTGCGGTATTTAAAGATAGATGTTCTAAATCTACCACATAGTGAGGTGGCTGCGTCTGGTCCTGGCAAAGTTTAATCGTGCAACACGAGCGCCACTGTAAATCTAGTCTGCATTCCTCGTGTAGAGCTTGAGCGCTATTAGTTGAAATGCAACCTTGCAGTGTACTGCTGCGTCATGCACGCTATGAAATGGAAGCTTCGGGACCAGACTCTCGAAGCTCTCTCAGCACTGCTGCGATTGTTGACT
Organism: Cercospora zeae-maydis; assembly: GCA_023512815.1. Taxonomy (NCBI): domain Eukaryota; kingdom Fungi; phylum Ascomycota; class Dothideomycetes; order Mycosphaerellales; family Mycosphaerellaceae; genus Cercospora; species Cercospora zeae-maydis. The sequence goes on along the minus strand of JAKLWY010000003.1, from coordinate 80,657 downwards.
TTGACAATCACACTCTCAACACATGTCGGCAGCAAGAATGTCGTCGACCCCGCTCATGAAGAACGAAGCACGGCCCTCAGAGGATGATTATAGCGACGCTGGCCATGAGACACTTCACCGACATACAGTCGGATTATGCCGGAAGGAAAACATTGGCTGGGCAGTTCTGTTCGCTGTGCTTCTTGCAATAACAGTCGGTCTTGCGACTGGTGTTGCAGTGGCAGTAGCTCTGAGTATGCAAGGCAGAGGGCTTTTGTTCTCGCAAACCATGGCCCCATCCCCAGTTACTCGCGATCTAGACATTGCCTTCCACGAGACCCAATTCGACGGCACATTCATGGATGAAAATATATATCGCCTTGAAGCCAACAACGAGACCGATGCCGCCTGGGAGGCCCTGGGAATAGATTGTGAGAATTGAGATTTCGATACAGAGACGTCCAAGTTCTAATCTCCGTTGGTAGATCGAAGTTTGCGTGTACCAAAAGATGTTGGCCTGTCTGTCGGACTACGACCTGGCCAAGTCCAAATTAACGATAAATACGGCGGGGGATTCCCAGCCAACCTCGAAGGCCTGCACCACTTGCACTGCTTGAACCTTGTACGACAGGCTCTGTATTACAATATCGATTACTACCGAGCGAAAGGCACCGGTGCATTTGTGAATGATGAGGTGGTCGTGCAGAAGCATGTCTGTAAGTAGCTTTCTTGCAGCTTCTGCGCCATATATCATCGCCGCTGACTCTTGTTACAGCGCATTGTCTAGACATCATCCGGCAGCAGCTCATGTGCCAGGTTGACGTTGGGGTGCTCGGGCAAGTATGGTGGCAGCCGAAGGATTCGCCCATGCCAGAAGCATTCGTGGACTTTAACACAAAGCATGTCTGCAGGAATTTCGACGCGGTGCGGCAATGGGCAGAAGAGCGCCAGTTGCCGATAGAAACGCCAGACGACTTCCTGGCACCACCAATACCTGGTTCGATCCTCGATCATATGCCATGATCGATAATGGGCATTGAGATAGTTGGAATCAAACCTTCAAGCAGCATTTATCTCGCTGTAGCGGCGCGGTCTTGGATTTCACGGCTGATGGGCTGCTTCTATGTCCGCTGGGGCTTGCGGAGGGAACGTTCCTTCAGCCCATGGCGATTCCGGATCGTCTCCGTGCATTTGACGACCTGATAATTCGATTTGTCGACTCCAAAGCACGCATTGCCAAGACGCACACGCGACGGAAAACCGATGTCGTGGCATCTTCAGTCAAGCTGCTCTATCGGTACGACCAGCGACATTGTTGCACGCTGTCACACATCATGCGTGTCTGCCAACACGTTCTTGGCACTGAAACCGGGTTCAGCGCTTCCACAAGCCATTACAATTCTTCGATAGGGCCGGATGTTGCGGATTCAAAACGAGGCTCGACGCCATGACTCGATTCTTCACTGAGCTGGCAATACGACAGGACTGCGCTGGCTTCTCTTGATCGGGCTAGACATCCGATTTCTTGGACATGGCCCGCAAAATCCTGCTGTAAAGGCCGCTGCCGCATTTCTCTGCAAGAGCTTGGCCACCATAGATTTACAGACGGCTCCTCCTTGTGTTCCCAATGTAGGTCGTCGTCTGTCCGATATGCTTCAGACAAACAGACAAAACAGCCCTCGGAGAAGGACCGTCGGAGAGACTCCCGCGAAGCTGTCAGCAGTATTGTACAATACCGCGGCCAATCGGAGTGTTCGCCGAACCCTTCTCAAAGAATGCTCATGCCAAGCAAATTTGTCGCCCTATCCTTGGTCTGCGACTGCCCGTGAACACGAAAACAGTACCGAGACCCAAAAGTGCGGTCAGAATAGTATATTGAACATGGCATTGGCATAGTTCCAGCCTGAGTACGAGGCAAGTAGGAACATATCATCATGAGCAATCTGGTCAAATTCTCGTTTCTTCTTCCTATCATCCGGTATTGCCGCCACCCAACCTGTATCTGAGACCTAGTCAATGGGATATCCTCGGCTGGTAATGGACGTTCTCAGTCAGTCCTAGTTCCAGAGGTTTCCGATGATTTGGCGCATGTCGCACATGGATGGTGGACCTCATCCAGACGCTCGGCACGATCTGACACTGTATAGCAACACGTCCTGTAATAGTGGACGCTAGGATGCACGCAGTTGGAATTATGACTAGGCGTAAGCTCAAGACTGAGCAGAGTATTTGTTAGTCACTTTCGCTTGTACTCGACCCAGTTGACGAGCTCTACGAGGCGTCTCGGGGTCCATCTATTAACCAGACTCGGGGCGATAGAGGCAAAGGTGCTCTGAATCAGCTGTCAAAATTGGAGAAAATGCCCGGGAATTGATATATACCCTGCGTTCCCTTCCCCGTATGCATGATCAGACCTTTCCTCGTGTGCGGCGCAACACGAGCAATGCTAGTAAATGCGAGAGATTCTCACCGTTGGGCAGATCAGGGGGAACTTTCTAGGCTTTGCAGTATAAGACGGCGTTTCCACTTTAGAGATTGTGGATGGGAGAATCTCACCGCATCTCACATATCCGACAACTCGCGAACCACATTCCACTCATCGAATCTTGAATCGCTATCATCATGCGTATCGCCGTCGCCCTCCTCTCCTGCGCCAGCTTGGCTCTGGCTGGCAACCTCTTCGCTCGCCAAGCAATCGTGCGTGCCTCTTTTTTGTCATCCAATCCCGCCGACGACTAACTTAACTCGCCCTCAGTGCACTTCCGACGATGCCTGCGAGAGCGTTTGCCGAGCGGCTCCTTGCTCCGGAACATTGGACGGCAAGCCTGTTTCACCCAGCAATGCCGTCGTGGAGAAAGCCAGGAGCTTGTACTCCGATTATCACTGTGTGAGCGGCAAATGCCAATGCGCGGTAAGTCTACTAGAGCTCCGAACTGCGCCATTTGTCGTTCTGCGGGTTACTGAGAAACTCGCGTGCACCAGATCACCAGTGACGACCAGGCTGAAGAATTGTGCAAGTACTGGGTTGAACACGACAAGGCAGATTTCCCCAATGCCAGATATGTCAGTGGCGGAGTGAATGCGGACAAGGGCATGATCTACTGCGTGTTCGCCTCCAATAAATAGATCGTGGACTGGTCTGGTATTGATGGCCTCGATGTAATCATGTATCCATACTTTTGCTAGCAGTCCGTTCGGTCGGCATGTTACAATTGCCGGTCGCTCGTTCGAAGAGGTTTCCACAGCGTTATATTGAGAGTCCAAGATCAACAGATCTTGTTACAGTAGAAAGCTCAAAGCCAGTCAACCAACAAGATCCAACCAAGATCGAAAGCGTCCTTCCACGACACCGGCCCATGATCACGCCGTAGCCAAGTATCTCGAGCAGGCCTGTAAATGCAATCACGATCTCTGCTGAGGATCTCCCGCCTGGGAGGCACACTTGGCGGGAACGCCATGTACCGTACTGGGACCAGTGCGCCGAGCACAAACTCGAAGAGCCGCAACGTGAGTCCAGTGTGAAAATACCTTGTGCTCGAGGACTGGGAGGACCAAGTCGGCGCCACGACAATAATCCACGCTGTCAAAGCCACCAAGGCCATCGTTGCGTAGATCGTATGCATGAGGATGGGAGGATTCAACATTCGCCGTGCAAGTGGTAATCGATTTTCCGCAGATCGCTCGTTCACGGGTGATTTGAAACTGCCAGACACCACGAATTTGGTCTTTTCGACGTCTGTCGTTAACGATTGACAGATGGAGTAGATCTGGTAGGGAATGAACCAGTGCTTGTACCGTTCCATGTTCCAGAAGTTCGTCGAGCCGATTGTACCAAAGACGACATGCTGCCAGACTCGAGTGGCGAGGAAGAATAGTAGGTAGGCAGTCCGGAGTTGTCGACGATCAACAGTGCTGGATAGTGCCTTGCCCACTCCGGGCAACAGCAAGCTGCCAAAAAGCGGTATGAGCATTAAAACGCAAAGATAGATCTTGAACGCATGTACGATGCCGTGCATGCGCTTCCTCCACGCCAGGTTGCTTGTATTGAGGAAGGGCAGGAAATATCTGTTCTTCTTCGCGAGCAATAGATCACTTTCCAACTGAACGTGCCACTTTTATTAGCGAAGCGTTTTTCGATGCCGGAACCCCTGTCGACTGACTTACCCAACGTAACCGCTGTGCTATCAATGCGTGGAACGAACCAGGAGCCATGCCCGCCTGAACTCTGTCAGGAACGAAGACAGTCGACCAGCCGTTCTGCAAGAGACGCGCTGAACAGATGATGTCTTCTCCCACGTTGCAGAGAGGCCAGCCAGCTATGGATTCCAGAGCAGCGCGTCGAATGATGTAGCCGGAACCATTGCACTGACTGACACCTCTTCGATTTCTCAAGGGCTCCCAGATGTTGTGAAAAGCTCCATGATCCTGCGCGAGTGCGTCGTCTGCTGGAACATCGTAAGAGAACTGCGGAGGACTCACGAGGGCAAGGCCAGGAGCGGCGAGCAAGTGGGGAACGGTGAGTTGTAGCCAATCAGACTGAGGGATCTGATCAGCATCGAGGCCAGCGATGAATTCCGAGCCTCCATATTTCGCTCGAGACAGTTGTATGCCGTTGTGCAGATTTCCAGCTTTGTAATAATGCGGTACACCAGGCTCTTTGTGTCTAGCTTCGTACACGACGGGCAGATACCCTGATTTCACATGCTCCACGTTGAAAGCTTCCACTGCGAGTCTGACAGACGACTGGTTTGCATCGTCAAGGACGAATACGCGGAAGGAATGTTTCGGGTAATTCTGAACAGCAGCTGCTGCAAATGTGTCCAGAATCACCTCTTCATCCTCTCCGCAAACCCTGCTATTGTCAATAATGGTTGGACCTTGCTGACCTCGTCGACTTACGTCACAAAAAGGTGAACAGTTGGCGCTGAAGTACCGAGCAGCCTGCGAGTAGGCCAATACCTATGCTCGTAGGGTGGGAATAATGTCAGAGTGAGCTCGAAGTACTGAATAAAGTCTGCCGTAGTTGGGATGCATTCACAACCCAGCAATAGCCAGAGGAGCCAACTGCCGGAAGACGAGGCATCTTGTGTCTGTGTACATGCTTTGATGCGGCAATATATGTACCAGAGCAATGAAGCACCCAAAGTGCAATGAACGAGCTTGGCAATTGGTGTATCCAGTCCTATCCGGGGCACTGGCCGCGGTGACTCTTCGATCTTGTACTTCAATGCTAATTGCTTTTCCTCGGGGAATGCTGCCTCATTGTTGGTTGTATATGCATCTTCTGACTGAATGGCCAAGTTGGGTCGTCGTCTTAGCTCATAACTGGAAGCCATGATCGTGAGGTAGCAATAAGAATGGCCGCAAGCCTCGAGGCTGGGGTACTGGTTATTAAAGACGGTTGATGCGAGTGAGCCAGGCAGCTTGACCTTCGACTTGGAGTGTCAAGTGCCGAGTCCTGCTTGTAGTCTAATCCTCTGGCGAGCATCCTTACGAGCCTTTAGCGGAAAGTCCGCAACGTTTCGTTACTCGGAGCTACGAGGCTCCATGATCTGGACTCGGGATAGCGACAAGGCTTTCCGGGCATGGAGCTGAGCCAGGGTCGTTGCTTTCCTTGCTCCCATTGCCGAAAACACCCGGGCTTACATAGATCTCGAAGATAAACCAAAGTGTTGATCACCAGTCTGACATTGGAAGCCGCCAGCTTGGTTTTCCCCGAGAAAAGTTCAAGTACCGATCAAGCAGTCTTCATGGCAGTACTGTGGAGATGGCTGTTGGGGAGATAATAACAATACATCTGTGTTTTGCCTGAATGAGTTAGCCTGACGAATAAGCTGCAGCTCCTGTTCAAACTAGCCGCATTCACACTCATGCGTCTCGCACGCCATGCTTGAATTGTTCATCAAACCTACCATCTTTTGTTGAACTTCCGTTGAATTCTATCGTTTATCAGGGACTGTAAGGATAAGAAGCATGAACCCTGAGGCTGCTGTCGCGGTCCCTGGCCACCACGTAGTTGAAATCGACTCACCGCTTGAGCTTAATAAACAATGTCGTTTTTCTCATGCCTGACGAGACAAGCATTTGTTGAAAAAGTGCTCAAAATCGAACAGAAAGCTGCAGCTCGGACCTGAGAATGCCAAATTGCACGGTATGCTTCTGCTGTAGAACTTGCGACAAGACTCTTGTTGGATTAGCCTGGTCCACATGGCTGCCAACTCCTTGTTTCGTTGCTGAGCGTATGCAAGATGGTCGACATTTAGCTGAGTTTCAGATGCTGGAAATCTCGTGAACTTACCTGAGACATCTACAGATTATTCTCACGCATGCGAAGAGTTCGCCAGGGCGTCGTGCGAAGACTGCGAGACTCCCTGGTGGCTTGCGGGATATTTGAAGTCGCAGGCCGCGAGGAGACTACCACGGTGTCGCCCACAGCGTTGGAGAATACATGGGAGTCGTTGACCAAGTCGAGATGGCCTCGAGTAACACGGGTCGAAGCGCAAGCATAGGCCAATAACCGACTTGTCAAGGGAGCATGAGCCCTTCTCAGCAGAACGGTGTCGTTGCACAGTCTTTCATAACGCATTATCCGGATTGGATCAGGCTCTTCTCAGCGATGCGGTCTGCATTCGGGACTTGTCTCCAACACAACCTGCTCTTTACACGTGGTTCTTGCAATATGGAAGTCGAGGGGTTTCGCGCCATGGTGAACGCGTCGGAAAATTGGAACTCAAATGATGTTCGATATTGTGCTTCTTGGGATCCACCCAGTCGACTTGATGACGAGGTGGACCGATCTTCGCTGGTCTGAGAGCTTCCTCGCTGATCCGGTCCTCATTGCGCTCCTTCTCGAAGTGACGATTTTCGCAGAATGGTACTTATATCCCGTAGTTATTGTGGTTGCATCTTTACGATTCGCGAGGTGGCATCCACGGTGTGGGATGTTTGCAGTCGTCTCATGCATGAAGCTCAGTCGCTATGGACGGCCGGATGAGCGGAAACCTCAACAACAAGAAGAGTCGTCAATGTGCATGTGTCATTATGATATGCGACTGCATGCAAGAAAGGTTTTTCTCGTATGCCTGAGGCCAACATATGGAGGGAGGCGCGAAGGAACTCTATTTTATCAAAAGCGGAATATCCACGTCAATCAGTGTTAACGATGCGAAGACTTGGTCCCCGAAGCCTACAGGGGTTGTAGGTACGGCTGAAGAATTGTAGAAGAAAAGCAGTGCCACTATGGCGTGACTGAAAGGTCATCCACGTTCTTGTATCCCAGTTGCTAGATACATAAAAATGAGCGACGATTCCTTGGGAGGTTCTTCCAGGGACGTTGGACACCCTAACGCTGTTTGACTGAAACAGGGCTAGGGGGGGGCATTGAATGCGGTTTTTTTTGTTAAGAATAACCAGGGTAGCCTTGCTGCGAAACAAAAATTCGTGGAGAGGCGCGGTGATTCCGAGTCCGATCATTTGCGTGACTTAAAGTTGGTTCAGCGTCGCATAGCTCGAGGGGTGGCGTGCGACTGACAGAACCCCGGATACCTGCAATGCTATGGCTGCGGAGGTCGTCAGGGCTCAGTGCGCAATCGATTCGATGCCTCTTTGGAAAAGTTTCGGAAACGAGCCTAGCTGGTGTTGTATGGTCAGCGTCGGATTGAGAAAGTCACGCATCCGATAACATACTGGCAGGCCTAACAGGAAGTCCCGACATCATAGCTGTCAGTGAGTTGAGGATTGGGGAAGCAAGTTTTAGTCTTCCAGTGGTTGATACAGGGGCCCCATGGCATGCAATCGTCGGCTAACACAGAAGCTGAGAGCCCCAGGACGGTGGAGAGGATGAGGTATACGTTCATCGTAAAAAGCTTGACGAGGTACAGGTAGTGTAATGTAATGTATTCGGTGCGGATCGGTTCGCTCTGGGGTGGTAGAGAGTGGCAAGATGGAGACCGGAAGCGCCGCACACGCGGCTTTATATTCCTCTTGCTTCGTTCAGAGTAGTCTGAGCGTTTGCCTAGTGCCGTGTCAGCAGCCAGGCACTTTGAACGCTAGTGCTCCGTGCCTGTCCTGTCTCCATTATATTTACATGTAGTTTCAGACTGCACCTGCGAAGCGCAGGTTTGAAGCAACGACGTCAAACTTTTCGTATTGTAGTCTAACGGAACAACAAGGATACGGCGCTTCTGCGGAGCAGTCTCACGACAAACCGCGCCATTTGGCTGGCAAAACGAGGAATCAAGAGATGGTCGGAATCGCGGCGTTGTCGCTGTCCCTGCCCGCGTTTCCCCGACCTGGCTGGATCTCTACGCCCCAGCCCTCGCACGATGGAATGGGCATGGAGCCAGCTCGATTTGCTTACACTCGACATCTTTGCGCGCTTTGGTCGTACAAGCCCCTGAACTAAAGTCTCTGCGTCACGTATCGATTCTCGAGAGAGGCGGATGTACGCGTTAGACGCGCTAGTATAGTTCGTAGCAGTGCAATCAAATGTATACCTCTACATGGGAGCATGTAGTACAAGGTGAACAGCCACCACCACCACCACCACCACCACCAGCAGCAGCCAAGCGCGTTTCGTCTTGGAACGCTTCGTAGAATGTCGTCAAACCCGCTGGAAAGGTCCTCCGCTTTCATAAATTTGACGTTACTGGGGTCCGGCCGAGGAGCGTATGAAGTGGAGACAGCTTCGTGCATGGAACTACTGGGAGATGTGCTCCTTGAGAAAGGTTCCGAGACAAGCCTAGCTCGGATTGTATAGTCAGCGCAAGATTGAACCTGCCACGCACGTAGTAACTTACAGGCAAGCTTAGCATGACAACCATTCAGTCCAAGGTGGGTCTGGAGGGTTGGTGCAGAGTCGCTCTCTTTGGTGGGTAACACAGTTGGTCCAGGGACCACACGCGTTCGAGACGAGGCCCAAGACAGAAGTCGAGAGACCCAAGAGGGTAAAGAGGGTGACAGATAGTTGCATCGTGGATGGCGAGTTGTGCAGTTTTCGGGGCGCTAGTTAAATCGCTCGGGAGAGGTAGAGAGAGAGAGTGTGTGTGCATGTGTATTAATAGTGGAAGATACGTGAGTTTGTATCCCTGTAGCTTGATTACAGAGTTGTCTTCGCGCCTGACAAATGCTATGACCACAGCCTTTGAGCTGTGCTTGTTGGTGCTGCTGCTGCATTCATTACCCGCGTGCGAACGGTCCCCCTAGGAATGCTTTCCGAGACAACGATCTTCGCTCGTATAGAATATCGTCAATGGAAGTCAGTTGACGGGACTTGCAAGGGGTAGCCTTGTCTATGTCAATGGAAGCGGATTGGCGGAAGGGGCGTCCGTAACGATAACAATAATCCTTCAGTAGCATACCAGAATCTCCCCATTGTCCACGGCTTTTGATCTCGATTCCAGCCCTGATACTGCAGCCGTAGAACTGTACAGCTGGAGAATTGGGGCTGGCGTGGAACGGGCGACAGGGTAGCGACATGGATTCCAGGGGCTGTAGACCCTGTTGCTGAGTATCCCCTCATTTCGGCGTTCTCCGTATGCCTGTGAGGGCCTGTACTACGCCAAAAGCCGATGTTACGGGGTGAGGTTATTCTCTCCAGGAGGACCTGGTGCTTACTGGGCAGCTCACCAAAGATGAACAACGACGGGCGGCACGGGACCCCTTTCGTCAAACCTCTTCCATTGTGCATTAACTATATTTTACACAGTATGCTGCATTCTGCTGTTATATAGGGCTGGGGTTGATTCCTCTTCTGCAAAGCTGCGCAGTGTCTCGTCCATTGGATCGGCTTCGGCTGCCTGCGCATTCTGTGCCTCGAGTCTGCTCGAACGTCTCGATCCGATTTATATAATGCTTGAAATTGCTGACTCATTCCCCTCAGATACAGCTAAATGAAAAGTCCGCGCAAGATTCAAGTGTCGCGCAGCGTAGAGAGTTGTTTTAGCATCGACATACCTGCCTCCAGACGCTGTGCGACCGCAGCTGCGGAACTTCTATTGTCGGTGCTCCAGCTTCACGCATACGATGAGTCTTGCAATACAGTAGTTCCTAAGAAGAGGCGCGTCAGCTCGTGTTATCCGGGCTGCTGTCTTAGACACCTCTCCGCTTGGTTCGGTGAACGGATGTAGAAGAGCGACGGCCGCGGAATCGCGGAAAATCCTAACGCCGAGCCGAAGAAGTTCAATCCTTCCTTCCATCAATTTCACTGCCCCACCATCAGTACAGACGTCCGGAGGTGAGTAAGACAAGACAATTGTTGCACCGTGAGTGATCCATAATCATGCATATCTGCACTCTCGGTAGACTGTCGACCGAGGCATATGGCGAGGATTACTGTAGGCTGTCTTCCAAATGGTCCAGCAGTCCTGGGAATACTCTTAGCCGCAGCCTGCTGCCGAAGCAACATCCCGAAGAGCTCCGCCCACCTCTCGAATGGCTGACCACATATGTACTTAGCAGGTAAGATTGAATATTCCCTTCCGCGCCTCCTTTCCTTTCCACCAGACCCAGATTCAAGAGAAGAAGCAACGCTCTCGATAAAATGGAAGGCCCCGGCTACCTCGCCGTCGCGATCCAACCCGGCAAAGACACCGAGGAAACCGCTTTCCACGAATGGTACAATACCGAACACGGTCCCCTCCGCCTCCGCCTGCCGTTTATCGAGACTGGGGATCGGTATTTTGCTGCCGATGGCCAGAAACCGGAATGGTCGGCTGTGTACGACGTGTCGGATTTGAAATGGCTCGAAGAGAGGATTTATACCCGGTTGAGAGAGGAGCGATCGAAGAGGGAAAAAGCTATGTTGAGCACATTTGAATCGCTGGATCGGAAGATCTACAGCTTGGTTTCGGTGCGAGGGAAGACGCCGAAGGGTGGTGCGGCGAAAGTAACGCTGACGGCGAGTTTCATTGTGAATGAGGAGGATTGGGAGGAACTTGGTAAATGGTATGAGGAGGAACATACTGATCTGATCTCGCAAATCCCGGGCTGGATTCGAACGAGACGGTTCAAAATGGTGGTCGGAGGGATTCGGGGCCTGCCGCCTGCGGGACAAGTGGAACATCTCGCTGTGCACGATTTCGAGCAGCTGCCAGACTTGAAAGGGCCAGCGTTCCACAAAGCGATTTCGACGGACTCGGCAAAGCGGGTCGTGGGAAAAGCGCAATGGAAAGAAGCTCGACTGTGGAGCCATCATTTGGCCTTTGACGCATTGGAAGAACCTCCCAACGCCGTCGTCACCACCGACGGGGCAGAACTGCGTTTCCAACTGGAAGGCAACCCCGCCGACCCCGTCATCGTCTGCGTCAACTCCATCATGACCTCGCTCCACATCTGGGACGACGTCGCCAAAGCCCTCCTCACAGGCGCCGCCTCCCCTGCGGGAACCAAACCCCAAACCTACCGCGTCCTCCGGTACAACCCCCGAGGCTACTCGCAACAAGCCCCCCGCAGCAACGACACGACCTTCGACCTCCTGGCCTCCGACCTCGAGTACCTCCTCCTCCGCCTCGAGATCCCGCAAGTGCACGCCGTGATGGGCGTCAGCATGGGCGGCGTCACAGCCCTCAACTTCGCAATCCAATACCCCACCAAAGTCACCAAATTCATCGCCTGCGACTGCAACGTCGCCTCGAGCGAAGCAAACTCCCGCGCCTGGGCCGACCGCGTCTCCCTCGCTCGCGAACAGGGCATGTCCGAGCTCGCCTCCATCACCGTCTCCCGCTGGTTCACGGCGGGCAACGCCGAGTCGGAAAAGGCGAAAAACGTGCTACCCATGGTCGCGAATGCAGACTTTGAAGGCTTTCGATTGAACTCGTTGGCACTCAGTGATTTTGATTTGCGGCCGAGGTTGCGGGAGATTACCATTCCGGGTCTGTTGATTGCGGGGGAAAATGATGGGAAGATTCCCGAGGCGATGCAAGCGTTTGGGATTGAGGGGGCGAGGTTTGTGAGTATTCCCAATGCGGGACATTTGCCGTTTTTGGAGAATTTGGAGGCGTTTGTGGATGCGCTGAGGGGGTTTTTGTAGAGATTTTTCTTTTTTTTTTCTTCTTTTTCTTTTTTCCTTTATTTTTTTTTTCGACTTGTAGATCTCGTGTGAGGTAGTGAGGGTGGATGTGGGGTAGAGACTTGGTGTGGGACAGATAGGTGTACAGAGACGTCGTACGTTGGTACAGAAAACGTGGTAGTACGTACATGGGTGTACAGCTCCAGCAACATTCTAGGGCAGCAAGTGTGGCTGGCCTTGCGCTCGTTGTAATGGATCAACTACACTTTGGTGGAACTTGATGGATCCTTCTTTGTGCTCGAGCTGTATATTTGGATATATATCTACCTACCTACCTACAGTATGTATGTATTATCAAAGGGCGCCGCTCCTCTCTTCTTTCCGACTCCTCCTCTTTCCCATTGCGCGTGGCGAGGTTATTGCACTTCACTGTGTGAGGAGAGCGTTGAGCGGCTCGACTGCAGCGGTACTAGTTGCATTAGAGAGGGGACAGACATGTGTGTGATGAGAGAAGGTGCTGCATGCAGAGCGTTGTGGTTGCGAGGAATGTTTGTTGTGCGAGCAGAGGATCTGAGACGGTTCTTGGGGGCAGTTGCGGCAGGTGCTTCGCCAAGAGATGCCCATGTCACCGAGGGCGATTGATGCAGGCGTATACATGAAAGTGGTGTTGCCCCAGCGGGTTTCATGTGCGGGAGAAGGTGTCCTGCAGCGCGCATTCGCATGCTGGGTCGCTAATCGACATGATGTTCTGGACGGGATCCACCCACAGGCTGGAAGAGGCACTCGGGGATTGTACAGTATGAATCGAAGGGACCGGTGGATCTCACACCACAGCGATGGAACTAAGACGCGTGCATCGGTTGGGAATGGTGGGTCGTCAGGGAGTGAAGGATTGCGGGAAATGGCGTCAGCGTCCACGTTGCCGCCCGTCTGCAGCGAACATCAGTACATTACTACCAAGCTACCAAGCTACTACGATCTGAAAAGGCCAAGCATTATTATTGAGAAGAGAGAGAGAGAGAGAGAGAGAGAGAGAGAGAGAGAGAGAGAGAGAGAGCACAAGCACAGAGAGCACAGAGAGCACAGAGAGCATCACGATGATGAGTGTCCAAGTGTGGATTCCACAGCTTCGTCATCGCATCTCGCTCCCACTTCGGCTGCTTGGCGCGCCCCATCATATCAACGCGCTCCCACACTCCGGGGGGGAAAGTACAACAACATGCAGTGACGAGAAGGTGCAGCGGCGGCAAGCACGATTCAATGCGTGCTGTGAATGATGAATGGCGGCGCGGTGATTCGTCGTGTGTGCCTTTTGTCTTCCTCTTTCCTCCCCTTGCTCCTGCCCTTCTCTCTCTCTCTCTCTCTCTCTCTCTCTCCTCTCTCTCTCTCTCTTCTGCCCCACCACCTCCGTCACATCGGTCGACTCTTCATCCACACTCGCTTGACCCCGTTCCTCCTCGCACCTCTCTCTCTCCACATACTGTACATACATACATACCAACCAACAACCCGCGTCGCGGTTACTGTACCCTTTTCACTTTGCACACGCCAAACCTTAAATCCATCTCGAGCTTCTGGGCGACGTCAGAAAGGGCCCACTCAACAAAATCGAACACCACGGCAAAAGACCTCCCGACAAACCGACCGACGACCAAGTGCTGGAAGTCCGTCCATTCATCATCATTCGTTCCTTCCCGTAGACCCGTCACTTCACTTTCTCCCTCTGGGATCACCTCTCCAGCTCACTCGTTTGCTGGTTCGCATTCATCAACTTCGCCAATATGTCGACCCCGGTGGACGAGAGGCCCGAACCGACCTATGTACAACCCTCATACAACTTGAGCAACCCCGGCCGAAACAGCATCGAACGACAGCCATTGCCTTCGTACAACGTCAACAATGTCCAACACCGAGACACCCGCGCAAACAGCTCCGACGATGCCACCATGATTGGTGATGTCGATGCGAATGGATATCACAGTCCAAGACAAAATGAAAGTCGGGATCGAAGGGAGGAGCGTCTGGATGTCCACACTCGACAGCGAAGTGGCAGCCATCTCACGGTGGACACGCAGTGCGAGCCCGGAGATCCCCTTCGAAGGCTCGCCTCACCGTCCCAAGCTCGGGAGCAGGCATCACGACTCGACGATGATTTGACCCTCTTCAAAATCGAACGCCAAATTTCGCGGCAAGAAGAGGATGCCCTTTCCAAGGTGAGGAGCCATGGTGGGGACACGCATCGAAGCAAGTCGCGAAACCGTACGGAACACGTCGATGAATTTGACGAAGCCACGAATCCCGTCCATGAGAAGACCCAAGTCTACAAGCCCGTCGAACATCCCACTACCAAGGTCGGCAAATTCTTGAAAAAGGTCCATCAGTCCAACTTCTTGATCCGCTGGTTCACGTACATACTTCCGATAACGCTGATTTTGCTCATTCCTCTCCTCCTTGGAGCGCTCGTGTTCACACGCGCGACCGTGGGCGGGGTGGACCTCATGTGGTTCATGATCTGGCTGGAAATCGTCTGGCTCACGCTCTGGGCCGGCAGAATGCTGGCCAAATGCTTACCCTGGCCCATTGGAATGCTTTCCAGCTTTTTCACCAACAACAGCAAGAAGTGGCGGGACATGGGCAAGCAACTCGAACTCCCGGCAACATTGTTCTTCTGGTGGCTGGCCATTGAAATCTCCTTCTTGCCCACCATGAAGTATCATCAACGCGATCATGGCTACGACCACACACCGTCGTGGATGAACACCATGAACAAGGTCCTCGTCAGTTTCATGGTCGGAGCCATCCTGAACTTTGCGGAGAAGGTCATCATTCAGCTCATTGCCATCAGCTTCCATCTCAGGACCTATGCGGATCGTATCGAGATCAACAAGTTCCAGATTGGATCGCTGACGAAACTCTACAAGTTCTCCAAGGAGCAAATCGCGGTGGACGATGCCGAGTTCGAAGAGCCCTCCGGCCCTGCGAGTGGCACTCGAACCCCCGGTCAAGCCTTCAACGAAGCCAAGCAAGCCGCCAAACAGGGTCTGAGCAAGTTTGGCGATGTGGCCGGCAAAGTCGCCGGCGACTTCACGGGCAAACAGGTGACGAAGAGCACACACCCACATCAAGTCATTTTGGCGCTCCTCGGTTCGACGTCTGGCGCTCAGGTGCTCGCTCGTCGTCTCTACCGCACCTTTGCTCGGGAAGATATCGAGACCGTGGTGGCGGATGATCTTCGGCCGGCGTTCGAGAACGACGACGAAGCTGCTGCTGCCTTCACCATGTTCGACAAGGACATGAATGGCGACATCAGTATGGAAGAGCTGGAGGCCGTGTGCGTTGAGATTGGACGTGAACGGAAGAGCATCACTGCTTCGCTCAAGGACTTGGACAGCGTCGTCAGCAAACTCGACGACGTCTTCATGTTCATCGTCTGCGTCATCGTCATTCTTGTGTTGATTTCCCTCATTTCCACATCCGCTGCGGGAGTACTGACATCGGCGGGAAGCGCAGTCTTGGCACTCTCATGGCTGTTCAGCGCCACCGCTCAGGAATTCTTGCAATCCGTCATCTTCGTATTTGTCAAGCACCCTTTCGATGTGGGCGATCGTGTTGGCATTTATGGAAACACGGGTGCTCTTCTTCGCGGAGACGACTATTTCGTCAAAGAGATTGCGCTGCTCTACACGGAGTTCAAGAAGATGGAGGGACATATTGTGCAAGCTCCGAACAGCTACCTCAACACTCTTTTCATCCTGAACCAGCGCCGATCTGGAGGCCTCGCAGAAGCTGTCAGTATCACCATCAAGTTTGGAACGACTCTGGAACAGATTGATGGATTGCGGACCCGGCTCCTCGAATTCGTCAAATCCGAGAAGCGCGAATACCAAGGAAACATCCTGACCGAGCTGCGCGATATCGTGGAAGTTCACTCCATGAACTTGAATGTCGTCTTCTTTTACAAATCCAACTGGCAGAATGAAGGACTGCGTCTGGCTCGCCGTAACAAATTCATCTGCGCCATGATGGTCACCATGCAAGAACTGGGCATCGAAGGACCATACATGCGCTTCCCAGGGATGCGCGAGAGCTTCCCCATGTATCTATCCAATATCCCACACGTCGGTACTGCGGGCGCAGGACATGGCGGAACACCGGATCACCCGTACGGCAACCCACCGGCGGGATCCGCAAACAATGACGGCGGCCACCGAGACCCCCCATTCGTCGCACCCGAGGAAGGTGGAACCGGCACATCACAATTCCCTCCGCGCTCCCGCGATTCCATTGTGAAACCCGGCGGTAGCCAGTCCCGACCTCGCGGCGAATCTCTCTCCAACATGAGCAAACGCGTCGATTTCAGCTTGGGCATGAAAAGCTACGCCGCCATGGGCGATTTGTCCGGCGACGTCTACGAAGACCGCAACAGCGACCGACCTCGCATGGAAATTATCGAGGCTTCGCGAGAGCGGGAACGCGAACGTTCGGAAGCCCGCGCTTCGCAGGAACGTCTGGAACGGGCACGTGGTGTGAGTCAGGAATCTGCGAGGACCAGCGCGCGGGATCAGCAGCAATTTGCATCGGGATTGGCACGAAGGTCGACGACGGATGTTTCGCTCCGGGCGAGGAGTAGTGTGCATCGGAATCGATTTTTTGGTCGCCCGTCGCAGAGGGGTGCTGCTGAGGTGGATGAGATGGAACGGGGCATTGCTATGGCGGGGATCCCGGAGGAGGCTGCGAGGACGTGGTCTCCTGCTGCTGCGAATGCGAATGCACATGCGACCGCGAATCATGATCACCTCGATCCGAGATCTGGAACCATTTCGGCCGCGGCTTGGAGGACGACTTCGGCGGCTTCGACGATGGGCGATGATCATCATGGTGTGAGAAGATGTGCTCCTGTCGAGGATGCTCCCGAGGGGCATCGGTCGCTTGGTGCTGCTGGAAGCAGGGCGCAGACGTCCTTGTGAATGGCATGCGTCATGCACGTTTCTGTCGGGGTTGCTCTGGGTTGCATTGTCTCCCTTTCTTTTTTGTTCTTTGGCGACATTGGTGTTTGACGCCATGGGATGGATATGCTCTCAAGTCTCAGGACATTGGGACTTGGAGAATTGGCATGGTGAAGGGGGGAGTTTCATTTTCTCACACGACACGTATTCTTAACGAACAGAACAGAACGGATACGGTCACGGATACGGATACGGATAACGGAAAAGGAAATGGACATGGGATATGGGAATGGGAAACGGCGTGCGATGGACATTGGAACAGGATGCAATATAGAGTTGGAAAGAAGATGGGGAGAGGCGGGGGGGGGGGGGGTGTATTGTGCTGCTCCCAGCGGCTTCTATTGTACAAATCAACTTGTATGCAGAGAAAGAAAGAAAGCAAGCCTTGCTGTGGATGAGAACGATTAGTCGATTCGATAAGAGATAGATGGGGAGTGAAAGTATTGGCGAACATTCGAGCCGAAAGTACATGCATGTAAGAATGGAAATTGGGAACATGAAAAGCTGCTGGCTGTGTTGTGCAAGAATCCTTGCGTTGCGTTGCGATGCGATTTGATTGATTGACTGACTGACTGACTGACTGACTGACTGACTGACTGACTGACTGACTGACTGACTAACTGACTAACTGATTAATGATGATACAGTATATAACAACCCCAATGCACATCAAGTTGGGAGAGAGAGAGAGAGAGAGAGAGAGAGAGAGAGAGAGAGAGAGAGAGAGAGAGAGAGAGAGAGAGAGAGAGAGAGAGAGAGAGAAATAAAAAACCCCCCCCAAAAACCAAGGTAAAAAACCCGGCTGTGCTATTATTATTATTATTATTATTATTTATCCATGAGGTTTGTTTGAGTGAAGCTCTTGGACAAATTATATATATATATATAATAGTAGTAGTAGTAGTAGTAGTAGTAGCAGTAGAAACTGCACAGCACAGCGCAGATTCGCAACGTAGACTTGTTAACAAAAAAAAAACAAAAAACAAATGACAAATGACAAGTGACAAATGTTGCTCGAATGTTGCTCGAAGAAGAAGATGATGAGTGAGTAGATGGAGAGTCGGTTGAGGATTGGCACACACCAGAGGGTGTTTGTTGGTCGTTGTCGTCACATCTAGTCTACTGCACAGTGCAGTCCGTGTAATAGGCGCCGACTTTGCCGCGCTTTTGGATCGTGCAGTCGGTGTAGTAGGCGCCGACTTTGCCGCGCTTTTGGATCACACAGTCCGTGTAGTAGGCGCCGACTTTGCCTTTCTTCTCGAGGAACATCTCGGTGGTGGCGAACATTGTTCGGTTTGGTTTGGTTTGGTTTGGTTGGTTTTGTGGGTGGGTGATGGGTTGACTGGCTCGTTGGTCGTCGTAGTAGTGAGTGAGTGACTGGTGGTGAGTGAGGAAGGAAGATTTGGGGGGGGGGGCAGAGTTGTAGGGTTTAATACTGCTGTGTTGCCGCTGAGGGATACTTGGTATTGTTGGTAGAGATTGTATTTCCGTTCGCAGCATGTGTCTGGGTCCGCTATAGGCGGGGGAGGTTATGGTTCGGGGTGTTAGTATTGTCGTAGAGGTCCAGATGTGGGCCGGTGGCAAACAAAGGAGGATCAACTTGGTGGTTCAGCTGTGCATGGCATTCCTTTGTGTGTTCTGGCAATGAATTGTTCTTCGGTACAATGATCTGGTCTTGTGAACAGAAGACGGGCTGGGCATGGTGTTGCAATCGCGGCTAGACCTGTACTGCGATATTCTGAGCGCATTCGAGGCATCCGAGAATGTCTTGTTCCGCCCTGGACACGGGCATCAGCGCGATGAGAACAATGGACGGTGGAGGTTGAGCGATTGTTGTGATATTCAGCCAAGCTCGAGGCAGTGCTTCGTCTTTGCGACGTCGGAAGCCATGAGACTATCCAAGCTTAGACTAGCTGCGTCCAGCCAGGCTTGTCCCACGTCTTGTGGTGAAGCTAGACTAGACTCGACTAGTCTGAGCTGTGGTGCGGTGGGGGGCTTGCATATAAGGAGGCGAAATTCGGAGAAACTATTAACAGCCAAGGCTGAGAAGGCCAATCAGAAGGTGATTCCGGGGACTCCAGAAATCTCATTTTTTCTAAGTCTAACACCTAGAATTTGTGGATTTTATCGCAACGACGAGCCCTGCACTCGCTAAAAAAGTTAACAACACAAATGCAACATATATATAGCCCTCCTAAGCACCTAATCGGTGTTTAAAACAGAGAGGGCGGCCCTTTGCAAAGCAATCTGAGTTGAGGTACCTCGGGGAAGGGTTTTTCCGAATTTCGCCTCCTTATATGCAAACCCGCGGTGGGCGATAATGCCTCCTCGTGATAGCTCCTGTGAAGTGGTAGCGAAGCAGGTCTTGTGACGAAGATATTGTCTTCAGCTGGATTGGAGCTGTACGCCACGTGTACATCGGTAGACACGGCTTGATTGCCCGGACCAAGTGTGCTTGGCTTTCATGTGCGATTGCAAGATTGTCTTCCGCGCATCCGAAGAGCGTGCTCGGCGGTCCATGATTTCTCGGCATCATGTGATGAGGCCAAAGTGCAGCCATTCTTTGCCATCATCAATCATCAACGTTGTCTGGCGGCAACAGCGGCAGAGAAGCGAAGAGGTGGAGACGATGGACTACAGGAGTTAGTCTCGAGTTCATTGGACGCCGAACGTAGAACGATATCATAGTACAGCGCCGCGCCAAGACCAATGATGGCATCTGCAGCAGCTCGACAGCTGTAATGTAGCCACATGCATCTGCGGCAAGAAGCTGTAGTCTATGTATACCGCGGGACGACGGAGTGGAAGGTCCATGCATGTACGTTGGGCAGCTCCATCTCACGCGCAACCATGTCACGTCCCATCACCGTCCGCAACCTCACCGCGCAGCCGCTCACCATCAAGCTCGTGGAACGATATGAGCATCCCGAGTCGATCGATCGACGAGCGTCGGTGGAAAATGGCCGACCCGTCAACAATTTCCGGCGCAAATCGAGTGCTGGGCTGGAGGTGTTGACCAAGAACTTCACCTCGTTGATGAGCAATGTCACCGGGGGACAGCATGCTCCTCCTCCTGCAAGAGCCGAGCTGCCAGAAAAGGCCGAGAGGTTTGCCCATACGGATGTGAATATCCGTCTGGAGCCCTTCAGCACCGCCAAGACGGATATCCACGTCGCCGAACGAGACGCCAACGACATTGTGCGTTTGACGCTGGAGGGAGAAATGGGCGGCAGATGGCGGATGGAAGTTCCCAGCAGAAGCACTCTCACCGAACGACTCACTCCTCTCACGCCCGACGATGCCAAGCACGACTACCGCGCCCGATATCTCGCCCACTCCGTCTTTGTCGCCATCATCGAAGAGTACAACGCCAAGGCCTGGATGAAGGAATTCCACGACGACACCTCGCTCGCCGCCCTCTCCATCCCGGGAACGCACAACTCGCCCACCTACTACAAAGCCCTCCCCTCCGTCCGCTGTCAAGCCGTGTCGCCGCGCGAGCAACTCGACAACGGCGTCCGCTTCTTCGACATCCGCGTGCAACCGCAAAACATCGACGACGCCAAGAACGACGAGCTCAACCTCGTGCACGGCGTCTTCCCCATCTCCCTCACCGGCCCCAAGAAATTCCGCGACCTCCTCTCCACCGTGCGCGACTTTCTCAAAGAAAACCCCTCCGAAACCGTCATCTTCTCCCTCAAACGCGAAGGCGCCGGCGACGCCACCGACCAGCATCTCTCCCAAATCCTCCGCGACCACTACACCGGCTCCGCCAACACCGAAGCCCCCAACAACTGGTACACCAACCCCAAAGTGCCCCTCCTCGGCGCCGTGCGCGGCAAAATCATCATCATGCGCCGCTTCGCCCTCTCGGACCGCGTGAAATCCGAATGGGCCGGCAAAGGCTGGGGCCTCAACGCCGAAAACTGGGCCTACAATTCCCCCGATTGCACCTGCGGCGACGTGCGCGTGCAAGATTTCTGCGAAGTGCTCGAGCCGGAGAGCATCGAGAAGAAAATCGCCCTCTGCTGTGACCATTTCGAACGTGCGGCCCAGGTCATTTGTCCCGTCCCCGTCCCCGGCCTCACCACCGATCCTCTCCATCCTGTTCCCGCGGGGCCCTTGTTTGTGAATTTCTTGAGCGCGAGCAATTTTTGGAAGGTCGGCTGTTGGCCCGATAAGATTGCCGCCAAGTTGAATCCGGCCGTGACGAATTTCTTGCTGGAGAAGCATGGGATCGGGAGCGATCAGGGGACGGATGGTGGTGCTGAGGAGGGGGAGGGGGAGGGGAGGGTGCCGGGTGATGGGAGTGTGGGGATTGTGGTTTGTGATTGGGTGGGCAAGGATGGGGATTGGGATTTGATCAGGGCCATTATCACCATGAATAGTAAGCTGTTGTGGACGCAGAGGGGGGTGGGATGGACGTAGTAAAACCCTCCCCCCTCCCTCCCCGTGCATGGCAAGGGAGCTGTACGACAGGACACATGAGAACAGAACAAATTACAGACATGTGATTGTGTGATTATGATCCCACGATTGGCATGACATGATTTCAATCTACAGACGCTCGTCTCGAACGGGGATTCGATTCTTTTGGGATATGATGTGCGTACTCGACGGCAGCCTGTGGAAACCTTGCGTGGCTGTGAGAATTACAGCAATGCCGTTCGACAGCAGTATGTACATGATGGCAACAGATCGCCAGTCAGCCAACTCAGATTTGAACGCTCATCTTCTTCTGAAGATCCTCCACGCGCTTCAAAAGTACTTCTGCGACCGTTCTGTGCTTCGCGTCGCTGTCCTCGAGTTCCTCAATACGCTCCTGAAGTCCAGATACGTTCTCCGCGTGCTTCGCTTCGAACTCTTGCATCCGAGCAGCGCTGGTCCCCGGAGGCTGGGAAGCCTGCATTTGTTCGAGTGCCGCGATACGCTGCTGAAGATTGGCAACGTGCATCTGCTGAGCGTTGTCGACGGGCTTCCGGCCAGATTGCCGCTCATGCATTCTCTGGTCGATCAGATCGCCCAGCTTGTCGTAAATTGTGTTCAGCTGAGTGGCAGTGACGTCTGGGATTAGACAGTCTTGCTTGCTCTCCAACTCTTCGGTACGCTTGGGGAGTGCCGACTCGGGGTTCATGTGTTCGCCCTTGATGAGGTTCAGGTCGGCCTCGAACTTCTGCATTATCTCGGCAACGACATCTTCCTTTTCGCCGCACATTGATGAATGAGGTGAAGACTGGATGCCATTGCATCGCAGCTTCGCAACAACGGTGGCGGCTTTGAGGCGAATAGAAATCGGTAGCTGCTCGACGCAGTCAGCCAGGAAGTGGAGCTCTAGCTTATCGGCAGGCTGTCCGATGTTTTCCGCGACTTGGAATTTGGCGAGTGAGTGGAAGCATCTCCTCCCCTTGGTGAATTTGCACCAATCTTCGTGACTGTCCATGTCTGGGACCCAGGTCTTCGGCGGTTCAGGCAGCACAGGGTCAAGGGCGTGAACCTCTTCACCAGCCAGTACGCGCGCTCGTCCAGCCTTGCACTCTGCAACACGCCACTTGTAGTACGTGTGGTGGATGTGACCCTGCTCCAGAAAGCGGGTCTTGCTTGTACTATGGTTCTGGTAGCGCACTACGTCCTCCGAGTGCGGGCCTCGGCGAGCGACGAAGCTTGCTACTTTCTCGATCCTGTCTGCAACATCGCCAACTGGAATGCTCAAGGCAGCTCCTGTGGAAGGGACCTTGTCGCTGTTGACCATTGGGGGAGTCTCGCGCAACGGAACAAACGCGTAGACAGGCTTTCTCGGAGCGTTGCCAGGATCCATGGAAGCCGACCCAGGCTGGGACTCGAATTTTCGAGCCTCGGGTGGAGCGTCAGTGGGTTGGGAAGAGACGTCGTCTTCGTGCTCAGGTGTGGGTTCTGGAGTGAGCTCAAACTCAGAGTGGTTGCTGGAGAGCACAGAACTCCAGGTGTCGTCGTCGCTCTCACAGAAAGCATCCTGACCTGAAGTGAGCAGCGGCTTGCGTCCAGCATATGAAGTCGAAGACGTGAGCTTGCCATTGCTGGTCGGCACAGAGGAGTTCTTTCCTGGAGCGAAGTCGGTAAAGGTGTCACCTTGGGGCATGTCCGTGGTAGATGGCCTGGGGAAGCAAAGCTCCGGATATACAGGGAGGACGCGGTTCTTGTTGCGAGGAACAGTGCTTGACTGGAGAGAGGGCGTCTTGGAATTCCAGTAGACGGCGGGCATGCACATGCTTCCTCGTTCCAAGTTGGCAGGCTGGCGCACAAAGCCTGGCCACTGAGTAGCCAGCTCGTCTTGCGGCATGCCGCCGCGAAAAACATCGTAGGGCTCGTTCTTTGCCTCGCGCTCTTTTGCCATGTACTTCGCCTTGTTCTCCTGGTAAGCGCGCGCGAAGCTGTCGTTTGTGCATCTCTCCTTGTCTTCTTTCTCCAGCGCCTTCTTCGCCGACACTTTCGCCTTCACCGGCTGAACTGAGCGAGGACAGTCACGAGCTGCGCAAGCGAACCGATCGTCAGACATCAATTGACAGTGCGATAATGGACACGGTTGGTCCTATTGCATCTTGTCAGCAACATGTCGGCGCACTCGAGCTTGGGAGGGACGAGGGACCGGCAAACTCACCATGATGTTGATGTTGCGCTGCGCGCGCAAGAGCGAGTGAAGGTGTGTTGACTGTGTGCGAGTGTGCGGATGTGCAAAGCAAAGTTGATGTTCGTGTGTTGGTGGTTTGAGAGTGTTCGGAGAAAGAAGGAGAAGACGGACGCGCTGTGCGACTTTCAATGTTGTTTGCTTGTGGAGCCATGCGTGCGTTTGTGTTTCGTTCACCTTCCCCTCACCGCGCGTTTGATTTCACGTGCATTGACACATGAGGGGGGAGAACAAACAACGGGAGAAGAAGCGAGATAATGAGCACATATCCGTATGTACCTACTATACCCGGCCTTTTGACCTCGTTGCGCTTGCATTTGCGCGGGTGCCAATTCGTGATATGCGTCGCGTCAATCCAACATGACATGTTTACTGCGCCTGAGCAGGACTCCTCAACGCCGCGCACTCGCACTGTCTCAGCGGAACACAGCGTTCGCAGCATTCTCAAACTCTTCGTCGTACGCGGCAAGACCTGCAAGGCGAAGGACCACACGGTCGCGCAAGACCATGAACTCGTCGTACGTGCCCTCGAAGGGACCGGCGCGACGCACTGTGGCAGAATTAGCAATGTCCCATGAGCGTTCTATCCATGAACTCACCTTGTCCATCTTGCTCGTTACGGCTGAGGATGTTGAAGAGCTGGTACAGTCTCTCACGAGTGTCTGCCAGATCGATCTCGTGGAAGTACCTCTCTCGCTTCTCAGTCTTTTCTTGGAAGTCGCGGAGATGATCCTGTTGCGGCGTCAGAAGGCATGATGTGAACGATACTGTGGCTTCAATGAGAAAGTACCAGTGCTCTCAGGATTCTCTTCTGCTCCTTGCTCGGTTCCGCGCTGTTGCTGCCCGAAGCTTCGTTGCGCACCGGCATTGGCCGGGCCTCGAGGGACAGAACGCGGCGCTGCAGATCTTGAGCGATGCGCGAGGTGGAGGAGCACACTTCTGCCGAAGTGCTTTCCGTCTCTTGAGCCTTGACGCGTCCTTCGAGGTCAGTGAGGCGATGGTCATGTCGCACGAGGACTTCGGCCATGACTTTGAAAGGCGGCTGATCTGAAGGTGCCGACGCCCCTGGCTCGTGATCGAAAGACTCATCGGCGGATGGGAACTCGGGCGATTCGGGTCTGGCAACGACAGCGTAAGACTCGTGCGATGACTCTCGACCATTCTGACGTGCGCAAGCGGCAGCAGTGAGGGCTTTGATGGCGGCTTCCTGCTTCTCGCCGCGCAGGTGGAGAGCGTCATTCTCGGCGACGAGCTCTTCGTTCTGCACTCGCAGCTTCTTGATGCTCTGGAGCAGGCGCTCTTCCGTTGGCGAGAGGTCGCCCTCCATAACTTCAATGTTGTGGATGTAAGTTCTTGGGTGCGAAGTCAGTTAGTGTAAGGTGGGAGCTTGGCTTCTGCCGCGCAGCTGCTACAAACGCCGCTGCATGACTTGCGGATGATTTCGATGCTGCCAACGCATTTCGCGAAGACGAGCACGTTGTGGTAGTCTAGCGTTGCGCAAAGGGCCGGAAGTCAATGTTTCCCCATTCCACTCCACGACGGCTGACGTTATTTTGATCCTACCTTAAGGTATTTCGGTGGCAACTCACCAGCGCTGCGAACGAGATCAGCTTGCGCCTGGCTGCCCGCTCCCCTCACTTAGACCTCAGAAGGCTGGCTCAACCAGTACCGCAGGTCGATGCGGGCGAATTCGTGTCTCCAGAAGTTCCCGATGGTACCGGACTGTTTCCTAAATTCTTCGAAGGCGTCCGATATCTTGAACGCCGACACACTCATTCGCATCGCCAGTGTCATGCGCAAGGCTCTCTCATCCCGAAAGCCTGCCTATAGCAATGCTTGCTTCCGCCTGGAGGAAACACACATGTTATTCGTCGTCTTGCTGTTCCAATTGCCGAGCCGGCCGGAGCAAATGCGTATCATCGCTCGTTGCGTGGGGTGTGCACATAGTACATACGCAGACCATGTAGCCCATTTTCGCTCGCGCCTCACAAGTTCTGTTCGTCAAATTTTGCCTAAGATGACTCGAATTGCATCCCTACACTCTGCCTAGCACAGACCATGTTTTCAGTACAAGACTTTCGCGCGAACCATCGCGGTTGTGTCAGCTTATCCCGCTGCAGTGGAGCCGTATCGCAGACATGCCATGCTGTGACTTCCAGGCACGTGCTGATCGTGCACATGCAGTGAGTGCCATAAGATGATGGTTGAGAAAGGAACAAAGGAGCGGCGGAGTCGCGAGGTAAATCGCTATTTCACATTTGCCAGGATGTGGCTTCGAGATGTGGCTGAGCTGATGAGTGAGAGTGGGCAACATGAAAGGGGCTTCCAAGCGCGTTCCACACCGCGGCGGCACACATCATCCCATACAACACTTCCTCGTCCTGCCTACCACACTCCCTTATTCTTTCGCATAGCACAATCTGTGCAAATCCATTCTTTTGAAAAGCCGTCCGCAACACCCGGACAGCAGAAGCGACAGCGAGCGCCCAAAGTGCACCAAACGATCATTTCAAACAACCCAATTTCCACGAACCGACATCACCACCACCATGAGGTCCTCCCTCGCCGCACTCGCGCTGGCCGCAGTGCCCGCCGTTCTCGCTGTCGAAAAGGGCAACGTTGGTTTCGCCCTCGGCACCAAAAACGCCGACGGCTCTTGCAAATATACTGCCGACTACGAACAAGATTTCGATGCCATCAAAGCCGCTTCAGGCGCCACACTCGTCCGCGGCTACTCCGCTTCCGACTGCAACTGCGCACAACAGATCCTGCCAGCCGCGAAGAACAAGGGCTTCAAAGTCGTTCTTGGCGTCTGGCCTGATGTGGAAGAGAGCTTCAACAAGGACAAGGAGGCTCTGACTACGTATGCGACGCAGTTCAAGGAGCAGGTCTATGCTGTGACTGTGGGGTCTGAGACGCTGTATCGGGGCAACTTCACCGGCGAGGAGCTGTTGGAAAAGATTCTGGATGTGAAGAAGGCGCTGGGCGGGGATGTGAAGGTGGGAACTGCAGACTCGTGGAACAAGTGGGCCGATGGAACTGGCGATGCCGTGATCAAGGGTGGTGTGGATCTCATTCTGGCCAATGCCTTCTCGTACTGGCAGGGTGCTGCTGCTGGTGATAAGGCAAAGGAAGTGTATCTGGATGACATCCAGCAGGCTCTGGGACACATTCAGGACCTCTCGGGTTCGTTGGACGCCATTGAGTTCTGGAACGGCGAGACTGGCTGGCCGACGGATGGTGGAAGTGATTACGAGGCTGCCAAGGCTGGCACGCAGAACGCAGAGGCTTTCTACCAGCATGCTTTCTGCGGTGCTCTGGACTGGGGTATCAACGCTTTCTATTTCGAG
This sequence comes from Cercospora zeae-maydis, assembly GCA_023512815.1. Lineage (NCBI taxonomy): Eukaryota > Fungi > Ascomycota > Dothideomycetes > Mycosphaerellales > Mycosphaerellaceae > Cercospora > Cercospora zeae-maydis. The sequence continues at coordinate 53,654 of JAKLWY010000003.1, read as the reverse complement.
GCCTTTGACGAGTAAGTCATCATCGATTGCCGACGCTCACAGTTGCTGCCGTACTGACAATTCTGTAGGCCATGGAAGCCAGAATCCATCGGTGACAACGGCGTTGCCAAGGACGAGACCAAATGGGGCGCAATGACCGCCGACCGCAAGACCAAGTTCAACCTCCAGTGCTAAACTCGCACGCCCGAGAGACCTAACGATACGATATGGCTGCACTCTCTTCTGCATTAGGTTGCGAAGGATTTCATTTGAAATTTTGCGGCATCTCGTGTTTGGACATACAGAGTCGCTTTGGGGACACCTTCAATCTTGAAGGTATCTGAATATCTGTACTGCATAGGAGCATAGAGAGAGAATAATGGATCATGTCGATGTGGTCACCAATGTTGATCAAAGACTTCATCGACCTGAAAAACGGGCAGCAATATTCTGATGCCACGACACCACGGTCGAAGGTGAACATCTCATTATTGGTGCAAAGTTCATACACGCTACATGTATTGTAGACGCATACAGTCGGTAGACGCGTGTCGTCATTTCAGCACTAAGGATCGGAAGAAAGTTGAGACGGGAGGGGAAGTCTTGGCGCTGGCCTCAGGCACGAATCTCTCGTCGCGTCTTTCGACGCGTTGTCTCCACACTCGGCGTCAACAACACGCCCGTCATCCATATCGCCGCCGTTCGTCTGCGTTCTGAAGCGTTCGAGCGATGCAAAACGACCGTCACGACTGTACATAGATCAGCCGCGTCATGTCCCATGCGACCACGGGTTTCTTTGAGAGGGATCACGGCAAGGTATGCATCTTAGTCCAGCAACACCTCTTCCTCGCCTTTCATCCACCGATACTGACAATGGATCAAATAGCGACATGGCTATTGGAACCGCGGAAACCACGATCGAGCACCGCTTCTTGATGCACCAGCCAATGTCCCGAGAGCGGCGATTCCTGCAACGTCCGAGGCGAAGACGAAACTGAAGGCCTTTTCTTTCACTGCATCACAACCGAAGGAGCAACCGGCACAGACTGCTAAGAGTGAGCAGGGTAGCGGCAATGGATCAAGAAAGAATAGCAGCATGAACAGTACGCCGCAGGTCGAGCAGTCGAATTCTTTCCCATGCACACCAGGCGCTCGGCTGCCATTGGAGGACTTGATTGGGAATTGCGATGAGGTGAAGCAGGATGAAGAAGTGCTGCGCTCTCCGGAGGAACGGATTGGTTGGATACCGAATAGCTCCTCGGAGCTGCTCACGCCGAATCGCAGAAAGCGAAAAAGAGCGAAGAGCTCCTCTCCGTCTTGCCCAGGTTCTTCTTCGCAGCCACAAGGTGTTTCAACACAAACAGCAAACCAGAACTCAGTGGGACGCACACCTGCCGCTGATCCAGCAGCAGACTTGTGGCAGCGTTATGCGAGTGGGAGACCCAGTGAGGAACAAATGAAAGCCCCCGAGAACACATTCATATTTCAAGCGTCTCCTCGACCACTGGAAACGCCGATCAAAAGTGGTGGGCTGCGGCGATGGGCGAGTACTGGCAATGATTGGCCCAGCAGCAAGAACAAGCGCCAACGAACTGGTGCGAGCAGGACGAGCATCAATGTGTGGCAAGATCAAACAGTCGTTGAATCTGGTGGCAAAAGCAGGGTGGCGGCAATGGTACAGAAGTTACAAGAATCGCTCGCCACACAAAAGCTGGAGCAGGCGCGCAGAGAGGCACCTCACGCTGCGAATGTGGATCTGCCTTCAAGCTCGAGCCCTTTGCCAGGAACCGGGGATCGTGTTGCCAAAGTTCAGGCTACCAGCCCGCTTCAAGCACGACGGCCAGCTCTTCCGATGCCTCGTCCGCCCACGCAATCTTTGCGACCTACGATCTCTGGAGGGATCCGCTTTGATTCCTCGAGACAAGCAGGGGATCCGCTCAATCCTGGCGCCGCGCCCACATACTCACTGCAGAGCAAAGCTCCTCTGCCTGCTTACAAGCGTCCATCCATCATCCGGCAACCGAGCCACGATCGACCTCCGACTCGACCGAAAGCGACACAGGCTGTCAAACCTGCGGCGCCAATAGTCACGGGTGATGACGAGTTTGGCGATGATGATTTCGATCTGACCGTGGACGACATTGACGAGCTGTGTTCCCAGAAACCACCGAGCCGCAGACAGTCTCCAAGGAAGAACCTTCACAAGCCACCTGCACCAGCATTGATCAACGCACCTGGCAGACCGGCTCAACAAAGACCGCAAACTATTACGATTGACGATGATGACGAATTTGGCGACGGCGGAATTGATGAAGACTCCTTTGTTCAAGCGGAGTTCACTGCTACTCAGGCAATGCAGGTTAGTCACCGATTCAAAGGATGATGTGTTCGCGTGTATGTAGCTTATATACAGGTAGGTATCACCGCGAAGACGAAGTCCACGAAAAGGCCACCAGCGCAGTCCCCAGAAGTCGCGATGCTCGGCGAGCAGCACAACCCAGAAGGATAATCATGGTCCGAGCCTGCAGCGATATATCGTGAAGCAAGTCGTGCATGGTCACTACACCAACGACAAGGGCCGCCAATGCGAGGAAATGATTCTTCTCACCAACGAGGAGCGTAGACGCGTTCCAACGGCCATCACACTTCGCGGATCATGGAGCACAACGCCCGTAGCGCCCAAGGCGATCGTTCACGTCGCTCATGTCAAACGTCGGATCCCCTTGACAAGTCCTGCAAGCCCGCCGGGACAGATCATTATATCCGACGATGATCATAGTCCGCTCTTGATTGTGCATCCTGATCACATGCTTTCGGCAACTACTGTCGCGGACTCCTTTGATTGCATCCGCAAGGCAGTTCTGCAAGACCGCATCAAGGCAACCAGTGAAGGCAGCAAGGCCATGGTATACGGCAAGATTTTGCATGAGATCTTTCAACAGGCTCTCTCGGCGAACCAATGGACTGGCAGCTTCTTGGCCGAGCTGGTCGATAAGACAATTCAAGCACACGTGGAAGGGCTCTGGGAACTTGGCATGCGCGATACCAGCCTCGCCGCAGAAGAAGTCAAGGCGAAGATGGGCGAGATCACTGCATGGGCAGGGATCTTCGTGCAGCCTGAGCCGAGTGCTGCAGCACAAGTTGACGACAAGCAGGGCGAAAAAGTGCTCATGAGCATCAGCAAGCTGATTGCCATTGAGGAACATGTCTGGTCACCACTGTACGGTTTGAAAGGCAACGTCGACGCTACAGTGCAGACGACCATTGTCAGCAGGCCTGGTGCTCCGGATCTACAGAACCTCATTGTGCCTTTCGAGGTCAAGACGGGACGAACCACGCAGAGCGCCGCCCATCGTGCTCAAACCGCGCTCTACGCCCTTCTCATGTCTGATCGTTATGATGTTGGCGTCGAAGCTGGAATCCTCTACTATCTGGAAAGCTCGTCAATGTCCCGGATCGCGCCGCCGCTGAATGAGATCAAGCAGATGATACAGCAGCGGAACCGGCTGGCAACTTACATTTTCCGAGCCAGGCACCCGGATCATGATGAAGATGAGAGTGCTCCAGCACCTTCGCAGATGGCTCCAGAATCTGGTCTGCCATCAGTACTTCGCAATCCGTACAAGTGTGGGAGGTGCTATGCACAACAGAGCTGCTTCAGCTATCACGCTCTGGTCGAGAATGGGAATGCTGACTCTGCCGGCATGGTTGACGATAATAAAAAGAATCACAGCTTGACGTGGCAAGAGGCTGTGGGCCATTTGATGCTTACGAACAAGGACACGGCCAAGGCCACTTTATTGAAGAAATGGTTCTCGAAATGGGACAGGCTGTTGACGCTGGAAGAAAGCGACCAGTCACGTTTTCGGAAAGAACTCTGGACAATGTCGTCCACGGAGCGTGAAGCTGCTGGGCGATGCTTTGGCCGTCTTCACATCATCAAGGACATCACTGCTTCCAGCACTGCCACTCAAGTAGATGGTGTTGAAGGCAGCGGAGGCAAGATCAATCGCTTCGCATACGTCTTTGCCCGAGCGCAACCCACTCCTGGAACGTCCTTCACAGAAGGTAGCCAACTGACGCTAGGAGAGCCAATCGTCGTGTCCTCTGAGCAGGGCCAATGGGCGCTTGCAAACGGGTACGTGGTTGCTATCAGCAGGTCTGAAATCACAGTAGCCGTCGATCGGAAGCTCGGTGAAGCCCGTCGACGACTGGAGGAATTTGACGAGAAGAGCAACCAGGCATTCCAAGGCACAATGACTGTGGGCGGTGGGTCGACTGCTGTACAGAATCTCGAGCCCAACCTGTACCGCATCGACAAGGACGAATTCAGCAATGGACTAGCGCTCGTGCGAAACAACCTCGTTGCGTTGATGGACAACACGCCGATTGTCAACAAACTTCGAGATCAGCTCATCTTCGATGCTGAGCCGACTTTCACGCCGACGCCACCTCTGCATGGCCAGTCCGAGCCGACTCAATTGGGTCAGATGAATGAGGACCAGCAATCTGCAGTCTCTCGAGTCTTGTCTGCCAATGACTACGCTTTGATACTTGGCATGCCTGGCACAGGGAAAACGACGACGATCGCACACATCATACGAGCCCTGCTTGCTGAGCAGAAGTCGATTCTGCTGACGTCCTTCACGCACACTGCTGTTGACAACATCTTGCTCAAGATCAAGGATATTGCACCTACGGATTCGATTTTACGATTGGGAGTCCCGGCCAAGATCAACCCGCAAGTACAAGAGTTCTGCCAGCTTGCTGCTACGCCTCGAAAGACGATCGATGAAGTTGAGGCTGCATACATGGGTACCCAAATCGTGGCGGCCACTTGTATGGGCACGAACCATGCTCTGTTCCACCGACGATCTTTTGATGTGTGCATCGTCGACGAGGCTTCGCAAATCACCTTGCCAACCATCCTGGGTCCGCTGCTTCATGCAAGAAAGTTTGTCCTCGTTGGCGACCACTACCAGCTACCCCCTCTGGTGCAGAATAAGATTGCTCTTGAGGGAGGTCTGGACGTCTCGCTCTTCCGCCAGCTTAGCGAGTCTCAACCGAATGCTGTTGCAGCGCTTGGTAGACAGTATCGCATGTGTGAAGAGATCATGTCGCTTTCGAATGAGCTCATCTATCATGGAAAGCTGCGCTGTGGAAACGATGATGTTGCAAAGAGGACTCTGCAATTGAGAAACGCTGACGGACTGCAAGTCTATCATGGTCACCAGTCAGCTTGTATCAACACGAGCAGCGCTTGCTGGTTGAAACGTGCTACGAACCCGGAGAATAAGGTCGTCTTTGCAAATACTGACCCGCTTGGCAAGACCGCACTCGAGACGCTGTCCGGTGGCGGGAAGATTACGAATATGCTCGAAGCGACCCTTTCCGCGCAACTTGTGCTTTCGTTCCTCGCGCTCGGCGTCTCGCCTTCTGACATTGGTGTCATCACTCTCTATCGCTCCCAACTAGCGCTTATGCGCCAACTTTTCCGCCGAGCTGGGATCCCTCCTACTGTCGAGATCGACTCTGCGGATCGCTACCAAGGCCGAGACAAGGAGATCGTCATATTGAGTATGGTGCGAAGCAATGAGCAAGGGCTTGTAGGTGAATTGTTGAAGGATTGGAGAAGAGTCAATGTGGCGCTTACTCGCGCGAGGAGTAAACTTGTTATTCTGGGAGGCAGGAAGACGCTGGAGAGGAACGAGTTGCTGGGCAAGATGTTAGGGATCTTTGAGATGAAAGGATGGGGCTGTGAGTTGCCCGTGGAGGCGGATGGGTTGCATGGCTTTGATTTTAGTACGCAGGTCGCGGCGAGTTTGGTGCATGTGGTCGAGGGTGAATCCGGAGACAGTGGCGGGATGCTCGTGTCTCCATCCAAGAGAGGGAGTCCGAGGAAGAGTCCTACGAGGAGTGCGAGGAGTAGTCCGATGAGAGAGGAAAGGAGAAGTCCGGCGAAGACGAAGAAGGAGAAGTCGGTTTTGCAGGCTTGCTCTACGGCGGGAAATCGGCTTCCGAAGGTCGTGAAGGGTTGCAAGATTGCGGGCAAGGCGAGCAAGACTTTGAGGGATGAGGTCGTCATGGAGATTTGGGAGGATCTGACTGGGGAGGAATTTTGATTGTGAGGCCCATGTTGAGCGGGTTGTGCTTTGAGTTTGAGGGCATGTTCTTGCCGGTTGGTTAGTTCGAGGCAAACGAGCCAGGGGAGAGAATAGATGATGATAGGATATGTTTGTCTGGCTTCCACGAGTGGATGATTGAATGAGATGATGAAGGTTGGGGACTTGTCTTTGTTTTCTACTCTTCCTTGTTTGTGTCACATTTCTCCTTTTCTATCACACACGTGCGTGGGTCAAAAGGAGACTGACTCCATCCTGTTCGAATCTGCCTTTGTGCTGCGCGAGTGGCGCTTTTTCGCTCGAAAATGTGTGAACTTTCCTGCTAATGCATACAACATGAATCAATGCCGTTTCTATACAGCACACCCGGCATCAAGGAGGAGAAGTTTGATCAAGTGCTCGTTCCTGGGGAGATACGGTATCTCGGGCTCAGTCAATGCAGTGACGATCAGGCTTGCACTCAAGCTGCGGTTCGGTTGCTTCGTCCTGTCTTGCAAGATGCTTCGATCGCTCTGGGCAATTGGTCCACTCGAGTTCCTACTTGCAAACGCCGGTCGAGAAGTCTCGATCATGAAACTTATGCGCCCAAGCATCACTCTCGTTCTTTGTCGTCTAAGTCTCGTACTACCTGGTCACAGGCCTCGCATTCTCCCCTCTTCCGAGCAACAGCGTTTCCCTGCCTCCTTTTGTCGCTCACTCGTCTCTCGTGAAAGTGGGTGGGTCCTTGGATGTCAGATCTGTACCGGGAAATTGCTCGAACACGATTCCAATTCTGTAAATTTTGTCCATCGACGAGATGCCACAGTTCGTGGTAGAAGAGAAGGTCATTGCTGTGAGCTCCATAGTCTCGACGCTGGCGCCTTCTGGCGGCGGAGATTTTTGGGGAGTGGGAGTATTGCTCGCCCTTGCCCGCTGCTGGGACAACAGAGAATGATCCTTTGTGCTCCAGACCAGGACGCGCATGTGTCCTCACGGGGGACGGAGCTGGGTTTCTTTTCCCTAGAAGGGAGAAGATCCGGCCACCATCATCGTCGAAGCAGGCGGGGGGTTTGCCTATGCGCGCGGACCAGGTTTTTCATGGTGCGTTGGACTTTGCACTGCTCGGGACGTCGAATTTGGGAAGGACGAAGTAGCCGCGTTCGGTGTAGAAGCTGTGTACCAGAAACGCCAGTTGCTTTCTGATCGTCTTGCTGTCAGTGCTTTTTGCCAGGGTTGGATTATTTGCATGATGAGACTCTCCAAAGTTTCGAAGACCTTTGTGAGATTTGCTCCCAGTCCTTCAGCTTCCAGTTTCTCTCTCTCCTGCTGGACGCTTGGGATCCTTGGGAATTGTGCTTGCCATCTGCATCTTTGACTTTGTCGTTTTCGTGTTGCAGCTCGAGGAAGTTGGAATCGCACATGATTCTCGGCTTATTCGGGCCGTCCTTTTGCTCGTAGGTGATGGTGTCATGAGCATCAACCAATTTGGCTGTTTAGGGAACGAATTAGTCCGTTGAATTCCATGTCAAGTTCAAGTGCACAGAAATCCGTATGCTTGTGCGCACAAGTCACGCACACTATCGTCCTGTTCTGGCCCCATGATGTTGAATTGTTCGACGGTCTTGCGCTCAGGCGCTACAGTCCTATGTCTGTATCATCGTACCTCCCAAGCAATTCAACTCCATTCGTCACTCGAGTTACATCAGCATCTCTTCAGCTTTTGCTTCTTACTCCATGAACTTCGTAAAGTCCTACAATGTCCTCGACCTCCTCCCGCGCATTCTGCAAGTTTCCACTATCATGGCAGAGCCGCTGGGTCAGAGCAGTTTGTCCAGATTTACTAGCCGGGCGCCCCAAACGGGAATATGTGTTGCGTACTTTCCCATCGAATAGCGCCGCAACATGAACGATGGTGATGTCTTTGACATTGATAAGCCAGATCGCTCCAAGTAGACTGTAGAATGACCGCGATACGCTCTCATCGCCTGTTTCAGCATCTCAGCCGGTCGAGTGCCGGTACGCGGTGGCAAGAAAGTGCAGAGAACCATTAAGAGGCTCCTGCTAGCATGCGAATCTTTAAGCCGATTGCTCAGCTTGAACATCGCTCGTAGCCTGGACAGAGAGCTCGCGATTGATTACATGGCGGCGTCGGTATTTCGACTTCATCAAACAACTGGACGACTGGAGAGCACTTATTTCTTGGTATTACGAGCTCGGGCGGCGCTTTGAGTACTGGGAGTCGGATCAGCATCTCCGACAATGCTGACAGCACACGGAGGAAATAATTAGCAGGAGCTGAAAAGTCACTGCGAACGTGGCATGACACGAGACTTCATCGAGCTTGGTGGGATCCAAGTCGGTCGTCTATCGCTTGGGTTGGTGTCGGGCGATTTCGAGCGTTTCTTGCAGCCCGAGAGTCCTCGTGGACTGGTATGCATTCCAGGTCAGCATGACACCGTTTGAAAATGCGTTCGATCCGGACCGTCGATCGGAAGAGCATAAGAGAAATCCGCTCAGCCGATCGTCCCGTCCCTTGAGTTGGCTGCATCTCTCCTCTCCTGGGCGTCACGAGCTTGGAGAACATTCGTGTCAACGACCTCACGTTCGTGAGTTCAAAGGACTTGTATATTAAACTCGCGATCTACCGTGACCATCTCTCGCGAAGTGTCAGCGCTTTCAGAGCTCTGCAGTCGTCACGGAGAGATCCAACAGCCGTCTTAGCACTTAGCCGGTCAACGACAGGTGAATGTGGCTTGCCATGCACTTGGCACTACGCCCCGGCGCAGTGGTGTCGCCAGAGCTAGACTAAAGCACATGGATTTCATTCTTCGGCCGCTACGAAAAGAGCAACTCGAGAGGCTGCATCATAATCTCAGATGACAGTTGAAACGGAGCCGAAATTCAGCTCTGGTTGTGGCGTGCTTGAGCGCTGTCGACCTGGAGATGCTCGCCTGATATCATTGGCCGCTGGTAATCGCGGCGACTGTGTTTCACAGAGTCTGTCGGCATCGGTCCACAACGGTCCGCAGTGCAATTATGCCCGGGGCCGTCATCGCCCGAGTGCAGGTGTCGAGAGCATACCATTCGAAGCCAGCTTTCTGGGGAGGCTCCTGGCGGGCGATCTTCTCAACATCTCTGGTACGGCGTGCATCTGCAGGAACAGTGTCGTGATGAATTATTGTGGCTATTGACCTATCTCACAACAGAATGACGGGGCAAATTATTCTACAACATTTGGGGGAAAGAGTCCCTCGGTTCGCAAGTAATGCTCAAGATCATGATCCTGGTGCCAACTCCTCCAGTCCAACACTTCGCCGTTATTACTCCCTTTAGCTGCGGTGTCGAGGTGTCTGCCAACGTGGTCGATGCATTGCTCCCAGCTACCGGGCCCGTGAAATGCCTGTCCGCAGACAACGCATCGACTGCTCTCGGGAGGCTGTCGCAGTCTTCTGTAGCACTCCTGGGCTTCTGTGTCCTCATACCGTTTTTGCCCTTCACTTTTCGCTTTTGCCCCGCCGCGTGCTACGGCTTGTTGCTCTCGTCTTGGCGTATGCATGCGAAAGATGTGTTGCATAAAGAGATCCTTTCGATTGAACGAGCCTCCGTCTGTGCATTTACTGCACCACCAGTCTTCCGTGATGACATGTGTTGTCTGGATGTGACGCTTCCACTCGTTCTTCGAGCTGAACCTGCGATTGCAGCCGTATACGACAAAGAGGCATGGGAAGGTGTTGGGTTGTCGGTCCAGTCGTGTGCTCGATGGCCCAGAACTTGCATCTTGCTGGTACGAAGTCCTGGAGCGAGCTATACGGGGCCTTCTGCCCACCCTGCCCGATGTCGTCCTATCAGCACCTGCCGACTGCGTCCTTCGATGGTGGAAGGTGACTGACCCGGCCTGTTCAACTCGCGCCTGAGGTCCCGGATGTGTGCGAGATTCGAAATTGCGAAAGACGTTGGAATTGTGTTCACCGTCTGCGTGCGCGTGCGAGAGTTGGTATCTCTGATCAAACGGGTAAGCCGTGGGATGTGATTGTGAATACACTGCCAAGTCACCGGCCTCATCCGCTATCGCTTGGACATCGGTCATCGCGACATAAGTGGTCGTCAATGCAGCGTAGTATGGCCCAGGCGCGTAAGCACCATGAGCAGTGAACTCGCTCTGGTCGGGGAGTACCGAACCTAATGGGGGCCACGATGCAATCTTTCTGTCTGGCGAGAACCTCGGTGAGCTATCGCGATCGCTGAGCGCACTAGTGGCGCTTGGTGGCCCAGCGCTGGTGCCGCTGGACGTCGGAGTGGTGAAGCGCGAGCGATGGTCTTGGGTGGAGTGCACGGGTTGTATGACCTGAGTGAGGTGGTGAGCGGGATACCATCTCTGTGACTCATCGTAGCCATATGAGCCATGAGCATAGAAGTGTCTTGCATCACCCTGCGACCGGCGTTGCCCAATCGTTGGTGATGGCGCATCCCGATAGATCGCACGTTGGTGGGAAGCGTCCTCGTCAGAGGAGTCGTCGTAAGGGGCTCGAAGTTGGTCGCGGTCGCTGGTGCGCTGTTGCATGTCGCGGTTCATTGCTGTGCTGAATGTTGTGGCGGAGGTGGAACAGCCCCTGGACGTCGTTGGTCCTGGAGATTGTCGGGGTGTTGCAATGGAAGACGGAGAGCAGCAGCACGCGTATGACAGCAGCAGTGGTCGTGTCAAATGTTGAATGATGATACGTTTATTGTCGCGATGCGGTAGCGTGGTGTTGTTATTCGGAGTGTGGCTGCGCAGGGCCGGCCGTGTTGTAATGTCGATCAGCTTCCGACGGTATAGGTTCGTGTATAGCGATCAGTCAAGAAGACAATTCCAGAAACTGGGATAATGATAGGATCGAGTGAAAGAGAAAAATCCGCGGGTGCGCTGCTCATGAGGTTGCTCATATATGGGCCTCATGGTCGGGGCGATCATGATAGATTTCCTTTTCGAACACTTGAGCCGCCAGTGTTGGTGGAGGTACCATGTACCTGAGGAGCAATGCGATGCCTGGCGATTGGCGAATGGTTGGCACCAACATTATTGAACGCCATGCCACCGCCAATAGGTTTGACGGGCATGGGGAACATTGCACATCTTTTCCCGACACGGCAGGCTGCTCTCAATTCGTTTGCGCAGGGTGTCTTCATGCGGGCTGCTCAGTGTCGGCGCTGCGACGCAGCTTTCACAAGACTCGAGACAGGTCATGCCCAGGATTTCCGCTTGCAAGTGGCGCCTCAACACCAATGACCACGATTGTAATCAGTGTAGTCTGCTGCGCCAAGAAGGAATGCTCAATGGAAACAATTAGTGTTTGCGACTCGACAGATGGGAGTGGACGGACTCCTTCGGCGAGAAGAGCAGTAGTTGCAACCATCCTGCAGATGACGCCTTCGGGCGTGGGCAGCGTGGCATAGCCTACTCCCCTAGCTTCGGGCCCGTAAAAGAACTCCTCACAACAGGCCTCACTAGCACCTCAGTGGCTTCTGCCATCGCCAATTCGCGCCAGATACACGCCGCCACAACTTCATAGGGGCCGCATGGTGAAGCAGCAAGAGTCGTGAGGTATTGTGGAGGCGAAGTTAGTGTCCCGTGGAGGCTCTAACGATGCTGCAAGAGACGGCGAAGGGCGCCGTGAGCAGAGCCGGGAAAACGAGTTCAAAATAGCATGCCCTGCAGGTACTCAGATCTACCGCATCTCAGCACAAGCGTCGTGGTGCCCTCACGACACAGCTTGTCTGAGATAGACAGCCGGCTTGATACAGACATCCGACAAGCGGGAAGCCTTGATCGAGGCTTCGGAGGCGTCATTGGCGGTGCCGGGCGGAGTGGGGATCGCGTTCCGAGCGCGCAGGAATAAGCGATCTGCGGCCCATCGAGCTGTCATGCTGCAGGTGATGATCGTGTTGACGAGCAAACTGTCGTGCAACACCAAGCCCAAGATCCCACGCTGCAGCCACGTACACTCAGTAGCGTAGCGGCAGCTTTGGCCAAGGAGGATTCTCGGTTGTGGCGCGCCCTACTGCAAGACGGCAGGGTCTGGATTCCGCACGGGGTGAAGTCGGGTTGGGAGGAGCTCTGCTTGCCAGAGTCAGACTTGTTGTCTTCGTCTTGTACGGTATGTGAAGTGAGAAGATCGATTATGCTTAACCGCTCTTTCGGGCGCTCCGATATGCTTGATACAAGTTGGTCCAATTACAACATCGGCGTGAACTGATCCATGGACACTTCCTGCACTGCTTCGATTGGGGTAGTCCGGAAGTGACTCAGGACCATGTTGAAGTCTCTGCTGTCAGAGACCGGGTAAGAGATGATGTACCCCGAAGGTGACATTCATACCTCCATTGTCTGAATGAGATTGCCATTCTCATCTTCTACGAGTGACTTGGTCAAGGGATCTTTCCTCAATTTTCATCGTACGGGACGAGGCCTGACGTACGGGAAAAGATTCTTCCGGACCACGGATCGTCGGATTGTACCCCATCAGCGCCAACTACAAGATCAAAAGAATAGCGTTTTGCCTTCGTAGTCACAAGTTGGACTTTACTATCTAGCTCTTGTTGCGAATCATGGACTCTGCTGTCTACAGCAATTCGTTCCGTAGAGCTTCAGCTGGCATATGGGCTCGGCCTACAGACTGAGATAGTGGATCAGCCCCATTGATATGTCCCCGCAGGAAGAAGGGTTTCGCTCGGGGGAAGGCGGCACAGACGGCATACTCGACGATTCGTAAGGGACCGGTGCCGGAGCGACATCAAGGCTCGTTGTGGGCAGAACAACGGCTTTCGAACACAGACTCATGGAGGTGTTGGACACGGTGCGATGGTCATGGAGGACCAGTCGGGCAAGGAGATGGTAATTCAATAATCTTAGTTAGTCTAGTCATTATTTAATCAAAGTATCCGTGGAATTTTGACGAAAGACCATCCGGAGTTCACCTCCCGAATGCCGCACCTCTAAACCAGATCCAGCGAGTCGCTTTGTAAGCGTGAATGGATTGGTACAGCGTTGTGCAAGTGATGCCTCTTATTATTACATTGACAAGCTAGAAGGAATGATCAGCCTCGTTGCATAGACTTTGATGAAACTTTCCCGTCCCATTGGACATCTCCCATGTGTACGGTGTACCTGGCTTTGCGCCTAAATAATAGGAGAGACTCGAAGAGCCTCATTCACGAAAACCACCAGCAAAGCAGAACCGAACCCTCTCCATGTCTCATCAGGGCGATGACCATTCACGAAATGCTGTCCAAATCCCGACGGTATCTGGCTCCTCCTCTGGAACATTGACACCCTCGGAGACGATGCCGCTGCTGATTCCTCCGACACCAACGGTAGTGGCAAAACATGCCAAAGGTGGTGGTGCTTACAGCAACGCGACTCCCGATGGAGCGGCAAATGTTAACATCCCGCCAACACGCAGCGGCGACGGCGAGATACACACGCAAGCAAATCAGTCCCTGAGTCCGATCCGAGCATGTCTGGTCTTCATTGCACTCGGCGTTCTCATTTTCATTGTCGCCACGAATATGAGCTTGCTCACCACGACGCAATCAGCCATCGCAGCTGAACTCGACGCTTTTGAGGCGACTTCGTGGTTCACATCGGCTTATCTGATCACACTGTCTTCATTGGGACCGCTCAACGGCAAATTGAGCAGCGTGTTCTCGCCAAGGTCCTGCATCGTGGTGTCATCTCTATTGCTGGCGTTAGGGTGCTTCTTGTGCGCACTATCTTCCAGCTTCGAAACCTTCGTCTTCGGAAGAAGCTTCCAAGGAGTCGGTGCAAGTGGGGTCTTCACGATCAGCATCATCATCGTATTGGAGCTCACTGGCTCGAAACGGAGAGGACTCGGAATCGGCCTGCTCAACTCGGGTTTCACTGTCGGCGTGGCTGCAGGAGCGACTGCGGCTGGTGCTCTACTCCCCATCACCGGTTGGCGGGCATTATTCTGGATGCAGATCCCAATCTGCGCTGTTGTCAGCCTTGCCCTGCTCTTCTCTCTACCTGGAGACTTTCACGCGGGCAAAGTTGCTGATGAAGATTCGACCTGGACGCGACTGCGTAGGCTTGACTACTTGGGCGCCTTGCTACTTACGGCATCTCTCGTGCTGCTGCTCTACGCCATGGCGGCACCAAAACAAATACCGATTTGGCCAATAGTTGTGTCGGCTTTCGTCTTGGTCTCCTTCGTCAACAACGAGGTATACTTGGCCAAAGACCCGTTCATCCCAGTGGCTTTGCTGAGGTCCAAAGGACTGCTGCTCACTTGCCTGAGCACTGTCGGCTTCATGATGGCCAGATGGAGCGTGCTGTTCTATGCGCCCACATATGCTTTGGCGGTCCGCACCTGGTCACCTTCGACAGCTGGTGCCATGCTCATTCCCACCAATCTTGGCTTCGCTTTGGGCGGACTGTCAGTTGGATGGCTTCACATTAGGCGACAGGGCTCGTTTTACCTCCCGACGTTGGTGGCTTACCTGGGGTTTCCTATCACACTGGCAGCTCTCGGCTTCCTTTCCATCGACAACGTACCGGCTTGGGCATTCGTATTTGTCCTCTTTGCGTGTGGCTTCGTGACTGGGGCAGCGATGAACTACAATCTTGCACACATGTTACACCTAACACCGAAAGCCACACACTACGTGGCCACTGCATTACTGGGAACATTCCGAGGTTTCGCTGGATCTTTTGGCTCCGCCTTCGGCGGCGGTTTGTTCGAGCGTACACTATATTCTGACCTTGAGAGAAGATTTCGAGACGCTGGCCTCAAGGATTCTGCACTGGTGCGTCGCCTGTTGGGCTCGCCCGCGCTTGTGGAACAGTTGAAGAGCCCAGAAAGAGAGATTGCAATCGAATCGTATCAGCATGCGCTGAGAGTGCTTTGGTTCGCAATGGCGGGCATTGCTTTCGTGGCGTTTTTCGTGCAAGCGGGAACAGGATGGACAGGGCATGGAGAGAAACCAGTGACAGAAGATGAGCGAGAAGCATTGCTGAATGACAGAGATAACCATGATGCTGAAGATGCGCTGCGAATGTGAAGCATAGATACACCATCCCGTGGAGACAGCGACCGAGCGACTTTGCAACAAATTTTTACTTCGATCGTCGCATTGATCGCGCTACATACATCGAACGGATACGTGATCGAAACAACGAGCAGGAAGCAGCATTAGCGGTGAAGTCGGAGCCAGGCGACATTCATCGTCTTGGCTTTCGATCGTGGCATTTGCAACAGGATTTGTTCAGTGACCGGATTCGCGATCTTCCCGCCGCACGCGAGAACACTATGAAACGAGGTGTAGGCGTGGAGGAAAGCCACCACCGCGGCATGCAAAGCTGTCTTTGCCGTCTCTCTGTTTTCCGCAACGCAAACAATGCATCCCTAGAACCTATTCGAAATGAATCAGTGCTCGAGCAAATCTCCAGAAGCGTGGGCTTTCAATGTGCATCAGATGGCGAAAGATTACTGGCTGTGTGCTGTGTCGAAACACAAAGTCATCTCGTTGATGTGGGTATATATATGTACTTCGGAACATCATCGCATGGTCGACTCTGCGATATCCTACAGAGTATAGCGGAAAGTCGGGCCACCGCCCTCCAAATTATCCTTCTCGCCACGGTCTGCAGCTCGGTTTTGAAGCTTGAAGTGCACTTGGAGAGCCAGAGTGACGACGATGGTAATCAGACAGGCAGTAATGCACGCCCACAGACCCGGGATGTAGCGTGGGCGATCGACCTCGCGGAAGACGAGAGAACCGGCAATACCACCTGGAAAGAAGGTTAGAATTATTGAGAAGAGGTGATTGCGGCGAAGAGGGAAGAACTCACCGATACCACCGAAACCGACCAAACTGGCCGAGCAGAAAGCACGCTTCCACTGTCCACGGATGTTGTTGGCCTGGAAAGACATGACCATGACGATGTTGGCTTGAACACCAGCGCAGCAGACGAAGACACCGAAGTACCGAACACCGGAAGACTTGGCCCAGCCCATGAGGGCCAGACCGATGATGGCAACGGTGGCGTTGAAGATGATCTGAGGCCCACGGATGCGGTACTTGTCGCCAATCCAGGACTCAACCCACATGACCAGAGCCGCAAAAGCGTACGGGGGCGCAACCAAACATTGGCTCTGAGCGATAGTGAATCCCATTCCCAGGAAAAGGATGATTGGCAGGAAGAAGGCGAGAGCGTAGGCGATGGTTGTCGTGCACAGGAAGATCATGGCAAAGCCCCATACCTTGGGATCCTTCGCTGGGGTCAAGAAGCGCTTCAGAGTGAAGGCTTCGGTTTGGGAATCGCCACGGTCATGCTCGACAGTGGCGATTACGTAGCGGACCTCACGCTCGTTGAGGAATCCCCAGCATTTCCAGGCTTGTTGATCTGGGAATGGCACCAGGAAGACGAAACCGAGAATGGAGATCAAGACGGTCAGAATGCCCTCCATAATGAAGATCCTGAGTCCATGTCAGCAGACGGACACAAAATCGGTCGGCAAATCGACTCACCATCTCCAGCCGGCATAGTTAGCAAGTCCGTTCATCTGCATGAGACCGTAGGCAAGGATACCAGCCGCAGCACTGGCCAGAGATCCGATCATGTAGAAAACAGCATAGCGCTTTCCGACATCATATCGAACGAACCAGGTGGACAGCAGGTAAACCGCTCCAGGAAAGAAGCCGGCCTCGAAAATTCCAAGTATCACTCGCAACGCAGCGAGATGTGTCCAGTCGTTGACGACGCCCATGCCAATCATGACAATACCCCAGAGTGCGCAGATGCTCGAGAGGAAAATCTTGGGTCCGACCTTGCGGGTCAATGGAGTGGCAATGGGTTGCAGGAGCGTGTAAGTCAAAAAGAACACGAGAGTGACAATGGCCTTCAGTTCGTCAGTACGCAGTCTGCAAGAGCGGAAAGTGGGCAAAAGGCTTACATAGCGGTTGTTTCCCTGCATCTCCATTTCAACTCTCATGCCAGCAATGGCAGCATTGGACAAATTCGTGCGGTCCATCAGACTGACACAGTACATCGCGCCGAGAACGACGACCAGCCTGCGATCGATTCTGTGCCTGATCTTGCGACCCTCTGCAGGAGTGAACCAAGTGATCGGGTCATTGTCGTCTGGTATTGGCGATCCGCCCTTTTCCAATGATGTCTCCTTGTAGACGACCTCGTCTTCCTTGTGAGTTACGGTCGCCATGATGAGCAAGAATAACAGGCCGACAACAAGACCTCAATGAAGAAAATCGCAAATATGGAGGAGTACGGGGACAACCAGACAAGCATGGACCGCTGCACGCGACCAGTATATACCATACAGCACCGCATATTCCGCATCATTACCGGATCCGGGTCCATTGCGTGCACGTGCACAATCGCGCGCGACTCGTACCGTCCGAACGAGCAGTTTTGCCCTTGGCGCGCGGTGGGAAGAGACGTGGCGGGCGCCGCGCTCTTGGCAACTGGCTGAAGCTCCTATAATGAGCTGGACTTCTCTCTTGGTACGCGGGGTGTTTCCCAACCGCCAGTATTGGCAGGGCTTGTCATGCTGCCCACCCGCCTGGTTTTGCAACTCGAAATTCACTCCAAGCAGCGCCGGAGGTCTGGCCCTCTGCTGAGACGAAACTTTACTCGCGTGCTGCTCTAGTTCCAGGCCTTCTGAGGTGCTTTGGGTTTGCCCATGCGCTTTGCCACCGATGCGCGCCACGTTGCTTGCCTGCGGTATTGTGAGTCTACAGTGATGCTTGTCGTGAGTATGTTAGGATTCTTGCCAAAGGAGGAGGGAGCCGAGGCTGTTGTGTAACATTGTAAGTGAAGTTTTCTTGCTACCCTTTCCACAATGAATTTCCGGCCTGGAATCACGACAATCGCTCGTCGGGCACTCGTCCGCTGCAACATGCCGATCGCTCGCATTCGAGTGTGCGGGCCACGTGGTACATCGAAGCGTCTACCACGAAGGCGCGTGGCTTCGATGGCGCCGCCCTTGGAGCGCGGCGCCGAGCCTGGTGGGAGCCTCACACATGCAGCGAAAGATACATGCAAGTTCTGCTAATCTGCTTGAAGGAAATCCTCCGTCCTGGTTCTTGACCGCGGCCGTCGTTGGAGTCTTGGAGACAGCATGTACCGATGTATCCATGAGATCTACACCACATGCACGGTCCGGGGCTGACCGTGTCGGGTCCTGCGGAAACTTTAGACGCATCCGGAGATGTCGTTTGAGTTTCCGATTGCGTGGAAGAAGGGGTTGGGCCGAGGCAACTTCACGTTCATTCTCAATCGTGAGCTGGCGCGATGCTTGACAGTATCTCTGGATATACGGTTACCGACAGAAGGCGGTCAATGTTGAATATATTTCGCCACAACGCCTACACGGTATAACTCTATGTGGCGGGTCAGTGCCGAGACGGCTTTGCACCGAGTTCTCCCTTCCTGCGCTTTGATGCAGTTGGAATCAGCTTCTTCGCACAGGAACGATACATGTCATCGAAGTTCTGCGATGCTTTCGCATTTGGCCAGAAGCTCTCCTTGCATCACGTCGCTTTTGTGTCTGACTTCGTTGGAAACTAGCTGTATAGACCGAGATGCAGGGACCACAGACAAGCGTGATCGTGTCAAGCCTGGATGAAGCGGTCGGATGCTGGAATGGAGGTTCTGCGGGTGGGCGGGGTATCCTTTTATGCGTTCAGCCCCTTAGCCAGAGTATAGACTCGCGGGCACCTTCTTGCTTCGGCTCAATGCCAAGGCAGATGATGTCGGGTTGAGAATTGTCAGACAATATCGGGCATTCTTCAGAGATCCCACGAGCACAATACTCCTAGGCTGAAGCTTCAGCTAGAGATGGAGTGTTCAATGTCGTGGTCTAGGAATCCGTCTCGGGAATTCTACTCCCATATCTGGTAGCCCGTCGAAGCATTCGCGTTATTGGACAAATTGGAAAATCAGTAATGCTATCATCTATTCAGCCGTTTCGCAAGGCTCCTACATGGCAGGGAAAAGGCTAGCATCGTGGCATTACACGGCCTCGAGACGGGATGCAGCTGAGACTTTAAGGCTCGTAGATTGCTCGAAGTTGGGCATCTTGCCGTCTTTTGGAATAATACTGATGATGCAATTCATCAAAGAGTTTAGCAACTGCTTACAATGGGTTTGACGTGGCGACGAGGTGAATGTAGATGGGCGGTTCAGCCAGTATCGTTAGCCTTTGCTCTCGTCCATCTCAACATCTCGGTCTAAGTCTTGTGTCGATACTGGCTCTTTCACAACAGTGCCTGGGCGCAGGCTTTTGGACCAGACTTCTTCGGAGCAATTGTCCCATTCCATATCTTGATATCGAGACATGGCGACGAGCACTTCGTTGCAGCACGTTGGATGAATGTGTGGAAGTTGGAGAAGAAGGGAGAAGTGGCCGTTCCCTGTCGAGCTGGTCGTACGGACACAAGGGAACATCCGCTAGCGCCTCGCCAATCGGCGCCGTTGTGCCAAGCCCGACGAACACACTTCCATTTCCTACCCAGAGCATCACCGCACTTTGCGCTTTTCGCTTCTCCAGACGCCGCAGCATCGTCCATCGCCAACATCACCGCGACACACACCCAACGACCTCGTCCGCCGAACCGCCAACATGCGCTACATCTACTCCCAGGAGACGCTGGACATTCCAGAGGGTGGTACGTCCTGCTCGCCGCCCTTCTCGCCCGGCGCGCGCATTGGGAGGAGAATACCATGAAATTTCCGACATTTCATACTGATTCGCCTCCAGTCAAGGTCAACATCAAGACCCGCCAGGTCACCGTCGAGGGTCCTCGTGGCAAGCTCGTCAAGGACTTGGGCCACTTGGCTGTCGCCTTCTCCCACCCACAGCCCAACCGCATCAACATTGAGCTGCACCACGGCTCGCGCAAGAACGTCGCTACTCTGCGCACCGTCCGTACTCTCATCAACAACATGATCATCGGTGTCACCAAGGGCTTCAAGTACAAGCTGCGCTACGTGTACGCTCACTTTCCCATCAACGTCAACTTGGAGAAGAACAACGAGACTGGTCTGTGGAATGTGGAGATCCGGTACGTCATGTCTTTTCTCGGCCAATTCACTGCAAGACTGATCATCGCAACAGCAACTTCTTGGGCGAGAAGCTCGTGCGCAACGTCACCATGCAGCCCGGCGTCGACTGCGAGGCCTCAAAGAACGTCAAGGATGAGCTCCAGCTGACCGGCAACTCCCTCGAGGCCGTGTCCCAATCCGCCGCCGACATCCAGCAAATCTGCCGTGTCCGCAACAAGGATATCCGAAAGTTCTTGGACGGTATCTACGTCTCCGAGCGCACCAACATTGTCGACGAGGCTTAAGCGCATCGCTTCTCCCGGTGATGGAAAAAAGTTTTTTCGTTGCACGAATGTTCCAGATGATACCAGGCAAAGGCGTCACGGCGCAATCGGAAAGTCAAGAGATGGCTCTGGACGACTTCTCGGCCGGGCAGCCGCTGGGTCTTCTGTGCAAGAGCGATGCCGCGGGAATGATGAAGAGCATGATGAGATAGGGCACATACTCCGAATACACTTCCCCGCGCCTCGCGCGCAACATGCCACCGACCTCTCCTATGTCCACGGGTGGTGTGACATCGGACGGGAGTTTCATCTCCTTGTTCGTTAGAGAGGCTCGAACGCGAGTGTGACCCTTGGCCACCTGCTCGTACTTGTGCTGTTTGGCGCTGGTCGCACGTCGCGGTCTGCTGACATTCTGCGCACAGATTATCCTCGTCACTATGATCCGCTCTTGTTACTCGTATTTGCTCCCGACACGTGCAAAGGCGATTGCACCAACGCAAAGATTGCCTTGGAATCACCTGTGAAGGTAAGTTCTTCCAGACTGCCAATGGACATCTGGAAGGTGCATTGCTGTCGACTGCTCCTGTAGACTCAACAAATGCGATACTTCTCTCTCCCGTCCACACCCACCATCCGCATTTGTCACACCTTAGCATGATTTTCATCAACGGGCCGCAATTTCTCTCACCCTCATCAAGGTCTTGATACACCGCAAAACTGTAACACAAGAGATACAGCAAGCTCGACGAGGCTACTGAAAGTATTATCAGTAGATTATGCCGGCGACAACTTGGAGCTTGTCTCCTTGATGGGTCATGACCTCCCTTCCCCACGCTATACTTTCGCACATGTGGGTGAATGGCTACGAAGTACTTTTTGAAGACCTGAAAGCAGGCACGTCCGGCCAGCGCGCTGCACGACAAATTCAAACAAGCGGCACGGCTCAGATGCAGATCTTAAATAACTTTGTTTGGCTCGACACCCGTTGGATTGACGATTCAAGTAGCGCTGAGCTGTCGGGGGCCATTAACTCCATGTATAGACGGTACAGAAGAGTTGCCTTTTGCTCTCCGTTTCTACTGGAAGTTGTATTACTCACGCCGCTCCACTTCGAGCACGACGAAGGTTCTGTTTCTAGCGGGCTGGAGGACAATTCGCGCACGTTCTGTCTGCTAAATACTGTCGATAGCTCACATTTATTGAGAGGATTAAGTAGCAATGGCATGCAGCACGGTGGACCTTGCCACCCTACGTGCGGAAGCAGCGTAACCACAACGGTCATTCAGCATGCGCTGTCAAAGTTTCGCTGAATCACTCGCGGCTGGACATTACAAGAGCTGCTCGCTCCCCGTGAGGTCATCTTTTATCACGCTTCCTACACCCAATTGGGCACGAGGACGAGCTTGAGCGATATTCTAGCTGCCGTGACGAGGATTCATGTCGACTTCCTTCTGGGCCGACGGGATGTCCGAAGCGTTTCAATTGCACAACACCTCAGCTGGGCACTTACGAGAGTCACTACACGACCGGAAGACATATCATATTCTCTGTTAGGTTTGCTGGGTGTGAACATGCCCCTGCTCTACTGCGAAGGGCATGATGCGTTTACCCGGCTCCAGCACAAAATCATCACGGACACCAACGACGAATCGATTTTCACTTGGCTATCGAGTGAATCTGACCATGGAGGCATGCTTGCTCATTCGCCAAGTGAACTCCATCGGTGCAACAACGTTGAGAAAGTATAACCAGAATTCTACGATCGCTCTCCATACCGCATGACCCACCAAGGCATCAAGTTTTCCACCCCAGACTTGCATACTTGGGGCTCTTGCGAAACGGAAATGGCACGCATATTGGTTCGAGTGCTTTGCTTCTTAGAGCCAGCTCTTGTGCCTCGTTCTTTGCCGGTCAATCTTTATCTCGCATGTAGAGACGTGAATCCTCGCACTGGGGACTTCCATCAAGTCATACTACGTCTTGGTCTCAAGGATCATGCTCGGAATTGGGGAAGAGACAATGGCCCCAGCTTGTATATGGGAACGAGTGTCCGCCACTTATCGGACAGTGAGAACAGACCAGAGCATTCTACATCGTTCGCTGACCGCGCCGGGAGAAATTCGTCTCATTGTCGACGGCAGCTCGCGTTCACCGGCACCCAGGCCTGCTACTATCTATTCTCTACTGGACACGCGGAAAAGCATCGAAACCGCTATCTAGTTTGTATGTGACTGGAATACAGCTGAGGCAAGAAGCAGCGATCATCCCACGCTACCACAGATGGGAAGGTAGATGAAGGCTATGCCCATCAAAGGGCGACAACAAGGGTCGGCTGTCGCATCACCGCGTCGCGGCGCCAGATGCCAGTCGGGTGCAGAGGCTGAGGTAGTCAGCCAAGCGACATGGCTTGTAATCTACATGGACACTCATTCAAGCCTCCTTGGGGTGGGGCACAGTCTAAAGTAGAGCGGAAACCTGATGCTGTAGCCTTGGAAGTTGAAAGAGGCGAAGCGCCTAAACAGGCAAACAATCTAGGCAGTAGTCTTTCGTGTAGCGGTACTATACAACACGCTGGCGAATTAGTTTCGACTGCAGGCAAGCTAAGATTTAGTATACTTGTGCAAGCTTACGTGGGAGTTTAGTTCCAGAGCTGTGGCTTGCGTGTGTTCTGGCCACAAAGACGCTGTCGTAAAGGACCGGATGCATTGGAGGAGGTCAGTCGGCAGAGGTTTTCCATGAAGAGAAATTATGCTGCACAGCTAATTGCGGGCTGTATATGGTAATTCTCCATTCAGCCGAACGGTTGCAAAAAAACGGATTTGTCCTACTGGGTATCGTTCCTTTCCTTTTACATTATTTTCCGAGAAGTCCGATTGATGTTCTTCCCAACTCGTCTTGCTGAGCGAGATAAAAGCCCCAAGGCATCTCCCGTGCTGACAGGACAGATAGAATTCACTGTGCTGTTCCAGAGCGCACGCTCCAGCGGGTCCCCCAGCACTTGCAGACCAGCCGCATATGTCCAAAGCTTCCACATTTTTTCCATCCACGCTTCCGCACCCATCTGTGGCGAGCACATACACTCTTCTCTTCGAGTGCGAAATGCAAACCATCTGTCGATTCTTCGTTGCCACTTTCCACTCACCTTCTCGCTCAATCCTTCTTTCTGTCCACTCCCACTATCCGCTTTCCACCCATATTCTTCAGCGTCTCCGCCAACTTCCCACTCTCGTGCAACGCCTCGATATCGTCTCCTCCACCAATCGACTTCCCATTGACCAACACATTTGGCACCGTCCTCCTGCCCGTGCTCTTGCCCAGATGTGACTGCAGACCAGGGCCCAGCTCATGCACATCCAGTTCCACCACGTATGGTTTGGGCGTGATTTCGTACAAGTCGAGCAGAATATGCTTCGCCTTTTTCGAGTACGGGCAGTAGGATTTCGAAAAGATGATGATTGGTCCTTTGCGCAAGATGGCATTCAATTCCGTCTCAATCACCTCCTCCTCTTTTCGCTTCTTCCGCGCAGCTTCCTCATCCGCCTCGGTCTCCTCTGTTTTGGGCTTCTTCACATTCCCGACCTTCGCCACGCCATCATCGCCCACCACTCCGTCTGGAACTCCTTCTACCACCTTCTCATTCCCCGGCCTCATCAATGGCTTCTGGCCCTTCACTCTCTTCTCCCCACCCGCAATCACTTCCGTGTACGCCGGCTCGACCGCCCCCACTTTCGCTTTGGCCTTGCTCTCGCTGCTCGTCAACTGCTCGGCCTCATCGTCCGCGACTGCTTTATCGTGTTCTTTCCGCACCCGTTCCACTCGTTCCGCGCGATCCTTTTCCTCCGCCACGACGCGATCGCGTTCCAGCGCGGTCTTCTTGCGATCAATTGCTGCGCGCGTGCGGGTGTAGAATACGGAATGTTGGGTATTCGAGGCGCCGTAGTTGACGTAGTAGAGTATCGCAATGGCGAGGAGGGCGATGAAGCCAAGGGTGCGGAATTGGCGTGACGAGGGCATGTTGGTTGAGATATGAAGAATTGGTGGAGGTAGAAACGGAAGAAGGAGTGGATGTAACGAGGAATATCTGTTCAGTTCGTAGCTGTTTCCGCGGACCTGCAATACCTGAGTCGGATATTGCTTAGTTATCGAGGCTAGACCCCGCGGGGAACCACGATTGCCCCTGTTTCGGACCGTGAGTTTGCGCTATTGTTGATCTGGACTAGCTTGCGGCGATATTTGAGGTGGCCAGTACAGCAACAGGACCGAAACCTCACCTCTTTCAAGCAGGTCACCTCCTCGCTTGTACGCTTACCTCGACTCAAGCAGTCTGTCTTTCCAGCGGTTGTCCCATGTTATCTCTCCCCCACGGTGCATCGAGCCGCTGAACACGAGACTCGAGAGCCTACTACACGACAACATTCGTCCGTTCCAGCCAATTACTACAGCCTCCGGCCCCGTGATGCTTTATGACCTGGTCTGCCACCAGAGTGAATACTACGGAGAATGCGAGTCAATTGAGCGTAAAATGTCGGCAAATATGGAGCAGCGAATCAATTGAGGCAGCGGCAGCGGTTATGGTAGCAATGGTCACAGATATCATATGGCATGTGAGGAGCTTAGTGAAGGTGGTACCGTAGCGAGGATGAGGGCACGATGCTGCTGGAGTCCAGCCCGCAGAATGTCAAGATGAAGATTGGTGTGGATGTGATTCTCATGCCAACCAAGTCTGCCTGGAAGTTCTTCGTGATATTGCGGATGCTAATGGCGATAAGGCCAAAGAGTGAAAACGTCTGAGCCGAGCATGACCATAGGGAACTTCGAGGCGTGATGCTTTCTTTACCCAGTCTATGCTCCTTGGCGTTCCGTCCTCTAGATTGCTATATTTCTTAGCGTTCCACTGCCTGTGGTGTTATCCGTGGCGTTATCCGTGGCCTCGGTCTCTAGACGGCGTTAATGGGCGTTGTCGAACACTGCACGCAAGACAGAACAATGAACAGCATTGGAATGAATCTAGAAGCTCGGAAATAAGACGAGTGTGAAGCCTTCAGGGCAAACCAACGTCGCGGATGCACTCGGTGCTTAGTTTACAAACAGGCCACGATAGCACCGATGCCACAGCTTGGCCAGATGAAAATGCCGCAGACTCGGCACGATTGAAGTCGCCACTACTTTCAACGAACGTGAGTGGAGAAAATGATCGAAGTCTACGAGGAGAAGTGCATCGATGGGCGTTTTGAGACTCTGATCTCATAGGGTCCACCAGGAGCGGGGAAGACTACGCTAGCCAGTGGTTTCATCGAGTGGAGGTTTACATGCTACAAGAGTATAGGTCATGAGTCAGCCTACATACTGTTCGACCATGAGTACAAGGCACAGCACGACGCTAGGAAAGTGCTATTGCGAGTTGTACGATGGCTCGTCGGTCACACGCATCCACGGAATGGCAAAGGCTTCGATAAAATACCAGACTCGTTCGCCAAGTGCAGGCCTCGAGAGGATCATGATTGGCTCCAGACAGCGACTTCGTGCGTGGATACGCTGCTTGAAGACCTCGATTCTTCCCAGAAGCAGAAAAGGCGCTTCTGCATTGTTCTAGGCGCGGTGGACGAGTTCACGAACGACGTAGAACTGCAGAAACTAACCAAGGAACTGGCGCGGCTGCAAGATGAACTGCACTTAATAGTCGTGCTGACTACCAGCTATCCTGATCAAGCTACAAGGACAGAGTTGGCTCGGCCCTTCGTCGAGCGAATCGCCGCTAATACAGAAGAAATTAAGGGATTTGCGCTGGAGAACTTTGCCGAGTCCCCCGAAACGGCAGTTAACTCTCTGCGACCTGGCGGAAAGACGTTTCAGGATATCTTCGACTCGATTGTAACCGCATCGGACGGAATGTAGGTGTTCTTTTCTCGAAGCGAAGTTGGTGTTAATAACGATCAAAGTTTCTCCTATGTCCAATTCAACGTTGGCTATATTACTAGCGCGCTGACCTACGATAAGCTAAACCAACTTCACTTGGAACTAGAGGGGCGACAACTGGATCACGCACGAAAATCATATTTAGCAGCAGCAATACAATTAGAACTCGATCGCAACGTCCGAAGAGTCTTTGGGAATGCGCTTGGAAGATAGGAAACGCAGCTGAACGAGAGTCAGCAACAGGTCCTTTATATCTTTGCATGCGTCCTGTTCGCGTGGCGTCCACTCACCATGCCAGAGCTGTGGGCTGCTGTCGAGCTGAAGGTTCATCCTGAACTTAGCAGGCACGACTCCTCCCATCGGAGCAGGGAACTATATTCCAAGACTTGCGGACTGATAGACAGCCACGATGAGTTGCCGCCGTTGATTTCACTCACCCACACATGCGATCGCGTCTGAAAAGCAAGGTCGAATGGCAAAAGCAGGGATGGCGCATTGCCCAAAGTTGTGTCCACTACATCGGACTGCCTGTTTTCAGGAAAGAAGGGTGGTGTCCCTGGCATATCTATCAGCAAACAGTATTCCGTTGGCCCTTTGTACGATATGCCGTGGCACACCGGCACCACCACTATCGAGATCATGAGGCCTTGATCCAAGATGATGCAGAATCTGTCCAAAGGTCTTCACGGCTCTTCCAAAGCGCACTCCGCTTCGTCGGCAGGCCCCAGAGTATTGACTTTGTCAGCCTGGTCATGGTCCAGCTTGAACGATTGCGCTACCCAATGGAAGCAGTTGATGCCTCTTCTAGTAAGGGTAAAGCCAGGGTGCACACTGATAGATCTAGCAAGTAGCCAACTATCTGGTACGACCACATCCGGCCCTACGGGCTAAACGGTCTGCTTATGGCATCCATGCCAAAACTCGTGGACAAGTTGTTGGAAAAAGCAAATCTCCAAACCACAAGTCAGGCGACGATCAATTCTGAGACGGCGGCGTACTTGGCAGCGATTTTTGGTGACGTAGAAACTCCGCGCATTATTGTTAGAAGGGGACTAGGAAACAAGACTCTGAACATTCGCGACACAGAGGGATTTCCCGTGATCTGCAGAGCAATGTTCTGTGGAAATATTGCCATCGTACGTGAGCTTCTCAACGATAGCTCATACAGTGTTGAACTCGAACTGCTATCGAATGCAAAGAGCTGGATGACGAATACAGCCTTCTAGGAGTCTACACGCCTTCAAGGGTGAAAGGC
This sequence comes from Cercospora zeae-maydis, assembly GCA_023512815.1. Taxonomy (NCBI): domain Eukaryota; kingdom Fungi; phylum Ascomycota; class Dothideomycetes; order Mycosphaerellales; family Mycosphaerellaceae; genus Cercospora; species Cercospora zeae-maydis. Next base: position 26,057 of record JAKLWY010000003.1, on the reverse strand, counting down.
GTAGCGAACTCTCTACGAGGATATAACCTCCTACACTAAGTCGCAGCCGGAGGACATCTGGAGATAGTGGAGAGACTAGCCGAACTTGAAGCAGACTCTAACGCTCAAGATGCATACGGCATGACGCCAGTACACAAAGCTGCGAAGTACGGCCACTTGAACATTGTCAAGCAACTTATCGAAAGAGGCCAAGAGGATCACCTAACGAAGATATGCAAGGACGGACGCACGGCACTTCACATGGCTTCAAAGTACGACCACGGAGAAGTGGCAAGCTACCTAGTTGAAAAGTTTCCGAACCTCCTAGATATAGCGGCCTCTGGAGACCATTTGGCCATTCATCACGCCATGATGGCAGGTAGCAAGGCATCGCAGCCATGCTGTTCGAATTTCCTCCGGTACGCCCAATTTTATTCCCCTGCTAGGCAGCTTGCCATTAAGGATGGTACTTTAACTAGCTAATTAGAATACCCTTACGTGTTATTAGAGGCATTAATTTTGCATTCTACGTTCCTTGGCCGCAGCGTTATAATATCGCTCTATATATTATCGAAGGAAAACCTTCATAGTCTTTCGCCGTCGAAATCTAGCCGCAAGCGTCTGCATATAGCTAGCGGCAATAAAACAGTAAGCCTACGTTACAACCTGCGTAACGCTCGCAAGCGTCTTTAAGGTATCGGACGTTTACCTCCGCTACCCTCTCGGAGCTCGACTGAGAGGCTATAGACGCTATAGGTTTTACGGGAGCATCTAGAGATATATTAACTCGGATTTCTAGGGGTGGCCTCTTAAACACTTATACTTACGGATTATATCTCACTAAGTGTCCTACTGCTGCTTATACGCATGTTTCACACTTGGAGGAGCGCTCGGCATTGACGATTCTGATGTGCAGTGAGAGCATCATACCATTCCGGAAGATATAAATGCACTGCTATCACCCCACTGCGTTCAAATCGTAATGCTCTCTAGCTTTAAAAGGTCCTGGGCCTCTTGTCAGTGCACTCCAACGAGAATTCAGGGTCGATTAATCATAACTTCCCAATGTAGCGTACTCCTATGGCCACGCCGTCAGCATCATCATCGAATTCGCTAAGGTCTCCAAGTCCATATTGTCCCCATCAAGGCACGTCAGACGATTGACCACGACGTCACGATACAGCTCTCTTATCGGTCCCGGCAGCTCACGCTTTGCGAGCTCAACAAGAAGCTTTCTTACTGCATTTGGCATGCTCCTTCTGAGGTCGTGCACTGCTGCTCTTGAATTCGTCCAAAGTCTCCTGAAACCTCGTCCGAGCAACCACCGAGCGCAGAATCAAGCCTCAAGCATAACTGGATTGGAATTACGAAGGACCATCGGTCCATTGGACAACGCCCCTAATAGCGTTGAAATTGAGATTTGGCAATAATGGATTGAAGAAAACGTAGCTTCTAGCAGAAGAGGCTCTGCAAATTGGAATACCCAGAGCAATGGCGATTGTCCTGGGCTGCTTGTATGTCCGATCGAGGTGAATCGTAGCTTGACACGTTGTCCGCAGATAGAGAAATCGCAAGACAGCTTTCCGCGGGCCACATAACACCCACACCATTCAGTCCAGCTGAGCCAACGCTTGGCAACGCCTGCTGATCACACTACTGTGCCTCTTTCTGCCGGACCTGGTGCCTGAACATGATATAGCGGGCTCGCCGAACCAACACATCAGGTGACATCGACCGAAGACCTGAGCTGGTGACCTCGACAAAGTCGCGTCTCAACACGGTTGGCAAAGCTCGCGACTGAAAGTCATCGACGATCCAAGCGCTTCCATCAATTCGATTTCTCGCCTCCACAAGTGACATCGTGCCCGGCAAGATTCAGGACGTCGACAATCAAGCTCTGTTCTCCATCGAATACAAGTCTGCCAACGTAAATGGAGGCTCATCCGCAACGCAAGCATTCACAGTCCACGATGCTCATTGATAAGGAATTGTTGCGCAGCGACGATCCTACGTTCATGCACTGAACTGTTCTGCTCCTTGCGAAATAACAAAGCCATGTGGCGTCCATCGCAACCGAAAGTGTCTGCTTGAAGATGGGAACTTCTCAAATATGACCACGAAAATAGCTGTCATCCCAACAGCCATCCGCTCGAGCAACCTGCTCTTCTCACTCTAAGTAACGGCAGATTCGAGCGCACCTAAGCTGCTCAGCCGAGTCTGGGATTCGTGCGTTGATGCTGATGTCAACTTTCTCGATCATCCCCAAGTCAATCGTTGACCATCGTGGCGGACGTGTCGCAGCTGTTCCCAAGACCTGAGCGTCGTTCACAACTTTGCTCCACGATGCCTACCTCGATAAGTCCGTTATTTCCCCAGTCACAAAACCTTTCTCGCAACGCTTGGTATCGTGTCTGGTCGAGACCCGCGCCCATTGTGAAAGGATGGCAAGAGAAAAGGTCAAGGTACGTCTGTCCAATATCTTATGCAACAAATTCTATAGTTGAGGCAGAACAGATCTGCCAACTGACCGCAGACTTCGCTCGATCTCCGCTCTTTGATGTAGACTATGGACCGAGTTTGGCCGTATTTGCAGCTTGTAATACTGCCGCTTCACTGTAGGGCGCAGCTCATGTGCGGCAACAAGCTGGAGTTGCGTTCCGGGTTCCCATGGACTGTCTCTTTTGCCTGTTGGTAAGTGCATTGAGAACGCCTGCTTACACTCAAATCATGGAGACGCCGCGATGTCGTCTCTTACCCAAGCTTTCTCGGCCTATGCATTCCACTCTCCAAGATCCATCCGATTTCAGCGATGTCACGCAACCTTTAGCATGCTCCCTACATGGGTTTGGTTGCATGAACGGAGTCTGGCAGCACCTCGAGAATCGCGTCAGTCTGTGCTGACCTGCAGCAGCTGGTGTTCTGCTAAGAAAGGAAGCGGTTCGATAGCTGTCTGCCGGCGGGCAGATCATCTTCGTGAAATTTGATACAGATGACTTCAGCCACCGTGTGACGCGCAGTGACCCTACCTGGACTCCAGAGAGCTGAAGGGGGGCGGCACCCATTCGATGGGCTTCTCTCTTCGAGTCGTTCGAAGCCTATTGCCGAGCAATGTCAGAAATTCCTCCTCGACAAGTGAACCTCAAGCAGTGCTGCCGGACTGTACAAGACTGCTGTCAGCCCGCAACTTCGACTGTGCATCACACGGATGTGATCAAGGTGTCTCGCATCTGCCAGCTATCATGGCCTGGGAATGTTCATGCTTAGCGCTTCTATCGACTGACACAACAGCGTGGGCACCGAAGAGCACATTCTGTCATCGAGCTTGCATTCACAGCAGATCTATCGTGTGGGAAGGCCGATTGGAAAAGAGTCCACGGTGCTTCTAGCAGACGCTTTTCGATTGTGGATACATCGTCCGCAAATGCATGCTGTAAGCGAGCAACCCTCCACCTATCGAGTTGCAGCGGTGTCACCACATATTTGTGGGTAGGGGAATTGGGGCTGAGCTCCACGCAGTGACCGTCCAAGTACACAGTTCTGCATCAACCCACCCCTCTCGATGCCAGTTTCGGGACGATGGACCAAGATGTCTTCCAGAAACCTCAGCTCTCGCGCGTATACACAACGTATGGTTACACGCCGCTTCAAGACAACGAAATCAGGCTCGTTCGCTTGTTGCCTGACCAGTACGAAAGCGCGATCCGACTGAGCATATCGCACAAGTCACTTGATATCCCGAAGACAGTCTCTCCAGAAGATGCCGCGGACAAGGAGCCTCTCCCGCAAAGCTGGCGTGTATTGTGCACGCCGGAGGGGCGCAAATTTTATCGAAAGCGAGATTTTAGCATTAGTTACGAGCGGCCCCAGAGCCATGGGGATCGCAACGCCAGCGAGCCAAAGCTGTGTACGACAAAAAGTTCCAACAAGCTTCCGGTGCCTCACCCACGCAAATTCCAGCTTACGAGGCGCTCTCATACGCGTGGGGGCGGCTCGATCGGACTCATACTGCATACGTCGTGGGTTCTGATACACAATTGGTCTTGGGAAGCCTCAGGATCACTCGAGGTTTTGACATCGCTTTGCGAAACCTTCGAAGGACCGACACTGGGCGCTCGCTTTGGGCTGATGCCATCTGCATCAATCAGGAAAATGTGGATGAGCGTAGTATTCAGGTGCAGCGAATGGAAGAAATCTACAAGCATGCTTTAAGAGTTGTCGTGTGGCTAGGACCTGCCTCTGGAGATAGCAAGATTGCTTTCTCAGCTCTGGAGTGGCTAGGCCAGCATGTGGAAATCTCGGACGATGGCTGGTAGTTTCGCGCGCCACATGTCAGAGAAGTGAACATGGCGTTGGACCAGCCTGCTCCTTTCACGACATCTCAGTGGAGTGCGGTGGAAGCGTTAATGTCACGGCCGTGGTTTCGGAGGATGTGGGTGATTCAAGAAATTACACTGGGCAGCTCGCGGTCGATTTTAAGATGCGGTCCAGATCACATCACGTATCACGATTTCCGACGTGCCGTTGCAGTTCTGACAGAACGGGCCGGCGTGCCTAATAATCTGAGCTACCTCATCACAGACAAGAACGATATCGTGTTTGGACTGAGTCGTTTAACGCTACGAGACATCGTTAGCATTGCTCGACAACACCTATATGCCGATCCTCGAGATAAGGTCTATGGCATGCTTGGCTTGCTTGGTCCTATACTTCGTTAGGGGATTCTTCCATTATATTATCGGACCTTTGAAGATATATACCAGGACGTCTTCTTGCTTCACTGCAATACGACTAAACGACTTAACCTCCTCTCGCAGTGCTACTTTAACAAGGACAACACAACACTGCCTAGTTGGGTTCCAGACTGGAGATCTCACCCTCAGCTGCACCGTCGTCCTAATCTAGGCTAGCAGGCTTCTAAGATGTCCAAGGCTGAATTCCGATTGTCTAGGGCCGGAGTGCTAGAGTGTACTAGCTTAGTTACCGACACCGTGTTGGAAGTCCACAATCCGGCAGATAAAGGTAATCGTCGCAGTCTGCTAGAGAAGCTGCTCGAGATACATCCGCATAATCTCTAGAGTACATATGCCGCGACTGGCGAGAACATGCTAGATGCATAGAGCGCTACGCTAACTGTCGGGGCCTATCGCGAGCGATCTATCTCAGCGGGCTATAATCCTCTCCACGTCTTTTAAGAGAAGCTTTTACGGCTTTTATAGTTTAATCCTACAGATCCCGACCTTAATAACGCTATAAAAGATCTCGGAAACTCGAATATTAACAATCTAGAGTATATAAAGTTCTTTCGCACGGAGAAGCTTATAGGGTTCGGTCCTATTAGCATGGAGATAAGCGACAGGATATATGTCTTTCTTGGCCTCTTCACTCCTATAATACTCCGTCCTATAGTCGGACAACGAAACAGCTTTCGCGTCATCGGCTAGTGTTATGTCTATAGCGAAATGGACAGCGAGGCACTTCTCGGTCTACTGCCTATAGGCTAGAGGGTCGAGCAGCATTTCGTAAAGAGACGGCAGTTTCCATTCTATACAAACGATGCCTTGCGTCGTAGACAGAGAGAGGATCCTCGAATAGACGGCATAGAGCTTAATCGATTATAGCGGCGACTGCCTATCGCGAGCCTGCATCCTAGCGCGGATAATCCGGTCGCCGTTAATTGCTTCGAACATAAAGTGTCGAAGGAAGTTGTAAACTATAACCCGAGAATAATAAGAGATGCGCTAAAGAAGAGAGGAGTACATTCGTTAGGCAGCTTTAAGTTAGTATAATACTCGTCTAATATGCGTTAACACATACAACCTGTTACACGCTCTATATATTCTTTCTAATTTAATTAAAGAAACCGACGTCGGCTCCGAGCTAATACCTCCCTCCTAGACTCCTCGAGGATCTAAGTAGTAGCATTTGCTTTAGTCCGGTTAACACCTAGAAACATTATATAGAGCAGGTCGTCGAGAGTCTATACGACACCGGCAGCTTTAACGTAAACCTCCGGGCTAGGGGCTCTTTGCGCAATGCTAAGGTAGGAACAGTTGCGCCCCGGTGCGTATATGCCGCTCTTGCTCGCTTAAAGCAGTCTTGTCCTGTCGAGCTTCTTACGACCGCTACTTTAAGCGCGGTGCAGATCTAGCAGGGACCGTAGACCTAGGGATGCTAGAGATATTACATCTCGAAGACGAACTATAGGAAAGTTAGTATTAATTACATTCTCGTTAATATGTTCGTCGAAGACTAGTAGTAGAACTTCGATGCAAAATTAGCTAAAATAGGGGTTTCTCGTAGTAGCGGATGCGGGCGACGCTCCGGGCAGGTATTATAAGCTAATGTTATAAATGTATATGCTTTAGGTCGTAATTAGATAAGCTTGTTCCTTAATAAACGTCTAGATATTTAGCGAGTACTGCACCTCTTGCTCGGTAAGGATTTCGCTATTAATAAAGGTAAATTGAGTAAGGAGAGGCAATCGCATATAGAGCTAAGACGGAAGTGCTACTTATTGTCCTTAATATTAATCTAAGTCTTCTTAAACTGCCTTGCCGGCACTTAGCGGGAGAATAGGATATCTAGTTCTTAATACGAACGATGCTTTGTCTCCGGAAGGAAGAAACTATCTCTTTATAAGTAAAAGTCTTTAAGGTATATAAGTAATAAATTAAGCTTACTATGCCGTAATCTAATAGACAATAGTAGTAGCCGCCTATACGTAGCCGCACTTGCCTACTAGGTTCTAGCTAGTCGGATTAACTAATCTTAAAGCAATATAAATTATCGGAATTTCTACGATATAATAAGCTGCGCGACTAATACTCGTACTTATACTTCTTAATCGGACCGAAGAAGTTTCCGAAATAATAGTATAAGTCGTAGGACCGATTACGCCGGCAAAGACAAAAGTTATAAGCGTCGCAAGGATAGCTTAAGCGTAACTCGTAGACGTATCCTAATTAATTAACGCGCAAATACCTATTAAAATTAGGAGGACGACGTTCGTTGCTATTCCGTATAAGTAGAGCGTTCGTCGACGAAACTAGCCTAATAAGAACTATAAAAAGACATTAACAATTAGATAGATATAGTTCTTAATTAGACTTAGCCGAAAGGAGAAGTTAGGCGAAATTCTAGCTTATTCGAAGAAGAAGACGGCTTAACCCGAGATAAGGTTTCTAGAAAAGTTTTGCGATATATAGATAAGGCAGATAATAATTATGCGTCGAAGATCTATTCCTCTAAAGAGATTAAGCAATTTAGGTTAGCCGACTATCCGATCTTTAATCTCTACGGTACGCTCGATTATAGCGAGGGAAGCTTTAGCATTATTGCCTTTAGATTTCTAGCTAAGACGTTCTAAGAAGCGAAGAGCTTACTTGCGCTTACCGTAGCGGATAAGCTACTATAGCGATTCTAAAGCGAGCAATATTATAATAAGAAGTAGTATCTAAAAGAGAAGGTTAGCTATACGGGTTAGCCTATTTGCGATATCGTGTTACCTACGGGAAATATCTACTACGTAGCAAGTAGGACTCGCTACGCCTACTCGTCTTTGCGCTAATTATATACGTAGACGATAGCTAAGACTAGTAGGCCGCCGATAGTCTAGGACATCTAAATTATAGCTATATAAGCCCCTCTAAGCGGAATTAGCACGATCTTACTAATATATGCAGGGGAATTCGCGATAAACATTCCCTATAGGACGCCCTCGAGCGCTTAACTAGCGACTAGCATTTTAAGTAAATTAGCCTATAGTACGCTTATTAGTATTATATAAAGTTGTTATATAAGGATGCGGATTATCCTACGAAGAAAGAAATAAAGATAGTAGCATTTATTAGCATTAAGCTAATAATCGTAGTCTAGCGATAGCTAATACGATTAGTAAGAGAACCTGCGAGAAAGACGCCTACGAGCGCACTATATTGTCCGGCTTAGTTTAAAGCGCTCTGCTACTTTATAGAAATCGCTATTTTGCCGTCTATAGTTATAATACCGTACCTGTCCTAAAATGCAGAAAGAGCGACGAAGTTGCTATTTAAGAACATATCGAATAACTCTATTACCTAGCGTCTCGGTTAGTAGGAATTCGGTAGCGAAGTAGTAGACGTATAATAGTAAAGTATATTATAAAGGCCTATAGACAAGCTATAGGATATTTCCGTACTGCATTCTATAAAGTTATATTATATTTATTATTCTCCGCTGCAAACGCATCTTCTAGCAAATTAATATCCGCATGTTCTACGTGCTAATCGTATCTCTTCGTATCTTTCTCGCTACGTAAGTGTCTATCTTTAGGTTATTCCGCTATATTATATAAGTCCTAGATAGCTATATAGCGATAATAAGGAAGTGCTTAGAACGGGGCGTAGAGTGTCTAAGGTTTTGCAAATGTTTGCGTAGTAATAAAAGGAATAAATATTGCGCGTAGAGCATACTAAATAGATATGTTTAGCCGTAAATTTAATAATATAACTAGTACGCTAAACCGGAGCGCTGCAGCGATTTAATTAGCTATACCTCTAGCGTAATTTAATCCTTCCGGTACTCCGCGGAATAGTTAGCCCTATACTAAGTTATTAAATACGTTCGCGTCGTATACTATAATAGCACGCGTGCTACTACTTACCCTATACCTTATCGCCTTTAGAAGGTATTGTCGCCGGCTATAAATATTATAAACGACGAGGGTTTAGATGCCTTAATATTGCTAGCGTTGCTTAACGAAACTAGGCTCTTAAATCGCGTTAAATAGCAGCCGGATGCAATAGAATACGAGTCGTTTAAGTAGATACTAGATTTATAGCCGGAGGTATAGATTAAGTAGTACCTATAGTAGGTAGATATTAATAAATAAGTAAGAGTTAATTTAAAAGGTGCGCGGTACCTTATTATTGCTATATAACTAAGCGTAATGCCTTAGGTTTATAAAATACGAGATATGCGAGTTAGTAACTACGCTTAATATTAAGGGCTATACCTACCGGAATCGACTTAATCCTTACCTAGAATTAGCGCTATACGTAGTCCTTTAGCGTATAGCGTTCCTAGGGCGCTAGTTTAACGCCTTTACTAAGTTTAGCAAATGCAGCGGCTACCTTAGCACTATATTTAATAATATAGTCTTATACCTCTATTAGAAGTTTAGAAGGCTTCTTAAATAGCATCTGCGAATTACCTACTATAGGCGATTAAAGGAGTTCGCAAGGGCGACTAATATAGACGGCCGTATATAGGGTTTTATTAACGGTTACTTCTAAGAATTCTATTACCTAGGTAGGAACTAACGACGCTAATATTTAGGTTACTATAGAGGCTACGGCTGCAAATTCTAGGCGATCGTTACTCTAGATAGACTAATATCTAGTATTATAGGGCCCTTTAATAGGCGTAATAACGACTAGCGTATATAGCAACTATCCGGTAGCAAACGGCAACTATAGCGTATATTAGCACGCGGCAATAAACGACTCTACCTTTATAGTAACCTAGCGTACTATAGTACGTTTAGAATTATAGCATCTATTAAGCATTAACTTAGCCGTTATTACCTTACGAAGGAATAGCAAGAATTTAATAAGAGACTATTAAGGGTACGGATTAAGGTAGAATACCTCTTTAGCTATACTATATGCCTCTAGACGTATAATGTCTTTAATATGCAGTTAAGAATAGGTTTATAACCTATTAGCGCTTACTTTATAGTAGTAGCACTACTAACTAACTATTACTAATGCGTAAATTCTATACTACTCTAACTAGCTTATAGCTAACTAGGCGTATATATCTATATCGCTAAGGCCTAATAGCCCTAGAATTAGGTATATAGTAGTCGTACGCAGCGTAATAACGCGCAGTTCTCGTCTTTCGTCTCTAGGTAGCTAGGCTTAGAAATCCTTATAAGTACTATAGTTTAGATCGAGTAACGGCTACGCTTGTAGTTACGCTTCTACGTTTAGCTTACGAACCCTTATATTAGCTATATCGTCTCTCGTAATAGCTAGTAGGGCGGGTACGTATAGAACGTATAATAATACTAGAACTATAAATAAGAAACGTAGGGTAGATAATTAATTAATATAGAGAAGAGCCTAAGCTCGCGCTTAAGTAGGCACCCGAGCTACTAAGGATATGCGGTTTCTGCCTATTAATCCTCCCTTTCTTTATATTCGAATAGATACTCTAATAAGTAAGATAACTATTCTAAAAAGATAGTTTAGTAGAACTAGTCTCTATAAAGTAATAACAAACTAAGTACTATTTATTCTTTTTAACGTATTAGACGTTTATAACGTTACTATCCTCCTTTGCTAAACCGAACTAGCTAGTTTAGTTTACTATATATATATAGCTATGCTAATCTTCTTAAACTTGTCTTTCTTATCGTCCGGGTAGTTAGCGCTATTAAACGGGAAGTACTTTAACTAGCTCCTAAGGGCCTTCTTAATATATAGAAAGAAGCTCTACTCCTTCGCTATAGCCTTTTTAGCCTTAACTAAGCACTCGTATAGCTACGTAAATCTCTTCTTCGCCTATAGGACCTAGACTTCTTCGTACTACTTCTCGTAGGTAGCGCGGTCTATATATAGAAGTATAAGAGCCTCTTAGCTTACCTCTAGCTCTTCCTAGCTGCAGCGTCCTATTAACGCGTCTAAAACTAGCCTAAGGCTATTAAGCTATTACTCCTAGAGAAGTCTATACTCCTACGGCTTATTAGGGAAATTAGCGCCTATAAACGTCTTAGATATTAGCAGTATCGTAATATTACTAACGAGGACCTTTAGGAAGCTTAGGGTATTCTTTCTAACTAGCTCTTAATTACGGTACTTAATAAGCGTTAGGTAGACTATACGTCGCGAGGAGACGCTAAGGTTCTCTCTATAGGCAATTATCTAATATATTAGCACTAAGTCGCTAGGTATAGTCGAGATGTTTTATAGGCGTAGGCTAGCGTCCTATAGGCTATCCTTTTCTTAGTCCGAGACGTAGACTAGCGTCTGCTTAATATCCGAGTCTTTATCCTTATTCTTATTATTATTAAGCTTATTAACTATATCGTAGATTAAACCTAGGTAGCCGGTGCTACTAACGATATTAAACTTAGCGTATTTAGCCTCGTCTTCTTTCTTATTATTAACTTTAATTTATAGCTTGCAGTTAGGTACCTATATAACTAGTCTACGGCTAGAGTAGGTACTATTAAGAGAAACTATAGTAATCGTATAGGCGGTTTCTCGTCTATCTTTCTATGCTACTAGGGGGCCTTTAATAAACTTCTCGCCGGTAGCCTAGTTTCTCTTAATAATTAGGATCGTTAGGTCGATTCGGCCGGTAGGCTCTTCCTACTAGTACTACGCTATTATCGGGTATACGATAAATCTATATATAGCCTTATCGCGTAGAGAATCTTAGGCTAGTATATTAAGTAGCTAAATAGTCGGGTCTTATTATATTAGCTACTAGGTAAGGGAGAAGAATATATTTAGCATCTATCTATATATATTATAGCAGTAGCGGAGGTAGTAGCAGTATAGGTCGAATTCTTAGTATATCTAAGAAACTATATCTAGGTCCTTTACCTACTAATTAAAAAGGCCGCTAAATATATTAAAGCCGTCTTTAAGGAGCTTTCCGTTATACGCCTTCTATATATCTCGAATAGTCTCGATTTCTAAGTAAGATAGGCAGGTATTAGTAAAGTCTAGCTTAATTCGTATAGGCTTAAGCTTATTATCGTTAGACTCTAGAGTAGGCTCTTAAGTAGCTTCTACGTCGCTATAGTCGTCGTTAAACTAAACTAGCTAGTTCGCTTCGTTTAAGCTTATACGCTACTTTTTCTTAGCCTTCTCGGACTTCTTGCTCTTCTTAGTCTTCTTTAGGGCGTAAGCTAGAGGTGCAGACGCGGAACCCTTAGTATCTTCGATCTCTAGCTATAGGCGAGTCTTCTTCTTAGGGCTGCCGTCTTCTTCTTTATTAACGTTAGCTTTACGCTTAGCCTTCTTTTAGGCCTTTTTATTAGCTGCTGCCTTTGCTATAGCCTGCTCTATATTACGTAGCTAGTTCTTACTAGCCTATCGGTCTATCGCGTCTATTTCCTATATCTATAGGTCTTTCCTTAAGTTATTAGGCACGTCGTTAATCGATCTCTTTACTAGTAGATATAGTCCGTAGAAGATATTCTATAAGTCGTAAAGGCAATTAGACGCCGTTATTATTAATTCTTCTACTATAAGGCTAACTACCTTAGCTATTTCTACTATATAGGTACGGCAAAAGGAAGGACTAATATCTAGGGACTCGTACTTATTAAGGGGGATTATATCTAGCTTTCTATATACGCTATCCTTATAGCGCTCTTTAAGATAGTTAGCGTATAGAATAGCAATGCGAATATAAACTTCTCCGAGATTTAAATAAGGCTTCTCGATTGCCTTATTAATTAGATTATCTAATAGGTCCTTATTATAGCTATACGTCTCGCAACGTATTACTTATTCTTTAACCCTGCTAGCTAGTTCGTATAGGCGAACTAAAATAACTATTTCTAGCTTTAGAGCTACGGATTAGAAGCGGGTTACCGCGGCCTAGCTCTAGCTAGCTTCTTTCTACTACTAGCTTAGCGCTTTAAGCTCGCGGTCCTTATAATAGAGGTCTTTAATCTTATAGTATAAATGCGCGAACGCATTAGGGCGTAGTTAGTTCTTATTAGCGAGGTTTATCTTTTTACGGACCTAACGCTTAGCTACTCCGCGGAAGCTCTTAAACTTATTAGAGGCTAAATTAAGGTAGCTAAGGAAGTTATAGCTAGACTCGGACGGCTTACTAAGTAGCCTATTTACGGCCGAGCCTCTAGCTTTATTATTAGCGTCGGACACTCTAAAGAGCTTATTCTTAGGGATAATAAAGTAGGCGTCTATAACGGCGAAGCTATTCTTATCGATAATCTAGAGGTTCTTATAGCTAAATAGGTCTAACTAGAATATAGCCTCTACGCTCTCGACGAAGCTAGCCTTTTAAAACTTGCTAGAGATATAGCTAGATATAGGCCGGAATAGATTATCCTTCTTTCTATTATAGAGAGCCTAGTATAGTATCTATTTAGACTAGGTTAGGCCTAGTAGCCGGAGATTCTCGGTAGGGACGTTCTTAAATAGCGTAAAGTAGCGGAGGTGCTAGCTAGCCTTCTTATAGATCTTAAAGGTAGAATTAAGGAAGTTAAAATAGGGGAACTCCCTGCCCGAGCTAAACGAGTTCTATAGTATATCGAGGAGGCCTTCGCGCTTTTTAGCAAACTGCTTGCCTCTCTTATAAATATCTATTACGCCCTTTAGTCCTTCTAATGCTCCTTCTTAAGCACGAGAGGAGGCCTACTAGCTAAGTTCTTAAATAAACTAGAAAATAATAAAAGCGCGGCGGTCGTCGTCTTCCTAAATAGCGCTATAAACTAAGCGTAGAATAGTCTGCTTCTCTTCTTCTATCCCTACGTTAGTAATAGCTTCTAGTATCTATATATAAGTGCGCTACCTACCTAGCTTAGAAATATTAAGCGTAAAGTTGCGGAAATTAGCTAGCTTAGAGTTAGTATTATAGGCTAGGCCCGTAACTACTAGCCTATATATACCTAATAGGTTACTAGGTAGTAGTAGATACGTAACCTATATAGTAGGGCCGCCCCGAGGGCCTATAGCTTACGTGTCCCCTATAGGTTAGATAACCTATAAGGAAGAGTTTCTTCTACTAACGCTTAAGGGAGAGGCTTCCTTTCTTTAAGCTACGTCCTATCGTTAAGGCTACCTATACGGTAGACTAAGTACTATACTCTATCTATAGTATCTATATCTAAACTATTAGTAACTATACCTACCTTCTATTTCTATACCGCTCGTAATACTACGTAGCTTCTACTATTAGATATAGCTGCTACTAACTGCCCTCTACTACCGCTTCTTTCGGAAATAGAGGTAGAGTTTGCTAAATATATTACTACGTACTCTAACGCCTAGTACGCCTACTTTTAGAGCGCCTACTAGTATATCGACTGCTATAGAATAAAAGAGAAGGAATAGGCGTATAAGCTTATCTACGAGAAAATTTAGGCTACTAAGGTTCGTAATAACCTCTAGTCTCTCCGCGCCGAAAATAGCTAACTCCGCGCGGTTATTAACTTCTAAAAGGCCTAGTATAAGGAGATAGAAGCTAAATACTACGACTAGACTATAAGGGCCTAGAGGGAAGCTAATAAAGCCCTCCGCCTTACCGAACCTACTATATCGACGCCTACTCTATCTATTCTCGTCGACTCTTCTACTAAGGTTAGCGTAGATTCTTCTCTAGAAATGCCTACGCCTCGCTCCGCCTCGCCTTCCTAGCCTACTTAACTATCCGAAAGGCTACCTAACCTAAAAGAGTTTACTAAAGATTAAAAGGACCTTCGCCGCTTCCTCTCTTAGATTTACGAAAAACTAACTATAAACTACGACTACTTTCTAACCCCTACCTCCTATATATTATATATTACTAGCCGGCTCTTAAAGGTACTATACTCTTAGATTCTTCTATATATCTATAATAGCGTCTATTAACTCCTAGACTATAAGAATATACTACGGATTCTCGATAACGCTTACGGAGACTCTAATTATATCTAGAATGCCCGCGTAGAGCTCTTCTACTACCGCTAGATAGGTAAAGACTTTGCGGCCTTCTTTACTAAATTTTAACGCCTAGGGTTAGAAGTAGAGATAACCGAAGAATCTCTATCTACCCTCTTAGAATAGGCCTACTTAAACGAAATTAAGTAGATGCTAGTTTATAGCTCTCTACCGACCTAGGACTATCTTAAGCTTGCCGCGCACCTATAAGACCTTAAGAACTATCGCCGTTACTACTACTAAGTACCTCTAGTACTAAACCCCTATACCTCTATACTCCCGAACTATCTATCGCTACGGTAGAATAAGTTATACGCTACCGCTACTAAGACTACTTCCTAGGGAGAGCCTATAGACCTTAATAGGTCTAAGAGGGCTTCTAGGGACCCTCTCTCCTATTACTAATATAGAGAATTAGAATACTTTATTCGAGACTACCTAAAACCCGATACCTACCTCCTATATATCTAGAAACGTAACGCTAAACGCTATAGGGCAAATTTAGCTACCCGTTTCTCTACCTAGGAGTTCCTCTCTTCTAAGAGAGAATAGTTACCCCTATTACGGAGTAGACCTACGTCCCTCTCTTCCCTACTAACAAAAAACGTTATATACTTATTTATAGCTACGGTTAGGCGTTAGAAACGCGCGACCCCGCCTCTAAGGTAGCTTATATCTCCCGTTCTACTATCTTCTAACTCGCAGTCCCGTATAAATACGACTAGTTAACTTCCCCGAAGATCTCGTTTACTATCTCTATAGAAGATAAGGTTATTTCTAACTATATATTAGTCGATACTAGTTCGGAGGCCTATATAATAATAAATTTATAATAGGCTAAGGCCTAAGGCCTCGAGATCCTACCGCTAGAGAAAGAAGTAGTAATGCTCTTATTCGATACTAAAGATAATAGCAAAGGGCTTACTATACGCTACGGCACCCGCTACGACCTTCGTATCTATAACTACCTAGAAGAAGGAGTCGTTTTCCGCCTTACTAATATAGAAGGGAGCTCTATTATCTTAGGCTACCCTTAGTTAGAGGCCTACGATCCGGAACTTTATTCTAGCTACTCTATACTTTCGTTTTTAAGCACCTACTACTAGAAGAACTACTTTATACCTACTATATCCGAACCGGTCTAAATATATATAAAACGCCTCCTTCGAATAAAGGAAGACTTCCGCCGAATAACTTAAGTCTACTAGATCTCTTTTCGGACTATAGTATTCTACGCCTTACTAGCTATATAGAGACGAGGTTACCGCCTCTACTATATAACTATCGAGGATCTCTTATCTATTTTCTCTATAGAAGAAAAAGCTAAATTAGAATTCTAACTACTAGACTATCTAAGAGAGTTTAGTTCCGTTTTCTTCTTAAAGCTCGCTAATAAACTACCGCTATACTGTCCGTATAACTACGAGATTAAGCTTAAAGAAGGCAAAGAACCTCTATTTAAACCCCTTTACGGTATGTCCTATAACGAACTATAAGCTCTAAAAGAGTAGCTTATAGAGAACCTTAATAAGAGGTTTATTTGCCCTAGCTCCTCGCCTATTACTTTACCTATTCTATTCGTTAAGAAACCTAGAGAAGGCCTACGGCTCTACGTAGACTATCGTGCAATTAACGAGCTTACTATAAAGGACCGCTACCTGCTGCCGCTTATAACTAAAACGCTAAATAACTTAAACGGAATAAAGTACTTCTCTAAGATTAATATTATCTCCGCCTTTAATAATATAAGAATAAAACCTAGCTAAGAGTACCTTACTACCTTCCGTACCCGTTTCGGACTATATAAGAGCTTAGTTATACTATTTAGACTTACCGGAGCTCTAGGAACCTTCTAGAGGTTTATTAACGATATACTATACGAATACCTAGACTAGTTCTATTCGGCTTATCTCGACGATATTCTAGTCTATAGCTATACCCGGGAAGAGTATAAGAACTACCTCCGAGCTATCCTAAAGAAGCTAAGGGACATAGGCCTCTATACTAAACTTTTAAAATGCAAATTCTTTAAAGAGGAGACGAGATTCTTAGGCATAATCGTAGGCTATAATAGCATCCGTATAGACCCTAATAAGGTCTAGGCTATCTATAACTAGCCTATACCTAAGAATATAACCGACGTATAATTCTACTTAAGCTTTACGAACTTCTACCGCCGCTTTATCTAAGGATTCTCTAAAATCTATTAACTGCTTACGAAACTAACCTATAAGGATACTCTATTCTCCTAGTCTACTAACTATAACTCCGCCTTCCGCTACCTTAAGGACGCGTTTATAAATAGTTCTATCCTAGTACTATTTAACTAGACTAAAGAAGTAGTTGTTAAAACTAATACCTCCGACTTCGTCTCTACTAGTATACTCTTATAGTACGATAATAAAGGAGTATTACGCCTAGTTGCCTTCTTCTCCCGGAAATACTCCCTTACTAAGTATAACTACGAGATATATAATAAGGAACTATTAGCAATTATCCGCTATTTCGAGGAATAGCGTCCTAAGCTAGAAGGAGCTAAATACCCGATTAAAGTACTATCTAACTATAAAAACCTAGAGTACTTTACGATAACGAAGTAGCTTAATCGTCGCTAAGCCTACTAGTCTAAGTTTCTATTACGGTTCTATTTTAAAATTATATACCGACCGGGTAAGCTAGGCTAAAAACTAGACTCTCTAACTAGAAGGTTAGGTAATCTGCCTAAAGAGGGAGATAAGCGCCTCTACTACTAGAGCTAAGTAGTTTTAAAACGCGAGAACCTACTAGACCCTGCCTTAGAAGCACTCTAGCCGCTACTAAAAACTCCGTTAAAGAAGAAGGTCTCGTTCTTAGAAACTATATCTATTCGGTTTCTACTTAAAAAGGAATAATAACTCTACGTATTCCCTATTTATAGAAGAGGATAAGAAACGCGAGAGCAACCTTCTAAAGAAATAATAGCTATCTAGATCCCCGAAGAACTATACGCCCCTCTAGACTACGCTTATACTACCGATAAGACTCTATAAGAGATCCTAGACGCTCTCTATAAAGGCAAGAACCGCTACTTACTAATCTAACTATCCTAATATATAATAAGGAATAACCGTCTCTTCTACCGGAACTGCTTATATATCCCGAATAATAAGGAGATATATAACTAGGTACTCCGCCTCTATTACGAGATCCCGGCCGTAGAATACTCTAAAAGAGCGAAGACCTATTAGATAGTATCGCGTAGCTATTACTAGAGGGGCCTTAGCGCCTATATCCGCTATTAGGTCTAGAACTACTATACTTATAGTAGGATTAAGCTAAGTAGATAGAGATACTACGGATTACTATAGCCGTTGCCGACTCTAACCCGCGCTTAGAACTATATTTTAATAGACTTTATTACGCACCTACTAAAGTCTAACGGGTATAACGCTATCTTCGTTATCGTAGACTACCTTACTAAACTACGCTACTACGTCCTCTACTTTATAACTAACGGAGCCGAGGAAATCGCCCGCCTATTTATTAGGAATATATTCTAATTATATAGTAAACTGCTAGATATTATATCCGACCGAGACGCTAAGTTTATATTTAACTTTTAGAAGTACCTTATATAGAGGCTTAAGATTAAGTACTTCCCTTCGACCTCCTACTACCCGCAAACTAATAGTTAGACCGAATAGATAAACGCTATTTTAGAATAGCACCTCCGCGCCTATATATCCTATCTATAAGACGACTAGGTAGAGTAGCTCCTACTAGTAGAATTCTCCGCAAACTCTATATTCTCTAAAACTACTAGCCTCTCTCCGTTCCTAGCTACTTATAGCTACTAACTGCTCCTAGGTATAGAGGTTCTATAGTCTAGTACCGATCCGCTAGCTAGCTACGATATAGAGTTCTTTATCGAGGATATAAGAGTAATTACTAACTTTCTAAAGGCTAAGACTAGCCTAGCCTAATTCTACTACGAAGACGCTATAAATAGGTACTATAGTTTGTCGTATACGTTTACTATTAGCTAGAAAGTCTAGCTAGACGCCTAGAATATTAAGACGCTTCGCCTAACTAAGAAGCTCGACTAGAAGAACCTAGGCCCGTTTATAGTTCTTAAAGTAAAGCCGTATACCTATCGCTTAGAACTGCTACTAACTATTAAGCTATACTCGGTATTTAATAACGACCTTCTTACGCCTACTATAGAAGACCCGTATCTAAATTAACGCGTAGAACCGCCGCTACTAGTCGAGGTAGACGAAGTCGACGAGTAGGAAGTCGAAGATATTATTAACTTAAAAACTAACCGTAGGAGCTCTAAAGGCTAGGAGCGCCTCCGTTACGTAGTTAAGTAAAAGGGCTATAACGTACCTATAACTAAACTAGCTAAGACGATAATAGAGGACGTTCCGCACCTCGTTTGCAATTTCTACTAAAAATACCTACTAAAGCCGGCTCTCTATTAAATGCTAGTATAGCTACTACTATACGCCCCTATAGGCCCCGAAAAATTATATAACCCCGCCGCTAGCGTCTTAGCACCCTTCGCTCCGCCTATAACGTCGCTGCTACTATAAACCGATACTTTTACCGCTACTCTAAGTAGAATTCGAACCGCTAACCTTCCTGCCCTAGCGCCGAGCCGCCTTACTATTAGGCTAAGAAGGCTGCCCCCTAATTTTTAAAGTTATAATAGATCTAATTTCCTACTAAGTTATATAGCTAACTAATAGAGCTAGAGAAGAGTAGGCCTAAGATATATCTACCTAGAGGCTCTATTATATTAAGGGCCCTCTATAGTTTAGATACTTCGGTGCGCTACGTAGAAGAAGTAGAGTTCTCTATATTCGAGACTGCTAATTTAAGTATTAGTACGACGATAAGTATAATACTCTAGCGCTATACCTACGGAAGTAGTCTTAAAGACGTAGTTATACGGCGAGTACGAATAAACCTAAGAGTCGTATAAATAGCGCTAGCTAAGCCCCCGATAAGGGGGCGGGTCGTTTTATACCCTACTTCGCCTTATTCTTTTATACCTCTCTACTATACGTACTTGCTACCGCACCTACTATTTATATTCGTACTACTGCTAGTACTACTATACTAAAGAGAAGTTATAGAGGACTTTACGCTAGAAGGGGGGATACTATTACGAGCTAGGCCTATAACTACTAGCCTATATATACCTAATAGGTTACTAGGTAGTAGTAGATACGTAACCCGTATAGTAGGGCTACTTTAAGAGCCTACGGCTTACGTATCCCCTATAGGTTAGGTAACCTATAGAAAAGGGTTTCTTCTACTAACGCTTAAGGGAGAGGCTTCCTTCCTTTAAGCTACGTTCTATCGTTAAGGCTACCTATATAGTAGACTAAGTACTATACTCTATTCGTAGTATCTATATCCGAACCGTTAGCAACTATACCTACCTTCCGTCCCTATACTGCCCGTAATAGTTAGTAGTATAGGCAAGCGAGTTAGAGTTAAAATAGCGGACTACCGCCTTAGGCTTAGAGATAGATACTTTAGTAGTCGCGTTAGTTATAGCGATATCTCGGTTAACTATTATACTAGTAAGGTAGAGGAAGAGAAAATAGACTATATAGAAGGGAGTATACTATATACGAGCGAAGGGAGCTAGTTAGAGGTAGGCGTTTCCGTAAGTAAGTTTTTAAGAGCGTATAAAGCAGAAAATGCGTAAGTCTTCTAAATAGGTAGGTTTATGCTAGTAGTAGTAAGAATAGTTAGTATGCGTATAGAAGAGGTTATTATATAGAGTTTTCGCGGTTTGTTTGCTTAAAAACTCTATATAACTATCGTTACTACTACCGCCTATACTTAGCGGAACTAGAGTAGTTACTATAGTAATCTTTAAGAGTCGTTATACTTAAGGTAAATAAATGTTAAGGTTAATAAGACTAAGAAGAGACTAGAAGTGCTAAAAAGGAGAGGAGTTTTTATACTTAAACCCGCTACCTAGATATAAGGGTATTCGTAGCTATACGTTAGAGAATTCTTAGCGTTATCCGAAGTAAACTAGCTAGTTCGCTTTATTTTTACCGCTAGAAATAAGGAAGTATATACGTGCTCGCGATTACTTTTAGATAGCTATTAGCTAAAATTAAGTAAGAGTCGCCTAATCTTATCTCTCGTTACTTCTAGAAGCCTAGGCTAGTTAGAAACTAGTATTCTTCTAATAGTAGATCCTCTTATTTATAGTAATAGTCCTTTTGTCTAGCTTCCTAAGGTCTATTCTGCTTCCGCTACTAATCCTCCCTTTCTTATAGCACTAGCTATATAAGAGTAATAAGTAATACGTTTCTCCTTATTTCTTATACTAAGACGGACGTAATTAGAAACAATTTTTAAAAATTAGGGGCCTACTAGGATTCCTCTAGCATTAGAATATCTAGCTAGCGGATATACTCCTCCCTCTCTTCTTAAGTTATTCCTAATAGCTTACTAATCCGGACCTAAGGGTATAGGTAGCTACGCGGCCGTAGCTTAGAAGATAGAGGACCTAGCTATTTCGGATTAAAGTTATCTTCTTAAGGAACTATAGCCTCCGGATCTCTCTAGTACGGTACTAGCTTTAAGTTAAACCTAGGGAACGTATAGTAAAGGACCTCCCCGCTAAGCTCCTTAATTTTATACGCCTTTCCCTTATAAATAATAGTATATATAAGAAACGGACCGCGCTATCGGTACCGTAGCTTATTCGAGAAGCTCGTTTTTAGTTCTAACCGGTAAACGACTACTATCTATCTAGGACGAAGCTCCTACTAATTAGTATTCTTATAGTTATTAAAGTACTTAATATTATGCTTTTTTAGCCGGTCCTATCGGGTATAAGCTTCTTTAAGCGTCGTATATATCCGTTCTATAGCTATAGCTTATATTACTAATAACGAAGAATAGTTATAGACTATCTCCTACTTAGCTACTCGGTAAGTATAGAATTTAAGCTCTACTAGCAATATAGCATCCCTGCCTATTATTATCTCTGCTAGAGTTAGCCCTATTATCTAGTTAGTCGTAGTACGTTCTGCCTAAAGGACCGAGGGAATATGCTTAGCTATAGCGCTTACTTCTCCGCCTATAAGCTTAGAAAGAGCCGCTAGAATTAGATAGTATCTCCGTTTAATAATCCTATTAGCTTGCGAATAGTAGGGGGAGATCGTAACCTACTTAATTCCGTAGCTAGTAAGTAGCGCTTCTTAGACGTTCTCTCCGCCCCTATCTATATAGATCTCGGCTATAGCCTCCTAGCGGTAGATTAGGTCCTCGTAGATAAACTTCGTAATATATCTAGCGTTAACCTTATAATTGTCCGTTATCCGTATTAATCGGGCCTCTAGCTATTAAGAAATAGCCTCTTTTATAATAACGAGGTAAAGTCCGGTACTAATAAATACCGCGTCTAGGTACTATTACTTTCTAAGATATTGCTTTTCGGAAGCGTAGAGTAAGCTAGAACGCTAGTAACCGTTCCTAAGTATATATTGCTAGCAACTCTTATAGAAACAAACTACTATAGTATAAACGCCGTTCTACTACTATCGTTTAGTAACTATCTTATATATTCGTTCTAGTCCCGGGTGTCTATAGTAATTATAATAGGTAGTAATAATCCTTTCGCAATAGTTATTATCGTTAATAACTCTTTAAGGGATACTACTAATACGGTCCTATCTTATAAGCTAACCCTTCTTACTTATATAGAACTTAAGCGAACGTTTTTATAGAGACCTATATTCCGTTAGGGATAGGCCTAGTAAATAACGTAGGTAAGTAAGGAAGAATGCGATATTCCTCGAGTTCTAAGAGTAGGTACCGTTTAGTACTTCCTTCTCTAATTCCGCTCGAGTAGGGAATACTTAGGCAACGAGGTCGCTAGCAAAGTAGGCAAAAAACTAGTTATTAATTATCTTATCGATATTGCCCTTCTCTACTAGTTCTCGGGCGTCCCGCTCTATTAGAGGCTTACGAGATAATCTATTAGCAGCCGTATACTTCTTCCTAGGTATATATACTATATTAAAGTTAAATAGCCTAATCTACGCTAGCTATCTCGTAATAGCCGCGTTCGGGAGGTCCGTAGCGGCCTTATTAAGTTAATAAACTAGCGTATTAGCGTCTACCTCTAGCTAGAAGAAGATACTAAATAACTACGGATAATACTTCTTTAGTACTTTAAGAATACCGAGATACTCGCGCTTTCTAGCGTCGTAGCGTTACTTAGAAGCGGAGAATAGGCCTAACTCGAATTAAGAAGGGTATCGAATCTAGCTATCTTTCTAGTTATATTAAGATATATAGTATCCCTATAAGTAAAGGCTAGAATCTATACCTACTATAATTAGTTCTCCCTCTAGTTTATAGTCTAGTGCTACTAGCGCTAGTATAGAGATAAGGAGTTCCGTAATCGCATCCTTAGATTGCTAGTATTCTCTCGTCTATACGAACTTAATATCCTTTTTTAGGAGAGAGAAGAGTAGCCTTAGTAACTAGGCGAAGTCCTTAAGCTAGATCTTATAGTATACGAACATTTCTATAAGAATACGAACTTCTCTCTAGTCCGTAGGAGTTAGCTATTTAACGAGCTTAACTACTCGTTTCGCATTTAGGTATCTGCTATATTTATTAGTAATATAGCTTACTATCTTAATCTATTTATAGTATAACTGCAGCTTTTTCCTATAAACCGTTAGTCCTACTCTCTTAAGGTTAGTAAGTACCTTATCTAAGTTCTTAATATATTCTACTATAAATCGGCGGAGCCTAGGTTTAACCTCCTCGTTGCTATATTTTGTTTTTAGTCCGCAAATAGCTATATTATTAAGGAAAGGTTTAGTAGCGTAAGGTATTTAAGTAGCAAGGATAAGTATAATAATTCGGACAAATTAAGCGATAGAGTTCGTAGCTCCCTATAGTAGTATCGTCTAGCGTAGTAGGCTAAGAGAAGTATCGAAACCTATAAGGTCCCGACTCCTTACGTCTAGTAGAATCTAATCGTAGCTAAAGAAGATATTAACTAAGGACGAGATTATATAACCCGCAAAAGCTTTAGAAAACCTATCCGTATTAGAAGGAAGGTTAGCATTATAAATAGTTATAGTATTAAACTTCTATATAGCATTAATTAGGCGATACTTCTTTAGTTCTCCTAGGTTAGTCTTCTTCTTTACGAGAAAGTACGGATTTTAATAGGCACTATAGTACGGCTTAAGAGCGCCTACGTCTATACGCTTATAGAGTATTTTTACGACTTCCCCCTTAAGAGAGCTCTAGAGTTAGAAACTAGGATACTACTATAGCTTATACGGGATTATATAAATAACCTAAGAAGGAGTAATAGTAGGCTTAATATAGCTAAGATACTCGAAATCCTAAGTAAGTATAGCTTTCTAATTATATAGCATCTTAGTTAGAAGATATAGCTCCCGATCTAATAACAAAATAGTAGGCTTAATTTAAGCAAGCTATTCTAGCGTAAGCCTTAAACCTTTCGGAATGCTAGAAAACTTTTTAATTAGGTATTTCCCGTTAAAGGGGCCCGTTCTAGGTAGTATAGCTTCCTCCGTAGCAAGTGCTTTCTTTCTCTAATATAGATCCCTACTAGGATTCGATCTATCCGTTATAGATACGTCCGCGTTAATAGATCTAACCTTATCTGCGACTCGTTTATATATCGTAAACGCCCTAATTTCTAGAGAGAATTTAGCTTACGTATCTAGGTCTAAGAGTACGTTTAGTAGTAGTTTACTACGGCGAACTCTATACTTCCGGCAGATTTCCTCGTAAATAACGTTAGTAACTATAGCTCGTTTATAGTTGCTCTTAGATTCGTATCTATCTTTAGAGTTATAAGAATACTTATCCGGGAGGAGAACCTTAAGCTCTAAGTTCTATAGGGAAAAG
The DNA here is from genome assembly GCA_023512815.1 of Cercospora zeae-maydis. Taxonomy (NCBI): domain Eukaryota; kingdom Fungi; phylum Ascomycota; class Dothideomycetes; order Mycosphaerellales; family Mycosphaerellaceae; genus Cercospora; species Cercospora zeae-maydis. The sequence continues at coordinate 1,494 of JAKLWY010000003.1, read as the reverse complement.
AGGTTCCTAAAGTAGTTAAGAAAGAGCAGGTTACTAGGAGGATCCTCCTAGAAATAGAGCTCTAGGCTTCCTAAACGCTACCTAACTAGTTCCGGGAAGAGTAAGAATATAAGATTATTATATACGTTATATAATAATCGAACTAAACTAGCTAGTTTACTCGGCAAGTTCCGCTAGTTCTTATATAATAATCGAACTAAACTAGCTAGTTTACTTAGTAAGAGCTACTAGTCTATACGTAGATTAGTTAAGACTTTACTTAGCGCCCTTTCTACGATATTAGCATCCCTAATCGTTTCTAGATAGTTCCCTATTAGCGCCTAAACCTGCCTACTTAGCTCCCTACTTAGTTCTATAGCTGCCCCGAAGCTTTTCTTACTAGTACCCATAGGTGCTTTAGAGCTTCTAAGACTACCTCTACTAGCGCCCGAAGCTATCCTAATAGTCCTAGAACTAGCTCTAGAGGCTCCTAGAAGTAGCCTAGGACTCTTACTAGTAAGATCTAGCTACCTAAATAGATACTCCCTTAGCTCTATAAGGCGCTTCCTAAGCTTATTCCGCCTCTATTCGCTTCGACGCTTCGTAGAAGCTTTATTATAAGAGAACCCTATACTATAAGAGCGGTCTTTAGCCTTAGAGTATATTAATTTATATAGTATAGTAGATAAAAGCCTTTTCTAGAGGTCCGGGTTCTACGTAAACTTATACTAGAGGCCCTAGTAGAGGGTATTATTAGACTTTTAGCTAGAACGAATTAGTAGGGATAATAGAGAGACGTTCCGAACTTGCTTCCTAATAAATTCTCTTATCTCGTTATAAGCTCCTAATCCTTTAGGATCTATATATAATTCTATAAGAAACTTGTACTAGGCTATATAGTTAAAGACTAGTCCTTCGAATTTAGGATTCCTAAAGTAGGAACGGTGCTAGTAACTAAGGTAGTTATACTCGCCTTTATTCTTAAAGAAGATAGTTTTGCTATAAGGATACTCGTAGATAGGCTCGTTAAACCGGTCCTTCTCCTCTTTAGTAAGCTTTCCCGCTAGTTTCTCGAGTATCTTATAGTCTAGCGCCGTATTTACTCTAGGCACTAGTTTAGCTATCCTCTTAAGGATACTCTTTAGCTTAGTTTAGTACGCTTTAGCCCTATCTATATCTATGCTTAAGATTAGGCTAAAGCGGACCTTAGTACCTAATCTTTTTCTAATCTATAAAGAATATTATCGACCGTTCTATACTCGTTATTACCTACTATACTAGTAAAATAAACTAGGTTTCTACGGTCGTTAGCGATCGTACCTTCTTAGAAGCTATTATTATAGTTTCTAAAGGAAAGGGTTAGGGTTAGGGTTAGGGTTAGGGTTAGGGTTAGGGTTAGGGTTAGGGTTAGGGTTAGGGTTAGGGTTAGGGTTAGGGTTAGGGTTAGGGTTAGGGTTAGGGTTAGGGTTAGGGTTAGGGTTAGGGTTAGGGTTAGGGTTAGGGTTAGGGGTTAGG